>CM062817.1:859793706-861094814 GCA_031772625.1 Pinus tabuliformis | reverse complement strand
ATAGGTAGGAGATTGATACAAATGAAATGAGTAGGGAAATGTTTGAATGGCCTTTTATAAGCTCAAAATCACTTTTGTGCATATGTCATGGCATGACATCATTGATCTTCTTGAGAATTTGAAAAAAAATATAGTGTGCAGCAACTTTGACATTTAAGTATGCAATATTAGATCTTCATAAAGGATAAAATGTACTTTAGGAACCCAATAGATCATTTATCCCTATTACTACTCTCTTTGATGATGACCTAGGTGGAAATTATGACTTTTTACATGACATTTTGTATGCCTGACCTAATGGAATGATGAGCAACATGATGACCAAGACACACTACTAAGAAATGATGACTTGACCATGATAGCATTTATTGACCATGAGAATGGAGAGAGTAGTAATGACCTGGAAACACCAACCAATGATCAAATTTCTATTTTAAGACCTGCTAAAACCATAAAATAATTGACCTAAGACCCTAGCAAAAACTTTGAAAGAGCACATTCGACCACTGGTGATTGGAAGCACTGACAAACACTAACACTAGGAAATTTCGGCACAGTCGTCGTAACTTTTCCGGGTAAGTCTTGCTTTTCTAGTATTTTTCTACTTTCTCTATTGCTTTTGTTTCTCTGGCTTGTGAGAGTGATGTTTTACCCATTTTATCGAACGACCATAGGTGTTTTGATTTTTTTTTAGCTTGTAGAAGTGTTGTTTTAAGTTTTGCATTACCTTTCCCAAGTGTCGCATGCATTACCCATATTTTGGACTAACAGTCGTCATTATGGAAACTCTCTCCACATGCTTCGTTGTTATTTAGTTGGACTAATTCCACACTCGTTTTATCTGCATGCATTATCATTTACTCAAATTTGCACCCACCATCATTCCACCTTCAGATCTTCTCGTTTTCAGGCTCCCATTGGGCAGATCTGGGTTTCCTTGGCTCAGATCTTGTTCCTCCCTCACATGCACTACCCATTTCTGGATCTCAACACTATACCTTGGCTCCAGGAATTACATAGAGGTTACGAAGGCCTGGCTCCAACTGCACAGCTAATCCTGAGCCTTGGCTACTGTGATTGCACAATGTGCAGTCCCACCTGGACTAAGCCTGATTGAATTGCACATTCAAGGCCTCCCCACTAGTAGCTATGAATGCACAATGCGTAGAACCATATGGCAGTCAGTCACCTCTGAGAGCCCAGATTGTTTAATTCTTCCCAGCAGTTGCCCAGTTTGTTGTTTGGTCTGTTCTTGAAGTTCTTTTGGTTCAAGCTAACATTTGCATTCCATGAGTGTCCTCTTTGTTTCTAGGTACAATAGTTGTTGAGAAAATCTCCAACGGTTAAAGGTAACATGGCTTCCAAGAGAGATGCATGAAAGGATACTATTGAGAGTCGCACTAGGGAAGCAGTTGAGCAGGTGTCAGTGAATTTTCCATTTTATGCAAACACTCAGTTGATCATTGAGAAGGGCATGAAGTTAACATGGCAGGAAATTAAGGATATCTTTGCAGGGGACTTCAAGGAATATCTAGAAGATTGGTAGGCTTATATCAGTGTCCACCGGTCATTCTTACATAAGGTTGCATATAGGTACCCCGCCTTCCCATGTGTGAACATCATCCATTGGATTGTCTCACACACAAATCCAAAGACTATGACATTGAGCAGTGCCAGGGGGACAAAACTTTCTACCTTCAAGATGGAAAAATATCATCACATGTATCACTTACCTCCGTTGGTGAATCACATGGATGCACTTTTATATGCCACCCAAAGCTATGTGAACACCAAATACATTATAAAGCACCGAGTGAAAGAGTCGTTAAATTTTAGAGCAACACCTAGTCATGTTTACAAGACTAAGTCACTTAGAAAGTCCTACCAGCTCTTGTTTATCTTTACATGCTGATTGTACGGTCAAGAGAGCATGGAGAGCTTTCCGGGAATTTGGGTGGTTGTGTTGGACCAATTGGTGAATGATGGAAGGTCATTCAACTAGTTAGATTTGTTGGCTCTTTAGTTGAAAGTCCATATGACTAACAGCTGAAATCTGCCCAAGGATGAGTAAGAGAGATTCTACATGTCCGCGTGTTTACTTTTTGAATGAAGCTACCGATGAGTTATGGTGAGGCTAGATGGTCATTTCATCATCCTAGTGTATAAGTTTATCTTTGAGCAGGATCCACCTTGCATGTCCCAAGAAGAGATGGAGGCGATACCTAACATTATAGATTGGTATCACTAGTGCAAAATGGCTAATTAGTTACTAATAAAATGACTAAAATTTGCATATAAATGACCATTTTTCAATCGGTAGCTAGTAGTAGCTAATTTATAGTATCTTATAACACGAACAAATTTTATTCATTTTTATCTTAGTCATTAATTGATTACCTCAATTTTATCGTCTAGTAATATATTTAGTCATTGATTTAGACATTAATGCCACAATTAGTAACCAAATATACAACAAAATATGTTAATATATAATCACCCGAGAAAACAAATTAATGACCAAAGAAATATGACCAAAATTTTGGTCATGTTATAAGATACTGTAAATTAGTTACTAATAGTCATATATATGAAAATTTTAGTCATCGTTGGAAACCAATTAATGACGAAAGAAATATGACTAAATTTTGGTCGTGTTATAAGATACTATAAATTAGCTACTAATAGTCGTATATATGCAAAATTTAGTTGTCATTTGTAATCATAAATCTATCATTTGCAATAGTCATTTATCCTTTTTTGGTATTTTCATATCCATTATATAAACGACTAATTTAATAGTTTATATTCATTTCATTTACTTTCATTAATAATCGTTATAAATGACTAATTTAGTCATATGTTCATTTTATTTATATTCACCATTAATCAATATAAACTACTAATTTAGTAGTTTTAGATTGATTTTATCTGTTCGTTATTAATGAAAATAAATTTATTAGTATGATTTTGAGACTAAATAAAAAAAATGCCATAAAGTTTGCATGTTCATCTAATATGAAAACACAAAGTTACATATGTTAACTACAATACTAAACAATATCAAGTGCAAATATAAATAATTTCAACCACAAATTATATTATATGAAATGTCAAGTATTACAATATGAGCTTCCAACTTAATATTTGTTGGACTATAATTTACACATGAAATGTTGTTTCATTACTTCAAAACATTATCATTGTGTTACCAAGAAATTGTAGGCGAATTCACCAACTCTGAAGACTTGACCATCAGTCTCTATTTGTGTGTTTTATGCAGGATATTGGCTCTAAGAGTATCACTAGACTGGTTCTCTTCCCTCCCTCTTTTTTCATCTATCACTCCAATGTAATTGTTCTCTCATTTCTTCAATTCTTGCTTCTTACCATCAATACTGAGTTCCTTTTCCAAAAACAAAAGAAGTTACAATTTAGGGTGTAAGACATGAAAGATGATGAACACTAGAATAAAAACTAAAATAAACTATAAAGGATTTATATGAAATATATCTCAACATCAATAATGTCAAAGCCATTTCCCCCCATAAAAGCAAGATACTCGAACAAGTTTTCTTCCGTTGGGTGATAGTGACCACTATGTGGCCAAATGACCTGTATAAATAAATAAAATCAAACATCACCATAGAAAAGAATACCTTAGTAACTTAGTATTCAACCTTTAGGGAAATCTTAAGCACGATGATGCCAACTAAGTTACATGCTAAAAAGTTCAAGCTGTAGATAACTTGTGAAAACAAATAATCTAAGGTGTGATGTCTAATCCTTGTCATTTTATTCACAACAACATTTCATTCTCTAACACATGAACTTGGTGAAGTATATAAACAACATGTGCTCAAATAACAAGTTATATGCTTGAAACATATGGCAGAAATTAGACAATGAAAATGAGAGCAATCAAGCTCCAAAATGTTATATGCACATCCTTGAATGTCTCATACCTTCCTTTGCAAGACTCAAACCTAGTAATTCATAAAGTATAGAAAAAAAAATTGAAAAATATGATAGAAGGCCAATCTAACATGACAACAATAGCTTGTCAGGTAATCCAAATTTTCAAAAGTCATAGGTCAAATTAATTTGAATTCTCAACAAAAGAGCTTAACCAATTATTGGGGAAGGTGACCTATCAACCTTTACAATCAAACTTCAATAATAAACATCATTCATGCTAGAAGGCTCCATGCAAAAACAATGATTGTGAAAAAGATATATCTAAAATAAAAGTTGGCTATTTACTCATCCAACTATATGAGTGGCAAACTAAATGTTTCATCTTTGCCCCCTATTCTAATTTTCATAGATATAAAACTACCCAGTTTATGCCACCATTTCCACATAAAAAAGATAACCGATGCATTTCCTTCATTAAGATGATTTTACAACTCAGTTTTACCTAACTACAAATGTATAATGAAGCAGAAGTGGTGGACACCATAATGGACCTGTGAAATTATGCTTTGAACTTCTTTAACTGCTTTACTATTCTAACACGAATCAACAAAATCCTTGTAAACAATTCCTTCTTTCTCAACCCAACTTTCAAGGGCTTGATGGAATGGAATGACAAGAGTCACATAGTAACTATGGAATGGATTCGCATATGCCTTGGAAGGTAGCTCGAATTACATAGCATGGAAAGATAGAATGGAAGTTGTATTAGAATACAATGGCTTGAGGGAATTCATTGATCAAGAAATCCCAAAGTCAACTTCAACTAATGCACAAGGGTTGGCTGAGTGGAAGAAGTGTGTGGCAAAGGTGAGACAGATAATCCTTGAGGGAGTTCGAGACCATATTATCTTGAGTCTCCATGGGAAGGATAATCCATTTTCAATAAGGAAGACATTGAAGGACCTCTACCAGAACAGTAGCAACTAAAGGAAATTGGCACTCAAGGATAAGCTTTGAAGAATCAAGATGGAGAAGGGCGATACTATTTCCACATATCTGAACAAGCTCACCATCTGCAGAGATGAGCTTGGCAGTGCGAGAATAACTACTGTCAATGATGATATGGTGAACCTCGCTCTCCTTGGCCTTCCAAAGAGTTGGAATAGCTACCAGGACTCTGTGAATGGAAGGGAGAAACTGCTAGATTGGGAACGACTATGGTCGAGTCTTATGTAGGAGGAGATCGAGAGGAGCACACGAGATGGTTCTTTATCCAAGAATGATGATGAAGAAAATATGGCCTTAGAAAGTAAGGCAAGGAAAGGGAAGGGGAAGGCTTCTCATTCCAAATCGAATTCCTCTCATGGAGGGAAGAAGGTTGACAAGTCTAAAGTGATATTCTTTAATTGTCACAAGATGGGACATTATGCGACTAATTGCCCATCGAAGAAGTACAAGAAGGGATCCTTGGAAGGATCGGAAGGGGAGGCATTAGCCTCTTAGTCAAAATGGACTTTACCCTCATCGCATGCATGGTGTCATCGATGATGGGTTGTGTTTAGTATATTGACAGTGGAGCCTCATTCCACATGACCGATGATACAAGTTTATTCAGTGCCTTAGAGGAGAAAGACCCCAAGATGCGCATAGAGATGGGTGACGACGAAAGGTATAGTGTTTCCGGAGTGGGCACAGTTGCTTTTAAGAGGGAGGATGGAGCTCCTATCACCTTGACAGATGTGAAATATGTGCTTGGACTGAAGAATAACTTGGTATTGGTCGTGATGTTGGAGGACGAAGGCTAAGATGTTGTCTTCAGTAAAGGAAAGGCATTCCTAAGACACATAACCACGGGTCAGACCAAGAGGATAGGGATTCGGGTGAAGAATCGCTATAAATTAGAGGTAGATGATTGTGCAACATTGAGTACGAAATCAGAATTGGTGCAAAGCCAAGACATTGGTGAGCTGTGGCACAGGTGGTTGGGCCATTTGCATCATGGGGCTTTGAAGATAATGCAACAGATATCTACAAGACTTCCCAAAGGTAAACTTGAGCAAGTTGACACATGCAAAGGTTGTACCTTGGGAAAGTACACCAAGTCTTCCTTTCATGATCAAGACAGTCGAGCAAAGGCTATCTTAGAGCGAGTTCATACTGATGTGTATGGACCATTCTCAACGGCATCCACAGTGAAGCAAAGGTATTATGTGATTTTAATTGATGATTATTCTTGTAAATGCTGGATTTATTTCATGCAGAAGAAGGACCAAACTTTCACAATGTTTTGTGAGTTCAAAGCTTTGGTCGAGAAAGAGTCAGGGAAGAAGATCAAGGCCTTGAGAAGCAACAACAGGGAGAATATGTCTCTCAAGAGTTTAAGGACTTCTGTGCAGCGGAAGGAATTAAACGAGAGTTGGCTGCACCTCATAATCCACAACAGAATAGGGTGGATGAGAGGAAGAACATAACTATTGTAGGGGTAGCATGGGAAATTCTGCATAACCAAGGCCTACCACTTCACTTGTGGGTTGAGGCATGAAACACAGTGGTCTATTTGCAAAATAGAAGCCCGCATCACATACTTGGGATGAAGACACCAGAGGAAGCTTTCTCCGGTAAGAGACCATATGTGGGTCACTTCATGATCTTTGGCTCATCGGTATATTGCCATGTGACAAAGGATTCACGGAAGAAGCTTGAGCCGATAGCGGAGTTGGGGATACTTGTGGGGTACACTGATACACCTCACAACTATCGGGTGTACTTGCCTACCAGTCGGAGGACAGTGGTTCGCAGAGATCTCAAGTTTGATGAGAAGAAGGCCATGCGAGTTTCCATTGAGAGGGAGCTCCAACTACAGGCTATGGAGGAACTATTGGTTCCTAAGGATGAGGAGCCTTAGATTGATGTGGAGCAGCCACATGCAGAGGTTCCAAGAGTGGAGACATCCACTGAAGTAGAGTCTTCCAAATATGGACGGAAACACAAGAGAAGCTGATAGATTCTTGAAGGATGTGAGAGAGAATGTGGGAGCACCATCTTCTCAGCACAGACAGAGGAGATCACCTGAGAGGTACACTGGATACATGGCCCTTGCTATGGAATGTGTTGAGACCAAGCCATCTTCCTTTGAGGAAGCAGTGCAGCAGTCCATTTGGGTTGATGTTATGGGGGAGGAGTATGACTCCATAGTTTGTAATAGTGTTTGGGACGAGGTTCCAAGACCAGAGAACAAGTTAGTTCTGAGTTCCTGTTGGCTTTACAAAGTAAAGAAAGTTGTTGATGGTAGTGTGGAGAAGCATAAGGAAATATTTGTTGCCCGTGGCTTTTCACAGGTCAGGAGGACCATGTTGTTGTAGTATATTTTGATAGAGGATAAAGATGCTGATATTTTGACAAATGCATTGTCAAAGTGTAAATTCGAGTTCCATAGAGACAGGATCGGGGTGGCAGATAATCCCTTTTTTGTTGAGAGGGAGTGTTGAAATATGGCAACAAGAATATTCCAATTTAATTTGTCCTTGAATTAAATTGTGAATTAAAATCGAATTTAGTCTTAACAACTACTTGGAAATAATTTATTAATTCATTTTGAATTAATTAGTTGGAGAAATTCAAGTTAGAAGCCTTTCTGAAGTCATGCAAGAGTTATCACTTAAATTAAGGAGATAAGTTTGAGTTATATTTGAGTTGTAATTAGTTAACTCAGTTTACCGAGTTAAGTCCAGTTAAATTAGTTCCTAACTATTTGAGGAACTAATAGAGAGTTAACAGTCAGTTGATGCATGCATGCACTCAATTAGTGTACTCCAGTTAATTGAAGATTCCCTCATAAGAAACTCATGCATGTCTATTTTGAGAAAGACCCAGCTGAGATTAAAGTCAAGGACAATGTACTATTAGTTGCATGTGTTTTCTTATAAAGAAAACTCATGCATGCAGTCAAGGTATCATTCCTTGAAGATTGCACAGTTCTCACAGTGTGTGAGATCATTGTTCCACTTGGTTGAAGGTGAATCATCCCAGAGGAACAATGCAAGGAAATAGGAGCTTCGAGGGCAGAGAGGAAGGCTTGAGAGAAGCCAGGATTGACTATGAGCATCTGTGAGGATTGTACTAAGAGCTGGTTAGTTGTGAGAGCTAAGGCTTTGTATGATTCCTATGTATTTCCACCTTGTATGATAATACAGATAGTGGGGTTTTTAGCTAAGGCTTTCCCCTAAGTATTTTCATGTGTATTGTGCATCGATTCTTCTTCTTTTGGTTATATTATTCAACTCGATCTTTAAGCTTCTACAAATTGATAGTAGAAGTAGTTTATAGTATTATGCTTTGTTTATATTTCATTATTGGGTTAACCTACACAACAGATTTTCTACATTATCTAGGTCCACTGGCTTGATCATCCCATAGGCTCACTAGCTTGGCAATCACATACACATGCATGCAGGCCTGAAACTCAACTCACCAAACAAATAATATCAGTCTTCTGACCCATTACATAAACACCTTAGCCTTGAACATATTTGTAACTTAGCCCACTCGCCTAACATATATATACATACAGAGACATGCATGCCTCGATGGGATTCTAGCTCACCAACCTATTCAACATTCTGGCTCACTAGCCTAGGTGTCACATGTAAATGCATGATTCAAGGGATCTTGGTTGGGGTGTTAGAATATTCTTCTAGTTAGAATCCAAAAGTATTCAAGTAGTGCTTTGTCCATATCTTGAATAAGTTAGTTGGAGTACAACCCCACTACCACTATAAGTATGGAAGTTACTTCCACACATTAATTTTAGACATTTTCTTGGGGAAAAGTTTGAAAATATGAGATCTCATGATCCTTTAGCACAATGATAATTCATTGGAAAATTTGATTCTCCAAATCCCATCTTTGTTGGATTCCCTCTTCTCATGGATATTCATGGTCTACATCAAGGCTTCTCCTCTTCATCAATTGGGATTATATTATATTTGCAAATATTCTAAGTCTTTTTCCAATTTACATTACATGCCTATACATCATCCAAGATATACAAGGAATGAAACGAACGAAAGGAAAGGAACTAGAACAAACATAAATAAATATATATAAAAAAAACATAATAATATGGTGAAAACAAACTTCTATTAGTATATAAAATAATGAAAAAATGTGGAGGACAAACTAGGATAGAATGGTGATCTATATCTAAATAAAGAAAGACAGAGGCTATGCTCATTGACCAAATATATTAGAAGAGGCCAAAATAATGGCCTTCTAACATAAATAAATATTCGTCCATAACCCTAGATAATGAAATGCCAAAAGGTTTATGGGCCCTGAGGTGGTTAGTTGGTACACATCTAGGCTTGGGGGTGAAACTTTTGCATACAATATATGTTTGGGGTACATAATAGCTTCTTATAAATAACTATATAATGACTAAAACTTCCTACTGAGAATAGGGTATGCCATGGAATCCCTTGCCTCCCTAAATTGCAAGAAAAACATCATTTAGAGCCTCAAAACAATCCAAGAAGTTTGAGATCCAAAATAATAGAAAAACTAAGAAGATAGAGAACCATTGAGATAGTAGAAGAAATGGGTGGCTGTTGATATCCATATAGATAAATACTTCCTCCTTCGAAAGCAATGGTCTCAATTACATCATGTTCCCTCATCATATATATAATCTTTTACTATATTTGGCTCTTGGTGAGGAAGCTTCTCCACTTCGACAAGATGGTAGAGTTGTAAGTGCTATTAGTAGGTATCCTTTATATTGGCATCCATAATTTGATCCAATATATCATATTCAATGTAGTGATGATTGAGTTTTTTGTGGGATAATTGATCGAATTCTTTTAAGGTGTCCAAAAAAGGTGGAAAATATAGTTGAAACATCTCCACATTAAATATTAGGTGCAATACTCAATTCAAAAATGTACTCACCCAAAAACTTTTTGATTCAACAAGGACCATACCAAAGTGGTTTGAGCTTACTATGGGGGCATGTAAGGCACTTTTTTAGTCAATATAACAACACATTATCACGAACTTGAAACTTGTGTCGAACCTTGTGATGGTCATGTAGGTTCCTCTAGTGATCAATGTGATATAAATGAATTTTCACTAGAAATAAACAACGAAGATGTTGATGGTTTTTCCTTGGGAGAGCATACAACACATTCATGAAAAAAGAGAAAAGGGCCAATGGGACATAGGCAGAAACTTCTAAGAGTATTGGGTCTCAATATCTACATATATTTAAGAAGTGCATCCAAAAGATAAGAATGAGAGTTCAAGAGAAGGTAGATATAGTGCATGTAGTTGGAAAACTAGTAAGGAAGTGAAATCTCAAAATAAGTTAGACACAATAGGGAAGCATGCAGGAAAGGTGTACGAGAAGAAAATTATAAATGGTGTGAAGAACTATATTATAATATAGAAATATTTGAAGGAATTCTGACATGTCAAATTTGAATATGAATATAAGAAATATTTAGTATTTAGTGGAAAATGTGAGGCAAGTGGAGGAACCATCACGTATCTATTTTGGTAAATAATGGAAATAAATTTATTATCTAAGACGATGCAATTAAGAACTATATTTTTCATCTTATCTATTGGTCGTCAAATGATAAATTATCGAAATTATGTGGAATATATATGTTTTGTTAAAGTGTCAAATTTTCCATTTTCACATTGGTCATAAAAAGTGGCTGGTATGGGAAATATATTTAGCTCATGCAGAAAATAATGATATGAAAAAAAAAGATTTCAAATGATAGGTTGTTTTCAATTTCATTGGAGGAGGTTACAACTATTAATAATATCTCATGGATTTGCATGAGTGTCTATATGGTTAATCACCATATTAGGCATTCATAAAATGAAAGAGAATTCTATACATGAAAATATATATGAACCTTTTATTAATAGTTTGAAGCAAATTGGTGGTATGGATAATTTAATGATTGCAAAATAGTTGGCATGTATTGGAGCAGATGGAGCATCAGTAATGGAAGGATAAAGAAATGGACATGATTTTAGACTAAAACTATTAGCATTACTACATATGTTGAGTATTCATTGTATGGCTCGTAGGATGAATATTGCATTTAAAATAATAAGCAAGTTTTTATCGATTTCAAAAGTGGAAGATGTTGTATGAGAGGCTTATGCATACTTTTGTCATACTCCAAAACAATTTTGAGAGTTTCAAAAATTTGTTGATGGTATTACAAATGGAAACAAGATATTAAAAGATGTTGAAAAAGATGGATCTCATTGAATGGACCAAATCAAACACTATGTAGTGAGTACCAATCATTAGCAGGGGTGGTGTATGAACATCACTTCAATGGAGACAATGCTCAAGAGCTTATCTTTTGATTAACTGACATAGAGTCATTATTAACAATGAGTGGAATTCTTCCTATGCTAGGTGAAATGAATTTTCTTGTGAAAATGTCTCAAATTCACACATTGTACACTGCAAAACGCAAAAAAGTGAGAAAATTAGCATCCTTTCACTAGATAATTTGTATATGATGCTAATATTTTACAGGTCCATGGTTACAAATTGGAATATTATCATCAACGTAGAAAATATTAAAAAACATTGAAGTTTGATGAAGAATAGATATTATATATGATAGTGCATGGGCATATGGTTACCTTACATTATATTGATAAAGCAAAAAAATTCACCAAAGACTACCCCATGTCAAGAGACCTATTAGATAATGTTTTCATTTCAGTAAGGTGCAACTTGACAAAAATTGCACAATCACTAGCATCAGATATAAGAGAATGATTTCCTTAAGATGAATTGTTGGAGGCCATTTTTTTGGTGTATCATTAATATTGGAATAATCAACAATGTCAAAACACTTTAAAATATGAATTTGTGGCTAAATTTAAAACTTTGGTGCACACTTTTTCCATAAGGTCCAAATACAAGAACATATTCAAGGTATTTTAGACTCATGAAAATTGTTTCAACAAGTGACACACTTCGATAAAACAATGTGGAAACAATTTCATGTTTTGGAGAATCCTATAGAATATGGTGCAATAACAAGATTATGGACTATTTTAGGTGCTAACCAATACTTACAAGAAAATATATCAGAATATTCCAAATTAGCAAATTTGTATCAACCCTGATTTTGGGTTTAGTGGAGGATGGGGGGATGTTTAGTGCACTATCATTTTTGAATTCAAAGTTTAGGAATAAGTTTGATAAACATATGAATATATGTTTAATATTATATGTAACAAAGTACAACATTAATGATTTTTCATATGAAAGAGAACTAGCTCTTTGGTGCTCATATTGTGATAGAAGGGGTGAAACCAACATAACTAACTTCACTAATGAACTTCATATGAAACATAATAGTTTGGAGGCTCATAATGATAGCATGCTTGGAGGAGATTGTGTTCAAAATGAAGAAAATGGGATTTGGGAAATTGATATACAACAAGATTTAATCAAGTTGAATATATATGAAGGCTTGAGATACACTTATTTTTGTACATATGTTCCATTTGTAGTAAAAGAAATAGTGAATGGAATATTAAAAACAATGTGATTTTTTTTTTTTATTGAATTTTTTTGTTCCTCCATTTTTGTTGTAGGTTTGGAATTATTTATCACAAAAATATTACTATATGCCAATTTGGCGTTGCGTTTCAGCTAATAATAGGTTATATAGTTTGTATTTTTAATTGTAATGGTGAACCACATTTTTTGATACAAACTATTTTAAGATTGATTTCTTGTTGATTAACTATTACTTTATCTCTTTCTTGTCTGTGACAGAAAAATGAAGCTATAACTACATAATGTTAAAATATATCTCTTAACATAGATATTGTCCTAGTATTAAAGGTTAAATATCTAAATTAACATGACTTATTCTACTCAAGAATGGGTTCATTTCAAGTAGATGAATAATTTTTGATTTCTAGCTTTGATATCTCGGCTAGTCTTACTAGTTTATTTGTTTTCTGAATTTGGAGTTTTTTTTAAGTTCAAAAATTTTGGGTTTATTTTGGTTAAAATTTATGTCGACTTCTTGAATGTTTCTAAATCTCATTTGATGTTTAATAGAACCTTTTGTTGAGGCATAATTGGTTTCATATTATTTTTATTTATTTAAGGGTTTTTGTTATAGTTAAAGATTTTTGTTTGGTAAAATATTTGAGAAATATGTGATATTAGGCTTAATATATTACTTCAATTATTCTTTGGGAACTCACCGTATTCTCCATAGTAATTTTGTTATATTTATATATTTGATGATTCAAGGAAAATTTATTTATTTATTTATTTTCCTTTCACTTTGTGATGTGACTAAAGAATCTTCACCTTTTGTAATATACTATGTTTATTTTATATTTTCTTTGAAAATACTTATTGGTTATTAAAAAAGGGAAACGAGCTATGCTTAGCCAAGTTTCGAGAAAAATGGTCTATGCAATAGGTTCCTATGTGTTCATCATATGAGACCTATTATCATGAGATTAACAGTCCTCTAATGCAGTTATACTTTTGATGCCAAGTCTAAAAGAGCATCACATATAATCAATTTAGAATGATAGAATGTTCAGTGCACTATGATTTTTGAAGTGCAAAATTCCTTAATGATGATTATTTTGTGACATCATTTTCCAAGTAATGAACATGCGTAAACTATAGATTAGATTTATGTGTTATATATTTGAACTCACAAATTGTAGCTTTTTAATGGTTTTTTTCTATTACCTTTTTGTTTATCACCTAAGAATTAAATTTCAACAAAGATTTATCTTCTAGTGAATCTCATTTTTCTTTTTGTGCAATTTCAAGGAATTGTTTCCCAATTGAACATTTTTAGAGTTGTTAGCTAGAGAAAAAAGTTAAGGGCTACTACAATAGTTATGAGTAAAAAAGGAGTGAAATACCTATAACTGATGAGAAATGATATGTAAATTGCAGTGGATATTCCACTAGAAAACATCAAAATAGATATGATAAATTATACTTAAAAATCTTAAATATATGCTATAAGCGTTTATTTTTCTTTATATTTATGGATCTATAAATTATTGTTTATTGCGTATGCATGTAAATTATAATTATGCAATCCGAGGGGGGAAACTCAATTGGTGATTGAAGTAATCTAAGCTTTGTGAAAACTGAAAGATCTAAGGTTCAAACCCCCTGGTTGTGACATGGTTTATGGAGAGGAGGACATGAGGTATACCCACATAAGTTTACTAGTGGTTACATGTCAAGCGAGCTACTATTTTCCCTTGGGATACAAAAAATATATATAATTATTGAGAAAATAGGGAATAATAAAATAAAAACTCAAAAGCCTCAATTGACATAAGATATATCTTTGGAAACCGTTTTTGGAGAAAACCCAGTTGGAAGGTGAGGTCACTCTGCTCTCTTTCTCTGAATAGAAAATAGTTGCAAGTACAAAGAAGTATGTCCTATCGTGTATGGGATACTACAATGCTCAAATCCTCTCTGTGTTCTCTTTCCCTATCTCTCATGAATACTCTTCATATTTATGAAAAATAGACTTGAAAATAATGGAACCCATTCTCCTCGTAATGCCTCAGTTATAACACACCCTGATATCCTACTAGTGATTAGATTTGACTCCCTTAACTCTTAACTTGAGTAAAAATATAGACTATTCTAGAGTCTTCTTCATCATAATCACGTGGCTAGCCCCTTTTCCATGAGTTATGGAACATTGATCCAATATGATCCATAAATCTTGTGGATATTCCACTCAACAGTTTGTCACAACAAATATGATAAATCTATACTTAAAATATGAAAATATACACTATTAGGGTTTATTACTCTTTACATTTTCTAGATTTATATATCTTTGTTTATTGTATATGCACGCAAATTATAATTATGCAGAAAATAGAGAACAACAAAATAAATTATCACAAACCATGATTTGACATGAGATATAACATGGCAAACCCTTTCAAGAGAAAACTCGGTTGGAAGGTGAGGCCACTATGCTTTGTGTCTCTAAATAGAAAATGGCTATGAGTACAATAAAGTAAGGCCTATGTTCCAAGGGATACTAACATTCATAAATCCTCTCTATTTTATCTATCGTAATACTTCTTGGTTACTCTGCATGTCTATGGAACAACTGCACTCGAAAATATTGGAACCACTATTCCTCCTAGTGGCTTAGTTATAACATAGCCTGATAGCCTACTAGTGGTTAGGTTGGATTCCCTCAACTCTTATCCAGAGTTACAATATGGAATCTTTTAGAGTTTTCTTCACCATAATCACATGGCTAACCCTTTTTCCATGAGTTATGGGGGCTAACAGGGCATCCTCTTGAATTATGATGGAGCAAACTAGAATATCAACTTCCGAGTGGCATGACTTTTGCATAGGGATGTTGATTGGGGAATTTTTTTACATCATTGTAAAGATATATGTGTGTTGAATAGGGAAAATAGATGCAACACTAACAAAAAAAAAATTTACCCCCAAAAATATTCATTTTATGCCTCAAAATGCTCCCAGAAGGTTTCAGACCCTAATATGTCAAACTAGGTCTTGTTAGTAAAAAATGGTCCTTTGAGTTGATTCCTCCACTTTTCCCACTCTAAAAGCGTTGATATGAGTGAAAAAAAAATATAATGATTCAATGTGAATCATACCTCCCCATTTATAGAGGATTTTGGTCCCAAAAATATTGTACTATATGAGGTGATGAAATTTTTCCACCGCCTGTACTCGATGTACCATTTAGCCTTTCCTGGAAGCTATCCTTTCAACCCAAATTTCAAAAGGTCATCTTATCCTGACTTGTATTTCTGGACCTCTTCTACAAAACTATATATTATTTCAACTCTACCTAAGCATTTAGTGCCAAATCCTATAAGGTAGGACATGTTCCTCTTCCTGATCTAACATGGAAGTCTCGTAGAGTTTCAGATTCTCTACATTCACAACTGAGTAAATATGCATGTATGGGGGTAGAATGAATCTATAAGCATTATTTCACACCTTTTCCAGTATTTCAAAGGGACCATATTTCATAGCATTTATTTTCTTACCAGGACCCTATAACCTCTCCTTGTTCAACTATAACCATACCCTGTCTCCCACCTTAAGCGAACTCTTTGTTTTGTGTCAATCATGCATGGCCTTATATTTTTCAGGTAATGTTTGTAGTGTAACTTGTACCTGTATATGGATCCACTTGATTTTCTAAAAAAAAAAATCAGCCCTCAAGGCATCCCCTCTAAGTTCCTCCCTTACTCCACCTTACTACCCATATGCAATAACCAAAGGTGAAAGTGGAAAATATCCAAAACAAGTTTGAAATGGGGACTTACTAGTAGATGTTTGGACTACCATGTTATAAGAGTGTTGCATATATACTAGGTTTTCATCCCAGGTATTTGGATGCTTCTTATTAAAATCTCTCAAAAATTGCACCAAAGTATTGTTGACTACATATGTATGTCAATCTATCTATGGATTCTATGTTGTAGACCTCTTCAACTTCATGTCCATATTCTCCAGTAATTTTGTCCAAAATGCACTAAAAAATCTTGTGTCCCTATATGAAACAATGCTCCTTAGTATCCTAAAGTTTACCTAGACAATTTCAAATAACAAGTTCATTGCTTATTTCCCACCGACAATATTTTTACAAGGCATCAGAACACACATCTTGTTGTACGTATCAACTACCCTGAATATGTAGTCATGTCCCTTTTTTTGTTATTGCTAAACCTCCCACAAAACCAATGGAAATATTTACCCAGGGATGAGTGGGTACATGTAAGGGATGATAAGATGATATAGACCATGTTTCCTATGACTAGGCTTACTAGTATAACAAAACATGCATCATATTATGAACCTAGATTCTTGTTCTTACATCTTGGGACAATACATATATCTCTACAAGATGGTCATTATTTTCCCTACACCAAATTTCCTTGCAACCTTGAAGGCTTGAGTGTCCCTGATTAACTATAATTGCTCACCTTTAAGAACACGAAATTTATCCAACCTATAGAGTCGCCCATCCTAGATATGGTACTCAACAATGTTGTCACTATATTTCACATGACTCTAACTTTGAAACTGTTGAAATACCTCCTTGAAGTTCTCATTCTCCAAACATACATATTTGTATGCATCATGGGTGAATGGATCCATCTGCGTCAAAGTTTCCAAAGTTGTCATCTTTAATATGGGTGACCTTGAAAGCATGTCAACCAACTTGTTTATGCTTCCTTTCATGTACATGATCACTAAATAAAATTATTGTAGAAACCCCATCCACTTGTAATGATTTCTTTGTTGTAGCTTACTCTAAATTTGTAGGTACTTATGAAACCAGCTCAAGAAAAGATAGAAAAGATAGGTCAACGCCTTAGAATTCAGCCTTTTCAAGGGGGAAACCTCCTTTACATTACATAAATGAACAATTCTTGGATGATTCAAATGAAAAAACCTCCTTTCTATATATAGGAGTCTAAGGAGTCACAATATAATCCAGCCGGCCTAACAATAATAATATAAAGCAACAATAATAAAAATAGAGGGATTCTATGGGGCACAGTAATAACAATATGGGGGCAATAAGGGAACAACAATATTAATAAGGGGTATAACTACAATAGTAATGGGGTAATCACTAGTATTATAGAGACCCAACATGCCCCTCTCCTTCAAAAAAGTGTTGTCCTGAATGCTTGAGTAGTTTTGGATACTTCTGCGTAAAATTATCATCCTCCCACGTGGAATCTTCAGCGGATAATTTCTTCCACTAATAAGATACTCTGAAATTGAACGATTTCGTAGCTGTCGAGTTCTTGTTTCTGTGACTGCTTCCGGTTCCAATATAATTTTTCCTTCCTCGTCAAGTTCTGGCAATATTGTTTGAACTGGGAGCTTGTCGCCTATAACCCTCTTTAAACATGAAACATGGAAAACTGGGTGCAATCGAGAAGCTGCAGGAAGCTCCAATTTGTATGCCATAGTACCAATCTTTTGCAACACCTTGTACGGACCATAATACTTTGGTGATAATTTATTATCCTTCTTAGCTTGCTTGAGGGACATTTGCTTATATGGTTGTAGCCGTAGGAATACCCAATCACCTACATCAAAACTTCTTTCACTGCGATGTTGATCTGCCTGTTGTTTCATTCTATTCTGTGCCAACACGAGGTTATCCTTTAAGAGTTGGAGGACTTGTTGTTGATGTTCGATGTGATGTTCCACTGCCTGAACCTTAGAATTTTCTTTAAATATGATGTGATGGATGGTGGTTGATACCCATAAAGTGCCATAAATGGGGTCATTTTTGTTGTTGTATGGAAGGAAGTGTTATACCACCATTCAGCCAGAGGCAACCATTTGACCCATTGTGTCTGTTTATCAGATACAAAGCAACGAAGATATCCTTCCAAACATTTGTTTACTATCTCAGTTTGCCCATCAGATTGAGGATGATAAGATGAGCTATGAGCTAACTGAGTACCAAGACAAGAAAATAATTCTATCCAAAAATTTCCAGTGAAAATGGGATCTCTGTCACTTACAATAATCTTTGGGTTTCCATGTAGCTTTTGAATTGTTTCCATAAATGCAGTAGAAACTGTACTGGCTTTAAATGGATGTGATAATGCACAAAAGTGTGCATACTTGGTAAGTCTGTCAACTACCACCATGATGACACTCTTTCCCTCAGACTTGGGTAAACCTGTGATAAAATCCATTGAAACCTCCTCCCAACGTTGGCTTGGAATGGATAAAGGTTGTAATAGACCCGGTGTCTTAATTGTTTCAACTTTATTTTGTTGGAAAACCAAACATTCTGCCACAAACTTTTGAATATCTGATTTAAGGCCATCCCAAAAAAATTCCTTCTTAACCCTGTGGTAAGTTTTTAAAAATCCTGAGTGCCCTCCTAAGGGAGAAGTGTGCAATTCCATAAGAATCTTTTTTTTTAGCTGGGAATTCTTACAGAGGTATAAGCGATCTTTGTACCATAACGAATCATTTTGCCAGCTAAATGTATCAGACGTACTGGAATCTTGTTGTAACTTTTGAATAAGTGCCCACACTTCTTCATCATTCTTCCATTCCTCCCTTGCTTCGTTTATCCAATCTGGTTGGATAATAGAAATGGCGCACAACAATGCTTCCACATCCTCATCCTTTCTTGAGAGTGCATCTGCCACCACATTTTGCTTCCCTTTTTTGTAGATGATTTCAAAGTCATAACCCAACATCTTTGTGACCCACTTTTGTTGCTCTTCAGAGGATAATATTTGTTCTAAAAAGTATTTAAGGCTATCAAGATCTGTTTTTACCTTGAAGTGTCTACCCATTAGGTAGGGTCGCCATTTCTTAAGTGCATGGAGTATTGCCAACATTTCCTTCTCATAAATAGCTTTGCTTAAAAACTTTCCCTTGATTGGACGACTTTCAAAAGCAATGGGTCTTTCATCTTGCATTAGAACAACACCAATTCCATTTCCTGAAGCATCACATTCCACAATAAAGGTTTTTGTGAAGTCCGGTGTAGCTAAGACCGGTGCTTGGCACATTGCCTCTTTAAGATGTTCAAAGGCCTTTGTTGCTTTCGGAGTCCATGAAAATGCATCTTTCTTCAATAATGTTGTTAGAGGTGCTGCTATTCTCCCATAATTCTTAACAAACTTGCGATAATACCCTGTCAACCCAAGAAATCCTCGCAGATGCTTTACTGATGTGGGGATTTTCCATTCCTTAATGGCTTTAATTTTGCTAGGGTCTACCTTAACTCCATGAGATACAATATGACCCAAATATTCCACCTCCTGGACTCCAAAGAAACATTTGGATCTTTTTGCATATAATTGTTTCTCCTTCAATAGTTGTAGCACCCTGTCAACATGTTCAACATGATCCTTCCAAGACTTGTTGTAGATTAGTATATCATCAAAAAATACTAACACAAATTTTCTAAGGAATGGTTTGAAAATTGAATTCATCAAACCTTGAAATGTTGAAGGTGCATTGGTAAGGCCAAAAGGCATGACCAAAAATTCATAATGACCCTCATGAGTTCTAAATGTTGTTTTCGGAATGTCTTCAGTCTTCATTCTGATTTGATGATATCCTGAACGAAGATCCAACTTGGTGAAGTAAATTGATCCATGCAATTCATCCAGTAATTCATCAATGACAGGAATGGGGAACTTATCTTTAATAGTGAGCTTGTTGAGCTCCCTATAATCTGGACACATGCGCCATGATCCATCCTTCTTGTGCACCAATACTACTGGAGCAGAGAAAGAACTTTGACTCGGTTGAATTATACCAGCCTCTAGCATTTCTGCAACCATACGTTCAATTTCACTCTTTTGGACATAGGGATATCTGTACGGCCTGATGTTTGGAGGAACACTTCCTGGAATCAGATGAATAGCATGATCATGATCACGCCTAGGTGGGAGACCTTTGGGAGTCTCAAATACCTTGGAATGATTGTCCAGGACTTTTTGGAGATCTGGAGAAATAGATGATTCCAATGTGGAAACATCTAGCGAGCATAATTGTGCAATTACACCTCTTTGCTCCTTTTTTAGAAGCTTTGTCATACTATTAGAGCTGATTATCTTTCCTGGTTTCCCTGCAATACCCCTTAATTCAACTTCCTTTCCTTCCGTAGAAAATTTGATGAAAATTTCTTGAAAATTAAAAGCTATTGTACCCAGGGATTGTAGCCATTGGACTCCTAGTACAACATCAGCACCTCCCATTGGAATGGAAAGCATTGGGCTAGTCAATACATATTCTCCCATGGATAGCTTGATATTATGGCACTTTCCAGAGCAATTTATTGTTCCTCCATTTGCAATCATCACTTGACACTCTGGTGCTGGATATAGGAAGCAATTCAATTCTTTTGCTACCTTACAATGAATAAAATTGTGGGTGCTTCCTGAATCAATCAACACTATTACCTTTTTCTTCTTGATTTGTCCTTCTATCTTGATGGTTTGAGGAGTGGTAATTCCCACCAATGCATTACAAGATATGGTCGGATTTATTTGTTCTTCATCTAGGCTTTGTTCCTGGAGTATATCCTCTTCTTTTGACCTTTTTTGCTCCTTTTCTTCTTCCTCTTCACAATCTATGTAGAATAATTTCTTCTCAGCACACTTATG
The DNA here is from genome assembly GCA_031772625.1 of Pinus tabuliformis. Classification (NCBI taxonomy): domain Eukaryota; kingdom Viridiplantae; phylum Streptophyta; class Pinopsida; order Pinales; family Pinaceae; genus Pinus; species Pinus tabuliformis. The sequence continues at coordinate 861,073,673 of CM062817.1, read as the reverse complement.
ACCTTTAGTGTATTTGCTATCACAACTGTAACAAAGCCCTTTTGCTCTTTTTTCTTCCAATTTTTGTGGTGTCAACCTTATAGGTTGTGGAAGACTAGGGGCAACAACACTTCCTTCTTTATAGTTGTGAGTGGTATGCTTCCTGGTTGCCATAATTTTGCTTTCCATTTTTCTTGCTAACCTGAATGCCTTCTCTAATGAATCAGGTTCCCAAAGGCGAACATCATGTTGGATATTATCCTTTAAAGACCCTATGAACACATCAATCCTATGCTCCTCTGGAATATCTTTTACCCTTATGTTCAATTTTTGGAACTCCTCAATGTGCTCCATTATTGAACCCTTTTGTTTGAGACTTATCAATTGGCTAAAAAAAGTGTTGCTTTTTGTATCCTCATAATGTGCTATCAATTCTTCCGTAAAAATTGCCCAAGTGATAAATGGTTTACGAGAGCAAAGCCATTGATACCATACAAACTGATTTGGTTCCAAATATAAAGTTTCCATACATATCTTTTGTGTGTTTTGCACATTATTGAGATCGAAGAATTGCTCCATCTGTAATATCCATGTGGCAGGATCCTTGCCATCAAACTTCCTCATATCGATTTTTGGAATATGGTGAGTCTTTGATCCAACATTAGTGTCTATGAAATCATGATTAACATTTCTTTTGTTCTCATCATGAGTTTCCTTTAGTACCCTTTCACCCTTAGGGACCATTTCTTGTAGCAACTTATTCATATTTATCTTCAATTCGCCCATGTATGTCTTCAAATCTATTTTCAAATCATCCATCTTAGCTTCCACGTCAATCATCTTAGCTTCTATTCCTTTCTTTAAACAGTCCATCTTATCTTCTACACCTTTCTTTAAACCATCCATCTTAGCTTCCACATGTTTCTTTAAACCTCCATCTGAGATTCTGTTCCTTTTTGTGCAAGGGACAGTTGTTGCACTTGGTCTTGTAATTTTGATATATCATGTTGCATTTCTTCCTCTTCTTCATGAGTCAGGCTATAGCTTTCAGGTTCCTTACTAGGTGTTTGCATTTTCTTTCCTTGGGGCATCAGTTACCGATAATAATGCTCTACTATGCCCTTTGAATTCCTTCAAAATAAATTTTCAAACCAAGCTTAAGCAAAAATTTAAGAAAATCTACACACCTTTTTTCACTTTGTAGGAGCTCGATATTGCCTCTAATGTATCTCTGTACTTTCCGATCATCTAGTTCTGAATTTGTGACCTGTAGTAGCCCTCTGTGTCCTCTTTCCAATGCCACAAGTTTGACCCAAATTGGATTCTCCAAGGAAAAGTTATGTGAAATCTCCCACAGTGACTTGCTTGTAGACTAGTTCAGTAAAGCGAACTTGTATGACGTGCCACGAGTCACTGTTTCGGCCTTTGGATTTGAAACATGCATACAAGAAACTACAGTCCATCCTCTTTCTGTACATTCTTACGAAATTTCAATCTGATCCCCAGAGAGAGTTATGACGATTTTCCCCAGGTCACCTGTTTTGAATGTAATTCAGGAGTCTGCAAAAAGACCAACTTCCTCAGATCATATCTCCGCAAATATAACGCGAAAAGCTATGAAATTCGGACCCAAGGTTCAACGTGATTTCTTCTCAAATGGGTTTTTTTTGCGACTTCTGAAATGTCACAAAAAAATTTTATAGCGAAAATGCCACGATGACCTGTTTGCAGCAGCGAAACCCTAGAATCCAAAGCTCTGATACCAAATGTTATGAAACCAGCTCAAGAAAAGATAGAAAAGATAGGTCAACGCCTTAGAATCCAGCCTCTTCGAGGGGGCAACCTCAATTACATTACATAAATGAACAATTCTTGGATGATTCAAATGAAAAAACCTCCTTTCTATATATAGGAGTCTAAGGAGTCACAATATAATCCAGCCGACCTAACAATAATAATATGAAGCCACAAAAATAAAAATAGAGGGATTCTATGGGGCACAGTAATAACAATATGGGGGCAATAGGGGCACAACAATATTAATAAGGGGTATAACTACAATAGTAATGGGGTAATCACTAGTATTATAGGGACCCAACAATCTACCTATGGATTCTATGTTGTAGACCTCTTCAACTTCATGTCCATATTCTCCAGTTATTGTGTCTAAAATGCACTAAGAAATGTTGTGTCCCCATATGAAACAATGCTCCTTAGTATCCTAAAGTTTACCTAGACAATTTCAAAGAACAAGTTCATTGCTTATTTCCCACCGACAATATTTTTACAAGGCAACAGAACACACATCTTGTTGTACGTATCAACTACCCTGAATATGTAGTCATGTACCTTTTTTGGTTATTGCTAAACCTCCCACAAAATCAATGGAAATATTTACCCAGGGATGAGTGGGTACATGTAAGGGATGATAAGATGATATAGACCATGTTTCCTATGACTAGGCTTACTAGTATAACAAAACATGCATCATATTATGAACCTAGCTTCTTGTTCTTTCATCTTGGGACAATACATATACCTCTACAAGATGGTCATTATTTTCCCTACACCAAATTTCCTTGCAACCTTGAAGGCTTGAGTGTCCCTGATTAACTATAATCGCTCACCTTTAAGAACACGAAATTTATCCAACCTATAGAGTCACCCATCCTAGATATGGTACTCAACAATGTTGTCACTATATTTCACATGACTCTAACTTTGAAACTGTTGAAACACCTCCTTGAAGTTCTCATTCTCCAAACATACATATTTGTATGCATCATGGGTGAATGGATCCATCTACATCAAAGTTTCCAAAGTTGTCATCTTTAATATGGGTGACCTTGAAAGCATGTCAACCAACTTGTTTATGCTTCCCTTCATGTACATGATCACTAAATAAAATTGTTGTAGAAACCCCATCCACTTGTAATGATTTCTTTGTTGTAGCTTACTCTAGATTTGTAGGTACTGTAGTGGCTAGTGATTTGTGTGGATTACCGTCTCATTTCGCATCAGATAGTACTGCCACTTCTTCATAACGTGCACCATGGCACAAAGCTCCTTGTCGTAGGTAAGCTAGTTTAGAACTTACCTATACAATAATTTAGAATGGTAGCATACAATCTTTCCTCCTTGCATAAAAAACGCTCCCATATCATACCCACTTGCATATGTCCCCACTTTGAAGGGCCATTTCAAGTTTTGTAATGCTAGAACTCATGGTTGACTGATATTCTTGTTTAGCTCCTTAAAGGCCCTCTGTTGAACCTTTCCCCACTCGAAACTCTTGCCACTTTTTATTATTGCATGGAGTGGTGTTATTACCATTGAAAATGAGGCTATGAATTTCCTCAGTTACTGTGCTACCCCAATGAAACTCCTAATATCTGAAATATTAGTAGGCATAGACTATTTCATTATGGCCTCCATATTGGTAGGTTTTATCTTTAACTCTCCTCCACTTATCACATACCCTAGATAAACCAAAGAATATTGTGAAAACTCACACTTCTTGATATTTACTATTAGGTGATGTTTTTTTCATGTCTCTAGTACTTGCATCAAATGTGAGATATGCTCCTACCAACTTGAACTATATATCAGTATATCATCAAATTAGACAATAACAAATGAATCTATAAAAGGGAAATGTATATCATTGATTAAGCTCATAAATGTAGCAGGTGCATTGCATAGGTCGAATGGCATGACTAACCATTCATACAAAAGTTTCCTATGTAAGAGCCCTATCATAGGGTCTTGTAACAGATCTATTTCTCTAGAATTTAAATGCAATAAGAGGCAATAATTTACTTTCTTACAAGACTTTTAAACGATGAAAATTTTACCATTTACATTCCAATCCTTATAACTTATAGTGAACATTTCATTTTAATAAATTTACATGAGTAATCTATAGAGGAATATCTGTACCGGTGGCTGGTGGAGATGCCTTTGAGCTGCTGCTCTTGCTGAACGCTCCTCTTGACTAACCCAACTAGATTTACCTCCTAGCCAACTAGGAAATAATTCCTATCACAAGAAACCTCCACAGGTTCCCTAGCCCTCCGAGCCCAGGTCCAATCAGATGTAGTGTGTGTATCCAAGATGAATGATACAGACCAAGATGAACAATATTTCCCTCCTCTCAACAACCTAAGAAACCTTCACAGGTTCCTTAGGTCTCCAAAAATCACAGCAAATCCTAAAATCATAAGCAGGACCCAACATCCCCTTTTCTACTTTCCTCCTTCCCCTTTTATGCCATCCCTCCCTTCTCCACTTCAACCACCTCTCATTAATGTCATTAATTTCCCCTTCATCCTTACAATTGACTTCTCTTCTCCCAAGTAAATCTGAGAGTACATTTGGAAATGTGATATGAATATAAAATTAGGTAATTAATGGGAGAGTACATTTGGGAATGTGAGATGAGGACCATGTCTTCTCCCAAGTAAATGTGAGAGTACATTGGGGAATGTGAGATGAATATATATATTGATAATTAGTTGGAGAGGACCATGTCTTCTCCCAAGTAAATGTGAGAGTACATTGGGGAATGTGAGATGAATATATATATTGATAATTAGTTGGAGAGGACCATGTCTTCTCCCAAGTAAATGTGAGGGTACATTGGGGAATGTGAGATGAATATATGTATTGATAATTAGTTGGAGAGGGCCATGTCTTCTCCCAAGTAAATGTGAGGGTACATTGGGGAATGTGAGATGAATATATGTATTGATAATTAGTTGGAGAGGGCCATGTCTTCTCCCAAGTAAATGTGAGGGTACATTGGGGAATGTGAGATGAATATATGTATTGATAATTAGTTGGAGAGGACCATGTCTTCTCCCAAGTAAATGTGAGGGTACATTGGAGAATGTGAGATGAATATATATATTATTTGAAATAATGGAAGGAGACCATATCCTACCTAAGATTCAATTTGAGAAGGCAAGTTGGGAATTTGAATAATAGAAATCATGAATTTTATATTAGACAATAAATTTATAGTTTCCCAAATGAAGGTATTCATCAATATTTCTCAATATTTTCAGGTAATGTAAACATTAATAAAATTTTGAAGGATAAGATTTAAGTGGGGCATTACATACACCCCTCCTTCAGAAAACTTCATCCCAAAGTTAGAATGAAAAGATACAAGGAGTTCGAAAGCATAGCAAACTAGAGAGAGTTATAGCAGTAAAATTTGATAAGTCAGACGATGGCATTACTTACCATCAAGAGTCTCCAACTGATCTATATCCCCCTACCCATCCTGAACTACTTCTGATCCCACCCTATCCGTCCTCTGCTACTTTATCAGTGGCAACGGCCATACTAACCACTGATAAAACCGACATGGTGGAAGCGTCGACTATATTGACCTAACTTCCCCAACAGGAAACTGGCAATCATCATCACACATCTAGGGGAGCGTGTCCACCACTGCCCTCTCACGATTCCAGGTTTCGAAGGATACATGGTGGGAAATGCCTCCACCCCTCCTTCACAACTAGAGTCAACACCCTAACACGGACCACACTACAGAGCTAGTTGGACTTGTCATCGAATAATCTAATCAAGTGGTCTTGCCACCTGTCATTTGCATTTTACTCATGTCATAAGACTGCATATCAAGTAGATACCAAATGTAATAGAACAATGTGCATTATACCTTCCCCATGAGATGTATCGACCTTCCTTCAATGGAAGAGTAGCTCTCAGCTATCATATAGTTCTTTCCCGCTACGAGTTAGCTCTCATTCATTCCTTTATATAACAACAAGACATATAATCATCACATTATTAAGTCTAGTATCCACGTGTCAATTTTGTAGTTCATACTGGAAACAAATCATAATTTCACTAAGTCATTCATTTAGATACATCATATCCACTTAAGCCATACATGAAACAACAATAGCTCTGATAAGTCATGCACTAGATAAATCATCAACAAGTAAGTCATACATTAGGTCATACATCAAAACATTTCCATCATCCAAATCAAACCTAAGTAGTTTCACATGTTCAACCAAATGCATCAATATTACATAATGTTCATAAATAAATAACATGGAACTGCAAAATAGAACCTTAACATAGGTAGCTGTCTAGTCAAAATGGGCATCACAGATGCTCAAAAAGTGAGGGGTAGTCACAACGCATAGTCTCTGCATCCTCCCAGGTAGTAGATCCTAGGCTATACTTGTCCCACTAGATCTTAACTTGGTCCATCGTGCGACGTCTGAGCTGTCGAACCCTACGGTTCAATATGCGTAATGGTTCGACCACTATAGTTCCCATCTCCGAGACTTGCAATTCCCTCCAATCCAGTTTGTGAGATTCATCAAAAACATAATGTCATAAAATAGATACATGAAAAACATCATGAGTTTTATGAAAATGGGGCGGCAATATAGGATGATAGGAAACTGGTCCAATCTTCTCCATAATCCTAAAAGGTCCTACTAATCGAGGCGACAATTTTGTCCCCTTCCCAAACCGAATGGTGCTTTTGTTGGGCCAAATACGAATAAAAACTTGGTCCCCTACTTCATAACTGCGATCAATCCTATGTGAATATGCATAAATCTTCTATCTATCCTATGCTTCCTTTAACCTTTTCCGAACCTGCTTTACCTGTTCCTCCATTTCTTGAACTAATTCAGGGCCCACCATCACTCGGTCCTCCAACGTTTCCTAACCCAATGGTGTCCTGCAAGGCCTTCCATATAGAGCTTGATAAGGAGGCATCCCAATTCAACTATGATAAGTGTTATTATAGGAAAACTCTACCAATGGTAAGTACCTTTCCCACTGAGTTTGATTATCCATGACGTACATCCTAAGCATGTCCTCCAAAACTTGATTTACTTTATCAGTCTGCCCATCTGTTTCTAGATGATATGCAGTGCTCAGGTTCAATTGAGTCCCTAGTGCTGACTGCAAACTTGTCCAAAACCTAGATGTAAATCGGGAGTCTATGTCAGAAATTATCTTTGTGGGCAATCCGTGTAGTCGAATAACTTCATTGACAAACACTCGCACCACATCCATAACATCGTAAGTGTCCCTTACTGGGATGAAATGGGCACTTTTGGTCAATTTATCAACTATAAACAATATAGCATTGTGCCTCTACGAAGTGAGTGGAAAACCCACCACAAAATCCATGGAAATTACTTCCCATTTAGATGTAGGGATGTCATGAGGTTGTGTTAGTCCTGCTGGATGGTGATGATTAGCCTTCACTCACTGACATTCAAGACATTTGGCGACAAATTGGACTATGTCGTGCTTCATGCCTGCCCAAAAGAAGAGCTTCTTTGTGTCTGCGTACATCTTCTTTACCTTAGGATGTGCACAATAGAGTGATCTATGAGACTCTTCGAGGATGGTTTCTCTTATACCCCCTTCCTTAGCTACGTACATTCTCCCTTAGAATCTCAATAGGCCATCTAGTTCAAGGACATATCCCTCAAACTTTGGTTCTATCTGTTTCCCATTCTGGATGGCTGAGATGTCTTTTAGATACCAACTATCTTCAAAGAGTTTCTCCAATATCCGCTCCCTTAAATTTACCTTTAAGGCTACTAGGGAGAAGGTTTGCAGCCTCCTACTTAGTGCATCCGCCACTACGTTATCCTTTCCCTTGATGTATGAGATTTCGAAATCATACTCACTCATGAATTTGCTCCACCACCTTTGTCTAGCGTTCAGATCTATTTGAGTAAAGAGATGCTTTAGGCTTTGATGATCCGTTCTTAACTCAAATCTTCTCCCAATGAGGTAGTGTCTCCACAGCTTCAAGGCTAACATCACTGCTACCAATTCTAACTCGTGGGTAGCATATAACTCTTCATGTTTCTTCAATTTTCTAGATGTTTAAGCTATTACTCCACCTTCTTGCATCAATACCTCACCCAATCCTTGCACTGAAGCATCAGTGCAGACAATGAAGTCTTTTCTCATGTTTGGTACTTGAAGGATCAGTGCACTAGTTAGTAGCCTCTTTAGCTCTACGAACACAGTGTCACATTCATTTTCCCATTCATACTTGACCCCCTTTTGTTGTAATGTGGTGATGGGTTTTGTAATCCTTGAAAACCCTTCCACAAACCTATAATAATACCCTGCTAGCCCCATAAAACTATGTACCTCATGGGAATTTTTTGGTACTGGCCAATCCATTATGGCATTCACCTTTTCCGGGTGAACTGAAATCCCTTCTCTTGAAATTATGTGCCCAAGGTAATGAACTTCCTTCTGAAAGAAGGAACATTTTGACAATTTCCCATACATTTGATTTTCCCTTAAGCAAGTCAACACCACCCTTAGGTGCCTTTCATGCTCCTCTTCATTCTTGGAATACACAAGAATGTCGTCAAGGAAGACTTGCACAAATTGGTCCAAGTACTTCCTGAACACACCATTCATGAGGCTCATGAATACTGTTGGTGCATTGGTTAAACCAAATGGAACAACTACGAACTCATAGTGCCCAAACCGAGTTCGAAATGCAGTTTTTGAGATGTCCTCCTCCTTAATCCTCAATTGGTGGTACCCAGATCGTAGATCGATCTTTGAGAAGATTGTTGCTCCCTTCATTTGATCAAATAAGTCATCTATTCGAGGTATAGGGTACCTATTCTTTATTGTGGCTCTATTTAAGTCTTTATAATCTATGCATAGCCGCAAGGAACCATCCTTCTTCTTGAAAAAAATCACTGGTGCACCCCAAGGTGAAATACTAGGTCTGATAAATCCCAAGTCTAAGAGCTCCTTTAACTGCATTTGCAACTCACAAAGTTCTGGAGTTTTCATCCTATAAGGTGTCTTAGATATTGGTTCTGCACCTAGTTTTAGGTCGATGGTGAAATCAATCTCTCTTATGGGAGGTAATCCAGGCAATTCCTTTGGAAAAACATCCTTGTATTCTGACAAAACTAGATGTTGATATAAGGAAGGTCCTTTCTGGTCACTTACAACCTCAACCAAATATAGTTTGCAACCTTGTCTGAGACAATGTTTTACCTTCATCATGGATATGAATCGTAGGGACACTCCCCTCTTGATTCCAAAAATCTCAATTGGCCTACCTTCATCATCTAAACAGATCACCTTCTTCTTGAAACAGTCTACCAAAGCTTGATGAGCTTCTAGCCAGTCCATTCCAATAATTACATCATACGTCCCCAATGCTATGATGTATGCCTTCAACTTAGTCATACACACCCCGAGGTTTACCTGACATTGGTCAACACTAGGCCCTACTTCTTGTTTTATTCTAGAAGCCATCTTAGCTTGTTTAAAGTCAATGTGCTCATAGGCTGCCAACCCACATTTTTCTAATACAACTGGTGAAATGAAACTATCTCTAGCACTAGAATCAGACAAAATTTTAACTTTTACTTTGTTTATCATACCAGAGGTTTCTACCACGGCAGATTGGTGTTCAACTTGCTGAGTGTCATCTATTGTATAGATTCAATGGTGGCTACTTGCTCTCCCCATTGGTTCTTTTCCCTCTCTTTTGTTGTTACCAGTTTGTAACTCAGGGCAGTCCCGCTAGTAATGAGGTTCTCTGCATCCCAAACAGGTGATGCGTGGTGGACCTTGAACCGAATGTTGTGGAGTTCTTTGGAAATAGTTTCTTCCCCTGGAACACGTGCCACCACTTGTTGCTCCTCATGTATGAGTTTGATTTGTATGCGCTCTTGCAGCTGTGGGTGAAGCTGCACTAGAGACCATTGAAATCCCTACTATCGGTGTTCTAGGTATAACTCTATTTCCATATGGTGGTGGCCTCAAACTTCCTCCCCTTTGGAAGGTACAAGGGGTCTTCCCTTTAAACCCTATTTGGTGTGGAAAGATGGCCCTGCCTTCACCATTTAAGTCTAAGTGTTCTTCGACATAACGAGCTTGTTCTATAGCTTCTGCAACTGAGGATGGTTTCCACATCCACACCATTGCCCTAATCTTAGGTTTCAATCCATACATAAAACGATCCACTTGGTGCTGGTCAGTATCCATGTAGGATACATACTTGACCAATTCCATAAATTGAATTTCATATTCTTCTATAATACGATCTCCCTGTATCAGGGCATGGAAGGCTCCTACTTGTTGTTCTTCATAATATGCTGGTAGGTACTTCTTCCTGAACCTCTCCTCAAATAATTCCCAAGTAACTGTGTCTGAAGTGAGGTGCAGTTGATGCTCCAAGTTACCCCACTGATTCAGAGCACTATCTCTGAGTTGGAATATTGTTATTTTGGCTTTGGAATTGGAATTGCAATCCCTTAGTGCAAACAACCTTCTCATCCCTTCTAACTAGGCTTTTGCACGCTCGCTGGCATGACCTCTTGCGAACTCTGGGAGCTTAATCTTCTGGAGCTCCCTAGTAATGTCCTCAACTGGAGGTCTTCTCTCATAGTCGTTACATCCCTCAGGGTTCCCTAACCCTGATGGAGGGTGTTCCCCTTCCATTTCATTTGTTTGGCACCCTCTTAAGGTCTCATTAATTGCTTCGAGGGAACACAGGATGAGAGTCAATTCTAGTGAAGGTAATGGGTTATTTGAAGGAGGTCCTTGTGAAGACTGTCCGGGCCCTTGGTTTCTTTGTGTCCTCACCATTTTGATTTGTTCAAATCTGCACGATATCTAAGACTTATTATCACTATTCCTAACATTTTCTACCACACTCTAGATATTCCAAAGAGAACCCAAGCAATAAATGGAATTTAATAGTCCAATGGAATTTAATATTCATTTTATATATTCTTGTCATTTTCAGGTAATCCAATGCTCACATGGTTGCACTGGAAGCATGACTACTCTTGAAAATGTATAGATTCAGTTTAATAAAGTAAGTTATTTTGATATGCTTTAGTTTACAAAACAGATTAAGTTTGCAACAACTTCAGTTTACAATATATGGATTTTATTTATTTATTTATTATTATTTTTTTTTTTTTACTTTCATTGGAGTAGTATTACAGTTTTAATTGTAGTTCGTGACTTTATTTAGTTGAGTGCAATAAGTTGCAGGATTTTAAAGATTGAAGAAGATTTATTGTTATGAAATCTTAACTTCATAGCCAAATGAGTTAGACACTACGAAGTTTGTTTTGCAGCTACAATATGTGGTTGTTGGAATGAAGTTTCAGATTAGTGCAGGTTTAGGTCACATGTTTTTATGGTATGATTGCATAGCCAGATAGAATAGAATGGAAAATTTTGAAATTACGCATAGATTCAACTATAAGAGTTTTGTCACTGGTGAATATTTCATGGAAGGTTTCTTGTTTGCTTCTCAAGTAACCATTGGAAGAATTAAAGGTTGAATATTAGGATGGCATCTTCAAAGAAATCTCCTTTGAAAAATTTTTGTAGCACAATATGATGCTCAGAAGTTTTCTCGACTCGATGATGTTTCTAGTATAAAGGATAGGTTGAAGAAAAGAGGTTATGCCACCACCTGTAAGTGGAATTCCAACTAAGAAAGATGTTGGAATCAAGAAAATGTAACACTTCATAAACTTTGCAAACCTCAACACACAATAGAATATTGAAACATTGCTCCCCATGGATTCTGATCTAGGTAAACTAATGTTCCTCAAGGAAACCATGTTGTAAAATATGTTTGTCTGTAGTTGACCAAACAAATAATTTATTAGACCAGAGCATGCCTTTTGGGAGTTGAAGATTTTTCTAGATGATGTTGTGTAAAATAAAAAATCAAAGAAACAAAGAATATGGCTTCCTGATGTTAGCCATAGGAGAGAATCAAAGAAATGATCGTGACCTATCAGATGACAATTATATGCACCCTCAGAAGTCAACGTTTTAAGGATGGTGGAAGAAACACTAGATGCTTTGTTTTTAAATAAATAAACAAACAAATATTGTTATTAATAAAATAATCCAAAAAATGATAGACATAATTTAAATAAAAATATATATGACGAATTACAATTATATGTGGTGATTAATGATATAATTAATTTGAATTTTAAAATGTATGAGAGGTTTTTCCAGTAGCTGTGTGAAAAATATAAAACAATAGATGTAGAGGACCATTTCAATTTATGTGGCTTAAACTATCTTCGAGAAAAAAATAACAGTAGGAACGGTAGAGAGACTAGCTAATACTAGACCATACTTGATGGGGGCACATTGAATCCCCAAATAAGGCAAAGGTTGTAATGTAACTAATTCCGGGGGATTGAAGCTAAAGAGGGCTATACATATATAACTGAGAATTTTCAATTGATGCGAAAGAGCAGAGCTGAGCTGAGCTGGATTGGATTATTTTTAATTTAAAAGTTGAATAAACCAGTGATGATAAGAAAAAGTAACTCATAGAACAGAGCTGTATGTATGTATTATTAATTTGAAAATGGATATTATATATATTAATTTGAAAGTTTAATAAACTTGTCAAAAGAAAAGGAGGGTAACCGCAAGATGATAGAAGCGGGAAGTTGGTTCCATTAAACTCAATAAATTCATTGGTGGGTTTAATTGACATGTTAAAAACCTTGGATTAAAGCAATGGACACATAACACAATACACAGAGACATGCGTACACAGGTAGTTAAGCTGAATCTGAATCTAGAGACATGCGTACACAGGTGGATAGAAATGGTATGGTTAAAATTATGGAGGAGGAAACAGGGCATTGAATGAAAAATTCATTAGTATGGTGGACACATTCGAGGAGGAAACAGAGCCTTAAATCCATGGTTAATGCACATGGCACAACACGTTAAACCAATACACAACTAATGAGTGGAGGCATTTGAAAATTTTCTGGCAAAATGGTTTTCATAATAGTTGTTAGGTTATTTTTCCAGTAATAAATATAATTTTATAAAATTATTTGTTCCCTAACTCTTTTGTTTAATGTCAAGGGTTTTGACTGATGAAGCTTTTACTATTCGAGTAGCCTTTACAAAATATTTGGAAGGTCTTTTGACTACTTCAAATTTACAGAAATACGTAAAGAAACACCCACTTGGAAAACCAACAATCGCTAGAGAAAGCCAGAATTCACATTTCTACCGTCAGGTTCATCCCATGAATATAACACCATTTCCGTAATGAGAATGCCAAATGGTTTTAAGGAAATAGAGAATTCAAGTTATCAAGTTTCTTTAAAAGAATTTGATCCTAGATCGGTATCCTGTTTCCAGTTGAAGTTCACAGTTGAGTTTTATACAAGTGACAGAGTTATCTCAAAGCATTATGAAGCCCATTTTCGTTGAATCCATTCGACACCGTCAGGAAAATTAGCTTCAGGAGAAATCGATTTTGAGAAGTGCACATACACAGGGTAAAACCCTTGTAGGTTTCAATTGCGATAAGAGGTGCCCACAAAATCAATGGAGATGATTTAATCTTGGACCTTCCCCCTCTCAAGCCTTTCGACATTTAATGGAGAGGGGACCTCCGCAATTAACAGTTTTGAAAATCCACGTTTCATACGTGGAATCTTGTGAGCAAATGCGGGGCTCCCTCCTAAAAACTGCTTACTGCCTAGACTCCCTCCACATTCTGCCAATTTGTAGATTGGGTGGTTTTCGATGTATTACCATGGAATTTGAATGCCAGAAGGTATGGAAGGTATCCCCTGGCTTTAGCTAATGATGTTTGGAATGAAGGAATGGAATAATTCAAAACTTTTCCATATTCAAGTCAAGCTTGTTGCAATGATGGTAGTTCCTTTGCAGGTTATGTCATCTCTGTAAAGGTTATTAACATTAATACAAAATCTCAAAACCATTAATGCATTTTTAGAAATTGCAGAGGTAATCAAGAAAATTACCGAGCGAATGGATAATTCAAAGAGAACTCAAGCTACAAGGAGGAGGTACATGTGAAAGCTATTGGGACCATCGTAAGACAGAGGAGTTGATTGCAAAATGGAAACAAGTTTTCTATACATGAAATTGATTTTCAAATTGCTCAAAGAACCGCCTTCAAAGTTCATTTATGAAAAGAATATTGCCAAAAGGTTTAGCACAAAATGGTCTTCTACACAATTTCATTTGCCCGAGAACAAATTTTTTTCTTGTTGCAACATAAACTAAAATGTTATTTTAGCTTAGATGGAAGCTTCTACAGGATTGCAAGGAAAATTTTAAAGTGCAATTTACAGGTTAGTAATGTCTTGGTCTTCAAAGATTCAACTAGATTTGAAAAATCTCTAGTAGGTAGGCTTCAAGGTCCAGATTTTGAACCTAGCTCTGATACCATGTGTAAGAGCCCTATCCTAGGGTCTTCTAACAGATTTATTTCTCTAGAATTTAAATGTAATAAGAGGAAATAATTTACTTTCTTATAAGACTTTTAAATAATGAAAATTTTACTATTTACATTCCAATCCTTATAACTTATAGTGAACATTTCATTTTAATAAATTTACATGAGTAATCTATAGAGGAATACCTGTACCAGTGGCTGATGGAGATGCCTTTGGGATGCTGCTTTTGCTGAACGCTTCTCTTGACTAACCCAACTAGATTTACCTCCCATCCAACTCGGAAATGATTCCTGGCCTAGGAAAGCTCCACAGGTTCCCTAGCCCTCCGAGCCCAAGTCCAACCAGATGTAGTGTGTGTGTCCAAGATGAATGATCCAAACTAAGATGAACAATATTTCCCTCCTCTCAATAACCCAAAAAACCTCCATAGGTTCCTAAGGTTTCTAAAAGTCACAGCAAATCCTAAAATCATAGCCAACCCAAAATCATACGCAAGACCCAACATCCCCTTTTCTTCCTTCCTCCTTCCCCTTTTATGCCCTTCCTCCCTTCTCCACCTCAACCACCTCTCATTAATGTTATTAATTTCCCCTTCATCCTTACAGTTGACTTCTCTTCTCCCAAGTAATTCTAAGAGTACATTTGAAAATGTGATATGAATATAAAATTAGGTAATTAATGGGAGAGTACATTTGGGAATGTGAGTTGAATATATATATTGGTAATTAGTTGGAGAGGACCATGTCTTCTCCCAAGTAAATGTGAGGGTGCATTGGAGAATATGAGATATATATATATATATATATATATATATATATATATATATATAGATATATATATATATATATATATATATATATATATATATATATATATATATATATATTATTTGAAATAATGGAAGGAGACCATATCCTACCTAAGATTTAATTTGAGAATACAAGTTGGGAATTTGAATAATAGAAATCATGAATTTTATATTAGACAATAAATTTATAGTTTCCCAAATGAAGGTATTCATCAATATTTCTCAATATTTTCAGGTAATGTAAACATTAATAAAATTTTGAAGGATAAGATTTAAGTGGGGCATTACATCCTAGTTTTGAAGATGGTCTTCCAAGTATCATTTTCTAACTAGAACCTAGTGATATCCAAACTTTATGTCCAGCTTGGTGAAGTATTTCACTTGCGGCAATTGATCCACCAGATCATCTATCCTAAGCAGGGGGTACCTATTCTTGAACGTAATTTTATTTAGTACCCTTTAATAAATACACATCGACCAAGTCCCATTTTTATCTAGTATAATGATGGTGCCTGACCCACATGGTGATGTACCCGATCGAATGACACCTTGTTCCAGTAGTTAATTTCTTCACCTTCCCTTTTTGTATAACAGACTATGTGTACTTCCCAATGTTTGGCAATTGGGATTCTGAGTATACCTGCATCTTGTGCTCCACTTACCTCTTGTGTGGTAACCCTTTAGGCTCCTGGAATAATAGATGACCATATTCTGGCCACCAAGTCCTCCATTGATGCCCACGGTGACGAAGCGGCAGAGCAGGTTAAAGACTTTGTGGATGTGCTCCTCCAGCTGACAGCTGAGAGCAATCATACAGAGGGAGAAACCAAAGCCGCACGGGAAACAATTAAAGCAATGATTTTTGTAGGTTTTCATACTATTGTTAATTTATTTTTTATATATCGCGGAAAAATCTATCAGAACTTAGATACCAAATTTGTAGCAGAATAGCGATCACTTATTACGATTCATTGATTTATTATTTTTATTCCATAAAAATCATGTTATTTGGAAGTTCTAGTGAATGGTTTGTAAAGAGTAAGTTTTTACTTTTGACATTTGTTTATGTGTTTTCTGATCATAACTTATTTGTTTATATCTTAAAACTACTAATTCTTAATTTGTTTTTTTTACAGGAGGGGATAAATGGAAAGAGATACGAAATCTCGAAAGAACAAGGGTCAAAATACAGAGAAAGGAATCAGATCTATACTTCCTCAAGCAATGTCGCGATTCTAAGAACCAGAATCTCCTTGTGGAAGTTATCCATATTTATCACAAACTCTTTTTCCTCTTCTCTGTATATCAAGTCCTGATGATGAGTCTTGCTCTAGACTCGAAACGTCAATATTCTTCGACAAAAAAGAAAAAGATGAACACTGTGGATTATCCGAATCAAAAACCACTCCACAGAAACCTGCAATCCAAAATTGTTGCCCTGTACGGAGGGGATAAATGGAAAGAGATACGAAATCTCAAAAGAACAAGGGTCAAAATACAGAGAAAGGAATCAGATCTATACTTCCTCAAGCAATGTCGCGATTCTAAGAACCAGAATCTCCTTGTGGAAGTTATCCATATTTATCACAAACTCTTTTTCCTCTTCTCTGTATATCAAGTCCTGATGATGAGTCTTGCTCTAGACTCGAAACGTCGACAAAAAAGAAAAAGATGAACACTGTGGATTATCCGAATTCAATCTCTCAAAAACCACTCCACAGAAACCTGCAATCCAAAATTGTTGCCCTGTACGGAGGGGATACATGGAAAGAGATACGAAATCTCGAAAAAACAAGGGTCAAAATACAGAGAAAGGAATCAGATCTATACTTCCTCAAACAATGTCGTGATTCTAAGAACCAGAATCTCCTTGTGGAAGTTATCCATATTTATCACAAACTCTTTTTCCTCTTCTCTGTATATCAAGTCCTGATGATGAGTCTTGCTCTAGACTCGAAACGTCAATATTATTCGACAAAAAAGAAAAAGATGAACACTGTGGATTATCCGAATTCAATCTCTCAAAAACCACTCCACAGAAACCTGCAATCCAAAATTTTCATAGTTATTTTTTCATTAGAAATTCCTAGAATAATATTACGTAATATGTGTGATTCGTCTAAAATTTAGGATAAAAATTTCATTTAGTATCAAAAACTAAAAAAACGTTGTCTCCTCAATAAAATTCTCATAAAAAAAAATTAAACTAATCACATATATTACATAATGTTATGCCAGAACTCTCTAAATATATTTTCTTAGATCAAAAAAAAAAAGTGATTTCAGATGGTTCCTCTGATATCTGATATTTTATTTTCAAAGTAGCAATTCATTATTAGATTAAGTTTTAAAGATAGTAATTTACATAATTGTTTGTACAGGACATGTTCGTGGCTGGAATGGAAACGTCGACGACGACATTAGAATGGACGATGAGTGAGCTGCTCAGACATCCCCATGCCATGAAGAGATTGCAGGAAGAAATAGAATCCACCGTCGGGAAACATGGCAAAGTAAACGGATCAGATGTGAGAAGGATGAAGTACCTCCAATGTGTGGTGAAAGAGACGCTGCGAATACACCCACCGTTACCGTTGGGGCTTCCACATGAATCTGTGACGGCTGCAACCGTAGCCGGATACTATATACCTAAAAAAACAACGGTAATGGTGAATGCGTGGGCCATAGGGAGGGACCCCAATGTGTGGGGGGCAGATGCTTTGGATTTCAAGCCGGAGAGATTTATGCATGAATTGGACGGGCATGATAACATTATGGATTTAGTATTGAGTCAATCAGATTTCAGGATGCTTCCATTTGGGGCAGGAAGGAGAGGATGCCCAGGGGCTGGCATGGCTATTCCCACAGTCGAACTTGCGTTGGCTCAGCTGCTACACGTCTTCGACTGGAGGGTGGAAGGTGTACCATCCGAGATGGACATGAGAGAAGTGGAGGGAGCGTCGCTGTCGAGACTTGTTCCACTCTCTGCTTTTCCATCGTTAAGGAGTGGAAGCGTTTGATGGTTCCCCGTATGTGTTTTCTTGCTTTTTCTTCTTCGTATACTTACGAAGAACCTTAGTGTCGTGGCTCGTAATCTATGTATGGAAGAAGTGTTGTGTTGTGGTTTTTTCTTGCTTTTCCTTCTTCGCATGCTTATGAAGAACTTTAGTGTCGTGGTTCCTAATCTATGTTAGGAAGAAGTGTTGTGGTTTGTAATGTATGTTGCCGTAAAAATATGAAAGATATAGCCGGCATGTTTTTTTCGTATGTGTTAGAAAATTTTATAGGGGAAGAGGAGAGGAGTGTGCTCAAGAAAAAAATTGCAGTAACAATATGAAAGATATCCCGCATGTTTTATTTTGTTTTTTCTTTTTCTTCGTATGCGTTAAAAAATTTTACACGGGTAGAGGAGAGGAGTTTTCCTCAAGAAAACAATTGTAGTAACAATATGAAAGCTATGTCCCGGCATGTTTTTTCTTGCTTTTTCTTCTTAGTACGTGTTAAAAAATAATTGCGGCAAGTAAATCGTAAGATGTTTAATTAAAACACAGAATGCAACTAGGCAGAGCCCTAATTAAAACAAAGAAATTTACTTACGGAAAAACAAAATTTTAGCTTATAATTCAAATGCTTGAAAATACATTCATATGAGATTGCATCTCATTCACCAAGTAAAAACCAAAGGTTTAGGGGATTTACACTTCACCAGGGTTGCACACAGTAACGGTTGTTTTCACTGGCCCCACCAAAATTTCTTCCACGATTTTCTTCCTCTCTCGATAAACTTTGCAAATGACTTTCAGATTCATATTTATCAAAACATACAACTTTGACTCATTAATTCATGGCAGATCAAAACATTAGTACACAGTATGGGTGATTTTACATAATAAATGATTTTCTGAACTTGAAGGGGTTGTGGAGTGTAGATAACAGTCTCGGAGTAAATGTTTGCCCATACTTATAAAATTCATTAAGCTCTTTAAATCTCTCATGTGTTGTGGAATGGTCAATGTTGTACTACTACTAAGAACTTCAGTCCTTCCGCCTGCAAACAGAATTACAACCTGTAGAAGTTGACTAGACAAGCATGATGGTTCTCAGTGTGTTTAAGGCGGTGATTGAGATTAATATTTCCAACACTCCCCTTTAATCACAACTGCCACCATTGAAATTTCCCATACCGTCTCTATGCCAATGGCTTTGTGAAAATATCATAGAATTGTTCTTGTGACCTACAGTGTTGCAACATAATTTGACCATTGTTAATTAACTCTCTAATAAAATGATATTTAACATCAATCTGCTTGGTCCTATTGTGAAAGACAATTATTTGAAAATACAATTGTGGAAGTGTTGTCGCAAAAAATAGTTGTCATTCGCTCTTGGTCATGGCGAAGATCCCTCAACATCCTTCTCATCCAAACTACTTGACACACTGCTATTGTTGCGGTGACATATTCAACTTCTGATGTTGACAGTGATATTATTGGTTGCTTCTTGGAGGCCCATGAAATGACTCTAGAACCCAAATGAAAAACATATCCTGGCGTGCTCTTTTTATCATCGACACTTCCTACCCAATCACTATCGGCGTAACCAACCAGCCTGAAATCATTTGTTGTGGCATATAGAATACCATACTCCTTTGTCCCATTTACATACCTTAGAATTCTTTTTGCTCCTCGCCAATGCATCTCCTTGGGTATCTCCAAGAACCTCGACACCAAACTCACTACATACATTATATCTAGTTTAGTGGTGGTCAAATACATCAAGCTGCCTATCATGCTTTTGTATAATGTTGGATTGACATTGCTGCTACAATCTTCTTTGCCTAACTTCAACCCCATGACAGTTGGAGTTGATGCAGGTTTGTTGTTATGCATTTTAAACCTCTCCAAAATGTTTGCCACATACTTTCTTTGAGAAATAAAAATGTCATTTTCTATTTACTTCACTTCTATGCCCAAAAAAATATCTTAACAATCCCAAGTTAGTAATTTCGAATTCACTTTTCATGATTTCTTTGAAATCAACGGCGAGAAAATCATCACTACTTGTAAAAATCAAATCATCTACATATAAGACAACAATAAGAATCTTAGCATAATTACCTTTGATGTAGAGAGTAGGTTGACCATCACATTTGTCGAAACCATTTTCCAACAAGTAAGCATTTATTTTTTTATACGATGCACTTGGTGCTTGCTTTAGCCCATAAAGAGCTTTCCTCAACCTATAGACCTTGTCTTCTTGGCCTTCTACCTCATAACAAGGTGTTTGCGCAACTTATACTTCCTCTTTCAGCACTCTATTCAAGAACGTTGATTTTATGTCCATTTGATACACTTTCCATTTATGTTGCGTGACAATCGCCACCACTGTATGCACTATCTCCATCCTCGCGACTGACACAAACGTCTCCGCATAATCTCTTCCATGCTACTGCTTGTATCCTTTGACAACTAGCCTTGCCTTATGCCTTTCAATCTTACCGTCGACATTTGTCTTGTTCTTATAGACCTACTTCACTCCAATAACTTCTTTTCCTTGCGGAAGGTCCACTAACTCCCATGTGTCATTATTTTCTATTGCTTCTATTTCTTCCTCCATTTCCACAACCCATTTTTCTTCTTCGACTGCATCCTAAAAATTGATTGGGTCATCTACATGACAGAATAATGCAAATAAGGAATTTATACCAAAGCTACTATCAACTTCATAAATCTCATTTAAATTTCTGAATTTCGGTCTTCTTATGCTTGCTGAAGATGTGCTTGACATTTCACCTGGTGTTGCGCTTTGCGGTGTGCTTGGAGAAGCACTTTCTTGATTGCATGACGTTGTCCTATTATTTTTCGACGGTGTTACTTGCTTCCTGCTTTGTTGTGCTTGAATAGGAGTAAAGGGAGTCACTGTTGAGGAATTTCTTGCTGTTGTCAATTCCTCTTTGTCCTCATGTGTTCTACATGTTTTCACATTAACTGTCTACTCTAAACTTCCATCCCATGCTTCTTCTACTATAAACTGCACATATCTACTGATTATGACCTTCTTGGTTGATGGATTGTATAGCTTGTATGCCTTGGATTCATCACTATATCCAAAAAAGATGCATTTATCCCCCTTTCTCTTCAACTTCTTCCTTAACACATCCAGGATATGTGCATAAGCCACACATCCAAAGATTCTCATGTGAGTGACATTATGCTTTCTTCCACTCCATGCCTGTTCAAGAATCACATTCTTGACACTTTTGGTTGGACACCTATTAATGGTATATGCTACACAAGTGACAACTTCAACCCAATAATCATTTGGAAAATGCTTTGCCTTCAACATACTCCTTCCCATTTCCATAATGGTCCTATTATTCCTTTCCGCAACACCATTTTGTTGAGGTGTACACCTTGTTGTAAATTTCTTATGAATTCCATGCTCCTTGCAAAATCGAAGGAAATCATTTGAGATATGTTTGCCACCTCTGTTAGTTCTCAAGGCTTTGATGTAGTGTCCACTTTGCTTTTCAACAAGAGCCTTGTATTGGCAAAAGCGCTCAAACACTTCACTTTTCTATTTTAGGAGATAGACCTATGTCTTCCTTGTGTAGTCATCTATGAAGGTTAATAAATAGTGGCTGCCACCAATTGATGGTGTCTGCATTGGTCCACATAAATCTGAGTGGACAATCTCCAAAGGTGCCTTATCCCTCACTAACTTTCCTACTGTAAATGTCTCTCTATGTTGCTTACCCAAGATACATCCTTCACATACATTGTCCGATTTTTCTATACGTGGCAATCCCTTCACCATGCCTTTCTTATGCAACAAATTCAAACCTCCAAAGTTGAGATGACCAAATCTCAAATGCCATAACCAATTTTCATCTTTGACCTTTGCTTGATAGTTCACTTGTGTAATAATTGCAACTTTTCTCTTGCAAGTTCATTGATAGTTGTGATTGTGCACATTCTTCCTTCAAATCTGATCTTATTTTTGGGGGAAACATTCTATTTTTTGTCATCTAAACTTTTGCAATCAGTTGTCTTCTTGGAGGCTTATCCAAAATTGTGCGCTCATCATTTTTGAAAAAGACATTGTAGCCCTTTTTCATGAGCTCTCCAATGATCATGAGGTTATGCTTCAAGCCAGGGACAAAGTAAACATCTGAGATGTACTTCTTCTCCCCCTTCTTTGTTAGGATATTAACTCTTCCTTTTCCCATGACAAAGACTTTGCTATCAGTCCCTAATGTCACTTCAGATTTCACACTTTCATCTAGATTGGAAAACATTTCTATGTTCCCTAACATGTGGTTGCTAATCCCTGAATCTAGATACCATATATCATTTTATTTTTCTTGTGCTACATTACAAGATAAAAACATGCTATCTTGGTTTTGATTTTCCTTTGTGAAATATACACTTGGTTTGTTACTAATGTCATATTGCTTATTTCTACATTCATTTGCATAATGACCATACTTCTTACAGTAATGGCATTGGACTTGATATTTATCATACCTCTGACCTTGTGCTTGATTTTAGATTGGGCCTTGACTTGGATTTTGATTGATGCCCCTTCCACTCGAGCTTGAAGGGTTGCTTCTTCCACCTCTATGTGGGCTTATTCCTCTTCCTCTAGCATATGATCTTCCTCTACCTCTAACTTGACCAAATGAAACTTGTGTCTTGAAGGCATGCTCCAATGAGGAGCCTGTTGCTTTATTTAGTGTATGTTCATGATAAACCAGTGATGCATGAAGCTCATCCACTGAGAACTATGAGAGATCCTTTGTCTCTTCTATGGCCACAACAATGGCATCAAACCTTGCTGGAAGACTTCTCAAAACTTTCTCAACTAATCTCCTTTCCTCAAGTGTCTCATCATGAGACCTGATTTGAGTAACCAATCCAGTTACATGTGTAAAAAGTGAGTCTACATTCTTAGAATCTTTCATACAAAGTGTCTCAAAATCTCTTCTTAGAATTTGTATCTTTGTTGTCTTCACTTTTTCCATGCCTTGGTAGGTTGTCCGGAGGGTGTCCCATGCTTACTTGGACTTCGTCGCTGCTGCAACCCTTGGGAAAATACTCTCATGAACTACTTGAAAAATGTAGAAGAGGTATTTTTCATCCTTAATCTATTTCTGCTTGAGACAAGGCATTGTATGCTGCTGCATCTGCTGGTTCATGAAAACCATTCTCCACCAAATCCCAAATGTCTTGAGAAGAAAACAAGGTCTTCATTGTAATAGCCCAATAATCATACTTTTTTCCATTAAAATGAGGTATCTAAGGATTAATCAAGATTTTTCTTGATATTTCCATTTCTGAGGGAAAAAAATACTTTCTGCTGGTAAATACACTTTCAAAATCTGCCCTCAAAACAATTTATAATTGCTAGTAAAAAAACCCTTGTTTTTACACTGACAAAGTTTAACCTGCTCTGATACCATGTTAGAAAATTTTAAAGGGGGTAGAGGAGAGGAGTTTGACTCAATAAAAATGTTGCAGCAAGAAAATCGCAACTGGAGAGAGGCTTAATTAAAACACAAAAATTTACTCATGGAAAAACAGAGTAAAACAGTGTAAAGCTTGGAGCAACACAATAAAACTTTAGCTTATAATTCAAAAGCATGAAAATATATTCATATGAGACTGCAACTCATTCACCAGGTAAAAACAAAGGTTTATGGTGATTTACACTTCACTAGGAGTTGCGGAGTAACACACAGCAAAACATGTTGTTGTCACGCGGCCACCAAAATTTTCTCCATGGTTTTCTCCTCACTACCTCTCAGACTTACACAGTATGGGAGATTTTACATAATAAATGATTTTTTGAAATTGTAGGTGTTGTGGAGTGTAGATAAGAGTCACAGAGTGAATGTTTTCCCATACGTATTTACCAAAATTCATTGAGTTCTTTAACTCTTTGATGTGTTGCGTAATGGTCAACATTGTACTACTACTCAAAACTTCAGTCCTTTCTCTTGCAAACAAAATCACAACCTACAAAAGTTGATTGGGCAAGCACGATGGTTTTCAGTGGGTTTAAGGCAGTGGTTGGGATTAATATTTCCAACAATATGCCGATAAAGAAGTTGACTGGGCAAGCATCATGGTTGCCAGTGTATTTAAAGATGTGGTTGGGATTAATATTTCCAACAATATGCTTATGAAGAACTTTAGTGTCGCGGCTCCTAATCTATGTTAGAAAGAAGTCTAGTGTTGTGGTTTGTAATGCATGTTGCAGTAACAATATGAAAGATATCTTGGAATGGTTTTTAGATGTTGATTACATCCATTATTCGAAAAGTAAGTGTTTTTATTTTAATTCCCTATTGATAATTAGGGAGACAAGTAATGATGTGTTGCTTCTTTTTACCTAAATTTAAAGTTGAAATGCATTTCATTTGAAATAAATATAAAATATTATTAAATAAAAATAATATTATTTATAGTAAAATTAATTAAATATACATATCTATTAGTTTTAATAATTAACATTACAATTTAATAGGAAATAAATACTTATTTTTTTCATGTTAAATATGGAGTTAATTATTTTTAAAAATACTTTAAATAATAGTTTTAAATAACAAATTTTAAATAAAATATTTGAATATCTATATTAACTGATATATTTTAATAACAACTTCATATATATTTTAATAGAGAAAGATATATATATATATATGTTAATGTTCACCATAAATAAAATATTTCACTATTTCACTATTCACTTTAAATTATTATATATATATATATATATATATATATATATATATATATATATATATATATATATTCTTGGAAGAAAACATTAATTTCAATACAACTTAGGAAGGAACAAAATAAAATTTGTAGATGCTAAAGGGTTTATTATGCTCAATTGTGAGAGGAGATTAATAGCCTCTCAACACAAACAAAAGAGGAGAAAAAACAAAAGAGAAATCAAGTATTATTATATTCACTTAACTCACATTCTTTCTTGTCCTTTTTTGGACCTTTTACCATCCCCCTCAAGGTAGATCAAGAGGTACAATTGCCAAATTAGTCACAGAAACCAAAGGGGGGTGTTCTTTATTAGAATCTAAATATTTGAAAAGATGGACTCTCTTCAAAATCACTAAACCCATGCTGTTTACATGCCACAACTGCAAGATGATCATATTCAAGGATCGTTTTAGTTTCTATAATATCATGCATGGATTGTCCAAGGTCATTAGGATTTTGAGTGCTCAAATAATCGTGTTTGGGAGGGTCCTCGATTTTCTCATATTTATCCTCCAAAAAAATGGGATCAAAAGGTTGCCTTCTGTTTTACAAACCTACCCCTTTTTCTTTTTTGGGTGTTTTGTAGCCTATGGACAAGGATTCTATAAGTGTCCTATTTTGAAACATGTATGGCATCTAAATGTCGTGTTTTCATAATTTGAGGTTTGGATCCATTGATAGGATCTATATTTGAATTATTTATAGTCGAGTAGACCTTTGTTTAGGCCAATTTCTACACAAATATCGACAAAGGTAAATAAACCTTTCTCCATTATTTCAACATCCGTTTTTTTGAAAATTCCCAAGGTATTGTTAATGTCCTCTAATACTTTCTAATGCCAAAAAGGAAGAGGAATATTTCGCAACCTTACCTAGAATGGCATCTTCTTTACTACCATTGTTCAAGAATCAAACTCCAAAAACCAAGGAGTGATGAATGTCCCCACTCTTCCCCAAAACCAGGGCCCTTCCTTCAAGACCTTCTCTAAATCTTCTTAGGTGTGAAACCATACAACAAAAAAGTGTTTTTGAAGAAAGATTAATGTCACAGTTTTTGGTTTCAGATGTAAAAACACATTGATGCAGTGCTTTGGGTCTTTGCGAGAATCCATTAAATCTGCAAATGATAGCCCTTAATTGGAGAATAGTGAAGAGATGATTTACCTCTTTATTATTGAAATCTAGTGAGGGCATTTGATCCAATTTTTAAACAATATATGGTCTTGGAAGGGATGAAGGTTCATTCATTGAAATGGGCCTCTTACCCTATGCTACATCCTTGTATGACGCTGAAGAAATTATATTTATAGATCCCATTGCACTCCCACACAACCTCAATAGCATGACAATGATGGAGTTCCTAGAAATACTATATCCATGCAAGTGTATCAAATCCTACATTTATTTCCCTTCACAAATTAGGCACTACAAAGTGATAGGAATCCCAAAGTGGCACTCCAAGATATCCCTCTAAGTGCCTTAATAAAAACATATTACCCTTACATAGGGTTGAAGGCTTCTAAAATTCACACTAAACCCAATAGAGAAGAAAGTGGGGGTCTTTCTTTCATATATAATTTAATATGAGGGTAACGATCCAAGATGGGTAGGAAAAGATCATGGGGGAGGTTGAATCATGAAGATCAACAATGAAATATTCCCCAGTGACACATGTCTCAGCTAATGCATGAAGGGATCCTTTGCACTACTCCATGTCTGCAACAAAAATAGGGAAACCCTTCCAAAGCCCATGAAATAAAAAATCAAACTACATAAAAACATTGGAAACCTAGTGTTGTAGCGACTACAACCACCCTCCAAATTTTTGGCTCGCATGCAAATTTCGAAACCTACCTTGGATCTTGTGATCGATCGTCCTTGGTCACTTTTTGGTAAGCTGATGATTTCAAGATGCCCTCCTTGATCTTAAGAGTTGTTCATGTTCTCATGTTTATGTAGCATGTGTCATCTTTGGGCATAGGGGTTGTTGTTTGTCATGCAAAGGGGATGTTGTTTTGCTTCGAGAGAAAACATGCACGCATGAGTTGTTATCATCACATAGACATGTTTCACACTCACTGCACACTCTTGTATCAAACGTTGTTGCATGAAGAAAAGTATGTTTATACATTCAGGATGGTCTACGTTGTATCACTAAGTGTTGGTGTGTGATCACAGTTAAGTCTTATCAATGTTTACGTATGTTTCACTGATCTCACAATTAGCTAATTTCCCAAGCAGCTTAGCCTTATCCAGCCTCCCAAAACTGTGCACTTTGCTTCTGCAACCATCAAGATTCCTCCCTTTCCTAATGAAACCCCACAGTGCACAGAGAATCCAAACAACACTGCTGTCCAGAAATGCGTAGAGCAGTTAGGCAGCCGACACTCCTCTCAAGAAATGCGTAGAGCAGTCAACTGCAGGGGCTTCACTGCACTCAGAAATTGTGTAGAGGTGTCCTGTGCCTAAAAAATGCATAGTGTTGTCCAAGATACCGTGTTTGTCTTGCATTCAAAAACTATGCAAATGGGCCTCCCATGGCCTCATCTCGGTAGCAACCACTTCCCGCTGAAACTGTGTTGATCCATCGCTAAGTGACTACAAGAAAAGATGACATGTTGAGATCACTCCCAAGGAATCGAGGAGAAGGAACAAGAGACCAAGTAATGGAAAAGGATTAGGACTGCATGAAAACTTTGTCAGATGCATGATCATCTCGAGGGTATGTATGGTAAGTAAAGAACACCTTTCGAAGTACACCTCTTAGTTGAGTTTGCAGGACTGCTTGTCATTGTCATGTCATCCTGTCCTCAGTAACATGCATGTGCGCAAACAAAAAAAGTCATTTCATGTATTTCCTCTACATGTATTGCTTCCTTTCTCTTGTTTGACCAACTATCATCTTCAACATGTTTATTGCTATGTCATGCTTGCGGCCTTGTTCTGGTGATGTTGAAGGTTTGTGTTTGAGTTGTGTTCGCTATGTAAACATCTATCGCACTCACACACAATGTTGTAAGCACTGTCACGCAAGTGTCATCAAGCTCATCCAAAGGTCCACCTGAAGTGTCACACTTGTTGTTTTCACCATTAGATAGTCCCATAGTCAGTCACATTGAGCATATGTTTTCTTGTTGGTTCAAGATGTCTTGTTGTCAAGCCATGTTGAGTGTGTGTTTGCAAGTTCATGTATACCTAAGTTCACTCGCTCACACACTTAACCATTTTTTTGAAGATCTCTCGACCAAAACACCCTCCATCAGTCGAACCTCCACTGAGCTACACTTCACAGTCTCAGCCCTTAGTGACCAAGTACTGTTGCCCAGAATTACGTAGAGATTGAGTCTGCCTCCGAGGCAGTCTGTACTGTGCAACCCTAGAATCGAGCCAGCTGACTATCACCCAGAATAGTGTAGAAGTTTCCCAAGAATCCATCTCAATTTGTGCTACCTGAAAGCCAATCCATCAAGACTCCCATTGGTCAACCAAAGAGTTTGACCGGGTAGTGACCTCGGGCTTCACTCCCAAAAATTATGCAGAATCTGTTAGCATGCCCACCTCTGTTGACTGAAGAAATTGTGTAGATAAGAGGGATAGGCACCTGCTGCCTGTCACTACACTGTC
The DNA here is from genome assembly GCA_031772625.1 of Pinus tabuliformis. Classification (NCBI taxonomy): domain Eukaryota; kingdom Viridiplantae; phylum Streptophyta; class Pinopsida; order Pinales; family Pinaceae; genus Pinus; species Pinus tabuliformis. The sequence goes on along the minus strand of CM062817.1, from coordinate 861,045,195 downwards.
TCTAAAACTTTCCCAGTTATGTCAGTCAGTCCCCCTACCAGACGACCTGTTGCTCCTCCTAAAAATTGCATATTTTTCTTGGACTTTCCACCAGCTTCCCGACACCCTGCTCAGCTCGGAAACAACACAGACATGTTCAACATGATTGCTTCCCAGTTCTGCGCAGTTTTTTCCAACAAGATCCTACAGCCCACTGCTATCCTCCCCTGAAAATCTGCGTAGCTTTCACTTCCAACTTCCTCTGCTACCCACACAACATTCCTCGTAAAAATTGTGCAGTTCTACCTACCAGTTGAGCCAGATCCTGCAAAATTTCACTGTTGTTCTGGACTACTCATCCTAGCCTCCCAGTGACCTTTGTGCAATTTTTATTGATAGTGCCCCAGAGCCTCGCTTCGTGGCCTGACATGTGCTCTGCGCTATTTCAGAGCCCTTTCCTCTCTCCTAGTCACCTGCACCTGGAAACGAAAGACAATGCATCATGGTAGACTAGGGGATTTAAGGATTTGATGTCGTCTCATCATGAGTGATTTCAGAAACAGGTACATGGATGAGACATGATGCAATGATGAATGGGATGAACAAGGAGTGCATGCTAGAAGAATATCTTGCAATTGGACGAACACACGAAGCATACCAAGTAGAAAGTGAAGGATACACATTCACATGCATGAACTATCAAGTGAACACCAAGACCATTGAAGACTTCGTGCAATCTGCCATGCGGAGGAGAAGCTATGGTACACCGCGAGCACACTCATCACTCAAGAGCACAAAAAATAAACACGAACAACACAGCCAAGATGTGCATACCTGTAGCGTCATGTCGAGTTGTGTCATGAGTTGCCTTGGCCACATCACTACTTTGGGTCATAACTGTGTAATCAATTTAATGTAACGTGGAAGTCCAAGAGACCCACAGATGAAGTCAAAGGGTCATGTAAGTTGAAGAGTCATGTAAGTCGAACAGTCATGAGGGAAGTTAAACAATCACAAGGGTCATTTTCACCCTTAGCTATATGTACCCCTCAGTTGTACATGCAAGGGACTTTTCACCTTGGCTCCTCCCACATAGCCTTGAGAGTATGTAGTCTTTTCTTTGAGGAGCGAGCAATGGCTCCAATGCCCCTCTATCTAGGTCAGTGATGTAATGGTGTACGAATGTGTCTTGGAACTTTCGCTTAATTCAGAAGCTTGTTAATGGGCCAACATGTTTTCACACATGTATTGTATTCATTTGTAAGACTATTCTTTGGACGCTTGTAATGCATGTTGCTTTAACCTGTATTAATATAGATGAAATATTTCAGTTTTTCTAGTACATATTCTGTTGCAAATGTGTTATATCAGTTGTTAACGATGTCTCACCTATGTGTACTATTCCATCGGACACTCGACAGATTCATTCTCGTAAACTTGTTATAACGACTATCGCACTCGTGTGGACTATACTGTTGGGTGTTGTACGTGCTATATGTTCACTTTGTGTTTATGACTACTACATTTGTGTGGACTACTTTGTTGGAAGCTGCACATGTCCTGCTATGTTGTGTGTCTGTAATAGAGTTGGGACTATTCACTTTTGACTTGAGACTCACTTTCACCCTCTCCGTCTACAGTGAAAGAACCTTGACACAAGTGACACTAAGCACTCACCAGGCACATGAACCTCACTATTTGAAGGAAAATCAAATGACTCTCATGTCGTGACAAGAAAGAGCTAAGGAAAATCTCTAAGATAATGGCAATTGAGCCATCATATCGAATGGGACTCCTACACCAAACGATGTGAGGTCTAGTTGGGACTTCATACCAGAAAGATCCTCTGAATGTTGGCAGGTCTAGCACCATCAACATTTCTGATGCTAGAAGGAGGGCCAGATGACAAGTTGAGTCCTCAAAATATGTTTTGAATCTTCGCATACTTATCATGACTAATCACAAAATTTCTTATCCGAAGTGTATGTCTTATGGAAATGCCTTTGAAATCTCAGAGGATCTTTGGAATTTCTTATCACAATACACATATGATGGTGGAGGCCTAGTAGCCTTGATTCGACATGTAGTTAGCATTGTAGGCTCTTGTGAAAGGCATGAAATCTATGAAGATTACATGACCTGTGCATTGTTTGAGGGCACCCACTACATTGGTGTGCCACACTGCTCGAAAAATCTATTCACTCTTTCCATCATCTGATCACAGAGATAGATTGTGCTTTCAATATTTTTGATCGTAAATCACTCAATAAAGAAATTCTAAAATTATGGAAAGCACCTAATGAATCCATTGAGAAATTTCACACATGCTTTTGTAATCTTGCATATCGATTTTGTGAAGATGAAATTCATTGGGAATTCCCCAATGGAAGATTTAAATATCTTCTTTACATATTTGAAAATATGCAATTCTTAGAATCATTCAAATACATCCCAGCATACCTTGGTGTTAGAGCTTCCAAATCTAACACAGACAAGGTTGCTGTCACAAGTGATTTTCCATCCTCTTCTCATCAAAAAGCTCTAGCTCCGTAGTACGAGGTGGGAGAATGTGAATGCACATTTGTTGAATTGTCACATCCTCCTACCCCACCTGCTCGTGATATTTGCACAGATTTGGCTTGCAAGCCTACTAATTGTCATGTGGACTTGTTACCTCAACCTCTATCCCCGCGTTCTTCGGATCCTCTAGATTGTATTGTCTTGTTTTCTTCTGTTCTGGACTCTAACTTGTTCTGAACAAGGATCGAGTTGTCGATGAAGTTGGTGTTGTGCAGCCAACCTACGCTATCATTCATGATGAGTGCAGGAATCTGAAGAAGAACCTGCAGTGAAGGATGACTCCCTTCCATCTGCACCTCATCCGCTCTATCTTACATCTCTTGTGATTCTGCCACTTTTGATTTTCCCTGTGAAAACTCATCTTCAGATGTTTATACCTTCAACCATTCACAAGACACAGTGGATGTTAGCCTGTCATTACATTGTGGAGAGGACACATCTTCCTCTAAAAATCCGTCCCATCTGTCATCTCTCATTTTTTAAGAGATAGAGGGTGAACTTCCTTGTTTCTCATCAACCCTTCTGCATGATTCATCAAATCATGAGGATGCCGATGAACATCCTAAATTTTCTGATCGCGATTGTCATGATTTATGTACTTCTTCATTTTATCACAATGTTGATTCACTCTATGTTAATCTTCATAGGCCACTGGTCTCCGACGATCTATCTATTGATGAAGTGGAAACCCTACAGGCTATCAACGCACTTCAGCCTGGGCTAATGGTTATGTCAAGTCCTCATTGTCCTGAGGTTAGTTCCACTTCCGATCAGAATTTTTTTGAAACAACAAGGGCTCCTCATCACTCATCTATATGGATTAAAGATCAATCCAATACATAGATTTCACTTCCTCCACTTGAATCACATGATCGCATCGCACATGCATTGGAGGAATCATACACAACAAGCACACCTATAATGTTTAAGTTGTCTCTCTTTCTCATGTTTTCTTATTTGTCACAGTCAAGAGAGTGTGCATGCTTATCATCTACACGCAGTGTGTCTCAACACCATGTTAAGTTCGTAGAATATCTGTCTTGTGCATTTTCTCTTTTCTTTTCTGTGGATTCTTTAGAACTCAGAGCATGTTGGTCTTCGCTGATCTATGTTTCTTGTTCACTGCTTTACATGTATATCTTTTTGTTTAGTATGCCTTCGCCAACATGGGTCAGCCAATGCGCCAATGGCTACATTGGAAATATCATTTCGTGTGAGTAGGCCCATGCACTGTTTAGTGTAGGAGTAGGAGTAATGTTTTCTTTCTTGCTTTTCTTTGCTTCCTAGTTTGCATGTTTCCTTTTCTTACTTTCTTTGTTTGGTTTACCTTTTTCTTTACTTCTGATTTTTTATTTTTTCTTTCTTTGATTTCTTGTACCCGTAGGTTATCCTCTCGTGAAACCATGTTCAGCTCTCGAGACAAGTTGGGAAAATATAAGAGGACTTGTACAACTATCAACATATAGTTATCTATTGTCCTCTCTCTTTATGAAGAGCCTGTTGTTTTCAATCGATGATGCCTTGATGGAAAATACATTATGTTTAAAGTGAGTCTTCATGGAAACACAACATGTGCACTGTTAACTAGCACTTCCTGCTCTATTCGGTCCTTTGGGTTAACCCTTGTCAACTCATTCAAGTAGATTAAAGTAATGGGGAAAACCTTAAAAGTATGTCATAGGTATATATAACATACTTCTCTAAAGGAAAAACCTCTTCTACTCTCAATAAGTTGAGATTCCTCTTCCACCTTTGAAATAAATAAGTGCCTATGCACAGTTCTTGAAAAAATAAAATAAAATGAAAATATGAAAAAATTGAAAAATGAATAAGGTGAAAGAAGAGCAATGTTTCTGGTCATGTATATTTTCCAAAGATTTGTCGATCAGACCACCCTCCATCTACCGGGCCTCCATTGAGCTACACTGTGTAATCTCAGCCCTCAGTGACCAAGTACTGCTGCCCAAAATTACACAAAGCTTGAGTCTCCCACCTAGGTAGTCTGTAATGCGTAATCTTGGAATCGATCTGGCTGACTGTCACCTAGAATATTGTAGAAGTTTCCCAAGAATCCATCTCAATATGCACTACCTGCAAGCCAATTCATCAAGCCTGTCGTTGTTCAACCGAAGAGTTTGACCGGGAAGTGGCCCAGGGCTTCACTCCTCCAAAACATGGCATAGAATATGTTAGCATGTCTACCTCCATTGACTGAAGAAATTTCGTAGACAAGAGGGATATGCACCTGCTTCCTTTCACTGCACTATCTCTGAAAATTGCCCAGTTCTGTGAGTCAGTCCTCCTGTCAGCCGGCCTACTGCTCCTCCTGAAAATTGTGTAGTTTTCCTAGAATATCCACCAGCTGCTTGAAACACCACTCAACCCCGAAACTGCGCAGACATGTTCAGCATGACTGCCTCACAATTCTGCGTAGTTTTGGCCAACAAGGTCCCACAGCCTGCTCCCAACCTCCCCTGAAAATCTGCAAAGTTTTCACTGCCAGTGTCCTCTACTACTCACACTGCCTTTTGGGGAAAAATTGCACAGTTCTACCACCCAACTAAACCAGATCCCGCAAAATCTCACTTCTCTTCTGGACTACTCATCCCAGCCTCCTAGTGATCTCTGCGCAATTTTCTTGGTAGTACCCTGGAGAGTCGCATCCCAGCCTAACATGTTCTCTGCGTTGTTTCAGAGCCTTCTCCTCTCTCCTAGTCACCTGCACCTAGAAACGAAAGAAAATACATCATGGTATACTAGGGGATTTCTGTAATTGATGTCATCTCGTCATGAGTGATTGTAGAAATAGGTACATGGATGAGACATGGTGGGTCGATGAATGGGATGAACAAGGACAGCATGCTAGAAGATGTGCTCGTGATTGGGCGAGCACACAAAGCATACCAGGTAGCAAGCGAAGGAGACACGTGCACATGCATGAAATTTCAAGCGAATACCAAGACCATTGAAGACTCCGTGCACTCTGCCATGTGGAGGCGAAGCTATGGTACACCACGGGAACACTCATCATTTAGCAACATAGCAGCTCGACATGAACAATAGAACCAACATGTGCATATCTGCAATGTCATGTTGAGGTTTGTCATGAGCCACCTCAGGCACATCGTTAATTTGGGTCATAACTATGTAATCAATGTAATGTAACATGGAAGTCCAAGAGACCCATGGATGAAGTCAAAGAATCATGTAATTCAAAGAGTCATGAGGGAAGTTGAAAAGTCACAAGGGCCAGTTTCACCCTTGGCTATATATACCCCTCATTTTTACATGCAAGGGACATTCACCTTGGCTCCTCCCACATAGCCTTGAGATTCTAGTACATATGCTATTGGAAATGCTTTGTATCAGTTGTTAATGTTGTCTTGCCCATGTGGACTATTCCACCGACACTCAACAGATTCATTCTCATAAATGTGTTATAATGACCGTCACACTTGTGTGGACTATTCTACTGGGTGTTGTACATGCTATCTGTTCAATTTGTGTTTGTGACTTTTGCATTCATGTGGATTACTCCACCGGAAGTTGCACATGTCCTACTATGTTGTGTGTCTCTAGCAGAGTTGGGACTATTCCCTTTGGACTTTAGACTCACTCTCACCTTCTCCCTCTACAGTGAAAGAACCTTGACACAAGCGGCACTAAGCACTCACCAGGCACACAAAACTCATTGTTTGAAGACAAAATAAACTACTCTCATGTGTTGACAAGCAAGAGCTAAGTCAAATCTTTAAGATAATGGAAACTGGGCCATCATACTGGATGGGACTCCTACACCAAACAACATGAGTTCTAGTTGGGTCTTCATATCGAGGAGATCCCATGAATGTTTGCAGGTCCAGAACCGCCAACACCTAGCAAAAATAAATCCCATTATTTTGACAAAGAGCATGATTGAATAGAGACGGGATAAGAAGTTCCTCACCAAATCGAATTTGTATAGAAGCATGGTAGTGAGTCCCCTCCTCACAACATGAAAGAATAAAATGTCAAAACCACCCCACTAAGAAAGAAAACAAAAGCATATCTCCCTAAATCTGCAACAAAGACCTCTCAAAAATAGAAAATACTTCATAAAGAGGCACCCCATGTACAAATCCATATTTGGAAACCTCAAATGGCTCCATCACTCCTCCTTCTCCAAAACATTTCCCATATATATATATATATGTATTTCCTAATAAGAGTGATGTGTAATTCATTTAATATTTAATATCGAATTGATATGAAATATTTAAAAAATATTTCAATCTAGATTATAAATAAAATACTTCGATATGCATTATTAAGTAAAATATTTCAATATCAATTATATAAATAGATTGATATAGAAATATCAAATATATATGGAGGGATATTTCCAATATAAGGGAGAAAATTATATCAAAATATATTAAGAAAAAAAACATTTTAATATCGATAATGTGGACCATAAATAAAATATTTCAATGGCCATGTTAAGTACAATATTTTAATGTCAACTATGTATTTTTTTCCTAGAAAAAATAGCCAATAATTTCATTCATATAAAATGATCAAAAATACATTTTGCATATGAACTCATATGTGCATTCATTGGAATGTACCCTGATCCCACAAGAGGTAATAAAAATTCATGGAGTTCTTGAAGGTTATAGTAGTGTCTGCAAAAAATAACAACCTAAAAATAAGTTGTATAAGAACAACTGCAAATGTGTTCAGTCATTCTGCATTGAGCACTAGCATATATAAAACTAAGCCTAAAAAGAAAATGAGATATAACTACTATAATTTCCATAGGAAATATAAAATATTTACAATAAATAGGGCTAAGTGAAAACAACCATAATCATCATGGATAGGTTCCTCCATAAAGGGGCAGTGATAGAACTGATATGGAACAGGACTGTTGAACTCAGTCACTTGCCAAAGCCCCTTATCCAAGTGTAAGTATTCTTTAGAAAGCCTTTCAACAACCATATTTCATTTCGTGAAAACATGATTAAGAGTCATGGAAAAAAAATCATATTTCAGTCGAAAAACATGTAGAAAAATATCTAAAAGTGAAATATCATGACATACTTGTCTTGAGTTAACCCAGTTCACCACCAAAAGTGAATCCCTGAAAAATTGAAGATGATAACAACCTTTTTCAATTGCAAAGGCAATCAAGGATCTGCAAGGCAATATTTCAGCCCAATTATTTGAGCTCCTCCCAATACCCAAACTGATATGGAAATAAACCTTCTCAGTGAGATGTAGGACAAAACCACCATAGCAAGAAGCCCCACCGACCTGTGAAGCCCCATAGAAATAACCCTAGGGAAGCCTGACATTTAGTGTCTTTGAAAGAATCGAACGAATCTTAGCCATATGCCTAGACTAATGATAGTATTCAAGGATAGAAATGAAATGAACAATAGTTCAGACAGGGAAAGAAGGGGAGTCTTAGAAAATCACTCGATTGTGAGCCATCCAAACACCCCATGATACGATGAGTTGTAAAGACTGTAAAGAATATGTGGCTTTGTCTTATATCCAACCCCTCTAAATTTTAGCAAATGTGTAACAACCCAAATTTCTTATCCTCATGTAAACAATGTAAATATTATAAATTAAAAGGTTGAGAGAGGAACACATATTCCATTGCTTGAGGGAATCATTAAGTTAAATATATTTCTTTCGTTGGATGAGGAGGTTACTTCCTTGGGTTGTTCAAGGTTTCCTTGTTGCAAGAAGACTTGAACTAATTATCTCAGTCATTAAAGCTTGGGTGTTGAGCCTTAAATAGACTAGTTCTCATAATTAAATTGGGTTTCAAGAAAAGTATGCAGGCCCATGTTGCCTTGAGAAAATTTACAAGGAAGGGAGGAAAAAATTTATGAATATTGGACTATGATAGAAACAAGGTCAGTGGGAGGAAATCACTGAACAAGAGAGAAAAGAGAAGGTGGAGGAAAGGAGACGACACTCTCTCATTCGATTCTCCAATTTGACTCTCATTGAGAAAGTGAGCAGAGAAGAGTAAAAGAGAATGGATTTCAGCCTTATAAGGGAAATACAATTAGAATTCAACAAAAAAACAAAAAGAGGCTAAAGTAGAGGTAGAAAAAGTATGATTTTTGGAGTTGCGTTGCTGAGCTCTGAGGAGAGAAATATACCAGCTAAAAGCTCTATCACAACCTCCTAGGAAAAAACATCATAAAAAGAAATGGCTTACCTTGAGGACGAAGGAAAGGTGGCTTGGTGGTGATTTGGTTTAGCTGTGTATTTTTTGAATATTTCCCTCTGAAAGCACTCCACCTCAATCTTTGGACTCTGGCTCGAGGGTGATAACTACAAGTAATAGTGGTTGTAGCTTGTCTATGGTTGGGTGGAGAATTAGAGTCCCGCTCTCTGTTGGAACATTCTTGTAGTGCTTAAGATAAGTTCTTGCATGTTTTTTATTCATAATAGAACATGTTTACATTGTTGGATTAGATGATGTTATTGCTACAGGAGGCATGACTATGTTATTACTATTTTAGGAGTGATATATGTGTTGTATTAATGCTTGCAGGTGTTGGGACAATTTCTTCACTCTCTCCATATCATAGAGTCAAGAGGGTCATTGAACCAAAATTAGTTTTCCATAATATATAGGAGTCATCTGGCCTGGAAGGGAAAACCATGGTTAAAGACACTGTTATATGTTATGACTATTAAATTTAAGTTGCATTGAGTACTTGAAATATGCATAGTTTATAATGTTAATCTGAAAAGAAAGAGACCTTGTTAAATGGTTTTGTGACTGTGATTTGATTTTAAGCACTTTGACATGTAGGGAGGTATATATATATACACACACACACATGGACACATATATGTGTGGTAATATTAATACTATAATCATTTTACCCCATTCGTGATCACATATGAGTATTCTCTTGTGTTTTAGGAGCTTTGTGTCATGTTGATCTTGGTTGGTTCATGTAATCTAGAAATAGATGCGTTGTCTCTATAATGGCCATTATAAAGGCTTGTGATGAAATCCTCATTGGAGCCATGGACATAATGCATTGGCACAGCCACATCAGTGTCTGGGTTCCTCAATGAGAAACACCGAGTTCTATATTGAGTGTATGCTCGTGAACCAGTAATAGACTTCCCAAGCGAGACCATGCTAGAGATCAAATGCAAGAAAGTGTTATAGTGTAGGAAGGGAAAAATCCTTCGTTTGGTTCAAAACCCTTGATGTGGAAACCATGTATTGGTTGCTAAGATTTCCCTTGTATCACCATTGGATAAGGGAGATGACATGGACCAAAACTTCCATCTCTGAAGTTCAAATGCATCACCCAAAGGATTGCTCAGGACAAGGTCAGTGGGATGCGTTCGTAGACACATTAGCCTGGTGGATATGCCATTGCATGGTAGGTGGGCCACTTGACATGTTGGCCAGAGACTAAATCCCGGGACACTCAAAATGTGCACGAAAATAGGGCACACGGATGACATGGAGCCAGAATACATGGCATCCACTTGGAACCAGCGACAAGTGTGAATGGTGTGAGAGGGACCCACCTAAAAAGTCCACCTAGGGGTGTAACCCCTGAAGCCCCATCCCACAAGAAAACTAGGGCGGAGGAAACAAATGCGCCAGGCAATGCCCGACCGGATGACGTAAGGGGGTGAATGGAAAGGTCAAAGATATGTAGATGGTAAATTGGTGGGAAGGCAATCCCACTTGACAAGTTAGTTTGTTGTAGAGATCCCTGAAGTGTAAAGCGGTGCAACAAGGGAATGCACTGGGAAGGCGTGCATCAGGATGATGTGGCACCCAACATTGGAAGAACCAGAAGGAAAAATCCATTTAACAAGAAACATGTGTTTAGGAGATGTGATGAAGGGTTTGTTGGGACCAGAACCCATTTCCAAGGTGTTCCAATGGTGGTTTGGAAAAGGGGGATCGACCCCCAAGAATGCATGTGCATCGTCGATCTCCTGATGGGCAAGATTCCCTTACTTTCGATTTCAGGGGTTGGGGAAGAGGCTCACTCCATTTTAATGAGTGTGCTAGTTGACTCGCTGAAACCTTTGTGTGATGGTGTCACCATTGAGACATGTGAGTATCCTCCTAAGATCTACGTGATGGTTAATGATTGTGGTTATTTCTCTATTGGATCTAGGGAAATGCACCTAGCGTGGGGACCACCATGACCATGAACGATGGAGATCACTCGAGATTCAATGACTAGGATGAATTACGACACCCCTGGAGGAGTCAGAAAAAGGATGAAGGGAGAGGGTGGCACAATGAATATTGGTCATAGGATGAGTAGACATGATGAGGTCCATCTAATGAAGGCACCAGAACTATGGCCCGGAACCTTGATTGTGGCACCCCCTTTCCATGATAACATTCGAGCATGTTATCCCAACGAAATGCAACTCATGCCATCGGTCTCCCTTCACCTCTGACAACCGTCGGATCAAGAAGACAAGTTGTGGATATTGCTAAGGTAGTATGAATAATTTTTAAGCATTAATATATATATGTGTGTGTGTGTGTGTAATATGTCTATAATGGTTAGCAAAAATAAAACAAGAAGTGAGTACTAAATTTTATTACCCCATTCTTCTGGTAGTTAAAGAAGAGTTGGATTATTAGTGGTGACCATTCCACTGGGGTATTAGGTGGAGTGGTTTGTTACAGGTGGTATCATATCATCCAGGTTCAACACTTGGACTAGATGGGTTCTATCATGGGCAAGTAACGGAAAGACCCTGAGGAAAGGGGTTTCATAATGATGTGTAGAAAATTAATAAAAAAAATTTAGGTGTTAAATTTTAGTTGTAAATGGTTTATGGCATGTAGGATTGAATGGTCACCTTGTGATTCAAGTATGTAGCATGCTACTAATGCTTGGATCCATGTTTCTAGGGTGGAACTGGTTAATTTTACCATTGTTTTATGTTGATTTAATTACTTTAGCCTAATTCAATTATTCAATCAGCAATATTTTCAATAACAATTAATTATTTCATCAATAAATAGTATCTAAAGATAGAACAATAATGAAATGACAATAGGAGACAATCAACACATCAATAAGAGACACTAGATTAGTCAAGGACCAGGGAAAAACCCCACAAGGGGGAAACCCTTTGTAATTCTTATCTATTAGATTGCAATAAAGGGTTCAACAGAGAGTACAATGAGCTAATACAAAATTACCCATCAAAATCAACCAAACAATATGATTCCAGCAACAATATTGATCAGAGTTAACCTTCCCAATCTGTGGTCAAATATGGTCAACTACGGTCACTTGTAAAATTGAAACCCTAACTCCTAGTCACATGGAGGGTGAGTCATGCATTCAGCTGAAGCTTTCCAGTTGCACAGATAGGCTGGATGCGTGTGGTTGCAACCATTGTTTTTGTGTCAACCCTACTGCTAGAACCCAAAAACCATAATCCCACGTGTAAGATTTAGACCCCACAATTTTAGACATGTACGAACCAATATCCACGATCCACCTTCAAACCTATGTCAAACAATCCAAAGAACAGAGAAGAAGAAGATGTTTTATGATGATTTCCAAATGAGGGTCACTTGAGTTGTATTTATAGGCTTCGAAGAGTGTCCAATTTCACTTTAGGCCACCCCTGATCAAATGTGACATTGTGGGCTTCACTTCAAAAATATATTTTCCCTTATCCAAATCAAGTGCTTCAAAGGTCACATTGGTCCTCTCAAAAAGAGGAATCTAGTCCCATGATTGGAATTTGTCACTGAGCTACCAACTTAACACTCCCTCTTAACTAGGGAGAATTTCCAACTACATCATGTAATCATCACAAGTATCTTGTCATCATATCATGTCCCATCTCTACTCAACTCTATTTGTTAAAAAATTCTTGAATATAAAGAATAATAATCATAGGGGATCTTTCACTACCACCCTTTACCCATCAAGGAGCCATTGCTACCACCTGGAATAATTTCCAGTGGGGAGCCAATGTTGCTACTCATGAATCTCTCTCTGTGGGTAGCCAATGATACATCTCGAGAAACCTCTACTAGTGAGGAGCCAATTCTATGACCCAAACCTCTCCCAATGGGGAGAAAATACTATAACCTAGGAAACCTCTGCCAATGGGGATCTAATACTATAACCTAGGAAACCTCTGCTAGCGGGTAGCCAATGCTATGACTCGAGAAACCTCTACCTGTGGGGATCCAATGCTATGACCTTGAAAACTCTACCAACAGGGATCAAATGTTATGACCAAGGAAACCTATATAAAAAATAGGAGGGATAGCAATTACCTTATAAGGTAAGGATTGTGCTTCTCCTACTTCCTGGTGATAATAGAAGGGATACCACTTACCATAAATTATAAGGATCACACCTATCCTATTATTTTTTGATATTCCCAACATGACCCTCAAAATTCAGTGGTATAAAACCTGCATCTCTAGCTTGAGTGGGATGCCACTTGCCATAAATAGTAATGATCACTCCTAACTTAGGCATCCAACAGTCATTAGCTAGATGGGTGGGAAAGACATATTCCAACTGGGATATACTCTGTCAAATCTAGAGGTACCTTAACCCCAAGAGATATATGACTCAATTACTCTCCCTAGGAGCTTAGATAGGGGGGAAGAGCTAGCGCATTGTCCTCAATCAGCCTAGACCCTAACTTGGGAGGGTCACATTCATCAATTCATGTTGCTCTATGTTTGTTTTCTGCTCATCAATCAAGTATGATGGAGTATCTCAACCCAATCATCATCGATGTATCCATATAGTCTCATATCTTTGGAAGTATATGTCAGACCACAATCCTTCTTACGCTTGATCATAAAAGGCTTACTACCTGTCAAGAATATATCATCAATATGTAAAACCAAAATCAAATTCATACCTTGGACTAGTTTGAAGTGGAGGTTCAGATCGACACTACTTCTTATGAATTCAAGCTTCAATTAATACTTAATTCAGGCATACAAGGCTCAGGGAGATTTATTTAAACCACATAATGCTTTCTTCAATATGAAAACACGATTCTTCCTATCTTGTACTTCAAATTCTTGAGGTTGCTCAACACATAATTCTTTTGTGTAATTCTCAATGCTTCTATCTACTTCAGGCTTTATCTTATATATCCATTTTGAAGTTGCGTGAGAATTTCTTTGATCTATCAAAACAATATCCCATACATTATTCTTCATAATTGATTCTTCTACCATAGCATCCTTCCAAACTACTCTTTCACACCTACTCCATTATGTTTGGAACTATCATCAGCCTTGATCTTGTTAGAGGGGAATGATCCCCTAGACTATTCTTTATTTCAGTGCCATAGCTCATGTTGATGATTTGTGTCATGGAATGTTGCTAGAAGAGGTATTCGAGGGAATCTATATAGTCCCCCCACTCTAGATCCCAAGATAAAGTCATCTTTCATTCAGAATCCCTTTTGTTAGGAGAGTGCCTTTCCATAGATGAAGGTTATTCTCTTTCCTTTGTCTTCAAAGGAAAAAATATATATCATGTTGTTCTTTAGTTCCAGAACATACACCACTTCATGAGGAATAATATATTTTCCACGGTCCAAATAAAATTTGATAGTACCAAATCCCATCATTGGATATGTAGAGTTGTTCCCAAGAATAATATTCAAACTTGTCTCTCTCTTGACCCGATTTGAGAGGACTTACTTATACCCGATGAGGTGTCCAACAGCCCCACTATCTACCAGCCAACTATTGTATGAATCCATAGGAGAAGAACTAGAGAGAGCTAAACTAAGAATGTATTTAGATTGACTAGTAGTTGTGTTACTTTCATACTTGAAGTTTCTTGACTTCTTTTGAGGGTCAGGACTTTCTTCACGATCATCCAAAGTATCTCTTCTTCTTTGATTGAATCTCTCTCTTCCATCATCTCTCCTTCTTCTATCATTACTTCTTTTTCCATCATTGCTTCATCTTCTATCATTGTACCTGTTGTTGTTGTAGCTTCAATCATATCTCATAACATCTTTCTTTCTCAGACAGTCTCAAGCATAATGACCACACTTGTGAGAATTCTAACATTCAACATTCCTTGATCTTATATAAGAGTCCTTTGAATTAGGAGAGGACCTCTTCAACCAGATGTTCTTCCTTTTCCCTTTTTCTTCTTATCTTGAGTAACAAATGCAACAAATTCTCCCCCTCCATTAGACTTATGAGTTCTCCCTCTTCAAATCATCATATATTCTTCTTGATTGAGATTTCCAACAAGTTCATCAAATGATGGAAAAATGATTCTATTACTTATGGTGGTAATGAAGGTTTCCCAAATAGGTGGGAGATGTCTAAGAGTTACCACCACCATGTCCTTGTCTGGCACAGTTTACCCAACTCTCTGCAATTGATCTCTAAGATGAGATATCCTCATGATATAGGATTGCACAGTCTCTCCTTTATTCATAATCATTTCTTTCACTTGATATTTTAAGGTGATGATTTCATTCCAATTGCTGACTTCACACATGCCAGCTAACTTATATACATTATATGTTTTCAATTTCTCAACATATGCAAGTAAATGACCTGTAAACCATCAAGTATAATTTTCTTTACTTTTAAATCACCTTTCTTATATTATTTTTTTGCAGCAGTAGATGCATTCTTCGGAGGCTTTTTTTTTTTTGTTTTATGTATTCTCGGGCATCATTATCATCAACTATGATTTCCAACCTGATCTTCCAAGAAACAAAGTTAGATGAGTCACCTAGCTTCTCATTTTCCTTGAAGTAAAAGGTTGATATCTTCACTTGATTATATAGGCTCCTTTAACTCTTCCAAAGATTATTGCTTCAAATCTTGTCTCATTTGGGCTTTTCCTTCACCTTAGCTCTAATACCACGTTATTTTTACCATTTTTCTATCTTGATTCAAATACTTTAGCCCAATGTAATTATTCAATTAGAAATATTTTCAATAGCAATTAACTCTTTCTTTGATCAATAGTAACTACATATAGAATAGTGATGAAATAAAAACATGAAACAATAAACACACCAACAAGAGACACCATATTTGTCAAATACCAGGGAAAAAACCCACAAGGGGAAAACCCTTTATAATTATTCTTCTATTAGATTGTCATAAAATGTTCAGTAGAGAGTACAATGATCCAATACAAAATTACCCAGCAAAATAAACCAAACAATATGATTCCCACAACATTACTTATCAGAGTTAACTTTCCCAAACTTCCATTAGTTGTGGTCAACTATGGTCACCTATAAAAATGAAACCCTAAGCCCCAACCACATGGAGGGAGAGTTAAGCATGTGACTAAATCTTTCCAGCTGCATGGATAGGCCTGGATGCATGTAGTTACAGCTAAAAAATTCTTGTGTCAACCCTGCTGCTCGAACCCAAAAACCCTAATCACATGTCTGAACTTCACACCTTGCAATTTTGGACCTGTACGAGCCAATATCTGTGAGCCACCTTCAAATTTGTGTGAACAGTTCGAAAGAAGAGAGAAGAAGAAGCTCCTTGATGATGGTGTCCAAATGAGGGTCACTTGACTTATATTTATAGGCTTTAAAGGGTGTCCAATTTCACTTTAGGGCCGACCAAATCAAATGTGACATTGTGGTATCCACTTCAAAAATGTATTTTTCCTTGTCCAAATAAAGTGCTTGAAAGGTCAATTTTGGTCATTTTGAAAGAGTAATCTAGTCCCATGATTAGAATTTGTCACTGAGATATCAAATTAACACAACCCTAAGGGTAATATCTGAATGTGAGTTGAGGGTATTCTACTAGCAAGTGTTGGTTGGATTGTTAATAGATGTAATGATGTTTAGAATGTTATTCAATAAATTCTTGGGAAATGCATGTGTTTTTTAGGTGGCATCTTGAAGGCCTCGAAAACCAGTGGTTGTGACCTTGGATATGTTCTTTTCTTTGAATTTTTGTACAACTTCCTGTAGGGTGGTGAGTACTTGTGGCGTACCCTCAACATTTCTTGGGCGATACGATCTGGTATGCTTGGGACTATTATTTCCATGATGTTTAAGGGATCCGAGGAAGGATCCTTATGCAATGTATAATCTATTCAACCCTGCTTGGTTCACTGTATGATAGGCATATGTATTATATATGATGGTTGGCATGTGAAATTTCCATGGTAACTATGTTGTAGGAGGCTAGAAACCTTAGTTGAGGTTGAATATTTCATACATGTTGATGTTACAGAGTTCCTCATAATGTGTGTTCCCCTTGGTAGAGGCCTTCCTTGTCTAGGGAATTGTTGTCATTGTGACAACGACCCTCCAAAAATTTTTCGTATGTTGATTTTGGAGCAAATGGTAACTATCATTTCAAACCCCCATGTATCGTCAAGTGTTTTGATTTGATATTTGTGTGTTTTATCCGAGTGTCACATCCACCTAAGTCAATGTGTCTCAAGCGTCATCACTTAAACATTAGAGGTGTTTAGGTTAGCAATTTTATGGTCAGATGAAATCACGACCTATCTTGACTCAGAAATGTTTCTTCTAGCTATGCACACACTCAAAATGCACATAAATGTAGAAAAAGCAAGGAAAAATAAAGAAAATATCTCATAAAAGACAAAGCGCACTTTTAGTTGATGAAGGCTCACACTTGAGGTGAGTGCACTTCTTTGGGTTGAAGAAGTGTGCTCTACTTAGGTAGATTCAGTCAGGTAGAGCAAGTGCACCTACTTGAGCACACTCCTTCATGACAAAGACTTTTGCCTTGTCCAGTTGCATGCATGACCCAGCTTGTGGCATGAGGGCACACTCCTAGAATATAGGAACTGCCTCAACTCTCTCTTAACTAATCCTTTGATGCGACGACAAGTGGCACTCATGTATGAATTGGTTTTTCATGACAATTTAGTTAAATAAATTCAACTCATCATTATTTTCATCATCATTTCATATGAGTTGAGCAGAAAACTAGAGAATCAAGAAGTCCATCATCAACCAGTGCAATAAGTAAGTTTTCATGTTCAATCTTTTACCATTTTTCATGATTCCACTGTCAAATATCACTTTTTTTGCTATCAATCACTTGTTTTTGCAATTTTTTTGTTGGCATTTTAATTGAATCTTCATATTGCAAGTGTTAATCCACTATTGCATGCAAGAGAATTTTCACATTCTTGAGCCCTTCCATCCTCCACCATGCATGTGACATCAACTATAAAGCCTTGCATATCATTATTCTCCTCATCTTAGCATAAAATCTTGTCTATTGAACTTATTTTTGGGCTTTTTACAGGCATAGGGCACTTATTAAGCTCAAAGTCCCTTCAACCTCAAAAATTTCACCTTGTTTAACCCATTTTTCTTCTTGGGTGCATGGTCGCATCACAAACGCACGAAGCTTTTCCATTCAGCCCTTTAGAGTGCCACAATGTTTCCTCTTTGTCTTAGGTTTCATGAGTGCATCACGAAGGAACAAAGCTACATCCATTCAACCCTTTAGCATGTGACAGTGCGCCCTCCTCTACCTTGAGCACATAGGCGCACTGTGAATACCTATAGCTTTGCATTCTTCATCCTTCAACCCTTCGGAGTGTCAAAGTACACCCTCCTTGTCTCCCAGAGCACATAGGTTCACAAGGACAACTTGAAGGCATTTTTTTCCACCCCTTCTACCTCTCAAGGTGTGATAGTGCACCTTGGCTGATTTTAGCCTTTTTCTTGAGCACATGAGTGCACTATGAAGGTTCGAATGACCATGCATGTCCCCTTCATGGTTTGAAAGTGCACCCTCCTAGTTTGCATGTCTACTTTGCTTGCATTAAAGTTTTCTTTGGCTTTCGTTCATTTTTTTCATGATATATCATCCATGATGGCTCTTTGAATGTGATTTACAAGTATTGATGCATAGTTACTTATTTTAAGTTGATATTGTCATTGTGTGTGAGGTTCCACAAACAGGTGTTCGTGCTACAAGTATTATCACTTTGTCATCATCTTTTGGATACATGTCATCTCATAAAGTAACCTCTAAAGAAATTTCACAAGAAAGTGATGATGAGCCTGTCAAAGTTGCAAAGACAAGTATTCCAATATATATAGATACTTAATGCTTTATTGAAAAATCTACAGAGGTCACATGGAGAAATATATATAACACATTCATGCAAGAGAAGTTTCTTAAGGAATTAGAATATGTGCATGCATACATAAATATTAAGAAGTCTAGCATGCACAAGATTTCATGCAGATTCTTGGTCATGCCATGTGTAGAGGCTACTAAGTGGATCATCACACACATGGATGACTTTCACCTTGTGCTTCGCAGTGAGGGTGGTAGTGACATCACGACCTATTATGGTGACGATATGTAGACATACTATAAGATGATCAAGCCCACTGAATATGCAAATGACAACGTCTACATGAGATGGGCTATCAGTATTTGATAGCTATGTATTATCGGATATTTGGGCTTAAGAACACTGAGGAATTCTAAGATAATTGGATATGTATGCTCAATATAGTAGTGACATCTGGAAGAGCTTTCAAATGGGGGGATATATTATGATATGAACTATACTGTCAGGTTGGGTAGGCCAAAGCATATTTATAGACGAATCAAGAACCAAAATTTTACATGTCTACATTTCTCATGGATGGAATTTGCACATGGCATGTGTTCCCAAGACTATATTGGAACTAGAATCCTGAAGAGAAGCTCCTAGGTTATTTCCAATATAGGGTGTTATCAAAAAGGAAGCTTCAGAGGGACATACGATAGATTATTTGATCATTTCATTGCTGCCATCTTTCATCAGATATTCGAGATTAATCCATTGTGCATGAATGATCAAGTGAAAGATTCTCTTCAAGATATTGTGGATTTCTTTGCAACTCATGAGGGCACATACATCAGATTCTTTAGATTTCAAACAACCCCTCCTCTTATGCCACAATATGTGACGAGCAAGGTCATCATGAAGGAAGTGGAAAATCAGGTGGATAAGGGAATATCAAGAATTCTTCATAGGAGGAAGAAACCCCCTTAGCCTATCTCTCTATTAAGGATGATATTGTATGAATTGAAAAGTCACAAGGTTACAACAATAGAGATATAAGATATGGATCACCTATGCTTCGCCACCAAATAATTCCATGCATATGATTCTAGGTGAATTGTTAGGCAACATTGTTAGAGGATCGGTCATAATATGGTGTGTTCATCAATGTCCAAAGTAGAAGATGAAATGATAAAGGACTGGTACAATGCCAGATTGAAGACACATCCCGCTATGAATACCAGTTCATCCCATGATCCACCAACTTAAGACTTGTAGCAATAGGCGGAGGAGGAAATAACACCTCAAGAAAAGAAGATAGCTCCTAGGAAAAGGATCAAGTATTCATCAGGTGAGTGCAGAATGTTGATCCTTTAAACACAGGAGCTATTCAAATAGAGTTGAAGAGGAGAGAAGACGAAGAAGAAGAAGAAGAGGAGGAGGAGAGAAGTGTAAGTTTTAAGGTTGATCCTTTAAACACAGGAGCTATTCAAATAGAGTTGAAGAGGAGAGAAGAGGAAGAAGAAGAAGAGGAGGAGGAGAGAAGTGCAGGTTTTAACCCTGTACAAAAATTACCTGCATACAAATTCTAAAACATATAAAATAAACAATGTGAGAGCATAACACATAAAACACATATACACAAAGATTTTCCCCTAGATCCCAAAACCGGGAATACCAGCTTGATTTTTCATTATGCTCCTTTCAATGTTACAATACATACTTATACATGCTGAAGCATCGAATACCATGGACCGAAAACCATCGCATCCAAAACCATGGACTGAAAACCATTGCTTCCAAAACCATGTGCAAAAATCATGCACAAAACCATAGGTAGGTCCGCCCAACCTAACATAGGGTCCAAAACCAAAATTTTCTGGGGCACTGCCCCAGACCCTATAGAGTGGGGTTACCTGCACCCCTCAAACCCCCTATGACTCCCCTCACTACGAAATCAGTGCAATGAAGGGGGGCTCTGCCCCCCTACTAACCCTCCGGTTAACTACGTGGGCCTGTCATGGAAAGAATATAACACAACCCAACGTTCTCCCACTTGTTGTTTTCTTTCCACAGGGGGCCACAAGAGAGCTTTGTCATTTATCCAACCCTGCAATTCCCATTGTTTCTCCACACCAAGAGAACTTCTCAAAGCTCACAGATTTTGTCAATGCATCTGCAATATCCTTCAAAGTGTCCACATTTACCAGCAACACCTTTTTGTGTTCTATCATATCCCTCACAAAGTGATATTGAACATCAATGTGCTTTATCTTTGAATGATATGCAGGGTTCTTTGCCAAGAAAATTGCACTTTGGCCGTCACAGTATATCCTTATATCTCCCTGTACTAACCCCATATTTGAACACAATCTCTGCAACCAAACTACTTCCTTGCTTGCATGAGTGGCTGCCATGTATTCTGCCTCTATATTTGATAGTGCCACTACAGATTGTTTCTTACTCATCCAACTAACTGCACCTCCAAATAGGTTAAACACATACCCACTTGTAGATCTTCTCTGATCCAGATCTCCAGCCTAGTCTACATCAACAAAGCCATGAATATCCAACACTCTGTCCAATCCTGGTCTTCCTTGGTAGCACAAACCATAATCACTAGTGCCACGCAAATACCTGAACATCCGCTGTTGTCCAATGCTCCTTTCGTGGTTTTGACATAAACCTGCTCAATACTCCCACTGCATGTGAAATGTCTAGTCTAGTACAGACCATCACATACATCAGGTTACTGACTGCAATTGCATATGGAACATGAGACATGTCCTCTTCCTCTTCTTGTGTCTTGGGACTTTGTTCAACACATAACTTTACACCTACAGGAATAGGAACCTTCCCTGGTTTACTATCGTACATATTAAACCTCTGCATTATTGTCTCGACATACTTTCTCTAGTTTAACGAGAGCTTCCTCTTTGTCTGATCTTTTTTAATTTCCATGCCCAAGAAATAGTTTGCAGCACCAAGATCTTTCATGTTGAATTTGGAGGACAAATGGGTCTTCAAATCCTGGATAATTTCTTTGTCATTTCCAACCAGCAACATATCATCTGTTGGATACCTATACCAATAGGTTTCATATTTCATGATTGGCAAGAGAAAAGCCAAATATGCTCTGCTCTGGTATCCCAAAGATCCCATATTTCCTAGAAAGCAAGAGCTGGGTAAAGTGTTTCAAGTATTGAGGACCTTATTTCAAATTTTGTGGATGATTCAACAGTCTAAACTGGATCATGCCATGTTTCAATTTTGAGTTGTAGAATAGAGAAAGAGGTCTGTCCAAACAGCTTAATCTTGGCAGACAAGTAGTTCAGGTAGAGAAGCAAAGGTTCCCAAAAGTTTAATCTGGGACCTTGGAAGACATAAGGGTAGAAGTAGATAGAGAGAAAAGGAAAAAGCCAAAGAAAAGAAAAGGCAATTGAGGGTTGCAAGTCCAAGTGCCCCTCCAAGAAGAAACAAAAAATGCTAGGCAAAATAGTTGGGTAGGCAGTTGTGGTTGCAGAAAGAATATGATCACCATTACACAGGTATCAATAGGTCTCTTGCCAAGGCAATAAATCTATCAGCAAACAAAGTGGTGAATTCCATGAACTCACAGCAAAGAGGATCACTAACTTTTTTTTTTTTTTTTTCCCTCTCTAGTCCATCACTAACACCCCCTTTTCTAATTCCCCTCCTTCATTCATATTAACTCCTAATTCTACTATATAACCTCCCCTATCTTACCCCCACCCCTAATAATACTAACACTAAGGTGTATAAAACCCCAAATCTTATGTATAGTCCCTCCCCTAGGCATAATAGCCGTGTATTTTTCAAAAGGGACCAAAATGGCATCTGGCCACTTTGGTGAACCTATTCCACCCTATTCCCCCTTTGCTGCAAGTTAATTTACCCTCAAATCACCTCTGCATTGATAAAACCCCCTCTCCAAACCCCTTTTTCCTATAAAAACCTTTGCAAAGGTTAATACCCGCCTCTGGCACGTTCCCCAATCCTACCACATTATTGGTTAAGCGAAAACATTTGAAAAACCCATAAAAACCCACAAACTTTAATCTTTTCCGCCCGCAGTATGAAGCGCGCATCTTTCTCCTCCGCCAGCCGTCGGATCAAGCCCATCAGATCCGATGGTCTACATTAATATCGGAGCGCATCCGATGGCGGCACTTTAACCTCCGAGAAAGTGACGTTGCGCCTTGTCACGCCTCCTCCACGCGTCAATCGATCAACCCTCTCGGAGCCGAGTCTGACAACCTCTGCGCCGTACCTAAACCGCCCCGAGAAACCGCGGCGGTTAAGGCCTTAACCGTGACCGCTGCGGTTTGACTGCCACCTACCCGTCGCTGACTCGCCGCCACGTCCTTATCTGCTCGTACCTGCCTTTGTTATTGGTCCACCTCACTGCTGACTGGGTTGCCACCTCACCGCCCCTTTGACCAGTCACCCACTGCCACGTCGCCCGATGACGTCAGCAGATAAAAGCGCCAAATTGGTAAAATAACCCATATTTACCAATTTTCCCGTGTTTTTTACCACTTTCACTGTTATTACTGTTGGACGCTCTGCATGACCGTTTGCACTCTAATTTTCGCCAACCAGTCTATTAGCCCGGGCGACCTCCTCAAGCAGCAACTGTGCACCTTTGCTTCAACCTCTGCTCATCGAATTACAGGTATTTAGACCGTTTCGCCCTCCATACGACCTTCATTAAGCTTGAAATTGCTCAGAGGGATAGTAGAACCATAAAAACAGTATTTGCACCGTTCATTTCCATTTGTTCATCCACCATTGTCATTGTGAGGGCCAAGAAGTACCTGCAGAGCTTTAGAAACCTGCAATTCACATAAAACCACTGTAATTCTGCGTTTTCCCGGCAGAGTTCCGAATAGATATAATTCACCCGATTGGAGAGTTCAGTTAGACCACAGAGAAGTTCTGTCACTAGACTCCAGTAGTATTTCAATTGCTATTGAGAGAATTCCCCTTGGATACTCAAAACATCAACTGTTTCCACAGAGAACTGCCTCCAGACTGTGTTTTTACCATTCCACCTGTCCACCTGCAATTCTTGCAACTTGAAGAGCTATGGAGACCCCTATTGCACTGAATATTAAGCCCATCAATGCTCCTCACCAGGAATTAGCATGGAAAGCCCTGGGAGACATGGACTACCAAATGCTGGATTGGTTCCCCATGGGAACCAAGTACAATATTCAAATGTTGAATGAATTAAGAGCCCAGCACCTCAGTGGGGCAGATATCTTGGGGATTTGGGAGTCAAATTTGCCCATATACAACCTTCCCCAAGTCAATCCTATGCCAGAGCTCATTTATAGCTGCCAGGAATGCTATGACCCCAGCCAAAGAGCAGTCATGAGCCCCACAGGCCTAGTCCTGTTCCAGATCACCCCAGAGAGCATAAACCAGATGCTGCGCTTCAAAACAGCCAAGAAATTGACCCCTCTATCCATGCAGAATCTGATTAACAGAGGGATCAAGCTGTCCAGTGACCAGATTGTCAAAATCAACCAACTGTTTGTCACACCAGGCTCTGAAACAGTCAGAACCCCTCCTATTGGGTACCAATATCTAAATGAGTTGGGCAGAATGTTGGTGGATCTAATTGGCTATGTCCTAGGATTCAGGGGGTTGGAAGATGTAGATGACAGCATAATGGCAATGCTGTCTATATTTGCCCCTGGTAAGCCTCCAGCTGTGCAGTATGATTATGCAACTTACATAGCAGAGAAAATCCATGAGCAGTTCATGAATTTAAAAAGGGAGAGACTGTTCAGGTACACCTCCTATATATATCATTTATTCCTTTTCAACCAGCCAGCTACCTTCTCTGTTCCTTTGAGGCCACTCAATGCCCAAGGAAGCCTAAGATCAGTTGTTTTCTGGACCTCTGTTTTTCATTCTACCTCAGTATCACCCTATACATACTGTGAGTTTATTGATTTATTTGTTCATCCAGCCCTAACAGCGCTGCAAGGTATTCCTCCTCCTAGATTAACCGATGATATGAAAAGGATTCTACATTTGAACAAATCTTACAATATTGGCAACTGGTACTTCTACCAGAACCACACAGTCATTAGGATATATGGCTGTGAATTGAACCCATTTAGGTTGCCGAGGTATGTCCCCATGAGGCTTTTTGCCTTAGAATATTTCAGGCAGTTTGGGAACTCAGATTACCTTCACTTTCAGAGTAGAAACAAGAAGTCACAATTGAAGGTAAGAAACCAGCTAGGTTCCTTCCTATATAACAGGAAAGAGGAAGGGTGGAAAGAGGCAGACAGCATCCTGGAAGGCCTCAGATTGCAGACCAGTTTTGAATGGATTCCCTATGACCCCAATCATTCTATCTCCCTCAGGAGAATTAGATACAAATTGGGCAACTATGCACATAAAAGACAACCTGAAATTGAAAAGTATGCCAATGCACTAGATTGGGAAGAGGGTACACTAGTAGAACAAGTCACTAAGGAAGAATTACTTGAGAAAGAAGCTAGGAATGTGCAAAAAGAAGCTGACTTGGAAACTTGTGGACAGGTGCCCCTCTCCTACAGAAAGCAAATTGGAACAGCTGCTAAATCTTCAGCAGCACAGCAGCAAACTACTGAGAAGACACCCCAGGCAGCAAGCAAAGACAAAGGAAAACAGGTGGAACAGCCACCTATATTGACAGAAGAACAAGTTGACACCTTGCTACAGCAGCAAGAAGAAATGGAACAGCAAGAACTGGGGCAGCAACAAGAAGAAGCACAGTCCAGTGAACAGCAGCCCTTGCAGCAGGAAAAGGGGACAGATCTACCTAGTTACACTGAGCAGCAGCCCCAAACAGAGGTGCCTCCCAGGACAGACACCAATGTAGACACCTCAGTCCTCCAAACACCACAGAAGGAGGACTTGACCAGGAAAAGGGAGAGAGAGACCCCCCACACCTCATCCTTCATCAGAGGAGAGAAGAGACAAAGACTGAATGACTCCCAAGAGGAGGACATAGCAGTAAGGCAAGCCATGGGCATGAGCCCACCCAGTGGAGAACTTTCGGCCAGCTCATCTCAGCGTGGACATGACATGACTATGGGAGGAGAGGTCAGCTCCTCCGGTCAACATAGAGAAGGGCAGTCAAGTATAAAGCAGCAATTCATTGACATCAAAAGGAGGAGTGATCCCATAAAAGTGCAGCTGTATGATCACTTGTTAAACCTAGCTCCTAGCAACCAGCAGAGACTCATGTCTGCTTTCGATGTGAGCGAAGGCAAAATGATGATGAGCCACTTCATGCCCACAACTTTGCATCCTCAGTCCACCTCGGACTATCTAAGAACCAACATGGAGGTTCTTGCCAAAGACATACACCCTATGGACAAGATTGAATTACATAAACAAACTGGTGAAATGGTGTATGCCTCCCTGGCAGATGAGACATTGGAGAACTACAAACTAAAGAGCAGCCTGGATAACACAGCTTCTCAGCTGGAATTAGAAAGAGCATCATCACAAGCCAAGGACAATAGGATCAAGTCCTTGGAAGAGGTAATTATAGATATAGGGCATGATCCTAAAGATGTCAAAGGCATCCAAGAACTCCTGAAGATAAGGGATGCAGACATGGCGGCCCTAAGAAAGAAAATCAAACTCCCGGCCACCATCCATCCACAAACAGATGAAGTTGCCCAGCAAAGGCAAGAAAAGGATACTACAGACCTGCTGGTATCCCTATACAAAGAGCTAGTTAGGACTCAAGACCAGCTAGGACAAACTGAAGCTGCAAAGGCAGCACTACAAGAAGCACTGAAGCAAAGAGAAGAGGGCCAACCCTCCCAGCCTCCTCCTGTGATAATAAATCTTGAGGAAGTCCCTCCAAAGACTACTCCTCCTCCTCAGCAAACAGAAGCTACAGCACCAACTACAGCGCCATCCACAGCAACAACAACTACAACATCGGAACAGGCTACTAGTTTAGACATGCAAAAGCTGCAAGCTGAGATCCAAGCCATGGAATCTCAAATGAAAGAGCTGGATGAACTTAAGAAAACCTTGGCTAAGGTAAATGAAAAGTTTGACAAGAGCAAACAGAATGAGGCAGCCAAGGAGAGAGAGGTAAGAGCTCTTAAGAGGAGAATTGCTGAACTAGAGAAAGAGCTTGCACTAGAAAAAGTGACAGCTGAAATGAAAGCAGTGCTATGGAGCAACATTGGGCGGTCCATTGCCAACCAGTGGCAATATATTGAGACCATGGATGAGCAAATGGTGCTCATCACTAAAGCAAACAGAGAAATACAGAGAGCCAGGGCAAGCCTTGGACACATGCCAGAAGCTGCTACTAGGATGATCAATATTTTGAACTATAAGACTAGCTCTCAATTAGCTGTCATGGGAATCGCCAACAGGACAGAAACAATTGCTGTAGCCAAAAGAGTCATAACATTGAGGAACTTGGTTGGAACACTGGAGAGGAGGACACAAGATATGCAGACTGAAATCAATAGATTCCTGGAAAAATTCGTGGCACTACAGAACAGAGGCCTCCCCAGCATTTTAAGCAGTGTAGGAAGACTGCTCACCCTAGACAATTACAATAAGAGAATTGATGCCCATGCAGTAGCAGAGATTGCAAAACCGCCCAGCACTTCAGCAGACGCAGGGCCAGCCACCGGGCAGACTATGTATGACAGGGTGGAGAACCTATTTTTCCTCATGAATGAAGTTGAGCATCTGTTTGATACACCACCTAACTTCTTCAAATTCACAGAAGCAGATGAAACTCTAGGGGCAATCTTAGCACACCAACTGCCCACACAGGATGTCTGGAGAAATTTGACACAGACAATTTTGTCAGGCCAGAATCAGTAGCGCTAATTCTCCAGGCAAATGAGCATACATGCGCAGGCACAATTTTGAAGAAAGATATCTACAGGGAAGAGGCAGAGGCTGAGCCAACTCAGCAGGACCATTGACTCACCACAAGCAGCAGTCATAATCACAGGTGACAAGTCCAGGATACAGCGTACAAGCCTTAAAGATAGGTCTTCCAGCATTTATTCATAATATCTCGACCGACTTAGCTGTTTCCAAAGGCTAAAATATCTTCTGACAGAGCATTAAAATGCCTGTACTCTGTAATCAATGCTGTATTAAATTTTGGTCATAATATCTTAAGTGGTTGGTAAGAATGTAAAATCTGAGATAACTCAGAACTCAGATATTTTGTAAATGACCGCAAGTATATATTCACCCTTCACAGCAGTTGAAAAGGGTTGTTGTAATTTCCTTTTGAGAACTCTCTCTTACTGTAATATTTTCAGAGAAGTAATACAAAGGAAGAATGGAATTTCCAAGGCTTGGGGTACTTTGATGTATTGTGGTGAAAGATGAATGTTACAGGATTCCAGGGTGTTGCATAAAACAATAAGTATTCTCAAATCTCTTTGTTATATGTTTTCGAGTCTTTTGTTCTCTTTTGTTGTTTAAATGTTTTACACTTGATAGCAAGGTGAAAGGATAGTTCCAGGACTTAACCCATGATTACCCTGGACTCGAACTGAGCTATTATACATGTTTTCCTCAGATACAGTGACAGAATTGTAATTCTTAATTGCTGCATTTCAAAACTGTGTCTTTTACTGTGATAGGCATTCTCAGGGATTCAATTTTTGCCCCTGAGACCTCTGTCTTTTCCTCTTAAACCTGTCTGTTGGGAATGTATAAACAATAAGTGAAAATTCTTAAATGCTTTCACTGTTTGTGTTACCTGTTTCCAGTCATTTAATCAAAAATCTGTTCTATTAAGCACTCAAATGGCCTTGTAAGTTCCATCTTTCATCTCAAAGTTTCAAACACATATAGCCACAGACTCCATTGCCCAATGGTATTCAACCTCTCTGAAAACTACATCACTGGAATCTAAAAGGAGTTTCATCAACCAAAACATAAACAAAACCTGTGCATAATAGCTAGCCTAAAACCCTATCATAAACAGTTACAAATCATAAAGAGAGAGCCCTCTCTGATCACAGTTTGGCTAGAAACAGTGATCCAAAGATTGGTTAGTGGTTACCCCGGCCGTATTCCCTTGGGAGTCATAGGGAACAACCTGGGTGTTAACATCATCCACATACAACACCAGATAAATAACACAGTCACCAATTAATTTAAAATACACACAGTGATCTGCTATACTTATGGTGAAGCCAAGTCCCCGTATGAATGTATCAAATTTCTGATACCACATCCTTGGTGACTATTTTAACCCATACAAAGACTTCTTTAACTTGCATACCAGTTCTTTCTTACCCTTCACTGCAAAGCCTTAGGGTTGCTTCATGTAGATCTCCTCTTCCAGACCCCCATGAAGAAATGATGTCTTCACATCCATCTGTTCTACCTCAAAATCAAAAGCAGCAGAAACAGATAAAAGTAATCTAATAGAAGTTACCTTGGCAACAGGAGAAAAAATATCACCAAAATCAATTCTCGGCACCTGGGAATAACCTTTTGCTACCAACTGAGCTTTGTATTTCTGCACCTTTCCTTCTGCATTTGTCTTCTTCCTGAATACCCATTTTCTACTAATGGGTTTCCTTCCAGTTGGAACCTCCACCAAATCCCAAGCCTCATTTTTGTGAAAAGATGCCATTTCATGAACCATGGCCTCTGAAGGTTTTAACCCTGTATAGAAATTACCTGCATATAGATTCTAAAACACAGAAAATAAACAATGCAAGAGCATAACACATAAAACACATATACACAGAGATTTTCCCCTGGATCCCAAAACTGGGACTACCAGCTTGATTTTCCATTATGTTCCTTTCAATGTTATAATACATATTTATACATGCCGAAGCATCCAATACCATGGACCTAAAACCATGGCGTCCAAAAAACATGTGCGAAAATCATGCACAAATCCATAGGTGGGTCCGCCCAACCTAACATAGGGTCCAAAACCAAAATTTTCCGAGGCACTGCCCCGGACCCCATAAAGTGGGGTTACGGGTACACTTCAAACCTCCTGTGACCCCCCCCGCTACTTAATTGACGCAACGAAGGGGGGCTCTGCCCCCCCTCTAGCCCCCCGGTTAACTACGTGGGCTAGTCGTCGAAAGAATGTAACACAACCCAACATTCTCCCACTTCTTGTTTTCTTTCCACAAGGGGGCACAAGAGAGCTTAGTCATTTTTCCAGCCCTAAAATGGCCATTGTCTCTCTACACCAAGAGAACTTCTCAGAGCTCACAGATTTTTTCAATGCATCTGCTGTATTCTTCAAAGTGTCCACCTTTACCAGCAACACTATTTTGTCTTCTATCATATCCCTCACAAAGTGATACTAAACATCAATGTTCTTTGTCTTTGAATGATATGCGGGGTTCTTTGCCAATAAAATTGCACTTTGGCTATCACAATCTATCCATATAGATCCCTGTACTAAACCCATACTTGAACACAATCTCTGCAACCAAATTACTTCCTTGCTTGCATGAGTGGATACCATGTATTCTACCTTTGTAGTTGATAGTGCCACTACAGATTATTTCTTACTCATCTAACTGACTGCACCTCCAAATACGTTAAATGCATACCCACTTGTAGATCTTGTATGATCCAGATCTCCAACCCAGTCTGCATCAACAAAGCCACGAATATCCAACATTCTGCCCAATCCTGATCTTCCTTGGTAGAACAAACCATAATCACTAGTGCCACGCAAATACCTGAAAACCCGCTTCACTACTATCCAACGCTCCTTCCCTAGTTTTGACATAAACCTGCTCAATACTCCCACTGCATGTGCAATGTATGGTCTAGTACAAACCATTGCATACATCAAGCTACCAACTACACTTGCATATGGAACACGGGACATGTCCTCTTCCTCTTCTTGTGTCTTGGGACACTGTTCAACAGATAACCTCACACCTATAGGAATAGGAACCTTCACCAATTTACTATCCTGCATATTAAACCTCTGTAGTATTGTCTCGACATACTTCCTCTAGTTTAACCAGAGCTTCCTCTTTGCCCGATCTCTTTTAATTTCAATGCCTAAAACATAGTTTGCAGCACCAAGATCTTTCATGTCGAATTTGGACGACAATTGGGTCTTCAAATCCTGGATAATTTCTTTCTCATTTCCAACCAGCAACATATCATCCACATACAAGACCAGATAAATAACACGGTCACCAATTAATTTAAAATACACACAGTGATCTGCTTTGCTTTTAGTGAAGCTAAGTCCCCGTATAAATGTATCAAACTTCTAATACCACATCCTTGGTGACTGTTTTAACCCATACAAAGACTTCTTTAACTTGCATACTAGTTCTTTCTTACCCTTCACCACAAAGCCTTCAAGTTGCTTCATCTATATTTCCTCTTCTATATCCCCGTGAAGAAATGTTGTCTTCACATCCATATGTTCTACCTCAAAATCAAAAGCAGCAACAACAGATAAAAGTAATCTAATAGAAGTTACCTTGGCAACAGGAGAAAAAATATCACCAAAGGCAATTCCCGGCACCTGGGAATAACCTTTTGCTATCAACCGAGCTTTGTATTTCTCCACCTTTCCTTCTGCATTTGTATTCTTCTTGAACACCCATTTTCTGCCAATGGGTTTCCTTCCAGATGGCAACTCCACTAGATCCCAAGCCTCATTTTTGTGCAAAGATGCCATTTCATCAACCATGGCATCTTTCTAGAGTTTGCCATCCTCTGAATCTACTACTTCCTGCACAGTTCTAGGATCATCGTCAGCAATAGATAAAGAAAAATTTGAATGAAAAGTAGATGGACTACATCTTTCTGGTTGCCTTCTTTCTCAAACTGATCTTCTCACACCTGGAGTTTGTGGCTCTTCATCTTCTGAATCCTCCTCTGTTGTAGAGTTTGATTCTTCCTCCTTTAGCTCAAACTCTATCTTCTCAGGTTCCTTTGGTTGGAATTCATGTTTAATAACATCTTTCACCTCTCTGAACACCACATCTCGGCTATACACAACCTTCCTTGTTGCTGGGTTCCAAAGCTTATAACCCTTTAAACCATCCTTATACCCAATAAAGATGCATTTTTCAGATTTACTATCCAACTTGGTTTGTTTCTCCTTTGGAACATGTACATATGCATCACATCCAAATACCCTCAGACGTGAAAGAGAGGGTTTCTTACCAGCCCATACCTCTTGAGGAGTATTATCCTCCAATGCTGATGAAGGTGATCTGTTCACCAGGTAACGTGCTATCTCCACCGCCTCTGCCCAGAATTCCTGTCCTAACCCGACACCACTCAGCATGCTTCTTGCCCTTTCCATCAAAGTCTTGTTCATTCTTTCTGCAACTCCATTTTGCTGAGGTGTATATGAAGTAGTCTTCTATCGTGCTATACCACACTTCTTACAGAATTCTTCAAATTCCTTGCTGCAAAACTCTCCACCATTATCTGTCCTCAAAACCTTTATCTTCTTCTCTATCTGATTTTCCACGAGAACCTTAAATTCTTTAAACCTGTCAAAGGCTTCAGATTTCTTCTTAAGAAAATATATCCATGTATTCCTTGAGAATTCATCTATAAATGATACATAGTACACAGACTTACCTAGTGATGGAACCTTCACAGGTCCAAACACATCACTGTGCACAAGTTCTAATATCTGTTTCGCCCTCTTACTACTAGAGGGGAAACTCACCCGATTCTGCTTCCCATATACATAATTTTCACAGAAATCAAAATCCAGAGAGCTATTACTCATACCTTCTACCATACATTTACCATGAAGTATTCGAAGGCCCTGCTCTCCAATATGCCCAAGGCTTTGATGCCACAACATGGTCTTCTCTCCAGAGACCACTAGATTTTCTGCTCCACTTTCAAGAACCACAAAATTGTTGCACCCATCAATAACAGTGCTACCTTGTAGCTTGTACATAGTTCCAACTCGAAATCCCCACATCAATATTAGTGTTCCCCGAACCATTTTGAAGGTATCCTTCTCGAACACTGTTTTTACACCTGCATCATCCAGC
Source organism: Pinus tabuliformis (assembly GCA_031772625.1). Taxonomy (NCBI): domain Eukaryota; kingdom Viridiplantae; phylum Streptophyta; class Pinopsida; order Pinales; family Pinaceae; genus Pinus; species Pinus tabuliformis. The sequence continues at coordinate 861,012,497 of CM062817.1, read as the reverse complement.
TTGCTTACAAAAATCAGATTTCTGGCCAATGCAGGAATATGCAGAACACTTGAAAGTGTTCTAACCCTTCCACCTTGCAACTTCAACTTTACTTTTCCGCGACCAATGATTCTAGCCTTCCTATCATCCCCTAAGAAGACATCACCACCATCGTATTTCTCATACTCACAGAACCACTCTCTATGGGGAGTGAAGTGAAACGATGCACCTAAGTCAATCAACCATGCCTCATGATCTACATGTGTACTTGAAGAAGCCAAGTACACATCCCCACCTTCATCTGAGGTGGTTTTCGCCTCTGCAGAAGGAGCATCATCAGATCCCTTTCCTTTATCAGGAGCTTTAGATTTACAGTCCCTTTTGTAGTGCCCTTCCTTTCCGCATTTCCAGCACACCAATCTTATAGGTTTTCTTGGAGATTTGGATCTCCCTCTAGATTTAGATCTCCCACTCGATGACTTATTTTTGTTTCTGTTCTGGGACCATCCTCGTACAGACAAGGAATCACTATTCTGTCTCTCCATATTTTTCCATCTCATCTCCTCCATCAGTAAGGATGAGACTATTTCATCAAACTGCAAGGAAATTGCATTGCTACCTATTTCAATAACTAGACTATCGCACGAATCTGGTAGAGAACACAACAAACTGATGCACTTATCTTCATCTGAAATTTTAATATCAGCAGATGCTAACTAACTTACCATAGTATTAAATGCATTCAGATGCTCTGCCACCGAGTCTCCATCTTTCATCCTTAGGTTATATAGCTTTTTCCACAGGACTAGTTTATTCACCAGAGACTTAGATTGGTACAAAGTCCCTAACTTATCCCAAAAAGCCTTCGTCGTAGCTTCCCCTGATACATTCAACAATACTAAATCTGAGACACACAATCGTATTGTGCTCTTTTCCTTCTGATCCAAATTCTTCCATTCCTCATCAGACACTCCCATTGGTTTAGTACCCAGATCTACCATGATCCACTGATCTTTATCCACCAACAGATCCTCCATCTTGAGTTTCCACAACTCAAAAATCTGACCATTAAATTTCTCGATATCTATCTTTCCACTGCTCGCCATCTTCTTTCACCACCAAAACCGATCTCGCAGATCTCCCACTCAACAAGGTTTACCACAGGCCCGAGGGAAACCCCTCAGAAACAAAGGCGTCCCCTTGAAGCCAAAACTGCTATGATACAAAATGTAGGTTTCAACCTCGTATAGAAATTATTTGCATACGAATTCTGAAACACAGAAAATAAACAATGTGAGAGAATAAGACATAAAACACATATACACAGAGATTTCCCCTAGATCCCAAAACTGGGACTACCAGCTTGATTTTTCATTATGTTCCTTTCAATTTTATAATACATATTTATACATGCCGAAGCATCCAATACCATGGACCAAAAACCATCGCGTCCAAAAAACATGTGCGAAAATCATGCACAAATCCATAGACGGGTCTGCCCAACCTAACATAGGGTCCAAAACCAAAATTTTCCGGGGCGCTACCCCAGACCCGATAAAGTGGGGTTATGGATACACCTCAAACCTCCTGTAACCCCCCCGCTACATAATTGGCGCAACGAAGGGGGGCTCCGGCCCCCCTCTAACCCCTTGGTTAACTATGTGGGCGAGCCATGGAAAGAATATAACACAACCCAACAACCTCTTTCCAGAGTTTTCCATCCTCTGAATCTACTACTTCCTTCATAGTTCTAGGATCATCATCAGTAATATATAAAAAAAAATTGAACAGAAAGCAGATGGACTATACCTTTATGGTTGCCTTCTTTCTCGAACTGATCTTCTCACACCCAGAGTTTGTAGCTCTTCATCTTCTGATTCCTCCTCTGCTGTAGAGTCTGATTCTTCCTCCTTTAGATCAAACTCTATCTTCTCAAGTTCCTTTGGTTGGAATTCATGTTTAATAGCATCTTTCACTTCTCTGAACACCACATCTTGGCTGTACACAACCTTCCTTGTTACTGGGTTCCAAAGCTTATAACCCTTTAAACCATCCTTATACCCAATAAAGATGCACTTTTCAGATTTACTATCCAACTTGGTTCATTTCTCCTTTGGAACATGTACATATGCATCACATCCAAATACCCTCAGATGTGAAAGAGAGGGTTTCTTACCAGTCCATACCTCTTGTGGAGTCTTATCCTCCAATGCTGATGAAGGGGATCTATTGACCAGGTAACATGCTCTCTCCACCACCTCTGCCCAGAATCCCTATCCTAACCTGACACCACTAAGCATGCTTCTTGCCCTTTCCATCAACGTCTTATTCATTCTTTCTGCAACTCCATTTTGCTGAGGTGTATATGGAGTAGTTTTCTACCGTGATATACCACACTTCTTATAGAATTCTTCAAATTCCTTACTGCAAAACTCTCCACCGTTATCTATCCTCAACACCTTTAACTTCTTCTTTGTCTGGTTTTCCACCAGAGCTCTAAATTCTTTAAACTTGTTAAAGACTTCAGATTTCTTCTTAAGGAAATATATCCATGTATTCCTTGAGAAGTCATCTATAGATTATACATAGTACACAGACTTACCTAGTGATGGAACCTTCACAGGTCCAAACACATCATTGTGCACAAGCTCTAATATTTGTTTTGCCCTCTTACCACCAGGGGGTAAACTCACCCAATTCTGCTTCCCATATACACAATTTTCACAGAAATCAAAATCTAGAGAGCTATTACTCATACCTTCTACCATACCTTTACCCTGAAGTATTCGAAGGCCCTTCTCTCCAATATGTCCAAATCTTTTATGCCACAACATGGTATTCTCTCCAAAGACCACTAGATTTTCCGCTCCACTTTCAGGAACCATAGAATTGTTGCACCCATCAATAACAATGCTACCTTGTAGCCTGTACAGAGTTCCAATCTAAACTCCCTACATCAATACCAGTGCTCCCTGAACCATCTTGCAGGTATCCTTCTCAAAAATTATTTTTACACCTGCATCATCCAGCTTGCTTACAGAAATCAGATTTCTGGCCAATGAAGGAATATGTAGGACACCCGGAAGTGTTCTAACCCTTCCACCTTTCAACATCAACTTTAATTTTCCGCGACCAATGATTCTAGCCTTCCTATCATCCCCTAAGAAGACATCATTGCGATCATATTTTTCATATTAGTAGAACCACTCTCTATGGGGAGTGAAGTGAAAGGATGCACCTGAGTCAATCAACCGTGCCTCATGATCTACATGTGTACTTGAAGAAGTCAAGTACACATCCCCACCTTCATCTGAGGTGGTTTTCACCTCTGCAAAAGAAGCATCATCAGATCCCTTTCCTTTTTCAGGAGCTTTAGATTTACAGTCCCTTTTGTAGTGCCCTTCCTTTCCTCATTTCTAGCACACCACCTTTACAGGTTTTCCTGGAGATTTAGATCTCCCACTTGATGACTTATTTTTGTTTATGTTTTGGGACCGTCCTCATAGAGACAAGGCATCACCATTCTCTCTCTCCATATTTTTTTGTCTCATCTCTTCCGTTAGCAAGGATGAGACTATTTCATCAAACTGCAAGGCAGTTACATTGCTACCTATTGCAATAACCAGACTATCCCACGAATCTAGTAGAGAACACAACAAACTAATGCACTTATCTTCATCTGAAATTTTGATATCAACAGACGATAACTGACTTACCATAGTATTAAACGCATTCAAATGCTCTGTCACTGAGTCTCCATATTTCATCCTCAGGTTATACAGCTTTTTCCATAGGAATAGTTTATTCACCAGAGACTTAGATTGGTACAAAATCCCTAACTTGTCTCACAAAGCCTTTGCTGTAGCTTCCCCTGATACATTCAACAATACTGAATCTGAGACACACAATCGTATTGTGCTCTTTGCCTTCTGACCCAACTTCTTCCATTCTTAATCGGACACTCCCGTTGGTTTAGTACCTGGATCTACTATGATCCACTGATATTTATCGACCAATAGATCCTCCATCTTGAGTTTCCATAACTCAAAACTCTGACCATTAAATTTCTCGATCTCTATCTTTCCACTGCTCACCATCTTCTTTCACCACTAGGATCGATCCCACAGATCTCCCATTGAACAAGGTCTACCACAGGCCCCAACGAAACCCCTCAGCTGCAAAGGTGTCCCCTTGAAGCCAAAACACCTCTGATACCAAATGTAGGTTTTAACCCTGTACAGAAATTACCTGCATACGAATTCTAAAACACAGATAATAAACAATGCAGGAGAATAACACATAAAACACATATACACAGAGATTTTCCCCTGGATCCCAAAACCAGGACTACCAGCTTGATTTTTCATTATGTTCCTTTCAATGTTACAATACGTATTTATACATGTTGAAGCATCCAATACCATGGACCAAAAACCATCAAGTCCAAAACCATGGACCGAAAACCATCGCGTCCAAAAGCATGTGCGAAAATCATACACAAAACAATAGGTAGGTCCGCCCAATCTAACATAGGGTCCAAAACCAAAATTTTCCAGGGCGCTGCCCCAGACCCCATAGAGTGCGGTTACCTGCACCCCTCAAAACCCATGTGACTCCCCCCGCTACGCAATCAGTCAATGAAGGGGGGGATCCACCTCCCTTCTAACCCTCCGGTTAACTATGTGGGCTAGTCGTGGAAAGAATATAACACAACCCAACAAGAAGGAAGTAGGATGAGTTGCTAGAAAAACAATAGGCAAGAGAAGAAAATAGGAGACATATAGAGGAAGAACGACAGAGCCAGTGTCAGGAAGAGGAAGAAGTGTGAAGGTTGGAAAAAAAGCAGTTGACTCAGGAGCTAGAAGGGGAACAATTTGAGGAAGAAGTTACCATCCATGCCATGGATGATGAGCCTAATACTCCATATGAACAACCACTCGCAGGAGCACATCTTCCACTCAGAGAGATGGGGATTACACCTCCACCAAAAAACCAAGTCATGGATGTATGCAACATAAAATTTGATCAAATAAAGAAGAGGAACATGTAGAAAAGGAACAGATACCTTCCCAATGATCCTCAAAACCTAGTCTCATTAGTGATAGAAAAGGTGATCATGTCCAACACTAGAAGAAATCCAAGGGTAGTCATGGCGGAAAATGTTGAATTTTCTACAACAGAAAAAAATAACTTAGAGGTACTTGTTGAATGAGAATTATAGGTTAATAAGATAACTTAATGCAGTGAAGCAATGGGTAGAGCATCTTGTAGTGGAAAACCAATGGCTATCATAACAAAACTTAAATAGCGAAGAATGGCACTCAACCATGCAAGAAGGACTAGGACCAATGTAGGATACTATGATGTGACTATATGATGAGATGATACTTATAAAACATGTCATGGCCCCTCTCATAATAATTTAGAAGAATGCACAGGAAGTGGTGAAACTCATGAAGGTAGAAAACAAAGTAGTTGATCAGATGCAAGAGTGGGATGCCAAATATCCAGATGCTCGACAACATTTGGATAAAAAAGACAAGGTCTTCGCCGATATAGACAAATTTTAGTTGAGAGTCCACATACATAATTATTTTCATCTTGGAGAATATTCGGTTAATACTATATCTGCATACAACCAGATACATAATGGGTTTGAGTCTCTAACACAGAAGCACATGATACACACCATCGAAAATATTGAAGCAATCAGAGGTAGGGAGGTCATATTTTATGAGGTCAAGGATTACATTGAACAAATCAATTAAGCAACTAAATAAGAAGGCTTGGAGGTCACCAAGGACATTATCTTTCAGTATCCATTTGCCAAATTCACATGAAGCTTTCATGGTTGTGGAATAATGTACAGTCAAGCTCCAAGAACATGTTGTCAAAATCATTGGAGGTGAAGATGCGCTACAAACGATACTTTCCAGATCGTATGGAAGACATCTCAAAGGAGTTTAGAGCATGGCACACCTACATCACAAACAAACTCAATAAAGAAGAAAATTATTTATCAATTTGAATAAGTATTTGTCCTTTTTCATTTTTGTCTTTTTAGGCCACCATATTATTTATAAATTGTCTTATGTAATAAATTCCATGTAATGAAGCCCAAGGGACACATGTGGAATATGAAAATCAACACATTGGAATGCAATGAGTGACATTAGAATATGAATAGTCATAAAATTCAAAGAGTCATGGGAAATCTCACATGTCATTGTATTTTTTTATAAATAACTCCTCATAACTCAAGAAAAAGGGATTTTTATGGAAGGCCTTAGGTTCTAGATTTTTTTTGTTGGCTTCACTATAAGGCATAAGAGATATAGAATTATTTGGAGAAGCAAGTCATGGCTTCATCTTCCACTATTGGATGCAGTGATTCATCTATGTAACAATATACTTGGTATATTACACTTTTAATCAAAATATGATTAAGCCGACATTCTTTCATATATGTATCATATATGTAGTTGGAATATTCTAGTTATGTGTATGATATATGTTTCTTTATTCACATAATAAGATAATGAAATACTTTGTTGCTTAGTTATGGATATTAGTGAATGAATATTATTACGTTTTAATGATTGTTGTGTACTATGTGGACTAATATGCAGGTACTCAACAAGCCTTTGTCTTTATGCCTGTGTCCCCTTTCAGGATAGTACTATTACGTTTCTAACCGGTGGCTCGTTTCCCTCACCAATAATGGAAGTTTACCTCATATACCTTGCATTGGATGTCTCACAAAGATCACATTATTGCTCACCCAAAGTACCGTGTTTTCTCTTGTGTTGGTTGATACCCAAGGAATATTTTTAAATCATTCCAGTGGTGGCTAGGCCATATGACGTGATGGGACTCCTACACTAAATTATGTGAGGTCTAATTGGGAATTCACATCGGGGAGATCCCCTTTTAATGTTGGGGGAATCCAGCACGGTCAACATTTTTGGCACTAGAAGGAGAGCTAGATGACAAGTTGATCCTGTGAAGTCTGTTTAAATCCCTTACGTTTCAATGGCTTCATCCCAAACCATAACCCCAAGGTGGTTTACAAAAGATATAAAAATTCCAATCCCTGTGGAATTTCTACATGACATGTCAGGATTTAGATTTAGTGGCAAGTGTACAATAACTATCCTTTGTTGCGTTGTTGAATTTCTTCAATTTTGTTTCTTGAGTGGGATTAATTCAAAAGAAATCATTGCATGGTAGATATTATCTACCCGTCACTTCTATCACATATTTCGACCATTTGGTTAATTAACTTTATCAAGTTTTTGATAAATATGAATATTAGGATGCCATTAACGAAATTAATCAACTTAGAATGGAATTGACATAATCTCTTGAGCATTTCGGTAAATGGTTCCTTCACCTATTTTATCAGTTTCTAGATGGGGTCATTGACTGATAGCTCCTAGACAAGAATTTTTTATTCTTACTTGAGATTTCAAGCAAATATTTTGAAGCCGATTCATCATGTCCTCCTGATCATGAAGATTTTCAACATCCGGCAGAAGAAACAAGTATGATTTTTATCCCATGTCCTCCTCCCTTTGATGTTTCATATGTTGGACCTAGACCAATCATTGAATCGAAAGATCATTTTGCACATCCATCATCTGATGGTGATTCATATTACCTCATCAATCAACCATCATTAAATATTGATATTCCTCTCATTAATCCTTCCTGTGTTAATAAATATGAACCCTTGGATGATCAAGGCCCCAATGATTTTCTTCTTTCTCAATTACCTAGTAATATTGGTCATTCAAGTAATTTAGATGAATCTTTATTCCTACATGAAGATTTGGATTTTTAGGAATTTCAAATGGAGTCTCTGTTGGAAATAATACTGAGAGGGGGGGTGAATCAGTATTATCTAGCAATTTAATAAATCTTCCTTATTTGATCTTTGAATTATTTTAGCATGTCCGTACCATAAAATAATGAGCATGAAAAACAGATAGTCACACCAAAGAACACAAGATGTAAGGTGGAAACCCAATGTGGGTGAAAACCACCTGCTGCAATATGTCTCTATCTTCTTTCAATTTAGAAACTTCTTTTACAATGATTTTGTACTGGTGCAGTCCTTTACCAGTACGCAGGCTGCAACTTGCAGAGAGCTACAACTCTCTCTCTCTCTCGTTTTCCAGTCTACTCCTGGAAGGGAGCTACAACCCCCTACTTCTTTTCATAAAGCATCAGATGATCAACAAGTACATAACAGATATAGATCACTACAGATATCAGATCAGCAACAACAGAACTAACCCAGAACACCTTATCAATAGAGAAATTCAATCAACAGAACATCTTAAAACAGAGACGCAGATTTTCTTTCTGTGGCCTGCGACCAGACGCCGTTAACCTTCTGTTACTCTGCGTCCACACGCAGATATCCTTCTGCTCCGCTGCGTGCCCACGCACTGTTCCTTTGACTGCTCTGCGTTCTGTTGCTTCAGGGACACACCCAAAGATACTATCGCGCCGCGTCTTTCGCTACAGAGACGCACCTGAAAACACTATCGCGCCGCGTCTTTCACTACAGAGACGCACCTGAAAACACTATCGCGCCGCGTCCTTCTACTTCAGAGACGCACCTGAACCTTGATCGCCCTGCGTCCCCACGCAGGTCTCTCTCTACTGTGCTGCGTCTCGGCGCACTTGCCCTTTACAGTACCTGCGTCCCGGTGCACTTTCCCTTCACTGAACCTGCGACCCTTTAGATATAAATGATATGAAGGCTTCAGGACAAACCCAAACAGTCAGATCTACAGATCTGATCATGCGCCATAGAGATCACAGTCCATTAGAAGATTCGCCCTCTTAGATCTGGACTAGATCTCACCAAATAAGATATTCAACCCAAGACAATTGCACAATCCAAATGAACTCCTTTGCTTTATATAGGCAAGCTCCTCCCCAAAACATGGAACAATACCACGAGCCGACACCATAGAAACATAAAACCGTCGGCTAGATACCACACAAGAAACCCCCACGTGCTTTTCTCTGCCTTGAAATGTGTGCACTGGGTAGACGCACCCCCTGAACGGCTGGCCGGCGTCCCTGGACGCGGGTTCTGCATGGTATACCTGCGGGGACGCACTTTCTGAACCGATTGCCTGCGTCCTTCTTAATTTTTCAACAAACTGAGAGCCTTACCACTGGAGTTGCCATCAAGTACAACATCTGTAACATACAGTCATACCAGATAACATAATGCCAACAATCTCCGCCTTTGGACTTGATGGCAACCTCAACCTTACAAGCTTCAGCTTCATTCTCCCCCTTTGACATCAAGGGCAAAGGGTATGCTCCCCCTTAGCTCATGCTCCTCCAGATCTGCAACAAATAACCAGAAATCCACCATGAAAGAGATAGAGACATATTGCAGCTATTTCCAAGATCTCCTTCTCCATAATGCCAACAATGCATTATGTGCTCCCCCTGAGCCTTGTACCACCAATAAGAAGATGTTCAACAATAAGATGATGCATCAACAACCCCCAGCTTTTGCCTGAGGTATTCAAATGTGTCCCTGGGCAATGGTTTGGTGAGAATATCAGCAACTTGTTCCTTGGAAGGAACATACTCCAACTTGAGATTCTGTTCAAGCACTTGTTCCCGGAGAAAATGGTACTTGATTGGTATGTGCTTGGTTTTTGAATGCATAACAGGGTTCTTTGAGATGCTGATTGCACTTGTATTATCACATAAGATGGGGATTGGTGGAGTACAAGTGATTTGAAAATCCTGCAAAGTCTGCATCATCCAAAGGAGTTGGGTGCAACAAGATGCAGCATCAACATATTCTGCTTCAGCTGTAGATAAGGCAATGGAACTCTATTTCTTGCTGAACCAAGATACCAGTCTGGAACCCATAAAGAACGCACCACCACTTGTGCTTTTCCTGTCATCCACGCTTCCGGCCCAATCTGCATCTGTATAAGCATGAAGAGTAAGATCTGTATCTCTAGGATACCATAAGCCATAATTTTGAGTCCCTTGAAGATATTTGAAAATTCTCTTTACTCCCTGAAGATGAGTCTCCTTCGGATTTGCCTGAAATCTTCCAACTATTCCAACTGCATGCATGATGTCCGGTCGGGTACCTGTCAAATATAGTAAACTTCCAATCATAGATCTGTAGGTTGGTTGATGTATTGCTGCAGATTCATCATTTGCACTGAGACTACATCCTGTGACCATGGGTGTACATACTGGTTTTGCATCTTCCATGCCATATTTCTTCAAAATTTGCTTGAGATACTTGGTTTGAGATAAAAAGATTCCTCCTTCCTTTTGTTGGATTTGCAAACCAAGGAAATATGTCAGTTCTCCTAGCAAGGACATTTCAAATTCTTTCTGCATGATCGAGGCAAAGCTTTGACTCATAGCTTCTTCATTGCTGCCAAAAATAATGTCATCTACATACACAACAAGTATTAGCAATTTGTCATTTTCAACTTTTATATACAGATTGCTATCTGCTGAACCTTTTGAGAAACCTTGTTGATGAAGATATTTGTCCAACCGGTAGTACCAAGCCCTTGGAGCTTGTTTGAGACCATAGAGAGCCTTTTTCAATCGGCATACAAGATTTGGATCATTTCCAAGAATGAACCCATCTGGCTGTTCAATGTACACTTCTTCTTCCAAGTCTCCATTCAGAAAGGCTGATTTCACGTCCATTTGAAATACTTTGAAGTTTTGAAAACTTGAGAGAGCAAGGAACATTCAGATGGCCTCAAGTCTTGCAACAGGAGCAAAAGTTTCTTCAAAGTCTATTCCTTCTTGTTGCGCATACCCTTTACAAACAAGTCTGGCTTTGTTTCTAATTACTTCTCCATTTTCATTCAATTTATTTTTGAAGACCCATTTTGTTCCGATAACATTCTTATCCTTTGGTCTAGGAACCACCTCCCAAGTGTTGTTCTTTCCGATTTGCTCAAGTTCTTCATCCATTGCTTTCACCCAACATTCATCTTTGCATGCTTCTTTCACATTTTGTGGTTCAGTAGAGGAGAGTAATGCCAAATAGCTTGAGGCTTTTGCAATTGTTCTTCTTGTTTGTACACCTGCTTCTTTCTGCCCCACAATCTGAGATTCTGGATGATTCTTCTGAACATATCTGGATGGAGTTTTCTCTTCTATTCTTGTCTGCTCCTCTGGTTCTTCTTGAGGTTCTCCTTGGGGTTCTTCTTCTTCATTATTCTGTCTTTGAGGGTAGCCTTCATCTTCTTCTATATCTTCATGATGTACTTGCCTAGGAATATATCCCTTCTCATCAACCACTACATCAATGCTGTCAACAATTCTGCCAAGTCTTTTATTGTAGCATTTGTATGCTTTGCTATGTGGAGAATAGCCAAGAAGAATGCCTTCATCTGCTCTAGGTTCAAGTTTGCCAAGCTGCTCATCAGTATTCTTGATATAGCATTTGCTCCCAAAGATTTTGAAGTGCTTTACCGAAGGAGTCTTGCCACTCCAAAGCTCATGAGGAGTTTGAGTGCTGTTCACCCGGACATTTGTTTTGTTGAGAATAACAACCGTAGCATGTGCAGCTTCACCCCAGAAAGTTGCGGGAGTTCCTGATTCATCAAGCATAGCACGAGCCATTTGTTGGATTGTTCTGTTCATTCTTTCAACAACTCCATTTTGCTGAGGAGTTCTAGCTGTAGAGAATTCTCTCCTTATCCCATGTTCATCACAGAAATCGAAAAATTCATTTGAAGTAAATTCCCCACCTCTGTCGGATCTGAGGCACTTAATTTTGTGACCTGATTCATTTTCAACCAAGGCTTTGAAGGATTTGAATTTTTCGAATGCTTCATCTTTGTGCTTCATAAGTCCTAACCAGACAAACCTGGAGAAATCGTCAATAAATAATATCAAGTATTCCTCTCCTCTAGGTGTTCTTTTCCTGAATGGACCACATGTATCTGTATGTACTAGCTCAAGAGGCATGCTAGCTGATCCTTCTTTCTCTGGAAAGTTAGTCCTAGTTTGTTTTCCAAACTGACATGATCTGCATATGGTGTTGTCGGGAATTTTGATATCTGGAAGATCGCGAACTGCCTGATATTTGCATGCTTTCCTTATTTGTGAGAAGCTTAGATGTCCCAACCTTCGATGCCATAACCAGTGCTCTTCATCCTTGCTTAGATAGCATTGTTGTTGTCCTTCTTCAAATATGTACAGATTATTTGGAGTTCTTTTGCTTTTGAGTACTGTTTTACCTGTATCAAGATCACGAACAAGACATCCATTCGATCTGAAAATAACCTCGGTTCTTTGATCACACATCTGGCTGACACTTATAAGATTATGCTTCAATCCATCAACATACAACATTTCCAGCTTTGACCTTTCCTTTTAACTGAGCAATGCCTTTTCCTTTTATAGTTGCAGGAGTATCGTTTCCAAAAGAGACTTTCTTTCCTTTTTCTAGAACAGAATAAGATTCAAGTTTTTCTTTATCACCTGTCATATGCTTCGAACATCCACTGTCAATGTACCATAGATTTTCCTGTCCCTCTGCATAAAATGCTATTCCACATCTTTCTGTTTGAGGTTCCTTTATTCTCCATGTTTTGGTGCTTGAGGCTTGCTCCTTTTTCTGCTGAAACCTGCTCCTGCATTCAGATTCTTCATGACCAAAGTTATTGCAAATAGAACATTCGACTTCATTTTCAAGAACCGAAAAGTTGTTATAGGTCCTTTTTGTCATACTTCTTTGTTTTTGAGCTTCCCTAGTCATGATTGTTTTATATGCAACACATTGAGCTGCTTTGTGACCAAAATTATGGCAAGAAAAGCATTGTCCATTGAAGAAGCTTCTGCGGTTATTGAATCTACCTGCCAACTGCTTGTAATTTCTATTTTCATCTATTCTTGAACCAAACTGAGAAGATTTTACCTGTGGCTGGTTGTAGCTTTTGTTCACCCTTAAGATGGATTGCCCCTGATAGTTTCTATTTGTATTTTGTCCCTGCTTTACCTGATTATCTTCATTGTTCTTCTGCTCATTTCTTCTTGCCGCATCAAGATAACTTTTTGAGGTGGATGCTTGAGAGGTTTCTCCATTGTAACCCAAACCTGTCTTGTTTAGAGGAGACCGCTGCACATTGATAATCTCATCCAAAGTTTCAGATCCTTTGACAAACTTAAGATTAATAGCTTTTGTTTTCTCAATTTCTTTTCTGAGACCAACAATTTCACCTTCTAGTTTTTCAAGATGTTTTTCTTTTTCATCAATTTGATATTGTAGAGTATCAATGATCACATTCTTTTCTTCTATACATCTCTTGAGTCTAGTAATTTCATCATAGAGGTTATTCACATCTACAGCATCCTCATAATCATCATCTTCAAATGCCATTAACAACTTATATTTATTACCTTGTTCATCTTCATCACTGTTTGATAAACCATCACTATCTTCATGGGTGTAGTAGCTTTTCTTATTTGCACTTTGTTTCTTGTTCCATCTAGCAGGTTCCTTTCCTTTATCCTTATAAGGACATTTTGCAGCATAATGACCTACTCTTCCACAAGCAAAGCATTTGAAAGGTAGCTTACCTCTGAACCTTCCAGAACCCCTTTGAAGATTTCTGACAAAATTTGATTCTTCTTCCTCTTCTTCTGGAACATGGCTTGCTTCATAGTAATCTTCTTTGCCTGATGCCTTAAAATCAGCTTCCCTTCTGTCTGATGGACCTCCCTTTCTCATTTCATAAGCAGTTAGAATTCCATGTAGCTGAGACATAGTGAGAACACGGAGATTTTCCTTTTCTTCTATTGCAGATACTTTAGATTCAAACTTGGGGGATAATGATCTTAGAATCTTTTGAACTACTATAGCCTCTTTTATTTCTTCACCCAAATTTTTCATACAATTAACAATCTCATCTACCCAAAGAAAATAATTAGCCACACTTTCATCATTATACATCTTGAGAGTCTCATATTGAATCCTGAGAGTTTGAAGTTTAGCTTGTTTTACTTGTTCATCTCCTTCATAGATCGTGACCATTTTGTCCCATATCTCTTTTGCTGATTTGAAGTGCATTACCTTCATGAATTCTGTTTGGGATATACTTCCTAATAGAGTACTGACTGCTTTTGCATTTGTTTCATACTTCTTTTTCTCAGCTGGATCTGTAGGAGTAGCTGAAGGAAAAGCATAGCCTGTTTCTACAATGTCCCAAACTTCTGTACCAAGAGATTGAAGATATGCAGTAACTCTTACCTTCCAATAATTGAAGTTTGTCCCATCAAAAATCGGTGGCCTGATTGATGCTTCTCTCTCGTAGTTGCTCATGATGAACGATCTACCTTCAAGCGATCAAGCTTATCTGAAGGACCTGCTCTGATACCAATTGTTGGAAATAATACTGAGAGGGGGGGTGAATCAGTATTATCTAGCAATTTAATAAATCTTCCTTATTTGATCTTTGAATTATTTTAGCATGTCAGTACCATAAAATAATGAGCATGAAAAACAGATAGTCACACCAAAGAACACAAGATGTAAGGTGGAAACCCAATGTGGGTGAAAACCACCTGCTGCAATATGTCTCTATCTTCTTTCAATTTATAAACTTCTTTTACAATGATTTTGTACTGGTGCAGTCCTTTACCAGTACGCAGGCTGCAACCTGCAGAGAGCTACAACTCTCTCTCTCTCTCGTTTTCCAGTCTACTCCTGGAAGGGAGCTACAACCCCCTACTTCTTTTCATAAAGCATCAGATGATCAACAAGTACATAACAGATATAGATCACTACAGATATCAGATCAGCAACAACAGAACTAACCCAGAACACCTTATCAATAGAGAAATTCAATCAACAGAACATCTTAAAACAGAGACGCAGATTTTCTTTCTGTGGCCTGCGACCAGACGCCGTTAACCTTCTGTTACTCTGCGTCCACACGCAGATATCCTTCTGCTCCGCTGTGTGCCCACGCACTGTTCCTTTGACTGCTCTGCGTTCTGTTGCTTCAGGGATGCACCCAAAGATACTATCGCGCCGCGTCTTTCGCTACAGAGACGCACCTGAAAACACTATCGCGCCGCGTCTTTCGCTACAGAGACGCACCTGAAAACACTATCGCGCCGCGTCCTTCTACTTCAGAGACGCACCTGAACCTTGATCGCCCTGCGTCCCCACGCAGGTCTCTCTCTACTGTGCTGCGTCTCGGCGCACTTGCCCTTTACAGTACCTGCGTCCTGGCGCACTTTCCCTTCACTGAACCTGCGACCCTTTAGATATAAATGATATGAAGGCTTCAGGACAAACCCAAACAGTCAGATCTACAGATCTGATCATGCGCCATAGAGATCACAGTCCATTAGAAGATTCGCCCTCTTAGATCTGGACTAGATCTCACCAAATAAGATATTCAACCCAAGACAATTGCACAATCCAAATGAACTCCTTTGCTTTATATAGGCAAGCTCCTCCCCAAAACATGGAACAATACCATGAGCCGACACCATAGAAACATAAAACCGTCGGCTAGATACCACACAAGAAACCCCCACGTGCTTTTCTCTGCCTTGAAATGTGTGCACTGGGTAGACGCACCCCCTGAACGGCTGGCCGGCGTCCCTGGACGCGGGTTCTGCATGGTATACCTGCGGGGACGCACTTTCTGAACCGATTGCCTGCGTCCTTCTTAATTTTTCAACAAACTGAGAGCCTTACCACTGGAGTTGCCATCAAGTACAACATCTATAACATACAGTCATACCAGATAACATAATGCCAACAGTCTCACGCGATTATAAAATATTATTTTTCAGGTATATCTCCTTTCGATCAAGAAGGTGACATGCTTATCATTGATGATTTTTCCAGTAGTCTTGAATATCTACCTTTTGTTGAATCTTATGAATTAGATATTGCATCCTCTTTTGATAAGTAGCTGGCCATGTTTTCTCAGTCAAGTCAGGTGAGTTGGGAATTTCATCTAAGGTTGATGGTTATGCCAGGTCCTTGTCACCATGGTAGTATGTGTGATTTCAGTCAGTTTTAGTTTTTTCTGCATAACATTTTCGTCGATGTTAGCACATGGGATGATGATGGCTTCCTAAGGGATGCTTATTTTATTCATATCAATTTTTTCAACCTTCAAGGAAGGAGAATTAATTTGAATTTTAATCTTCCACCGTTTCATCCCCTCTCAAACAAATCTCAAATCTGTAATGTAGTAACAAAGGAGAGTTTTAATGAGTCTCTTACATCATCCATCAAATAATATTATATCCTCAACAACTTAGATTGTGGTAAGCCTGATGATAGGTCTTACGACATGGATTTGTACTTTTATAGTCTTTATTGTATGTCATTCCCTAAAGGTTGTGTCCATGATCCTATTGAAGGCTCATTACAAGAGTCTTTTTAGTCCGGTCCCACGTCTCATGACCTGCTCTTTCATGTGCTTCATCAAGTAATATATGGTGTTGGCTTGTTGGGGCCTGACCCAGATTCAGAAGTGATTTAGCCAAACAAATCCCAAAACTACCGGCCCTTTCGACAAAAGTTTGCGGAGTGCAGGCTGAGGTCTCACCCGAGGTAGTATGGGAGGGTGCTGGAACCAGGTTTCCGCACCCTAGGGATGTCTTGATGAAGGCTAGGAAGTTTGTGAATCGATCCTGCGCGCTTTTGCTGCTCTATGCAGCCGCCTAATCTTTAGATAGCTCTGTAAAGAACGCGAAGAGGCACTGTCTAGATCCCTTGTCCTTATTGTGTTATTATTATAGATCTGACTTAATTTTGTGGGCCCAGTATTCTCATCAATCATTCAACATTCATAACAAGTGCACACAATCATAAACTATAGAGAGATGCATAATAATATAACAGAAGCATCAACACACAAATCTATGAGCAGATGCACAATATTTCAGAATCAACTTATCTTTCATTAAACCTTTGTTTAGTTACAATCCCAACTCCACCCTGCACACTCAGCTGTAGGGGTCCGCGCACACAGTTGTGAACTCTACCAAGCCTTTGCGCACATAGCTGCAGAGCCTCTCCCTATTCCTACAACCCAAGACTTGGACTTATAGACTCAGAGCGAATTCCTTATTTAAAAACCCATAACACTTAAGATCAAGACTAACCAAACTGACTTCTACACTTAGAGCCTCGCTCTATTTGTACGTTCCCATGGTCCGTGGACCATGGGTAGGCTGACCCATTCTATATTAAATTACAATATTTTAGGGCAAACAACCATAGACTCTTGCACTCCGCGCCCACATTTTATGGGATCTTTACATTACATTGACCAAAACTATTCTTTAAGCCCCAAAAACCCGCTATGGGGGGATCCACTGCCCTACAGGCCCCCAACACAATCATCATGACTCATCTTGAGTCACTCAGATGTTGCGGCGATCCTCACGTGAAGTCCATCCAGCTGTGCCTACGTGTCGTGAAGGTCTACAACTCACCATGCTGTCGTTGTCTGGATTCGCTCCCTTTCTGCTTCGGAATCATCTGCATCTGACTTGATTCTCTACTGTGATGTTGGCTTCTAGTACCTGTGTTTACAGTCCCACACCATTGTCTGGCTCCTTGGGTCATGAAGACTGTGCTTCGGCCAGTTAGTCAGACAGCCGGTCCACCCGTGTAGGGCTTCAGGTGATTGCCATTTACTCTTCCTGGGAAGGACTCTCCATTAAGTTTTACTAGCGGGACCGCGCCTCCATCTGTGACCTCCTTTAGAAGATATGGTCCCAACAAATGCATTCTGAATTTCCCAAGAAATTTTTCGAACTTGCTATCATACAGCAACACTAAATCGTTTATCTTGAATGTGCGCAACTTGATATGGTGATCGTGCGAAGCTTTCTCATGCTATTTCTTTACCTGCTAATGGAATCCCACCAGAAACCGTTCTTCCTCAAGCTCTTCTAATTGTGCGAGCCTCTCATCCAAGGCTTCGCGGTCTGACATGCCTGTCATCGCTACTATCCGCAAACTGGGTACAATGTATTCCATTGGCATAAACACTTCCATGCCATAGACTAGCCTAAAAGGTGTCTGTCCCGTCAATTTCTTCCACGTAGTTATGTATGCGCATAATACGACAGGTATGTGCAGGTCCCAGTTGTTGCGCTGCGCGTTACATACTTTGGTCAGTGTAGTCTCCAGAATTTTGTTGAATGCTTCTACTGTCCCATTAGCTTGTGGATGGTATGACGTACTTTGCTAATGATACACCTGGAACTCCTCGATGAGTGCACTAATAGTTTCATTTAGGAAGTGCATTTCGCGATCACTCATTAAAATTTTCAGGCATCCAAACCATGTCAACACGTTGTCGAATAAAAATTTTGCAACTATGGTGGCCATGCAGTCCTTAACCGGTTGTGCTTTCGCCCATCGGGTCAGGTACTCTGTCACAGTGATGATGTAGCGCGCACCCATCTTCCCCTAAGGTTTGATTAGCCCCACAAAGTCTATTGCCCATTTTTTTAATGGCTGCAACGCCATCTGTGGATTGAGTGGCATCTCATCCCTTCGTGATGGTTTCCCAGTCCTTTGACATACGTCATAGGCTGACAGTATGCTTTCGAATCTTGATGTAGGGTTGGCCACCATATCCCAACGCGAAGAATCTTATGTACTGTCATCCGTCCTACATAGTGTCCTCCTACAGCCCCCTATGTGGTTTTGCGAGGATCTGTCCTCGTTCAAAACTAGGTACATATCTTTGTAATATCTCATCGTTTCCGATTTTGTAGAGGTGTCCCGTGATGACGGAAAAATCCGTCATGCGTACCACCAATTCCTTCTTTTGTTGGACTGAATATCCCTGCAGAATAGTCCCTGTGGTTAAGAAATGGATTATATCTTTGAAGTGGTCGTTCGCGACATGCACTATAAAGAGATGTGCATCAGGGAGTCCTTCCTCCAAATTTGTTGGCTCCTCGCTGAACTCAATTTGTGATAGGTGATCTGGTCTTGCATTTAGGCATCCCAGCTTCACAATGACCTCGAAGTCATATTCTTGAAATAGTAATAGCCATTTGCATATGCGACCCCCAACACAGGCTTGTTCACCAGGTATTTCAACGCAGAATGATCGGTATACATCTTGAAGTGCCCACCAAGTAGATAGTGGCAGTATTTCTGGAGTGCGTATACCATTGCCAATCCTTCGTGCTCAGTAGTAGAATAGTTCTTTTTGGCTTTGGACAGTTGCCAACTTGCGAACACGGTCGGGTAATCCACGCCTTCCACGCCTTCCTATGTAAGTACAATGCCCAGTATGATACACGACGCATCAACATGTAAATGAAATTCAATGTCCCATTTTGGGAAGACCAAAATGGGAGAAGATGCCATTTTTTCCTTGAGAATATCCAAACTTTTCTTAAAATCATCATTCCGACAATATGTAGCGTCATTTTTCAATAACTGCTCCATTGGCGCTGTGATTTGTGCATAGCTCTTAATAAACTTTCTATAGTAACTAGTGTGCCCCAACGTGGTGCATAGTTGTTTGACACTTCGCGGCACTTCTAGATTGAGAATGGAAGAAATCTTCATAGGGTCCACCATCAGGCCTTGTTTTTAGACCACATGGCCGAGCAGATTCCCAAAGGGGACTAGGAAGGTGCACTTCTTAAGATTTAGCACAATCTGGTGTCATCTACAAGTATCCAGCATCAAACGTAAGCTTGCTATATGGTGTTTGACTAACCCAAATATAGTCCATTCATATAGATAGACCTCCAAGAACTTGTGGACGTATTCCTTGAATGTGGCCACTACTACGAGCAAAAATATCACTGGCACATTTTTGAGTCCAAAGGGCATGAAGATGTATTGAAAATAGCCCCATTCGATTACGAAGTTTGTCTTACTCCTATATTCCGACGCGATCTTGATCTAATGGTACCCTAAGAAGCCATTCGTGAATGAGTAAGCTTCCTGTCCGTCAACGTTCTCCAATACTTCATCTGTAAACAGTGTTGGGAATGGACCATGAACACAGATGTCATTAAGCTTCCTAAGGTCCACGCAGATTCGAATTTCACCCTTCTATTTTTTCTTCTGTACTACGATAGGACTCACCCAATCGGATTCTTCCATTGGTTCAATAATTCTGGCTGCAAGCATTTTGTCTAATTCTTTGCGGACCTTTTCTTTATACTTCGGATTCAAACAGTAAGGTCACTGCTTAATTGGCTTTGCGTCCAGTTTCAGAGTGATCTTCATCATCCCTAAATCTCCTATGATCCCCTTTAAGTTTTTGATTTTGGTCGAGAACAAATCTTGATATTCGTGGAGTAACTCGGTGACCTTATCTATCGTAGCATCGTCCCAATAGTCCCCAAGCGTCGCGTACTTCGGCTCTACGTCTGTACCAATTTTTACCTGCTTTGTTTTCAATAGCGTAGTGGTGTCGGGGTCCTCAATTGATGGTCCTCGAACTTCACGACACCCTTCCATTTCTAGAATATTAATATTTTGGGGGTCGTCATAATCCTCTTCTACTTGTACATTATAAAATTCTAGGGCACTGCTTAACTGGGTTGCCCATGCTGGTTTAACTACTTCCGTGGTTCTTGTGGTATCTTGAATATGGCGACTTTTACGGCTTGCAGCGTGTCATCAACAGTATCCAACCATCGGTCTTCAAATGTGAATGTTAACAAAAATTCCTCTTGCAAGACATCCCATTCGCCTGTACCATGTCGGAGTTCTATCTCAGTATACCAATTCATGGCTATGACATCCAGGGTATGGTAGAAAAAGTGTACCCATTCAAGCTGAGGTTCTTCTCCATAGGCCTTGGTCCATTTTGCGAGGTGCGTGCGCAGGTCATCGCATCCATCGTATATATCTACTATTCGTAGTTCCGGTTTCCCAAATCGTAGCCACATCATCCTCTTGTAGCCGTGCTAGTTTTCAAAATTTCCTTGATGTGTTCCCCACCAACGCGTAGGTGTTGCACGCAGTGCCCACTTCAACGCATCGAACTGCTGTTGCTCTGGTACTATGCTCTCAAACTTGCTCAAGAATTCATCCATCGCCATCAATCCATCATATGTTAGTAGATCTTTGGCCTGGGTTGTTACAAAATGCAGTGATCTAGTCATCATGTTGCAGTTCAGCGTTGTCACTTCGTTCAACTGATTGTGTCAGCGTTCATCTTCCTCGTTTGAATCCGACGTGCAGGAATCTGCACGCTCCCATGCGATCCTTTCATCTGCAGTCAGATCCACCTAATTCGGATCTCGTGCAGTTATCTTGTATATACTGTTAGCTCTGCTACAGGTTGCTGTCGTTCAAGGGGCCTAAGCAAGCTATTTTCCTCGGTTTCTGTGTAGAAAAGGTCTACACCGTTCACCTTCCTTATTCCTCTTGAACCCCTCTTATGTTTTCAAACCTGCTACTTGCATTCTACCTTTGAAACTCTATGTAATTTTGTGTTTCCTCTGACCCCTGAGCGCTAAGTTTTAGCCACCATATGACCATATTCATGTGACTGAGCACCTTTACCTGTCGTTTCCCTGTCACATCAATAAAAAACGTGCATAATCAACCTCCACCGTCAATCGCATCCACCGTCAGATCCAACGGCGATCGCATGTCCCGCGCCCGTAAGCTGCACACGCGTTAGCCAGTGGGGGAAGTGGTTTGCTGCCTGTCCCATCATCCATGTGTCGACTGGTGAATGGGATCGCACGGGTCTGTACGAATACTGCCATCCTCCCGTAAACGGTGCTGGGAATACCGCCCGCCACCAAAACCGTCATCCCCGCATGTTATCTCCTGCGCTATTTGTTCGCCCGATAGCCGTCAGATCTGCCCGACCACAATCCGACGACCCACATTTATCCGTCCACGTACCTCCCGATCCCGTTCATTTGTTCACCATGCAGTCTTCATGTCCATAACCATTCTGTACACCCAAAGGATGAAATCATCGGCTACCCTGTACCCTGCACGGTCACTCTTCAACCACCGCATTCAAAGAAGAATGGCTGAGAAGAAAAGGAAAACCTCGAGCAGTTAAAGGCATTTATCAGTTATGGAGCTTCTTTCTGTACAACACTCCACCTGTTCAAGAAGGACAACCAAGCACCAGAGAATGTCAAATTCACTCATTGAAGCAGCAAATTGTATCAGAGACCCATATTAGATAGTTAATGTGGTTGGTGGTCCATTATGACCCCTCCACACGTAGCATAACAGAGTTTTTTGTAAACAAACTCCATATATACCCAAAACAATGATGTAATGAAGTTGATGGTTGTAGTTTTGATGTAAGGTTCAACTTCTAGAGATTGTAACTACTGTGATACCTGCAGCGTCTGGTCTTCATTTTTAGCTAATACAGGCTTCTTTTGTTGTTAATTTCTCACTTTCCATTTCTACTCTGTTCTAGGTTGTTCCTGTTATGTATTTTTCATATGCTCTTGATGTTTAGCATTAGAGGGGTTGTCATCCCACCTCTGCGTTAGAATCTAGTGTGTATCATTGAATATGCTATGCAGGTTTCTGTTTGCTTAGTGCCAGAGAGCTGTCATCCTGTCTGTACATTACGAAATAGATTTGTAGACCTTTTTACTGGTTGCAGCCGGCCATCACATGGTCTTGTGCATCTGCTAGTGTGGTCAGTATTCTCCATCTTCACTTAATCCTCAAACTGTGAGTAATTGGTGGTCTAAAGCCTTGTAGTCTAGGGGTGTTCACCCATGTCTGGGGTTAAGCATAGTAGAAGTGGTTATCTAGCTTGAATATGCATCATTCCCTCCATTCATCCACCTTTTTCCAACATTTTATGTTGAGTTTGTAATGTTCCCGAGCATCTCTGAGATACAACCTAGGAGAGTTTCTTGGGGTGATAACATTAATTGGCACCGTTGTCGGGGAGAGGAGATTGAAGCTCAGCTTCCCTGGGAGAATGACACAGTTCTAGATTTTGATGATAGACAAGGCCTGTGCACATTTCTGGTTGTAATCATCTATCCGGTGACTCTACTGGAGGAAGACCAACCTTTGGCGACTCCACATTGAAGTTATGTCTCAGTTTGTGAGGCATAATTGAAGAAATCCTTAGAAATCACCAGCTGAACCAGTGCCTAACCCTGAGAAGATCGTTAAACCGAGGAAAACATCACAGAAAGGGGCATCAGGATCAGGTAACTCTAATAAATCTCATGCATCTCTGAAAGATAAAGTTATAGCTAAAGATATACAGCTTGAAGATTTAGAGCCCAACACTGTTAATAAGGAAATTCCTTTAGAGATTAATATAGCCCCTTGTTCATTTAGTTCCCCTTTGAATCTCAGTCCAAAGAAAACTTCCCATACAATCCATAACATCCCTTTATCTCTGTCATCCACTTCATTGTTTCAAATTGCTCAATTTGTTAGTGTTCTTCCACATACCCCAGTCATGGCAGGCCAGCAAGCACCTACGAAGATAGAAAGCATCGTCGCTACTAGGTATGGACCCCTGCTCTTGCATGTTCCTTTGAATGCTATGCCTATAGGAGAATATCAGAAATATATGCCCAACTTCACTGGCACAGAGGTAGTAACAACTAAAGAACACCTTAAAGATTTTTATAATTATGCTGATAACTTAAATATAAGTGAAAATCATGTGTGGATGAGAGCTTTTGTACAGAGCCTTGACGGAGAGGCCAGAAAGTGGTTCAGAGAACTAGCCCTTAGATCCATTGTTGATATTGAAGCCTTAGATGAAGCATTTTTGAAGCACTGGGGAGATAAAAAGGACTTGTTATATTATCATACTGAGTTTGGTAACCTAAAGAGAGAAAATGGGGAATCATTGCCTAATTTCAATAAAAGATTTAACCGTATGTTTAGTAAGATACCAGCTGAGGTAAATCCTACCCCCACTTCTACCAAACTCACTTATGCCAATGCTTTTGACTTTGATTTCTGCCTATTGTTAAGAGAAAGGAGATGTGCTACTCTAGCAGACATGCAGGATGCAACCCTAGAGGTGGAATCTAATATTATGGCTGCAGAAAAGGTAAAGAGTCATGCTGATAGAAGGAGGTAGAGAGGTGAGGCTTCTTCTTCCTTTGCTTCATATTCAGAACTAAAATTAGACAAAATGACTAAGATGATAGAATCATTGGTTGTTGAAATATCTAAGCTGAAGGTTGAGTAGAACTCAGGAAAGACAAGGCAACAGAACACATTTGCTCCTAGAAATCAGAATCCATTCAGAAGAGCAAATGAATAGTTACAAATAATTCAGAAGGGTAAAGAAAAAAATGAAGAACAAAAGGTTAAAGCTCTTTTCTAGAATGTAGTCATGGAGGAGGAACAATTCGAAGATGAGGATGAAAATCATTACATGGAAGATAAAGGCAGTGCTGCCTTTTTGACATTGGCTACATATGAAGAGTCATTACTGCAGGACCAAAATAGTCAGGAGTGGGACAGAGAGGTTGTTATACAAATTAAGGAGCAGCGAAGATACAATCTGAGGTCAAAAGCAAAAAAAGTCAACGAGAATCCTACCCAAAGAGCTGTTGTCCAAACAGAGTCACAAAATATCAGACAGAGAAGACCAGCAGCTGACTTAGTCATCCTCAAAGCTCCAGTTCAAGAGGTAAGAGGTTCTGATAAGTTACCTTCCTCTTTCAGCTTTGAGTTAGAATTCCAGAAATTAAAAATAGATGTGCCTCTGCTAGAGTTGGTTAAGAGTGAAGTATTTAGAAAGCCTATCCTTGAAGCTCTTGAGCTAGAAGCCACACAAACCTCCTCTAACTCTGTCAATTTGCAAGATGACAAGCCTGCCATTGTGCTTAGCCCCATGATTGAACCCGCTGATAATAATTCTCCATCATTTTATGTTTCATTGACCATTCATGACAAAATCCTCCACAACTGTCTGCTAGAAACAGGGGCTAGCCACAATTTGATGCCTAAAGCTGTTATGGAAGAGTTAGGCCTTGAAATCACCAGACCATATCATGATTTATTTTCATTTGATTCAAGAAAGGTGAAATGTCTAGGGTTGATTAAAGACTTAGCCATTACTCTAACTTAGCTGCCCATGAAGAGTATGATGATGGATATTTTGGTAGCAGATGTCCCTCCTAAGTTTGGCATGTTATTGTCTAGAGGATGGATTAAGAGACTGGGTGGGACACTACAGAATTATCTATCTTATTCCACTGTCCCAGTTTTTGGAGGAGAAAGTAGGAGATTGTACAAAGAAGCACAATTGGAATACATCATTAGTGATGAGAATAATCCTACTAATCATCCCATTTATGCTGTGGACACTGATTTTGGAGCATTTATTCTCCAAATAGAAGAGTCTCAGAAAGCCTCAATGCAGATCAGGAGACCAGTTCAAGTTGAAGTAGAGCAAGGAAGTTAGGTTTGGGAGATGTTATTTGATGGAGCATGTTCTAGGGAGACTGCAGGAGCAGGGGTGGTGCTGGTGTCTCGAGATCAAGAAAGCACACAATTATCTTTCAAGCTGGCTTTTCAAGTCACAAACAACGTAGTAGAATATGAGGCTCTGCTATTGGGCCTTAATGTACAGAGGAATCAAGAACATAAAGGTGTTTGGAGATGCTGATTTGATCTTTCAGCAAGTAAATAGAACATTTCAGGCAAAGCACCTAAGGCTGAAAGCGTACAGAGATGAGGTATGGAGACTCTGTTATACTCCTATAGTTATAGGTGTCATATTTCATGATTGACTGGTTGGGCTCTGTAATATGTTCATCCTTTCCTTGCTATAAAGGTTTCCATATTATCAAAAAAACGAAAAATAAAAAAATGTAAAGAGGGTATACCCTAAAAGAAAAATCAAAGGATGAGAAAATAAATGGTCAAAAGCAAAAATGAGAAAAAATGAACCCCAAATAAAGAAAAACCAAGAAAGTGTGCAAGTCCAGAAAGCCACTACTTTTTGATTTTTGAAAAATAGAGCATTGTGTGCAGCTTGTTAACTTCATGCCACAATTGATGAATGGCCAAACAGCTTAATTTTGGCCATTTCATGTTTGAATTTCCTTTTTTAGAGATAGAGAATAAAATATATCCAAATTGTTTAATCTTGGTAGATAAGTAGATAGGTAGAGAAGCAAAGGAGCTCAACAGTTTAATTTGAGCCCTTGGAAGTAATAAGTGCAGACTTAGGTAGGCTTACAGTGAAAAGAAAAGAAGATTGAAAAGGGTTTGCTAGTCTAAGTGCACCCAAAGAAAAGAAGAAAAAATGTTAGGCAAAGTAGGCTCGGTAGGTAGATGAAGTTGCAGAATAAGACTTGTGATATGTTTTGTCTTTTAAAAATGTGTTAAGTTTCACTCTCATCACAAGTGCAAGGCAGATATTTTTGGAGCAGCTCAAGTGAGGTAGATTTCATAACTAACTTCCCTTCATTTCCTTTCCCCAAATCATTTACTAATTTCCCCCAGAGATATTAAGATCTGCTTAATATCACTAAGTCACTCATTCCATTTCATAATTAGCCTAAGTGAATTCCCATTTTACTTAGAAAAAATGCATACTATCACCCCAAAACCCCTGTTTTTTCCCTTTTGCCTAAGTTTTCAACACTATAACTTAATGCTCGATTCATTTTTTCATATTAACTTTGACTTTATTATTTAAAATCCCACCCATTCCCCTTTCCCGTATTATATTTATATTTTAAAAACCTCAAATAATACATATTTCCCGCCCCTGGTTAAACTATAACCATAGCATTGTTTGTCGGGAATTAATGGTTTATCCAAAACCCATTAAGAACCCTCCCCGCATGCATACAATGGAATTAATTAACCACCTGGGTTAATTAATAAACCTAATCCAACCCCGCGAACCAATCAAATTCACCCTGATATAAATAAAAAACGTGATTTATTTGTGTCGGTCCCATGTGTCAAACACCCACCATCTCCGCGTAGCGCCCACCGTTCGATCAACCATCACACATCAGATGGCTGATATTCATTTCACGACCCTCCCATCTGCCGCATGTTAAGTCTTAGGGAACTGGTGGTATTGTGCTCGTACCAGGGACACGTGTCGACTGCCCGCCGTGTTCATTGCCCCTCCACCTGAAACCGCCCAAGCCCAAAAGCGGTGCAGGCAAAACCATTTACCGCCCTCCCCAGCTGACATCATCTGCTGATGTCAACTGTCCTTTGCTGACGTCACTTGCCACGTCACTGCCACATCGTCTGTCCCATACTCTCGCTGACGTCATGTTGACGTCATCCGTCCTTGAAATCAAATTTTCCTGCCAAAAATCATTTTTGTTCAATAAAAAGGGAAAATGTCAGTTTTTGCTATGTTTTTTTCATATCTCACTCCAAGCATTAAAAGCGATCAAAATCAAATATTCCCGGTCCCCGATCGCATTCAACCAGGAAAAAGCTCCATCGATGAGCTCGGCCTCATCAAACCCACCATTTTACAGTTTTTCTTCTCCTTAGACACAGTTGAAAGAAAAAAGAGGAATTTCCAAGCTCGCAGAAGAGAGAAATGAAGATATACAGGATATTTTGTTACCCTAGCCAGTGGAAACCTACAGAAACATCAATTGCAAGGGAAAGTTGGTGTAAAGACACGTTGTAGTCTTCTTTTTTGCTGAACAACGTTGAGTAGAAGTCAAAACACATTAAAGAGTACCAGTGTAGAATTAAAGGCAAGTCAGGTCAAAATTAAAGAGTATTAGGAGCCGATAAAGAGAAGCAGATTAGAAATTAAAAGCACAGTTGAGGCAAACAGTGGGCACAGAGCTACTCAAGACAACTGCAAGCCGAACCCTAAAGAGCCAGCCTCCAGCACAACATAAGTTAGTTGTTTCTACTTTGCTTGTAAATTACTTTAGGTTAAAATCCAGATATTATCTCACAACTTTGATGAGATACCTGTTGTACATATTTTGTTGTATAAATACCCCCTCCATTAGAGTTTTAGAGAGGTTGGGTGTGTGTAGATTTCTGAGACTTTGCTGTAATATTGAACTTTCAGAATAAAAAGCTGTTGGAAACAAACTGTTGTCTGGCCTACTAGATGAAGAATTGATGCAGAGGACTTGTCACACAATTCTTGAATCAAACTCTAGATCAATAAGTCCCCTATATCTTATGTTTTACAGTTTTCTTGTTTACTATATCATCTGTGTCTCATAATCTGAATGATAAAGAAAATGGTTAATTCAGAATTTGCTTGACTGCACTCTATTTTCAATCTTTATTATTCTCTGTGTTTTCTTCAGAATTAGAATAAACAGTGAATTCTTAATTGCTCCTGTTTCCTGATTCTCTCATGTTGAGTATTTGCTAAGGAATTCTTAACTGCTCCTTATAAGTAATCATCCATTTTCCCTCTTTCAATATGATGAAGGATTCTTAACTTCCCTTCACCCATTTGAGCCCATTCCATCTGTTTTCAGCTCTTTAAACTGTTTGACTACCTTTCTTTGTGATGCCATCCTCTGTAAGAAATCTAATCTAGAAAATCATCTTCTTTGACTCCATCATACCCAATGGACTGAACCATTCTGTTTTACCTCACTGTTCTATTGAATCTCACCACCCAAATTCAAAACAAAACCCTTGTACTTCATAACTAGCCTAAAACCTTTAAAAAACAAAGCTAAATCATAAAGAGAGAGCCTTCTCTAGATACAGATTGGCTAGATTTTATATCTAAAAGATTGGTCTGTGGTTACTTCGGCCGTATTCCTTTTCTCACAACTTTTGGGAACAACATGAGCGATAACATCATTGGCGACTCCACTGGGGACCTGAATAATTGTTTGTTACTATTGTTTATTTTATAAGCTACAGATGGAGCCTGAAGTTAGCCAGGTAGCCTTTGAAATTGCTTTTTTTTTGCAATTGTAGAATTAAATAAATGCTGCTTCAGTCTATCTCTGGTCTAGTTTATTGTTTGAATAGTTGTTTTCAAACACTTGATTAGTTCCTTTTTTCAAAATAAATCTTCAGGATAGTTCAAAACTCCTACATAAAAAAACTCTTAGAAGAGACTGTTAAAGTTGTATTATCAAAACTATTTCAATAAAAAACTAAAAACACTCAGAAACTGGCTTCTAAAAAGATTCATTACACCAGATCAAATCCTGATCCAAATCCTTCAAGTGTGTTTGAAAATCCTAATTTGGTTTCTAGGATTCGTAGAAGACAAGAGAGCCAAGAAAATTCTACTAATTCACACCTTGACAGACATTTGCAGAACTCCATCCAGTCTGAGCTTACCTCTGTAAAAACACCAAACCTTTCTGTCATTGCTGCAGCTTCTCCAAGTTCCCCATCAGCACCTCAAGCCACCCTTTCCACTCCTCAATCTGCAACGCACATTTCCATTGTTATCCCTACTCTTCCAGTTGTCACAACTGTTTCTGCGACCATGGCAAACTGATATACTCCCCTAAACTTCCCTGCAAATCTAGGGGCTATGCCTCAAGATTATGAAAGTAAAATCACCTATTTTTATGGTACTGGAACTTACACAGCTCAACAACATACCAAGAAAATGACCGACTATTTTGAAAACTATGAGATTGATGATGATGATGTCAGAATGAAAGTATTTGTTCACAGTTTAACTGGAGATGTTAGAACCTGGTTTAGAGCCCATCTTGCAAGCAGTATCAATGACCCACAAGCTCTTTATCAGACCTTCTTGAACAGATGGGAAAAGAAAAAATATCCTCTCCACATTTTATCAGAATATGAGAACCTAAGAAGAGGCACACAAGAAACTATCCAAGATTACTGTACCAGATTCAATAATATCTACAATGCTATTCCTCAAAATCTTAGACTTCCTCCAGATTTGGCCTTGATCAAATTCCTTGATGCATTTGACTCTAATATGGCATACCAGCTAAGGGAAAGAGCTTCCTGAAACTTAGAAGAAATGCAAAGTGTAGCTGTCAGTGTTGAGGCCAACCTGATATCTAAATAGTCTAGAGCCAGAGCTGAAAGGAGGACACCTTTCAAAGAAGAGCCTTCTGCCTTTGAACAGAAATTAGATACTATCATTAAAGGAATAGACAGACTTGGAGATAGAGTGGAAAAAATCGAGAGAAAATCCCCTTGGGATGGTCAACCAAGCAATACTATGAGAAATCCAAATTTCATGAAGAATCAAAACCCTAGCACTGGAAAGATAGGGCCTGACCAAAATATTAGGCCCCCATTTCAAGAAAATTATGTTGAAGCCTCAACTTCTGATGAACCAACAGAAGACACTCAAATCAATTTGATGGGACTCAACAATGAACAACAAGTTTTCTTGACCCATGAATATCAAGAAGCTCACGTTGTGAAACAATTCCAAACTCAGTCAGGTGAATCATTTGACTTTAGGGAGGGATATGATACAACCATTTATGAAGTCCACAAACAATATAATCTGAGGAGTAGAAGAATAGATGTCCCTGAAATCAGCAAATAGAAAGATACCAAGCAGCCTAACAAAGGTAAGGTCAGTAACCCCCCTGTACATATTCTGTCCAAAATAGATCCTAACCCAAACAATCCAATTGTGAAGATATATCAGACAACCAGCCACTTAATAGACAACCTTCCACTCCTATTCCTTCTAAATAAAAACAAGGAGAGCCTCTAGGACGTGATTTGGAAATAACTTCAGCCCTTAATCCAACTCCTCAAAAAGGGAAAAATGTAGAAAATTTAGCTGTCCGAATTACAAAAACTCAGACCGAAAAACCTTTCAATTTTGAGACAGAAGTAGGAAAAATAAAGATAGTTGTTCCATTATTAGAATTAGCTAAACATGATGTCTACAGAAGTCAAATCAGCAGATCACTCAAAATTTTTGTGAACAAGGATTCAAAATATTTAATAAATGTTTTTGATGACCAGCTGAAACTGATATTTGGCCCTCAAGTAAATAGAAAAACAACAGAAGGAGAAATTCCTCCATTCTATGTAGGTCTAAAGATACATGATAAAATTCTCCATAATGCCATGTTTGATTCAGGTGCTTCTCATAACTTAATGCCTAAATCTGTAATGGAGAAACTTGACCTTGACATCGCCAGGCCATATAAAGATCTTTTCTCTTTTGATTCAAGTCAGATCAAATGTTTGGGTTTAATCAAAGATTTATGTGTGTCACTAGTTCAATATCCTGCCAAAACCATTTTGATGGACATAGTAGTAGCTGATATTCCTCCAAAGTATGGTATGTTATTGTCTAGATCTTGGCGTGCAAAGCTTCAAGGATCTCTATAGTTAGACATGTCGTATGCTACTATTTTAGTGTTTGGTCAACCCAAGAGACTGTACAGAGAAACCTTAATGAAGTATGTAGTAAGTAGTCAAGAGAAACCTCAAAATTTCTCTATCTACTCAGTGCATTCACATATGGATTCTTTCATCCTGTACAATGCTGAAATTGGTCCCCCACATGAAATAAAAGTTCTAACAGCTGAAACAGAAGAAACAGCAAATGAAAAGTCTAGTGCCCGAATCCAAGAGATCTCTGAAAATCATGAAACATTGGATAAACCAAAACAATCTGAAAAACCAAATCTCCCTGCTAAACAGATCCCTGAAACTCCAGATACTAATTATAAACATGAAATCCTTTGGTACTTAGAATTTGATGGTTCTGTGAACAAATTAGGAGCAGGGGCAGGGGTATGGGTGCACAACCTTGAAAACAAACATGCTGAAGGCCATGCCTATAGGTTAAACTTTAGATGCACTAATAATATGGCTGAATATGAAGCTCTGTTGCTAGGTCTTAAACTGCTGAAGAAATTGGGAGCAACTAGAGTGTCAGTCCTAGGAGATTTTGATTTAATCATTCAATAGATAAAAGGGAAGTTCTTGACAAATGATCCCAGATTGAAAGAATATAGAGGAACAACCATAGAAATCCTCAACACATTTTTGGAAACTCAGCTTGCCCAAATCCCCAGAAAATATAACTTGTAAGCTCATAGCCTAGCAATGTTTTCCAGCACCTTTAAATTACCATTTGAACCAAATCATCAATTCACAATAGAAATTAGACACCGGCCAGCCATACCTGATAATTTGAAGAACTGGAAAGTGTTTGAAAGTGATAAACAAATCAACAATTTTTTGACCCTAGAAGAGGAATTTTCTAGCACTAACGCAGATGAAGACACAGTTAGTGAGTTTGATCCAACAAATCAGATACGAATAGACGTTTCAGTAGAAAATAGAAGTCAAATGCTTCATCCAAAAAAATTCACCAAAGAGGAAATACAAGTTCTAAAAGAAATAGATGTTGATGAAATTATTGGGGGAGAATCTAAAATTATCAATTTGAAAGACAATTATTTAGCTAAAGGATTAGCTCCTTTGGAAGATCTCTTTGATTTCAACGATATTCCAAAGAAACCTCAGATGGAACCTTCAAAAGCATACATTGAAGACTACAACATAGGAACTAAACAGAACCCAAAAATGGTAAAATTGTCCAAATCTTTTCCCCCTGATCAAAAGCTGAAGTATGTTGAACTGATCAAAGAATTTCAGGATGTCTTTCCCTGGAGCTATGAAGACCTGAAATCTTATGATACCTCTATTATTCAGCATACAATACCCCTCAAGGAAAATCAGAAACCATTCAAATAGAAGCTCAGAAGAATCAACCCTGTACTGCTTCCTTTAATTGAAAAAGAAATCAGACGAATGTGTAATGCAGGGATAATTGCTCCAATCAGGTTTTCAGAGTGGGTGTCTAATTTAGTGCTTACCGGGAAGAAAACAGGGGAATTCAGATTATGTGTTGACTTAAGAAATTTAAACAAGCTTTATTTGAAGGACAATTACCCTTTACCCAAGATGGATCACATTTTACAAAGAGTATAAGGTGCTTCTAGGATTTCACTTTTAGATGGGTTTTTAGGTTTTAATCAGATTCTAGTTCATCCTAATGACCAAGAAAAAGCTGCATTTACAACACCATGGGGCACATTAAAATATGTTAAAATGCCATTTGGCCTTAAGAACGCAGGGGCAACCTTTCAATGAGCCATGGACATAGCTTTTGCAAAAGAAATTCACGATTCTCTAGTTGTATATCTAGATGGCCTCACTGTATTTTCTAGATCAGATCAACAACATTTAGATCATTTCAGACAAGTGTTTTTAAAATGCAGAAAATATGGTATTTCACTGAATCTTAAAAAATCTTTGTTTGGTCTAGAAGAAGGCAAGCTATTAGGACATATCATCTCCAAAGATGGCGTCAGAATTAATCCTGCTAGAATTGAAGCTATTCTGCAAGTACCCCACCCCAGAAATATCAAAGAACTTCAATCTTTCTTAGGAAAAAATAATTTTTTGAGAAGATTGATACCTAATTTTGGTAAATTAATCAGATTTCTGAACAACATGTGTTTGGTCAATTTAGTGTGTTCTAAATTTCTATTTAAAATGTCAATCTAGGATTCGTAAACTCATGAAGTGAAGTGTACTATATGTACAAGATAACCATTTCCTTAGTATTTTGTCGTTTTTGAGTTTTTTTAGTTTGTTTTTGGATTTATCTTTCCCTAATGTGTGATGGCGAAAATGGAAGATAAGTATGGATGGTAATGGTGATTTCTACAGTGATTTTCCCAAACTTAAAAGTGTTCAAAAAGAAAGCTTTAAAACAACTGTAATGAAATCAATTCTTAAGAGGAAGTAAATGTATCAAATAGTGAACTAATGACAATGGCCCAGTATCCTTGCTGCTGAATGAAAAAGAAAGTAAAAACTGAACTTAAAGCAACTCAAAAACTAAAAGCAAAGCAACTAATTCACACTACTTCAACTCTTCTAATCCTTTACCCTTTAGCTCAATCTACCTTGTGGGAAGTAATCATGAACAAGTTAAGCAATATGATATCTAAATGGAAAGAAATTAAATTGCATAAAGGAAACTAATCACACTACTTCAACTCTTCTGATCCTTTACCCTTCAGCTCAATCTACCTTGTGGGAAGCAATCATGAACAAGTTTAAGCAATATGATATCTAAATGGCAAGAAATTAAATTGCATAAAAGAAACTATTCACACTACTTCAACTCTTCTGATCCTTTACCCTTCAGCTCAATCTACCTTGTGGGAAGCAATCATGAACAAGTTTAAGCAATATGATAACTAAATCACACTACAATAAATAATATTATGATTCCTTACTAATAGAGTCACTTGACTATAGAAAGAAACCATAAACAAATGAGTAGTATGATATCTAAGTAGCAGAAAAATAAATAAGCAAAACACAATTTGAAAAAGGACAGTGCTGGAATTAAACTTCAGAAAATGAAAATTAGCAAGAAGGACAAGATGATCTCATATGTCAGTAGTTATAAAAAAGATGAAAATTCGCCCGGGCTGCCTAAGAAAACCTGTAGAAAAGCATTGATCAACTGACAACTATAAGAAAACAGAAGTGAAAATGTAAATAGCAGTGAATTAAAAACATCAAAACAACATGTTATATACAAGCTAATGATTATGAAAACAGAAACATAATAAAATCAAATGAAAACTATACAGGGCTTTAGTGCATAGGGGCCCTCTGCCACCTCAGCCAGTCAACGAACAGTCACAAGAACGAGCTCAGGAAAGTAGTCTTCTCATGTATTAAAGCAATAGAAAAATATATAAAATAGAGTACAGTGGGGTGATAATAACAACAGTTCAGAAATTACATCTCCAAAAAGCTTCTACACAGTGTTTATCAACGCATTATTTATAATGGAAAAGTGCTGTAACTAACTAACTAAATCCTATGTTGTCAACTGCATTTCCAGGGACACGTAGATCTCCTTAGCCCGAGATCTAGCGTAACGGTCATCATGTTCATTAAATCTTCAGAGTGGTAGCTATTGGATTCAGGTTACGGGGTTGATCTCGAGGTGTGTCGATGTCTCAGTGAGCTGAGGACTATGCCACGTAAACTTTCTCGTGCTCAAAACAGAGACGTGCCACCGCTAAATTCCTTGGTTGGCTTTGCCTTTGACCTTTGTTGACCGTGACCTTTTATGGATGATTTGGCTGATCTGAAGGGACACGTTCCATGTACCCGTCACCTGTAGCTTGTCCATGTGGCTCGTTTCTTCATAGGACACCTGTAGCATAGCCTTTAACAAAATGACTGCGGAATCCTGTGCTGGCTGCGGAAACCTGTGTTGGCTGTGGAAACTGACAAGTTTCCACAGCTGCCTGAACAAAAATCTAAACCAAACAACAGTCATAAGCATAGTTAGAAAACCATGTCAGAAGCTCTTTTTAGACTATAATGCAATGATTTAACAACTTGGTGGATGAAGTAAGTGGAAAAAGAAGGCTGAGAGGGTGTATAGGAAGGTGCAGGTTTGAGGCTCAACATACCCCCTCTATGAAGGTGTTGCATGTCCTCATGCAACCAAAATTTAGTTATTTCCCTCTAATCCATATGTTCTGAGACTTCTGCTAGGACATCTAGCCCTCTTTTCTTCTTCTTTGATGCTAACATCATCCTGGGTTTCCTGACTAGACATTTGAACTTGAGATAATCAATGCTCTGCTTAACTTTTTGCACTTTTTCTTCAGTTTCCTGTTTTTCTTTTGCCAAAGTCCTAAATGGAGCATAGTGTTATCATGGACAATCTTATCTACCTTGCTCTATTCTTTGAGTGCTTCATTTTCCTGTTTGATATTCCTATTTAGGACTTCTATTTCAAATACCTCCTGTTTCAAAGACTGAACTTGTGCATCTAGTGGCAGAGTGGTACCCGGTTCTGCAGCTGATTGTTCTAAGGACTCCAGGTAGTTATATAACTCTTGATGATTAGGATCTACCTCAGGTGTCTTTCTCGGACTAAGCTCAAAATCTGGTGGAGGAGGAGGACTGCTCTCTCTTTCCGGCCGAAAAGGGCTTTCATCATGTGGAGGACTTGGTTTAATGCTTGGCTGAGCTGGAGATTTCTCAAGTGTCTCTTCACCTAAATCAATAAAGTGAGGCTATTTTTCTTGGGTTTTATTCACCTTTCCTTTTAGCCTAGTGCTCCTCCTTAAGTATGGACTAGTACTCTTTTCTTGTGCACTCTGTTTTCCTTTTTGCTTTTTCTTGGCTATAGCAGCAGCCTGAAGATGTACTAATCTTTCTGACAGTGGTTGATAATCATCCTCTATGGATTGCTCAGGGGATGGATAGACTTCTTGGATGATTCTTTTGCCTTTTTCTTTCTTCTGTTTCTTATTTTTAGCTCTATCTTCTTCTTCTTTTTGGACAGTTTCTTGAGTTTCTATAGTAGGGGAGTCTTGGACTGTTATGTTCTTTTCTTTCCTCCTACTTTTCCTTGGAATCTTGGTGGACTACTTCCAGAGGCCTCAGATGGCTCTTGGAAGTAGTTTCTTGTCAAGAATTGCTCCCAAGTATCTTTAGTTTTCTTCAACTAGTCCTCAATAAGAATTTTTATGAGTCCATGATGGTAGAGATGAGGTTCAATGTTTCCTATGTGTTTTTGAACTATAAAACTCATCTTTTTTAAACTCAATAGCAGAAAATGAGGCAAATTAAGAATGTGACCCTCTAGGAAATTCATCATCATTCTAGCATGATACATATACATAGAACCAAAACGACCTTCACACGTGATAAATTTCTGGATGACTAACAGTAGACTAGACCATTCCTCTTTTAGTGCATGAACAGGGATGCCTCTTGTAAATACGGTGGTATCCATACCTTGGTTTTGTAGCATGATTCTCCATATCTGATCGTCCACACTTCTATTTTTAAACCACCTTTCACCTTCTTGAGGTAGGCCTGTGGCAGCTGCTATAGTGGCCTCAGTCACTGTGAACTTCAAGTCTCCAATCTCCACTATTTGTCCATCAAAAGGCCGTGAAAAAGCTTTGGTCACCTCCTTGTTATGGCCTTTAAACTTTTGGATAAATCGTAGCCATCTGGCTTTCTTCAGCAATTCCTTAGTTTGAGGATAACCCTCCAAGTATTTCGGTCCTTCCGGCTCGGCTCTCAGTAATTTTCCCATCCTCTATTTTAAATTCCAACTGAGAGTTCTTCTGCGTGTGAGGGTTCAGAAAAAAATGGCTCGGTTACAGGATTTAGGATAGATTGTAGTGGCTACAATCGGGGTTTAGAACAAACTGTAGTGGCTGCAGCCGGGGTTTAGGATAACTGTAGTGACTGTAGTCAAGGTTTAGAACAAACTGTAGTGGCTGCAGTCAGAAATGGAGAACAAACTGTAGTGGCTGCAGTCGGAAATGGAGAACAAACTGTAGTGGCTGCAGTCGGAAATGGAGAACAGGGAATGGAAGTACCTGAATTACCGGAGGAACAGAGGGTGAGCAGCAGTAAACAAGTTCAAAATAAAATGTGGATGCATGCGAGGAGTATGGTATTAGTGGAGTGGTAAACGAATGGAGTAACGTCGGGATTTTTTTTTGAATCGGATGACTGTGTATGAAATTTTTACACGTCTCAACAGACGGCTGCCGAAATTACGGCTAAGAAGAACCGTAACACAATAGGTCATGTCTCAAGAGTACGGGTAATAAATAGAACTGCAGTCAGTCTTGAGTTTAAACTCAGAATAATCATGAGACCGTTGGAGAAATGAATGCAAGGTGTGTGGAGTGATATCGTGGAATAGGAGTGGTAATGGAGCTATCGTATCAAATCATTGCACATAGTAGAACTTGTTATGGTTTGATAGCTATGCGTAATTATCACTTGAACTGTTATTTGATAAAAAAAAATTGATCATACCTTTGGAAACTTTGTCATTTCTTGCTCAAGGCTTCTAACCAATTGCTCTTCCTTGATGTCTTGGAGATGTCCCATGTCTTTAGCTCAATTACACCTGCATTTCATGATTATTGCACTAACAGTTGACTGTAAATTTGAAAACAGAGTGATGCTAGCTGCGGAAATTGTTTCTGGCTGCGGAAACTGCTTCTGGCTGCGGAAATGGTTTCCAGCTGCGGAAAATAAGATATCACCCCCTTAACTGAACAAAGATAGTTAGAGAAGAACTAACTGAATGAAAATAATCCTGAAAGGGACTTTTATTGATGAAATGAAAATGAAGTGGAGTGAAGTGAAATGGAAATGAGAATGAGATGGAGGTGAAGTGAAATGGCAAATGAGATGGAGTGAAGATGGAAAGAGAAGGAGAGGAGATTTTTTTTTTTGGAAAATATAGAGTGTCAGGTGTCCCTGATTTTCACTCTACATTTTCTGTATAAGACCGCCAATCTATGATTGGTTTTCAGGCTTATAAGATTTTTTATTTTTTATTTTTAAAATTTTTTTTTTTCATGAAAGAAACAAAGGCTAGGCTGATGGGGGAGAAGGATTCTTCTCCACCAGCCTTATTGCAGAATTTTCTTGGAACATTTTGACAAATTCCTCTTTTGAGAGTGGCTTATGATAAATTTTCAATCGGTGGCCATTCACAATGAGAGGAGTTTGAAATTCATCAATAGTCTTGATTCTTACTGCTCCATTGTTAAAGACTTTGTCAATCTCATATGGCCCAAACCAATGAGTCTGAAATTTTCCTTTGAAGTCTTTAAACTTGGAATCAAACAGTAACGCCCAATCTCCCTCTTGAAACTTTCTCTCTTTGATGTATCTGTCATGCCACTTAGCTCTTTGATGTTGAACTAGGTCAGTCCTTAAAATTGCATCTTGTCTGATCTCATCTAGCTCATTCAGCTGGTCCATTCTGTGCTTTTAGGCATCTGATAGATTCATCCCCAACTGGACTGCCATCTTGAAAGTCTTGACTTGAAACTCAATGGGGAGCAGGACCTCTTTCCCATAAACAAGTTCATAGGGAGAATGTCCTGTTGTATTCCTCCATGTAGTTCTATAGGCCCATAAGGCTTCAGGAAGCCTTTCTGCCCAATCTCTTCTGTGTAGATGAACAGTTTTGGTGATGATGTTCTCAAGAACTTTGTTTGTAGATTCCACTTGGCCATTTGCTTGTGGATGGTAAGGAGTAGATTTTTTGTGCTTGATTTTGTATTCTTCCATCAGCTTCTCCATCAAATTAGATGTAAATTGATTTCCCTGATCTGTCACAATTTCTCTTGGGACACCAAAATGAGTAAAAATATCCTCAAAAAGAAATTGAACAACTGAATTTTCAGTGGCAGAAGGCAATGCTTTGGCTTCTACCCATTTAGTGACATACTCAGTGCATACCAATATATACTTCTTTTGTCTAGATGGTGGATTAATGGGTCCAATGAAATCTAAAGCCCATTTTTCAAAGGGTTTGATGAGTACCTGTGGTTGTAATGGCATTTCATTTGAAAGAGTCGGTCTCCCAACTCTTTGGTAGTTGTCACACCTTTTGACATATTGTTTTGCATCTTTGAAAAGGGAAGTCCAATAATATCCTAAAGAAAGGATTTTATAGGCCGTCCTTTTGTCAGCAAAGTGTCCACCGCATGGTTCATCATGACATGCCTTGAGGATGTCAGGCATTTCATCTTCCTGAACACATCTTTTGATCACACAATCTAGCCCTGTTTTAAACAATTCATTAGAAATCCATGAATAACTTGAACTCTCCTGAATAATTTTTCTTTTTTCACCAGGAAATAGATGTGGAGGTAGCTTCCCTGTAACCAAATAGTTAGCAATATCTGCATACCAAGGAGTCTAAGTAGTTACTGCAAACAAATATTCATCTGGAAACTTATCCTCTACAGGAGAATCTTCGTTAGTATTTTGGATTCTAGACAAGAAATCATCTACTGTATTTTGTTTCCTTGGTCTATCCAACACAGTAATATTGAATTCTTGTAAAAGTAAGAGCCATCTTGTAACTCTGCGATTAGTAACAGGTTTATTCATGAGATATCTAATTGCAGAATGATCAGTATGGACAAAAGTTTCATAGCCAGTTATATAGTGTCTAAACTTATTGATTGCATGAACAACAACTAAGAACTCTTTCTCAGTCACAGTATAGTTTAACTCAGTGGGAGTCAAATTCTTACTGGTGTAGTAAATGGCATAAGGAACTAAATCCTTTTGTCCCAACACAGC
Source organism: Pinus tabuliformis (assembly GCA_031772625.1). Lineage (NCBI taxonomy): Eukaryota > Viridiplantae > Streptophyta > Pinopsida > Pinales > Pinaceae > Pinus > Pinus tabuliformis. The sequence continues at coordinate 860,972,404 of CM062817.1, read as the reverse complement.
TCCTAGAGCTGTATCTGAAGCATCTGTGGAAATATGGAAAGGAAGTTTCCAATTCGGACCTCTCAAAATGGGTGCTTCAGATATTCTTGTTTTCAAAGTTTCAAATGCAGATTAACAATCAGGATCCCATTTGAATTCACAATCTTTTGTAAGTAATTTGAAGAGTGGAGATGCTATTTTGGTGAAGTTTTCAATAAATCTTCTATGGTATCTAGTAAATCCAAGAAAACTTCTAACATATTTTTGACAATTTGGAATAGGCAACTTGGAGATGACTTCAACTTTTGATCTATCAACTTTAATCCCATCTCCTGAAATATGATGTCCTAAAACAATCCCTTCAGTAAACATCATAAAGCATTTTTCATGACTTAATGATAGGTTTGTTTCTTTACATCTTATAAGGACTTTTTCCAAATTCTTTAATGCCTCTTCAAACGAATTACCATAAACTGTAAAATCATCCATATAAACCTCTACACAATCATGGATTAGATCGGAAAAGATTCCTAGTACTGCCCTTTGAAATGTTGCGGGTGCATTAAATAATCCAAAAGGAAGTACTCGATAAGAAAAATTTCCCCATGGACAGGTAAATGTGGTCTTGTCCTGATCTTCAGGTGCTACCTGAATTTGATTGTAACCACTAAAACCATCCAAAAATGAAAAATACTTTTTGCCTGCTAAAGTATCTAATACCTGATCGATAAAGGGTAAAGGAAAGTGATCCTTCAAAGTTGCTTTGTTCAATTCTCTATAATCAATGCATACCCTCCATTTACCATTATTTTTAGGTATTATAACCAAAGGAGAAACCCATCGACTATCTGAAATTGGATAAATGAAGTTTACATTAAGTAGCTTTTGGAGCTCTTCTTTCACTATCTCCCTAAGGTTTGGATTCATCCTTCTCTGAGGTTGTCTGATTGGTCTACTGTTTTCCTCAATGTAGATGTGATGAATGCAAGTCTTAGGGTCAATACCTTTCATATTGGTATACTCCCATGCAAATGCAGTAGAATGTTTTTGCAAGATTTTGGTTAGTTCTTCCTATTGTGATCTTTCCAAATTTTTGTTGATATTCAATGTTTTTCCTGGAAAGATCTCAATGGCGGAACTACCAAATTCTTCCATAGAGAAAAGAGACATTTGTCTAGATGATAGATACTCAATGTCAGAATCTAACTGAAATTGTGTGTGGTCATATTCTGAAGATGTTTCAAAATTTTCTAATGTGTTCAGAATTTGACTATCTTCACTAACTTCAGAAATGGTAAAGACAGGTTGTATAGTATCTTCATCATCAATCCATTCATTATCTCCTATTTCTGTAATTGCTTTTGCTGGAGGATACATATTTAATTTCTTTGTCGAATTACCATCAGAAATATACATATCCCCAGACCTACAACTGATGAAAGCATCGGCTGTGGCTAGCCAAGGTCTTCCTAAGATGAGAGGATGTCCTCCTAAATTACTCTTGGGAGTTAAAATCATGAAATCCACTGGATATTCCCAAGAGTCTAAGGAGACTGAAATGTCTTCTAATACACCATCTGGTTTAATAATTGATCAATCTGCAAGTTGCAGTAAAGTAGGTGTAAAGAGAAGGTTAGGAAGTTTCAGCTGTTCCATAGTCTGTCTACTCATAATGTTGATAGCAGCCCCTAAATCAATCAAAGTATTTGGAATTTCAACCCCATTGATATGTGTTTTGACAATTGGACTACCGGGATCTACATACTTCTGCATAGTAATTTTTCCCATCATGATGTTTGCAATTTTCCCTACCAGTTGGATTCTTCTTGTGTCTCTAGGTTTCTTTCTTGGTCTTTTAAGACTCAACTCCTTTATTGTTTTCGCTAGAATAGGAATCTCTTTAATGGCTTGTAACAAGGGAATCTTGATACAAACATTCTTCAATTCATCTAGAAAATCATAGTCAGGCAACATGATTTGTTTTTCCACCCCTTTGTCAATTTGTAATCTTTCAGGAAAAGGAGGTGTGGATGAAGATGCAGGTTGCTCAACTATAGGAGTTGTGGGGGTTAGTTCTTTTTCTTTCTCTTTCTGAGTGTTTGGGTTTTGAAGAGATGCTTCAGAACCCTTATTGGCTTCAAGAGATTCTTCCTCAGAAATGCTTTGATTTTGGGCATCTATAGAAGGTTTATCTAGAACTCTACCAGATCTGAGTTGTACATCATTAAGAGGAACAATCATATAGGCAGGAAATTGTTGACCTTCTATCATGTAAGCATTTTGAGGGTTTTTATTATTGGGGTTTGGCAATGGCTGAGAAGGAAGTTGATTTGACTTTTGTTGGAATGGAAGCAAGAGTTGAGAATTTGGGTTTTGTTGAGAGAGTTGTTGTTGTTGAAATGGAAATGATAGTTGTGGGTCTTGATTTGGAAGTTGTGGAGCTTGTTGGTTTTGAAAAGATGGAGGATATTGATAAAATTGAGCAAATCTCCCATAAGGATTTTGCATACCTTGTACCGATGATTGAAAAGGATTTTGAGGTTGGGACCAAGGTTGTTGCCAAGGTGTTAACGGGAAAAGTGTCTATTCAGAACGACCCTATCCCACTAAGGTTTGACAGTGACCTTCGAAACAAACAGAGAAAACTATTTTTGTATTCTCCTTTATGAACTATAAACAAAGAGAAATAGGATGAACCAACCTGTGTCTTGCGCTAGTCCTTTGATCCAATCTCTCTTCTCTTTTACAGCTCCCAGCTACCTGCTCCCTTACTTGCCCAGCTTCACCAAATACCTGCAAGATCACAGAAGAAGGAAACTATACAAAGACATGGGTTCATACTCATAAAAAGCTTAGGATCAGATTTAAGCTAAACATACAAATGTAACAAACATCAATGATACACAAGCATGTAGGAGAAACTCAAATAGTTTTATTGATATAACAAGAAGATCCAGGAGGAGTTACAACCGATGATTCCTGATCCAGCATCAACCTCCCAGCAGAGAAGCCCCTTCTTCACCTCCAACAAAGCATAAATCACCCAATACTCTGATATCTATCTCAAAACCAACAGCAATTCTCTGCAATGTACAATATTCTAGCCTCTGGATCTCTTGGTGAGGGATCCATATATAGATGTATGCAAAGAGGATGAGTCAACTCATGAATTGATTAGTGGCTTTTCTCTGTCAGTTCTTGCTTCCACTTGGAGACTGAGAGCCTCTTACTCATCCCTGGTCGAATTCAGTGAGGCAAGTGTCATTGGAGAAGATTCTGGAAGCTTCCATTGTCTGTCCACCTCGTGGAATGACTCTAACACTTGTCATTTCCTTCTCAACGCACCCTGGTAATGCATTTAGGTGCGTTGCAACGCACCTAGATAGTGTACTTGGGTGCTTTGCAACGCAGCTAGCTAGTGGAGCAGCTGAAATGATCCTGATTTGACTAGTTCTGAGCATTTTCTGGTGGAGAACTTCTAGGAGAAGCTGTAATTTGTTGACCTTATTCCTTTAGGAGTTAGAACAACACTTTTAGGGACTTAGGAGCCCTTGGTTTATGGACATTTCATGCTCAGAGCTGTAAGGCACAAAAATGTCTATAACAGTTGCCCCCTAAAGTATGAGGCCGTTTATCGGGTGAAATGCTTTATTAGGAGGATCCGAAGTTCTTTCAATGCTGGGAGGAGACCTGTAATAAGATACAATACAATACATTATCTTCATACTATTTTCATGATCTAGCTGAGGCGGGCATTCCCATGCTCAGCTTTTATAAATTCATTTTCATGTACATAGGACAGACAATCGTCTGATGGTAAACTGATGGTTCTTATAGAGCCATCATCCTTTTGGTAGGATGATTATCTGTGTTGCAATGCTGTACATTTCAATGTCTTTATTTTACTGAATATATATCGCAGCCCGGATGGATGAAACTAGATCCGGGGTCTTCAATCTCGTCCGATCTTCACTCGAAGTACAAGTCGATCCATGTGAGAAATGTTTTGAAGTCGAACATGGAAAGACATCGCTTGATTACCAGTCAATGATGTAAACTGTTAACAAGCGCGAGAGGAATCATCGATAATGATAATGACCCTCAAGGTACTGCAGTACAATTCACGTGGTGTGAATAAAGGACTTGGCATCGAACACCACGCAAAATCTTTCAGTCGAAGGTCATTGATGTATACCTGTCGCCGAAAGTGAGAAACTTGCCATTGAGGCATGCAAGTTTCAAAGTACTGAATGGGGTGTTCCTAGATCAACTTCTTGGATAGTGAGCTGATGTTGAAAAGAAGCGATCCGTCAAAGGAGGGCCTTAATGAATCCCACATCAATGACACGGAACGAAGCAAATTATTTTGATGGAGGTGAAAACGATCTGATGATATATGGTTCAGGGTGGCGGTCATGAAAGAATGAAGTATGATGTATGGTAGTGGACGGGACACAGGTGACTTCTCTGGATGACTTCTCTTGAACATGTCGGCGACACTTATGTGATGGATTGGTAGCATTTACCCCAAATGTGGATGGTACGGCGAGACCATGGTGATGTGACCGGTGAATGAAACAACCCAACCCGACTCAGGCACGGAGTGGAAGTGTCATGTTCAAGGGCGACTTGCTACCAACAAAGTTTCTTTGAGTTTTCTTCCCAATTTTTCCCCAGTCATTGCTGACCAGTACCTCTTTATTTTTTTCAAGCTTGAGGAGGATAACATATGCTTGTTCTATAATTTTCCCTTCAGGCAAACCCATCGCTATGTTTTAACGAGCCTAGCGATAGTGAAACTCTTTCTCGCCTAAAGACAAGTTTGTCGCTATTTAATCTTTTTAACGAGTCTAACGACAAAGATAACTCGGTCCTTTTCATTTTTAGAGAGTCTGAAAAGGTACGTAAAGGTAACTCCGGAATTCCTTTTTTCATCATCTAATCCCTTAAGTCCGAAAAAGTATAAAACAATACAGAAGGGATGAATTTACGATAGTTTTAACGAGCCGAACAAAACAAGCGCTCGATCTTTTTGTGCAATAATCCCTCAGGTCCAAAAAGATTAAAATCTAGAGGAGGGATAGCACTTCATGTCGCTTTAACGAGCTGGAAGGCCAAAACTCGGCAATCTTTTCATATTTTACGAGTCAGTTGAAAAGAGCTTAAAGAAGACTCATCTTTTGAGGAACGCGTGATAAAATGGGTAGCAGCTGATTCCAGGTAAGGTTTGGAATTTTCCAATCACGGCAGTGTCACAAGGATGGCTAGTGAAATCACTCTTCGCAGCTGTTCCTCAAAATGGGTAAATAATCAAATGGAGGTGAATGATCAGCAAATGGAAAAGTGGAGGTGACGGTGCAAACACGACCAAGGCTTTAATGGCTGAAATGCTTCATTCACGGTGGTTATTTACCGGGGAATAGTTCATTTTTTAACGGGCTTAAACGCGGGTGGGAACATTTGCTCGGTCTTATGTTTATTTTTTAACGAGCTTGAACTATGTGCTAAAACTGCTCGATTAGTTTTGATTTTTACCATAGATAGCTTTGTCCTTCCAAAGATCGTACTGTATTTTCAACTGCTTCATCAAACTAGTTAGAAATGAACAACATTTTCTTTGAAAACGAGATTAAAACACTAATATTTTACTTTGAACTACGTAAAAGTAAATAAAAAGTGTTTTTTACCTCTCATTTTACCATTTCGTTTGAACTTGGTTTGTTGGAGCTTTGAAGGTGATTTCCCCCTCGATTTTCATCAGTTTATTTCGGGAGATTCTGTGGACGATTCTCAGCGCCGTCTGGACCAGGTAGGAGCTAAACCCGAGCTCTTTCATTTCATGGTTTCCTTTTTGCATTCTGTGCCTTATTCCCTGCTTTTATGAGCCCCTGGGGTTTGAGAGATTTGTTCTGCCATCAACGCACCCTCAGTACATCAAAACCTGCATTGAATGCTGGCCTGTATGAAGCCAGTTTGACATTCAACGCACTTGGAACACTGCTACAGGTGCGTTGGTTGCAGAAAGGGAATTTGTTGCACAGTTTTTTATGGAATTTTTGCCTGTTTCTCATCAAAATTAGGATCTAACTCCTCTCTTGTTTGTTTTTTCAGAGATCACGGAGCAAGATGACCCTTACATGGCGAGAACGAGAACATGAAGAAGAGGACATGATTTCCCTACATGATCCAGTTACAGTGAACGCGCTGTGGAATTGTGGCTTGCTGAAGTTCTTCGGCATCTCTAGCATGAGACAGCAGATTAACTTACTGCAGTATTTGCTTGACGCCTGGGATCCTATCAACCAGGTTTTCCAGATTAGGGGAAAATCTATCCCCTTGACTACAGTAGACATCTATTTCTTGACTGGCTTGTCGAGGCGGGGTGCCCCCATCTCCTTGTCAGGTTCGGCCCGAGGAGGCGATTCTGTGAGACATTATGTCCGCCGGTATTGCAGAGAAGGATCTTAACCGAGTAAAGACGGCAAGATCATCATCCGTGATGTCACTGACAGGTCTCTTAGGACTATCCTGTTTACATTTGGTAGGATGGCCGGTAGTGCGTCTCTTCATGTGGCCAACAGATCCTATATGCAGCATGCCTTGGAATGCCTTCAACTGAAGGTGTTCAACTGGTGCGACGCAGTACTTCTTGTCATGAAGGAACAATTGACCAAGATAAAGAACGGGAGGTTGAAGAACTTTGGGTACGGTTCTATTTTTACTGCCTTTGCCTTGGAGAATATTCCACTGATGCAGTCGCAGTACATTGCACTTGACTTACCTTCTCCTAGCGAACCACGTATGTAGAGATGGGTTGACCATATGTCTAGGCATGCTGGCCAATCTCAGATTTCGTTTTTTGATACCTTCTTCAGGTGGTTTGATCGTCAGGAGATGGTTTATGCTGAGTATCCATATGCTGGCATGGACTTCCGGGGTGATCCAGATTTAGTACTGCCGGATGGCGAGCAGTGGGGTGCTATTGGTAAAATCTCTGACCATATTGTTGTTTACTGCTTTTGTTTATAATGTCCTTGTGCTTTGTTCTATCAAGACTCTAATCAAACTCATGTGTACATGCAGATGTTGGTCCTGTTCGTCCAGTAGTTCGCCTGAGAGTACCAGCTGTTGCCCCAGCAGGAGAGGTTGCCGGAAGAACTATTCTTCGCGACCTTGATGTGGCCGAGACTCTCACAGCTTTGCAGGAGTAGGTTGAGGGCCTCACTCTTGGTATACCAGATGTGAGGACTAACGAGCTACCTTTACGGTTACAGCGGCATACTACTGGTGTGCCTAGACGATGGAATCGTCTCCTACGCATGATCGCATAGGCTGTGACTTGCTATCACGAGCATGATTAGACTAGGGTGCCCCCTAGCATTTTGAGTTTTTGGGTCGCGTGACCGATTTTGTCTTGGTTACAGAAAATTATATGTAAACCATAAACAGCTATATATATTTTTGATTTTCGGAGTTTTATTCTGGTTGAGTTATATGATCCACATGTAAAACATTGATGATGTGTTTCCTTTTATAAATGTTGCAAATGTCTATCTAACACATAGTTTGCTAATGAGTCTGTTAATGTGTTTAAGTTTCTGGAAATATGTTGGTATTGAATAAGATCAAATTGTCTTTCCAAAATCTTAACCCTTAGGAACATGCGATAAATAGCTGGGTTTCAGACGGAATATATACCATTGAGTTGTAGTATTACGAGCTGTGAGTCTAGCCTAACAATTAGTTGGCGTATACCATGAGTAATGGCATCAGAGAGAAGTTCTATCAACGCGCTATACTTAGCGATATTGTTCGTTGATCGACCAATACATACACCTATGAAACTTACTAACTCGCCGCTTGGATCAAAAATGGCCCAGGCTGCAGAGGACAGGTTCCACGAACTACGACTCGCTCCATCGGCATATCCAACACATGGCTCCAATGGGTTTGACATCTGCAATAAATGTAAAAAGGCGGATTACTTGACCAAAACAAACACTTTAGCGAAAACAAAAATATAACAAAAGCATACTAGTTACTACTACGCATAGTAACGCTTGAGGTACAACCCATTACGAGGTTGCGCTAGTGGAATTCTGTCGTAATCCATTAACTCGTAGGCTCCCTTTGCTAACACTTGCTTAACAATATAGGGGCCCATCCATAAAGACTTAAATTTACCTGCTCCCAATTTGTCAGATTCTTGGTCGTAAAGCAAGACCAAGTCACCTTCTGAGAAGACACGGGGTTTGACATTTTTGTCGAACTGCGCCTTGACTCGTTTCTTATGGGCTTCGTTAGCTAGCGCGGCATCACGACGGGTTTCATCCAATTGGATTAATTCCAAGAAACGAGCTTCTTCTTCTGAAGTTCTGGGGAGGAGATCAATTGCGAGTTTGAGAGACGAGATTTCACACTGGACTGGTAAGACTGCTTCCAGGCCATATACCAGTTGGAAGGGTGTGAACCCGGTTGCATTCCTTACCAATGTTCGGTAAGCCCACAAAGCTGAGTACAGGATTAGGTGCCATATTCTTTTGTGATCTCCAATCATCCTTTGCAGCATGCGCTTCAGGACCTTGCTGATCGCTTCAACTTGTCCTTTTTGGCCTGCGGATAATATGGAGTGGAGCTGTCGTGAGATAGCCCTAGTTTGGCAGCTAATTCAACCATCATGTGATTGCGAAAATGCGATCCATGATCTGTGACTATAGCCTGTGGTACGCCGAATCTGGTGACTACATGATTGAAAAAGAAAAGGGCAGTTGTTTCACCAGTATTATCTAATGTAGGCATCGCCTCGGCCCATTTGGTAAAATAGTCAACTGCGACTATGATATACCCATGCCCCCCGGTCGAGGTGGGGTTACATGTCATGAAATCGATGCCCCATTTGGCGAATGGCCCAACAGCAACTATTGGCTATAGAGGTGCGGGTGGTTTTCTGGTTTTGCTATCAAAAATTTGACAAGCATGGCAACTTCTGACTGCGGTTATGCAATCTTTGAACATTGTTGGCCAGAAGTATCCTGCTCGTAAGATTTTTTGTGCTGTAGCATATCCAGATTGATGCCCCCCACACACGCCTGAATGACACTCATTCAGGACTTTTTCGGCCTCCTCATGGGTGAGGCACCTTCTCAGAACCGTATCAATACCACGACGGTAAAGCGTATCACCGACGATCATGTAGTCTTTTGCTTGGTATCGAATACGTTTTTGTTCAGAGTGAGAGGTGTTTGGCCTGAATTTTTGGGTTTGGAGATAAATGATTATATCCCCATACCACTCATTGCTTGTAGATATCAGAAACAAACTTTCATCCATGATTGATTCTTCGGATGTTTCATCGTTGGATGACGATGGGAGATCGCATAATAATTCTGCGAAAACTAGAGCTTTCTTTGACTTGGATTTTACAAATTCCAGATCAAACTCTTGAAGGATTGCTATCCATTTTGAATATTTGCCCCCCAGCAACTGTCGCGACAGCATATAAGTCATGGGGTTGCAATCTAACAGAATGGTAGTCTTCCGAAAGAGGACATAGTGTCGAAATCTTTGTATCGCTTGAACGGCTGCAAGCGCTAGTTTTTCAACATAAGAATATTTGCTTTCTGTATCATTTAAGTTCTTACTTAAATAATATATAGGATGTTCAATTCCATCGACTTCTTGAACTAAAACCATTGCTATGGTTGTATCTGCCGCAGCCAGATACAGGTTAAAGTCTCTTTGATAATCGGGGGCGTACATTAATGATGCTTTCATTAGGGAATCTTTTAAAGCATCAAAGGAAGCTTGCGCGACCTGATCCCAGACAAAGGGTACCTCCTTTTTCAAGAGACGAGTATAACCTTTAGCAAGTTCAGTGTAATTCGGAATGAACCTCCTCAGAAAGTTCGCTTTCCCTTGGAGTTTCTGAATCTGAAGCAAGTTCGAAGGTGGAGGCAAATTTATGATTGCCTGGACCTTACACGAGTCGAGACGAATCCCATCCTTGGAGACTACAAAGCCAAGTAAACGACCAGAACTGACACAAAATACACATTTGTGCAGATTGAGTCATATCTTGTAGTGTCGACAACGTAGAAATATGGCTCTTAAATGCTGCGGATGATCAGTCCGCTTTTGCGAATGAGCCGGAAGGTCGTCGAGGTAAGGTTGAATGATGTTTTTGATGTCATGGAAGGCATAATTCATTTCTCTCTGAAACGTCACCCCTGCATTCTTTAAACCAAAGGGTAATTTTTGATATGCAAATGTGCCCCACGGACAAATGAATGCAGTCTTTGACTGGTCCTGTGGACGGATATTTATTTGATTATACCCGGAGAATCCATCCATGAATGAAAATATTTCGCATCCGGCGCATTCATCAATTATCTGGTAAATGAAGGGTGTAGGGTAGTTGTCTTTTGGACAAGCTTGATTTACATCCCTATAATCGACGCACATTCTAATTGTCCCTTGTTTTTTCATAACAAGGACAATATTCGATACCCAATCGGTTAGCGGAACCGGGTAGATGAAACCAGCATGGAGGAGTTTTTCAACTTCTGCCTTAATGGCAACGGCTTTCTTGGGGTGCACCTGCCTTAGCCGTTGTCGTACTGGTTTGACATCTGGATACATCTTAATTTTGTGTTCAACGATACTCGAGTCGATGCCTGGCATCTCACTGTATGACCAAGCAAAGACATCTCTGAATTCGCGAAAAAGAGCGTTATATATTTCCAGCTCTGAAGGAGAACAACACTTGCCGACATAAATATTCTCTACAACATCTGTTTTGGTTGAGATATTTATGGCTATAGTCTCTTCAATGTTGGACAAGTTTCGCTCGGAATCCACCTTATTTACAGTATTTGATAGAAAATCAACTACTGAAGGATGGTAAAGGTCATTTTGAGTATCTTCTTCATAATTCGGAAGAAGAGAACGATGGTGGGAATCATTCCATGGTGCTCCTTCAATTACCATAGCTTGGAGAATTCCTTCGTCAGTGCCATGCACTTGCGACCAAGGATCTGAAGGAGTACCATATTCTCTAGACCTATCCATCCAAATGCTTGATGAGTGTTGATTTGGGTTTGCCTCCCATGCTAGAAACATTGATTGCTATAATATTTCCATCGGGCTTGGGGGAAAAACCATTGCATGATCCATGTTGATATCGTTTTCTGAGATCTTTGTGGAAGATATCATGTTGCAGGTTCCTATTGATTCTACTTCCGCTAGATTGATCGGAAGTGGAAGAGCGAAAGTTCCCATTAATATAGGATCTTTTAGTAGGCCTACTCCGATATTCTGAAGCGAATGGGGGCTTCCATGGATCATGGGAATGCTTCCTGTAACTTGAGAACCATTGGGGAGGAAATTTTGTTGATCGACGATTGTAATCCCTCCTTGGAAAGGAAATGCAATCTTTCTAAAATAGGTCGACACAACTGCCGCCATGGCATATATCCATGGTCGTCCCAGTAGGATGTTGTAATCAAGATTCCCATCGATGACTTCAACATCTATTTCTACCGTTTTCCCTCCTAGTTCAACTTTCAAGTTATTTAGGATACCGTATGGGGTATATGTCCTTCCGTCGAATGCTTTTAATGTCGTCGCAGACCGCGACAAGGTTGGAGATCCTAAAGTTTTCCAGCAACTCATCGACATAATACATGTAGATGCCCCCTCATCAATAATCATTCGGTGAACAGTTTTGTTGAGGGCTTTCACTTGAACAAGGAAAGCTAATTGAGCTGGTAACTGAGGATCGTACCCTTTGTGGTCGAAAGATACAAGATTGGAATCCTTTGGATCAATCCCACCAATGGCCGATAACAAAGCCTGCCTTTGGGATGGGCAATTTTGTAGTACTTCAAGAGTCGACATAGCGGATGGCGATTGGGCCAAATCTTCCACTATGTTATAATGCTATGCCGCTCTAGCGCGGGGATTAAATGTCGACTTGTGTACTACTCCCTTTGGCGGTTTTATTGTCAATTCAGGGATGGTAGGTGGTACAACTTCCGTCGAAGTTGTTGTCGAACGACTTGATAAACCATTCAGCCAATAGCTGATCAGGAACGTACGTTTTTACCATCCTACGACGACGTCGCCACTCATGTATATGATCGGATATGTGAGTGGCCGTTGTCTGTTTGAAGTTGGTAAGCAGTTATGTTCCCGTTTCATACCTTATTGGTAATTGAAAATGGGTTAAAAAGGTTGTGGCTAAGGTACTGAAGTTGTCGAACGAAGCTCTAGGCAATTCAATGTACCATTTTGCCGCTAGACCCGTTAACGTCCTCTGAAAGAGGCGAAGTCTTATCGAATCATCATTTAGGGTGTTTGATGAACACCATAGATGAAAGGTCATCACATGATTCGATGGATCTTCACCCAGATTTCCATTAAATTTACGAATATTTGATGGAAGTTTATGCGGAATCGCTGGCCACCAAGGGGCGTAAGCAATCGGATCATTTGTTAACCGGTTTAAATCAAGTAACTCTAAAGTTGCCACGAATGGTAACTGTTGATTCAGGTTAGGTGAAGCATACCCAGGATACGATGGAATCACCTGAGCAGTTGGTCTTTGCATACCGGCATAATGCATTTGATGCTGGTATGTTTGGTAAGGTTGGTGGACTTGACCATTATAAAATGGTTGATTTTGACCGTTTTGAATGTACGGCTATCCACTGTTCGCAAAGATCTGCTGCTCAGCACCTTGGTACACTTGTTGGAATTGTAGTTGTTGGTATTGCACCAGCCACGGTTGTGAAGCCATGTGCTATTGCCCGATACTAACCATTTGACCAAGGTGCGGGGTAATTGTACCCGTCTGGACCTGTGTCGACCCACTAGTCGGCGATTGTGGTTGAGTTGCAAGGTCAAGGGACTATTGCATTACAACCTGAGAAACTTGAGGTTGGCATACAACAGGCAGCACTTGAACTTGCGACACCGTCACAATAGCTGACGTAGTCGGTATGTTCAACATAGGTACATTGTTGCATTGAATATACAACTCTTGGTTGTTGAGGTAGTATAGGTACCCAACCACTTGAAGTAATTCCAGTATAACCTAAATGCTATTGTGAACTCCCGTATGGATATCCTCCCGGAGGGGATAATGACAGGGCATACTGCCCCCCATACAGTGGTAATCTAGAACTCAAGGGAATTATTTGCCCTTGGGGACCGGACTGCCCAAATTGACCTCCAAATGGATAAATTTGTTGAGACTCAACATAAGAGTTTCCGGATATAATTCCGGATGAACAAATAGGAACGGACCAGACTGTCGAAATAGCCCCTGGGTGGGCTCCTTCTAGCGGTTGTGAGCTAGTCGGGATAGATGGTATGCCGGTGAACATTGTTGGAGTGACAGCTGGAAGTTCTGCCGTCGCTGTGTCAGAAGACACAGTCCTAGATGTTGACGGTTGTTCAGACATTTGTAGTCTATCCAAAAGATTACCTAGTGATTCTACATGAACTTCCGCTGGTGGTAGACTAAGTTCTGATGTCGAAGGATATAGAGTGATCCCGACTCCAAAGTGCGTTCGAGTACTTGCTTGAGGATCTTCTACAATTTCTTCTATCGCAATCAGACCAAATGGAAGGGGAAGACCGTCAGGTCCGTAAAATATTTCTGGTGCCAAAGAGACAGCGACAGATGTTTGAAGAGTAAGACTCTCTGAACCGGTTATAGATGGAACTGGTTCAGTAACACAAGTGTTTATTCTCAAACTAGGATCAATACCACTGTTCTTCTGTGGCTGTTGAACTTCTTCTGTTGAGGCAGGGATTCTAGAAATGTTTGGAGTAACCGGAGTCTCTGATATCGTTGGAACACTTGTTCTAACTTTGATATGAGACTTGGAACCGGTTAAACGAGTTCGCTTTGTCCGTATTGGTTTCGCTCCCGGAGACAAAGATGGTTGACTCGTAAGCCTCCGCGAACGATGGGGTTTCAATTGAATTTCTTCCATGATTGCGGATTACTCGATCAACTAAAATAAAGGGAAGGTATGTTTCCGAATTAAATGAATTTTAGACGCTTTTGACAGAACTTGTTTTTTTAGTTTTTAGGAGTCGAGAAAAAACAAAAGACGACTCTAGTCTCCTTCGATTTTTAATGAGCCTGAAGTGACAAGTGCTCAGATGGACCTTTTCCGTTAAGGAGTCTGAAAAGGAACGAAAGGGACTGCTCTAGAGGTCTAGGTAGAGGGAGTACCAAACCAATCGCAAAACTGTAGAATACTTTTTACGGTACGACAGTCAATCTTCCCGAATGATGTGTTCGGTGCATTGCGATCAGTAGGGCGGCCGACACGGCTTCCTATGGATAAAAGGTTTTAAGCCTATAGGGGTCTCCCAATATATACTCGATGGTACGTGGGAGCACAAGTCCATACTGGCACTTATCGTCTCAAAGTGGAGGAATCACCCAACCATCAGTGAGGACAATAGTTACCAGGCTTTGCGACGCCGAAATACGTCTCTAGCCTAGACCTCTAAATGTTGTGCATTAAGTTCCAAAGCGTTGTTAAGTTCATTGAATTTATTTTAAGTTGATCTTTCTTATGAAGTTTGCCTTTTGGTATCACCACGATATGTAGATGTAATTCCTAAAATGCAATCTAAAGATGATAAACAAACTTTTATCTCTTTTCAGCAATGAAAATCCTAGCTACAAGGGAAAAGAAAGACACAATCTTTTCGCAAAGAGCAAAGAGCACACTGTAAATGCACCTTTCCTAAATCAAGCCAAACAGACTGTCAATATGCAAATGCACATGCATGTGTTTTGTTTTTTCACTTTCTTAATATTGATGCCTAAAAAGAAAGTTGTTGTACAAATCTGAATTCGCTTTCAAGTGAAAAACACAAACAAACTTCTTTTCGAAATCAAAAGGTAGAGACGATTATGACACTTTATGATTTTGAAATAAACACTTGTTTCGACACTAGAAATTCACAAATTCAGACCAAAGGCAAAAGTAAAAGCATAATCGACTATCAACAACAAATAAACTTTCTCCTATGATCAAAATCGACACTTGCGACAGATCTAAATCAAAGGACGATGGTATGACTATTCTACTTTTGCAATGGAAAATTGTAAATGACGTAACAAACACACAAAAAACATCTACAGTTTCTTTTATACAACTGAGGCAGAATATCAGCAAAGAAAAGGGGTTTTTAAACAGACACACACACTGATCACAGGCTGCAAAAATCAGAGACAAAACTGAAAAATTGAGCAAAGAACCTCAGCTGCACAAGGTCAGGCTGATCAACGCACCTGCTACACAGAGAAACTGGATTGCAATGCAAGTTGCCCTCTCGGGAACTGCGCTGAAATGCAGGAACTCTTCACAGTACCTGCACTGGGGCAGAAACGAGAATTCTATCCGGGTTCTGGGTCACGGTTTGCAGTTTAATCTATGGTTTTTGGCCGAGTAAAAGCAATCAGTAATGCACAATCAGAGGGTATATTTAAAGGAGGTCTAAGAGCTATCACAAAGGGCAATCAAATCATTTGTGAATCAACTGTTCAAATCATAAACAGATCCAGTGAATGGATTGAAGTAGTAGATGTCTACTTTGCATTTGTTAATGGCAAATGCAGTTCGATTTGCTACTTCTAAGTTTATGAAACAAACAGTAAGAGAAACACAAACAAACTAACTAGACGATCGTCCCCAACGGAGTCGCCATTTTGTTAACGGGAAAAGTGTCTATTCAGAATGACCCTATCCCACTAAGGTGTGACAGTGACCTTAGAAACAAACAGAGAAAATTATTTTTGTATTCTCCTTTATGAACTATAAACAAAGAGAAATAGGATGAACCAACCTGTGTCTTGCGCTAGTCCTTTGATCCAATCTCTCTTCTCTTTTACAACTCCCAGCTACCTGCTCCCTTACTTGCCCAGCTTCACCAAATACCTGCAAGATCACAGAAGAAGGAAACTATACAAAGACATGGGTTAATACTCATAAAAAGCTTAGGATCAGATTTAAGCGAAACATACAAATGTAACAAACATCAATGATACACAAGCATGTAGGAGAAACTCAAATAGTTTTATTGATATAACAAGAAGATCCAGGAGGAGTTACAACCGATGATTCCTGATCCAGCATCAACCTCCTAGCAGAGAAGCCCCTTCTTCACCTCCAACAAAGCATAAATCACCCAATACTCTGATATCTATCTCAAAACCAACAACAATTCTCTGCAATGTACAATATTCCAGCCTCTGGATCTCTTGGTGAGGGATCCATATATAGATGTATGCAAAGAGGATGAGTCAGCTCATGAATTGATTAGTGGCTTTTCTCTGTCAGTTCTTGCTTCCACTTGGAGACTGAGAGCCTCTTACTCATCCCTGGTCGAATTCAGTGAGGCAAGTGTCATTGGAGAAGATTCTGGAAGCTTCCATTGTCTGTCCACCTCGTGGAATGACTCTGCCACTTGTCATTTCCCGCTCAACGCACCCTGGTAGTGCATTTAGGTGCGTTGCAACGCACCTAGCTAGTGTACTTGGGTGCTTTGCAACGCAGCTAGCTAGTGGAGCAGCTGAAATGATCCTGATTTGACTAGTTCTGAGCAGTTTCTGGTGGAGAACTTCTAGGAGAAGCTATAATTTGTTGACCTTGTTCCTTTAGGAGTTAGAAAAACACTTTTAGGGACTTAGGAGCCCTTGGTTTATGGACATTTCATGCTCAGATCTGTAAGGCACAAAAATGTCTATAACACAAGGATTCCAATTTGGTGGGGGTTGAAAGTTCATAGAGTTGTTAAACCCTTGATTTTGTTGCCCTTGCCAAGGTCTCCTTGCAACAAAACAGAGAGACTCAATTGTGTTTGGATCTTCTTGAAAGACAGCTTTGAGCCCAGGAATTGAAGGACAATCCTTGGTCTCATGATTTTCTAAACAGATCACACATGTTTCTACAACTTTTGCATCCAAGGGACATTCCCTGAGAGCATGTTTTCTTCTACATTTTGGGCAAAAGATGGTTAAAGCTTCAACTTCTGCTTTCTGCTTATTGTGGATCTTAAGAGTGTTTAGTTTCTCACTAAGACTCCCTAAGATATTAGTTTTGAATTCATCAAGCATATTGCCAATCTCAGCCCTACTTACTGATCCAGTTGCAGATTTGTTTGCTCTGATGAGAGAAGGATCTCTAGGCCCTTTTCCAGTTTTAGATTTTCCTCTTGAGAGATGGACACATAGTTCTGCTATGTCATGAAGTGGAAGTTGAGATATGTCTCCTTTTCCCATCATGTTCAAAATATCTATCCATTCATCTCTAATGGCTTTTAATAGAAGGGCTTTCAAGGTCTCCTCATCTAAGTTACTCATTTTTGCTCTTTTCAGATTGTATTGGAATATTTCAAGTAAATACTCCAAGTTTTCATCTTCTCTTTGTACCATTTTAAATATTTCATCCTTGTGGTTGCTAGGCATACAATAATCCATGTATCTATCCAAAAAAATTTGTTTCTTATCATTCCAAGTCCTAATGGATTGAGTGAGTAATCCCATGAACCATTTCAAGGTAGCTCCTTTCAATGTTGAAGGAAACAGTTTGAGCTTTTGAGAGTCTTCCAGATAATCATAGGTTCGACACAGGACCTCAAACTCAAATAGAAATGTTTCAGGATCTTCATTTCTTAACCCATGAAAGTTTGGGAGGACAGATGGTGAAATATTTTTCATTGTTGCTCGAGAATCCTCATCGACTATAGGAAAACCAAATGAGTTATCTCCATCCCTATTTCCCCCATTGTTACCTCTATCTCCTCCATTATTTCCTCCCCCCCCTCCTCTACCTCTACCTCTACCAAATCCATTAACTCCCTCTTCTGTCATGGTAGTTTTCTCAGAGATTTCAGAGTCCTCTAGTTCCTCTACTAATGGCGAATGAGGAGAAATTTCTCCCTCTTCTTCCTTAGGTGATTCTACTTCTTCAATTACAATGTTTCTCCCTGTAGAAGAAAAGAAAGGATCTTTTCCTAATTCAGATTCGATGGATGGTGAGGAAGAGTCTCCTAACTCAACTACTGTCTCTTGAATTCCAGGAATCCTAGGGCTAGGAGTATAGGTTGGAGATGATGGAGGTGTCTCTTGTCTATTCCTTGAGGTAGAAGGAGTTGTAAAAATTTAACTCTTGGCTCTAGCTAAAAACCTTCCCCTAGAATCTCTTGCTCTATGCATGTCATTTTTTTATTTTTCTTCAAGTCGGGCTAATAATTCTCTTTCTGATCTTCCAGGTCACTCTAGGTGCAAGAAGAGAGCATACTCAAGAAACTATTAAACAAATAAATTTCTCTTTTCTGGTCCTCCAGATCACACTAAGTGCAAGAGGAGAGCATACTTTGAGAGGTTATCAATTTTCCTTCCTTGAAATTTTCTTGTTTTTTTTTTAAGAAATTGGCTACCTAATTTCAGTTCCCCGGCAACGGCGCCAAAATGTTTGGTCAATTTAGTGTGTTCTAAATTGCTATTTAAAATGTCAATCCGGGATTCGTAAACTGACAAGTGAAGTGTACTATATGTACAAGATAACCATTTCCTTAGTCTTTTGTCGTTTTTGAGTTTTTTTAGTTTGTTTTTGGATTTATCTTTCCCTAATGTGTGATGGTGAAAATGGAAGATAGGTATGGATGGTAATGGTGATTTCTACAGTGATTTTCCCAAACTTAAAAGTGTCCAAAAAGAAAGCTTTAAAACAACTGTAATGAAATCAATTCTTAAGAGGAAGTAAATGTATCAAACAGTGAAATAATGACAATGGTCCAGTATCCTTGCTGCTGAATGAAAAAGAAAGTAAAAACTAAACTTAAAGCAACTCAAAAACTAAAAGCAAAGCAACTAATTCACATTACTTCAACTCTTCTGATCCTTTACCCTTCAGCTCAATCTACCTTGTGGGAAGTAATCATGAACAAGTTAAGCAATATGATATCTAAATGGAAAGAAATTAAATTACATAAAGGAAACTAATCACACTACTTCAACTCTTCTGATCCTTTACCCTTTAGCTCAATCTACCTTGTGGGAAACAATCATGAACAAGTTTAAGCAATATGATATCTAAATGGCAAGAAATTAAATTGCATAAAGGAAACTAATCACACTACTTCAACTCTTCTGATCCTTTACCCTTCAGCTCAATCTACCTTGTGGGAAGCAATCATGAACAAGTTTAAGCAATATGATAACTAATTCACACTACAATAAATAATATTCTGATTCCTTACTAATAGAGTCACTTGAATATAGAAAGAAACCATAAACAAATGAGTAGTATGATATCTAAGTAGCAGAAAAATAAATAAGCAAAACACAATTTGAAAAAGGACAGTGCTGGAATTAAACTTCAGAAAATGAAAATTAGCAGGAAGGACAAGATGATCTCATATGTCAGTAGTTATCAAAAAGATGAAAATTTTCCCGGGCTGCCTAAGAAAACCTGTAGAAAAGCATTGATCAGCTGACAGCTATAAGAAAACAGAAGTGAAAATGTAAACAACAGTGAATTAAAAACATGAAAACAACATGTTATATACAAGCTAATGATTATGAAAACAGAAACACAATAAAATCAAATGAAAACTATACAGGGCTTTAGTGTGTAGGGGCCCTCTGCCACCTCAGCCAGTCAACGAACAGTCACAAAAACGAGCTCAGGAAAGTAGTCTTCTCATGTATTAAAGCAGCAGCAAAATATTTAAAACAGAGTACAATGGGGTGATAATAACAATTGTTCAGAAATTACATCTCCAAAAAGCTTCTACACAGCGTTTATCAACCCGTTATTTATAATGGAAAAGTGTTGTAACTAACTAACTAAATCCTATGTTGTCAACTGCGTTGCCAGGGACATGTAGATCTCCTCAGCCCGAGATCTAGCGTAACGATCATCATGTTCATTAAATCTTCAGAGTGGTAGCTGTTGGATTCAGGTTACGGGGTTGATCTCCAGGTGTGTCGATGTCTCCGTGAGTTGAGGACTGTGCCATGTAAACTTTCATGTGCTCAAAAGAGAGACGTGCCACCGCTAAATTCCTTGGTTCGCTTTGCCTTTGACCCTTGTTGACCGTGACCTTTTATGGATGATTTGGTTGATCTGAAGGAACACATTCCATGTACCCGTCACCTGTAGCTTGCCCATGTGGCTCGTTTCTTCATAAGACACCTGTAGCATAGCCTTTAACAAAATGGCTGCGGAATCCTGTGCTGGCTGCGGAAACCTGTGCTGGATGCGGAAACTGACAAGTTTCTGCAGCTGCCTGAACAAAAATCTAAACTAAACAACAATCATAAACATAGTTAGAAAACCATGTCAGAAGCTCTTTTTAGACTATAATGCAATGATTTAACAGCTTGGTGGATGAAGTAAGTGGAAAAAGAAGGCTGAGAGGGTGTATAGGAAGGTGCAGGCTTGAGGCTCAACAACATGCTAAAAAAGGATTCAAATGTTAAATGGACAATAGAAGCCAAACAAGCATTTGAAGAAATTAAATTGGCTTTGACCAGAACACCAGTCCTCACAAGTCCAAAGTTTGACAGAGACTTCATAATTTTCTCATTTGCATCAAAACACACCATAACAGTTGTCTTAATTCAAAAAGATGATCAAGGATGTGAAATTCCCATAGCCTTTTTCAGTAAAGCACTTAGAGATGCACCTCTAAATTACAAAATCATGGAAAAACAAGCTTATGCACTTGTGAAAGCTATTCAAGACTTCAGAGTCTACATACTGCACTCACATGTAGTAGCTTATGTGCCAAATGTTGTTGTTAAATACATCTTGACTCAGGATGGAATTGAAAGAAAACGAGGTAAATGGATAGCTAAAATACTGGAATATGACATTGAAATAAAACCTACAAAGCTGATAAAAGGACAGGGATTAGCCAAATTCATGACTGAAACAAACTTTCAAGCCCTGGATATTAATGAAATGGATAATGAACAGGAGATGGTGACTCCACAAATCAGCCAGGCCTTCTTAGAATCACCTTGGTATGCTGATATAATTCATGTATTATTAAACCTGCATGCTCCTACAGGGTTATCCAGAACAAAGAAAAGGTTTTTAAAAATGAAAGCTTCAAAATTCTGTATTTTAGATAATGCTCTTTTTTGGAAAAATCATGAATGTATTTTATTGAATTGTTTAATAAAAGAAGAAGCTGACAAAATTCTCAAAGAATTTCATGTAGGGGACTGCAGTGGACACCTCTACTAGAAATCAACTGTGACAAAATCCTAAGGGTTGGATTTGACTAGTCAACCTTGTTCGCTAATGTAAAGAAGTTTGTCACTGCTTGCCACAAATGCCAAATTTTTGAAAGCAAAAGGAAACTATTACCCTTGCCCTTGAGACCAATTTCCATAGAAAAACCATTTCAACAATGGGGTTTAGACTTCATTGGAGAAATCCACCCTCTCTCTTCTGGCCAACATAAATGGATCCTTACTGCCACAGACTATTTCACCAAATGGATAGAAGCCATCCCTACTAGACAAGCCAATGATATAGTGATTATAGGATTTTTAGAAACCAATATCTTGTTTAGGTTTGGTTGTCCTGAAAAAATCATTACTGATAATGTTGCTGCCTTCAAGTCCAAGAAACTGATATATTTCTGCAGCAAATACCATATCGCTTTAGGCCATTCCATAACCTATTACCCTCAAGGTAATGGTCTAGCTGAGTCTTCCAATAAAAGCCTAATCAATATTATTAAGAAACTGCTGGAAGAGAACAAGAAAAACTGGCACAAGAAACTCACAAATGCACTATGGGCAGACGGACTTACTACAAAAAGATCAATTGGAACCAACCCTTATGAGTTAGTTTATGGCATGGATGCTATGTTTCCTTCATATTTAGGAGTTCCTGTGATGAAATTACTGCAAGAAGCTCAGGTGGAACCAAATAACATTCAAAGAAGAATAAATCAGACCATCCATTTGCAACAGACCAGAGAAGAGGTGCACCAAAGATCTCAAGTGTTACAAGAAAAACTTAAGAAGATATTTGATAAAAGGACCAAATCAGAAGATTTATACATTGGAGACAAAGTTCTAAGGTGGGATTCCAGGAGAGAAGACAAAGGAAAACATGAGAAGTTTGACTGTCTGTGGAAAGGACCATATATCATCCAGACATTGCAAGGGAACAATACTTAATTTCTGAAGAGCCTGGATGGTACAGAAACAGAAGAAGGACCAGTGAATGGCCGAATGCTAAAACATTACTTTGATCCAGTTTTTTGATATCAGATTCAAACAGCTTGAAAGAAGTGATCAACTTGTTTATTTCGGCAATGAGAATAAGGAGGAAAGTGCAGAAAATGTTGAAATCAGTGAAGTAACTCTACCATTTTTGTTTTGCCTCATTTTAGTTTATCAGAGATTGCAGAAGAATATTTGGGAGCAGGAACACAAGATCAAATAATCCAAGTAGACTATCCAAAATAAATGTACAGTTGTTTGAATCAGCTCAAGATTAGTGTATATATTTCACAGCATATTTTTGTATAGTTTCTACATTCAGCAAAGGAAGATTTCAGGGAACAGTAAAAGGTATTCATAAGGCCATCTAACCTACTTTTCTTGACTTTCCACAAGGAAAGCCATCCCCAAGTGGAGCCAGTGTTATACTCCTATAGTTATAGGTGTCATATTTCATGATTGATTGGTTGGGCTCTGTAATATGTTCATCCTTTCCTTGCTATAAAGGTTTCCATATTATCAAAAATCGAAAAATAAAAAAATGTAAAGAGGGTATACCCTAAAAGAAAAATCAAAGGGTGAAAAAATAAATGGTGAAAAGAAAAAATGAGAAAAAATGAACCCCAAATAAAGAAAGACCAGGAAAGTGTGCAAGTCCAAAAAGCCACTACTTTTTCATTTTTGCAAAATAGAGCATTGTGTGCAGCTTGTTAACTTCATGCCACAATTGATGAATGGCCAAACAGCTTGATTTTGGCCAGTTTATGTTTGAATTTCCTGTTTTAGAAATAGAGAATAAAATCTGTCCAAATTGTTTATTCTTGGCAGATAAGTAGATAGGTAGAGAAGCAAAGGAGATCAATAGTTTAATCTGAGCCCTTAGAAGTAATAAGTGCAGACTTAGGTAGGCTTACAGTGAAAAGAAAAGAAGATTGAAAACGGTTTACTAGTCTAAGTGCACCCAAAGAAAAGAAGAAAAAATGTTAGGCAAAGTAGGTTGGGTAGGTAGATGAAGTTGCAGAATAAGACTTGTGGTAGGTTTTGTATTTTAAAAATGTGTTAACTTTCACTCTCATCACAAGTGCAAGGCAGATATTTTTGGGGCAGCTCAAGCGAGGCAGATTCCATAACTAACTTCCCTTCATGTCCTTTCCCCAAATCATTTACTAATTTCCCCCAGAGATATTAAGATCTACTTAATATCACTAAGTCACTCATTCCATTTCATAATTGGCCTAAGTGAATTCCCATTTTACTTAGGAAAAATGCATACTATCACCCCAAAACCCCTGTTTTTTCCTTTTTGCCTAAGTTTTCAACACTATAACTTAGCGCTCGATTCATTTTTTCATATTAACTTTGACTTTATTATTTAAAATCCTACCCCATTCCCCTTTCCCATATTATATTTATATTGTAAAAACCCCAAATAATACATATTTCCCGCCCCCGGTTAAACTATAACCATAGCACAGTTTGTCAGGACCTAATGGTTTATCATAAACCCATTAAGAACCCTCCCCGTGCCCATACAATGGAATTAATTAACCACCTGGGTTAATTAATAAACCTAATCCAACCCTGCGAACCAATCAAATCCGCCCTGATATAATTAAAAAACGTGATTTATATGTGCCGGTCCCGCGTGTCAAACGCCCACCATCTCCGCGTAGCACCCACCGTTCGATCAACCATCGCACATCAGACGGCTGATATTTATTTCGCAACCCCCCCATATGCCGCACGTTAAGTCTCGGGGAACCGGCGGTATTACGCTCGTACCAGGGACACGTGTCGACCGCCCACCATGTTCACTAACCCTCCGCCCGAAACTGCCCAAGCCCAAAAGTGATGCGGGAAAAACCATTTACTGCCCTCCCCCGCTGACGTCATCTGCTGGCATCAGCTGTCCTTTGTTGATGTCACTTGCCATGTCACCGCCACGTCGTCTGTCCCATACTCTCGCTGACGTCATCCGTCCTTGAAATCAAATTTTCCTGCCAAAAATCATTTTTGTTCAATAAAAAGGAAAAAAGTCAGTTTTTGCTATGTTTTTTGCATATCGCGCTCCAAGCATTAAAAGCGACCAAAATCAAATGTTCCCGGTCCTCGACCGCCTCCGACCAGGAAAAAGCTCCATCGACGAGCTCGGCCTCAACAAACCCGCCATTTTGCAGTTTTTCTTCCTCTTAGACACAGTTGAAAGCAAACAAAGGAATTTCCAAGCTCGCAGAAGAGAGAAATGAAGATATACAGGATATTTTGTTACCCTAGCCAGTGGAAACCTGCAGAAACATCAATTGCACGGGAAAGGCGGTGTAAAGACACGTTGCAGTATTATTTTTTGCCAGACAATGTTGAGTAGAAGTCAAAACACATTAAAGAGTATCAGTGCAGAATTAAAGGCAAGTCAGGTCAGAATTAAAGAGTATTAGGAGCCGACAAAGAGAAGCAGATCAGAATTTGAAAGCACAGTTAAGGCAAACAATCAGCGCATAGCTACTACAGGACAGCTGCAAGCCGAACCTTAAAGAGCCAGCCTCTAGCACAGCATAAGTTAGCTGTTTCTACTTTTCTTGTAAATTACTTTAGGTTAAAATCCAGATATTATCTCACAGCTTTGATGAGATACCTGTTGTACCTATTTTGTTGTATAAATACCCCCTCCATTAGAGTTTTAAAGAAGTTGGGTGTGTGTACATTTCTGAGACTTTGCTGTAATATTTAACTTTTGGAATAAAAAGATGTTGAAAACAAACTGTTTTCGAGCCTACCAGATGAAGAATTGATGCAGAGGACTTATCACACAATTCTTGAATCAAACTCTGGATCAATAAGTCCCCTATATCTTATGTTTTATAGTTTTCTTGTTTTCTATATCATCTGTGTCTCATAATCTGAATGATGAAGAAAATGGTTAATTCAGAATTTACTTGACTGCACTCTGTTTTCAATCTTTATTATTCTCTTTGTTTTCTTCAGAGTTAGAATAAACAGTGAATTCTTAATTGCTCATGTTTCTTGATTCTCTCATGTTGAGTATTTGCTAAGGAATTCTTCACTGCTCCTTATCAGTAATCATCCATTTTCCCTCTTTCAATATGATGAAGGATTCTTAACTGCCCTTCACCCATTTGGGCCCATTCCATCTGTTTTTAGCTCTTTAATTTGTTCCCCGTTTGACTACCTTACTCTGTGATGCCATCCTCTATAAGAAACCTAATCCAGAAAACCATCTTCTTTTACTCCATCATGCCCAATGGACTGAACCATTCTGTTTTACCTCACTGTTCTATTGAATCTCACCACCCAAACTCAAAACAAAACCCTTGTACTTCATAACTAGCCTAAAACCTTTAAAAAACAAAGCTAAATCATAAAGAGAGAGCCCTCTCTGGATATAGGTTGGCTAGATTCTGTATCTAAAAGATTGGTCTGTGGTTACCTCGACCGTATTCCTTTTCTCAAAACTTTTGGGAACAACTTGAGTGATAATAGACTCAAAGATTCTTTTGATGATTTCTATGTTTCATATATTCCTAGAGCCAAAAATCAACTCGCTAATTCCCCTGCTATGTCTGCTAGTATGTTTATCCCTCCCATGCCTCCCAGGCTAGTTTATGAAGTGCAAATGAAATATAAACCACCATTGCCAAATAATGTCCAGCATTGGAAATTTTTTGATGATGATGATGAAATAAATAGGTTTCTCCAAGTCATTGATGAGTTTTCTGAAATGCAAATTGACCAAGAAAATGAAGCCTTGGAAGAAAGTCCCAAATCCCAGCTTAAAAACAAAATTGGCAAAGATAGCATTGTCAAGCTTCCCAACAATCATATTCCTAAAGGTTTAATTCCTCTAGAAAGACTGTTTGACCAAAATGATGTGCCTTACAAGGCTGCCCAAAAAGAAGATCAATCTGCAGTTTGTAAATATGATATAGGGATTTCAGGTCAGCCTAGACAAAAATTTGTTTACTCATCTGTCTGCTGATCAATGTTCTGAATACTGCAATTTAATGAAGCAATTTGTTGATGTGCTTGCCTGGGAATATAGTGACTTGAAAACCTATGATAAAAAGATTATTCAGCATAAAATCCCTCTGGAGAAAGATAGCATACCCTTCAAGCAGAAGCTGAGACCAATAAATCCTATGCTCCTCCCTATGATTGAAATTGAAATTGAAAAGTTGTTGGCTGCCAAAATTATAGTCCCTCTTAGATAATCAAAATGGGTAGCCAACCTAGTAGTGGTGAGGAAGAAAAGTGGAGAAATCAGGCTCTATGTTGATTTCAGAAACTTAAACAAATGCTCTAAGAAAGACAACTATCCTCTACCCAAGATGGAGCATTTGCTGCAAAAAGTTTCAGGAGCCAAAGTGATGTCTTTCGTGGATGGATTTTCAGGCTTTAATCAGATTGCTGTGCATCCAGATGACCAAGAGAAGACTGCATTCACCACTCCTTGGGGCACTTTTATGTATTCCAAGATGCCTTTTGGGTTGATGAATGTTGGAGCCACCTTTCAGAGAGCTATGGATATAGCATTTGTGGGAGAAAAGGATAAGTTTGTCTAGATCTACCTAGATGATATAACAGTATACTTCAGTAGCCATCATGACCACTTGCAGCATTTAAAGAGAGCTTTTTTGAAGTGCAAAAGGTTTGGGATTTCAGTCAATCCTAAAAAATCACAATTTGCTTTAGAAGAAGGCAAGCTGTTGGGACATATTGTTTCTGCTGCAGGTGTCCGAATTGACCCAAAAAGAGTAAGTGCAATACAGACTTTGTCTGTCCCGAGTTCAAAGAAAGATATCCAGTCCTTTCTGGGAAAAATAAATTTTGTAAGAAGGCTTATCCCAAATTTTGCAGAATTGGTGAAGCATATTACCTCCATGTTGTAGAAGGGGTCAGAGATCAAATGGACTGATATAGCAAGAGGATCTTTTGAGTTCATTAAGAAAGCTATTATGGAGGCTCCCACTTTAATAAGTCGAGATTACAGCAAGGAGTTCCATATATTTTCATTTTCCTCTAATGACACCATTGCAGCAGCGTTATTGCAAGCAGATGGAGAAGGGTCAGAGCATCCGGTGCCATTTTTTAGCAAAAACTGAAGGGATGCTGAACTAAGGTATGCCATTATTGAAAAACAAGCATATGCTCTTATCAAATCCTTGAAAGCTTTCAGAGTTTACATTCTACATTCCAAAATAATTGCATATGTACCTTCTGCTGCAATAAAAGATGTCTTAACACAACCTGATGTTGATGGAAGAAGCGCTAAATGGATTACAAAGTTGATTGAATTTAATATAGAGCTGAAGCCCACCAAACTTATCAGAGGTCAGGGTATTGCCAAGTTGTTAGCTGAAGAAAATTGCAGATCATTGGATATAAATTTCCTATGCACAATTGTAGAAATTCGTCAAACAGATGAAGAAGAGGAAGCACATGAACCAGAGAGAAAGCAGTCAGTGGAAGAAAGTCTAGCTTCTTGTGATTGCTATTCTGAAATAATTAAATTCTTGCTGAAGCTAGAAATCCCTCCAGGCCTTACTCAAAGTCAAGCTAGAACTATTAAGCTTAGAGCAGTTAAATATTTCATTAATGAAAATCTGCTCTATTGGAGGGATCCATCTGGAGTGCTTTTAAGGTGTCTTGACAAAGAACAATCAATAAAACTTATGCAACAGTTTTATTCAAACATGTGTGGAGGACACCATTATTGGAAAACCACTACCCATAAGATTCTCAGAGCTGGGTACTATTGGCCCATTTTATTTTCTGATGTATTTTCGTTTGTTAAATCTTGTGACAGGTGCCAAAGATTTGAAGGAAAGCAGCAATTGAATCCCTGCCCTCAAAACCAATACATGCAAAAGGACCTTTTCAACAGTGGGGCTTGGATTTTATTGGAGAAATCAGTCCACATTCCAGTGGCCAGCACATATGGATATTAGTAGCCACTGATTATTTCACTAAGTGGATTGAAGCAGTCCCTACCAGGAAGGCTGATCATAATGTGGTCATGAAGTTTTTGACGGAAAATATCTTCACCATATTTGGTTGTCCACATAAATTAGTCACAAACAATGCAACAGCTTTCAGAGCAAAAGAATTGGTGGATATGTGCAATTCAATGGGTATTAAACTGTTTCATTTCACCTCATACTATCCTCAAGGTAATGGTCTAGCAGAATTCTCTAATAAAAGCCCGATAAGAATAATTAAGAAGTTGTTGGAGGAAAATAAAAAGAATTGGAATTTCAAGCTCAAGTATGCACTATGGGCTGAAAGAGTGACCACTAAGAAATCCACAGGTAATTCTCCATTCAAGCTGGTATATGGCACTGAAGCTGTATTTCCAATTCAGTTAACTCTCCCTGTTGCAAAAGTCCTTCAAGAAGAGCAAAACGAGGAAGAAGACATGGCAAAAAGGATCACTGATTTAGTAGAGGTACATCAAATCAGAGAACAACTGGTTGAAAAGTATGCAGCACATCAGAAAAAGATCAAGGATGCTTTTGACAGGAAGACAAAGAAAGATAATTTTTAGGTTGGAGAATTGGTTCTCAAGTGGGATGCATTGAAGGAAAAGAAAGGAAACCATGGGAAGTTTGATGCTTTCTGGATAGGGCCTTTTATCATTTCTCAAATTCAAGGGAACAACACCTTCATACTTAAAAGTATGGGAGGAAAGGTAGTTTTTGATGGCCCAGTTAATGGGTGTTTTTTGAAATTTTATGTGATTTAAGTTCTTTTGGCCTTAAAATTGTAAATATTTTGTTTTATCAGTTTTAGTGTAAGATCAGTCAGACTCCATGCCCAATGGAACACTAGGAATTTTGGTAATTTGTTTTCATCGGAAAGGCATTGATTTGCAGGTTCTTGAGACCTCACGGGGAGGATCTCATCCCCAGAAGGAGCCAGTGTTAGCTCTGCTATAGGTTGCTACTATTCAAGGGGCCTAAGAAAGTTGTTTTCCTCGGTTTTTGTGTAGAAAAGGTCTACATCGGTCACCTTCCTTATTCCCCTTGACCCCCGCTTATGTTTTCAAACCTGCTACCTGCATTCTACCTTTGAAACTCTGTGTAATTCCGTGTTTCCTCTAACCTCCGAGCACTAAGTTTTAGCCACCATATGACCATATTCACGTGATTGAGCGCCTTTACTTGATGTTTCCCCATCACATCAATCAAAAACATGCATAATCAACCTCCATCATTGATCGCATCCACTGTCAGATCCAACGACGATTGCATGTCCCGTGCCCGTAAGCTGCACACGCATTAGCCAGCGGGGGAAGTGGTTTGCCACCTGTCCCATCGGCCACGCGTCGACCAGTGAATGGGATCGCACAGGTTTGTATGAATACCACCATCCTCCTGTAAGCGGTGTAGGGAATACCACCCACCACCAAAATCGCCATCCCCGCGTGTTATATCACGTGCTATTTGTTCGCCCGATAGCCATCGAATCTGCTTGACCACGATCTGACGACCCACATTTATCCGTCCACATACCTCCTGATTCCATTCATTTGTTTTCCATGTAGTCTTCGTGTCCATAACCATTCTATACACCCGAAGGATGAAATCATCGACTACCCTGTACACGACAGAGTCACTCTTCAACCACCGCATTCAAGGAAGAATGGCTGAGAAGAAAAGGAGAACCTCGAGCAATTAAAGGCATTTATTAGTTATGGAGCTTCTTTCCGTACAACACTCCACCTGTTCAGGAAGGACAACCAAGCACCAAAGAATTTCAAATTCACTCATTGAAGTAGCAGATTATATCAGAGACCCATATTAGATAGTTAATGTGGTTGGTGGTCCATTATGACCCCTCGATGCATAGCATAGCAGAGATTTTTGTAAACAAACTCCATATATACTCAAAAAGACGATGTAATGAAGGTTGATGGTTGTAGTTTTGATGTAAGGTTCAACTTCTGGAGACTGTAACTACTGTGATATCTGCAACGTCTAGTCTTCATTTTTAGCTAATACAAGCTTCTTTTGTTGTTAATTTCTCACTTTCCATTTCTACTCTGTTCTAGGTTGTTCCTATTATGTATTTTTCATGTGATCTTGATGTTTAGAATTAGAGGGGCTATCATCCCACCTCTGTGTTAGAATCTAGTGTGTATCATTGAATATGCTATGCAAGTTTCTGTTTGCTTAGTGCCAGAGTGTTGTCATCCTATCTGTGCATTAGGAAATAGATTTGCAGACCTTTTTACTGGTTGCAGTCGATGTCACACGGAATGAGTCGTTCTTGTAGACAAGATCGACCTCCCTAGTATCTAGTGATATCTAGTGACAAACAAGCGAATCAAAAACTATCTTTCTCTAAATATGCAATTTATAAACAAAGGCAAACAAGTGTTTTTAGGCCTACCTTGGGTCCAATGCAAGTTTGTGGAAGCCTCGCTCCTTTGATCCAAATGAGCTCCCTTGTAGTGAAGCTGCAAAAGCAAACAAGCAAACAAATTAAATAGCACCTGAAAAGCCAATATCATAAAGCATACTTATCATGATGATCAAGGAATTCATGAAACAAATGACATAAGACAATTTGTTGAGAAAAATGAATCTGATTGTATTAATTCAAATCAAAGAATAACTTTACAACCTGTGCCTTGATGTTGTACAAGCTCCTCCCAGGGTCCAACAAGAAGTCTCCTCTACTTTGACAAGTTTCACTCTCTTCCCAATGAAGCCAAAAGGTATGTGATCTCTCCTATCAAGCTTAACTAGGAAGTCTCAATTCCACCAGCATTTACCCTCAAAAATGTTCAGCTTCTAACCTCCCTAGCAACCAACCCAATGCCTTAATTTATAGTGCAATGGAGGGAAGTTACTAGGTCCTCCTTCAAAGGGATAAAGCCCTCCTTCAAAGGGATAGCTCCTCTCATCAAGGGATTAGCTCCTTCTCTTTTGGGATGTATGAACCACCTAAGAGCGAACCATCCACGTCAAAATTCCTTCTAGAATCATCTAGAATTAACCCAAAGTGAGTCTTTTAGAATAAACTTGTGCCTTTTTGACTTTCATAGGGGTCCGCACCCACTCCTTTAGGGACAGAGTGGGCAGGTCCGCAGGTATTGTGAACAGGGGGTGCGGGACCGCAAGTAATAGTGAGAGAAAGTGCGGAACCAGAGCTTTGTTGATTTTTAATGTCTTTCTCTCATTTTCAAAGCTTGACATGAAGAGCTGAGGTCTGAGACTTGCTTAGGAGGACAGTATAAGTGATGATAGACCCATACTGACTGCAAATAGTCATGGTGACGATATTTTTGTGTAATAGTCGGCCATCACATGGTCTTCTGCATCTGCTAGTGTGGTCAGTATTCTCCATGTTCACTTAATCCTCAAACTATGAGTAATTGGTGGTCTAAATCCTTGTAGTCTGGGGGTGTTCACCCATGTCTGGGGTTAAGCATAGTAGAAGTGGTTATCTGGCTTGAATATGCATCATTCCTTCCATTCATCCACCTTTTTCCAACATTCTATGTTGAGTTTGTAATGTTCCTGAGCATATTTGAGATACAACCTAGGAGAGTTTCTTAGGGTGATAACATATAAAATCCAACTCATCGTCTCTTCCATCATCGCGTACGGGTTCAGTGTAGCACACTGCTTCGGATGGATCTAGTGGAACTACTACGCGTAGGGACTTTTTCTCGAATATCATTTTCTGCTTCTTCAGGTTGATAACTCGATTCATATCAGTGGTCCAGTCTATTCATAGCAACACGTGGTAAGGGTTGTTTTCATCAACAATCTCTATCACCTCAAAGTCTGTTTGAGTGCTCGTGCCTTCGATATCAATTGTTACCCCTTGCAACCTCCCCATGGGCAAGATCTTTTGTTGGTTCGCCATCCGTAATTGAATAGGGGACCACTGCAATGTGGGCTTGCCCATGCATTCCCATGTCTTCTTTGGTAACACATTCACATCCGAACCCAGGTCTAGGATTACCTAATCCATTTCATATTTGCCAATCTGCGTCATTAATCTCATTTCCCTTCCAGTGCGCAATGTATGCTTTCCTAGTTTCCATACTACGCGCGGTTCACCCGACCGTGCGCACCTAGTGATCAGTTCTTGTAGTCCTTTAACTGCCCTATTATCACACAACAACTTCATACATGTCTCTAAAAATGTAGTAAGCATAGAAGGATCCATTCCGGGCTCTGGTTGATCCTTACTACTTGAACTAGAGGCCTCTGCGAAGCTCTTCTTAGCTTCCATAAATGTCCTCTTTGCACATTCCAAGTCAAGCTTAGGTTCCTTTGTAGGAGCCTTGCGAACCCATGTATCTTCCTCGAGCTGATTCCCCTTATCTTCCCCTATGGTTGCACCACTTCTGAGCATCATATTCACATTTGGGTCTTCTTCGTGTGGTTCAGACCTCATCATTTGAATATTCTGTGTCAGAGTAGGCTGAAGTACCCCTTTCTCACACATCTGCATGATTAACGTAGGACAATCTACTGCTTCATGATCGAATTGAGCATAGTATGAACAAGATAGTCTTGTCGGGTTGGTACAATCATGGGCATAGTGCCCTAGTCCTCTGCAATTGTAACAGATTAACTGTCTGCAACCCCTTCCTGGCTCCATTCCTCCTCGTCCTCGACCTTGCCCTTGAAATCCACTGCGCGCCATTCCTGCTGCTAGGTCAAGGGCTCACGTTTCTGTCTGCAACCGATAGGCTCGGGTCTGATCCATCATTAACTTGTAGCTTTGACAACTACACTCGTCGTGGCCCACTGATCTACAAAAATTACAAAACAGTTGCCAGGGAGTTTGTGTATACTTCTGCAACAAGTGACAGTTATTTGTCGTGTGTTTTCCTCCTATCTGACAGATTGCACACTAGAGTGCGGGTGCCACACTTTGCCCTTCCTGTGCTTCTGGTCTCAATAGAATTGGTCCCCCTCCTGCCAAGTAGTTCATGAATACTGGATAGTGATCCTTGTTGTGGCCTTGGTCTTTGAATTTTATGCACCACACTTCCTCGCGCGCCTCTGGCTGCGATGCCCTATCCTGCTTCAAGCTCTGCATTTCTAGGTAGATATTCTGTAGCTGTGCATGGATTTGTTGAACTCCTAATTGTGGATCCTGTATCGGTGTTTCATGCAACCTCATCGCCATTTCTAATGCTTCGGCCTAGGTTGAAAGCTTCTGCTGTGATACTGTCGTCCTCATGTGTGGTGTCAAAGATGCCACAAACCACATGCAGTGCTGCGCATCTGTTATCATCATATTAGCCTTGTGGATCATACTTTTCAGCCTCTAATCCAGATCCCAGGGGGTCTTGCCTGGAAGCATCGCGATCTCTTTGAATCTGATGATTGACTGTGTCTCTGATTTTTGTCGGCTAAATTCTTTGTTCAGCGCATTCTGGATCTCCTTTATTCCTGCATTTGGGTGATCATTCGAGTGTTTGATATACCATGTCAGCGCACAATCCTACAGTGCGCTCACCAATGTGGCCTTCTTAATGTTGTCATCCGTGACCCCTTGTGCTTCCCATACTGCTCTTACCACAAACCAGAATTGGTCTGGATCCTCATTCCCTACTCCTTTGAATACGGGTAGCTTGATCGTGCTCGCCATGCTGAACCAAGGGGGTGGTGGAGGTGGGCTAGGTGAATATGGAAGTGAAGGAGGTGAAGTAGGTGGTGGCGTAAGTGGAGGTGGTAACTGCGGAATGCGTTGCCTGTTCAAACTGACCGCACTTCTCGGAGAAACCCGAGCGCGCTCTTCCTTGCTCTCTCACGAAGGTGAAATTAAGGGACTGTTTCATAATCCTTCTGTACCCTTGTAGATATTTTCGCTCCACGTCGTTCTAAACATTACTGTATTTGCATCACCCATTTTTCACATAACAACATCTAAATCCAAGTATTCAGGGATTTAATGTACCTACCTCTTCATTCCTTGAGAAAATGTCATTCTACTTCGCTATAGCTCACAGTTGTGTCTACCATGAACTCAGTGATAAATCCCCCTATTACCCGGTCAAGCCAATGGTCCACAGCCTGCACAATCTTATCTTCTGATGCCTCTAGTTTGCACACTAACTCCGGAGTCCACACTATCAGTTAATTGAGCTTGTACCTTCCCTAGCTGTCGACTAACCTCGTGATCCACTCGTATAGTTCATAAGAGAAAGATGCGAAGAATATCTCATGGATTTCCATATATACGTAGCGATCAAGCCACCTTTTCTCGGATATCTTCGGAGTTCTGTTTTCCTGTGTCACGAACTCGTGAAACTTTTGATCCAACCAATCTTCAATTTCCTTCTTCGTAGGATTCCAGTGTTTCGACATCAGACATCCCTTAGGCAGATCTCAGTCCTGGCAACGAAACCATTTGTTGGCTTGTTGGGGCCTGACTTAGGTTCATAAGTGATTTAGCCAAACAAATCCTATAACTATTGGCCCTTTCGGCAATAGTCCGCAGAGCGCAAACTGAGGTCTCACCCGAAGTAGTATGGGAGGGTACTGGAACCAAGTTTCTGCATCCGAGGGATTTCTTGATGAAGACTGGGAAGTTCACAAACCAATCCTGCATGCTTGCACTGCTTCGCGTAGCCGTCTAATCTTCACGTAGCTCTTTAAAGAATGTGAAGAGACGCTGTCAAGATCCTTTGTCCTTACTGTGTTATTATTATAGATCTGACTTAATTTTGTGGGCCTAGTATTCTCATCAATCATTCAACAATCATAACAAGTGCGCACAATAATAAACTGTAAAGAGATGCATAAAAATATAACAGAAGCATAAACACACAAATCTAAGAGCAGATGCACAATATTTTAGAATCAACTTATCTTTTATTAAACCTCTATTCAGTTACAATCCCAACTCTGCCCTACGCACTCAGCTGCAGGGTTCTACACACACAGCTGTGGACTCTACTAGGCCTCTGCACACATAGCTACAAAGCCTCTCCCTATTCCTACAACCCAAGACTCGGACTTACAGACTCAGAGCGAATTCCTTATTCAAAAACCCATAACACTTAAGATCAAGACTAACCAAACTAACTTCTACACTTAAAGTCTCGTTCTATTTATACATTCCCATGGTCCATGAACCATGGGTAGGCCGACCCATTCTATATTAAATTACAATATTTTAGGGTGAAAAACCCTAGACTCTCATGCTCCGTGCCCACATTTTGCGAGGTCTTTACATTACATTGACCAAAATTGGGCTTTAAGCCCCAAAAACCCATTATGGGGGGATCCGCTGCCCAACATATGGTAATAGGCCTAGTGATTATTGTTGTTGTGAAGTCCCCCATTTGATGTAGCATTCGAGTGCAATACATCATTGTGGTTTCACTTCTATTTTCGTTTGTTTGTGCAAATGCTTGCATGATTTTTATTGTTTATTGCACTACTTTTTATTTTGATTCTTCACGATCATATCCTTTAGTCTAAAGTCCGAGAGCAACATCTATGGTTTCATTGGAAGTTCCACTTTACATGATCTGACCTTGTATTGTTTAGTTTAGTTTAGGCTAGGTTAGGTTGCACGTAGTTATATGCATTACATTGTTCTTTCTATTGCTCATGTTACGATTTTATTCTTTCGTCAAGTTTGTCCTTGAATAAGTCAGTATTGAGATTTGAGATGGCTTAGCTAATATTTTGTGAAAGTCAAGTGGTAGAAGCACACATCCATTGGATTATCTGTTGCCCTCTTCCTTGATTTGATTTATATCTTTCAAGTCAATGATTTTCCAATGGAAAATATGATCCTTCAACTGAGAAGCTGTAAGCAAACCATGAAGCCTGCATCTATTTAGGACTCCCATTCCCACACACAGTCCTATTGTGAACGTGTGTTCTTACCTATCTATCTGTGTAGGGTAAGACGAGGGGAAATGTTTCAGCGATTAAATAATTAGAGGTCTAAAACCTATATCTGAAGGAACAATGTCTTCTATTCTCAATAAGATGGGATCCCTCTTCCGAACGTTCAAAATAATAAGTTCCTATGCATAGTCCTATGAAATAAAAGAAAAATAAAATGGTGAAAGAAGAGAAAGGCTTCCTATGTAGGGAGGTGAAGCAAGAAACTTCATGATGATACTTTTCAGGCTCGCTGGAAGAGAAGCAATGTTTGTGTTCCTGAAGTGACACTGCTAGGGTACTGTCCAGGCATGCTAGCAGCAGAGTAACCCCAGAGATGTAGAAATCACACTATGAATGTTTTATTTAACCATGCTATATTACCCTTACTTATAGAGATAGTATATTTATATGGCTTGTTATATATGTTGTGTTACACTGAGTAATGGAACGGGGAAGGCTAATTCTTTAACCAGGTAGAGTGGGGAGCTGAAGATAACTTGAGAAATGAGACTTTTTGCTTACAATGAAACAATTTCAAATAATATGGGGTTCTCCCAGTGTGTCACCAATGTTGTCATTGCGACAATGACCCTCCATAAAAATTTCCTATCTTAATTTTGGATCCTATACTAACTATCGTTTCAAGCCCCCATGCGTCATCATGTGGTTTGATTTAATATTTGTGTGTTTTCTCCCAGTTTCGCATCCTCCTAAGTCAATGTGTCTCAAGTGTCATCGCTTAACCATTAGAAGTATTTGAGTTAGTAAGTTTATGGTCAGGTGAACTCAAAGTCCGTCTTGATTTAGAACTTGTATTCTAGCCATTACACACTAGAAAAGCACACAAAAGCATACAAAGCAAGCAAAAAGAAAGAATATTTCTCACAAAATACAAAGAACACTTTGAGTTGATGAGGGCTCACACTTGAGGTGAGCGCACTCATTCGGGCTGAAGAAGTGGGCCCTACCTAGGCGCATTCATTCAAGTTTACCAAGTGTGCCCTACCTAGGCACACTTCTTTATAATGAAGACTTCCACCATGTCTAGTTGCATGCATGAAAAAACTTGTTGCATGATGGCGCACTCCTAGAAAATGGGAACCACCTCAAATCCCTATTAGCTAATCTTTTCACGCAACGACAAGTGGCTCTCATGCATGAATTAATTTTGCATGCCAATTTCTTTAAATAGACTCAATTAATCATTCTTTTCATCATCATTCATAGCGCACAGTTGGAGAATCAAGAAGTCCTTCATCAACTGGTGCAACAAGTTTGCATGTTCAATATTTTACCATTTTTCATGATTCCATTGTAAAATCTTTATTTTTTTGTTGTCAATCACTTGTTTTGCAATTTTTTTTGTTAGCATTTTAGCTTAATCTTCATCTTGCAAGTGTTAATCCACTGTCGCATGCAAGAGACTTTTCACATTCTTGAGACCTTCCATCTTCCACCATGCATGTGATAGAAACTATAAAGCCTTGCAGATCATTCACCTCCTCATATTAACATCGAATCATGTCAATTTAACTTGTTTATGGGATTTTTATAGGCATAGTGCACTTCTTGAGCTCAAAGTCTCTTTAGTCTCAGAAATTGCACCCTGTTTAACCCAGTTTTCTTCCTAAGCATATGGGCACATCACGAAGGCACAAATATTTTATATTCAACCCTTCAGAGTTCCAAAATCCAACCAATTTGTCTTAGGGCACATGAGTGCATCATGAAGGAACAAAGCTCCATCCATTCAGCCCTTTTTCATATGACACTGTGACCTCCTCTGCCTTGAGTGCATGGGCGCACTTTGAAGACCTGAAGCTTTGCATTCTTCATCCTTCATCCCTTCAGGGTGCGACAGTGCACCCTACTTGTCTCCCAAGTTGCATGGGTGCACAGGGAAGACCTGAAGGCATTTTTTCCCACCCCTTCGACCCTTCAAGGTGTGACATTACACCTTGGTTGATTTTAGCCTCTTTCTTGAGTGCATGAGCACACTACAAAGCTCTGAATGACCATGCATGTCCCCTTTGTGCTTTGAAAGTGTACCCTCCTAGTTTTCATGTGTAATTTTCTTGCATACAAGTTGTTTGCGGCTACCATTCATTTTTTCATGATCTATCATCCATGATGGATCTTGGAACATCATTTACAAGTATTGTTTCATAGTTAAATGTTTTAAGCTAATATTTTCGTTATGAGCATGGTTCCACAAACAAGTGCTCATGCTACAAGTACTATCAATTTGTGATCATCTCGTTGAGACATGTCACCTCATAAAGAAACCTCTAAATAACTTTCACAAGCAAGCACTGATGAGCTTGTCAAAGTTGCAAAGCCAAGTTATTCCCATATACACAAATACTCAGTGCTTTATTGACAAAGCTACAAAGGTCACATGGAGCAAGATCTATAAAACATTCATGCAGGATAAGTTTACTGAGGACTTAGAAGATATGCATGCATGCATCAATATTAAGAAGTTTAGGATGCACAGGATCACATGAAGATACCTGGTCATGCCATGTGCAAAAGCTATTGAATAGATCATCACACACATGGATGACTCTCACCTTTTGCTTCGTAGTGAGAGTGGCAGTCAAATCACCATGATTATGGTGATGACATGCAGACATACTATAAGATGCTCAAGCCCACTGAATATGCAAATGATAACTTCTACATGAGATGGGATACCTTTGACACAACTGATGTTATCAATTCATGATGTTGAGAACCTAGCAAGTTTCACCATCACCCATCTGTAGTGTATCAGACAAAGGTTCTGAGGCATGTATATAAGTATTTGATAACTATGTATTGTCAGATATTTGGGCTTAAGAACATTGATTTGTTCTAAGAGAATTGGATATATATGCTCAATCTGGTAGTGACACATGGAAGGGATTTCAATTGGGCAGATATATTATCATATGAATTGCAGTGTCAGGTTGGGCAGACCAATGCATCTTCACAACCGAATCAAGCACCAGAATTTTACATGTCTGCATTTCTCATGGATGGAATATAATACCCTCATCCCACATCTACCCATGTAACCAGCCAACCAGGGTAGATATGTGACGAGAGGCCTCTATAATGGGACTCAATCTCCTAAGTGACCTTAAGGAAGTGGAATTGACAAAAACCCACAACATCGACCTTCTATACCTACAAGAGGATCCTAAAAGCCTTCCTAGTCATCCACATGATTAGTCCCTAGGTCCCATTGAGTGCTTAGACCATCAAACCCCTAGACGCTCCCTTAATATGGATAAGGGTGCATCTGGGAGGCTCCAATCACTACCACAACATGACATGGGTGTGTGTAGGGATTTTTCTCCTCAGTCCTATGCCTGCGACTCCGATATTTGTGCCACTTTTTCAGGCCCAAAGCCTAGGTCATTGTCTGTAACTTAATGACAAGTTCAGAAATGAAATTTCACAGTGGAATAAAGACACATTTGCAAAAACATAAAAAAGGTCTAAACTAGACCCCTACTAGCCAAGATTTCAAACATGTCACAAATATGTAATCTACAAGCTTAAACATATCTGAGCATAGGGGTCTCATATTTATCTAAGAATTGCTAAGAAGCATTGTTCCCTTATATAATTAAATACATTATCATCTATTAGGTCATAAATACATTGTTCATTCATTTACAAATCAAAACATGAGGAGAGCCATAAATCATCATTGTCATAATACATGCTTATACCTAACATAATAACAACATAAATATGAAGGATACATCAACCATAAAATCCACATATAAACTAGTACATTTACACATAACATACCAATGAAAGAACCTCTTATTAATGATTGTAAAATCCAACCCGATATGGGACTATCACGTTCCACCCAACCATAGATTGGATGAGCCAAATCACTCTTCAGTCAATCACCTCTGTGCCATATTCCAAGCATGAATGTGGGAATCAAAGCAAAAGCACCAACCAGAGCATCTTGAGGCTAAACTACCTCACCCTCGTCAATAGAAACCAGGCTTTGCTACAGGACACCCCAGATTACTAGGCTAAAATAATAATCATGTAATAAAATGCTTTACCATGATCTCCACCAGATCACTAGGCAAAAACAAGCATTGATGCCACCAGATTTCCCCACCTACAACATGAGGAATTTTCTTGTCTCCTAGTCTCTAGGATTTACCGCAATCCATAATGGATCACTAGGCCCTAACCGAGATTCCACTCTCTAGGATTTACTGTATATCCCATCATGGGATTACTAGTCTTGATGGAGAGCACCCACCTATAGGATTTACGGGATATCCCACCATTCACTGGTCAAGGATTCCTAGGCTCACCAAGGCAACACAAAATTTGGATTTACCACAACCCACAGTCCAATTCAAGGGTTACTAGACCATTTGTTCTTTATTTAGAGAGCCACCTCACCTAGCTCTGAATCCATCCGACTATCCAGCTCAACCAAAACATGAGAATCCCATCACACCTGAATATCTAGAAATGGAAAGGCTAGGCTGAAAAAAACTATCACACCTGGGAAAACCCATGCCAATGATAGAATGAGAACCAAGAACGCAGATGAAACACCATGTATGCCAAATATAGCAAGGAAACCACACATGCTCCAAGAGTGTGAGAGAGAGAATAGAGAGAGAGAGCTCCAAAACTGAACTGATAAAAAGGTACCAACTAATCCTCAGAAGACCTTTTATCAATTAGGCCTCTATTTTCTTCATTTTCCATTATTTTCCTTCATTTTCCTCCTCACATGCAACCTGCAACCTTTCACCTTCCTTTTCTCCTAATTTCCATTATTTTCATAAATAAACTGCCAATTAATGCGACTTTGTCTTTCCAAATTCCTTATCCATTTCCTTTTCCAATTTCCTTAGCCATAATAAACCAAATGAACAGCCACACTAGGATGTTTTTCCCAACATTCAACTTGGAATAAGTGTCTCATAATTCGTGGTTATTATTTTTCCTTTATCAACTTTTATTTCATGGAATTTTCACCAGGGTTGTTACATGGAATCTACACACAGCGTCGTTCCCAAAATATATTGGAACTGGGCTCCTGAAGAGAAGTTCCCGATTTATTTCCAATATAGGGTGTTATTAGAAGGAATCTTGAGAGACGCGTACGACAGATTGGCCGACCCTTTCTTTGTAACCATCTTTAGTCTAATGTTTGATACCGATCCGCGTGTATTACTGACCAAGTGAAGGATTCACTTCAAGATATTGTAGAATGGTTTGCAACTCTTGAGGGTACATACATCAGATTATTTGGATGTCAAATAACCCCTCATCTTATGCGCAATATGTGATGAATAAGATGATTATGAAGGAAGTGGAAAATTATATGGACAAGGGAATATCAAGAATTCTTCATATCAGGAAGAAATAACCTTAGCCTACCCCTCCATTAAGGATTATATTGTATGAATTGAAGAGTCGCAAGGCTACAATAATAGAGATACAAATGTTGGATCACCTACACTTCACCACCAAAGAGTTCCAGGCATATGATCCCAAGCAGATTGTTAGGCAGCATTGTTAGAGGATCGATCATAATAGAAGTTATTCATCAATGTCCAAAGTAGAAGATGAAAAGATAAAGAACTGGTACAATTCTAGAATGAAGACACATCCACATATGAAGACCATTTCACCCCACAATCCACTAAATTAATACTTGCAAGAGGAGGACGAGGAGGAAACAACACCACAAGTAAAGAAGTTAACTCCAAAGAAAAGGATAAGGTATTCAACTTGCAGGGGCAGCAGAAGATGAAAGGTTGATCCTTTAAACAAAGGACCTACCCAAATAGATCCGGAGAGGAGAGAATATGAAGAAGAATAAAAAGAGGAGGAGAGGAGGAAATAGGATGAGTTGATAGAAATGAAAGAGGCATAAGAAGAATAGATGAGACATATAGAAGAAGAACAACAAAGGTAGTCTCAGGAAGAGGAAGCAACATAAAGGCTAGAAGAAGAGAAGTTGACTCAAGAGCCGAAAGAGGAATAGTTTAAGGAGGAAGATACATCCAACCCATGGTTGATGATCCTAGTACTCTAGATGAATAACCACTCAAAGGAGGATATCTTCCATTTAGAGAGATGGGGAATACACCTCCACCAATAGACTAAGTCATGGATATATGCAACATAACATTTGATTAGCTAAATAAGAGGACCATGCATCAAAGACATAGGTAATTTCCCAATGATCCTCAAAACCCAGTCTTAGTAGCAACAGAAAAGGAGATCACTTCCAACACTAAAAGGAATACAAGTGCACTCATGGTGGAAAATGTTTTATTTTCTACAAAGACATAGGATAATGCAGAGTACTTGTTGAATGAGAATTCCAGGTTAAGAAGAGAACTTGTTGTAGAGAAGCAGTAGCTAGAGCATCTTGCAGTGGAAAACCAACGACTGTCATAAAAAAACTTCAATACCATGGAATGACAGTCAGCCATGCAAGAAGAACTAGGACCAATGGAGGATACTGTGACATGACTATATGATGAGATGATACTTATACAATAGGTCATGGCTCATCTCATCGGAATTTAGATGAATGCATAGGAAGTTGTGAAACTCATGAAGGTAGAAAATAGAGTAGTTGAGCAGATGCCGAAGTGGGCTTCCAAATACCTAGATGCTCCATAACATTTGGAAAATAAAGACAAGGTCTATGCTGAGATAGATAGAGTTTAGTTCAGACTCCAACTATATTCTCATCTTGGAGCATATTTGGTTAATACTATGGATGTAGACAACCAAATACATAATGGGTTTGAGTCTCTAACACAGAAGCATATGATTCCCTCCATCGGAACCCGTGAAGAATTCAGAGGTAGGGAGGTCATCTTTTAGGAGATCAGGGATTACATTGAACAAATCAAACAAGCAACTAAACATGAAGGCTTGGAGGCCACCAAGGACATTATTTAGCAATATTCCTTTGCACAAGTCAAAGTGCACATGAAGCTTTCATTGTTGTGGAATAATGTATAGTCAAGATCCAAGAATATACTATCAGAAGAATTGGAGGTGAGGATGTGATACAAAGGAGACTTGCTAGATTGGATCAAAGACATCTCAAGGGAGTTTAAATCATGGTGCACCTTCATCACAAATGAACTCCATGAAGAAGAAAATGATTTATCGAATTGAATAAGTCTTTGTTCTTTTGCATTTTTTTTCTTCTGTAATAAATTCCATGTAATGAAGTCCAAGGGACACATGTGGAATATGAAAAGCCACACATTGGAATGCAATGAGTCACATTAGAATATGGATAGTACTATAAGTCAAAGAGTCACAGGGAAGCTCAAAGGTCATTATATTTGTTATAAATAGCTCCTCATAACCCAAGAAAAATGGCTTTTCTTAGAGTCGTGGCTTATGGAAGGCCTTAGGTTCTAGATATTTTGTCTGGCTTCTTTGCAAGGAACGATGTAAACTTTGAAAGGGGAACTATAAACTCAAAACGATAACTCTAGCAAAAAAATCCCCCAAAAACATGAAAAATCAACTCAAAAATGAAAAGTGTTGATGTTGGAATAACACTTTTTTTTCTAGGGTAAATTTTCAACATGTTTTAAAAATGGCAGTGAAAACCAATTTTTTGTGCAAAAATTGTGCAAAAAACACCTTGAAAACGAAAAGTGTTGATGTGTTGATGTTGAAATAACATTTGTTTTTTTTTAGGATAAATTTTCAAC
This sequence comes from Pinus tabuliformis, assembly GCA_031772625.1. Taxonomy (NCBI): domain Eukaryota; kingdom Viridiplantae; phylum Streptophyta; class Pinopsida; order Pinales; family Pinaceae; genus Pinus; species Pinus tabuliformis. The sequence continues at coordinate 860,928,521 of CM062817.1, read as the reverse complement.
ATTTTGAAATAATGACATAAAATATTTTATCATGACTCTGAAAAACATTAAAATTTCAAAAGAATAATGAAAACATAAATTTAAAAATAAAAACAAAAATTAAAACAATGAAAGAAAACAAAAAAAAAACTTAAAAAAAAATAACAAAAAGTAAATAAAAATATATATTAAAAAAACATAAAATTAAAGGGGTTGATGCTACATCAACACGCTTCAAAATCAACATGAAAATCACTAACATTTAAAAGCATATATTTATATTTGATACATAAGAAAATTTAAAGTGTCAAAAATATGCTCAAAAAAAAAATGTGTATTCTGAATCAACGTTTTTAAAAATCGGATGATTTTTTTGCTACCTCAAAAAATGGGTAATCGTATCAGTTCTTGTTTCAAAGTTTACTTTTTAAAGGCATAGGAGATAGAGAATTCTTTAGATAAGAAAGTTGTGGCTTCATCTTCCACTATTGGATGCAGTGATTCCTCTATGTAACAGTCTACTTGGGATCTTACACTTTTAATCAAAAGACCATTAAGCCGATATTATTTCATACATGTATCATAGATGTAGTTGGACTATTCTGGTTGTGTGTATGGTATATGTTTCTTTATTCACATACTAAGTTAATGAAATACTTTGTTTCTTAGTTATGGATATTATTGAATGAATATTGTTATGTTTTAATGATTATTGTGTACTATGTGGACTGATCTGCAGGTACTCGACAAGCCTTTCTCTTTATCCTGAGGCCCCCCTTTAGGATAGTACTGTTAACTTTCTAACTGGTGGCTCATTTCTCTCACTAGTCGTGGAGGTTTCCCTTGTATACCTTGAATTAGATGTCTCACAAAGCTCACATTCTTACTCCCCCAAAGTAGTGTGTTTTCTCTTGTGATGGTTGATACCCAAGGCATATCTTTAAATTATTCAAATGGTGGCCACACCTTATGACCAAATGGGAATCCTACACTAAATGGTGTGAGGTCTAATTGGGACTTCACATCTGGGAGAGACCCTTACAATGTTGGTGGAATCCAGCACTATTAACAAGAAGGGAAAGGAAAAATCTTGGAGAATGCTTGCTTGTACATGTAGGTGTCAGGAGTGACACCATGATTTGGGTGACTAAGTATATATGTATATATAATCTCTGATTGGGAAACTATCTATATATGTACAATATACTACACAAATGGGAAAATTTGAAGTGTAAAGTGATAGGTATATGATTGTATGACGTTGTAGCATGGATAACATGGTTTGTTTCTATTTAAATGAAAGTATGTGGGGATTATTGTATTGATTGGGTGGGGAAGTCCCGTTGCTAGATTGTTACATGGAAAGAAACCTCAATAGAGGTTGACCTTTTCTTTATGGCGATTGATTTATTATTCTAGTATAGTGAGAAAATGCTTGAAAAATGTAGCTCATATAATGACGACATGGTTGAAGATGTTGATGATATTGTTGTTTATGACAGACAGTTTTATGGGATGATGGTTGTCACTGGCCTTACATGAAGAGGTTGAATATACATGCTAATTTGGCCACTTGTGAGAATGGATGATATATTAAATTGGTGGTGATAGTATCAATAAATAGACTAAATGAAATTATTGAAGGCTAATGTTATTCTTAAATTTTGAAGGTTGATTTTAACAAGTAATAATAGGGGTCTCGGTAAAGAGGCTAATAATAATAAATGCTAATAATTTCGTGTAAAATTCTGAAATTTCATCTAGTAAAGACATGATTATGCATGTAATGATGTTGATGTATCAAAGGTGTTCTAATTAACTCCTTAATATTGTAGGTGCCTCTTGTTACTAACCTTGGTATAAAGGCTGCATTTAAATTGTTTTTCTCTGTCTCGGTGCAGAGACATAATGAATTGAATAGCCTTGATTTTGGCATGGTATATAGTTTCAAATTATAGCTAAGCCTGGTAAGGAAGTTGGAATCTTATGAATGCATGGTTATGAATGAGCTGATATGTGCATGTGCATGTAGAAATTTCAGCCTTAGAAAGAGAAATTCATGTTGAAATATGTTGTCTTGGATTTTGAGACATATGACTAATACGCATGTAAGACATGTGTATGGTTGCAAGGCAACGTGTTTGGTATAGAAAGGCAAGGAAACTGGTATATCTATATATATGTATATACTAATGCACTAAAAATTGAGTGTATGTTGTAGCACATAGAAATATTTGGTGATAGTGAAAAGAAACATGTATCATGGCATGATGTAGCAAGATATGGATGAAGTCCATCAAGGACAAGAAAGAGTGACATCCCTCCAAAGGAAAATAAGCTTTAGGAATTTTGAGGTTGAGCTCAAAGGCTTAGAGGATGAGCTAAATATTTGCAAGGTAGAAATTAGAAAACTCACTAGGAAACAACAAGAACTAGCTAAGTGGAATGATGAGTTGCAAAAGTGTTGCGAGAAATGAGATGCCAAGCTGAATCCTCCAAAAGGAAGGATGGTAATAGCAGGAAGAGGCCTCATGAGGATGAAAATGAGAAGAGGATAATCTCTTGTTGGTGCTGTGAATAAGAGCACCTAGAAAGGGACTATCCCAACGGGAAAAAAAAATAACGAAAATAGCCCCTATGGACCACAGGAACACAAATCAACAATGTAGTACACATAAATGGAGGAGGGGGCATTCTCTCTTGATATATATATATATATATATATATATATATATATATATATATATATATATATATATATATATATATATATATATATATATCTTTCTAGGTGTCTTTCTAGGTGTGTATGTGTTGAAAATGTCACCTGTGAAATTTTGGGGAACATAAGACTTCAACATTGTTGTGAGCCTTATGAAGAAGTCTCGAAATGATGTTGGTTCATGAAGATGAATGTGTATGCATATAACTATGTGCATTATATGATGATTGAGAGTGCCATGAATGCTGGACCCATGGAGATTGAGTTGATTTTTGGGTACTACTTTATTTGTTGACTTCATGGATTGATATCATTCTGGTTTTGCACTTGTGCATGGCCATGCTAGTTGTTGGTATTGGTTATCATGTTTTTTTTAGGTCTTATTTAGAATGTTTTTTAACTTGGGGTTTTTTGTTAATGACTACTATTGTGAATTTCGTGTCCTTTTGAAATAATTTCCCTTGTTTTTCCTCTTGCATTGGTTTTCAATCTTTAAATTTTGAATTTCATGCTTTGGGATATTGGAATAAGGAGGTGGGAGTGGCAAGAAGGCCACATAATCCTGAAAATGGCCATGCTTGATGGAAATGAATGAAAACATGTCAAGTAAAGTTCCAGGAAAAATGCAACACTATTGGGAAATGTACATGAACAAAATAGAAAGTAAAAATGAAACAATTCCAGTGTGAAAAGGCTATATAATGCATGTGTTTCCTCAATCAGGGAATCATATAAACCCCAAATTTACTTGGTACAAGATAATGACTTTTGTGGCCGTGATTAAGTATTGTAACAACCTAATGGGTTGGTTGATTCCATGAGAATAATGGAAAAATATATGTGTAGCTGGGAAAATGGCTAGAAGGGAGTTCTCTTAAGCCTTGACTATATTTGCATGTGAACTTATATCTTTCATACATGATTATGCTAATGGATACTTATGTATTGCATACATGATTATGCTTATGGAAAATTTTATTATGCATACATGATGATGTTGATGAATGGTGTTATATTGCATACATGATCATGTTGATTGATATATATTTGTATATGTGCCTATGAAAATTCCATTGTGTATGAATGGGCTATTATAGGTAATTCGAATGAAGAGATGACTGCTCAAAAAAAAAATTGAGGATATGGATGGCACAAAAGAATTTCCACTGTGATGAGGAATGTATTCAGTAGAAAGGAAATTATGCCAATTTATAATTATGTGAACATAACTCTTACATTGTTCCCATGATAAGGTTAAGAACATGGGAAAAACAAATGAGGCAGTATGGCCTAGTTCACATGCATGGAGATAGGGTGGTGTCTGGATTCATGACATTATGGTGATATATCATGAGAGACACGGTGGTCTTTGAATTATTGTGATATTATGTAACGTGATATGTTATGTGTATATGTGTTTCTATTGTATGTGTGCATGTGTTGCACATGGGAACAGGGAAAAGTTGTATTACGTTCATTGTGGCATACTACGTGTATAAGTGTGTGTTGTACATTGTGTTCAGGAGAGGTAGGTATGGGACTGTCTGGACCCATTTTGTGTGTGTGCAAAGTGATTAGGATAGACAGTTAAGGTAATGTCTGGAACTGTGTGTGGTGTATGTGCAAAGTGTTATGTGTAGGCCAGTAAGGGCTTGTGTTTGGGGCCAGGAAGATATGGGAATGTATGTTCCTATTTAGGTGGAAAGGAACCTATGATCAGTAACGAGTACACCTCTTGTCGACAAGATACTACTTAGATGGTAGTGCCCATATTCACAAGGTAGTGAAAGGGATTATATATATATATATATATATATATATATATATATATATATATATATATATATATATATATATATATATATATATATATATATATATATATATAGATCTATATATATATATATATATATATATATATATATATATATATATATATATATATATCCCATAACCACCTTGGGTTGGAAGTTAAGGATAAGAGAAGGCACTATTTTCTTTCCAAATGGGCTAACGACCCAATATGTGTAAAGGAGGTAGCAAGGAGAAAATCAAGGTAAGTATCAATATTTCATGGATTTTGAAATTTCTGCTTTATGAATCTAAATTCAATATTATGATTTATGATCATTTTGCATTATAAGATAACTTGGTTTACTATTATGGGAATTGAAGGAGAATTCTGAGTTACCTAATTAATAGACTACTGATGAACTATGATTCAAATTTATAGAAATCCATTATGTTGAGTCTAATGGAATTTATGTGCTATGACATAGGAAAACATATAAATTGCAATGGTTGGGTGGTTGGAGTTGGTTGCAATATCAATGGCAACAACATCAAAGGAATGGAAGCATTCAGTAGGATGCTGGTGAAATATTTGGAGAATAGAACCATTATGGGACACCAACACTTAATGGTGCCTATTGATTACCATGAAGCATGTTATGACCATATGATAGTTTTGAAGGACAGGATGTGCCTTGGATTTGAACTCCTTCTGATGCGAGGAATCCTTCGAATTGGTGGATTACCTGAGGGGATGAGAAGAAGAGAAGGGGATGCCTAAACATGGAAGGTGAGTGACTGCATGGAATGAGAGTAACTAGATTTGTCGAGGCACTGAGAATCAGAGAAGGGAATGCCAGAATCTGAAAATTGGGTTTTGGTTCATGAGCATGGTTGATTGAGGTCATGAGAACATTGGGGGTGTACCCAAAACAATGAAATACAAACTAGTCATTCAGGAAGTGAAGGGATAAACATAACAAAAAAGAGAATAATCCAAGCTGGATTGAACACATCCAAGTGCATCAAAGACTCCAAAATGAAATCAGGGAAAATAACTGAATGATGACTTAAAGTCCATCACACTTTTAAATTGAAAATTTAACTCTAACTTGATGATTACCATATTTTGTTTGCTGGTTGAATAAAATGCATAAAGCATTGTAAATGTTGTAAAGAGATGAATATATTAAGCTCCATGAAATATGATGTCTATTTTTCAAATATGTCCATTGTATATGTGTCATTGAACACTGAGGATTTTGTTACCCCAAGGGGGAGGGATTTTTAACAACTCAATTTTCTTATCCTCATATACACATGTAATTGCTTTTATAAATGAAAAAAATAAGAGAGGGACAGATTCCATTGCTGAGGTAGGATATTTCTTGAGGGAATCACTAAGTTAAATATCAGTCCTTGGTTGGCTTTGGAAGTTACTTTCTTGGGATGTTCAAGGTTTCCTTGCTGTAGGAAAACCTGAACTAGTTATGTTAGTCATTAAAGGCTAGGTGTTGAGCCTTAAATGGGTTGGTTCTCATAATTAAATTGAGATGCAAGAGAAGTATGTAGGCCCATGTTGCCTTGAAAAAATTTACAAACTAGGGAGGATATAATTTTTGAAGATTGGAATGCACTCGCAGGAAGGACAGTGGGAGGAAATGACTGCGTAAGAGAGAAAAGAGAAGGTGGAGGAAAGGAGAGGAAACTCTCTCAATCCATAATCCTATTTGACTTTCATTGATACAGGGAGAAGAGTAGAGGAAAATAAAAGGGAGTCTAACCTCATAAGGAGAATATGTTTAAAATTCAACAAAAAAGAATTAAGAGGCTAAAGCAGAGGCAAAAAAAGTAGGATTTTTGGAGTTGCGTTGTTGAGCTCTAAGGAGAGAAATACAGCAACTAAAATCCTGATCAAAGATTGCTTCGAAAAAATATAATAAAGAGCAGTGGCTTGCCTTGAGGATAAAGGTAGGGTGGTCTGGTGGTGCTCTAGTTCAATTGTATATTTGTTGAATATTTCCCTTTAAAGGCACTCCACCTCAAGCTTTAGAATTTAGCTCGGGGGTGACAACTATGAGTAATAATGACTATATTTTATCTATGGTTGGGTGGAGAGTTAGAGTCCCGCTCTCAGTTAGAACATTCTTGTAGTTCTTAAGATAAGTTATCATATGTTTATTATTCATAAGAGAAAATGTTTTCACTCTCGGCTTAGATGATGTTATTACTACAAGATGCATGACTACATTATTATTATTTGTAGGAGTGATGAATGTGTTTTATTAATGCTTGAAGGTTTTGGGACAGTGTCTCCACTCTCTCCGAATCATAGAGTCGAGAGGGTTCTTGATCTAGACTCATTTCCCATAATATCTAATATTAATCTATCTTGGAAGGGAAAACCCTAGTTAAAGACATTAGTATATGTATTGACTATTAAATTTAAGCAACATTAATTGCTTGAAATATGCATAGTTTATTGTGTTAATATGAAAAGAAAGAGACATTGTTAAATGGTTTTGTGACTATGATTTGGTGTTAAGTTCTTTGAAATGTAGGGAGGTATATATATACATGTATGTGTTAATATTAGTGAGAAAAGTATGGGGCATATATCGCTAGGCCCACAATGTGATTTAGCACTAGTAAAGGCATTTTAGCATTTATGTATATATATATATATATATATATATATATATATATATATACATACATTATGGAGCTGAATGACGAGGGCATGCATTATTGAAGTGTATTTATGCCAAACTAGTCCTTCTGCAATCGTTTTACCCCATTTGTGATCACATATGAGTATGCTCCCATGTTGTGGAAGCTTTGTTTCATGTTGATCTTGGTTGGTTCGTCCAATCTAGAAATAAAGTCATCATCTCTATAATGGCCATTTTAAAGGCCTGCGATGAAATCCTCATCGAATCCAGGGCCATAGTGCATTGGTAGGGCCATATCAATGTTTTGGTTCCTCAATGAGAAACACAGGGTTCAATATTGAGTGTATGATCGTGATCTGGTAGGAATTCCTAAGTTGAGCCATAGCAGAGATCGAATGCAAGAAAGTGTTGCAGAATAGGAAGGGAAAAGGCTTAAACTTATAAGATAATTTCAGGCTAACGGTATCCTTCATTTGATTCAAAAACCTTAACATGGAAGCCACAAATTAGTTGTTGATATTTCCCTTGTATCATTGTTGGATAAGGGAGCTAGCATGGCCCAGAACTGCCATCTCGAAAGTTCAGATGCATCACTCAAAGGATAATCTAGGACAAGGTCAGTGGGATACGTTGGCATGTTGGATGTGCTATTGTCTGGTAGGTGAGCCACTTGACATGTCAAACCGGAGACTAATTCTCAGGACATTAAAAATGCACATGCGAATAGGGTGTAGGGTTGATGTGGATCTAGGATATTGTGGTTTCCACTTGGAACCAGAGACAAGTGCAATTGGTGTAGGAGGGAACCATCTCCCAAGTCCTCTCAGTAGTATAACATTGGAAGCTTCACCACGGAGGAACACTACGGTGGAGGAAACGAATGCACTAGGAAAGGCCCAATGGGATTACACAAGGGGGTACATGCAAGGTTACACAGATGTAGATGGTCAGTTGGTGGGAAGGCGATCCCACTTGAAAATTCAACCCACTACAAAGATCCTAGAAGTGTAAAGCAGTGCAACAAGGGAATGAGTTGGGAAGGATCACATTGGGATGCGATGATGGCCAACATTGGAAGAAACAGAAGGACAAGTCCATGTAATAGGAAACAAATGTCCAAGAGACGTGATAGAGGGTTTGTTGGGACCAGAACCCGCTTCCATAGGGTGCCCATGGTGGTTTGAAAAAGGGGCTCGAACCCAAGGAATACATGTGCACCATAAATCTTCTAATGAGCGGTATTCCCTTACCACCCATTTTAGGGGGTCACCTCATTTTAACGAGTGTGCTAGTTGACCAGCCAGAATCCTTGTGTGATGGCATCATCATTGAAAATGTGGGTATCTACCCAAGATATGCGTGATGGTTAACGACCATGGTTATTTCATTTTTGGAGCCCGGGAAGCGCACATCCCATGGGGACCACTGTGACCATGAATGGTGGGGATCACAGGAGATTGGACAACTAGGATGAATTATGACACCCCTGGAGGATTCAACGGAAGGATGTAGGAAGAGGGTCACACAATGAACATCAACCATCATATGAGGGGAGATGGTGAGGGATAATTGATGAAGGCACCATAACTATGGGTTGAAACCTTGATTGCACTACCCCCTTGCCATGATAAAGATTAAGCAATTTATCCCAATGCAATATGGTATGCGGCGTCGATGTCCCGTCACCTTTAAGAACCATCAGATTGGGTAGATAACTTGTGGATACCACCAAGGTAGTACAACAAATTGTTAAGTTTTAATACTCACGTGCACACACACACATGAACACACACACACACACACACACATATTTTTGCGTGTAATATGTCTATAATGGTTAGAAAATAAAATAAAAAAATTGAACACTAAATTTTATTACCCCATTCTTCTAATAGTACAAGAATAGTTGGATTATCAATGGAATCCATTCCACTGGGGTATTAGATGGAGTGGTTTGTTACAAAATGAAACTCCTCCCACCTAGAAGCATCACCTAATACACTACGACATGTTGACCACATGATCCTAGTTTAAGGGCATTGTACAAAGATATGTATAATCTATTCCTCACTATTCATGCATAAAATGCACTAGCCAAACCCAATTTTATGTCAATGTTGCATCACCTCCAAGTTGGGTACCTTATCCATAAGGATGCACCAGGTGAATATTTTTTATTTGGATGGACATTTTGTAATCCACATAACTTGCCACCACCATAAAGGTTCCGCTTCCTAAGACATAATGTTCAAATGAATAAATCATGATTTAGGGGTGTGAATATCATGTGAATTACTAGTACATAACAATTTAGCCTCTGCATTTGATAATTGAATATGTGATGAGTATAAGGCATTTAAGTATACAATCCATTCCCTTTGAAAACCCCCATTACTTTACACTGACAGCCGAAAGCCATCCCTATCGCCACAAGGAAGTACATAGTGGGTCACTAATGTGAGAAATTATTGGAATAGCCCAATTATAGGGCCATCCAATTAAAGTTGGAGATAATAAATGGTTGGTAGCACTGCCCGCCCATGGGTCCATACCCAACTAGACCTTTTATCCATTTCCATTTTTTCATGTCAAGTATATTGAGATCACATGAAATGAATTTAATAAGGCCCTCCAAACCAAAGAAATATTAGCCCTTAAATAATGATATAGGTGAATCCAATCATATATAGTGTGGGGGGAATTAAATATTTTTGAGTGGTAACCTAACTCCATAGGATTTTTAAAGTGATGAGACATCAACCATACTATGTAGTCAATGCCTAAGAGAAAAGAAAATGTTTTCTAAACCATAGCCTCCAAGGAGTTTGGGCACAATAATTTTAGACCATTTGATCCATGGGAGAACATAATGTTCCTGAGAACCTGCCCACAGTAATTTGAAACATAATCTATGTGCCTGTCTCAAAACCCCCTTAGGAATCCAAGCCGGGGACATCCAATAGACTTGAATAGCTTAAGCATAATTTTAACGAAAACAAGATGCCCTGCTCTAGAAAGCCATCAAAAATCCAACTTTGAAAATGTTTCTCCAATTTTGAAATCATTCATCTCTAGTCTCATTTCAAATAATAGTTTGGTTTGAGATGGAAGCCTAAATACTTTAGGCCTCATTGGAGAGGTCAGATATTATATGGGAAATAAACATTGATCTGCTAAGAAACCTATTCATTTAAGTTGAAACTGGAGATCGAGGATTTACTATCATTGATGACCATACATGTAGCCTTGAAAAAGAGATAAAGGATATCCTGAATAGATTCCAATTCATGAACCAACCCATTTGAGAAAATGACAATATCATCGACAAATAGTAAATGTGTGATAGTAAGAAGTTGTGCAACATTCAAACCCTTGAAATCACCCTGCCCTTTTTCCTCCATAATCATATGGCTCAAACCCTTTGCAACTAAGAGAAACATGAGTGGAGAAATTGGACACCCTTGTTGAATACCCCTCTAGGCCTAGAGAGATGGAGAGGTTGAATCATTGATAAGAACTGTAATGGAAACAATGATCACAAAATTGCCGATCCAATTTATGAAAGGAAAGTGAAACCCCAAACGTGTTAGAAGAAACCGCAGAAAAAGTGAATTGACCCAGTCATATGCCTTCGAGAGATCGAGCTTGATAACCAACCCTTTGGACTTAAGATTTTTTATACTATGAAGGCATTCCTAAGAAACACCAATTGCTTCATCAATTTGTCATCCCTCTGAAAACCCAAATTGTTATTAAAAAATACATCTAGAGAGTATAGGCTTTATCCTTCTTGCGATAACCTTGGAGATCACTTTATTCAGATAGTTGCATAATTCAATAGGATGTAATTCCTCAAATGAGGTGGGGTCTTCTACCTTTGGGATTAAATCAATCATAGTTGAGTTTAAAGCATGATGTATATGCCCTCCCTTCCTGGCTTCATTAATCACCCTCATCATATCAAGGCTCACTAGATCATAATAGGAAGTGAAAAATTCTACTACCCAACCATCTAACCTAGGGATTTTATCTTTTTGAAAAATAGAAAGGACCTCCTTTATTTCTTGCTTCGAAACAACTGCCATCAAATCCTATTTTCTTCATCCCCTGAAAAATTTAGGAAGAAATGAGTTACTTTAATAGCTTCAACAATATTTGTACCAACGCGTTTTTAGTAAATAGTGCTAAAATGATCCCTTCAGAGAGAAGATAAACCCTCAAAATAAGAAATAGGTATACCCTCTAGCCCCTCCATACTCCAAATCATGTTTGCAATATTCCTCCCCTTTGCATATGAATGGAAAATTTTAGTGTTTTCATCTCCATAATCTAGCCAAATGGCCTTTCTCTTTTTCCCCCAAGTAGCCTCCTTTGTATCCAAAATTTCCTTTTTGTGAGAGCTTAGAAGGATAAAAAGTTCTTGTGAATCCTGAGAGGGTTCATCCTCTCCTAAAGAGGAGGAAAAAATCTCAATATGATGTTCAATTGTTTAGATAATCTTCGGCAAAATCACATAACCAATCTTTTGTCGACGTGTTTCGAACCAACTAGTGTGGTTCATCGTCAGGACAAGTTGAAGAACCAATCCGGCTTAGCTTGATTAAATAGAGTGTGCAGAGACTCCAACAGCTATAATGCTAACGGATAATTTTGACCTAATTATCCTGGTCAAACCCCTAAAATAGTTAATTAATATTTCTCGAAATAGGTAAGAAAAGGAATTCATTTGTTAATTAAAAATAGATAAACTATTATTATTATCTCAAATAATAAGAGAATTCATAGTATAATATTAATATTTTAGTTATAATGGTCATTAATAAATTATATCTCATAACATATGTTAAATAATCTATATTTAATATTATTCCAATATAATTTAAATACAAGTAAAAGGTAATCAATCACTATTATTTTTAGAATTTAGTTACACTAGTTAATTGTGTAATAATTATTTAATGGTCCTTGGTAAGTCAGATCTTCATTATTTTGTTTTCTAGAATATATCATATTTATTATTTAAATATAATGGTCCATTAAGATAATAAGTTATATAAAATAATATATGATTATTAAATAATCTATATCTACTTAATAATCTATAATTCCAAACAAATTGTTAAATCAATATTATTCCTAGAATTTAGTTACAATAGGTACATACCATAATTTAGGGTTGTTAAAGCCAAGTTTATTAATAATAGTATAACTAATATTATTGGTATATCATAATTTATCCTTTAAACCTAATGGTCAAATAATCAATATTAGTTCAATATTTATTAAATTCAATAAAATATTAAAGGTAACTAAGACCTTAGGTAAATATATTATTACTTACAAGATAAATACCATAATTTAGGGTTGATAAAGTCCATGTTTATTACTATAACTAATATTATTGGTATATCATAATTTATCCTAATGGTCAAATTTTTATTAATAATTAACATTTATTCAATATTTATTTATTCCAAAAAATATTAAAGTTAACTATGTCATTAAGGTTTAAAAAGGGGTTTTTTAGACATTAGTTAAAGGGAAACTCAATTCTAAGGTTATAATAGACATAATGAGAAATGTATAAATAATGAAATTAAGGAAAAAAACAAATCTAATCAAATATGCCCAATAGTATCATAAACAGGTTAAGGTTAATACAATAATTAGCCCGAAATTAATTCATAACTTATTAATGACTCAAACACTCCATAATAATAGGACAAATCTGCCAAAAGAAAAATTAAAGGAGGGGGAAGACAGAAACCCTAATACCTAACAAAAAGGGAATGAGGAGGCTAGGAAGACAAGGCTGGGACCTAGCAACTGCTAATCTTCCAGCCATCATCCCTATTAAGATTGTTCGGCCTTTTCTCAATCTCCAGGGCCTCTCTAAATTTGCGATGGTGAAACTGCGCAATTTTGGCAATGACTTGAGCCTCATCTATACATACATGATGCATAGTCTTTCCCGCATGCTCAGCCAGGGCTAAGGACTTGGTCCTCCGATGTCTTAAGTCAGCCGAATGCTCGCTAATCCGCTGATTGATAGAGCGACCAGTCTCACCAATATAAGGGGTCCCACAGGAACACGGAATGACATAGACGCCCTTCATGTCCTTAGGGTCAATCGGGTCTTTCACAGGCCTGAGGGATCCACGGATAGTATTGAGAGGTCTAAAAGTTGCGGGCACATCATACTTCCTCAGAATCCTCACAATCCTGTCCGTGGTTCCTTGGATGTAAGGAAGATTCACACCCATGCTATGATCATTAGGAACCCTTCGCATTGAAGGCTCCTTCTTGGCCCTGAGGAAGGATTTTTGACCGAGGTGCCTATTGTAACCATTCTTCTCAAAGACTTCTAGGAGGTGAGCCTTCTCCGTTTCCAGGCTCTCCTTATCCGAATTTCTAACAGCACGGGTGGCAAGCGTGCTAAGAACCCCTAACTTCTGAGCGGGGAAATGATGCGAAGAAGCATGCAAGTATTGCTCAGTATGCATCTTCTTTCTATACACCTGATGAGAAAAGGAACCATCCACCTTCTTAGAGATGAGAACATCCAAGAACAGAAGACAACCATTATCTTCTTTTTCCATCGTGAATTTAATGGCGGCGGATTGGTTATTGAGGTGACTAAAGAAACGATCCAGCTCGTCAGGACCATGAGACCAGACAACACCAGTGTCATCAACGAATCTTTTCCAAAGCTTTGGTAAGAGACGAGAGGAGGCCAAAGCCTTAGACTCAAACTCCTCCATGAAGAGATTAGCGACGATAGGAGACAAGGGGGAGCCCATGGCAACTCCGCAAGTCTGCTCATAGAATTCTCCCTCGAAGCTAAAAAAGGTAGAGGTAAGGCAAAGCTCAACTAACTTAGCCGTATCAGGGTCAGTTAGCTTATTAATTACCTTCATGGCCTCATTGATAGGAATGCAAGTATAAAGAGAGACCACATCGAAACTTACCAAAATGTGATCGGGTTCAAGATTAATTTTCTTAAGATCCTCAATAAAAGAAGCTGAGTCTTTGACGAAGGACTCAGTCTGCCCGACCAAGGGTCTCAACTTTGCAGCGAGGAACTTGGCCCGGAGGTAAGTCGGACCACCGATGGTATTGACAATGGGTCTCAGGGGGACCCCATCCTTATGGATTTTGGGAAGACCATAAATCCTAGGAGTGATGGGGTTACCCTCAATAAGTTTCTGGGCTAGAGGAATCGTGGAATTGCACGACTTGATCGCAAGAGCGACTGCCCTTGAAACCTTTTTGAGGGGATTCTTCGAAAGCTTCTTATAACTCCCACTATTACAAAGATGGTCAAGCATCTTATTTCTGTAATCCTTTCTATCCATGATAACGGCAGCCCCACCTTTATCAGCTTTTAAGACCACGACGTCACGATTTCCGTTCAAGCTCTTCAGAGCCTCAAACTCAACCTTGCTGATATTGCTACGGGGAGGCTTAGCCCTCCTCAGGGTAACGGCACAATCCTCCCTAATCGTGTCTTTAATCTTATCAGGAAGGTTCTTAATACCATATTCTACATCGCAAATGATGTCTTCAATCGGGATTTTTCTGGGTGCTAAGGCAAAATTAAGACCTTTCCCTAAGAGATTAAAAACCGCAGGCGGAAAGGAAAAACTCGACAGATTCACCACCTTATTGTCCTGAGGTAGGGAACTCGAATTACCCACCGACATACCCTTACTATCAGTCCTACAATAACGGCTACCAATCCCATCCAATACTTTATTAACACGACTACTATTACTATTATATACTTTAATAAAATCGCAATTAGGAATATCGACTACATCATTGTTACTTTTACATATTACAGCATTATTACTATAATCACAATTGTTTATAATATGCTCATTCCTCTCCTTATTCAAATTAACATTAGCACTAATATTCTGGCCCGAATTTGGGTCTTCAATACTAGAAGAGATACTCACGGTCTCATTATCCACCGCAACGCTCTGCTGGAAAGACGCACCAGGAAACACCGACTCCAGCTCATAGACGGCCGGATCACTCCGCACATTAGAACGGCCTGCTCCCTCTGCGCATATCAGCTCATACGAGCCTCCGCGCAGATCTAAACCCGTTGACCCACTAATAGAAATGCCGTCCGGAACAGAACCTACGCACAGCTCTTCATTCACTGAGACAGCAGCAATACCATCTGACTGCTGCGAACGGATTGGAGAGCGAACAATCGAACCCACTGCTTGGTTGAACAGACTTACGGGCCCTCGGTTACCGCAGACTGCTTCAAAGTTCGAAACCTTGCCTCTATTCACACCACCGCTTCCTCTCACTAAACAAGAGCCAGAGGTTGGCGGTTCAAGAGCAACAGAAGAAGGGCCGCTTAAAACCCAAGCCCTTAGGGAGGAGACCTGGTTAAACGAGACACGACTGCCTGAACCCCGATCATCGAAAATACTGGACTCCTGAATCGTACAGCCCGAAAGTTTATTAAACTTCGTGGACTGTCTGAGCTTGAGGGACTCTTCCAATCTCAGGGATTTCAGTGTCGAACAGGCATCAATCCTGGACCAGAGAGAAGCAGGGAAAATATTCGCCAGCTCCAAATGAGCCGCCAGAAGAAGTCTGGATCGATGATCCAGATCCCTCCTTACTCTGCTAATCTCAGATCTGATCAACCCTAAGCTAGCCTTCAGAAAAACGCCATGATTTTTTGGAACATTGAGATTATGCTTAATCCGGGCAAAGTTAGGAATAACCGAGGAATCTCTGCAACGTTTAAGAAATACCAGATCCGATTTCAACTTAGTAACCTGCATGCGTGACCGCTCGAATTGATGAACCTTCTTAGCAGCGGCTTCTCCGTGCAGGGAAATTATTAAGGAGTTTAGACTTCTGTGATCCATAACATTGTTTAGATAATCTTCGGCAAAATCACATAACCAATCTTTTGTCGACGCGCTTCGAACCAACTAGTGTGGTTCATCGTCAGGACAAGTTGAAGAACCAATCCGGCTTAGCTTGATTAAATAGAGTCTGCAGAGACTCCAACAGCTATAATTCTAACGGCTAATTTTGACCTAATTATCCTGGTCAAACCCCTAAAATAGTTAATTAATATTTCTCGAAATAGGTAAGAAAAGGAATTCATTTGTTAATTAAAAATAGATAAATTATTATTATTATCTCAAATAATAAGAGAATTCATAGTATAATATTAATATTTTAATTATAATGGTCATTAATAAATTATATCTCATAACATATGTTAAATAATCTATATTTAATATTATTCCAATATAATTTAAATACAAGTAAAAGGTAATCAATCACTATTATTTTTAGAATTTAGTTACACTAGTTAATTGTGTAATAATTATTTAATGGTCATTGGTAAGTCAGATCTTCATTATTTTGTTTTCTAGAATATATCATATTTATTATTTAAATATAATGGTCCATTAAGATAATAAGTTATATAAAATAATATATGTTTATTAAATAATCTATATCTACTTAATAATCTATAATTCCAAACAAATTGTTAAATCAATATTATTCCTAGAATTTAGTTACAATAGGTACATACCATAATTTAGGGTTGTTAAAGCCAAGTTTATTAATAATAGTATAACTAATATTATTGGTATATCATAATTTATCCTTTAAACCTAATGGTCAAATAATCAATATTAGTTCAATATTTATTAAATTCAATAAAATATTAAAGGTAACTAAGACCTTAGGTAAATATATTATTACTTACAAGATAAATACCATAATTTAGGGTTGATAAAGTCCATGTTTATTACTATAACTAATATTATTGGTATATCATAATTTATCCTAATGGTCAAATTTTTATTAATAATCAACATTTATTCAATATTTATTTATTCCAAAAAATATTAAAGTTAACTATGTCATTAAGGTTTAAAAAGGGGTTTTTTAGACATTAGTTAAAGGGAAACTCAATTCTAAGGTTATAATAGACATAATTAGAAATGTATAAATAATGAAATTATGGAAAAAAACAAATCTAATCAAATATGCCCAATAGTATCATAAACAGGTTAAGGTTAATACAATAATTAGCCCGAAATTAATTCATAACTTATTAATGACTCAAACACTCCATAATAATAGGACAAATCTGCCAAAAGAAAAATTAAAGGAGGGGGAAGACAGAAACCCTAAGACCTAACAAAAAGGGAATGAGGAGGCTAGGAAGACAAGGCTGGGACCCAGCAACTGCTAATCTTCCAGCCATCATCCCTATTAAGATTGTTCGGCCTTTTCTCAATCTCCAGGGCCTCTCTAAATTTGCGATGGTGAAACTGCGCAATTTTGGCAATGACTTGAGCCTCCTCTATACATACATGATGCATAGTCTTTCCCGCATGCTCAGCCAGGGCTGAGGACTTGGTCCTCCCATGTCTTAAGTCAGCCGAATGCTCGCTAATCCGCTGATTGATAGAGCGACCAGTCTCACCAATATAAGGGGTCCCACAGGAACACGGAATGACATAGACGCCCTTCATGTCCTTAGGGTCAATCGGGTCTTTCACAGACCTGAGGGATCCACGGATAGTATTGAGAGGTCTAAAAGTTGCGGGCACATCATACTTCCTCAGAATCCTCGCAATCCTGTCCGTGGTTCCTTGGATGTAAGGAAGGTTCACACCCATGCTATGATCATTAGGAACCCTTCGGATTGAAGGCTCCTTCTTGGCCCTGAGGAAGGCTTTTTGACCGAGGTGCCTATTGTAACCATTCTTCTCAAAGACTTCTAGGAGGTGAGCCTTCTCCGTTTCCAGGCTCTCCTTATCCGAAATTCTAACAGCACGGGTGGCAAGCGTGCTAAGAACCCCTAACTTCTGAGCGGGGAAATGATGCGAAGAAGCATGCAAGTATTGCTCAGTATGCGTCTTCTTTCTATACACCTGATGAGAAAAGGAACCATCCACCTTCTTAGAGATGAGAACATCCAAGAACGGAAGACAACCATTATCTTATTTTTCCATCTTGAATTTAATGGCGGCGGATTGGTTATTGAGGTGACTGAAGAAACGATCCAGCTCGTCAGGACCATGAGACCAGACAACACCAGTGTCATTATGATATACCAATAATATTAGTTATAGTAATAAACATGGACTTTATCAACCCTAAATTATGGTATTTATCTTGTAAGTAATAATATATTTACCTAAGGTCTTAGTTAATTTTAATATTTTATTGAATTTAATAAATATTAAACTAATATTGATTATTTGACCATTAGGTTTAAAGGATAAATTATGATATACCAATAATATTAGTTATACTATTATTAATAAACTTGGCTTTAACAACCCTAAATTATGGTATGTACCTATTGTAACTAAACTCTAGGAATAATATTGATTTAACAATTTGTTTGGAATTATAGATTATTAAGTAGATATAGATTATTTAATAATCATATATTATTTTATATAACTTATTATCTTAATGGACAATTATATTTAAATAATAAATATGATATATTCTAGAAAACAAAATAATGAAGATCTGACTTACCAAGGACCATTAAATAATTATTACACAATTAACTAGTGTAACTAAATTCTAAAAATAATAGTGATTGATTACCTTTTACTTGTATTTAAATTATATTGGAATAATATTAAATATAGATTATTTAACATATGTTATGAGATATAATTTATTAATGACCATTATAATTAAAATATTAATATTATACTATGAATTCTCTTATTATTTGAGATAATAATAATAATTTATCTATTTTTAATTAACAAATGAATTCCTTTTCTTACCTATTTCGAGAAATATTAATTAACTATTTTAGGGGTTTGACCAGGATAATTAGGTCATAATTAGTCGTTAGCATTATAGCTGTTGGAGTCTCCGCACACTCTATTTAATCAAGCGAAGCCAGATTGGTTCTTCAACTTGTCCTGACGATGAACCACACTAGTTGGTTCGAAACGCGTCGACAAAAGATTGGTTATGTGATTTTGCCGAAGATTATCTAAACAATGTTATGAATCACAGAAGTCTAAACTCCTTAATAATTTCCCTGCATGGATAAGTCGCTGCTAAGAAGGTTCATCAATTCGAGTGGTCACGCATGCAGGTTACTAAGTTGAAATCTGATCTGGTATTTCTTAAACGTTGCAGAGATTCCTCGGTTATTCCTAACTTTGCCCGGATTAAGCATAATCTCAATGTTCCAAAAAATCATGGCGTTTTTCTGAAGGCTAGCTTAGGGTTGATCAGATCTGAGATTAGCAGAGTAAGGAGGGATCTGGATCATCGATCCAGACTTCTTCTGGCAGCTCATTTGGAGCTGGCGAATATTTTCCCTGCTTCTCTCTGGTCCAAGATTGATGCCTGTTCGGCACTGAAATCCCTGAGATTGGAAGAGTCCCTCAAGCTCAGACAGTCCATGAAGTTTAATAAACTTTCGGGTTGTACGATTCAGGAGTCCAGTCTTTTCGATGATCGGGGTTCAGGCAGTCGTGTCTCGTTTAACCAGGTCTCCTCCCTAAGGGCTTGGGTTTTAAGCAGCCCTTCTTCTGTTGCTCTTGAACCACCAACCTCTGGCTCTTGTTTAGTGAGAGGAAGCGGTGGTGTGAATAGAGGCAAGGTTTCGAACTTTGAAGCAGTCTGCGGTAACCGAGGGCCCGTAAGTCTATTCAACCAAGCAGTGGGTTCGATTGTTCGCTCTCCAATCCATTCGCAACAGTCAGATGGTATTGCTGCTGTCTCAGTGAATGAAGAGCTGCGCGTAGGTTCTGTACCAGACGGCAATGCTATTAGTGGGTCAACGGGTTTAGATCTGCGCGGAGGCTCGGATGAGCTGATATGCGCAGAGGGAGCAGGCCGTTCTAATGTGCGGAGTGATCTGGCCGTCTATGAGCTGGAGTCGGTGTTTCCTGGTGCATCTTTCCAGCAGAGCGTTGCGGTGGATAATGAGACCGTGAGTATCTCTTCTAGTATTGAAGACCCAAATTCGGGCCAAAATATTAGTGCTAATGTTAATTTGAATAACGAGATGAATGAGCATATTATAAACAATTGTGATTATAGTAATAATGCTGTAATATGTAAAAGTAACAATGATGTAGTCGATATTCCTAATTGCGATTTTATTAAAGTATATAATAGTAATAGTAGTCGTGGTAATAAAGTATTGGATGGGATTGGTAGCCGTTATTGTAGGACTGATAGTAAGGGTATGTCGGTGGGTAATTCGAGTTCCCTACCTCAGGACAATAAGGTGGTGAATCTGTCGAGTTATTCCTTTCCGCCTGCGGTTTTTAATCTCTTAGGGAAAGGTCTTAATTTTGCCTTAGCACCCAGAAAAATCCCGATTGAAGACATCATTTGCGATGTAGAATATGGTATTAAGAACCTTCCTGATAAGATTAAAGACACGATTAGGCAGGATTGTGCCGTTACCCTGAGGAGGGCTAAGCCTCCCCGTAGCAATATCAGCAAGGTTGAGTTTGAGGCTCTGAAGAGCTTGAACGGAAATCGTGACGTCATGGTCTTAAAAGCTGATAAAGGTGGGGCTGCCGTTATCATGGATAGAAAGGATTACAGAAATAAGATGCTTGACCATTTTTGTAATAGTGGGAGTTATAAGAAGCTTTCGAAGAATCCCCTCAAAAAGGTTTCCAGGGCAGTCGCTCTTGCGATCAAGTCGTGCAATTCCATGATTCCTCTAGCCCAGAAACTTATTGAGGGTAACCCCATCACTCCTAGGATTTATGGTCTTCCCAAAATCCATAAGGATGGGGTCCCCCTGAGACCCATTGTCAATACCATCGGTGGTCCGACTTACCTCCGGGCCAAGTTCCTCGCTGCAAAGTTGAGACCCTTGGTCGGGCAGACTGAGTCCTTCGTCAAAGACTCAGCTTATTTTATTGAGGATCTTAAGAAAATTAATCTTGAACCCGATGACATTTTGGTAAGTTTCGACGTGGTCTCTCTTTATACTTGCATTCCTATCAATGAGGCCATGAAGGTAATTAATAAGCTAACTGACCTTGATACGGCTAAGTTAGTTGAGCTTTGCCTTACCTCTACCTTTTTCAGCTTCGAGGGAGAATTCTATGAGCAGACTTGCGGAGTTGCCATGGGCTCCCCCTTGTCCCCTGTCGTCGCTAATCTCTTCATGGAGGAGTTTGAGTCTAAGGCTTTGGCCTCCTCTCGTCTCTTACCAAAGCTTTGGAAAAGATTCGTTGATGACACTGGTGTTGTCTGGTCTCATGGTCCTGACGAGCTGGATCGTTTCTTCAGTCACCTCAATAACCAATCCGCCACCATTAAATTCACGATGGAAAAAGAAGATAATGGTTGTCTTCCGTTCTTGGATGTTCTCATCTCTAAGAAGGTGGATGGTTCCTTTTCTCATCAGGTGTATAGAAAGAAGACGCATACTGAGCAATACTTGCATGCTTCTTCGCATCATTTCCCCGCTCAGAAGTTAGGGGTTCTTAGCACGGTTGCCACCCGTGCTGTTAGAATTTCGGATAAGAAGAGCCTGGAAACAGAGAAGGCTCACCTCCTAGAAGTCTTTGAGAAGAATGGTTACAATAGGCACCTCGGTCAAAAAGTCTTCCTCAGGGCCAAGAAGGAGCCTTCAATCCGAAGGGTTCCTAATGATCATAGCATGGGTGTGAACCTTCCTTACATCCAAGGAACCACAGACAGGATTGCGAGGATTCTGAGGAAGTATGATGTGCCTGCAACTTTTAGACCTCTCAATACTATCCGTGGATCCCTCAGGTCTGTGAAAGACCCGATTGACCCTAAGGACATGAAGGGCGTCTATGTTATTCCGTGTTCCTGTGGGACCCCTTATATTGGTGAGACTGGTCGCTCTATCAATCAGCGGATTAGCGAGCATTCGGCTGACTTAAGACATGGGAGGACCAAGTCCTCAGCCCTGGCTGAGCATGCGGGAAAGACTATGCATCATGTATGTATAGAGGAGGCTCAAGTCATTGCCAAAATTGCGCAGTTTCACCATCGCAAATTTAGAGAGGCCCTGGAGATTGAGAAAAGGCCGAACAATCTTAATAGGGATGATGGCTGGAAGATTAGCAGTTGCTAGGTCCCAGCCTTGTCTTCCTAGCCTCCTCATTCCCTTTTTGTTAGGTCTTAGGGTTTCTGTCTTCCCCCTCCTTTAAATTTTCTTTTGGCAGATTTTTCCTATTATTATGGAGTGTTTGAGTCATTAATAAGTTATGAATTAATTTCGGGCTAATTATTGTATTAACCTTAACCTGTTTATGATACTATTGGGCATATTTGATTAGATTTGTTTTTTTCCTTAATTTCATTATTTATACATTTCTCATTATGTCTATTATAACCTTAGAATTGAGTTTCCCTTTAACTAATGTCTAAAAAACCCCTTTTTAAACCTTAATGACATAGTTAACTTTAATATTTTTTGGAATAAATAAATATTGAATAAATGTTAATTATTAATAAAAATTTGACCATTAGGATAAATTATGATATACCAATAATATTAGTTATAGTAATAAACATGGACTTTATCAACCCTAAATTATGGTATTTATCTTGTAAGTAATAATATATTTACCTAAGGTCTTAGTTACCTTTAATATTTTATTGAATTTAATAAATATTGAACTAATATTGATTATTTGACCATTAGGTTTAAAGGATAAATTATGATATACCAATAATATTAGTTATACTATTATTAATAAACTTGGCTTTAACAACCCTAAATTATGGTATGTACCTATTGTAACTAAATTCTAGGAATAATATTGATTTAACAATTTGTTTGGAATTATAGATTATTAAGTAGATATAGATTATTTAATAATCATATATTATTTTATATAACTTATTATCTTAATGGACCATTATATTTAAATAATAAATATGATATATTCTAGAAAACAAAATAATGAAGATCTGACTTACCAAGGACCATTAAATAATTATTACACAATTAACTAGTGTAACTAAATTCTAAAAATAATAGTGATTGATTACCTTTTACTTGTATTTAAATTATATTGGAATAATATTAAATATAGATTATTTAACATATGTTATGAGATATAATTTATTAATGACCATTATAATTAAAATATTAATATTATACTATGAATTCTCTTATTATTTGAGATAAGAATAATAATTTATCTATTTTTAATTAACAAATGAATTCCTTTTCTTACCTATTTCGAGAAATATTAATTAACTATTTTAGGGGTTTGACCAGGATAACTAGGTCAAAATTAGCCGTTAGCATTATAGCTGTTGGAGTCTCTGCACACTCTATTTAATCAAGCTAAGCCGGATTGGTTCTTCAACTTGTCTTGACGATGAACCACACTAGTTGGTTCGAAACGCGTCGACAAAAGATTGGTTATGTGATTTTGCCGAAGATTATCTAAACAATGTTATGGATCACAGAAGTCTAAAATCCTTAATGATGTTCAATCTCATTCAACTCTTCGTCCTCCTCTGGCTTGAGCCTAACAACTCATTGCATTGCCAGTGATTTAATGTTTTTCAGATCTAGGAGAAAATGTGTTCTTGCTGATCAACCATAACCCTCAAAGAAAGGATGTTAGTTTTCTCATAAAAGGCCAGAAAAAACTAGGAAGAAAGGTCCATCAAGAATTCCTTTTGAAGGGATTAGTTGGTTATTGAGAGGCACCCTAAATTTCAAAATATATTGGAAAGTGATCATAGATCCCCCTAGGATGACCCGATCACACAATAAAGGAAAACACTGAATCAAAGGATCCACAATCAAGAATAGATCGAGTCTCTTCACAACAAAATAAAATCTAACCCTATTATTCCACTATGTTGGCGTGATACACCTAGGGGACAATTCAAGTAGGTTCTTAGAAGAAATATTATTAGATAAATAATGATATAGGCGGTCAATGCTAGCATGAGCACACCAGTTCTCTGAAACCCCAGAATAAAAATTAAGATCTCCCCCCATAATTAGGTTATTGAAGGAAAAGGATTATTTTTGAATACCCCATCCCAATAGCCCACTTGGTCATTACGAGGACCATAAACATTTATTAGTGTGATAATGGTTTCTAATTGCATAAATAATCCCACCACACCCAAACCATGAGAAAAAAGCCAGAAATTTTCCATTTAGAACTTTTGAGTATTCCAACCCATAGCCAAGCGACCTGATTGCCCGCAGACATCATTCACAATGAGATGCCAAGATGGAAAATGGATTCAAGAAAAATACTAACAATGGCACCTTCTCCAAGTGTTTTCTAGATGAAAACAACTTTAGGAAGCTCAACATGAAACATGCAACATGAGGCAAGTTTTTTTGGCCCACTTTCCAAACCCCTACACTTGAAAGAGAGAAATTTCATTTTGGAACTCCCAGGAGGCGAAACAATGCTCTAAATTCCCTATCGATATAAGTTTGATGTCATGCATCCATCTCCTTGCAGAAATTGTCTTTGGATTTAGAAATATTGATTTCTGTCCCTTCCCCCTACCTTTGTGACTGATAGAAAAATGCCCAAACCACCTGATAGACCTTCAATCATTGAAACAATGAGTTTGGACCTAAGGTTATGAAAAATATCCCCTCCTTCAAGGAGCCCATAGAAGCCCAAAAAAGTTGAAGCCCTAGGGTAAGTATTACCCATAGAAGATAGTGGGGTAGTACAATTAGCCGTGGTAGGGGAAAAGATTGTGACCAACTTTATAGACCCATTCACACCATAACCAAAAAAAGAGACCAATACATCCATGCCAAGTGCAAAAGGGTTATAAGAAAGTAAAGATAAATGAGGAAGAGTATAAGATGTACCCATAGAAGGAGGTGGTGTCACTAATTCATATTTAGAAGAAGAAGTGGCCACCTATGGTACTGCCTATTCTGAAACCATGGGATTAATATACATGTCACTAGGAGTCACTAAGCCCAAAGACACCTGTGGGTCACCCACCAAAACCTCCTCTGATATTTTATCCTCAACATAATCCACCTTTTCCACCACACACTACTTTTTGGAAGCTGAGGTTGAGCCCCTGCTCTACCAAAATGGAGGCTTACAAATTTAAACTAAATGGCCATATTTATGGTACCTTCTGAAATGAAAAGGAAACCCTTAATAGTCAAAGAGTTTAAGATCATCCCCATCGAATCCAATGTTAATTGGCTCATGTAATTTATTATGCAGGTCCAACCTAACCTAGACATGAGCCATTGACATATCCCTTGACTCCTTGAAAGAGTAACATGCTTCAAGGAAACATCCAATATTGTTACCTAGGTTGGAAAAACTTTGCAAATTTCACATATGAGTAAGCAACCTCAACAACCAGACCTAAGAGGCAACCACATCACACCGTTCCAAGTTTGCATTGAATGTGGGCACTTAGAATTTGAAAATAATAGGAGTAGCATGGATAGACCATAATATGTTTACAACTTGATAACCTATCTCATGAGTTTTTAAATATGAGTTTAAACCAACCCTTCGCCAACATATAAAAAACCAGACTTTCTAAAACCCTAACATTGATTATCTAGTCATGCTAAGTAATGCTGGTATCATCGCTAAATTTGTGACCATGTGCACATTCAACTAAGGATTTTTCTTTAAGGTCGTCAACTTTGGAAATTTAAACAGTGTTCCCTAGACATAAATTGTATAGGGTCGAGATTGCTTCCCACTTCAAGACCTTAATTTTTTTTGCTTCTCCCAGTATTTTGAATATTTGGGCATTCAACATCTACTTCACATGCCAGCTGGAATGACTCATTCTCAGCCAGAACATGTTCTACCCAAGAGTGTGGGTTTGATGATGAAACTACTCAATCCTCTTGTCAGTGCACAGTATTAATTGACGTGTTGTAAAATGCCTTCGTAGCCCATGGTAAAACACCACGAGAAGAACAAGCTAAAAGATAATTGAAACCCCCATTGTATGATGGTAAGGGGTTCCTCTAATCTAGAAAAATGGACAAAAAATACCCAAAGAATACTAGAAACCTTAAATCCATAGAGGGTTTAATTGGAGCTGAAAAACCACTTGAGAAACCACTCAAATAAGTGGTTGTAACAAAGAAGTTTACTTGGGAAATGTATAAAGATGGAACGGTAAACAACCTAAAGTAGATAATGGAACCCAAATCGACAAATGATATTCTGGCCATGCCAAACCACATTGGGGTGAAAACCCATTTTAAATACCACTAGAAAGACACCTACTTCTTTCCCCACAATCTGTGAGAACCCTAGTACTCGAGAAGATGGAGCCCAGAAATGGAGTCACCAAGTCATAGTCTACTTGATCATTGTCAACCATGATGCCCATAGGAAAAATTCCATCTTAGCATAGAAATAACCCTATCACCAAATCCCCAATAGCACTGGGTAAAGAAGGAAAAACCCACTAGATGAGCAAACAAACAAGGTAAATACCCCTTCAGAAGCGGGTAATAACTAGCACACCTATGAAAAACTGCAATGTGAAGACTATAAATAAAAAAATAGTAGAAACCCACTAGAGGATGAAAAGAAGCATGCACACTAAAACATATACCCTTGGTAACTAAAAGGTCAACCCCAAAACCTTCGTCCGAATAAACCATTGTTTATGTGAGCCATCAAGGACCACCATAAATACCCCCAAATAGAGAGACTGTAAAAAAACTAGGGTTCTCGACCTCCCAAGTAACCAACAAGTTCGTCACAGAGCCTTTAGTACATAACTTAAAAGATAAATAACATAAATCCCAGGTGAAATTCCTCAATGATCTAATCATGAAGACATAGAGAATACTGCTTAGGGGTTCTGGGTCATCCGACGTGAAATGGAGAAGCGAAGTTGTCATGAACAAAAATAAAGCAATAAAGTACTACTACAAAGGAAAACTTTCAAAATTCCACCTTGAGAAAAAAAAAAAAAAAAAAATTGATATGGTTAAAACATTTTGTTAGTGTGTTGATCAAAATGAAGATGTGTAATTCTTTCTATACTTAGCATGGATTTGATTCTTGGTGTGTCTGCGTGTGTATAAGATGTGTAATTATTTCCACACTAATAATGGAGTTGATTCATGGTGTGTGTGTACATGTGTCTATATATATAACTAATATAAATCTATCTACACCCTCGATTTATTAAAATTTGAGGCTGATCAAATCTCTTGATATGCAAACCTCTTTTAGAAAGAAATTGCATGTCAAGAGATATGGTCAAAAGATATGATCCATATCACTAATTGATAAATCCAAGATTACGATAGATATACACTAGTCTTAATTCAATATAAATTTTATCCAAAAATAGGTACCTTCTTCTTAGAGTCCATGTTAACAAAAGATGTAAAAGAACCTGTAGCGCTTCTCACATGAGCATAAACGAAACTCTCTCACTTACATTCTTGTGATTGATAAGAAATGGTGGTAATTTTTTTTTATTAATGAGAAATGATAATAATTTTAGGAAATCATTTTTTACAAATCTTAATATGTGAATTTGAAAACAACTGAAGAATTAAGAATATGAGAGTTCTAATCATTTGATAATTCAAAAAAAATTAAACAATATTTTTCCTATATTTCTTATGACATCCTCACATGATATTATTTATTTAACACATTAATTCTATTAGCTATATATATTATTTATTTAGATATTAATTTTATACTATCATTTAATGGAAAAATAATTTTTTTACAATATTTAAGTTGTCTTTACATGTTATATGTTTGGTCTCGCTCATATGAAAAGACCAATATGATTGAGCTTTGAGTTTTCCAATTTGATTGAGCTTTGATTTTACCAATTTGATTGAGATTTGATTTTACCTTTGATAAGTGTTGGTTCTCCTTTCCTTTCTCCCATGTATCTAAGAACATGCCTTAGAAAAATTGCTTCACACATAATGTTACACATTGCTTTATATTTGGTTTTAGTTGAAGACAAGGAACAATTGCTGACTTTTTGTTTCTCCAAGAAACAATATGAATCCTATACACAATGCATATCTAGTGGTGGACCTTCTTTCATCAAATCACCTCCCTAATCAAAATCTAAATAATATGTGAACACTAAAATGATTAGCATATTCAATGGAAAAATGTATAGTCCCTTATAAATATGAAATGACTCTCTTAGCTGCTTTCTAATAAATCACTATGGTGTTGTAGTGTGATTTAGCCATGAATTCACTATGTATGTTGACTTTAGCTCTTATTGCACTCAAGTAATTTATACTTCACACTAATTTTTGATAGAAAGTACCGCTTACTTATTGTGTATCATTATCAATTCATAACTTAGCAATTTTCTCTAATGGAATGCACATTGGATACAATTCTCACATGTTGAACCTCCTGATTAGTTCCTTTGTATATTTAATCCAATAGATTAAAGTATTACTATCATACCTCCATATGTCAATGTCTAAAAAATATCCTTCATTTAAAATTCTGATTTTTAAATCGCCATAAATATTCAACTCAAATATTTCATCACAACAAATTTGAGCAATTAAACTATAATCTATACTATGAAGTTTAAATTCCTTTAGATTCTAGATTTGTCAATCACTGATTTTCTACTCATGCATATGAGTAGATAAAACATGGAAAATGGAAAAAAATAAATGAAGTCACACACAATCCACAATTGACACAAATATTTATTCTAGGAAACCCTTACAGAAGAAAAACTAGTTGGAAGGCTCCTCTCCTCTCCTCTCCTTTCTATGGTATGGAAATAATTCAAATACAAAGGAGAGCACAATTCTTATGGTATTTCTTAATACTATGACCTATCAAGATACTACAAAAAAATAATGCCCTACTTTCATTATTCTTTCTAACTCCCATGCCTAGTTGGTCTACTCTATTATGAGACAAGGTACAATAGCATAGAATGGAACCTCAACTCCCAGTTATGCAATATATAACATAGCCTAATAGACAAATATGGGTAAGGTTTGACTCTCTGAACTCTCAAATAGAGTAATAACTTTGGACCTTCTAGAGTCTTCTTCAAAGTCCTCGTGTGGCTAGCATTGGGCTACCAAATTGTCCCATTTTTTTACCATAATAAACAACCATTTTAGTCATTTTATCGCACTTCTTGGCTAGTCTATCACCTGTTTTGTTGTGTTTCTTCATGAATGTGCCACATTAAGCTTATGAATATTGAAGTAGTTAATTATTGATATTTTCTTTTATTTTTGATGAATTAGAAAGGATTATTATTGGTTTTGTTGATGATGGATTTCCTAGTGCTTTTTTAGTGGTTCCCATGTAGTAACAGTAACAACCCCCAAGGTTGGCATACTTACGCAGGTCCACGAGAAAGTTAGGAACATGGGTTTTGTTCCTAGGGATGTTGACATGGATTTATGTTATCCAGGTCATACCCTGGCCAACTCCATTAGGCTCTAGCTCATGATCTAGAAGTTGAACATCTCATGTAATGAAGAATCAAGTGAGTAACTTCACACGTGATTTGTGGAAAAATGAAAATGAATCTATAAAATCCGCGATATGGGTTTTTCTTAGAACAACCCCAATTAGATGACATAGGAGCATTTTCTCCAAACAATTCGTGGATTTGGAATTATGTTTGGTTCTTTCAAGCACACATTTCTTGTTGCGGTCGTTGACAAATCGCATCCCAAACAAAGCAACTAGTTATCAACTGAAACAGATCCAACCTATTCTAAGTTGATTCTATGATATATTAATCTAGTGTAATCAAATCTCATTTCTTTTTCCAACCATGATATTACAAAAAAAATCAAGTACAATATCTTGTAAGTCTCTCCATGACTTTGACAATCGAGATTTGGGGGAATTATTTATAATTCTCCCCCTACTCTTTCTTGTATAAATGTATGGACAAAGAGTAGGTGGAGGCTAGTTTTAGGTCAAGAAGGGGGAGAGTACCATCATCATACTCCTATATTGCAGCTTCCATCAATGAAACTCTTTACTATTCATGGCTTCATATCTCTTTCCTTATTAGCTTACATGTTGTGTAAATCACCAGACCCTGCTAAGGAGGAAGGGCCCTCCTTCTTAGCAGAGATCACTAGTTAGAAGAGGTATAATATTTATATATTTATTTCCTCTTAGTTGCAGGTTATGTGTGTTTTATTGTTACTGCCAAAAATATTTTTCATGTATTAAATAGTTGTGGATCCTAGCCTCAATCATTATGTAACAACATAGGGCCTAGATTAGTCCCTTCATTAAGTGTGATGGTTGTTTGATTACTGTTACAACTCTTTGGTTTGTTTAATTGATTGAATGGGTGTTATAACAATTGTTTGACTATTGAATGGTTTCCAAGAGTGTTGGTTTTTTGAATGAGAGTGATATGTGATAGAGTGTGAATTATTCTGCAACATGTGTCTTTTGTTTTCGAAGTGTGAGCAAGGTTTGGAGTGTGAAAGCAAGTGTATTTTTAGTATTGAGAGTGACATTTACAATGACTAGTTTTGAGATTTTATTAGTGATAATTTCCATTTGTTCCTATATATACTTTATAGAATACCCTCGAAACAAAAAGGCCTACCTAGATTGACAATTTATGTGTGAGTCAGATTGGTTTTTCTAAATAAAAAAGATAATTGATCCACGTAATACCTAGCCCGACATGCTTGAGTAATAGGGGTCAACATCACATCCTATTGGACGTGGAAGGAGGAAGTTCCTACAATGTGTGGTGAAAGAGATGCTTTTGTTAGACCTATTTTTGTTGTTATAACTTCCACATAAATATGTAGAGGTTGTTGATCCATAAAATACGTGGAAATTCCACTAGATGGCTTATCACAACATATATGATAAAATTATACTTAAGATTCCAAAATATACAATATTACAATTTTATATATCTTTTGATTTATAGATATGTAGATTAGTGTTAATAACATATACATGTGAACAAAAATTATGTAAAAAAAGAACAACAAAATAAAAACTCACAAACACAATTAACACATGATATGACCTAGGAAACCATTTCAAGAGAAAAACCCAGCTAGAACGTGAGGCCACTTCGTGCTCTTTCTCTGAGTAGAAAATGTATGTGAGTACAAAGAAGTGTGACCTGCGAGATATGGCTATTACAATGCACAAATCCTCTATGTTTTCTCTACCTCCTATCTCCCTTAGTTATTTTTTCTTAGTTGTGGAACAAATGCACCCGAAAATAATGGAGCCCCTTTTCCTCATAGAGGCCTAGTTATAACACAACTCTATAGCCTACCAGTGGTTAGATTTGACTATTTCAACTCTTAAATAGAGTTATAGTATAGACTCTTCTAGAGTATTCTAAATCATAATCATGTGGCTAGCCCCTTTTTCATGAATATGGGGGTTGAAGTGGGATCCTCTTGAACTATTGTGTTGAAAACAAGAAGGTAAACTTTTGTGTAGTGTAACTTTCTTATATGAACTTTGATTGATGTGATTCTTTCACCATTGGAAAGGTATTTGTGTTTATAATATGAAAATAAGGTGCAATGCTACAGAGAAAAAAAATTATCCCCAAAAAACATCATTTGATTCCTCAAAATTATCCCAAAAGGTTTTAGACACTAATTTTCCAAAACGGGTCTCACTAGTAGAAATGGTCCTGAGTGCTGATTCCTCCACTTTTTTCACTCTGAAACCATTGAGATGGATGAAAAACAATATAATTATCCAATATGGATCACACCTACCCATTTTGGGAGGATTTTGGTCCCTAAAAGCTTCTATTGAATGAGTTGCGGAAATGTTTCCTCCACCTTCTCTATGGTGTACCATTTAGCTTTTCCTGCAAGTTTTCCTTTCAACCCAATCTGCCAAAGGTAATGATACCCTTGTATTGTAGCTATGGAATACTTCTGAAAAACTGTATATTCTGTTAGGTTCCTATACCAATAGGTGTCATATTTCATGATTCACTGTTAAAATGCCAAATATGTTCATCCTTTCCATGCTGCAAAGGTTCCATATTTTCATAAAATCAAAAAATTTAAAAAATAAAAAGAGGGTATGCCCTAAAAGAAAAATCAAAGGGCAAAAAGAATGAATTGGTCAAAAAAAGAAAGAAAATCAACCCCAAAGAAAAGACCAAGAAAGTGTGCTAGTCAAAATGCCACTACTATCCTATTTTTTGCAAAGAAGTTCAAATTTTGCAAACAGTGACTTCTGTCACACTTGATGGATGGCCCAACAGCTCAATCTTGGCCTCTCCATGTTTAAATTTCTTGTTTTATAACTAGAGAATAAGGTCTGTTCAAGCAGTTTAAGCTTGGCAGATCAGTAGTTAGGTAGAGAAGCAAGGGTGCTCAACGGCTAAATCTGAGCCCCTAGAAGAGATAAGGGCAGACTTATATAGGAGGGAAGTTAAAAGAAAACAAGAGAGAAAGGGTTTGCTAGTTCAAATAAACCCAAGGAGAAAGAAGAAAAAATGTTAGGTGTATTAGGCTAGGTAGGCAGTTTGATGTTGCAGAAGCAAGTTTATGAGCAGTTTTGTCTTTTTGAATATGATCTATCTCATGGATATCATTAGTACCATGGAAAAGTGGCTGCAAAAACAGTTGAAGCATGACTAATTTCCCCCCTCATTTCTCCAAGAGCATTTACTAATTTCCCCTCAAGGACATTGAGATCTGCTCAGTGCTCCTAGCTTACTTCATTTTATGAGAAATACTAAGTAAAACTTTGTGTTTACTTGGGCAAGGGAAGCCACATTTCTTGTGTAAAAATACTTTTGATCCATTCTACTAAGTTTTCCAAATCCATAACTTGGAGACCTTTCACTCCCCTAAGCCTAAGTTTCACCTTTTACTTAGTGCTTTTGGTCTGTAAATACTTCTCATTTTAACCTATTAACACTATTATATAACTCCTACATAATATTTCCCCTCCCATACTATGTAAAAATACATAAAACCCCAAAATTCTTAAATATCCCACCTCGGGCTTATGTATAGCCATATGCTAAGGTTTTTAGGGGGTGCAAGGTTTATCCGAAACCTTGTGGACAACCCTTCCCCGTGTGCACATATAACATTGGGATTTATTCAACATTTGGTTGAATAAATAACCATGCCCAAACATTTAACCAAAGTTTCAATAAACTGCCCGAACATTAAAAATTAACATGGGCCACCACACCATACACCTCCGCTAACTCCACCCATTCATCAACTGTCCGATCCGAGATTTCCCATCAGACGATCCACGTCGATATCGGAACCCCTCCGATAGCCGAATGTTAGCCTTCGGGAAAACAACGGTTTTAAAACCGTATAGAATCCACGTGTCGCTGCATGGTTTTATCGCGTCCCCTCCGCCCAAAACTATCGTTGTCCAAAAAGCGGTGTGATAATACCATATATCGCCCCCGCTTCCCACCGCTGACGTTGTCGCCCACGTCAGCACCCACGTCAGCTGCCACCTCACCACTGTATCATCCGCCGTGTCTGCCACGTCACTGCCAAGTCAGCTTCTGTACCCCCGCTACATGACAAAGATTACGTCATGCTGACGTCACCCGACCAATGCGCGCCAAAAACCTGCCAAAATCAAATTTTTGTTAAAACGACATAAAATGTCATTTTTCGTTTGTATTTGTTTGTTTCTTCTGTGCAACCTCTGCATGGTTTTTTACATTCAAAGCGGCATTTCCACTGCACAGTCCGCCACCCAGAGAAATTGACTCCACAACGCTGCCCCTCAGCTCAGTCTGCCACCTACATTTTGCACAGGGCATCCATTAAACAGGTATTTACCCGAGTTCCGCTCCTAAACCCTGTTTTTCTAAGTTTTCTTTGTAAAATTGCCCGGAGCACCCAAATTTGAATTTGAAACATTGTGCTGCCTTCAAACTCATGCACCATAGCCTCTCTTCTATCCATTTTTTCCAAGAAACCCGTCTCCCCCTGCAAATTCACCCACTAAGCTAAATTCAAACCGGTCTTGGCCTGTAGAATTCACTGAGGAACCTCTAGAAACTATAATTCTACCTAGTGTTGCTGCAAAAGCCCAAACTCGAAGTAGAAAAGTCATAAAATAATTTGAAAATGGAGGCTCCAGTGGCCCTGAAGGTTGCCCCCCTTAATGCACCACATAAAGAATTGGAATGGTTGCCCCTTGCTGACAGAGATTTCCAAATTAATGATATGATTGGTGACAAGCCTCACCTTCAAGATTTTTGTGAAATTAGGAATAGTTACCGCAGCAATGCTGATGTCTATGGAATTTTGGAGTCCAACATGCCTATGTACTACCTCCCCTCACTAAATGTGCTTCCTAATCTCATCCACTTATGCTGTGCCAATTATGACCCCACACAAAGAGCAGTTATGGCTCCATCTGGGATTGTCCTCTTCTATATTACCCCTCAATCCATAAATGAGATGCTGCACTTTAAGCCAACTCAGCCTCTGGCTCTTCTCACCATGGAATTCTTGCTTGACCAAGGTGCCAAACTGCCCAGTTCAGAGATAACCAGAATAGCTCAATTATTCATGAAACCAGATAGCCAGCCCCGGCAGCCACCTCCTTATAATCAGGTCTGGTTGAATGAAGCTGGAACATTCATTACTGACATGATTTCCTACATCTTGGGATTTAAAACCAGTGATCATATTGATGAGACTATTATAGTTTTGTTGTCCATATTTACTCTAGGATAGCCCCCTGCTGTCCAATATGATTATTCCACCTTCATAGCAAGTAAAATCCATGAGGAACAATGAGCCTGGACAGAGAAAGAGTGTTCAAATACACATCCTACATATATCATTTGCTGTTGTACAATCAACCTGATAGTTTTCAAATTCCCCTCAGAAAATTGGATCTCAAGGGAGAGCAAAGGTCTATAATTTTATGGACCTCAGTATTCCAAGAAGTCCATAACTCCCCTTACACATATTGTGAGTTCATTGACCTGTTCATACATCCAGCCACTTCTTTATTGATTTCAACTCCTCCTGCCAGGCTCTCTGTTGAAATGCAGAAAATTTTGCATCACTCAAAAGACTACAGTATAGGTGACTCGTACTTTTACCAGAATCACACAAAGATCCGGATATATGGCTGTGAATTATGCCCATACAAGCTGCCAAAGTATGTGCCTGTGATACGTTTGCCCTGGAATACTTCAGGCAATTTATTAGTTCAGATTTGACTCATTTCTATGGTGCTAGGAAAAAGGCACAGCTCAAAATAAGAAATCAATTGGGCCCTTTTATCTTCAATAAAAGGGAAGCCTGGGAAGAGGTTGATAAGATTTTAGGGGAGCAACTTAAGCTGAAACAAAGTTTTTATTGGGCACCATATGACCCTGAACATTTCATAAGTTATAGAAAAGTGAAAAACAAGCTTACAACATATGTTCACCACCAAATCCCTGAAATTCAACAATATGCTAACCAACAAGAATGGGTAGAAGGCACATTAGTAGAAGAGATTACTGAGGAAGAGAAATTGGAAAAAGCCATGAAAGAGCTTGAAAAAACACTTGACCTAGACAGTTTTGGACAGGTATCCTTTAAGCTGCCCCAGCACACAAGAGGTGATACATCTTTTGGAGGGACTTCTCAGCAGCCCACACAAAAAGCCAGCACAGGGTCAGCAAAAGGCAAAGAGGTAATAGGTCCAGAGCAGGACATAATGGCAGACCAGCCAGCTACATCAAAGGAACAAGGCCAAGGGCAGGTTCCTCCAGCACAAACAAAAGCACCAGAAATCCTTGTACTACAAACTCCTCTAAATGAGGAAAGAGGCAAGAAAAGGGATAGACAAGAAGACACACTGATCAGCGGGCCGGAAGAGCAACCAGGGGAGAAAAGGAAAAGGTTGAACCTCCTATCAGAGGAGGAATATATTCAGGACATCACAGATAGTCCAAGGGAATAAAGAGTGGTCAGCCAGGATACATCTTCGGTCACAGAAACATCGGTCAGTTCACACAGGCAGGAGATTGGAAGGCAACATAGTGTGGAATTTTCTTCTACCAGGTCACAAGGCAAGCAAGGCTTAGACATTAAGAGAAAATTCACTAAAATAAAGGAAAAGAATGAGCCAATAAGGATTCAACTTTACAATCACTTGCTGAAGATGGCACCCACAAATCAACAAAGGTTAATGTCAGCATATGACATTCAAGATGGAAAGATGACCCTGAGTCACTTCAAGCCCAAAATGTTGCAACCACAGTCAGCTACTGATTACATCAGGACCAATCTAGAAGTATTAGCCAAAGACATCCAGCCAATGGACCAGATTGAATTACATAAGCAAACAGGAGAAATGGTATACTCCACATTGGCAAATAAGGCATTGCTGGCCCACAAATTACATAATTCTTTAAATAATACCTCTACCCAATTAGAGTTGGAAAAGGCTTCCTCTTTAGCTAAGGATAACAGAATTAAATCCTTAGAAGAGATTATCATAGAGCTGGGACATGATCCCAAGGATTCCAAAGGCATCCAAGCATTAACAAAAAAGAAGGAAGAAGACATCGCAGCTCTCAGGAAACAGCTTAAGCTGCCCATCACCATGCATCCCAAAACTACAGAGATTGTTGAGAAAAAATCACAGGAAGATGCAATGGACCTGCTGATGAAAATGAATGAGAGATTGGCAGAAATAGAAAAGGCATTGGAGGAAGCACTATAAGGAAAACAAGGAGAGTTGGCCTCTTAGCCATCACAAACAACTCCAATAGTCACAACTGCTCCTTCTACAGTCACAACAGCAGTCCCTCCGACTGTCCCAGCATCAACAACACCAAGCACTTCAACAACAACAACAGCAGGCAGCAGCATTACCATGACTACTGAAGAACTGATAAAGGCTATGGAGGATCTAAGACTCCAAGTGTCAGAATTAAAGGATGCCAAAGAGCAATTGGCCAAGTTGGAAATTAGTTATGATAAATCTAAAATGACAGTGGAAAAAAAAACAAGGAAGGTAAAAGCATTGGAAAATAAAGTAAAGGCATTGGAAGAGGACCTCTTATTAGACAAGCCTCTGAGAGAAATTAGGAGCATTATGTGGGCCAATATTGGCCAATCCATCACTGGTATGTATAAATCAATATAGATAATTCATGAGCAGATTGATTTGGTAGCAGCAGCTCAAGAAGAAATTCAAAGGGCTAGGGATTCATTGGGAAACATGCCCGAACGGGCCAATAGGCTAATACATTTCTTGAACACCCACACCAAAGAAGATCTAGCAAAACTGGATATCAGGGACAGGATAGGCACTATTTTAATCATTAAAATAGTTCTGACCATGAGGAATTTCATACAAAATCTAGAAAGGAAGTGCTAGGAAATGCAAATGGAGATAAATGCTTTCAGATAGAAGTTTACAGCTTTGGAGGAAAAGGGTCTACCCAGTTTGTTAACTAATGACACATGTAGCATATATTCACAGGTTAAATACATATGTAGATAGCCAAGCCACAACATCATCAAGTTCTGCAGGAGAGAAGGCACTCCCATCTGGACAGAGCCTGTATGACAATTTAGAAAATCTGTTTTTTATTGAACATGAAGTGAGGCATCTTTTCACATTCCAGCCTACTTTCTTCAGGTACATGGATGCTGATGAAACTCTAATAAAAATGCACAGACACCAATTACCAGATGACCAATGGTGGCAGAGTATGCTGGAAATTTTGTAGGCAGATATGAAAGTTTTGTTTATATTCCCAGAACGCTACAGATGCTATAAAGTGAAGGAAAGAGCAGATAAAAAATCGCGCTGGGCAGTCAGTCAAAGGTAAATCAAAAAACCTAGGAAAGCAATTCCAGTAGTACGGAAGCTCACTAAAGTATCCCTCGGCCGACTTGTTGAGCAAGTAATCAATGCATCTCACCAAGAAAATGGCCAACACAACATTTCTTACTTCTGCATTCATTTCTCTCTGTTCCCAAGAGCATTTACTCCTTATGTAGAGTAGGTGAAAGAAGTTATTGCAAGATATTATCTCTTTGAGATATTTTGGAAACATTTTTGTACAAATACCTCCCCAATTTAAGTATTAGTGTTGGTGATACCATTCTGAAACTACGCTGTAAATTTGAGAACTCTTTTGAATAAAAGATTGTTGGATTGCTCTGTTGCTGAACTTGTTGGTTGTGGAATTAATGGCAGGAGAATATGTTATAGAACTCTCGAATTACCTCATGGATCAATAAGTCTTTTTAACTCTTGTTTTACTATTTCTATGTTTTATATGTCATTTATATATCATGTTCTAAATTACAGGGAAAAAGAATAACCCAGAACTTGCTTAACTGTACTCTGTGTTCAATTCCTGTCATTTTTTATGTTTTCTTCAGGACTAGCATAGGCAGGAATTCTTAACTGCTCATGTTTCCCTGGTTCTTACACTTTGAATATAATCAAGGAATTCTTAACTGCTCCCTGGTAATATTCATACACATTCCCTCTGTCAACATGATGAAAGATTCTTAATTGCCTTTCATCCCCTGACTCCATTTCACTTGATTCCAGCTTGAAAGTTGTTCCATGATTAATTATCTTGCTCTGTAGTTCCTCCTTTTGTTAAAGAAACTATATCCAACAGTTCACCTTCATTGACTCCATTAACCCAATGGTCTGAACTTCTCGTACTTTGCATCCCTGTTCTATCGAATGTCACCATCCAAAAATCAAACGAATACTTGTACTTCATAACTAGCCTAACATATAGCAAAAAAAAAGATAAATCATAAAGAGAGAGCCCTCTTTGGCTGTAGATTGGCTAGAATCTGCATCTAAAAGATTGGTTAGTGGTTACCTTGGCCGTATTCCCTTTTCTCATAGATTTTGGAGAACAACCTGAGTGATAACATCATTGGCGACTCTGTTGGGGATCTAAATGACTGTGTTTGTTACTGCTGTCTATTTTCTAAAGCTACGGATGGAGCCTGAAGTTAGCTAGGTAGCCTTTGAAACTGTTTTTGCTATGAAATTACAGGAGTAAATAAAAGCTGCTTCAGTCTATCTCCAGTGTAGCTTTAGGCTTTAAACAATTGTCTCAAAATTTGATCATTTCCCTTTTTTATTTCAAAAGGTCTTCAGGAAATTTCAAAGCTCTCACAATTCATAATTTCTTAGAAAGATATTGTCAAAAGCAGAGTTCTTCAAATACTTCCAGAAAACAACAAAAACAGATTTAGAAGCTGGCTCCAAAGAAGAAAGTCCGTTACACTAGATCAAATCCAGATCCAAATCCTCCAGCTATCTTTGACAATCCTAATTTGATCTCTAAGAACCTTAGAAGCCAAGATAATCAAGAAAATCCTGTTGATTTAAACCTTGACACACTTCAGCAAAATCTTACCCAATCTGAGCTTACTCCCGGAAAAGCAGCAGTCCTTTCTACTGTTGCTGCAGCATCTTCTAGTTCACCATCATCACTTCAAAGCATCTTTTCCACTCCCCCATCCACAATAATTATCTCAGTTGTAATCCATGTGCTTCCAGCTGTCCCATTTATACCTGTTAATATGGAAAACCGACATGCTCCTCTGCAGTTGCTTGTAAATCCAGGCACTATGCCTCAAGATTATCAAAGCAAAATCACTTATTTTGATGGTACTGGCACCTACACAACACAACAACATACTAAGAAAATGATCGACTATTTTGAGAACTATGAAATTGATAATAATGATATCAGAATGGAAATTTTTGTCCAAAGCTTAACCGGTGATGTAAGGACCTGGTTTAGGGAACTTCCTGTAAACACAATTGCTGATCCAGATTCCCTTTACCAAACCTTTTTGAACAGATGGGAAAAGAAGAAGGACCCATTGCATATCCTATCATAAAGCTTAAAAATAGGCCCACAAGAATCTGTCCAAGACTACTGTGCCAGATTCAATAATGTGTACAATGCTATTCCTCAGAACCTTAGACCTCCACCAGACTTGGCCTTGATCAAATTCCCTGATGTATTTGATTCTAACATGGCTTATGAGCTTAGGGAAAGAGCTCCATCAAGCTTAGAAGACATGCAGAGCATAGCTGTTAGTGTAGAGGCCAATCTGATCTCTAAGAGAGCACAAGTTAGAGCTAAAATAAGGACTCCCTTCAAAGAAGAGCCTTCTGCATTTGAGCAGAAACTAGATGCAATTATCAAAGGAATGGATAGATTGGGTGACAGAGTAGAAACCATTGAAAGGAAATCCTCTTGGGAAGGTCAACCAAGTAACGCCACAAGAAATCCAAACTTTAGGAAAAATCAAAATCCTAATAATGGGAAAGCTGGTCCTGACCAAAACATTAGACCTCCATTCCAAGGAAACTATGTTGAAGCTTCAACCTCTAGTGAGCCAACAGAGGATACTCAAATCAACCTAATGGATCTAAACAGTGAACAACAAATCTTTTTAACCCAAGATGACCAAGAGGCTCATACTTTCAACCAATTTCAAACCAAATCCAGAGAATCGTTTGATTTTAGAGAGGGATATGATGCAGCTGTCTATGAGGTTCATAAAAAATATAAACTGAGAAGCAGAATGGTAGATGTTCCTAAACCCAGCAAGAAAAAATATACCAAGCAGCCTAAAAAAGCAAAGGATAAAACCTCCCCTACAGAACTCCCTGCTAAAACAGACCTCAACCTAAAAGAGCCCACGGTTGAGGACATATCATACTTACAACCATCAAATAATCGGCCGTCCACCTCCTTTTCTCCAAAAGAAAATTCAAACAGATCTCCTGAAATTGACTTCAAAGCAGATTCATTTCATAACAACACTCCTGATAGAGAAAAAACCACTGAAAACACAACAGAAAAGGAAAACTTTTCTCCTCGGAATGCAAAAATTCAAGTGGAAAGACCTTTCAACCTAGAAACTGAAATAGGCAAGTTAAAAATAGCCATTCCATTGTCCGAATTTGCTAAACATGAGGTTTACAGAGAACAAATCAGTAGGTCACTTCAAATATTAGAGAATAGAGATGTAGTGAATGTCTTAGATGACCAACCAGAATTGATTTTTGGCCCTGAAGTAAATGGTAAAACAGTAGATGGAGGAGTCCCTCCATTCTATGTAAGCCTAAACATTCATGAAAAAGTACTACATAATGCAATGTTTGATTCGGGAGCTTCCCATAATCTAATGCCTAAGTCTGTGATGGAAAGATTGGACCTAGATATCACAAGGCAAACAATATGAGTTACCATGAAACAAACACACAAGGCAAACCATATGAGTTACAAAATCCAAACCTGCCCACTAAGACGGTTTCCAAAACTCCTGATGCTAGTTGTGATCAAGAAATCCTATGGTGCTTAGAATTTGATGGGTCAGTGAATAAACTAGGAGCAGGGGCAGGGATTTGGGTACATAATATGCAAAATGATCATGCTGAAGGACATGCATATAGGCTGAATTTTAGATGTACAAACAACATGGCTGAATATGAAGCTCTTCTACTAGGAATCAAACTGATTAAAGGTCTAGGAGCAACTAGGCTTTCAATTTTAGGGGACTCAGATTTGATTACTCAACATATGAAAGGAAACTTTGTCACAAATGATCTTAGGTTAAGAGCTTATAGAGGGGCAGCAATTGAAATACTCAATACCTTTCTAGAATCACAACTCACCAAAATCTCAAGAAACCACAATTTACATGCTCACAGTTTGGCAACATTTGCCAGCACTTGTAAGCTGCCATTTGAGCCTAACCACCACTTCACTGCTGAAATTAAACACAGACCTGTTGTACCAGACAATGTTAAGAATTGGCAGGTGTTTGAAAATGACACTCAAATCAATAATTTCTTGACTTTGAAAGAGGAATTTTCAAGCACAAACATAGATACAAGCACCATTTGTGAAGAACAACAAATAGACAAAATAGAAACTAATATATCAGCTGAAACAACAAATCAGATTTTGCATCCAACAATCTTTACCAGCAAAAATTTACAAGAGCTGAAGCAAATGGACTTTGATGAAATTGCTGAGGGAGAGTCTGAAGTAATTGAGTTAAAGGATAATTTTTTACCCACAGGCTTGACTCCTTTGGAGGATATTTTTGACTCTAATGATATCCCAAGAAAGCCAAAAATGCAGCCATTAAACACAGAAATTGAGGACTGTAATATAGGAACTGCAGAAAATCCTAAGATGGTAAAATTGTCCAAAGCCTTGCCTCCTGACCAAAAACTGAAATACATTGAGTTGTTTAAAGAATTTCAAGATGTTTTTGCATGGAGCTATGAAGACCTCAAGTCCTATGATACTTCTGTGATCCAGCATACAATACCCTTAAAAGAAAATCAAAAACCTTTTAAACAAAAGCTTAGAAGGGTGAATCCTGTCCTCCTCCCCCTTATTGAAAAGGAAGTCAAAAGAATGTACCAAGCTGGAATAATTGCACCCATCAGGTTCTCAGAATGGATCTCAAATCTAGTGCCCACTAGGAAGAAAACGAGAGAGATAAGACTGTGTGTTGACTTAAGAAATCTGAATAAAGTTTCTCTCAAAGATCACTACCCCTTACCCAAGATGGATCACATTTTACAAAGGGTAGTGGGAGCTTCTAGGATTTCACTGTTAGATGGATTCTCAGGCTTTAATCAGATCCTAGTTCACCCGGATGATCAAGATAAAACTGCCTTTACAACACCTTGGGGAACTTTCAAGTATGTAAAAATGCCTTTTGGACTTAAAAATGCAGGAGCAACGTTTCAACGAGCCATGGACATAGCTTTTGCAAAAGAGATCCATGATTTTTTAGTCATATATCTTGATGACCTCACTGCTTTTTCCAAATCAGATCAAGAACATTTAGAACATCTCAGACAGGTGTTTCTAATTTGCAAAAAATATGGCATATCACTTAACCCAAAGAAAT
This sequence comes from Pinus tabuliformis, assembly GCA_031772625.1. NCBI lineage: Eukaryota > Viridiplantae > Streptophyta > Pinopsida > Pinales > Pinaceae > Pinus > Pinus tabuliformis. Next base: position 860,885,422 of record CM062817.1, on the reverse strand, counting down.
CATTATTTGGCCTACAAGAAGGCAAACTCTTAGGTTACATAATCTCAAAAGATGGAATTAGAATTGACCCAGGTAGAATACAAACCATTCTCCAAGTTCCTCACCCAAGAAATATCAAAGAACTACAAGATTTTCTAGGAAAAATCATTTTTTGAAGAAGATTCATACCCAACTTGGCTGAACTTATAATATTGTTGAATAACATGTTGAAGAAAGATTCCAAAGTAAAGTGGACAATAGAAGCTAAGAAAGCCTTTGAAGAAATTAAAATAGCTTTAACTAAAACACCAGTCCTCACAAGCCCAAAATTTGATAGATATTTTATAATCTTTTCCTTTGCATCACAACATACTATTGCTGCTATCCTATTACAAAAAGATGATCAAGGATGTGAGAAGCCCATTGCTTTTTTCAGCAAAGCACTTAGAGATGCACCTTTAAAATATCAGATCATGGAAAAACAAGCTTATGCCCTTGTAAAAGCTATTAAGGACTTCAGAGTTTACATTTTATACTCTCATGTAATAGCTTATGTGCCAAATACTGTGGTCAAGGATATTCTAACTCAAGAAGGACTTGAAGGTAAAAGAGGCAAATGGATAGCTAACATCTTGGAATATGACATTGAAATTAAACCAACAAAGCTGATAAAAGGACAAGGATTAGCTAAATTGATGACTGAAACCAACTTTCAAGCCCTTGACATCAATGAACTGGATAACGAATAGGAGATGGCGACTCCACAGATCAATCAAGCCTTCTTACAATCACCTTGGTATGCTGATATAGTCTATGTATTGTTAAACCTGCAAGCTCCTCCAGGGTTGTCCAGAACTAAAAAGAGATTTTTGAAAATGAAAGCTTCAAAGTTTTGTATTGTAGACAATGTTTTATTTTGGAAAAATCATGAAGGCATTTTACTAAGCTGCCTAACAAAAGATGAAACTGACAAAGTGCTTAAAGAATTTCATGCAGGGGACTGTGGTGGACATTTGTATTGGAAATCAACTGCTGATAAAATCTTAAGAGCTGGTTTTTATTGGCCCTCCCTGTTTGCTGATGTAAAGAAATTTGTAGTTTCTTGCCATAAGTGTCAAATCTTTGAAGGCAAGAGAAAACTATTACCTCTACCCCTAAAACCCATTTCCACTGAAAGACCATTTCAACAATGGGGTTTAGATTTCATTGGAGAAATTCACCCTCCCTCTTCTGGCCAACATAAGTGGATCTTGACTGCCACAGACTACTTCACCAAGTGGATAGAAGCCATCCCTTGTAGACAAGCTAATGACTCAGTAATCATACAATTCCTAGAAACTAATATCCTGTCCAGATTTGGTTGTCCGGAGAAGATTATAACTGACAATGCTGCTGCTTTTAAATCCAAAAGAATGATCAATTTTTGTCACAAGTACCATATTACCTTAGGCCATTCCACAACCTATTATACTCAAGGTAATGGTCTAGCTGAATCATCTAATAAAAGCTTGATTAATATCATTAAGAAATTATTGGAGGAAAACAAGAAGAAATGGCACAAAAAGCTTGTTAATGCACTTTGGGCAGACAGGTTGACTACAAAGAGATCCATTGGAACAAGCCCCTATGAGTTGGTTTATGGCATGGAGGCTGTGTTCCCTTCATCTTTGGGAATCCCTGTGATAAAATTGCTGCAAGAAATACAAGCAGAACCCAATGACATTTAGAGAAGAATCAATCAAACAATTCATTTACAACAGACTAGAGAGGAAGTGTATCAAAGATCTCAGATTCTCCAAGAAAAACTTAAGAAGATATTTGACAAGAGGACAAAGGAAGAGCATTTTCTCATAGGTTACAAAGTGCTGAAATGGGATTCTAGAAGGGAAGATAAAGAAAAACATGGGAAGTTTGACTTCCTATGGAAAGGACCTTTTGCTATTCAAGTTGTACAAGGAAACAACACCTACTTTTTAAGAAGCCTGGATGGTACAAAAGCAGAATATGGGCCAGTCAATGGTCGGATGCTCAAACATTATCTTGATCCACCTTGTTGATATAGCAGGACTGTAATTTGTACATAATAGTGTCTATTTTCTACAGTTTATTATAACAATAAGATAGGGAATAAGATGCAGCAAGTTTTGAGAAAAAAGCAAAGAATTGTGCCACCTTTTTGTATTACATTTTGAGTTTATCAGAAGAAGTGAAGAAGAAAACTTGGGAGCTATAAAAATGATGACAAATACTCAGACAAACTATCAGAGACAGAGCTGTAATTGTTCAAACCAACTTATGGGAAAGGCATATATGTTACAGAGATACAGTTTTGTTTGTTTACAACAAAAGGAAATTTCAAATTGCAGCAAGAGTTGAATATAAGGCTATCTGACCTGTTGTTCTTAGCTTTTCACCTGGAAAAGCCATCCCCAAGTGGAGCCACTGTTAGGTTCCTATACCAATAGGTGTCATATTTCATGATTGACTGTTAAAATGCCAAATATGTTCATCCTTTCCATGCTGCAAAGGTTCCATATTTTCAAAAAATCAAAAAATTTAAAAAATAAAAAGAGGGTATGCCCTAAAAGAAAAATCAAAGGGCAAAAAGAATGAATTGGTCAAAAAAAGAAAGAAAATCAACCCCAAAGAAAAGACCAAGAAAGTGTGCTAGTCAAAATGCCACTACTATCCTATTTTTTGCAAAGAAGTTCAAATTGTGCAAACAGTGACTTCTGTCACACTTGATGGATGGCCCAACAGCTTAATCTTGGCCTCTCCATGTTTAAATTTCTTATTTTAGAACTAGAGAATAAGGTCTGTTCAAATATTTTAAGCTTGGCAGATCAATAGTTAAGTAGAGAAGCAAGGGTGCTCAACAGCTAAATCTGAGCCCTTGGAAGAGATAAGGGCAGACTTAGATAGGAGGGCAGTTAAAAGAAAACAAGAGAGAAAGGGTTTGCTAGTTCAAATACACCCAAGGAAAAAGAAGAAAAAATGTTAGGTGTATTAGGCTGGGTAGGCAGTTTGATGTTGCAGAAGCAAGTTTATGAGCAGTTTTGTCTTTTTGAATATGATCTATCTCATGGATATCATTAGTGCCATGGCAAAGCGGCTGCAAAAAAAAAATGAAGCATGACTAATTTCCCCCCTCATTTCTCCAAGAGCATTTACTAATTCCCCCCCAATGACATTGAGATCTGCTCAGTGCTCCTAGCTTACTTCATTTTATGAGAAATACTAAGTAAAACTTTGTGTTTACTTGGGCAAGGGAAGCCACATTTCTTGTGTAAAAATACTTTTGATCCATTCTACTAAGTTTTCCAAATCCATAACTTGGAGACCTTTCACTCCCCTAAGCCTAAGTTTCACCTTTTACTTAGTGCTTTTGGTCTATAAATACTTCTCATTTTAACTTATTAACACTATTATATAGCTCCTACATAATATTTCCCCTCCCATACTATGTAAAAATACATAAAACCCCGAAATTCTTAAATATCCCGCCCCGGGCTTATGTATAGCCATATGCTAAGGTTTTAAGGGGGTCCAAGGTTTATCCAAAACCTTGTGGACAACCCTTCCCCACGTGCACATATAACATTGGGATTTATTAAAAGTTTGGTTGAATAAATAACCGCGCCCTAACATTTAACCAAAGTTTCAATACACTGCCCGAACATTACAAAATGTTAAAAATTAACGTGGGCCACCACACCATACACCTCCGCCAACTCCACCCACTCATCAACTGTCCAATCCGGGCTTTCCCATCGGACGATCCATGTCGATATCGGAACCCCTCCGATAGCCAAACGTTAGCCTCCGGGAAAACGACGATTTTACCACTGTACAGAATCCACGTGTCGTCATCTGGTTTTATCACCTCCCCTCCGCCAAAAACCGTCGTTGTCCAAAACGCAGTGCGATAATACCATATACCACCCCCGCTTCCCGCCACTGACATCGTCGCCCACATCAGCACCCACGTCGGCTGCCACCTCACCACTGTATCATCCACCGTGTGTGCCACGTCACCACCAAGTCAGCTTTCGTACCCCGGCTACACGACAAAGATTACATCATGCTGACGTCACCCGACCAAAGCGCACCAAAAACCCGCCAAAATCAATTTTTTGTTAAAAGGGCATAAAATGCCGTTTTTTGTTTTTTTTTTTTTTGTTTCTTCTGTGCAACCTCTGCATGGTTTTTTAGGTTCAAAGCGGCATTTCAACTGCATAGTCCACCACCCAGAGAAATTGACTCCACAACGCTGCCCCTCAGCTCGGTCTGCCACCTACATTTTGCACAGGGCATCCATTAAATAGGTATTTACCTGAGTTCCACTTCTAAACCCTGTTTTTCTAAGTTTTCTCTGTAAAATTGCCCGGAGCACCCAAATTCGAATTTGAAACGCTGTGCTGCCTTCAAACTTGTGCACCATAGCCTCTCTTTAATCCATTTTTTCCAAGAAACCCATCTCCCGCTGCAAATTCTCCCACTAAGTTAAATTCAAACCGGTCTCGGCCTGTAGAATTCACTGAGAAACCTCCAGAAACTATAATTCTACCTATTGTTGCTGCAAAAGCCCAAACTCCAAGTAGAAAAGTCATAAAATAATTTGAAAATGGAGGCTCCAGTGGCCCTGAAGGTTGCCCCCCTTAATGCACCACATAAAGAATTGGAATGGTTGCCCCTTGCTGACAGAGATTTCCAAATTAATGATATGATTGGTGACAAGCCTCACCTTCAAGCTTTTTGTGAAATTAGGAATAGCTACCGCAACAATGCTGATGTCTATGGAATTTGGGAGTCCAACATGCCTATGTACTACCTCCCCTCAGTAAATGTGCTTCCTGATCTCATCCACTTATGTTGTGCCAATTATGACCCCACACAAAGAGTAGTTATGGCTCCATCTGGGACTGTCCTCAGCCTCTGGCTCCTCTCACCATGGAATCCTTGCTTGACCAAGGTGCCAAACTGCCTAGTTCAGAGATAACCAGAATAGCTCAATTATTCATGGAACCAGATCGCCAGCCTCGACAGCCACCTCCTTATAATCAGGTTTGGTTCAATGAAGCTGGAACATTCATTACTGACATGATTTCCTACATCTTGGGATTTTAAACTAGTAAGCATATTGATGAGACTATTCTAGTTTTGTTGTCCATATTTACTCTAGGAAAACCCCCTGATATCCAATATGATTATGCCACCTTCATAGCTAATAAAATCCATGAGCAACTCATGAGCCTGGATAGAGAAAGAGTGTTCAAATACGCATCCTACATATATCATTTGCTATTGTACAATCAACTTAATAGCTTTCAAATTCCCCTCAGAAAATTGGATCTCAATGGAGAGCGAAGGTCTCTAATTTTTTGGACCTCAATATTCCATGAAGTCCATAACTCCACTTATACATATTGTGAGTTCATTGACCCGTTCATACATCCGGCCACTTCTTTATTGATTGCAACTCCTGCCAGGCTCTCTTTTGAAATGCAGAAAATTTTGCATCTCTCAAAAGACTATAGTATAGGTGACTGGTACTTTTACCAGAATCACACAGAGATTCGGATGTATGGCTATGAATTATGCCCCTACAAGCTGCCAAAGTATGTTCCTATGAGACTATTTGCCCTGGAATACTTCAGGGAATTTATTAGTTCAGATTTGACTCATTTCTATGGTGCTAGGAAAAAGGCACAACTCAAAATAAGAAATCAATTGGGCCCTTTTATCTTCAATAAAAGGGAAGCATGGGAAGAGGTTGATAAGGTTTTAGGGGAGCAACTTAAGTTGAAACAAAATTTTTATTGGGCACCATATGACCTTGAACATTTCATAAGTTATAGAAAAGTGAAAAACAAGCTTACAACATATGTTCACCACCAAATACCTGAAATTCAACAATATGCTAACCAACAAGAATGGGTAGAAGGCACATTAGTAGAAGAGATTACTGAGGAAGAGAAATTGGAAAAAGCCATGAAAGAGCTTGAAAAAACACTTGACCTGTACTCTTTTGGACAGGTATCCTTCAAGATGCCCCAGCACACAGGAGGTGATACATCTTTTGCAGGGACTTCTCAGCATCCCACACAAAAGGCTAGCACAGGGTCAGAAAAAGGCAAAGAGGTAATAGGTCCAGAGCGGGACATAATGATAGTCTAGCTAGCTACATGAAAGGAACAAGGCCAAGGGCAGGTTCCTCCAGCACAAACAAAATCACCAGAAATCCCTGTACTACAAACTCCTCTAAATGAGGAAAGAGGCAAGAAAAGGGATAGACAAGAAGACACACCGATCAGCGGGCCGGAAGAGGAAATAGGGAGAAAAGGAAAACGTTGAACCTCCTATCAGAGGAGGAATATATTCAGGACACCACAGATATTCCAAGGGAAGAAAGAGTGGTCAGCCAGGATACATCTTCGGTCACAGAAACATCGGCCAATTCACAGAGGCAGGAGATTGGAAGGCAACATAGTGTGGAATTTTCTTCTACCAGGTCACAAGGCAAGCAAGGCTCAGACATTAAGAGAACATTCACTGAAATAAAGGCAAAGAATGAGCCAATAGGGATTCAACTTTACAATCACTTGCTGAAGATGGCACCCACAAATCAACAAAGGTTAATGTCAGCATATGACATCCAAGAAGGAAAGATGATCTTGAGTCACTTCAAGCCCAAAATGCTGCAGCCACAGTCAGCTACTCATTACGTCAAGACCAATCTAGAAGTATTAGCCAAAGAAATTCAACCAATGGACTAGATTGAATTACATAAGCAAACAGGAGAAATGGTATACTCCACATTAGCAAATAAGGCATTGCTGGCCCATAAATTACAGAATTCTTTAAATAATACCTTTGCCCAATTAGAGTTGGAAAAGGCTTCCTCTTTATCTAAGGATAACAGAATTAAATCCTTAGAAGAGATTATCATAGAGTTGGGACATGATCCCAAGGATCCCAAAGGCATCCAAGCATTAATAAAAAAGAAGGAAGAAGACATTGCAGCTCTCAGGAAATAGCTTAAGCTGCCCATCACCATGCATCCAAAAACTACAGAGATTGTTGAGAAAAAATCACAGGAAGATGCAATGGACCTGCTGATGAAAATGAATGAGAGATTGGCAGAAACAGAAAAGGCATTGGAGGAAGCACTACAAGGAAAATAGGGAGAGTTGGCCTCTCAGCCATCACAAATAGCTCCAATAGTTACAACTGCTCCTTCTACAGTCACAACAGCAGTCCCTCCCACTGTCCCGGCATCAACAACACCAAGCACTTCAACAACAACAACAATAGGCAGCAGCACTACCATGACTACTGAAGAACTGATAAAGGCTATGGAGGATCTAAGAATCCAATTGTAAAAATTAAAGGATGCCAAAGAGCAATTGGCCAAGTTGGAAATTAGTTATGATAAATCTAGAATGACAGTGGCAGAAAAAACAAGGAAGGTAAAATCATTGGAAAATAAAGGCATTGGAAAAGGACGTCTTATTAGATAAGCCTCTGAGAGAAATTGGGAGCATTCTGTGGGATAATATTGGCCAATCCATCACTGATATGTGGAAATCAATACAGATAATTCATGAGCAAATTGATTTGGTAGCAGCAGCTCAAGAAGAAATTCAAAGGGCCAGGGATTCATTGGGAAACATGCCCGAACAGGCCAATAGGCTAATACATTTCTTGAACACCCACACCAAAGAAGATCTGGCAAAACTAGATATCAAGGATAGGACAGGCACTATTTTAATCATTAAAAGGGTTCTGACCATGAGGAATTTCATACAAAATCTGGAAAGGAAGTGCCAGGAAATGCAAATGGAGACAAATGCTTTCAGATAGAAGTTTACATCTTTGGAGGAAATGGGTCTGCCCAGTTTGTTAACTGATGACTATAGACTAATGAAACATGCAACCTATATTCACAGGTTAAATACATATGTATATAGCCAAGCCACAGCATCATCAAGTTCTGCAGGAGAGAAGGCACTCCCATCTAGATAGAGCCTGTATGACAATTTAGAAAATCTGTTTTTTATTGAACATGAAGTGAGGCATATTTTCACATTCCAGCCTACTTTCTTCAGGTACACAGATGCTGATGAAACTCTAATAAAAATGCACATACACCAATTACCAGATGACCAATGGTGGCAGAGTATGCTGGAAATTTTGTAGGCAGATATGAAAGTTTTGTTTATATTCCCAGAACACTACAGATGTTATAAAGTAAAGGAAAGAGTAGATAAGAAATCGCGCTGGGAAGTTAGTCAAAGCGCAATCAAAGCACCCAGGAAAGCAACGCCAGTAGTGCGGAAGTTCACTAAAGTATCCCTTAACCGACTTGCTGAGCAAGTAATCAATGCATCTCACCAACAAAACGGCCAGCACAACATTTCTTACTTCTGCATTCATTTCTCTCTGTTCCCAAGAGCATTTACTCCTTCTATAGAGTAGGTGAAAGAAGTTATTGCAAGATATTATCTCTTTCAGATATTTTGGAAACATTTTTGTACAAATACCTCCCCAATCTAAGTATTAGGGGTTGGTGATACCATTCTGAAACTGCGCTGTAAATTTGAGAACTCTTCTGAATAAAAGATTGCTGGATTGCTCTTTTGCTGAACTTGCTGGTTGTGGAATTAATGGCAGAAGAATATGTTACAGAACTCTAGAATTACCTCATGGATCAATGAGTATTTTTAACTCTTGTTTTACTGTTTCTGTGTTTTATATGTAATTTATATATCATGTTCTAAATTAAAGGGAAAAGGAATAACCCAGAACTTGCTTAACTATACTCTGTGTTCAATTCCTATCATCTTTTATGTTTTCTTCAGCACTAACATAGGCAGGAATTTTTAACTGCTCATGTTTCCCTGGTTCTTACACTTTGGATATAATCAAGGAATTCTTAACTGCTCCCTGGTAATATTCATACACATTCCCTCTATCAACATGATGAAAGATTCTTAATTGCCTTTCATCCCCTAACTCCATTTCACCTGATTCCAGCTTGAAAGTTGTTCCATGATTAATTATCTTGCTCTGTAGTTCCTCCTTTTGTCAAAGAAACTATATCCATCAGTTCACCTTCATTGACTCCATTAACCCAATGGTTTGAACTTCTTGTACTTTGCAGCCCTGTTCTATCCAATGTCACCATCCAAAAATCAAACGAATACTTGTACTTCATAACTAGCCTAACATATAGCAAAAAAAAAGATAAATCATAAAGAGAGAGCCCTCTGTAGCTGCAGATTGGCTAGAATCTGCATCTAAAATATTGGTTAGTGGTTACCTCGGCCGTATTCCCTTTTCTCACATCCTTTGGGGAACACCCTGAGTGATAACATATTCTATCAATTCTTCCTGAACATATAGTTCTAAATCCTCCAGAGAAGGTAGAACATGCTCCTCTTCCTAATCTACCATGGAAGGCTCATAGAGTTTCAGATTATCTACATTCCTAACTGAGTAAATGCACATGTATGGTGGTAAAATGAGATGGTAGGAATTATCACCCACATTTTATAGTATCTCAAATGGACCATACCTCAAAGCCTTGATTTTATTACCAGGTCCCTATAGGCTCTCCTTTTTCAACTATAGCCATACTCTATCTCCCACCTTGAACAATTTCTTTGTTCTATGTTGATTATGCTTGTACTTGTATCTCTCATATGACTTATGTAGTGTCTCTTGTACCTATATACAGAGCTTCCTAATATTTTCTATAGATTTACAAACCCTCAAGGCGATGCTTGTAAGATATTCTTCCACTCCTCCATGCTGCCCATCTGTAATGTCCAAAGGCGAAGGTGACGGATATCCGGAACAAGTTTTAAATGGGTACTTTCCAGTAGAAGTTTGGACTACTCTGTTGTAAGAATGTTGTGTATATACCATATTTTCATTCCATGTCCTCGGATGCTTTTGGTTGTATCCCCTCAGAAGTTGCACTAAATTCGTGTTGACCACTTATGTCTTCCCATCTTTCTATCGATGGAATGTTGTAGATATTTTCAACTTCGTGTCCATATTCTTCCACAATGTAGTATAGAATGCATTGAGAAATCTTGTATCCCTGTATGAAATGATGATCCTTGGTATCCAAAAGTGCACCGAGACCTATCCAAAGAACAATTTTACGACTTATTACCCAATAATGGTCTTCTTATAGGGCATCATAACACACATCTTGCTGAACCTGTCAACTACCACAAACATGTAATCATGTTCCTTACTGGTTGTGGGTAAGCCTCCCACAAAGTCCATGGAAATGTTTTCCCAAGGACGAATGGGTACATGTAAGGGATAATATTGACCATGTTTTTTGTTTCTAGGCTTAGTGGTATAAAAAAGCATGCATCCTCTTATGAACCTAGCTACCTACTCTTGCATACTAGTCCAATACACATACCTCTACAAGTTGTACACATTCTTCCCAACACAAAAGTTCCCCACAACCTTGGAGGTGTGAGCCTCTCTAATTAATTACAATCACTCACCTTTAGAATCGCATAGTTTATCTATCCTGGAGATGATAGTCAATGGTCTTGTCACCCTCATGCACGTGACTCTCACTCTGCCACTATTGAAACACCTCCTTGAAGTCCTCATCCTTTGAATATGCCTCTCTTTATGCATCATGGGTGAATGGCTCCATGTGCATAAGAGTCCCAAAGTTGTGATATTTGATGGGGGTGGCTGTGAAAGCATGTAAACCAACTTGTTTATGTTTCTTTTCTTGTAATTAATCACTAAATAAAACTAATGTATTAACCCCATCCACTTGTAATTGGTGGCTTGTTGTAACTTACTTTGGGCCTGTAGGTACTGTAGCAACTAGTTATCTATGTGGATTACTGTCTCCTTTCACATCAACTAGTGCATCCATGTGTTAACAACTTGCACCACAATCTAGAGCTCCTTATCATAGGTAGGGTAGTTAATATTTGGCCCATGAAATATTTCAGAATGGTAGCATATTGTGCTTTCTCGCTGCATCAAGACTACTCTCATAGCATACCCACTCACATATGTCTCCACTTAAAAGAGCTACTACAAGTTTGGTATTTCTAGAACTGGTGCTTGACTGATATTGTTCTTCAGCTCCTCAAAATCCATTTGATGACCCTTTCCCCATTGGAAAATCTTGCCACTTGTTGTTATGGTGTGGAGAGGTGATGCCACCATTGAAAATGAGGTTATGAATTTCCTCAGGTACTCTTCTTCCCCAATGAAAATCCAACCTTAGAAACATTAGTAGGCATCGACCATTTCAGAAAGACTTCCATCTTTGTAGGATCTATCTTTAACTCTCCTTCACCTATCACATACCCCAAATACACCAAAACCTATTGTGAAAACTCACACTTCCTAAGATTTACAAATAGTTGGTGCTTCTTTAATGTATCCAACACCTACATCAAATGTGAGATATGTTCCTCCTAGGTAGCACTGTGTACTAGTATATCATCCAAATAGACAATAATACATGGATCTATAAAAGGGGGCAATATATCATTCATTAGTCTCATAAACGTATCTGGTGCATTACATAGGGAAAATGACATGACTAACCACTCATACAAACCTTATCTGGTTTTGAAGGTGGTGTTCTAGGTATCTTATTATCTAACTCAAACTTGATGATATCTAGGCTTTAAGTCCAGCTTCGTGAAGTATTTTTCTTGTTGCAACTAATCCAATAGATCATCTATCTTGGGTAGGGGATTCCTATTCTTGAGCATGATTTTGTTCAATGCCTTGTAATCAATACACATCTTCCAAGTCCCATCCATTTTTGGCACAATGATGATGAGTGAACAACAGAGTGATGTAATCAATTGGATGACACCATATTCCAGTAGCTTCTGGAAATATTTATTCACATCACTTGCTTCTATAACAAACTACCTGTACAACCAAATGTTTGGAAATGGGGAGTTCAACAATAGATGGATTTCATGCTCCACTTCCCTCTTAGGTGGTAACACTCTAGGCTCTTGCCACACATCCTTATATTAATATAGAAACTCTTGCAACACATCCTTATATTAATATAGAAACTCTTATAGTTGATGTTTCTATTTATTAATACACCCCTCCAAGGATTCCTTGCCTCTCACTGACTCTTCTACAAACTGATTTTCTCTTAAAAACAATAAAACATACTTCTTGATGGAACTGATCAATTTCTTGGCTTGGTTGGCACTTACTAGTGAAATTTTCAACTTGCTTTTGTGTGCGTTTATGGTGAACTATTCTCCATCCTTGACAAGCTGATACTAGTTGTTTCTATCCATGAATATTATATCTCATTTGTACATGTAGGGACTCCCAAACACGACTCCACATACCTTAAGGGGAATGACATCTAGTTCTACTTCATCAATAAAATCAACACTAATAAAAAATATAATTTTGCATTGTTTTATTACCTTCAGCTCTATGTCCTTATCTCCACATCCCAGTCGTTATGGTCTTAAATGGTCACAAACTTCCAACCCTAAATCGTTGACCAACTCTGCTATAATGAGATTCGTTTGTGATCTTGAGTTAAATAGAGTATCAACCTTGTTCTTCTTGACATATATCTTTATATGAAAGAGTTTGGTCATTTCTTTCTCTTCTTGTTGCTGAAGGCTACTCAAATTCACCTCATTCTGCACTAATGTATAAACTATCTTCTCATCCACATCTGAGCTGCTTTGAACTTGGTTTCTTGAATCTGTGGCCATGAGATTCTTATCCTTATTGTGCTTCTTTTTTTCTTTAGGTTAAACTTTGGATGCAACTTCTAACACTTCTCCTTTATATGGATGTCAATGTTGTAGTGGTTGTACTGATTGTTAGGATATTTTCACTAATGTGTCATGGCTACTGTATTTTTATCCTTACCCCCTTTATAGTTATTATTTCCCTCCTTATAAGCACCGTGTTTCTCCTCTTTTCTTCGATCCACTTTATTACACTTTCTTTAGACCTATGTTCTATAGGTACTATGCTTGTACCCAATCCTCATCCACTGATTTTGGGTTGAAAAACATCAATTTATTCTGTAGATGGAAGTGTAGACTCCCCAGATACTTAAGGAGTACATATGGTTTCTTTGGGGAGATACCCAACATTAGGAACATCTTTCAGAACTTTGTGGTGTACTCCTACATGCTTTTCCCTGAATTTTGCTTGAAGTAGTGCCACCATATCCATTAGTCCTCTACATACGCAATAGGGTAAAACTTCGACTTAATGAGGGTTTTATAGTCTTGTCATTTAGTCACTAGAGGCTCTCCCTCCAACCTCGAGTTCTTCTTGTGGATTCTCTACCAAGTTAGGGCATTGCCCTCTAATTTCAGTCGTGGAAATGAAATCTTCTATTCTTCCTCAATGTGATGGAAACTAAAACACTTCCAGTTACTACAACTAGTAATTTAGCTTTAGAGCATCGATATCACCATGATATAACCTAATATCAACCTTCACTTCCATTTTGAATAGGGATTTTGATTTGTTCACAATACTAAAAATAAAATTATCTTTTTTAGGTTCTTTCCTTTCTTGGTTCTCTATTTCTTCCCAATCTTCTGATCCCCCTTCTAACTTTTCATTTGCATTAAAATCATCATCTTCTTTGACTATCCCAATATTATTGCTCAAGTCCATCATGACGAAATTTACATTATAATTTATATCCATGAATTTTTGTTCCATCCACGAAAACCTATTTTCTACAAACTCATGCGGGTTATTCACAAATTTGTTAGCCATGATTAGGGTTTCTAAGACTGCCTTTTGGATTAATCACATCATTCATTATTTGATCGATGTTTTGAACCATCTAATGTGGTTCATCCTCAGGGTTTTAGAAATTTTTGTCCAATTGTTCTATATCCCCTGCAAATTTCCATAAGATACGCAAAGAAACTTGCTTGGATACAAATATGATCTGTAAACTATGGTGGATATTCTACTAGACATTTCGTCACAACATATCTGATAAAATTATATTTAAAAAATCCAAAATATACACTATTACAGTTTTATATCTCTTTAGATTTATAAATATGTTGATTGTTGTTAATAGCATATGCATGCAAATAAAAATTATGAAGAAAATAAAGAATGATGAAATAAAATCTCACAAACACATTTACCACATGTTTTTACCTAGGAAACCCTTTCGAGAGAGAATCCCAACTGGAAGGTGAGGCTGCTCCACTCTCTTTCCCTGAATAGAAAATATTTGCGAGTAGAAAGAAGTATGTCCTATGCCCTATGCCCTATGGATATTATAGTGAAAAAATCCTCTATGTTTTATGTATCTCCTATCCCTCTAGGTTATTTTTTCTCATCTATGGAACAAATGCACTCGAAATGAATAGAACACCTTTTCCTCCAAGTGGCCCAGTTATAACACAAACCGATAGCCTACTAGTTGTTTGGTTTGACTACATCAACGTTAACCATAGTTACAATATAGAATATTATAGAGTTTTATAAATCATAATCATGTGACTATCCCCTTTCTCATGATTAATGGTGGCTGACATGGCATCCTTTCTATTGAACACAAACACAAACATAGACAAGATATGAAAGAATAAGTGTTAATTGTATAATTATTCACAATGATATACATTTATAAATTTTACATGACTGATGGATTCATCTTCCAAGGTCTCTTGGAATCCAATGATTGTTCAACTTCCACACCATTACCCTTAGTGGATTTGGATTCCAACGTTCCCCCCGTTAATCTGAATGATTATATATGAGTCCAAGAAGATAGATATAATACAAAAATACAATAATGCATGACAACAATAGGTTGAATGTGCTCCCTAAAATCAAAGTATAAGCTGGGAGAACTTGAGGTCTCAACCAATGTTTTTTTAAGGATGACCACCAACACTGGAACACTTAGTGCAATTCCTCAAACTCTTCCTAATATGGCTAGAAGTTGAAGTCTTATACTAGAGGAAATGTCCCTATTTCTTTGAAAAGGGAGTCCTTCGACCTAGAAAAAGGAATGTCTCAACCTGTGTTTGTTTAAGTAAGACAACCAACCAAAGGCATGCTTAGGGGATTCTCTATCTTTGGCTACAACTATGAATTTGGGTATGATTGTCTCTGGATGTAGGTTCAGGCAATAGGTTTAGGTTGTGGCTTAGGCTCAACTGATGTATCTGTGAATATTGCAGATGACCATTAATTCCCCCCATGTCAGATACAAGGTGTGAAGATGAAGGAAACTCAACTGAAAGACTTTTTAATACTTTAGAAGATATTTTGAAATATGATTGAAATATCTTATTGGTTGTTGAAACCCATTTCCAAGAAGCGATCCATCTAAGGTGAATCTTAGTTCTTTCAGGAGGCTTGTTTTTGAAGCATTTGTTTGAATGATGAGTGTGCTAACCACAATGCTCACATGGATTAAGATCAAAATAGTGAACTTTCAAATGGACAAATCTCTCAAAATCTTGGAATTTCACAATATGTGGCTACTTTGGAAGAGGAGAAATATATGAAACAAGTGAAGATGAATTTCCCTGAAAACACCCAACACTTTGAAATTGAATGGGCTTGGAATAGTGTTGGGATGGGGTCCCCTGGGTCAGTTTTTGGGTTAAAATAACCCAAGTATTGATGTATTTTTTGTAAATGATATAAAGTCTCCATGATTTGTGGATGTAGAGCACGTAGATGGTTAGGAGTCAAAAGGGTTTTAGCCCTCGTGTATGTAAAGTTTGAGTCAGTTTTGAGATCCACCCATTGTCCACTGATCATGGGATTGTATGTAAAAGGCTATAAATAGGTGTGTCTTAGAGAGTCTAAGGTAGCTGAGTGTGTAGGGTAGTTCTGAGTTTGAAAGCTTGAACTGAAGATCAATAAAGGAGATTATTGAATAATTCCTATGTACATATGTTTATTTTTGTTTACAATATATGTTGTGGATGGATAATGTGTTTATGAAATATTGATCTAATGATGCCCGATTCACTTGAATAAGTCTTAGTAAATGTACACAATTCATGTTAAGTACTTTCGTGAAGACTTTGATCAAATCTGTTATGTTTATTAAATAATTAAGTAGATTTGGGAAAGCTCCAATCTAGGGTTGTTTTTTGGTGCATGTGAATGAATAGATTGTTAAGGGTCCGCAAAGACCAATCTGGACCTTTGTGAAGGTATGAAGGTCATTTAAGTAGATTTTCAATACCGAGCCCTAGGGGCTTATAGATATGCGTGAAGGGAGATGTTGGGCATGGGATCCCCCGCAATAGGTTTTGGGGCTCAAAGCCCAAGTTTTGGTCAAAGATGGTGTAGAACTCCGCAAAGTGCAGGCGCAGAGCGGGAAGTGTACAATCGAGTCATAAGGTTGTCTGCCCTAAAATATTGTAATTTAATGTAAAGTTGTATTGGCCTACCCATGGTCCGCGGACCATGAGATTGTATAAATAGAGTGAGGCTCTAAGTGTAAAGATAGTTTTTAAGCTAAGAAAAGGATAGATAGAATAGTGAAGGCATGGTTAGAAGCTAGAGTGGAATCTGAAGTGTATTGGGTCATAATGGGAGGAAGAGGCTCTACAGCTGAATGCGCATAGGCCTAGTATAGTCCGCAGCTGAGTGCACGGACCCCTGCAGCTGAGTGTGTGAACCCCTATAGTTGAGTGCGTAGGGCAGAGTCGAGTCTGTACTTGGGATTGAAAGATAATAAAGAGAAATTTATTCTATGCATCTATTCTTGAATCTGTATTTTGATGTTATGCATTACTTTTATTCTGTTATTTACTGCGCACACTTGATGAATACTCGTATGAATGCTTATATGTGAATTTAATCTAAGTAATCCACTAACAGAGACTAATCAAGGAAGACTTGGGTAAATAACATGGGTCGCGCTATGGCTAGAACTGCGCAAATACGGTATCACAGGGCGCGAGGTAGCTACAGGTGTGTGTAGCACAGTAAGTACGAAGATTGGATCGCATATCGATCACCACATATTAGACATCCCTAGGCTGCAGAAACTTGGTTCTAGCACTGTCCCATACTACTTTGGGTGAGACGTCAGTCTGCGCTCCACCGACTATTGCCAAAAGGGCCAGTATTACTGGGATTTGCTTGGATAAATCACTTTCGAACCTGGGTCAGGCCCCACTAATTCAACAAATGGTTCCATTTCCGGGACCAAGATCTACATAAGGGATGTCTGAAGTCATGCCACTGGAACCCAACAAAGAAGGAAATTGAAGAGTGGTTGGACAAGAAGATTCACGAGTTTGTGACATAGGAAAACAAAACTCCACAAGTATCTAAGGAAAAGTGGCTTGATCGCTACGTGTATACAGAAATCCATGAGATTTTCTTTGCATCCTTTCCATCTGAGCTGTATGAGTGGATCATGAGGTTAGCCGACAGCCAGGGAAGGTGTAGGCTTGACCAATTGATAGTGTGGAATCTGTAGCTAGTGCACAGATTAGAAGCCTCAAAGGATAAGATGGCGTGAGTTGTGGACCACTGGCTCGACCGAATAATAGAAGGATTTATCACTGAGTTCGTGGTGGACACGACCGTCAATTACAACGAGGCAGAGCAACATTTTCTCAAGGGGCCACGAGGTAAGTATATTAAATTTTCGAATATCTGGATTAAGATGTTGTTATGTGAAAATCGGGTTATGCGAATAAATTAATGTTTGGGACTACGCGGAGTAGAAAGAGCTACAGAAGCGTAAGTAACGAAGAATTAGAAAACAGTCCCTTAATTGCACCCTCACGGGAGAGCGTGGACGAGCTCGCAAAGGTTTCTCTGAGAAGTGCAGTCAGTCTGATAAGGCAGCGAATTCCACGGTTACCACCTCCACCCACACCGCCACCCGCTTCACCTCCCTCACCTCCATCTCTACCCAATCCACCTCCATCACCTCCATAATTCAGTATGGTGAGGATGATCAAACTACTAGTGTTCGGAGGAGTAGGGAATGAGGATCTAGACCAATTCTAGTTCGTGGTAAGAGCAATATGGGAAGCACAAGGTGTCATAGTCGATAATGTTAAGAAGGCTACATTGGTGAGCGCGCCATAGGATCGCGCATTGACATGGTATATCAAACATTCTAACGACCACTCAAACGCAGGGATATCAGAGATCTAGAATGCACTGAACATGGAATTTAGCAGACCAAAGTTAGAAACACAATCAATCATCGGGTTTAAAGAGATCGCGATGCTCCCAGGTGAGACTTCCTAGGATCTGGATCAACGGATGAAGAGTACGATCTGTGAAGCCAATATGACGTTGACAGATGGACAACATTACACATGGTTTGTAGCATCTCTGGCACCGCACTTGAGGACAGCGTTGTCACAATAGAAACTTTCTATCCAGTCCAATGTGTTGGAAATGTTGATGAGATTACATGAGACCTTGGGTTGGGAGTTCAACAAATCCACACGGAACTACAAAATCTATGTTTGGAAATGTAGAGCTTGAAGCAGGATAGGGCACCACGGCCAGAGGCACGCTAGGAAGTATGTTGTATAAAATGCAAAGGCCAGGGCCATGACAAGGATCACTGTATAGTGTTCGTGAACTACTTGGCAGGAGGAGGGCCAATGCCGCTGAGACCGGAGGTGCAGGGAGGGCCGAGTGTGGCACCCACTTTATGGTGCACGACCTGTCAGATAGGAGGGAAACACATGATGGACAATTGTCATTTGGTGTAGAAATATACACAAGCACCCCAGCAATTGTTTTGTAATTTATGTAGGTCGGTAGGCCACGATGAGCGCACTTGCCGTAGTTACGAGCTAATGATGGATTGGACCCCAGCCTATAGGATGCAAACCGAAACGCGAGCCCTCAACCCAGATGCGGGGATGGTGCGCACTGGATTTCAGGGGCGAGGTCGAGGACGAGGTGGAATGGGACCAGGAAGGGGTTGCAGACAGTTAATTTGTTACAATTGCAGAGGACCAAGGCACTATGCCCGTGATTGTACCAACCTGACGAGGATATCTTGTACGTATTGTGCTCAGTTTGATCATGAAACAATAGACTATCCTACGTTGATCACAAAGATGCGCGAAAAAGGGGTATTCCAACCTCCCCTGACCTAAAATATACAAATGATGAGGTCTGAGCAGCACGAAGAGGACCTGAATGTAAACATGATTCTTAGAAGCGATAGAACCATGGGAGAAGATACAGGGAAACAACCAAAGGAAAGTACATGGGTTCGCAAGGCTCCTATTAAGGAACCCAAGTTTGACATAGAACACGCAAAGGAGACATTCATGGAAGCTAAGAAGAGCTTCATGGAGACCTCCACCTCAAGTAGTAAGGATCAACTAGAGCCAGGAATGGATCCTTCGATTCTCAGTACCTTTCTGGAGACATGCATGAAACTACTATGTGAAAACAAGGCAGTGAAAGGAATACAAGCACTAATGACCAAGTGCGCGGGGTCAGGGGAACTGCATGTCGTCCGGAAATTGGGGAAGCATGCATTGCGCACTGGAAGAGAAATGAGGTTGACTACATAGATTGGTGAGTATGAAATGGATCAGGTGATCATAGACTTGGGTTCGGACGCAAATGTATTACCGAAGAAAACATGGGAATGAATTGGTAGGCCTGCGTTACAATGGTCCCCTATTCAATTATGAATGGTAAACCAACAGAAGATTTTTCCCATGGGGAGGTTGCAAGGGGTAACAGTTGACATTGAAGGTGCGAGTGCGCAGGCGGACTTTGAAGTAATAGAAATTGTCGATGAAAACAATCCCTATCTCGTATTTTTAGGAATAGAATGGGCCACTGATATGAATGGAGTCATCAATCTGAAGAAGTGAAAAATGATCTTTGAGAAAAAGTCACTACGCGTAGTAGTCCCACTGGACCCAGCCAAAGGAGAATGCTACACTGAACCAGTGCGTGACGACGATCTTGATTGTATTTACAAGATAAATGCGCGAGACCAGGATTGGGTGAATCGGACTGCAGATGGGAGGATCTCGTGGGAGTGCGAAAGCTCCTACACTTCGGATTCAAATGAAGAAGTAGAGCACTAGAAAAATTGGTTGCACAAAGTGACAATGCTAAATTGCAACATGATGGTTAGATCACTGCATTGCGTAACAACCAAGGTAAGAGAGCTGCCGACATATGATGGAATCACAATGGTGGATGAATTCCTGAGTCAATTTGAAAGCACAGTACTATAACAGTAGTAGTTTGATGTGTTGAAATGGGCACTGTGCACAACACCTGCACGATGGTGGGGTACACATCATGGAAACTTTGAGGACTAGTGCAGATGTAGAAGGATGATGCGCCTATGGTTTGGGAGCCCCCAGCTTCGAACAAGAGGTGAGCAGTGAGGACGGAACAACTTGCACGTCCACCTGTCTCGATGGGTATAGACATGTGCTGTGCAGTCCACACAAGCACACCTCAAATTCAAGATCGAAAATGAGAACAGGACATAGCAGCAGGAGAGGCGATGCGCACCACAAACATTCCATGTATAATCATTACAGAAGTTTTGGAATCTTGAATAGAGTTCACTAGGTGGGACGAACTGATTGGGACCTGCCTGTACCATCGGTCCAATGGGCCTATAGGGCCATGTGAAAAAACCAGAGCGCGGAGATGATCCCGAAGCTGAGGAGTAGAGTTGAGATCATAATTTTGGAGAAAAGGAATCCTCACGTAATAACTCCAGCAGTTAGGACAGTATGCGAGGACCAGAACGAAGGAATTATGCAACTACACAAGGGCGAACACATGTGGATTTAGAAATCCATTCGACGAGGGAACCTTAAGCTTTGTGAACTTGAAGAGGATTAAGTACGACTAAGGAAGAAAATAATATTAATGGACACGGAGATCAAACGGCTAGAACACGCAATCACACAAGAATGTCTCGTCGATCAACTAAGAATGACTAGACAAGATACGGACAGTCATACTACTGCATTAGAAGATTATCGCTAAGAATTTGTGACTCTGCTACCATGGCTGTGACCGCACCTTACCAAACAAAGTAAGCAGGGGAGCGCACCGCATAAGGAAGAACGCGCACTGCTAATTGTCGCAAAGGTAATTGAGGAGTGCCTGTAGACTAGGCTGGAAGGTGAATTGAAGCCTCGAACAGGTGGTGCGACCACCTGACTATCCGTAGGGAGCACAGTCTCAGCGCTCCAAACGGTTGAAAGAGAGCGCGGGACTATAAACAAGTCTATGAGGGAGCTGCACGACAAGGAGGTTGCGCGTAGGATCGACATGTCACAAGGGTCGTGCCCGCACATATGGGGTTGCGCTGCCACGTGGGTAGGCTGGGAAGTGACCATTGGTGTCATTGTTCATGACAAGATATCCAATTTAAGACAAAGAGGAGTGGGCGGTGGGCAATTAAGACACGAATTAAGAGCTAGATTTGGGACGATATGCCACCAAGAAGGCATTAATGACTCAGAAGTGGGGGGCATGGTCAAATTAAAATTTAAAAGATGCTATAAAAGCCCTGGGGCTAGCCACGAGACAAAACTTGGTTGTTTGAGATTTGAGTAGTTACAAAGCATTGATCGTCGAGCACTCTTATCACCTTTGAGTACGTGACCGAACAGATCCCGTGAAAACACGATGGTTGCTACCAGACCAGGTGTGTGATTTGTCGAAGTTATCACTGAGGCCGCAGAGCCCCATATGGTCCACGAGGAACCAAAGATGTGGCGCTTAAGCTAGAAGTTCCAAAATCACCACGGACGCCACGACCGAAGAAAGATAAGTAGACGATGGGACCAGTCCATGTATCCCCAAGAAACCCACAGTTCGGCAAATTGTCAATGAAGGAAAAAGGCAAAGCCATCATCATCGAATCCGATGAAGGGGAGGAAGAGTTACAGGCACTAATTGACCAAATAGAGGTGCAAGACAATGAGGAGAAGGATATCCCAACAATGCCTTCGCAACAAAGTTACCCGCGTATGTCCCTTAGTGGAAGGGGAAAGTTAAGGTGGCCAAAGACCTGGAGGCCACGAAGAGTGCGCTCTAGACCCTGCTCCTCCCTGGCAGCATTACTTTTGAAGGTCCACCCCTTGGACGGGTGCCTACCATGAAATTCAAAGATTGGGACATCGCAGACGACGAGAAGTTCCCGCACCTGATGATGGAAAGCTTGATGACATATAAGTTTGAAGGGCCAGTGATCACGTTGGAACCGCGAAAATGGCTACGCAGTGTGGAGAAGGCCGGGTTACTTCATCTACGATGGATACCCCACTTTCACCGTGTGACCATCACCATTTTCGTCATCAGGCAGTGGTTATGCCTGGTGCATGATGGGTATCTATGGTTGGAGGAGCTAATTCCCATCACGACGGAATTGATTCATAGAATTTCTCAGCTTCCCTATAAGGGAAGGGACCCCGTGGAAATAGCTAGTAGAAGCAGTGATTTGGCTCTCGCGGAAGCCATGAAAACCAAGTACAAGTTTGAGAAGGAGAAGCACAACTATGCAATTGTGAGTATCAAGGAAAAAGGCGTGCGTGTAGCCACCTAGCTCCTGGAAAAAAAATTAATGCGTAAGTGTCGTGTAGGTGAAGTACCAGCACCTGTGGTTGCACTGGCCGAGCAGTGCATTAAGGGTGTCCAATTCAACTAGCTTGAGTTCCTCTATGAGGAATTTGTGATAAACTGAAAAGAGGCCCAAGAGTAGGGTAAGACCTTCCACTACCTGTGGTTTCTCTTATCCATTGTGCTAGTAGCAAATGAACTACCAGCAGATAGGCAGTTCCTACCAATCGATTAGGACCTTCCTGAGGATGTGAAGTACACTTCGATCTAGGCCACGAAGGATGTAAAGCGGATTCATGTGATCAAGGTGTTTTGGGTACTGTGGAGGCGAGCATCCGAATATGGATAAATAGAAGGCCACGATTGTATCCCATAGTGTACGCCACTCTGAAGAGCTTTGCAGAGTTTAAAGCAGACATGCACAACATTCATGTCCGGGTGCGGAAGGATCCAGTGAAGGAATGGATAAAGCTTCCATTTATTGCTACAAATGACACCATCTTCACAGCATTGGAAACATGGCCTCCAAAGTGGCGCACCCTGGACTTGGCAGGAATGGAGAAGGCCATAGCCCAGCAAAGGGAGAAGGACACCAAGCTATGCATTGTGCAGCTGGCAGAGGTTCCAGGAACAAGAAGCAGTCGCACAACATAAGACGGCTGATGCAACAGCGACGGCGCAAACGGCAGAACAAACTACAACACCAATAGAAGAGCCCGAGGAGGGCCAAAATATGTCCACAGGGCAGTAGACTGGGGAAGTGGATAGGACAAAAGAGCACGCGGACCTTGCTTCAGCATCAACCCAACTCAAGCAACCACACGTCCCTGAGAAAATAGCTCCTAAGAAGAAGATGAAGGTGACAAAGACGTCTGTTGACCCAATCACGCTCATAGAAGGTGATCTGTTTGACATCGATGAAACGATTCGCGATGTCAAAAAGGACGCAATCCAGGAAATGAGGATGGAGTAGAAAATTGTGTTGGGGGAACTCAACATGCAGCTACAAGGATTATAGGTACAAACCCCCCCAAACAAGTACAATGGCTCTGTATATGGGAGCAGGAACTGTAGAGGCTGAACAAACGCTACGTGCCCATAGGGACAACGCTTTCGTGTTGCCCAAAGGTGCCCTAGCAGCAGCAAGTAAGGTTGACTGGGTTGCGATGAGCAGCATGAAAGGCATCAACTTAAACTTGGAAGCCCTACCGCGTGAAACCCTATACCAGTTACAGGATGGGGTCATCACAGAGCTCTGCGCCAAGGAAGGCCACACAATCCAGGTCTTGAATGAGCTGAAAATCAACATTGATCAACTCAACCTCCAGCGTGATGAGTTGGTTATGTAGGCTCGTGGACTAGAGTAGGTGGCAGAGGATGCATGTAGGAGCATCCCAGAGATTGTCATGTCGACAGAGCTACCAGCAGTAGAGTGGGTCCACCGATTGGTAGCTGGAGTCCACGAGGTCAGCAAGGAAATGACGAAGGTTTAGTTGGAGCTGACCCTATAGATCACCAAGCTACGATTGAAGGGGCAACCTTCCATGCCCCCAAAGGTCAGAGAGTAGTGTGCCCGCGCTATCCAAACGGGGTTGGAGAAAATTGGCCAAGTGGTACAGGACTGCACGGGGATGTTGGATCAAGCACTAACTATGATTACATACTTGCAGGAAGATCCAAACCTATAGCACCTAGAGACAAAGGCGTGCGAGTTGCAGCAAGAGTAGAACAATGTCTAGGGGACTGTGTAGATGGTCGCCCTTACTCAACGACTCACCAAACTGTAGCAGGCAAGGACACTGAAGGACCAATTAGACATTGTGTGACAAAAATAAGCCTTGCTTAAAGTGTGCATCGAGCCATGGATCGATGAAGCTTCCAAATTACAACTACCATCGAAGGAAAAATGGCACAAATGCAAGGAATTTATATGGTTAGACAGGAAGGTGACCCTGCTCACAAAGGTTCAGAGATATGCGTGCAGCATGTACAATAGACAACGTAATAGTGTGTCGCGGACATCCAAGCTATGCAAGACATAGCCGCACCAACAGAGTGACTCGGGATGAGTCATGATGATTGTGTTGGAGGCCTGTTGGGCATGGGATCCCCCACAGTAGGTTTTAGGGCTCAAAGCCAAAGTTTTGGTCAAAGATGATGTAGAAATCCATGAAGTGTGGGTGTAGAGCGCGAAGTGTACAATCGAGTCATAGGGTTGTCCGCCCTAAAATATTGTAATTTAATGTAAAGTTGTGTCAGCCTACCCATAGTCTGCGGACCATGGGATTGTATAAATAGAGTGAGGCTCTAAGTGCAAAGACAATTTTTAAGCTAAGAAAATGATAGATAGAATAGTGAAGGCATGGTTAGAAGCTAGAGTGGAATATGAAGTGTACTAGGTCGTAATGGGAGGAAGAGGCTCTGCAGCTGAGTCTACGAACCCCTGCAACTGAGTGAATGGACCCCTGCAGCTGAGTGCACAGGGCGGAGTTGGGTTTGTACTTGGGATTGAAAGATAATAAAGAGAAGTTTATTCTATGCATTTATTCTTGAATCTGTATTTTGATGTTATGCATTACTTTTATCATGTTATTTACTGTGTGCACTTGATGAATACTCATATGAATGCTTATATGTGAATTTAATCTAAGTAATCTACTAACAGAGACTAATTAAGGAAGACTTGGCTAAATAACACGGGCCACATTACGGCTAGAACTATGCAAAGACAATATCACAGGGCGTGGGGTACCCACAGGTGCGTGTAGCACAGTAAGTGCAAATATTGGACTGTGTATTGATCACCACATATCAGACATCCCCAGGGTGTGGAAACTTGGTTCTAGCACCCTCCCATACTACTTTGGGTGAGACCTCAGTCCACGCTCCGTGAAGTGTTGATGAAAGGGCCAGTAGTACCGGGAATTTCTTGGCTAAATCACTTCTGAACCTGGGTCAGGCCCTACTAAACCAATAGGAGATCTAGGGCACTAAAAGAAATCACAATGATCTCTAGATGCAGAAACTTGGTTCCAGCATCCCCCTATACTGAGTCGGGTGAGACTGCAGCCTGCGCTATGCGAGTTGTTGCCAAAAGGGCCAGTAGTGTAGAGTTTTGTTGGTTGGCGCAACAAACTGTGAACCTGAGTTAGGACCCCCTAACCCAACAAATTGACCCGGATTTAAACAGGAACACAACAAATTATAGAGATAACCATATACACAAAGATGCAACTGAAATAATACTTCATTTCATTAATGGAAAATACTGAAATATGCTTACAACCAGAAATGTAAATAAACCAGCTAGGGCGATGGTAGCTTATCTCTGAGAAGAGATGTGGTGGCTACATGCCTCTAAACTGTGTTACAATGAGGCTTGAAGGCCTATTTATTGTTGAGAAACAATGGAAAAACCTTAACATTCCAAAACCTAACCCTAGGAGATGAAACGCCAAACTGTGGACCCCGTTTGGGTAAATTGGTACATCAACTTCCCTGGGTCGTAACTTTGGCATACGATCTCCGTTTGACGTGTACAATAGCTCGTTAGAAAGATCTATCCGAGCACTACCACTTTGTGAAGGGAAACATCAATCCATGGACCCATGTTGCCCCCAGATTTCCCAAAAAACGTCATTTAGGGCCTCAAAATGGCTCCAGAAGTTCAGGACCCGAAAAACTGCTAAAAATAGTAAGTTGTGCTACAATTAAGGAAACTGAAAATGCTGAGAGAAAAAATGGTGGGGGTCCAGGTGGACTTGGCAGGTGGCCACCAATATCCACCTGGATCATTCCTCCCCCCTTAGGAAGCAATGGTCTCCATTGCGTTGAGTTCCTCCATGAGATGAGGAAACTTTTCCTGAACTTGTTCCCTGGTGAGCCACTTTCCCTGCTGAAGGAGTTGGCCTGCTTTGACAACTCGATACAGTTGGATATTATGTTGGCGAGTGTTCTTGATTTGTGTGTCCATGATCCGATCAGTTGCAGCTTGTTCCATGCAATCTGGATTTAATTCTGTGGGTTTGAGTTGCTCTGCAATGTCGGATGTGTCTAGCAATGGTGGAAAGTATGGCCGAAGGCAATCCACATTGAACACTGGGTGCAGGACAAGGAATGGGGGAATGCTGAGCTCAAATGCATTGTCTCCCATAGCCTTAGTAATGGTGTAAGGACCATATTGGAGTGGTCTCAATTTCGGATAGGCTCCAGTAAGGCGTTCCTTTTGTAGATGCAACCAGACTTTGTCACCCACCTGAAACTTGTGTGGCACCTGATGTTGATCATGTCGCTGCTTGTACTTGGCATTTGATTTCTCAAGAATGTCATGGACCTGCTGGAAAATATGTTGGATGCGCTCAATGAAGCTGGTGGCCTTATCTGTTTCAGACTGGACATGAGCTGAATTTATGTGAGTAGCTGCAAGTGGCATGGCCACATCAATGGGGCATAGTGGCTGGAATCCCAAACCCACCTGAAAAGGGCTATGGCCAGTGGAGCTGTGAAGAGCTCGGTTGTAGCTATGCTAAAAATAGGGGAGGCTCTCGTCCCATGTGCGTGGATGCTTTGAGTTATACATGCGCAAAATGTGCACAATCATCCTATTGACAACCTCTGTCTGGCCATCAGTTTGAGGATGGAAGGCTGTGGACTTCGTGAGTTTGGTGTCCAGCATTGACCAGACACTGGACCAAAATGTGTTGAGAAACCGACTGTCCCGATCTAAGATGATAGACTGTGGGATCCCAAAGTGCACCCACACTCATTCAAAGAAGAGTTTAGCAGTGGCTTCTGTTGTGATATTCTTCTTGCAGGCCGCCATAATGGCCATCTTCGAGAACCTGTCGACGACCACAAAAACACAGTCATTTCCATGCTTAGTGGAAGGAAGGCCTCACATGTAATCCATGGAGATGGATTCCCAAGGTCGACTAGGGGTAGGCAACGGGGTATAGAGGCCGTGCTTCTTAATGGTCAATTTGGCAATGGCACAGGCAGTACATGATCTGATGTACTTCCCAACATCCTGTCGAAGATTCGGCCAATAGAAATAATTTTGCAATACTGCCACTATTTTCTCGACCCTGAAATGCCCAGCAACCCGACTGTAGTGTGCTTCCCAAATCATCTTGGCACGCTCGCTAGAAGGAACACAAAGGTGACCCAGGTGGCATAACAGGGCATCCTGGAGGTGAAAATCTGGAACATGCCGACCCTCCAAGAGTGTCTGGTATGTGTGGTCGAATTCTGTGTCGCTTTTGTAGAGAAGTGGCCAATCAGAAGTCTCGTGCCCACAAGAGTTGAGCATGGTGGTTAACGCCATGATTGGTGGTCAACTGAGGCAATCTACAACATTATTGGTGTTGCCCTTCTTATACTTGATATTCAAGTGGAACTGTTGCAGGTATGTAGACCACTTCTGATGGCGATCATTTTGCAATTTCCCTTGGGTCTGTATGAACTGCAGGGTTCGGTGGTCTGTGTGGATGACCGTTTCCTTCCCCAAAATGTAATGCTTCCATTGTCGGCAGACCTGTACAATGGAATACATCTCTTTATCATAAGTGGGGTACTTCCGGACTGTGTCTGAAAGTGTTTCACTGTGATATGCCACTGGATGTCCATGTTGAGTAAGGACTGCCCCAATAGCATAGTCAGAGGCATCTGTCTTGACCTCAAATGGTTGTTGTAAATCTGGTAACGCGAGCACTGGTGTCATGCAGAGGTGATCCTTCAACTCCATGAATGCCTTTTGTTGAGATTCAGACCAAAAGAATTTTGCTTTCACCCCTCCCTTGGTGACTTGACTCAAGGGCCAAGTAATATGAGAAAATCCCAACACGAACCTGCGGTAGAAGTTGGCAAGACCTAGAAAGCTGTAGAGCTCTATTAGAGTGGTTCGAGATGGCCAATCCTGAATGACTTGGATCTTGGCTGGATCGACATGCACCCCCTGTTCATCAATGATGTATCCCAGATACTGAACCTGGGTCATGCCAAAAGTGCATTTCTCCAAATTGGCACATAGCTTGTGTTGCCGCAGTGTTTGGAGAACCTGTCGGATGTGGTGGAGGTGCTCTGCCCAACTCTGGCTGAAGATCAAAATGTCATCCAAGTATACTACTACAAAAGAGTTGGTGAATGGCCACAAGATTTCATCCATTAGCCTCATGAAGGTTGCAGGAGCATTCGTCAATCCGAAAGGCATAACCAACCATTCGAAAAGGCCCTCCTTGGATTTGAAGGCAGTCTTCCACACATCAGAGGGTTCGATTGGTACCTGGTGATATCCTGACTTCAGATCGATCTTGCTGAAATATTTCGCCCCTTTAGTTGGTCCAGGAGGTCATCAATCCGCGGGATCGGGTACCTATTATGGACAGTGATCTTTTTCAGCGCCCGATAGTCAATACAGAGTCTCCACATCCCATCCTTCTTCTGTACCAACACGATCGGGCTCCCACAAGGTGATGAACTCGGACGGATGTGACCTTTCTGCAGGAGCTCCTGAATCTGCCTCTTGATTTCATTGTTCTCCAGAACAGAGCGCTGATAAATTGGTCCATTGGGTAGCGGCGCACCTGGGGTCAGATCGATGGAGTGCTTGACCTGACAGTGCAGAGGAACCCCTGCAGGGGAGGTGAAGATGTCCTCGTACTCCTCCACAACCTTGTCCACCTGTAGTTGTCATGCAGAGGGGCCCCGTCTAGAGGCCGCGACCACTATCTTCTTCTTTCCTTGAGGGCGTATCATCAGGAAAACAAATTTCCTGGTTTTGGAAATGATCTTACTGCATTGTTTTGCAGTAATCAAAGAGATGGCGGTAGGTGGTGCTACCTCTGGTATCCTGTACAACTTATTTCCCAATGTAATAATAACAGCACGGGGCCTTGATTCATACACAGCATGTCACTTCCACAAGTATGGCTGTCCTAATAATACATCACAAACTTCAAGGGGATAAATGTCACACAATACCTCATCTGTGAAGGGCTTGATGTTGTATGGAAGGCGACACTGCTGGCTCACGCGAAGATCTCGTCCTTGGTGAAGCCACCCAATGGTGTATGGTTGTGGATGTGCTGTGGTCGGTAAGCCCAACTGCTTCACGACCTCTGCCGAAATGAGGTTCTTTTGACTCCCGCTATCAACAATGAACTGTATCGGGGAGCCCTTTACCCACATTTAGGAGTGGAAGAGACGCTCCTCCTCCTCTGGATCTTCGGGTTCATTTTTCTGGATCTTGGTGGTAGCAACAGTGGCGTTGGGATCCGCATCAATGATATGCTTCCCTTTTTCATTCCCCTTATCGAGTTCTGACTCAGAGTCGGAACATGCATTTGATTCTGAAACCTTTAGCTCAGCCACCAGTGACTGCTTGGCCTGACACTCACTTGTGTTGTGAGTGGAGCTCTTATGGAACTCACACCATTTTCAAGTGTCCTTTTTCGGCTTCACGGCGCTGTTTTTTGCTTGCAGCTTCAGCGGGTTGTCTTAGGATGTCCCGCCTTGGCTTTGTCCTTTGTTCTGTGGTTTAGGGGCACCTTTCCCCTGCTTTGGATTCGCAGCTCCAAAGTCTCACTTCTTTTGTTTAAACTTCTGCTCGACCTTGATGGCATATCGGTATGCTGCGCCGAGCGAGGAGATGTTTAGGAATTGTATTTCTTCCTGGATGTACTTGTGCAGGCAGCCACAGTATTTGAGTATCAAATGTTGCTCTGAATCCTTGATTCCCAACTTTGTGCGAAGGGTATGGAAAAGATTGGTGAACTCCGACACGTCTTGGTCCCTTCCCTGCCGCAGCGTGGTCCACTTTATGTATTCATCCTAATAGCTTCCGATAGGGTAGTACTGCTCCTTGATGGCATCCCGGAATGAATTCCTGGTGGGTGCGGCTGAAAATAGTGAACCAGTACTTTCATCCTTCTGCTCGCAGTAGGTTTCCCACCAGTCCTTGATGTGGGGGGCTGCTTTGAGAAGAGCGAAAACAATCTTTTCCCGACTCGAAAATTCATGAACAAAAAAATAACCCTCTAGCAGATTTAACCATTTATCTACGGCATCTGCATCTATCTGACCCTCGAATATGGGGATTTCAAAATCAACTTGTACCTTAAAGGGTGTGGCATTTCCAGAGCAGCCGCTGGAAGCCGATGCGTCGCTTCTGGGTAGCCGCTGAAGGATCTGGGCAAAGTTGTCCATCATCGCGTTCTGTTGTCGCTCGAGGGCTTCCTCGAGTAAGATTTTGATGGGATCTCCTGCCCCCTCGTCTTTCTTCTCATCCGCCATGGGAGGCCATAGAGGTTTGCGCGGCTGGTCTTGCAAAGGTTCAACCAGTTCAAGTCCTAACTCCTTATATCCCGACCTTGTTGGGGACATGCAAAGAAAAACAGAGAAAAAGCAAACCGCTCTGATACCACTAGTCCGGATTTAAACAGGAATGCAACAAATTATAGAGATAACTATATACACAAAGATGCAGTGGAAATAATACTTCATTTCATTAATGGAAAATACTGAAATATGCTTACAACCAGAAATGTAAATAAACCAGCTAGGGCGATGGTAGCTTATCTCTGAGAAGAGATGTGGTGGCTACATGCCTCTGAACTGTGTCACAATGAGGCTCTAAGGCCTATTTATTGTTGAGAAACAATGGAAAACCCTTAACATTCCAAAACCTAACCCTAGGAGATGAAACGCCAAACTGTGGGCCTCGTTTGGGTAAATTGGTACATCAACTTCCCGGGGTCGTAACTTTGGCATACGATCTCCGTTTGACGCGTACAATACCTCGTTAGAAAGATCTATCTGAGAACTACCACTTTGGGAAGGGAAACTTCGGTATGTGGACCCATGTTGCCCCCAAATTTCCCAAAAAACATCGTTTAGGGCCTCAAAACGGCTCCAGAAGTTCAGGACCCGAAAAACTGCTAAAAATAGTAAGTTGTGCTACAATTAAGGAAACTGAAAATGCTGAGAGAAACAATGGTGGGGGTCCAAGTGGACTTGGTAGGTGGCCACCAATATCCACCTGGATCACAAATGGTTCTGTTTCCGAGACAAGGATATGCTTAAGGATATGTGTGATGTTGCATCACTGGAATCTGACCAAGAAGGAAATTGTAAAGTGGTTGGACTGAAAGGTTCATGAATTTGCAATGCAGGAAAACATGAATCCACGCTTGTCAAAGGAGTAGTCATTGGATAGATATTTGTATACGGAAATACATAAAATTTTCTTCTGCACCTTCCCGATCGAATTATATGAGTGGTTAGCTAAGTTGGTAGACGACCAAGGGAGGTGGAAGCTTGATGGTCCAATTGTGTGGACTCCAGAGCTAGTGCGAGGATTAGAAGCTTCTGAGGATGAGATTGCATGGGTTGTCAATCACTGGCTCAATTGAATTATAGGAGGATTTGTTACAGAATTCACAGTTGATACCTCAGTCAGCTACAATGAAGAGGAGCGAAGGTTTTTAAAGGGACCGCAAAGTAAGTATTTAAGATACTTTAATACCTGGATTAAAATGTTGTTGTATGAAAATGGGTGATGCCATTGCCTTGATGTTCAGATCTACACGAAGTGGATGAATCTTTAGAAACCATGAAGGATCAAGACTGGAGTATAGTCCTTTGATTGGACCCCTTGTGAGTGACGATGAAGGGGCAGAACGAACTCCACTGCAAAGCGTTGTTCAACTAATCACTAGGGGTTTCCTCGAATACATCACCCATCCACTCCACCTCCACCTCCACCTCCACCTCCACTGCATACGCCTTCACCCACACCTCCACCTCCACCACCACCATCTGCCATGGCGAACACAATAAAATTGACGATTTTTTAAGGCATTGGGAGTGAGGATACAAGGAAGTTTTGGTTTGTTGCAGATGCTATGTGGACCACACAACAGATTACTGACGATAATATAAAGAAGGCACAATTGGTTATTGCTCTGAAGGATCGAGCACTAACTTGGTATATTAAGTTTTGTTTTGATCAACCTCTTGCATTGCTCAAAGATACTAAGGTGGATTTGAACAAGGAGTTTAGAAAACCTAAGTCTAACTCACAGTCAGTGTTTGGATTCAAGGAGATCATAATGAGGGTTGATGAGATGCCTTAGGAATTAGATCAAAGGTTGAAATGTGTGATTTGAGAAGCTAACATCCAGCTCACAGATGGTCAACATCATGAATGGTTTATAAATTCACTTCTGCCCCACCTGAGGATTGCTCTGTCACAACAAAAGATAGGAACTCAGGCATAAGCCCTAAAAATCGCGATGAGGTTTCATGCAATGCCAATTCAAGATGCAACCTTGGGTGTACAACACATTCACTCCCAGTTGTAGAGCCTCTTCTTGGAATTGTAGAGCTTGAAGAAAGAGAAAGAGACTAAACCAGAGGTACACATGGGAGTTTGGTGTCTGAAGTGCAAGAGCCAAGGGCACGATAAATACTACTTCCCTATTCTTGTGAATTATATTACAGGAGGGGGACCAATTCCCCTGAAACCAGAAGCCCCAGAAGGGCCGAGCATGGTGGCTATGCTATGGTGCACTATTTGTTACGTGGTTGGAAAACACACAACAAATAATTTCCATTTGCTTCAAAATTTCATTCAGACACCAGAACAGTTGTTCTATGACTTCTATAAATATGTGAGCCATAATGAGCGCCATTGTCACAGCTATGAAATGATGATGGAAAGAATGCCTACATAGCAGATGCAAGCAGTTGCTTGGCCTCTAGATCAGGGCACAGGAGGAGCGCGTGGAGGTTATCAAGGAAGTGGATGAGGCCATGGAGGAGGACGACCTAGTAGAGTTCGTGGACAGGTTATTTTCTATAATTGTGGAACGCCAGGGCACTATGCACGGGAGTGTCAGAATCAGACATGCCTATCATGTCAATACTGCAGTCAGTTTGACCTTACTATAGAAGAATGCCCACTTTTGTAGCTAAGATGAAGGAGAAGAAAGCGCAGCCACAAAAACCTATGCAAAACTTAGAAATGATGAGAGATGAGCCCCACAAGGAAGATCAGAGCATGAATATAGTGTTGAGGAGTAGAATAATGATTGGCAATGATGACGGAAAACAACCTGAAGAGGACTGATGGGTCCGCAAGGCCACAGAAAAGGAGGTTGGTTTTGATCTGGAGTGCACAAAGGAAACATTTATGGAGGCCAAGAAAATCTTCGCTAAGGCGTCCACCTCAAGAAGTAAGAACAAAGTGCAAGAAACCAACGCACCTACATGGGTTGATCCCTCTGGCCTTACCACATTCTTGGAGACCTACATGAAATTTCTACATGAAACAAAGCTGTGAAAGGCCTACAAGAGCTAATAAACAAGTGCACCAACAAAGAGAATGCCCTTGATGGACACCACTAGTTAGAAAATTTGGCAAACATAATGAAATTACAGGGCGTGAGATGAGGCTCATCGTGTAGATAGGAGATTATGAGATGTAATAGGTCATTTTGGATCTGGGGTCCGATGTGAATGTTCTTCCAAAACAAACACGGGAAATAATGGGGAGATCTCTGCTGCAGTGGTCTCCAATCCAGCTCAGAATGGTGAACCAGCAGAAGATCATCCCTATGGGACAACTGTATAGAGTCACAGTTGATATCGAAGGTGCAAACACAATGGTTGACTTTGAAGTGATAGAGATCATGGATGATAGTAACCCATACCCTACACTCCTAGGAATTGACTGGGCCATTGACATGAATGGTGTGATCAACTTGAAGAAGATGACAATTTCATTTGGAAGGAAAAAGATGCGAGTTGTAGTGCCTTTGGACCCTATAGAAGGGGTACACTACACTAAACTAGTCCGTGAATATGAAGAAAGTGAAGATGAACTGGATCAGATCTACAAAATAAGAGTGCGAGACCAAGACTTGATCAATCCAATGACAAATGGACGAATTTCATGGGACCGGGAAATTTCTTGCACCTCTAATTTAGATGAAGAGTTGGAGCATTGGCAGAATCGGCTGCATGAAGTATCTACACTACGCTGCATTTCGTTGGAGGTAAGGAAACTACCTTATTATGATGGGTTAATTGACGTGGATAAGTTTTTGGATGCGTTTTAGCATGAAGTCCCCAAGCATCACCACTTCCAAGCGTTAGATTTTGCACTGTGAGCTATGCCTGCCATTAGGGGAGTTTTGAGGTCTAAAATGGGCCTCCTAAGAAAAATGTACAACCAAAATAAAATTTATAAGAACCAATAGGATTCAATATGATGATGTCAACCATGGGGGATGATTCACAATTTTTGGAGTAAAAAAGTAAAAAGTTAAAAAAATAATAAAACTAATTTTTCAGCTCGAATTTTCAACTTATCTCCCTAAGGTTTTACTGAAATTTCAATAAGGAGTACTCATTGGATGTAAAATTTAATTCCTCATCCAATGAATACCCATGTTGCATACTTTCGATGGGCCTGCTACACAAAGAATGAGAAATACATGAAAAAAAGTGATTGCAATAATGTTTTTCATGTATTTATCATTTTTCATGTAGTAGCGTTCATCAAAAGTATGAAACATGGGTACTCCTTGGATGAGGAATCAAATTATGAATTGAACGAGTGTTTCTACTCGAAATTTGAGTAAACCAATAAGGAGATAAGTTGAAAATACGAGTTGAAAAAGTAGTTTTTCCTTTTTTTCCTCTAAAATTTGTTGATGTAATCTAATATTATTTTATTATTTCCACTATTATTTTATAATTTCCTTATGAGGCCCATTTTAGAACTCAAAAATCCACTAATGATGATTTTGGGGTACACAGAAAAAGTAGTTTTTCCTTTTTTTCCTCTAAAATTTATTGATGTAATCTAATATTATTTTATTATTTCCACTATTATTTTATAATTTCCTTATGAGGCCCATTTTAGAACTCAAAAATCCACTAATGATGATTGTGGGGTACACACAAGGATAGCTTTGATGGATGGCGAGATTACAGAAGGATGATGAGGTTGCGATTTCGATGCCCTAACACTCGATTGACTGAGAAATACGATGGGAGGGATGACTCATGCAATCACCTCGAGAAATGGACTAAATCTATAGTCAGAGTGGGTACACCTCTTTTGTCATACTTTGGATACAATTCCTATGAATTGGTATCTGGAAACAGAGCTCTGGCATGGCACCGTGGAGTGGGATATATTAAAGGAAGCATTCTTATTGACCTTTAGCTTTAAGGATGACTTCGCAAGCATTGATGAAGCGTTGTAGGAAATCAAAGCGGTCATCTTCAGAACACCACAAGAACCTCTGGAATGGGTCTAGCCATATTGGAATACCAAGTTACGCCATGCACTGGAATGTTATAATGTGACCACTGAATAGGAGGATGATGATCCAAGAAATATTAATAATCCAGAGGCAGAGGGGTATCACGAAATCGAAGGTATACAAATAGAGAACCCAGACATCACCACGTTGTTGAAAACAAAGTAAGTCAACATTGGTACTGAAGCAAAACCAAAGTTTGCAAAGATTGGAGATTATTGGGATGATGCCACTATGGATAAAGTCATTGAGTTACTTCACGAATACCAGGATATCTTTTCTACCAAGTTTTCGGACTTGAAGGCATAATGGGCGACTTGGGCATTATGAAGATTACTCTGAAGCCAGACGCAAAGCCTATTAAGTAGAGGCCATATTATCTTAATCCCAAATACAAGGAAAAGGTTCGTCAGGAGTTGGATAAGATGTTGGAGGCGGGTATCATAGAACCTATGGAGGAATCTGATTGGGTAAGCCCGATGGTGGTTCAGGAGAAGAAACAAAAGGGTGAAATAAGGATTTGCGTAGATCTAAGGAAGATTAATGATGCATGTGTCCATGACCCATTCCTGACACCGTTTACAGGCAAAGTATTATAAAATGTTGGAGGGTAGGAGGCCTACTTGTTGACTGATGAATTTTTTGCATACCATCAAATCAAGATCGCGCTAGAGGATAGGAGAAAAACAACCTTTGCGATGGAATGGGGTTGTTTCTAGTATATTGTGATGTTGTTTCGACTGAAGAATGTGCCTACAATATTCTATCATGTAGATATAACAATTTTTAAGGAATTCATTCATAAGTTCTTGGAAGTATACTTTGATGACTAGACATTGTTTGGGTTAGTGAAGCACCATGTAGCAAGTCTGTGCTTGACCTTGGATATGTGACGCAGGTACCAGATCGTGTTGAATCTGAAGAAGTGCTTATTCTAGGTTCCCTTTGGGATTTTTCTGGGTCACGTGGTATGCAAGCAAGGATTGATGGTCGACCCTGCAAAGATTACGGTGATAGTAAATTTGGAGGCCCCAAGGAGCGTTAAGTAGTTGTGCGCAACGCTGGGACATACTAGATATTATAGGAAGTTCATCAAGGCTTATGCTCAGATTACCACACCCATGGAGAAAATGTTGAAGAAGGATTCTACATTATGTTGGGATGACGAATGTCGGCATAGTTTGGATGTATTAAAAGAGAATATGGTCACTGCACCGATCTTGTTCTTCCCTGATTGGAAAAAGGAATTTCACATACATGTTGATGCCTCGTGCATTACATTTGGTGTAGTGCTAACACAGGCCGGTGAGGAAGAAATGGACCATCCTATTGCCTTCATGAAGAGGAAATTATTGAAGGCCAAGAACAATTACTAAATGATGGATCACAAAGGGTTGGCTATGGTGTACTCACTTCAAAAGTTCTGGCAGTATCTGTTGGGCGGACATTTCAAAATGTACACAGATCATTCTACCTTGAAATACCTGGTCAATAAGCCTGTGTTGGGGGGGAAGATATGCATATGGTTGCTACTATTCCAGGAGTATGACTTTGAGGTAACTGTGAAATCGGGGAGGTTAAATGCAGGACCTAATCATCTGTCATGAATCAAAACTGGAGAGTAGCCTACGAATATGGAGGAAGGGTTGCCAGATGTGCATCTCTTCGAGGTGCGCATAGTAGATAATCATTTTGTAGATATTATCCACTTTTTGACTACGGGGATGGCACCAAAAGGGTATACAAGTCAACAAAAGAAGGAACTAGTAGTGCACACGACAAAATTCTCAGTGATTGCGAGACATTTGTATAGGATGGGTGTAGACGAGATATTGCGACGACATGTGCCAGATTTTGAGAGAGATAGAATCCTCACTGAAGCTCATGGGAGGGCTGTGAGAGTACATTATGAAAGAAAGGAGATTATGCAGAAGATTTTGTGTGCCGGTCTATGGTGGCCAACACTGCATAAATATTCCAAGGTGTATTGTATGGCGTGTGATCCATCTCAAAGAAATGGCAGACAATCGCGGAGGGATGAGTTTCCACTGAATCCTCAAGTATCTTTGCAACGATTTGGAAAATGGGAGATTGATTTTGTTGGGCCAATTCAGCCCCCAGGGAAGAAAATGGGTGCATGCTATATCATCACCACGACATAATATCTAACCATATGGGAAGAGGCACATTTGGTTAGGGATTGTATAGGGGCTACAACAACAAAGTTTTTTTTTGAGTATGTCTTAACCGGATTTGGCTACCCGAAGGTGTTGACGAGTGATCGAGGTATGCACTTCCTAAATGAGATGATCATTGCATTAATGGAAGAATTCTAAGTCTACCATCAAAAGAGCACTCTGTATTATCCACACACTAATGGAATAGTTGTGGCCTTTAACAAGATTTTCGAGAACGTGGTGACGAAGATTTGCAATGCACAACAGAATGACTAGGATGTTAGCGTACCTATAGTTCTATGGGCTTACAGGACTACTTGTAACTAACAGGGTAGACACCTTTTAGATTGGTATATGGTGTATAATTTTTGATGCTGATGGAATATGTTGTGCCTAGTCTACGCATAGTGGCACTGACGAATATGGCGGATCGCAAGGCCTTGGAGAAAAGGCTTGCGCAGCTAATGGATCTCGAAGAGGAAAGATTTTTGGCTAGATTTCATCAACAAGTACAGAAGGAGCGTGAAAAATCATGGCAGAATCGACATATCAAGCTTCACACGTCCAAGGTAAATGAT
Source organism: Pinus tabuliformis (assembly GCA_031772625.1). Lineage (NCBI taxonomy): Eukaryota > Viridiplantae > Streptophyta > Pinopsida > Pinales > Pinaceae > Pinus > Pinus tabuliformis. The sequence continues at coordinate 860,846,746 of CM062817.1, read as the reverse complement.
CTGGTTTTGTTATATGATATTAAAGTGACTAAGTTATCAGGGAAATTTCAGATGCATTGGCTAGGGCCATATATTAACAAAGAAATTACAGATAGAGGCGTAGTTCAGCTTGCGAAGCTGAATGGAGAACCTTTTCTAGGAAGAGTGAATGGAAGTCAATTGAAGATATATACAGGGGATCCTGCATAATGACTACATGGCGGCAGGACAGTCTTAGTGCTCCAGGCAGTTGCAAGGGAGTGTGGGACTCTAAAATACACTTCCAGGTTTGGAGGAATATGCAGAAGTTGGGTTGCACGGAAAATGGTGAAGTTGCAACATATGAAGATGCATGGGAGAAGCTGCGCCACAGAGGGATGTGCCATGCAGTGCAGTAGGAAAGTGACCATTAGAGTCACTGTTCATGATTTGATAGCTAGAAGATGGTTAAGGGGAGTGGGCTGGCGGTATTTAAGGCAAAAATATTTGAAGATTTGTCGTCAAAACATCATTGGTTGTCAAAATTTGGGGGGAACAGTTGGATTTGAATTGAAACACCCCTATAAATTACGCATGCTGGTCCAATAGATAACACTTTGCACCCTTAGAACTTTTGCTGAAATTTATTTTCTGTCGCCAATGAGCCGAGAGTTTTGGGAAGAATTCTTCGACCACATAGATGTTTCTCTAGAAGCCCGTGAATTGTTTATCAAAAAGATGTCTGCCACCAACCCTGCCGAAGCAGTGAGTTCTAAAGCCACTATATCTGATGGTCCAGGATTGGAAATGTCCAGTGTTGAATCTACGCTTGCGGTGCCTGATGAGACCCAGTATTGCAGCAAGAATGCTGCAACTCCTGGGGCTACCAAATTTAGTTTACCAACCTGGGGTTCGTATAAACTTGGAGGTGATAGTGTTGTATACACAAGTAAAAGTGGTGGGTCTACTCTTTGTCACTTCTTAGCTGGCAATAGACCACTAGGGTTTTTCAAACGATACTTCTATGGATTCAGAAGAAGCTTGATCACTCATGAGAGAAAGAGAAATCTACTCTAAGAGAACTCTTGTCTACTGCAGTAAGGAAGAAAACTGAAATCAAATGCTAAAAACACACCATTTTCTAACTAACTGCTAAGAGACTATGCTTCAAAAAGAATGCTAAGTTAACATGTATGCAGTCCTCCTGTCCTAAGCATGTAAATTCAAAACATCAAACATTCTACTATTTTGCATGCAACTGACTAAAATAAATATGTTTTTCTCTTTGTCTTTTTTAATGGAAAAGTGTGAAAGATAATCTTTTTTTGCGATGTGGCAGGTGGCTTATGGATGTTGGTGAATGGTTAGAAGGTTGGGGAGACCAGTATGTGACCTTTTCTAGCTTCCTAGAGGATTTTCCCTCAATTCGGCCTCAAAATAGGCCACAATAGGAAAACCTATAGGATGTCCTAAAAACCTACAGGATTCCCTGTATTTCAACAAGATACAGCCGAGAGAAAAAGGATGGGTGTTGAAGGTGATGGAAGGCTTAGGGAAGGTGGTTGGTTGACAGAATGAAGCAAGGAAATACCTAGGATTACTCCAGAACTCAAAACCAAAGTCGGAAGATGGCTGGATTTTCTCAACAAGCTTGGATAAGTTTCCTTGTAAAATGATGAAATTAGTGAGGGTCTTAGTGAAAGCAAGGAATGATCATGGATGGATGAATTTGGAAGGAGTTTGTTGACTATGATATCTCTCTGTACTTTTAAAACACCTGCACTGCATCAAACATTGATATTTACCCAAAACTCATGTAAACAAGAAGAATTTCAATGATCTAGGAAAACATAGTTTAATGAGCTAGTTGTCTACTTCATGCATGAAGAAAACTTTTAGAATAAGATGGAACCATTGATGAGATCTAATGTAAGACTGAAGATGGAAGAAATGATTACTAACTCCTACTCTTTCAAACTGATCAAATGCTAGCCTACATACAGGAAACCCTAAATTCTATGAGAAAGTAGAATTCTGTCTTTTTGGGGCTGTGGGAGTAACTTCTTTCCTCAAATCATGATCCCTGAAGGATGAAGTGAGGCAAAAACACCTATTGACAACTTTTTTATGTTCCTTCATCTCTTCTAAACTACTACCGAAGTAAAGGAAAAATGGAAAAGAACTAATAAGAAACTAATCAACTCTACACTACTTCCAATCAAATAATCCTAAAGACAATTCAACCATTGAGTTATGAAATCAATCTAAGCATACAAACACAAGAAGAGGAGCCTTTGCTGCTAGGTTTGGGCTCCAACCCAAGAGCTTCAGCCCTCTGATTTAACTCACTGCTGGATCAAGAAAATGCTCATTCTCATTATCAAACATAAAATTACATAGCAATGTCCTCCACAAGTCTTGAACTCGAAAATGACTAGAGTTTTTAAAGCAAAAATTCAAATCCTAATGAGGCTCTAGGCCTCTTTATTTATACCACTGAATTCTCCAACTACTTCCTTAAATCTAGGGAGGCTTTCTCCCAAACTCAAGATAAACTAACTCTTTAACTGTCACTTGCTCGACTGCCTTTTGAACTCCATGACTTGGTTGCTTGTACTCCGAGCTAGTGTGATTGATGGAGGAATATTCGAATGAGGGAGGAGTAAATGAGGAGGATTTACCTCCTACAATCTCTCTTCCTTGTCTCATTTGAGTTTTAGCCCTTAATCTGGCCAAAATTCCCTGATTTTCTCTCACAAACCTTCATTCAATGCACATTAGTCCACTAGGCATAATATCTCACTTTGGCTCATATCATTAAACAAAATATAATCAAAATATGTAATAAATTGTGAGAAGAGTTGATTTGACTAAGCTAGGAGGTGAATTAAGGTCCATATAGTTACCCAATGATGAGGCTCATCATCACCCCCCTACTAAAAGTGTTTCTCATCCTCTGAGAAACTCAATCAATATCCATGTCTTTCATAGCTCTAGTTTCCTCCCTCACATCCCATCCTTCTTCTGTAGTTTCCTCTTCTTGTGCTTACAATCCTGACTTCCTTTCTATCTCCTCCCACTTCTTTCTTTCTTCCTCTTCCTCCCTTCCTTCTAACATCCCTAAGAGTAGTGGTGGATTGAGTCTTTGGAGGGTTTGCTTGTACATTGGTGTCTTGTTTAGTGCTTCTCTCATTCTTTGAGGAGAATGGTAATCTGTGATTTTCAAAATGTATGGCAAATTAATCCATCTCCTTTGGAAAGCTTGCATGCTATCATCCCCTCACATCTTGAACATATCATCAAAATGTGTAATTGCTTGCTCTTGGGTAGCAAGATAACTTGGTGCAAGTTGACGGTCATTTGTAATTAAATTATGTGTGCTGATGAAAGCCATTGGATTTGATTGCTTAACTCTTATCATGAGAGGCTCTGTTTGTTCCCTTTCCATTACCTTCTTCATTTTTGTAGCCCTTTCTTCCTTATGATTCATCCATGATGCAAAGCCATCAACTATAAATCCCCTAGTTTTGCACTAGGGTCGTATACATTCAGATCTGTCAAGGCTAAGTTATGTAGGTATAACTAAGACATCTTATCCCTATCCTCCAATGTGATTTGATCACAAAGATCAATGAACCATCTATAATCATGGAATGGCATAGTGCCTCACTTTTCTAGGGTCTTTATTTGGAACTGCAGCCACTACTCCTTAAGGTATAATGCATAGTACTTAGCTGGCATCATGCACTGGATTGCCTCTAAGGATATACTAGACATGGATGCCAATTGATTCTCTCTTTCTTGTAGCTATCCTTTCAACCATGCATTTTCTGCCTCCAACTGACATTTCATTATGGCCTCTCTGTCTCTCAGGCTGCTCATTTCTCTTCCCATCGCTTTGAGATTTTCCTCCATGTGACCTATGTCCTCCACACCCTTGGACTTGGTGATCTACATCCATCTATGTGTTCTTTCTCTTTCTTTCTCAAGCTCAAAGAATAGTGGGATGGAAAATTTTTGTGGAGGACTAGGTTCCCTTAGCTCTAGATCCTCCTTCTTTGTTTCTTGTTGCATACTCCCTTCTTTATCCAATTTCTGAGTTTCCTGTAGTTTTAGCAGAGTTTTTTGTAGGATTGCCTCTACTTCCTATAGGTCCTGTTGTGTATCCTACGGGATGCCCTTTCCTTTGGATGAGGCAGATCTAGTCACATGCCTTCTGACATAAGTGATAGGAGACTTAGGGGAAGTTTGTCCTGAGGATCCTTCTCCTTGAGTTTTCATAAGAGGAGCCATCTTCTCCTACTATTTCGGTGAGTCTTCAATAACAATAGGAACCTTGGTGGGAGTTTGAGGTTTTCCTTGCCTTATTCTTGTACTTTTTCTTGTCCTAAAGTACAATGGAGTTTGTATCTATCTTTTAACTTTTTGTTTGATAGGGGTGCTAAGGGTAGTGAGGGTAGATACTACCTCTTTCTCAGTGGGTTCTAGAGACACCCTGGGTGACTCCTCCTTGTCTTCTGCCTCCTCTTTTCCATTCCCCTTTTCATTTTTGTCTTTATCCTCTTCTTCTCCCTCTAGTTCCTCACTTTATTCATCAGTTTCCTCCTTGGCATCTAGTTTTGTCTCTTCACCACTTTCCTTCTCTTTTTCTTCCTCTTCTTCCTCATCTATTTCCTATTCATCCCTTTCTATTTCTTCTTCATCTGTTTCACTTTATTCTTCATCCCTTTCATTGGAAGTAGGGATCTTGTAATATTTGAGGGCTTTGATATCCTCCTTTATCTGCATGTCTCTGAAAATTTCCCATGTGATAGGAATTCTGAGGTTTTAGAGGGCATCTTCTATGATGAGTCTAATTAACCCATGATGGGCTAGTTTTTGGTGGTTTCCTTCCTACACCTTCATTCTCATATCTATCATTTATTGAAGAAGGAAGTAGGGTATGCTGAGTCTGTGGTGAGGAGGTGTATCTGCTCCAAACATCAATTCTTCAAGAAGCCTAAAGTGGTACCCATATACCACACTATACCTACCTTCAGATGATATATAGTTTATAAGGTGGTAGCTTATTTCATTCCAAGGATAGTGTATACTTGCTCTCCTCACTCCATTTTTGTCTTCCATGGCCTCCTCTCCTTCTAAAAATAATTTCTTCTTTGTAGTTTGGCTATTTCCCTTATCCTCCTTTCTCCAAGGCACTCCTAAGGGAAGTGTGGAAATTCTTCCTATGATTTCAAGGGTGAGTTCTATGGAGAGGCCTCCCACCACAACAGTGGCATGGGTCCTCGTTAGTGGAATGAGGGAGAGCGCAAAATATTTGGCTACCTCATCACCATACCCACTCAATTTCTCAAAGAAGCCCATCCAATTATTCCTTGTGAATATCTCTAGCATAGGGGGGTGCTCATGAATCCTCAATATGTTGATGGGCTCCCTTCTATTAAACCCCCCTATCATCTTCTCTCATGGGTGGAGGAGTGTAGATGTCTGATACAAAATTTAATGAAGGAGAAAATTTAACTGAAAGTTTGTGTGTAAAATTCTCTTATGCTGCAATCACTTTCAACAAACTAGAAGATTTTTTTATGTTCCTTTCACTTGGAAAAATATGGGGAGATGTAGAGCCTACCTCATTAACACTACTTGATTAAGCCACTCTCTGTTTTTCCCTTCCGAAGTTTCTCATTGCCAATCCTGTAGACTGCATGATTGTATCCTATAGGATCTCCTGTAGGATCCTATAGGATTTCCTGTAGGATCCTGTAGGTGGTCCTATGCAGGAAGAAAACAAAATTTGCCTTTCTTGTAGACTACCTAAGGGCCAAGAGTGATTTTTCTTGTGTGACCCTCGAGAATGTGAATGATTCTATGCATGGGGATCAACGTTTATTTCCTCATATGGGTGATTTGAGTGGGGTGGTGTGCTGGAAGTCGAGGTACGAATATCTATTTTTGGATTGTTGGTCCCACTACCACATCATCATTTTACTCACCTCGTAATCAACTCCCACTTCAGGCATCCGTATCTTAACTACTTTCGACCTCATCCTTCTTTTCCTTGACTTGACTGCTGCCACATGTGGAAGGACTAACTGCTTTCTCCTTGTTGACTTAACAAAGGTGGCCAAGTTAACTGGCCACATTTCACTTATAAACCAACTCATTCACAACTTTTACATCTTTTGATCACATTATGCTAATGAGAGAGTGGAAGTGAGATACTTACTGGTGGTAATGATACCTTGATGCATTTTGTTGAAGAAATGAAGTATTTGTTGTGTGTTGGCTGCATGTGCTTTTCTCCTTTCTTTTATTGTCCCTTTGATGATTTTATTTCATGTGAAGGTACCTGGTGTTGATGATGATGATGCTGATGCTGCTGCTATGCTCTATAGGAGCTTCTTCTACCTTTGTATCTCCATGCTTGAAACTGACTGCAATCTATGTTTTTTGTTTTGTGGGATAGCTTGCTAGAGGATTTCCTACAGCATGACCTGTAGCTGCTTCTCCCTCAAAAATTTTAATCATTTTCTACTATTGTTACCTGAGGATGATTGGCATGGGAAGAGAAGGGGTCTAGGGATTTGTGCATGAAGAAAAATAACCTTTAGGTGTTGTCCACTTTGTCTTTATCTTCATCCTCTTTTCTCTATGTTTTTTTTCCTTGAAAACTGTAAATTTTTGAAAATTGACTTTTGTGATGAATGTAGGGATGATCATGGTGGAGAGAGGTATGGTGATGAGATGGTGAAATAGGGATTTTTTTTTGACATGGGCAGGTCATTCCCTTTCTCTAGGGTTACTTCCTTTAGGATTCCCAAGCCACTGTAATTCCTACAGGATCATCCTGTACGTTTTTAGGGAATCCTGTATAAAACACAAAACCCTTGCAAACTGAGGCAAATGAGTGGAAAAATGGAAGGAATGATAGAATGATGAAGGATAATGAATGGAGGAATAAAAATATGAGCTTAATAGTTCCCTTTTGATTCTATTTTGTTGCTTTGATCATCCTCCTATTGACCTGCAAATAATATTTTCATCATTTCTCTTTTTTTTTTCTATTTTTATTGAAAACAACTAGTCTGTCTCCTAGAGGTTTTCATCCTAGCTACTTGCCCTGGGTGCCTCAAGAGAGGTTTTCACCCAGAGATATTTTTATTTCTCCTTTTTTTTTGACACCATTGGGCTGCCTCAAGAGGTTTTCAATCCAACAGTGGGACTCAAGCGCCTCATGGAGGTTTTCACTTGAGTCTCCTTATTTTTCTCTTTTTTTTTTACTTTTTCCTTGTTTTTCATTTTTCTTAGTGGCTTGATGAAGTAGGAGCTGAGACTTGCTCCACCACCATCAATGAACTCTTGTTTTGACAATGGCCTCTTGCAAACTTCCAATCTGTGCCCATTAACAAGTAAAGGAATGACCTCTACATCTATGGTTCTAATCTGCACTGAACCATTATCATGACATTTCTCTATGACATAAGGCCCTAACCATATAGTCCTTAAATTGCGATTAAATTCTTTATATCTGGAATCATATAACAAAGCCCAATCACTGTCTTGATATTGCTTGTCCTTGATGTTCTTGTCATGCCAGATCTTCCTCTGATTTTGAGTAACCTCTGTGTGTAGGAGGGCCCGCATTTTGAACTCATCTAACCCATTCAATTGGAGCAGTCTGTCTTTTTGTGTACTGCTGAGATCTAGATCTAGTTGGGCTACCATCCTCAAAGTATTGTACTCAAATTCAATGGACATCAAGGCCTTCTTCCCATAGACCAACTCATAGGGTGTGAATCCAGTGGTGATCTTCCAGGTTTTATGGTAGGCCTAGGTGGCCTCAATTAATCTATATGCCCAATCTTTTTTGCTACTACTAACCACTTTGGTCAGAATGACCTCTAGCCTCTATTGGTCACCTCCAATTGCCCACTAGCTTGTAGATGATAGGGAGTGAACATTCCATGATTGATCTTGTGCTCACTTAACAAGTCCTCAATCATGTTGGATGTAAACTGGTTGCCTTGATCTATGACCAGTTCTCTAGGGTACCTAGTGATTAGAGATCCTAGAAGTGTAAAGCGGTGCAACAAGGGAATGAGTTGGGAAGGATCACATTGGGATGTGATGATGGCCAACATTGGAAGAAACAGAAGGACAAGTCCATGTAATTGGAAACAAATGTCCAGGAGACATGATAGAGGGTTTGTTGGGATTGGAACCCGCTTCCATAGGGTGCCCATGGTGGTTTGAAAAAGGGGCTCGAACCCAAGGAATGCATGTGCACCATAAATCTTATGATGGGTGGTATTCCCTTACCACCCATTTTAGGGGGTCACTTCATTTTAACGAGTGTGCTAGTTGACCGGTTAGAACCCTTGTGTGATGGCATCATCATTGAAACATGCGGGTATCTTCCCAAGATATCCGCAATGGTTAATGACCATGGTTATTTCATTTTTGGAGCCAGGGAAGTGCACATGGCATGGGGACTACTATGAGCATGAAACCTTGATTGCACCACCCCCTTGATTGCACCATAACTATGGGCTGAAACCTTGATTGCACCACCCCCTTGATTGCACCATAACTATGGGCTGAAACCTTGATTGCACCACCCCCTTGCCATGATAACGGTTAAGAAAGTTATCCCAATGCAATATTATATGCGTTGTCGATGTCCCGTCACCTTTGAGAACTGTCAGATTGGGCGGATAAGTTGTGGATACTGCCAGGGTAATACAACAAATTCTTAAGTTTTAATACTCTCTCTCTCTCTCTCTCTCACACACACACACACACACATATCATTTTGCATCTAATATGTCTATAATGGTAAGAAAATAAAATAAAAAAAATTGAGTACTAAATTTTACTATCCCATTCTTCTAACAGTATAAGAAGAGTTGGATTATCAATGGAAGCCATTCCACTGGGATATTAGATGGAGTGGTTTGTTAAAAAATGAAACTCCTCCCACCTAGAAGCATCACCTAATACACTGCGACATGTTGACCACATGATCCTAGTGTACGGGCATTGTACAAAGAGATGTATAATCTACTCCTCACTATTCCTGCATAAAATGCACTAGCCAAACCCAATTTTATGTCAATGTTGCATCACCTCCAAGGTGGGTACCTTATCCATAAGGATGCACCAGGTGAATATTTTTTATTTGGATGGACATTTTGTAATCCACATAACCTGCCACCACCATAAAGGTTCCGCTTCCTAAGCCATAATGTTCAAATGAAAAAATCACGATTTAGGGGTGTAAATTCCATGTGCATTACTAGTACATAAAAATTTAGCCTCTGCATTTGATAGCCAAATATGTGATGAGTATAAGGAATTTAAGTATACAACCCATTCCCTTTGAAAACTCCCATTAACTGTAAACTGATAGCTAAAATCCATCCTTGTCGCCACAAGGAAGTACACAGTGGGTCACTAATGTGAGAAATTATTGCAATACCCCAATTACAGAGCCATCCAATCAAAGCTAGAGATAATAAATGGTTGGTACCACTGCCCACCCATGGGTCCATACCCAACTAGACCTTTTATCCATTTCCAATTTTTCATGTCAATTTTGTTGATATCACGTGAAATTAATTTAATACGGCCCTCCAAACCAAAGAAATATTAGCTCTTGGATAATGATATAGGTGAATCAAATCATATAGAGTGTGGGGGGATTAAATATTTTTGAGTGATAACCCGACTCCATAGGATTTTTAAAGTGATGAGACATCAACCATTCTATGTAGTCAATGCCTGAGAGAAAAGAAATTTTTTTCCAAACCCTAGCCTCGAAGGAGTTTGGGTACAAGAATTTTAGACCATTTGACCCATGGGAGAACATAATGTTCCTAAGAACTTTCCCATAGTAATTTGAAATATAATCTATGTGCTTGTTTCAAAACCCCCTTAGGAATCCAAGCCAGGGACATCCAATAGACTCAAATAGCTTCAATCATAATTTTAACCAAAAGAAGATGGCCCACTCTAGAAAGCCATCAAAAAATCCAACTTTGCAAACATTTCTCCAATTTTGAAATCATTCATCTCTAGTCTCCTTTCAAATAATAGTTTGGCTTGTGATGGCAGCCTAAATACTTTAGGCCTCATTGAAGAGGTTAGATATTATATGGGAACAAAACATTGATCTGCAAAGAAACCTGTTCATTTAAGTTGAAACTGGAGATTGAGGATTTACTATCATTGATGACCATACCCGTAGCCTTGAAAAAGAGATAAAGGATATCTTGAATAGATTCCAATTCATGAACCAACCCATTTGAGAAAATGACAATATCGTCGATGAATAGTAAATGTGTGATAGTAAGATGTTGTGCAACATTCAAACTCATGAAAGCACCCTGCCCTTTTTCCTCCATAATCATATGGCTCAAACCCTTTGCAACTAAGAGAAACATGAGTGGAGAAATTGGACACCCTTGTTGAATACCCCTTTGGGCCTAGAAAGATGGAGAGGTCGAATCATTGATAATAAGTGTAAAGGAAACAATGATCACAAAATTCATGATCCAATTTATGAAAGGAAAGTGAAAGCCCAAACATGTTAGAAGAAACCGCAGAAAAAGCTAATTGACCTAGTCATATGCCTTTGAGATATCGAGCTTGATAACCACCCCTTTGGACTTAAGATTTTTATACTATGAAGGCATTCCTGAGAAACACGAATTCCTTCATCAATTTTTCATCCCTTTGAAAACGCAAATTTTTATTAAGAAATACATCTAGAGAGTATAGGCTTTATCCTTCTTTCGATAACCTTGGAGATCACTTTATTTAAATATTTTCATAATTCAATAGGATGGAATTCCTCAAATGAGGTGGGATCTTCTTCCTTTGGGATTAAATCAATGATAGTTGAGTTGAAAGCATGATGTATATGCCCTCCCTTCCTGGCTTCATTGATCACCCTCATAATATCAGGGCTCACAAGATCATAATAGGAAGTGAAAAATTCCACTACCCAACCATCTAACCTAGGGATTTTATCTTTTTGAAAACTAGAAAGGACCTCCTTTACTTCTCACTTTGAAACAACAGCCATAAAATATTATTTTCTTCATGCCCTGAAAAATTTAGAAAGAAATGAGTTACTTTAATAGCTTCAACAATATTTGTACCAACAAGTTTTTAGTAAATAGTGCTAAAATGATCCCTTCAGAGAGAAGATAAACCCTCAAGCGCCTTCATACTCCAAATCGTGTTTGCAATATTCCTCCCCTTTGCATATGAATGGAAAATTTTATTGTTTTCATCTCCATAATCTAGCCAAATGGACCTGCTCTTTTTCCTCCAAGTAGCCTCCTTTGTATCCAAAATTTCCTTTTTGTGAGAGCTTAGAAGGATAAAATGTTCTCATGAATCTTGAGAGGGTTCATCCTCTCCTAGAGAGGAGGAAAAAAGATCAATATGATGTTCAATCTCAATCAACTCTTCATCCTGCTCCGACTTGAGCCTAACAACTCATTCCATTGCCAATGATTTAATGTTTTTCAGATATACGAGAAAATGAGTTCTTGTTGATCAACCATAACCCTCAAAGAAAGGATGTTAGTTTTCTCAGAAAAGGCCAAAAAAAACAGGGAACAAAGGTCCATCAAGAATTCCTTTTGAAGGGACTAGCTGGTTATTGAGAGGCACCCTAAATTTCAAAATATATTGGAAAGTGATCATAGATCCCCCTAGGATGAACCCTCTTACACAATAAAGGAAAACACTGAATCAAAGTATCCACAATCAGGAATAGATCAAGTCTCTTCACAACAAAATAAAATCCAACCCTATTATTCCACCATGTTGGCGTGTTGCACTTAGGGGACAATTCAAGTAGGTTCTTAGAAGCAATATTATTAGATAAATAATCATATAGGGGGTCAGTGTTTGGTTTTGTTATATTCTTTCCACGACTAGCCGATGTAGTTAATTGGGGGGTTAGAAGGGAGGAGGAGTCCTCCCTTTGTTGCGCCGATTGCGTAGCGAGAGGGATGGGGGGGGTCACAGGGGGTTTGAGGGGTGTAGTTAACCCCACTCTATGGGGTCTGGGGCAGCGCCCAAGAAAATTTTGTTTTTGGACCCTATATTAGGTTGGGCGGACCTACCTATGGTTTTTCGCATGATTTTTCGCACATGGTTTCAGACGCGATGGTTTTCGGTCGATGGTTTTGGACGCGATGGCTTTCGGTCAATGGTATTGGATGCTTTGGCATGTATAAATATGTACTGTAATATTGAAAGGAACATAATGAAAAGTCAAGTTGGTAGTCTTAGTTTTGGGATCCAGGGGAAAATCTCTGTGTATATGTGTTTTATGTGTTATGATCTCACATTGTTTATTTTCTGTGTTCTAGAATTCGTATGTAGGTAATTTCTATACGGGGTTAAAACCTACAGTTAGCACTAGCATGAGCACCCTAGTTCTCTGAAACCCCAAAATAAAAATTAAGATCTCCCCCATAATCAAGTTATCGAAAGAAAATAATTATTTGTTGAATACCCCATCCCAAGAGCCCACCTGGTCATTACGAGGACCATAAACATTTATTAGTGTGATAGTGGTTTCTAATTCCATAAATAGTCTCACCACACCCAAACCAGGAGAAAAACTCTAGAAATTTTCCATTTAGAACTTTTGAGTATTCCAACCCATAGCCAAGCCACCCAATCGCTCGAAGACATCATTCACAATGAGATGCCAAGATGGAAAAATGGAATCAAGAAAAATACTAACAATGACACCTTCTCCAAGTGTTTTCTAGATGAAAACAACATCGGAAAGCTCAACATGAAACATGTGACACAAGGCAAGTTTTTTTGGCCCACTTTCCAAACCCTTACATTTGAAAGAGAGAACTTTCATTTGGTAACTCCCAGGAGGGGAAACAATGCTCTAAATTCCCTATCGATAGAAGTTTGATGGCCCGCATCCATCTCCTTGCAAACCTTGTCTTTGGATTTAGAAATATTTGATTTTTGTCACCTCCCTCTAGCTTTTGTGACTGTTAGAAAAATTCCCCAAACCACCTAGAGAAACCCTCAATCATCAAGACAATGAGTTTGGACCTGAGGTTATGAAGAATATCCCCTCCTTCAAGGAGCCCAGAGAAGCCCAAAAAAATTGAAGCCCTAGGGGAAGTATTACCCATACAAGATAGTGGGATAGTACAACTAGCCTTGGTAGGGGAAAATCTTGTGACCAACTTTATACACCCATTCACACCATAATCAACAAAGGAGACCAATACATCCATGCCAAGTGCAAAAAAATTATAAGAAAGTAAAGATACATGAGGAAGAGTATAATATGTACCCATAGAAGGATGTGGTGTCACCGATACATATTCGGAAGAAGAAGTGGCCACCTATGATACCGCCTATCCTAAAACCATGGGATTAATATACATGTCACTAGGAGCCACCGAGCCCAAAGATACCTATGGGTTACCCACCAAAACCTCCTCTAACATACTATCCTCAACATAATCCACCTTTTCCACCACACACTACTTTTTGGAAGCCAGGGTTGAGCCCCCGCTCTACCAAAATGGAGGCTTACAAATTTAAACTAAATGGCCATATTTATGGTACCTTCTGAAATGAAAAGGAAACCCTCAATAGTCCAAGAGTTTAAGATGATCCCCATCGAAGCCAATGTTAATTGGCTCATGTAATTTATTATGCAAGTCCAACCTAACCTAGACACGAGCCATCAACATATCCCTTGAGTCCTTGAAAGAGAAATATGCTTCAAGGAAACATCCAATATTGTTCCCTAGGTTAGAAAAACTTTGAGAATTTCACATATGAGTAAGCAACCTCGACAACCAGACCTAAGAGGCAACCACATCATACTGTTCCAAGTTTGCATCGAATGTAGGTACTTAGAATTTGAAAATAATACGAGTAGCATGGATAGACCATAATATTTTTACAACTTGATAACCTACCTCATGAGTTTTTGAATATGAGTTTAAACCAACCCTTCGCCAACATATAAATAACCGAACTTTGTGAAACCCTAGCATAGATTATCTAGTCATGCTAAGTAATGTTGGTATCATCACTAAATTTGTGACCATGTGCACATCCAACTAAGGATTTTTCTTTAAGGTCCTCAACTTTGGAAATTTCAACGTCATTCCCTAGACATAAATTGTATGGGGTCATGATTTCTTCCCACTTCAAGGCCTTAACTTTTTTTCGCTTATCACTAAAATCCCTACGAATCCCAATATTTTGAATATTTGGGCATTCAACATCGGCTTCACATGCTAGTTGGCATGAATCGTTCTCAGCGAGACCATCTTCTTCCCAAGAGTGTGGCTTTGATAATGAAACTGCTCTATCCTCTTGTCGGTGCACAATATTAATTGACACGTTGGAAGATACCTTTGTAGCCCCTAGTAAACCACCACCAGAAGAACAAGCTAAAAGAGAATTGAAAGCTCCACTGTATGATGGTAAGGGGTTCCCCTAATCTATAAAAATGGCCATAAAATACCCAAAGAATATTAGAATCCTTAAATCCATAGAGGGTTTAATTGGAGTTGAAAAACAACCTAAGAAGCCACTCAAATAAGTGGTTGTAACAAAGAAGTTTACTTGGGAAATGTATAAAGAAGTGAACAGTAAATAACCTGAAGTAGATAATGGAACCCCAATCGAAAAATGATATTCTTGACATGCCAAACCACATTGGGGTGAAAACCCATTTTCAATACCACCAGCAAGGCACCTACTGCTTTCCCCACAATCTGTGAGAACCCTAAGACTCGAGAAGATGGAGCCATGAAATGGAGTCACCAAGTCATAGTCCACTTGATCATTATCGACCATGATGCCCACATGAAAAATTCCATCTTAGCATAGAAATAACCCTATCACCAAATCCCCAATAACACTGGGTAAAGAAGGAAAAACCCACTAGATGAGAAAATAGATGAGGTAAATACCCCTTCACAAGTGGGTAATAACTAACACACCTATGGAAAATTACAATGTGAAGACTAGAAATAAAAAAATATTACAAACCCACTAGAAGATGAAAAGTAGCATGCACACTAAAACATATACCCTTGGTAACTAAAAGGTCAACCCCAAAACCTCTGTCCTAATAAGCCAATGTTTATGCGAGCCATCAAGGACCACTGTAAATACCCCCAAATAGAGAGACTATAAAAAAATAGGGTTCTCGACCTCCTTCATAATCAACATGTTCACCACAGAGCCTTTATTACATAACTTAAAAGATAAATAACATAAATCCCAGGTGAAATGCCTCGATGATCTAATCATGAAGACATAGAGAATACTATCTAGGGGTTCGGGATCATCCAATGTGAAATGGAGAAGCGAAGTCGTCATGAACAAGAAAAAAGCTCCAGAGTACTAATACACAGGAAAACTTTCAAAATTCCACCTTGAGAATCAACTATGTATATTATATAAGCAATTGAAAAAAAACTTGATATCGTTAAAACATTTTGTTAGTGTGTTGATCAAAATGAAGATGTGTAATTCTTTCTATACTTAGCATGGATTTGATTCTTGGTGTGTCTGTGTGTGTATAAGATGTGTAATTATTTCCACACTAATAATGGATTTTATTCATGGTGTGTGTGTAAGTGTGTCTATATATATAGCTAATATAAATCTATCTACACCCCTAATTTATAAAAAGTTGAGGCTGATCAAATCTCTTGATATGAAAACGTCTTTTAGAAAGGAATTGCATGTCAAGAGATAAGGTCAAAACATATGCTCCATATCACTAATTGATAAATCCAAGATTATGATAGATCTACACTAGTCTTAATTCAATATAAAATTTATCCAAAAATAGGTACCTTCTTCTTAGAGTCCATGTTAACAAAAGATGTAAAAGAACCTGTAGCGCTTCTCACATGAGCATAAATGAAACTTTCTCACTTACATTATTGTGATTGATAATAAATGGTGGTAATTTTTTTTTATTAATGAGAAATGGCAATAATTTTAGGAAATCATTTTTTACAAATTCTTAATATGTGAATTTGAAAACAACTGAAGAATTAAGAATATGAGAGTTCTAATCATTTGATAATTCAAAAAAAATTAAACAATATTTCTCCTATATTTCTTATGACATCGTCACATGATATTATTTATTTAACACATTAATTCTATTATCCATATATATTATTTATTTCATATATTAATTTTATACAATCATTTAATGAAAAATGATTTTTTTTACAATATTTAAGTTGTCTTTACATGTTATATATTTGGTCTCGCTCATATGAAAAGACCAATATGATTGAGCTTTGATTTTTCCAATTATGTTGAGCTTTGATTTTACCAATTTGATTGAGATTTGATTTTACCTTTGATAAGTGTTGGTTCTCATTTCCTTTCTCCCATGTCTCTAAGAATATGCCTTAGAAAAATTGCTTCACACATAATGTTACACATTGCTTTATATTTTGTTTTAGTTGAAGACAAGGAAACAATTGCTAAATTTTTGTTGCACGAAGAAACAATATGAATCCTATACAAAATGCATATCTAGTGGTGGACCTTCTTTCATCAAATCACCTCCTTAATCAAAATCTAAATAATATGTCAACACTAAAATAATTAGCATATTCAGTGGAAAAATGTATAGACCCTTATAAATATCAAATGACTCTCTTAGCCGCTTTCTAATAAATCACTATGGTGTTGTAGTGTGGTTTAGCCATGAATTCACCATGTATGTTGACTTTAGCTCTTATTGCACTCAAGTAATTTATACTTCACACTAATTTTTGATAGAAAGTACCACTTACTTATTTTGTATCATTATCAATGCATAGCTTAGCAATTTTCTCTAATGGAATGGACATTGTATAAAATTCTCACATGTTGAACCTCTTGATTAGTTCCTTTGTATATTTAATCCAAGAGATTAAAGTCTTACTACCATCCCTCCATATGTCAATGTCTAAAAAAGATCCCGCATTTAAAATTCTGATTTTCAAATCGCCATAAATATTCAAATCAAATTTGATAAAATAAACTATAATTTATACTATGAAGCTTAAATTCCTTTAGATTCTATATTTGTCAATCATTGATTTGTTACTAGTGCATATGAGTAGATAAAACATGGAAAATAGATAAAAATAAATGAAGTCACACACAATCCACAATTAACACAATTAAGTATTCTAGGAAACCCTTACAGAAGAAAAACAAGTTGGAAGGTGAGGCTCCTCTCCTCTCCTTTCTGTGGTATGGAAATAATTAAAATACAAAGGAGAGCACAATCCTTATGGTATTTCTTAATACTATGACCTATCAAGATACTAAAAAAATCTAACTCCCTCCTTTCATTATTCTTTCTAACTCCCATGCCTAGTTTCTCTACTCTATTATGGGACAAGGTATAATAGCATAGAATGGAACCTCAACTCCCAATGATGAAATATATAACATAGCCTAATAGAAAAATATGGGTAAGGTTTGACTCTATGAACTCTCAAATAGAGTAATAATTTTGGACCTTCTAGAGTATTCTTCAAAGTCCTCATGTGGCTAGCATTGGGCTACCAAAGTTTCCCATTTTTTACCATACTAAACAACCATTTTTAGTCAGTTTATCACACTTCTTTGCTTGTCTATCACGTGTTTTGTTGTGTTTCTTCATGAATGTGCCACATTAATCTTATGAATATTCAAGTATTTAATTATTGATATTGTTATAGACATTTTTGGGCACTACAACCCCAAGCATGAACTGTCCATAAACCAAGGCCTCCTAAGTCCCTAAAAGTGTTGTTCTAACCCCTAAGGGAACAAGGTCAACAGATTACAGCTTCTCCCAAAAGTTCTCCATGAAAAACTGCTCAGAATTGGTCAAAATAGGATCATTTCAGCTACTCCACTGGCCAAGTGCGTTGAATCTCACCTAAATACACTGTGTGGGTGCGTTGCATTTCAAAAAGCCCTTCTATGGGGTGCGATGGGTGAGAAATGGCAAATGGCAGTGTCATTCCGCGAGGTGGAGAGGCAATGGAAGCTTCCAGAATCTTCTCCTGTGACACTTGCCTCTCTGAATTTGACCAAGGATGAGTAAGAGATCATCAATCTCCAAGTGGAAGCAAGAACTATCAGAGGGAAGACACTAATCAAATCATAAGTTGACTCATCTCCATTACAGATATCTATATATGGATCCCTCATCCCAGAGATCCGGAGGCTGGAATTTTGCATATAGTAAGGAATTGTTGTTGGTTTCTTGAGACAAACATCAGATTGTTGGGTGATCTAAGCTTTGTATGAGGTGAAGAGGGGCTTCCTTGCTGAGAGGTTGATGCTGGGTCAGAACAACTGGTTGTAACTCCTCTTGGCTCTTTCTTGTTTATCAATAAAAGCTATTCAAGTTTTCCTCCATGCTCTTGTGTCATTGATGTTTGCTACATTTGTATGGTGAATTTACATCTGATCCTAGATTGTTTATGATTATAGATCCATGTCTTTGTATAGTGCTATGCTACTGTGATCTTACAGGTACTTTGTGAAGCTGGGCGTGCAAGGGAGCAGGTAGCGAAAGACTATCAAAGAAGAGAGGAATCAAATCAGGAGATTAGCGCAAGACAAAGGTTGGTCTTCTTGTTCTTCTCTATTTATAATTCATAAAAGAAAATCGAAAGTAGCTTTTCTCTGTTTGTTTCTAAGGCAGCTGTCACACCTTAGTGGGATAGAGCAGTTCTATATAGACACTTTTCCCTGTAACAAAATGGCGACTCTGCTGGGGAAGAATTAGTTTGTTTGTTTATCATTCTTTGTTGTCTGTTTCATAAACTTACAGGTAGCATTCGAACTGCATTTGCCATAACAAATGCAAAGTAGATAAATGCTACTTCAATCCATCTACTGGATCTGTTTATGATTTAAACAACTGATTCACAAACTATCTGATTGCCCTTGTGATAGCTCTTAGATCCTCCTTAGATCTACCCCTGATTGTTGCATTACTGATTGCTTTTTTGCTCGGCCAAAACCCAAGAACTGAACTGCAAACTGTGACCCGGAACCCAAACAGAATCTCGTTTTTGGCCCAGCGCAGGTACTGTTCAGAGAATCTGAACTTTAGCGCACTTCCCGAGTGGACAAGCTGCGTTGCATTTCAAATTCTCTGTGTTACAGGTGCGCTGATCAGACTAGGCTCTGTGCAGTTTTGGTTTCTGTGATTCATTCTTTCCAGTTCTATTCCTGAATTTTGCTGCCTGTGATTAGTATATGTCTGTTTGAAACCCCTTCTCCTTGTTGTTATTCCGCCTCCTTTGTACAAAAGAACTGTAGATGTTTTTTGTGTGTTTGTTGAGTTATTTTCAATTCTCCTTTGCAAAAGTAGCATAATCGTACTGTCGTCCTTTGATTTGAAACTGTCGCAAGTGTCGATTTCAATCGTAGGAAAGGATTTGATTGCTGTTGATGATCGGTTATCCTGTTACTATTTTTATTAGTCTGAATTTGTAATTTTCTAGTGTCAAGAACAAGTATTCATTTCAAAATCGTAAGGTGTTGTGATCGTCTCCATTTTTTATTTCGAAAGGAAACTTGTTGATATTTGTCACTTGAAAAGAAATTCAGATTTGTGCATCAACTTTATTTTTAGCATTCATATACTAAGAAAGTCGAAAACAAATACATGCATGTGCATTTGCATATAGACAGTCTGATTGGTTTGATTTAGGAAAGTGCATTCAGAGTGTGCTCTTTGCTCTTTGTGAAAAGATTCTGTCTTTATTTCCTTAGTAGCTAGGATTTTCATTGCACAAAGAAGATAAAAAGTTTGTTTATCATCTTAGATTGCATTTTAGGAATTACATCTACATCTCACGGTGAACCTGAAAGGAAAACTTCATAAACAAGATCAACTATAAAATAAATTGAATGAATCTAACAACACTTTGGAACTTAACGCACAACATTTAGAAGTCTAGGCTAGAGACGTATTCCGGCGTCGTAAAGCCTGGTAACTGTTGTTCTCACTGATGGTTGGGTGATTCCTCCACTTTGAGGCGATAAGTTCCAGTACGGACTTGTGCTCCCACGTACCGTCGAGTATATTTTGGGAGACCCCAATAGGCTTAATCCTTTATCCATAAGAAGTCGTGTCTGCCGCCCTATCGATCGCAATGCACTGAACACAACATTCGGGAAGATTGATTGTCGTACTGTAAAAAGTATTCTGCAGTTTTGCGATTGGTTTGGTAATCCCTCTACCTAGATTTCCAGAGTAGTCCCTTTCGTTCCTTTTCAGACTCCTTAGCAGAAAAGGTCCATCTGAGCACTTGTCACTTCAGCTTCATTAAAAATCGAAGGAGACTAGAGTCATCTTTAGTTTTTTCTCGACTCTTGAAAATTGAGAAAACAAGTTGTGTCAAAGCGTCTAAAATTTATTTTAATCGGAATAACGTCACTATTCCCTCGTTGGTCTTAGAAGTTAGTCTCCCTTCATTGCAAGTTCTTGTAGAATCGCTAGAAAATCTTTTGGATAGACTAGATATGTCTGAACAACCGTCGACATCCAGGACTGTGTCATCCGATGCAGCAGCAGCAGAGCCTCCTGATGCTACTCCAACGATGTTCAATGGTATACCATCTGTCCCGACAAGTTATCAACAACAAGTCGGAGTCCAATCAGGGACTGTTTTGACGACATGGTCAATTCCTATTTCTTCATCCGGATTATCATTTGGTATTTCTTATGTTGAAACTCAACAAATTGATCCAATGTGTCTTCAAAGGCTAATCTACCCTTTAGATACTGGATTGCCACCATATGGAGGGCAGTATGCCTTTTCATTTTTCCCTCCCAGAGAACAACCATATGGGAGTTTACAACAAAGTTCAAGTCAAACTGGAATTACATCCAGCGATTGGGTACCAATACTGCCTCAGCAACCAAGGGTTGTATATTCAATGCAGCTAGTCCACCCTGTGTCGAATATTCCCACTATACCTACTATGGTGACTACATCGCAAGTACAAGCGTTACCTTTTGTATGTCAACCCCAAGTTTCTCAGGTTGCAATACAACAGCCTCTTGTCTCAACGACTCAATCACAACCTCAGGTTAGTGCCTCCTTATCTAGAGCGACTCAGGCTCAAACAAGTACTGGGACTCCTCATCTTGGTCAATCATCCAGTATTGGGCATCAACAAATGGTCCAACAACCATGGATGGTTCAATCTCAACAACCACCATTCCAACAATCATATCAAGGACCTAAGCAACAAGTCTTTGTAAGTAATGGGCAACCGCATTTCCAAAGCAGTTATCAACAACCATATTATAATGGTTATGCTCATCAACCTTGTCAAAATTGCCAGCATCAAATACATTATGCTGGTATGCAAAGACCTACTGCTCAGGCGAATCCATCTTATCCTAGGTATGCTTTGCCTAACCTGAATCAACAGTTGCCCTTTGTAGCAACTCTAGAATTACCAGATCTAAACCGACTGATGAATGATCCAATTGCTTATGCCCCTTGGTGGCCAGCGATTCCGCATAAACTTCCGTCAGATATTCCTAAATTTAACGGAAATCCGGGTGAAGACCCGTCGAATCATGTGATGACATTTCATCTATGGTGTTCATCAAACACCCTAAATGATGATTCGATTAGGCTTCGCCTTTTCTAGAGGACGTTAACTGGTCTGGCAGCAAAATGGTATATCGAGTTACCTAGAGCTTCATTTGACAACTTCAGTACCCTAGCCAGAACCTTTTTAACCCATTTTCAGTTATCGATAAGGTACGAAATGGGAACAGAACTTCTTACCAATTTCAAACAAACAACGGCCACTCATATATCTGATCATATACATGAGTGGTGACGTTATCATAGAATGGTGAAAATGTATGTTCCCGATCAGCTTTTAGCTGAATGGTTTATTAAGTCATTATTGCCTTCCATCACGGAAGATGTGGCAAAAGGGAGAGTCGTCACCGAAGAGCAGGTTATCGCTCGTGTGCAATATTTGGACTTAATTTACACTTAGTCTGGCACGGTCTACGATAAAATACCTGACGCTCCTAGACCGGAATTCTCAGTTCCTCCTCCTCCTAAATCAAACAATGACTCTCATGCCGGCGATGGCGTGATTGGCGCAATAGACACGAAATCGACAAAGGCTACATCTAAAAAGGCCCGTAAGATTTCTAGTCAAAATGAAAATGAGAAACTTATTGCCTCAGAAGTAAATGTCGTGTTGACCGACAAGGGCAAACAACTGAAGCAACTAGGGGGCAAGAAGAAAAATAAAGGGAGAAAAAAGAAGCAGGATGAGTCATCTCCTGAAAAACCTTATAAAAACCCTTATGGGCAAAGGAAACCCCCTGCGGGGTGTCATATATGCGATGAGGATCATTGGACGAGAGATTGTCCACATAAAGCTGAAGTTCAGAAACTCTTTAAGAGTTCAAAAACCTCAGCAGTATTGACAGATCCGTTTCCAAACCCGGGAACCAAACTGGTTGCTAATCAAAATGCTTCCCGATCCCAAGTGCTTATGTTGTCTATCTCAAAGCAGCAAAATGATGCTTTGATATCAATGAGGAACAAAGATTATGGGAATCCACAGCTGTCGAACAACAAGGATAAAGATCAACCTAGTAGTTCGACAACAACTTCGACAGAAGTTGCACCGCCCATCATTCCTGAATTGACAATAAAACCGCCGAAGGGAGTAGTACACAAGTTGACATTTAATCCCCGCGCTAGAGTGGCACAACATTATAATATAGTGGAAGATTTGGCCCAATCGCCATCCGCTATGTCGACTCTTGAAGTACTACAAAATTTCCCATCCCAAAAGCAGGCTTTATTATTAGCCATTGGTGGGATAGACCCAAAAGATTTCAATCTTGTATCCTTCAATCATAAAGGATATGACCCTTACTTACCAGCTCAACTAGCTTTCCTTATTCAAGTGAAAGCCCTCAACAAAACCGTTCATCCAACAATTATTGATGAGGGGGCATCTACATGTATTATGTCGATGAGTTGCTGGAAAAATTTAGGCTCACCACCCTTGTCGCGATCATCAACAATGTTAAAAGCATTTGATGGAAGATCATACACTCCATACGGGATTTTAAGTAACTTGCAAGTTGAACTAGGGGGCAAAACAGTAGAAATTGATGTTGAAGTAATCAAGAGAAACCCCGATTACAACATCCTATTGGGAAGGCCCTGGATATATGCCATGGCCGCAGTTGTGTCGACCTACTTCAGGAAGATTACATTTCCCTTTCAAGGAGGAATTATAGTCGTCGACCAACAAACATTTCTCCCCAACAGTTCACAAGTTACGGGAAGCATTCCAATGATCCATGGAAGCAATCATTTGCTTCAAAATATTGGAGTCGGCCTCCTAAAAGTCCCTGCCTTAATGGGTACTTTTTCCCTACCGCCTCAAACTAATCTGGCGAAAGTGGCCACAGTGGAAACCTACAATATGAAATCTTCTATATCTAATGAATTCAGAAGATTCCTAAACATTTTGACAGCATGGATCATTGCCATTGTAGAAATATTGTAGCAATCAATTTTCTTGGCTTGGGGGCAAACCCAAATCAACGCTCATCGAGTGTTTGGATAGATAGGTCTAAGGAATATGGAACCTCTTCGGATCCTTGGTCACATATACATTCTACAGACGAAGGAATCATTCAATCAATGATGATAGGAGAGGCACCATAGGAAGATTACCACCATCAC
Source organism: Pinus tabuliformis (assembly GCA_031772625.1). Classification (NCBI taxonomy): domain Eukaryota; kingdom Viridiplantae; phylum Streptophyta; class Pinopsida; order Pinales; family Pinaceae; genus Pinus; species Pinus tabuliformis. The sequence goes on along the minus strand of CM062817.1, from coordinate 860,822,990 downwards.
TCCCATCTTCCGGATTACCAGGAAGATTATTCCAGCAACCTTAATCATCCATCAGTTTTTGATTTTCTATCAAATACTGTAAATACAATGGATTTCGAGGATGGTTCTTATCTCATGTCGACCTTGTTAAAAAATGAAACAAGGAGTCACGAGGATAATTCTTTTAAAGTGTCAACCTCATTAAAAAATGAAACAAATCCCCTTTCCAAATCTCAAAGGTAAACCTTCATTCCAACCACCGAGTTGAATGCAATGAAGCTTGGGGGTATGCACCTTGATTTGCGTTATTATGCTGGGGGCATGCAAACTTATCACGAGCAGTGTTACTGCAGGGTTCAAGCTCGTTAAAAAATAAACCCGCATCGAGCAGTTTTAGCACATAGTTCAAGCTCGTTAAAAAATAAACATAAGACATGAGCAAATGTTTCCCCCCGCATTTAAGCTCATTAAAAAATGAACTATTCACCGGTAAATAACCATCGTGAATGTAGTACTTCAGCCATTAAAGCCTTGGTCGTGTTTGCACCATCACCTCCACTTTTGCATTGGCCGATCATTCACCTCCATTTGATTGTTTACCCATTTTGAGGAACAGCTGCGAAGAGTGATTTCACTAGCCATCCTTGTAACACTGCCGTGATTGGAAAATTCCAAACCTTACCTGGAATCAGTTGCTATCCATTTTATCACTCGTTCCTCAAAAGACGAGCCTCCTTTAAGCTCTTGTTATAGACATTTTTGTGCCTAATAGCATGAAGCATGAAATGTCAATAATCTAAGGGATCCAAAGTCCCTAAACATGTTGTTCCTACCCCTAGAGGAACAAGGTCAGCAAACCACAGCACTAAATATCAGTTCTCCACCTGAAAACACTCAAAAACAAGCTAATTCTGGATCATGTCAACTGCTCCACTGAGCATCTGCGCTGAATGTCAACTGCTCCACTCTATACCTGCGCTGAATGTCAACAGTAATGAAGGCTACCTGCGCTGGGCGAGATTGGCCAAGTGGCACAGTCATTCCTCAAGGTGTCAAATGCCCAGGAAGCTTCCAGAATGACACTTGGATCAGGGAATTCGCCTTGTGATGAGTAAGAGGATCTAGATCTCCAAGTGGAAGCAAGAAACTCCAAGTGGACTCAAGAACTGAAGAATAACTGAAGTGGGAGAGGACACTAGTCAGCTTCATGCCAGCCTCAAGCTGACTCATCCTTTCTCCAAAACTCCTATATATAGAGCTCTCTCATGAGGTCTAGGGAGGCTGGAATTTTGTGAATGTAAGGAAGTGCTGTTGGTTTGAGTATAGAACTATTGGGTGATTGCTTTGAAGGAGGTGAAGAGAAGATTTCTTTTTGCTGGGAGGTGTTGCTGGATTGGGCCTCTTATGGTTGTAACACTCTCAGAACTTTACTTCTTCCATTAATAAAGCATTTTAGGTTCTTCTATATGCATGTGTCTCTGTGGCGTATTGATACTTGTGTATTTGATTTATTCTAATCCTTGAATCAATTATGAATGTATGCTTCTTGTAGTTTCCCTTTCTTGTTATTTTGCTGGATCTTGGTGTAGCTGGGCCAGTGAAAGAGCGAGTTGGGAGCAAGCAGCAAAGAGGGAAGATTGGATCAATCATTAGCGAAAGATAACGGTTAGTGGATCTCTTTCTCCTCTCTCTTACATCTCATAAAGAAGTAATCTCGAATAGCTTTGCATTCGGTTGTTGCTGAGGTACTATCACCCTTAGAGTGGGATAGGGTCATTCCGTATTGGATACTTTTCCCAACAACAAATTGGCGACTCCGCTGGGGATCATATCTTGTTGGTTGTTTGTGTTTTTACTATTCATTTCATAAACACAGGGAGTACCGAATCGAACTGCATTTGGATCTTTCAAATGCAAAGTAGAGGGCAGCTACTCTAGCTCAGTTTCTGGGCAAGTTTATAATTTGAAGAGCTGATCCACAAGGACTCTAATAAGCTCTTAGTGATAGCTTTTCATCCTCCTTTTCATCCCTTAGTGTGTACTTGACTAATAGCTTCTGATTTGGCCGAAAACTGTGAATTTTTGAGCAATCTGTGACCCGGAAACCAAGAGAAACGAAAGTTTCGTTCTTCAGTGCAGGCTGTGTGAAGGCTGTCTACATTTCAGCGCAGTTCCCGAAGGGGCTACCTGTGCTGAAGGTCAAACAGACAATGTACTACCTACGCTGAACCAGTCTTGCCTTGTGCTATTGGGGTTTCCTGCTGTTTCTTGCCCTGTTTTCACCCTTGTTTTTGCAGCCTGTTACCAGTCAATGTACCTATCTGAAACCAACTTTCCTTGCCACTATTCCGCCTCGGTTGTATAAAGAAACTGTGTTTGTTCTTTGTGTATTTCTTATATCATTTACAGTTTCCCATAACGAAAGTGAACTAGTCTTGATGTGGCCTCTTAGATCTAGACCTGTGATAAAGTGTCGTTTTGATCTCAAGAGTTAGTTTGTTTGCTGTTCATAGCTGATTGAAATTTTTCTTTCGTCATATGGTTTGAATTCATACATTTCTAGTGTTGAAACAAGTAAATCTTAAGGTGTCTTTTGATTTTGGACAAGCTTGTTTGCTTTCACTTGAAATTGAATTCGAAATTATACAACAGCTTTCTTTTTGTGTCGCACAAACATTAAGAAAGAGAAAAGAAATACTTGCATTTTTTGCATTTTGCATATAAGTTTGTATGTTGATTTAGGGAAAAAGTGCATTAGTGTATGCTCTTTGATCTGTGAGAAAAGATTTTGTCTCTCTTTTCCCTCAGTAGTTAAGATTTTCATAAGTCGAAAAGATTGAAAAAGCTTGCTTCTCATCTTAGACTGCATTTAGGAATTTGTATCAAAACATCTCTTGGTGAACCTTGAAAGGCAAACTTTAAAAAGATCAACTTAAAATATATTGAATGAACATAACAACGCTTTGAAACATAACGTAAACACATAGAGGTCTAAGCTAGAGACGTGTTCTGGCGTCGTTAAACGTAGTGACTGTCGATCTCGACGAAGGTGGATGATTCCTCCTGAGAGTCGGTGGCACTAATATGGACTTGTGCTCCCACGTACCGTCGCGTATATATTGGGAGACCCCTATAGGCATATATCTTTTATCCATAGGAAGCCGTGTCGGCTGCCCTACTGATCGCAATGCAGTGAACACAGCATTCACGAAGATCGACCACCCGTACCGTAAACGTATTCTGTGGTTTTGCGAAAGGTTTGGCACACCCTCTGCCTAGATCTCCAGAGCAGTTTCTTTTGGCCTTTTTCAAACTCTATAACTGAAAAAGTCCAACCGAGCATTTGTCACTTCGGGCTCGTTAATACATCGAAGGAGACTAGAGTCATCTTTAGCTTTTTCTTGACTCTTAAAAAATGAAAAAGCAAGTTGTGTCTAAAAGCGTCTAATAAAATTCATTCAATTCGGAAACACAAATTTCCCCTTTTAATATTTTAGTTGATCGAGTAATCCGCAATCGTGGAAGAAATTCAATTGAAACCCCGTCGTTCGCGGAGGCTTACGAGTCAACTATCTTTGTCTCCGGAATCGAAAACAGTATGGACAAAGCGAACTCGTTTAACCGGTTCAAAATCTCCTATAAATGTTAGAACAAGTGTTCCAACTGCATCATAGGTTCCGGTTACTCCAAACATTTCTGGAAACCCTGCCTCTATAGAAGAAGTTCAACAGCCACAGAAGGACATTAATATTGATCCTAGTCTGGGGGCAAATACTTGTGTAACTGAACCAGTTCCATCTGTAACCGGTCCAGAGAGTTTTGTTCCTCAAACAACTGTCGCTGTCGAAACAACCACTTCTTCGGCACCAGAAATATTTTACGGACCAGACGGTCTTCCTCTTCCACCGGGTTTGATTGCGATAGAGGAAATTGCAGAGGATCCGCAAGCAAGTACTCCAACTCATTTTGGAGTTGAGGTCACTCTCTTTCCTTCATCAGAGGTTAATCCACCACAAGTGGAAGTCCCTGTAGAATCGCTAGGCAATCTATTGGATAGACTTAAAATGTCTGAACAACTGTCATCATCTAGGACTGTGTCAAATGACACAGCGACAGCAGAAGCCCCTACCATCACTCCGACGATGTTTGCCGGCATACCAGCTGTCCCAACTAGCTCTCAACAGCTAGAAGGAGTCCACCAAGGGACTATTTCGACAGTATGGTCTGTTCTAGTTTGTTCATCCGGAGTAATACCCAGTAATTCTTATGTTAAAACTCGACAGATTGATCCTCATGGAAGTCAATTTGGGCCATCCAGTCCTCAAGGACTAACAATCCCTCTGAGTTCCGGATTGCTACCGTATGGGGGGCAGTATGCCCTTTCATTACCTCCTTCGGGAGGATATCCATATGGCAGTTCTCAACAGTATTCAGGTTATACTGGAATTGCATCAAGTAGTTGGGTACCAATGCTACCTCAACAACCGAGGATTGTATATTCTATGCAACAGTGTGTACCTGTGACGAACATCCCAACCACACCGGCTATTGTAACTGTGTCACAAGTTCAAGCGATACCTGTTACATGTCAACCTCAGATTTCTCAGGTTGTAATGCAACAGCCGCTTGACCATGGGTCACAACCACAATCACCAATTGGTGGGGCGACACAGGTCCAAACGGGTACAATTACCCCACACCTCGGTCCAACGGTTAGCATAGCACAATAGAACATGGCGTCACAACCATGGCTTGTGCAATACCAACAACCGCAGTTCCAGCAAGTGTACCAAGGTTCTGAGCAGCAGATCTTTGCGAACAGTGGACAACCGTATATCCAAAACGGTCAAAACCAACCACTTTACAGTGGTCAAGTCCACCAACCGTATCAGTCATACCAACATCAATTACATTATGCTGGTATGCAAAGACCCACTGCTCAAGCGATTCCATCGTACCCTGGTTACGCTTCGCCTAACCTGAATCAACAGTTACCATTCGTGGCAACTTTAGAGTTACCCGATTTACACCATTTAACCAACGATCCGATTGCTTATGCCCCTTGGTGGCCAGCGATTCCTCATAAACTTCCATCTGACATTCCTAAATTCAATGGAAATCCAGGTGAAGACCCATCGAATCACGTGATGACTTTTCATCTGTGGTGTTCGTCGAACACCCTTAACGACGATTCGATAAGGCTTCGCCTTTTTCAGAGGACATTGACAGGTCCAGTGGCTAAATGGTATATTGAATTGCCAAGAGCCTCTTTCGACAATTTTAGTTCCCTAGCCACGACTTTCCTAACCCATTTTCAATTACCGATAAGGTATGAAACGGGAACAGAAATATTAACCAACTTCAAACAGACAACTGCTACCCATATATCTGATCATATACATGAGTGGCGTCGTCGTCGTAGGATGGTGAAAACATATGTTCCCGATCAGCTATTAGCTGAATGGTTTATAAAGTCGTTACTTCCGGCTATTACAGAAGATGTGGCCAAGGGGGGAGTCGTAACAGAGGAGCAAGTGATTGCTCGTGCACAATATTTGGACTTAGTTTACACTCAGTCCGACACACTCTATGACAAAATACCTGACGCCCCTAGACCAGAGTTTTCAATTCCTCCCCCTCCTAAATCAAATAGTGACTCTCATGCCAGTGATGGTGTGATTGGCACGACAAACGCGAAATCGATAAAGGCTTCTTCAAAGAAAGCCCGTAAGAATTCGGATCAAAATGCAAAAGAAGAAATTCTTGCTTCGGAAGTAAATGTCGTATCAGAAGATAAAGGCAAAGAAACCAATCAACCAGGAAGCAAGAAGAAGCAAAACAAAGGGAAGAAGAAGAAACAGGGTGAGTCATCCCCTGGAAAAAATTCTTCAAACCCTCCTGGCAAAGGGAAACAAAATTATCCATGTCTAATATGTGATGATAAGGATCATGGCACAAAGAATTGCCCATTCAAAGCTGAGTTAAAGAGGTTCTTTAAAAGTTCCCAAACATCAGCTGTGTTAACTGATCCATTTCCCAACCCAGGTCAAAATCTGGTTGATAGTGGAAATGCTTCCCCGTCGCAAGTGCTTATGTTGTCAGTTTCAAAACAGCAGAATGATGCTTTGATTTCGACAAGGAACAAAGATTATGGTAATCCTCAGCTGTCGAACGAAAAAGGTAAAGATCAACCAAGTAGTTCGACAACAACTTCGAAAAAAGTTGTAACGCCCACCATCCCTGAATTAACAATAAAACCGCCAAAGGGTGTAGTACACAAGTCGACATTTAATCCTCGCGCCAGAGCGGCGCAGCATTATAACATAGTGGAAGATTTGGCCCAATCGCCATCCGCTATGTCGACTCTCGAAGTACTACAAAATTGTCCAACCCAAAGGCAGGCGTTGTTATCAGCAATTGGTGGGGTTGATCCTAAGGATTCCAATCTAGTATCCTTTGATCACAAGGGATATGATCCTCAGTTACCAGCTCAGCTAGCTTTCCTTATTCAAGTGAAAGCACTCAACAAAACTGTTCACAGAACAATAATTGATGAGGGAGCCTCGACATGTATTATGTCGATGAGTTGCTGGAAAACTTTAGGATCTCCAACCTTGTCGCGATCATCGACGACATTAAAAGCTTTCGACGGAAGGACTTATACCCCATACGGTATCCTTAATAACTTGAAAGTTGAACTAGGAGGAAAGACAGTAGAAATTGATGTAGAAGTCATTGATGGAAATCTTGACTATAACATCCTACTGGGTAGACCATGGATTTATGCCATGGCAGCTGTCGTGTCGACTTATTTTAGGAAGATCGCATTCCCGTTTGAAGGAGGGATTACGATCGTCGACCAACAGAACTTCCTCCCTAATGGTTCACAAGTTACAGGAAGCATTCCCATGATCCATGAAAGCAACCATTCAATTCAAGATATCGGAGTAGGATTATTGAAAGACCCCACCTTGATGGGAACTTTCGCGCTACCACCTCCTATTTATATAGGAAATGTACCGTTTGTAGCAACCTGCAACATGATATCTTCCACGAAGGTCGACATGGATCATTCAATGGTTTTGCCCCCAAGCCCTTTAGAAATATTGTAGCAATCAATGTTTCAAGCATGGGAGGCGAACCCAAATCAACGCTCGTCAAGCGTTTGGGTAGATAGGTCTAGAGAATATGGAACCCCATTAGATCCTTGGTCGAAAGTACATGGGACTGACGAAGGAATCTTACAATCAATGATGATTGAGGGGGCACCATGGAATGATCACCACCATCGTTCCCTTCTTCCGGAATATGAAGAAGATACTCAAAGTGACCTTTATCACCCTTCAGTATTTGAATTCCTAACAAATACTGTAAACACGGTGGATTCCGAGCGAAACCTATCCAATATTGAAGAGACTATAGCCATAAATATCTCGACTAAAACATATGTTGTAGAGAATATTTATGTCGGCAAAGGTTGTTCCCCTTCAGAACTGGAAATATATAACGCTCTTTTTCGCGAATTTAGAGATGTCTTTGCTTGGTCATATGATGAAATGCCAGGCATTGACTCGAGTATCGTTGAACATGAAATTAAAATGTATCCTGATGTCAAACCAGTAAGACAACGGCTTCGGCAAGTGCACCCGAAGAAAGCCGCTGCCATTAAGGCGGAAGTTGAAAAACTCCTCCATGCTGGATTCATCTACCCAGTTCCTCTAACCGATTGGGTATCGAATATTGTCCCTGTTATGAAAAAACAAGGGACGATTAGAGTGTGTGTTGATTATAGGGATGTAAACCAAGCTTGTCTGAAGGACAACTACCCTACACCCTTTATCGACCAGATAATTGATGAATGCGCCGGATGTGAAATCTTTTCATTTATGGATGGATTTTCCGGGTATAATCAAATAAATATCCGCCCACAGGACCAGTCAAAGACTGCATTTATTTGTCCGTGGGGCACATTCGCTTATCGAAAATTACCCTTTGGTTTAAAGAACGCAGGGGCGAAGTTTCAGAGGGCAATGAATTATGCCTTCCATGACATCAAGAACATTGTTCAACCTTATCTCGACGATCTTCCGGCTCATTCGCGAAAGCGGACTGATCATCCGCAGCATTTAAGAGCGATATTTCTACGTTGCCGACACTACAAGATAAGACTCAATCCACACAAATGTGTGTTTTGCGTCGGTTATGGTCTCTTACTTGGCTTTGTAGTCTCTAAAGATGGGATTTGTCTCGACCCCTGTAAGGTTCAGGCAATCATTAATTTGCCTCCACCTTCAAATTTGCTTCAGATTCAGAAACTCCAAGGGAAAGCAAACTTTCTGAGGAGGTTCATTCCAAATTACGCAGAACTTGCTAAGGGTTATACTCGTCTTTTGAAAAAGGATGTACCTTTTGTCTGGGACCAGGTGGCGCAAGCTTCCTTTGATGCTCTGAAAGATTGTCTAGTAAAAGCATCATTAATGTACGCCCCGGACTATCAAAGAGATTTTAACCTGTATCTGGCTGCAGCAGATACGACCATTGCGATGGTTTTAGTTCAAGAAGTCGATGGAATTGAACATCCTATCTATTATTTAAGTAAAAACTTAAATGATACAGAAAGTAAATATTCTTATGTGGAAAAACTAGCGCTTGCAGCTGTTCAAGCGATTCAAAGGTTTCGACATTATGTCCTCTTTCGAAAAACTACCATCTTGTCAGATTGCAACCCCATGACTTATATACTGTCGCGACAGTTGCTGGGGGGCAAATATTCAAAATGGATAGCGATCCTTCAAGAGTTTGATCTGGAATTTGTAAAATCCAAATCAAAGAAAGCTCTAGTTTTCGCAGAATTATTGTGTGATCTCCCATCGTCGTCCAACGATGAAACATCGGAAGAGTCAATCGTGGACGAAAGTTTGTTTCTGATATCTGTAAGCGATGAGTGGTATGGAGATATCATAGTTTATCTCCAAACCCAAAAATTCAGGCCTAACACCTCTCGCTCCGAACAAAAACGTATACGATACCAAGCAAAAGACTACATGATCGTCGGTGATACACTTTACCGTCGTGGTATCGATACAGTTCTGAGGAGGTGCCTTACCCATGAGGAGGCTGAAAAAGCCCTGAATGAGTGTCATTCAGGCGTGTGTGGGGGGCATCAGTCTGGATATGCAACAGCACAAAAAATATTACGAGCAGGATACTTCTGGCCAATCGTGTTCAAAGATTGCATAACCGCAGTCAGAAGTTGCCATGCTTGTCAAATTTTTGATAGCAAAACCAGACAACCACCCGCACCTTTACAGCCGATTGTTGTTGGGCCTTTCGCCAAGTGGGGCATCGATTTCATGCAATGTAACCCCACCTCGACCGGGGGGCATGGGTATATTATAGTCGCTGTTGACTATTTTACCAAATGGGCCGAGGCGATGCCTACATTGGATAACACTGGTGAAACAGCTGCCCTTTTCTTTTTCAATCATGTAGTCGCCAGGTTCGGCGTACCACAGGCTATAGTTACAGATCATGGGTCGCATTTTCGCAATCACATGATGGTCGAATTAGCTGCCAAGCTAGGGCTATCTCACGACAGCTCTACCCCATATTATCCGCAAGCCAACGGACAAGTTGAGGCAATCAACAAGGTCCTGAAGCGTATGTTGCAAAGGATGATCGGGGTTCATAAAAGAAGGTGGCACCTAATCCTGTACTCAGCCTTGTGGGCTTACCGAACATCGGTAAAGAACGCAACTGGGTTCACACCTTTTCAACTGGTGTATGGCCTGGAAGCAGTCTTACCAATCCAGTGCGAAATTTCGTCGCTTAAACTCGCAATTGATCTCCTCCCTGGAACTTCAGAAGAAGAGGCTCGTTTCTTGGAATTAATCCAATTGGATGAAACCCGTCGTGATGCCGCTTTGGCTAACGAGGCCCATAAGAAACGAGTCAAGGCCCAGTTTGACAAAAATGTCAAACCCCGTGTCTTCTCAGAAGGTGATTTGGTCTTGCTTTATGACCAAGAATCCAATAAATTGGGAGCAGGAAAATTCAAGTCCTCATGAATAGGCCCCTATATTGTTAAGAGGGTGTTAGCAAAAGGAGCCTACGAGTTAATGGGTTATGATGGAATTCCACTGGCGCAGCCCTGTAACGGGTTGTACCTCAAGCGTTACTATGCTTAATAGTAACCTGCATGCTTTTGTTGTGTTTTGTTTTCGCTAAATTATTTGTTCTGGTCGAGTGATCCACCTTTTTCATTTGTCGCAGATGTCGAACCTTCTGGAGACATGTGTTGGATATGCCGACGGAGCGAGTCGTAGTTTGCGGAACCTATCCTCTGCAGCCTGGGCCATTTTTTATCCAAGCGGCGGGTTAGTAAGTTTCAGAGGTGTATGTATTGGGCAATCAACGAATAACATCGCTGAGTATAGCGCGTTGATAGAACTACTCTCTGATGCCATCTCACGTGGCATACGCCGACTAATTGTCAGGCTAGACTCACAGCTCGTAATACTACAACTCAATGGTATATATTCTGTTCGCAATCCAGCTATTTATCGCATGTTCCTAAGGGTTAAGATCTTGGAAAGACGATTTGATTCAATTCAATATCAACATATTTCAAGAAACTTAAACACATTAACTGACTCATTAGCAAACTATGTGTTAGATAGACATTTGCAACATTTATAAAAAGGAAACATCATTAAAGATTGTACATATGGATCACATGAATCAACCAGAATAAAACTCGAAAATCAAAATACATATAAGCTGTTTATATAGTTCATACATAATGTTCTGTAACCAAGACAAAATTGGTCATATGACCTAGAAACTCAAAAAGATGCTAGGGGGCACCCTAGCCTAGTGGTGCTCATGCTAGTACGTCACGGCTTGTGCAATCATGCGCAAGAGACGAGTCCATCATCTAGGCACATCGATAGTATGCCGCTGCAGCTGTAAAGGTAACTCGTCAATCTGTACATCCGGAAGACCACGAGTAAGGCTCTCAACCTGCTCCTGAACAGCTGTAAGAGTCTCAGTATCGTCAAGATCGCGAATAACAACTCTCCTAGCAGGCTCCACTGCCGGGGCAGCAGCTGGCGATCTCGGACGAACTGCTGGACGAACAGGACCAATATCTGCATACACCCAAGAGTACAATTAAAAGTCTTGATAGAATAAAGCACAGCAACATTATGAATAAGAACAGTAAACATTAATATGGTCAAGGAGTTTACCAATGGCGCCCCACTATTCGCCATCCGGTAGCACCAAATCCGGATCACCTCGGAAATCCATACCCACATATGGATACTCGGAAAACGCCATCTCCTGGCGCTCGAACCACCTAAAGAAGGCCTTAGTGAAAGTAATCTGAGGTTGACCAGCATGCCTAGACATGTGGTCGACCCACCTCTGCATGCGTGGCTCGGTCGGAGAAGGCAAGTCAAGTATGATGTACTGAGGCTGCATCAGTGGGATTTTCTCCAAGGTGAAGGCAGTTAGAATAGAAGCAAATCCAAAGTTCTTCAGCTTCCGTCCTTTACCTTGGTCAATTGATTTTTCATCTGAACAAGTACTGCATCACACCAGTTGAATACTTTCGGTTGGAGACACTCCAAGGCGTGCTACATATAAGACCTGTTGGCAACATGTAGAGCTGTGCTGCCGGCCATCCTACCAATAGTGAACAGAATGGACCTGAGAGCCCGATCAGTAATCTCACGGATAACAATCTTGCCGTCTCTGCTCGGCTGAGAACCTTCCCTGCAATACTGGCGGACATAATCTCTGGTGGAATCAGTCCCCCGGGCCGTACCTGACAAGGAAATGGGGGCACCTCGTCTTGACAGTCCAGTCAAGAAGTACATGTCCTCTATGGTCAAGGGGATGGCCTTTCCCCTAATCTGGAACACTTGGTTAACAAGATCCCAAGCATCAAGAATGTACTGCAGCAAAGAAATCTGTGCTCTCATACTAGAGATACGGAAAACCTTCAGCAGGCCACAGTTCTGCAACGCGTTCACCGTGACCGGGTCATGGAGGGCAATCATGTCCTCCTCTTCATGTTCTCGTTCTCGCCATGTAAGGGACATTTTGTTCAAAGTTCCCTGCAAAGCAAACAAGAGAAGGAGTAAGTTCCTGATTTTGGTGAAAAACTGGCGAAAAATTCATCAAAAAATGACCTGAAAACCCATTTTTCTGAGCCCAGCGCAGGCAGAGAGTCTCCTACTTGCGCTGAGGGTCAGGCTGCCTTAAGGCAGCTTGACCTTCAACGCAGGTTTCGAAAGGGGAACCTGCACTGAAACTAGGGCGATTTTTCAAAACCCCTGAGGCTCAGAAATACTGGAAAACAGGCATGAAACTGGAAAAGAAAACCATGAAAAGAAAGAGCTAGGGTTTAGCTCCTACCTGGTCCAGACGGCGCCGAAAATCGTCCGCAGAATCTCCCGGAATTAGCTGGTGAAAATCAAGGGGGAAGAGGCACCTCCAGAGCTCCAACAAACCAAATGCAAATGAAATGATAAATGAGAGGTAAAAACACCTTTTAATGGCTTTTTACGCAAGTTAAAGTAAAATATTAGGGTTATAATCTCATTTTCATGCAAATATTATTCATTTCTAACAAAGTTTGTTGCAGCAATTGAAAATGCAGTACTATACTTGAAAAGAGAAAAGCTAGTAATGGTAAAAAATCAAAATTTGACCATATAATCGAGCAGTTTTACCGTGGAATTTATGCTCGTTAAAAAATAGAAAAGCGTGAGCAAAAGTTTCCTCCAGAGTTCAAGCTCATTAAAAAATGAACCTATACCGGTAAATAACCATTGTGATCGTAAATTTACTAGCCATAAAAGCCTTGGTCGTGTTTGCACCTGCCACCTCCATTCCATTTGGCCGATCATTCACCCCCATATGATTGTTTACCCATTTTTGAGGAACAGCTGCGAAGAGTGATTTCACCTAGCCATCCTTGTGACACTGCCGTGATTGGAAAATTCCAACCTGTACCTGGAATCTGCTGCTATCCCTGTTTATCACTCGTTCCTCAAAAGACGAGTCTTCTTTGAGCTCTTTTCTCCTGACTCGTAAAATATGAAAAGTTTGCCGAGTTTTGGCCTTCCAGCTCATTAAAGTGACCGGAAGAGCTATCCCTCCTCTAGATTTTAATCTTTTTGGACCTGAGGGATTATTGCACAAAAAGGTCGAGTGCTTGTTTTATTCGGCTCGTTAAAATTATCGAAAATTCATCCCTTCTGTAGTGTTTTATACTTTTTCAGACTTAAGGGATTAGATGACCAAAAAGGAATTTTGGAGTTAACTTTCTGTACCTTTTCAGACTCTCTAAAAATGAAAAGGACCGAGTTTTCCTTGTCGTTAGACTCGTTAAAATGATTAAATAGCGACAAACTTGTCTTTAGACGAGAACGAGTTTCCCTATCGCTAGGCTCGTTAAAACATAGCGATGGGTTTGCCCGAAGGGCAGGTTATAGAACAAGCATATGTTATCCTCCTCAAGCTTGACAAAAATAAAGAGGTACTGGTCAGAAATGACTGGGGAAAAATTGGGAGAACCTCAAAGCCTTAATGGTAGCAAGTCGCTCTTGAACATGACACTTTGTCCTCCGTATCACATCGGGTTAGGTTGTTTCATTCACCGGTTTCATCACCATGGTCCTCGCCAAACCATCCACATTTGGGGTAATGCTACCGATTCATCACATCAGTGTCGTTATATGTTCAAGAGATGTTGTTCAAAAAGAGTCAACTGTGTCCCATCCACTGCCATACATTATCCTTCATCCACCCATGATCGCCACCCTGAATCATATTTCACAGATTGTTTTCATCTCCACTAAAATCATTAGCTCTGTTCTGTGTCACTGATGTGGGATTCATTAAGGCCCTCCTTTGACGGATCGCTCCTTGTCGACTTCAGCTCATTATCCAAGAAGTTGATCTAGGGACAACCCCCCCCAGTACTTTGAAGCTTGCATGCCTCAATGGCAAGTTTCTCACTTCCGGCGACAGGTATACATCAATGACCTTCGACCAGAAGATTTTGCGTGGTGTTCGACGCCAAGTCCTATATTCACACCACGTGAATTGTACTCCAGTACCTTGAGGGTCATTATCATTATCGGTGATTCCTCTCGCGCTTGTTAACGGTTTACATCATTGACCGGTAATCAAGCGATGTCTTTCCATGTTCGACTTCAGCGCAATTATCACATGGATCGACTTGTACTTAGAGTGAAGATCGAACGAGTTTGAAGACCCCGGATCTAGTTTCATCCATCCGGGCTGCGATATATATTCAGGAAATATAAAGACATTTGATATGTACATCATTGCAGCAGATGATCATCCTACTCAAAGGATGATAATTTCAGCAGAGAATTATCAGTCTACCATCAGATGATCGTCTGTTCTATGTACCAAAATGAATTTATAAAGCTGAGCATGGGAATGCCCGCCTCAGCTAGATCATGAAAGAAGAATAAAAAATAATGTATTGTATTTTATTTTATTACAGGTCACCTCTCAGTGATTGAATGAACTTCGGACCCTCCTGATAAAGCATTTCACCTGATAAACGACCTCATACTTTAGGGGGCAACTGTTATAGACATTTTTGTGCCTAACAGCATGAAGCATGAAATGTCAATAATCTAAGGGATCCAAAGTCCCTAAACATGTTGTTCCTACCCCTAGAGGAACAAGGTCAGCAAACCACAGCACTAAATATCAGTTCTCCACCTGAAAACACTCAAAAACAAGCTAATTCTGGATCATGTCAACTGCTCCACTGAGCATCTGCGCTGAATGTCAACTGCTCCACTCTGTACCTGCGCTGAATGTCAACAGTAATGAAGGCAACCTGCACTGGGCGAGATTGGCCAAGTGGCACAGTCATTCCTCAAGGTGTCAAATTCCCAGGAAGCTTCCAGAATGACACTTGGATCAGGGAATTCGCCTTGTGATGAGTAAGAGGATCTAGATCTCCAAGTGGAAGCAAGAAACTCCAAGTGGACTCAAGAACTGAAGAATAACTAAAGTGGGAGAGGACACTAGTCAGCTTCATGCCAGCCTCAAGCTGACTCATCCTTTCTCCAAAACTCCTATATATAGAGCTCTCTCATGAGGTCTAGGGAGGCTGGAATCTTGTGAATGTAAGGAAGTGCTGTTGGTTTGAGTATAGAACTATTGGGTGATTGCTTTGAAGGAGGTGAAGAGAAGATTTCTTTCTGCTGGGAGGTGTTGCTGGATTGGGCCTCTTATGGTTGTAACACTCTCAGAACTTTACTTCTTCCATTAATAAAGCATTTGAGGTTCTTCTATATGCATGTGTCTCTGTGGCGTATTGATACTTGTGTATTTGATTTATTCTAATCCTTGAATCAATTATGAATGTATGCTTCTTGTAGTTTCCCTTTCTTGTTATTTTGCAGGATCTTGGTGTAGCTGGGCCAGTGAAAGAGCAAGGAGCTGGGAGCAAGCAGCAAAGAGGGAAGATTGGATCAATCATTAGCGAAAGATAACGGTTAGTGGATCTCTTTCTCCTCTCTCTTACATCTCATAAAGAAGTAATCTCGAATAGCTTTGCATTCGGTTGTTGCTGAGGTACTATCACCCTTAGAGTGGGATAGGGTCATTCCGTATTGGATACTTTTCCCAACAACAAATTGGCGACTCCGCTGGGGATCGTATCTTGTTGGTTGTTTGTGTTTTTGCTATTCATTTCATAAACACAGGGAGTACCGAATCGAACTGCATTTGGATCTTTCAAATGCAAAGTAGAGGGCAGCTACTCTAGCTCAGTTTCTGGGCAAGTTTATAATTTGAAGAGCTGATCCACAAGGACTCTAATAAGCTCTTAGTGATAGCTTTTCATCCTCCTTTTCATCCCTTAGTGTGTACTTGACTGATAGCTTCTGATTTGGCCGAAAACTGTGAATTTTTTAGCAATCTGTGACCCGGAAACCAAGAGAAACGAAAGTTTCGTTCTTCAGTGCAGGCTGTGTGAAGGCTGTCTACATTTCAGCGCAGTTACCGAAGGGGCTACCTGTGCTGAAGGTCAAATAGACAGTGTACTACCTGCGCTGAACCAGTCTTGCCTTGTGCTACTGGGGTTTCCTGCTGTTTCTTGCCCTGTTTTCACCCTTGTTTTTGCAGCCTGTTACCAGTCAATGTACCTATCTGAAACCAACTTTCCTTGCCACTATCCCGCCTCGGTTGTATAAAGAAACTGTGTTTGTTCTTTGTGTATTTCTTATATCATTTACAGTTTCCCATAACGAAAGTGAACTAGTCTTGCTGTGGCCTCTTAGATCTAGACCTGTGATAAAGTGTTGTTTTGATCTCAAGAGTTAGTTTGTTTGTTGTTCATAGCTGATTGAAATTTTGCTTTCGTCATATGGTTTGAATTCATACATTTCTAGTGTCGAAACAAGTAAATCTTAAGGTGTCTTTTGATTTTGGACAAGCTTGTTTGCTTTCACTTGAAATTGAATTCGAAATTATACAACAACTTTCTTTTTGTGTCGCACAAACATTAAGAAAGAGAAAAGAAATACTTGCATTTTTTGCATTTTGCATATAAGTTTGTATGTTGATTTAGGGAAAAAGTGCATTAGTGTATGCTCTTTGATCTGTGAGAAAAGATTTTGTCTCTCTTTTCCCTCAGTAGTTAAGATTTTCATAAGTCGAAAAGATTGAAAAAGCTTGCTTCTCATCTTAGACTGCATTTAGGAATTTGTATCAAAACATCTCGTGGTGAACCTTGAAAGGAAAACTTTAAAAAGATCAACTTAAAATATATTGAATGAACATAACAACGCTTTGAAACATAACGTAAACACATAGAGGTCTAAGCTAGAGACGTATTCCGGCGTCGTTAAACGTAGTGACTGTCGATCTCGACGAAGGTGGGTGATTCCTCCTGAGAGTCGGTGGCACTAATACGGACTTGTGCTCCCACGTACCGTCGCGTATATATTGGGAGACCCCTATAGGCATATATCTTTTATCCATAGGAAGCCGTGTCGACCGCCCTACTGATCGCAATGCAGTGAACACAGCATTCACGAAGATCAACCACCCGTACCGTAAAACATATTCTGTGGTTTTGCGAAAGGTTTGGCACACCCTCTGCCTAGATCTCCAGAGCAGTTTCTTTTGGCCTTTTTCAAACTCTATAACTGAAAAAGTCCAACTGAGCATTTGTCACTTCGGGCTCGTTAATACATCGAAGGAGACTAGAGTCATCTTTAGCTTTTTCTTGACTCTTAAAAAATGAAAAAGCAAGTTGTGTCTAAAAGCGTCTAATAAAATTCATTCAATTCGGAAACACAAATTTCCCCTTTTAATATTTTAGTTGATCGAGTAATCCGCAATCGTGGAAGAAATTCAATTGAAACCCCGTCGTTCGCGGAGGCTTACGAGTCAACTATCTTTGTCTCCGGAATCGAAAACAGTATGGACAAAGCGAACTCGTTTAACCGGTTCAAAATCTCCTATAAATGTTAGAACAAGTGTTCCAACTGCATCATAGGTTCCGGTTACTCCAAACATTTCTGGAAACCCTGCCTCTATAGAAGAAGTTCAACAGCCACAGAAGGACAGTAATACTGATCCTAGTCTGGGGGAAAATACTTGTGTAACTGAACCAGTTCCATCTGTAATCGGTCCAGAGAGTTTTGTTCCTCAAACAACTGTCGCTGTCGAAACAACCACTTCTTCGGCACCAGAAATATTTTACGGACCAGACGGTCTTCCTCTTCCACCGGGTTTGATTACGATAGAGGAAATTGCAGAGGATCCGCAAGCAAGTACTCCAACTCATTTTGGAGTCGAGGTCACTCTCTTTCCTTCATCAGAGGTTAATCCACCACAAGTGGAAGTCCCTGTAGAATCGCTAGGCAATCTATTGGATAGACTTAAAATGTCTGAACAACTATCATCATCTAGGACTGTGTCAAATGACACAGCGACAGCAGAAGCCCCTGCCGTCACTCCGACGATGTTTGCCGGCATACCAGCTGTCCCAACTAGCTCTCAACAGCTAGAAGGAGTCCACCAAGGGACTATTTCGACAGTATGGTCTGTTCCAGTTTGTTCATCCGGAGTAATACCCGGTAATTCTTATGTTGAAACTCGACAGATTGATCCTCATGGAAGTCAATTTGGGCCATCCAATCCTCAAGGACTAACAATCCCTCTGAGTTCCGGATTGCTACCGTATGGGGGGCAGTATGCCCTTTCATTACCTCCTTCGAGAGGATATCCATATGGCAGTTCTCAACAGTATTCAGGTTATACTGGAATTGCATCAAGTAGTTGGGTACCAATGCTACCTCAACAACCGAGGATTGTATATTCTATGGAACAGTGTGTACCTGTGACGAACATCCCAACCACACCGGCTATTGTAACTGTGTCACAAGTTCAAGCGATACCTGTTACATGTCAACCTCAGATTTCTCAGGTTGTAATGCAACAGCCGCTTGACCATGGGTCACAACCATAATCGCCAATTGGTGGGGTGACACAGGTCCAAACGGGTACAATTACCCCACACCTCGGTCCAACGATTAGCATAGCACAATAGAACATGGCGTCACAACCGTGGCTTGTGCAATACCAACAACCGCAGTTCCAGCAAGTGTACCAAGGTTCTGAGCAGCAGATCTTTGCGAACAGTGGACAACCGTATATCCAAAATGGTCAAAACCAACCACTTTACAGTGGTCAAGTCCACCAACCGTATCAGTCATACCAACATCAATTACATTATGCTGGTATGCAAAGACCCACTGCTCAAGCGATTCCATCGTACCCTGGTGACGCTTCGCCTAACCTGAATCAACAGTTACCATTCATGGCAACTTTAGAGTTACCCGATTTACACCATTTAACCAACGATCCGATTGCTTATGCCCCTCGGTGGCCAGCGATTCCTCATAAACTTCCATCTGACATTCCTAAATTCGATGGAAATCCAGGTGAAGACCCATCGAATCACGTGATGACTTTTCATCTATGGTGTTCGTCGAACACCCTTAACGACGATTCGATCACGGAAGATGTGGCAAAAGGGGGAGTCGTCACCGAAGAGCAGGTTATCGCTCGTGTGCAATATTTGGACTTAATTTACACTTAGTCTGGCACGGTCTACGATAAAATACCTGACGCTCCTGGACCGGAATTCTCAGTTCCTCCTCCTCCTAAATCAAACAATGACTCTCATGCCGGCGATGGCGTGATTGGCGCAACAGACACGAAATCGACAAAGGCTACATCTAAAAAGGCCCGTAAGATTTCTAGTCAAAATGAAAATGAGAAACTTATTGCCTCGGAAGTAAATGCCGTGTTGACTGACAAGGGCAAACAACTGAAGCAACTAGGGGGCAAGAAGAAAAATAAAGGGAGAAAAAAGAAGCAGGATGAGTCATCTCCTCAAAAACCTTATAAAAACCCTTATGGGCAAAGGAAACTCCCTGCGGGGTGTCATATATGCGATGAGGATCATTGGACGAGAGATTGTCCACATAAAGCTGAAGTTCAGAAACTCTTTAAGAGTTCAAAAACCTCAGCAGTATTGACAGATCCGTTTCCAAACCCGAGAACCAAACTGGTTGCTAATCAAAATGCTTCCCAATCCCAAGTGCTTATGTTGTCTATCTCAAAGCAGCAAAATGATGCTTTGATATCGACGAGGAACAAAGATTATGGGAATCCACAGCTGTCGAACAACAAGGATAAATATCAACCTAGTAGTTCGACAACAACTTCGACAGAAGTTGCACCGCCCATCATTCCTGAATTGACAATAAAACTGCCGAAGGGAGTAGTACACAAGTTGACATTTAATCCCCGCGCTAGAGTGGCACAACATTATAATATAGTGGAAGATTTGGCCCAATCGCCATCCGCTATGTCGACTCTTGAAGTACTACAAAATTGCCCATCCCAAAAGCAGGCTTTATTATTAGCCATTGGTGGGATAGACCCAAAAGATTTCAATCTTGTATCCTTCGATCATAAAGGATATCACCCTTACTTACCAGCTCAACTAGCTTTCCTTATTCAAGTGAAAGCCCTCAACAAAACCGTTCATCCAACAATTATTGATGAGGGGGCATCTACATGTATTATGTCGATGAGTTGCTGGAAAAATTTAGGCTCACCACCCTTGTCGCGATCATCAACAATGTTAAAAGCATTTGATGGAAGATCATACACTCCATACGGGATTTTAAGTAACTTGCAAGTTGAACTAGGGGGCAAAACAGTAGAAATTGATGTTGAAGTAATCGACAGAAACCCCGATTACAACATCCTACTGGGAAGGCCCTGGATATATGCCATGGCTGCAGTTGTGTCGACCTACTTCAGGAAGATTACATTTCCCTTTCAAGGAGGAATTATAGTCGTCGACCAACAAACATTTCTCCCCAACAGTTCACAAGTTACGGGAAGCATTCCAATGATCCATGGAAGCAATCATTTGCTTCAAAATATTGGAGTCGGCCTCCTAAAAGTCCCTGCCTTAATGGGTACTTTTGCCCTACCGCCTCAAACTAATCTGGCGAAAGTGGCCACAGTGGAAACCTACAATATGAAATCTTCTATATCTAATGAATTCAGAAGATTCCTAAACATTTTGACAGCATGGATCATCGCCATTGTAGAAATATTGTAGCAATCAATTTTCTTGGCTTGGGGGGCAAACCCAAATCAACGCTCATCGAGTGTTTGGATAGATAGGTCTAAGGAATATGGAACCTCTTCAGATCCTTGGTCACATATACATTCTACAGACGAAGGAATCATTCAATCAATGATGATAGGAGAGGCACCATAGGAAGATTACCACCATCACTCCCATCTTCCGGATTACCAGGAAGATTATTCCAGCAACCTTAATCATCCATCAGTTTTTGATTTTCTATCAAATACTGTAAATACAATGGATTTCGAGGATGGTTCTTATCTCATGTCGACCTTGTTAAAAAATGAAACAAGGAGTCACGAGGATAATTCTTTTAAAGTGTCAACCTCATTAAAAAATGAAACAAATCCCCTTTCCAAATCTCAAAGGTAAACGTTCATTCCAACCACCGAGTTGAATGCAATGAAGCTTGGGGGGTATGCACCTTGATTTGCGTTATTATGCTGGGGGCATGCAAACTTATCACGAGCA
Source organism: Pinus tabuliformis (assembly GCA_031772625.1). Lineage (NCBI taxonomy): Eukaryota > Viridiplantae > Streptophyta > Pinopsida > Pinales > Pinaceae > Pinus > Pinus tabuliformis. Next base: position 860,801,794 of record CM062817.1, on the reverse strand, counting down.
GTGTTACTGCAGGGTTCAAGCTCGTTAAAAAATAAACCCGCATCGAGCAGTTTTAGCACATAGTTCAAGCTCATTAAAAAATAAACATAAGACATGAGCAAATGTTTCCCCCCGCGTTTAAGCTCATTAAAAAATGAACTATTCACCGGTAAATAACCATCGTGAATGTAGTACTTCAGCCATTAAAGCCTTGGTCGTGTTTGCACCATCACCTCCACTTTTGCATTGGCCGATCATTCACCTCCATTTGATTGTTTACCCATTTTGAGGAACAGCTGCGAAGAGTGATTTCACTAGCCATCCTTGTAACACTGCCGTGATTGGAAAATTCCAAACCTTACCTGGAATCAATTGCTATCCATTTTATCACTTGTTCCTCAAAAGACGAGCCTCCTTTAAGCTCTTGTTATAGACATTTTTGTGCCTAATAGCATGAAGCATGAAATGTCAATAATCTAAGGGATCCAAAGTCCCTAAACATGTTGTTCCTACCCCTAGAGGAACAAGGTCAGCAAACTACAGCACTAAATATCAGTTCTCCACCTGAAAACACTCAAAAACAAGCTAATTCTGGATCATGTCAACTGCTCCACTGAGCATCTGCGCTGAATGTCAACTGCTCCACTCTATACCTGCGCTGAATGTCAACAGTAATGAAGGCTACCTGCGCTGGGCGAGATTGGCCAAGTGGCACAGTCATTCCTCAAGGTGTCAAATGCCCAGGAAGCTTCCAGAATGACACTTGGATCAGGGAATTCGCCTTGTGATGAGTAAGAGGATCTAGATCTCCAAGTGGACTCAAGAACTGAAGAATAACTGAAGTGGGAGAGGACACTAGTCAGCTTCATGCCAGCCTCAATATGACTCATCCTTTCTCCAAAACTCCTATATATAGAGCTCTCTCATGAGGTCTAGGGAGGCTGGAATCTTGTGAATGTAAGGAAGTGCTGTTGGTTTGAGTATAGAACTATTGGGTGATTGCTTTGAAGGAGGTGAAGAGAAGATTTCTTTCTGCTGGGAGGTGTTGCTGGATTGGGCCTCTTATGGTTGTAACACTCTCAGAACTTTACTTCTTCCATTAATAAAGCATTTGAGGTTCTTCTATATGCATGTGTCTCTGTGGCGTATTGATACTTGTGTATTTGATTTATTCTAATCCTTGAATCAATTATGAATGTATGCTTCTTGTAGTTTCCCTTTCTTGTTATTTTGCAGGATCTTGGTGTAGCTGGGCCAGTGAAAGAGCAAGGAGCTGGGAGCAAGCAGCAAAGAGGGAAGATTGGATCAATCATTAGCGAAAGATAATGGTTAGTGGATCTCTTTCTCCTCTCTCTTACATCTCATAAAGAAGTAATCTCGAATAGCTTTGCATTCGGTTGTTGCTGAGGTACTATCACCCTTAGAGTGGGATAGGGTCATTCCGTATTGGATACTTTTCCCAACAACATCTCTTTTCAACTGACACGTAAAATATGAAAAGATTGCCGAGCCATTGGCCTCTCCAGCTCGTTAAAGGGACCGGAAGTGTTATCTCTCCTCTAAATTTTAATCTTTTTGGACCTGACAGATTATTACACAAAAAGATTGAGCGCTTGTTTTGTTCGGCTCATTAAAAGTATCGAAAATTCATCCCTTCTGTATTGTTTTATACTTTTTTGGACTTAAGGGATTAGATGACGAAAAAATTTTTTTGGAGTTACCTTTACAGTCCTTTTCGGACTCTCTAAAATTGAAAAGGACCGATTTATCTTTGTCGTTAAACTCGTTAAAATTTTAATAGCGACAAACTTGTCTATAGACGAGAACGAGTTTCACTATCGCTAGGCTCGTTAAAACATAGCGATGGGTTTGCCCGGAGGGAAAATTATAGAACAAGCATATGTTATCCTCCTCAAGCTTCACAAAAATAAAGAGGTACTGGTCAGCAATGACTGGGGAAAATTGGGAAGAAAACTTGAAGAAACTTTGTTGGTAGCAAGTCGCTCTTGAACATGACACTTCCACTCCGCGTCCGAGTCGGGTTGGGTTGTTTCATTCACCGGTCACATCACCATGGTCCCATCATACCATCCACATTTGGGGTTAATGCTACCAATCCATCACATCAGTGTCGTCGATATGTTCAAGAGAAGTCATTCAGAGAATTCACCTGTGTCTCACCCACTACCATACATTTATACTCCATTCTTTCATGACCGCCACCCTGAACCTTATATCACCAGATCGTTTTCACCTCCATTAAAATCATTTGCTCCGTTCCATGTCATTGATGTGGGATTCATTAAGGCCCTCCTGTGACGGATCGCTTCTTGTCGACATCAGCTCATTATCCAAGAAGTTGATCTAGGAACACCCCATTCAGTACTTTGAAACTTGCATGCCTCAATGGCAAGTTTCTCACTTCCGGCGACAGGTTTACATCAATGGCCTTCGACCGAAAGATTTTGCGTGGTGTTCGATGCCAAGTCCTTTATTCACACCACGTGAATTGTACTGCAGTACCTTGAGGGTCATTATCATTATCGGTGATTCCTCTCACGCCTGTTAACAGCTTACATCATTGGCTGGTAATCAGGCGATGTCTTTCCATGTTCGACTCCAAAACAACTTTCACATGGATCGACTTGTACTTCGAGTGATGATCGAACGAGATTGAAGACCCCAGATCTAGTTTCATCCATCCGGGCTACGATATATATTCATGGAAATAAAGACATCAAATGTACGTCATTGCTGCATAGATAATCATCCAATCAAAAGGATGATGGCTCTATCAGAATCATCAGTCTACATTCAGACGATTGTCTGTCCTATGTACATGAAAATGAATTTATAAAGCTGAGCATGGGAATGCCCGCCTCAGCTAGATCATGAAAATATTATAATGTATTGTATTGTATCTTATTACAGGTCTCCTCCTAGCTTGAAAGAACTTCGAATCCTCATAATAAAGCATTTCACCTGACATCAAAAGATTAACGACCTCATGCTTTAGGGGGCAACTGTTATAGACATTTTTGGGCACTACAACCCCAAGCATGAAATGTCCATAAACCAAGGGCTCCTAAGTCCCTAAAAGTATTGTTATAACCCCTAAAGGAACAAGGTCAACAGATTACAGCTTCTCCTAGAAGTTCTCCATGAAAAACTGCTCAGAATTGGTCAAAACAGGATCATTTCAGCTGCTCCACTGGCCAAGTTCGTTGCATCTCACCTAAATACACTGTGTGGGTGCGTTGCATTTCAAAAATCCCTTCTATGGGGTGCGATGGGCGAGAAATGACAAATGGCAGTGTCATTCCGCGAGGTGGAGAGGCAATGGAAGCTTCCAGAATCTTCTCCTGTGACACTTGCCTCTCTAAATTCGACCAAGGATGAGTAAGAGATCATCAATCTCCAAGTGGAAGCAAGAACTATCAGAGGGAAGACACTAATCAAGTCATAAGCTGACTCATCTCCATTACAGATATCTATATATGGATCCCTCATCCCAGAGATCCGGAGGCTGGAATTTTACATATTGTAAGGAATTGCTATTGGTTTCTTGAGACAAACATCAGATTGTTGGGTGATCTAAGCTTTGTATGAGGTGAAGAGGGGCTTCCTTGCTAAGAGGTTGATGCTGGGTTAGAACAACTGGTTGTAACTCCTCTTGGCTCTTTCTTGTTTATCAATAAAATCTATTCAAGTTTTCCTCCATGCTCTTGTGTCATTGATGTTTGCTACATTTGTATGGTGAATTTACATCTGATCCTAGATTGTTTATGATTATAGATCCATGTCTTTGTATAGTGCTATGCTACTGTGATCTTACAGGTACTTTGTGAAGCTGGGCATGCAAAGGAGCAGGTAGCGAAAGACTATCAAAGAAGAGAGGAATCAAATCAGGAGATTAGCGCAAGACAGAGGTTGGTCTTCTTGTTCTTCTCTATTTATAATTCATAAAGGAAAAACGAAAGTAGCTTTTCTCTGTTTGTTTCTAAGGCAACTGTCACTCCTTAGTGGGATAGAGAAGTTCTATATAGACACTTTTCCCTGTAACAGATATTTTTTTTTATTTTTGATGAATTTCAAAGGATTATTATTGGGTTTGTTGATGATGGATTTCCTAGTGCTTTTTTAGTGGTTCCCATGTAGTAACAGTAACAACCTCCAAGGTTGGCATACTTACACAGGTCCAGGAGAAATTATGGAACATGGGTTTTGTTCCTAGGGATGTTGACATGGATTTATGTTATCCAAGTCATACCCAAGTCAACTCCATTAGGCTCTAGCTCATGATCTAGAGGTTAAACATCTCATGTAATGAAGAACCAAGTGAGTAACTTCAAACGTGATTTGTGGGAAAATGAAAATGAATCTATAAAATCTGCAATATGGGTTTTTCTTAGAACATCCCCAATTAGATGACCTAAGAGCATTTTATCCAAAAAATTCATGGATTTGGCATTATGTTTGGTTCTTTCAAGCACACATTTCTTGTTACAATCGTTGACAAATTGCATCCTAAACAAAGCAACTAGTTATCAATTGAAACAGATCCAACCTATTCTAAGTTGATTCTATGACATATTAATCCAATGTAATCAAATCTCAATTTTTTTTCCAACCATGATCTTACAAAAAAAATAAAGTACAATATCTTGTAAGTCTCTCCATGACTTTGACAATCCAGATTTGGGGGAATTATTTCTAATTCTCCCCCTGCTCTTTTCTTGTATAAATGTATGGACAAAGAGTAGGTAGAGGTTAGTTTTAGGTCAAGAAGGGGGAGAGCACTATCATCATACTCCTATATTGAAGCTTCCATCAATGAAACTCTTTACTATTCATGGCTTCATATCTCTTTCCTTATTAGCTTACATGTTGTGTAAATCACCATCCCATGCTAAGGAGGAAGGATCCTCCTTCTTAGCAGAGATCACTAGTCAGAAGAGGTATAATATTTATATATTTATTTACTCTTAGTTGTAGGTTATGTGTGACTTATTGTTACTGCCACAAATATTTTTCATGTATTAAATAGATGTGGATCCTAGCCCAATCATTATGTAACAACATAAGTCCTAGATTAGTCCCTTCATTAAGTGTGATGGTTGTTTGATTACTATTACAATTCTTTGGTTTGTTTAATTGATTGAATGGGTGTTATAACAATTGTTTGACTATTGAATGGTTTCCAAGAGTGTTGGTTTTTTGAATGAGAGTGATAGTGTGATAGAGTTTGAATTATTCTGCAACATGTGTCTTTTGTTTTCGAAGTGTGAGCAAGGTTTGGAGTATGAAAACAAGTGTATTTTGAGTACTGAGAGTGGCATTTACAATGACTAGTTTTGATATTTTATTAGTGATAATTTCCATTTGTTCCTATATATACTTTACAGAACACCCTTGAAACAAAAAGGCCTACCTAGATTGACAATTTATGTGTGAGTCAGATTGGTTTTTCTAAATAAAAAAGATAATTGATCCACCTAATACCTAGCCCGACATGCTTGAGTAATAGAGGCCAACATCACATCCTGTTGAACCATATTGGTCAAACCATAAGGTTAACTTCTAGTAGGCATAATTTTTACATATAGAATTTGATTGATGCCTTTCATGAACTATTGGAAAATTATCTAAGTTTAGGTTAAAGAAGGATTTGAACTGTAAAAGGTTTTCAAGGTATTGCAAGAAGACATTGAATTTTCTATTAGAAAACATTGCAAGTGAATGTGTTGGACGTGGAAGGATGAAGTTCCTACAATGTGTGGTGAAAGAGATGCTTTTGTTAGACCTGTTTTTTTTGTTATAACTTCCACATAAATACGTAGAGGTTGTTGATCCATAAAATACATGGAAATTCCACTAGACATTTCATCACAAAAGATATGATAAAATTATACTTCAAAATTCCAAAATATACAATATTATAATTTTATATATCTTTAGATTTATAGATCTTTAGATTACTGTTAATAACATATGCATGCGAATTAAAATTATGTAAAAAATAGAGAAAAAAAAATAGAAACTCACAAACACAATTGACACATGATATGACCTGGGAAACCATTTCAGGAGAAAAACCAAGTTGGAACGTGAGGCCACTTCGTGCTCTTTCTTTAAGTAGAAAATGTTTGTGAGTACAAAGAAGTGTGACCTATGACCTATGGCTATTACAATGCACAAATCCTCTATGTGTGCTCACCTCTTATCCATCTCAGTTATTTTTTCTTAGTTGTGGAACAAATACACCCGAAAAGAATGGAACCCCTTTTCCTCACAGAGTCCTAGTTATAACACAACCTGATAGCCTATTGGTGGTTAGAATTGACTATCTCAACTCATAACTAGTTTTATAGTATAGAATCTTCTAGTGTATTATAAATCATAAACATGTGGCTAGCCCCTTTTTCATGAATAATGGGGGCTAAAGTGGGATCCCCTTGAACTATTGTGGTGAAAACAAGAAGGTAAACTTTTGAGTAGCATAACTTTCACATACGAACTCTGACTGATGTGATTCTTTCGCCATTGGAAATGTCTTTGTGCTTATAATAGGAAAATAAGGTGCAATGCTACAAAGAAGAAAAATTACCCCTAAAACACATCATTTGATTCCTCAAAATTCTCCTAAAAGGTTTTAGACACTAATTTTCCAAAACGGGTCTCGCAAGTAGAAATGGTGTTGAGAGTTTCTTCCTCAACTTTTTTCACTCTGAAACCATTGAGATGGATAAAAAACAATATAATGATCCAATATGGATCTTAACTCCCCATTTATGGAGGATTTTGGTCCCCAAAAGCTTCTATTGAATGAGTCGCAGAAATGTTTTCTCCACCTTCTCTATGGTGTACCATTTAGCTTTTCCTGCATGTTTTCCTTACAACCCAATATGCCAAAGGTAATGCTACCCTTGTATTGTAGTTATGGAATACTTCTGAAAAAATTTATATTCTATCAATTCTTCTGGAGCATCTAGTTCTAAATCCTCCACAAAAGGTAGAACAGATTCATCTTCCTGATCTACCATGGAAGGCTCGTAGAGTTTCAGATTATCTACATTCCCAACTGAGTAAATGCACATGTATGGTGGTAAAATGAGATGGTATGAATGATCATGCACCTTTTATAGTATCTCAAATGGACCATACCTCAAAGCCTTGATTTTATTACCATGTCCCTATAGCCTCTCCTTTTTTAGCTATAGCCATACTTTGTCTCCCACCTTGAACAATTTCTTTGTTCTATGTTGATTATGCTTGGACTTGTATCTCTCATATGACTTATGTAGTGTCTCTTGTACCTATATACAAAGCTTCCTAATATTTTCTATAGATTTTCCAACCCTCAAGGTGATGCCTATAAGATATTCCCTCACTCCTCCATGCTGCCCATATGTAATGTCAAAAGGTGAAGGCAACATATATCCAAAACAAGTTTTAAATGGGTACTTTCTAGTAGAAGTTTGGACTACTCTATTGTAAGAATGTTGTGTATATACCAGATTTTCATTCCATGTGCTCTGATGCTTCTGGTTGTATCCCCTCAGAAGTCGTGCTGATCACTTATGTCTTCCCATCTTTTTGTCGATGGAATGTTGTAGATATTTTCAACTTCGTGTCCATATTCTTCTATAATGTAGTATAGAATGCATTGAGAAATCTTGTATCCCTGTATGAAACGATGATCCTTGGTATCCAAAAGTGCATGGAGACCTATCCAAAGAACAATTTTACTACTTATTACCCAATAATGGTCTTCTTATAGGGAACCATAACACACATCTTGCTAAACCTATCAACTACCATAAACATGTAATCATGTGCCTTACTGGTTGTGGGTAAACCTCCCATAGAGTCCATGGAAATGTTTTCCCAAGGATGAATGGGTACATGTTAGGGATAATATTGACCGTGTTTTTTATTTCTAGGCTTAGTGGTATAATGAAGCATGCATCCTATTATGAACCTAGCTACCTACTCTTGCATCTTAGTCCAATACACATACCTCTACAAGTTGGCCATAGTCTTCCCAACACAAAAGTTCCCCACAACCTTGGAGGTGTGAGCCTCTCTAATAAACTACAATCACTCACCTTTAGGATCACATAGATTATCTATCATGTAGAATAGCTTATCGTGGATATGATATTCAATGGTCTTGTCACCCTTGTGCACATGACTCTCACTCTGCTACTATTGAAACACCTCCTTGAAGTCCTCATCCTTTGAATATGCCTCTCTTTGTGCATCATGGGTGAATGGCTCCATGTGCATAAGAGTCCCAAAGTTGTGATATCTGATGTGGGTGGTCATGAAGGCATGTAAACCAACTTGTTTATGTTTCTCTTCTTGTAATTGATCACTAAATGAAACTAATGTATTAACCCCATCCACTTGTAATTTGTGGCTTGTTGTAACTTACTTTGGGCCTGCAGGTATTATAGCAGCTAATTATCTATGTGTATTATTGTCTCCTTTCACATCAACTAGTGCATCCACGTGTTAACAACTTGCACCACAACCTAGAGCTCCTTATCATACGTAGGGTGGTTAAGAGGGTTCCCATGAAACACTTCAAAATGGTAGCATACTGTCCTTTCTCGCGGCATCAAGAATACTCCCATGTCATACCCACTCACATATGTCTCCACTTAAAAGAGATATTACAAGTTTGGTATTTCTAGAATTGGTGCTTGACTGATATTGTTCTTCAGCTCCTCAAAATCCCTCTAATGACCCTTTCCCCACTGGAAAATATTACCACTTGTTGTTATTGTGTAGAGAGGTGATGCTACCATTGAAAATGAGGTTATGAATTTCCTCAGGTACTCTGCTTCCCCAATGAAAATCCTAACCTTAGAAACATTAGTAGGAATTGACCATTTCAGAATGACTTCCATCTTGGTAGGATCTATCTTTAGCTCTCCTTCACCTATCACATACCGTAAATACACCAAAAACTATTGTGAAAACTCACACTTCCTAATATTTACAAACAGCTGGTGCTTCTTTAATGTATCCAACACCTGCATCAAATGTGATATATGTTCCTCCTAGGTAGCACTATGTACCAGTATATCATCCAAATAGACAATAATAAATGGATCTATAAAAGGGGCCAATACATCATTCATTAGTCTCATAAATGTATCTAGTGCATTACATAGGGAAAATGACATGACAAACCACTCATACAAACCTTATCTGGTTTTGAAGGTGGTCTTCTAGGTATCTTCTTATCTAACTCAAACCTGATGATATCTAGACTTTAAGTCCAGCTTCGTGAAGTATTTTTCTTGTTGCAACTAATCCAACAGATCATCTATCCTGGGCAGGGGGTTCCTATTCTTGAGCGTGATTTTGTTCAATGCCTTGTAATCAATGCACATCTTCCAAGTCCCATCCTTTTTTGGCACAATGATGATGAATGAACAACATGGTGATGTAATCAATAGAATGACACCCTATTCTAGTAGCTTCTGGAACTATTTATTCACCTCACTTCTTTCTATAATAGACTACCTATACAACCCAATGTTCGGAAATGGGGAGTTCAACAATAGATGGATTTCATGCTCCATTTCCCTCTTAGGTGGTAACCCTTTACTCTCTTGCAACACATCCTTATATTAATATAGAAACTCTTATAGTTGATGTTTCTATTTATTAATACACCCCTCCAAGGATGCCTTGCCTCTCACTGACTCTTCTACAAACTGATTTTCTCTTCAAAACAATAAAACATACTTCTTGACAGAACTGATCAATTTCTTGGCTTCATTGGCACTTACCAGTGAAATCTTCAACTTGATTTTGTGTGCATTTATGGTGAAATATTTTCCATCCTTGACGAGCTGATACTAGTTGTTTCTATCCATGAATATTATATCTCACATGTACATGTATGCACTCCCAAACACGACTCCACATACCTTAAGGGGAACCACATCTACTTCTACTTCATCAATAAAATCAACACCAATAAAAAATATAATTTTTCATTAATTTGTTACCTTCAGCTCTATGTCCTTATCTACCCATCCCAGTGGATATGGTCTTAGATGGTCACAAACTTCCAACCCTAAATCATTGACCAGCTCTGCTATAATGAGATTCGTTTGTGATCCTGAGTCAAATAGAGCATTAATCTTGTTCTTCTTGACATATACCTTTATATGAAAGAGTTTGGTCATTTATTTCTCTTCCTGTTGCTGAAGGCTACTCAAATTCACCTCATTCTGTACTGATATATAAACGATCTTCTCATCCACATCTGAGCTACTTTGAAATTGGTTTCTTGAATCCGTAGCCATGAGATTATTATCCTTATTGTCTTTCTTTTTTTCTCTAGGTTAAACTTTGGATGCAACTTATAACACTTCTCCTTTATATGGATGTCAATGTTGTAGTGGTTGCAATGATTGTTAGGCTATTTTCACTAATGTGTAATGGCTACTATCTTTTTTTCCTTACCCCATTTATAGTTATTATTTCCATCCTTAGAAGCACCATGTTTCTCCTTTTTTCTTCGATCCACTTGATTACAATTTCTTTAGACCTATGTTCTATAGGTACTGTGCCTATACCCAATCCTCATCCTCTGATTTTGGCTTTAAAAACATCACTTTATTCTGTAGATGGAAGTGTAGACCCATACTTAAGGAGTACATATGGTTTCTTTGGGGAGATACCAAACATTGTGACCATCTTCGGAACTTTGTGGTGTACTCCTACATGCTTTTCCTTGACTTTTTCCTGAAGTAGTGCCACCAAATCTACTAGTCCTCTACATACGCAATAGGGAAAACTGTGACTTAATGAGGGCTTTATAGTCTTGTCATTTAGTCACTAGAGGCACTCCCTCCACCCTCAAGTTCTTCGTGTGGATTTCCCACTAAGTTAGGGCATTTCCCTCTAATTTTAGTCATGCAAATGAAATATTATATTCTTCCTCAATGTGATGGAAACTAAAACACTTCCAGTTACTACAACTAGTGATTTAGCTTTAGAGCATTGATCTTGCCATGATATAACTTGATATCAACCTTAACTTCCGTTTTGAATAGGTATTGTGATTGGTTCACAATACTCAAACTAAAATTATCTTTTTCGGGTTCTTTCCTTTGTTGGTTCTCTATTTCTTCACAATCTCTTGACACCCCTTCTAATTTTTCGTTTGCATTAAAATCACCATCTTCTTCAACTATGCCAATATTATTTCTCAAGCCCATCATGAAAAAATTTACATTACGATTTATATCCATGAATTTTTCTTCCATCCATGAAAACCTCTTTTCTACAGAATCATGTGGGTTATTCACAAATTTGTCAGCCATGATTAGAGTTTCTAAGACTGCGTTTTGGATTAATCTCATCCTTCATTATTTGGTCGATGTTTTGAACCATCTAATGTGGTTCATCCTCAGGGTTTTATAAACTTTTTCCCAACCATTCTAGATCCCCTGCAAATTTCCATAATATACCCAAAGAAACTCGCTCGGATACAAATATGATCTGTAAACTATGGTGGATATTCTACTAGACATTTCATCACAACAAATTTGATAAAATTATATTTAAAAAATCCAAAATATACACTATTATAGTTTTATATCTCTTTAGATTTATAAATATGTAGATTGTTGTTAATAGCATATGAATGCGAATTCAAATTATGTAGAAAATAAAGAATGATGAATAAAATCTCCCAAACACATTTATCACATGTTTTTACCTAGGAACCCCTTTCGGGAGAGAATCCCAACTGGAAGGTGAGCCCACTCCACTCTCTTTCTTTGAATAGAAAATATCTGTGAGTAGAAAGAAGTATGTCCTATGCCCTATGGATATTATAGTGAAAAAATCCTTTATTTTTTATGTATCTCCTATGCCTCTAGGTTATTTTTGCTCATATATGGAAAAAATGCACTCGAAATGAATGGAACCCATTTTCCTCCAAGTGGCCTGGTTATAACACAACCCGACAGCCTACTAGTTCTTTGGTTTGACTACCTCAACCTTAACCATAGTTACAATATAGAATATTATAGAGTTTTCTAAATCATAATCATGTGACTATCCCCTTTGTCATGATTAAAGGTGGCTGACATGGAATCCTTTCTGTTGAACACAAACACAAACATAGACGAGATATGAAAGAATAAGTGTTAATTGCATTAATTATTCATAATGATATACATTTGTACATTTTACATCACTGTTGGATTCATCTTCCAAGGCCTCTTGGAATCCAATGATTGTTCAACTTCCACACCATTACCCTTAGTGGATTAGGTTTCCAATATTCCCCCCGTTAATCCAAATGAGTATGTATGAGTCCAAGAAGATAGATATAATACAAAAATACAATAATGCATGACAACAATAGGCTGAATGTGCTCCCTAAAATGAAATTATAAGCTGGGAGAACTTGAGGTCTCAACCAATGTTGTTTTAAGGATGACCACCAACACTAGAATGCTTAGTGAAATTCCTCAAACTCTTCCTAATATGGCCAGAAGTTGAAGTCTTCTACTAGAGGAAATGCCCCTATTTCTTTGAAAAGGGAGACCTTAGACCTAGAAAAAGGAATGTCTCAACCTGTGTTGTTTAAGTAAGACAACCAACCAAAGGCATGCTTAGGGGATTCTTTGTCTTTGGCTACAACTCTAAATTTGGGTATGATTGTCTCTGGATGTAGGCTCAGGCAAAAGGTTTAGGTTGTGGCTTAGGCTCACTTGATGTATCTGTGAATTTTGTAGATGACCATTAATTCCCCCCATGTCGGATACAAGGTGTGTATATGAAGGAAACTCAACTGAAAGACCTTTTAATACTTTAGAAGATATTTTTGAAATATCTTATTGGTTGTTGAAGCCCATTTCCAAGAAGCGATCCATCTAAGGTGAATCTTTGTTCTTACAGGAGGCTTGTTCTTGAAGCATTTGTTTGAATGATGAGTGTGCTGATCACAATGGTCACATGGATTAAGATCAAAATAATGATATTTCAAATGGACAAATCTGTCAAAATGTTGGAATTTCACAATGTGTGGCTACTTTGGAAGAGAAGAAATATATGAAACAAGTGAAGATGAATTTCCCTAAAGACACACAACACTTTGAAATTGAATGGGCTTGGAATAGTGTTGGGATGGGGTCCCCTGGGTCAGCTTTGGGGTTAAAATAACCAAATTATTGATGTATTTTTTGTAAATGATGTAAAGTATCTCCAATTTGTGGATGCAGAGCGCGTAGATTGTTAGGAGTCAAAAGGGTTTTATCCCTCTGTGTATGTATAGTTTGAGTCAGTTTTGAGATCCACCCATGGTCCACGGACAATGGGATTGTATGTAAAAGGATATAAATAAGTGTCTTGGAGAGTCCAAGGCATATCTATGGATAAGAATGGATGGAGTATTAGAGTGATAGTGCATATAAGTGGGTTGGATGGGAGAGAAAGGCTCTGCAGCTAACTGCATAAAGGCCTAGGTAGAGCCTGCAACTGAGTGCGCAGACCCATGCATCTGGGTGTGCAGGGTAGTTTTGAGTCTGTAAACCTGAACTAAAGATCAATAAAGAAGATTATTGAATAATTCCTATGTACATATGTTTATTTCTGTTTACTTCTATTTACGATATAAGTTGTGGATGGATAATGTGTTTATGAAATATCGATCTAATGATGCACGATTCACTTAAATAAGTCTTAATAAATGTACACAGTGGATGTTAAGTACTTTCGTGAAGACTGTGATAAAAGCTGTTATGTTTATTAAATACTTAAGTAGATTTGGGCAAGCTGCAATCTAGGGTTGTTTTCTGGTGCATGTAAGTGAGTGAATAGACTGTTAAGGGTCCGCAAAGACTGATCTAGACCTTCGTGAAGGTATGAAGGTTGTTTAAGCAGAGTTTTAGTATCAAGCCCTAGGGGCTTATAGATCTGCAAGAAGGGAGATTTAAGGCGCTAAAAGAAATCATACTGATCTCTGGATGCAGAAACTTGGTTCTAGCATCTCCCTATACTACGTCGGGTAAGATTGTTGCCTACACTATGCAGGTTGCTACCAAAAGGGCCAATAGTGTAGGGTTTTTTTGGTTGGCGCAACTAACTCTGAACCTGGGTTAGGAACCCCTAACCCAACAAATGGTTCTGCTGCTAGGACGAGGATATGCTTAGGGATATGTGTGATGTCGCATCACTCGAATCTGACCAAGAAGGAAATTAAAAAGTGGTTGGATCGAAAGGTTCACAAATTTGCAGCGCAAGAAAACATGAATCCACACTTGTCAAAGGAGTAGTGGTTGGATAGATATTTGTATATGGAAATACATGAAATTTTCTTCTGCACCTTCCCGATCGAATTATACGAGTGGTTAGCTAAGTTGGCAGACAGCCAAGGGAGGTGGAAGCTTGACGGTCCAATAGTGTGAACTTCGGAGCTAGTGCGAAGATTGGAATCTTCTGAAAATAAGATTGCACGGGTTGTTGATCACTAGCTCGATTGAATTATAGAAGGATTTTTTACAGAATTCATAGTTGATACCTCAGTTAGCTACAATGAAGTGGAGTGACGGTTTTTCAAGTGACCGTGAAGTAAGTATTTAAGATATTTTAATACCTGGATTAAAATGATGTTGTATGAAAAATGGGTGATGTCATTGCCTTGATGTTCGGATCTATGTGAAGTGGACGAATCTTTAGAAACCATGAAGGATCAGGACTGGAGTGTAGTCCTTTGATTAGACCCCTTGTGAGTGACGACGAAGGGGTAGAACGAACTTTGCGCGAAGCATTGTTCAGCTAATCACTCAGGGTTTTCCTGGAATACATCACCCATCCACTCCACCTCCACCTCCACTGCATACACCTTTTCCCACACCTCCACCTCCACCACCACCATCTGCCATGGCGAAAACGATAAAATTGATAATTGTTGAAGGCATCGGGAGTGAGGATACAAAGTAGTTTTGGTTTGTTGCAGATGTTGTGTGGACCACATAGTAGATTACTAACGATAATATAAAGAAGACACGGTTGGTTACTACTCTGTAGGATTGCGCACTAACTTGGTATATTAAGTTTTGCTTTGATCAACCTCTTGCATCGCTCGAAGATACTAAGGTGGATTTGAACAAGGAGTTTATCAAACCTAAGTCTAACTCACAGTCAGTAGTTGGATTCAAGGAGATCATGATGAGCGTTGATGGGATGCCCTAGGAATTAGATCAAAGGTTGAAATGTGTGATTCAAGAAGCTAACATGAAGCTCACAGATGGTCAGCATCGTGAATGGTTTATGGCTTCACTTCTGCCCCACCTGAGGATTGCTCTATCACAACAGAAGATATGAACTGAGGCATAAGCCCTGGAAATCATGATGAGGTTGCATGTAATGCCCATTCAGGATGCAACCTTGGGTGTACAACACATTCACTCCCAATTGTAGAGCCTCTTCTTGGAATTAGTTGGCTTGAGGGGGCCTGACCCAAGTTCGGAGTTAATTAGCCAAACAAATCCCTACACTACTAGCCCTTTTGGTAACAACTCGCGGAGCGCGGACTGAGGTCTCACCCAAAGCAGTATGGTGGGGATGCTAGAACCAAGTTTCTGCACCCTTGAGATGTCTGAGGGGTTAGTTTAGTCCAACTGTGAATACCTTCATGCAGGCTACTTCACACACTTCCCTGACATGTGATGCCTTTGCAATCTATTATAATCACCTTCGCGCAGCCCTAACCAAGGGCTGAGATGCTTTCACGCTGCTAAGGGAGCGATCTACGCTAATTCCCCACGTTACACAATGGATCTTACTTATCTTCTTATAACTGTTAGTTAACTTTGTGTAATCAAATACTTTGTCTTAAATTCTCTTAGTCAACATCATCATATAAGTTCGCACATATAAACAGTAAAATTGCAATTCATACCTAATATACTCAATGCATAAAACAAGAAAAGATACACAGAAATGATATGAAACTTCTCTTTATTACTTCTCCAAAGGTTACAGACTCGACTCGTCCTGTGCACTTAGATGCAAGGGTCCGTGAATTCCGCTGTGAACTACTAGGCCTCTGCGCACTCAGCTGTAGAGCCTTCTCCTACTCTATGACCCAATACTTGACTCTACACACTAAATTCTTCATCATTCATCAATTGATTATCTTATTTACAACTTAGAGCCTCGCTCTATTTATACAATCCCATGGTCTATGGAGCATGGGTAGATCTCTAAAGTTGACATTACATTTACAAAAATGAGGGCGACAACCCTATGACTCATTTACAAGTTCGCACTCCACACCCAAAAACAGCAGAGCCTTTACATCGGATTTAGTCAAAATCTGGGCTTTATGCCCCAAAACTTCCCTTGGGGGATCCTGCGCCGAACAGGCCCCCAACACAAGCAATGTGACTCACCCTTGAGTCACTCTGTCAGTGTGTGGATCTTCGCACGGGGACCTCACAACTTTGCCCAAACTGCTGCAAGATCAGCAGCGCACTGAGAAACTACCTGTTGTACCTCCTGCATGCGTTGTTCAGAGACCGTGGTATCTGAACTATTGCTTGCATCTGCTCCTGCATTCCCTGCATCTGCATGAGCTTGTCTTCGATTAAGGCTGTAATGACGAAGGCCTCATAAATCCATGGTTGGACGCGTGCCTTCAAAGCCACTTCCTTATGTTGCGTCGTGCCTACCTGCTCCTTAAGCTCTTTTGCCTGTTGCATCTGCGCGAGCCTCTATGTAAGGGCCACTATATGCATGGTCCCTTTTATATCATCATATCTTTGTTGCAGCTCACACACCTCTGTTTCCAAGCACTGTATGTTCAGGTACTCCTGCAGAGTGGTGAGGACCTCAAACGACTCTTCCAAAAGTTTGGTGCAGTCCTTCACTACATTGATGATCTCCTTTGTTCCCGTTGCGATGGCGCTGGTGCATTATTCCCTCACCTCTGGTGGAGTTGAAGGTTGGGCCTTCAACTACAACTCAACTATCTGAAGGTTCACCTCCAACTGAGACTTAGCCGTTTCTTCTCCCGCCTTGCGCACCCCTACTGCTAACCTCCAGATGCGCGCCTCTACTAGTTCCTCTACTGGGATGGCTAACTCAGGGACCATTTTGTAGGCTTCTTCAACCACCTACACAATCTGCCAGTTTTGCACCACGACCCTATCATGCTACAGGCTCAGTTGCTCCATGTTAATTCGCTTCTCACTTATTACCTGGAGCGCAAAACCTTCCCTAGCCCGCAATTCTGCAGTTACTCCATCCTACAAAACATAGAGCATCTCCCGAAGGAGCGCAGACATGTTGATCCTCACTCCTTTTAGTGTATTGACTGTAGGCCCGTTAACCTCATTTTCTGTAACTAGTGCCCCCTCTGGTAGCACTATAGTATTGGTCATGGGGGCACGCAACATTTCCTCAGTTGCGGCTGTTCCTACTGCAAGGCTGGTCGACAGAGTACTAGCCCGAGGATTGTGCACCTGCAACTCTTATATCTATGCTTGGAGGGCCCCCAATGCCATATGATTTTCCTCCGCAAACTGCTGGAGGACCTCTGTGGTGACGTCATGCACCATCTCCCCTATGTCATGTAAATCCCCCTCAGTGAGGGTGATCAGGTCAAAAGAAGTCTTGGAGGCTTTTGACTTCTTCCACGGCCCCACCTGCTCTCTCGAGCGCTGGTGCTTCAACTGTGTAGAAGATGTCTATGGGTTTGCGCCACCTTCCTCTGTCTCGAGCTCTTCTTCAAGCGATGGTGAATTGTGGCCCTCGCGCTCCTTCTCTGCTGCCTGTTGCTATTCTACGGCTGCCTTCTGCTATTCTGCTACTACTTTCACAGCCTCCCGCGCCTCCTGTGCCTTTGTTGTTGCTACCTCTTTTCTTCTTTTCTTTACCATCTATGCTATCCGTAGTTTCACCTCCTCCTTCTTCTTTTTTGTAGCTGACTTCTCCGTTTCCAATGCGGATATGGCTGGAGTACACCACTCTAGCCACAACGACTCAAGTACTGCAAATATAACATCGTTCGTGGCCAGGTACGGGAGCTCATTCCACTTCTTCATGGGGTCCTTGCGGGCCCTGACATACACGTGGTGGAAGTTTTCTTGAACTCCGCAAAGCTTTGTAGACTATTATAGAGAGTGGGCGATAACTGCAACTTGCGTTTAATCCCCATTTTGATGTTCATCTCCATGAACACCCAAAATATCTTACTGTCTTGGATCCTCGACACTTATTTAGTGGCCCAAAATGAAGTGTACTTCACTGCCTCTAGAAGATCCCATGCAATTGTGGGGAACTGACTATCCTCAGGCAATTCCCAAGCCACCAGCATTATGGACAACAAAAGCCATGCATAGTGGAAGGTCTTCCCCTATTCCTGTGCCTCGTGGAAATTCTCCAAGAACTCCTTGCACAAGTACTCAAAATAGTTAAACTGGACCCCCTCCACGCACTACACGACAAGTTCTATCATTGGCGCAGGCACCTCATCCGCACGACACTTCTACATAACCTTGCCAACCAATATTTGGGTGGAAACTCTGACTGCCTTATTGTTGATACTGGAGATCGCGTACCTTCTCTTATTTTTCTCCAACTTGAATTATGCCTTCATGGCCTCCATGATGGTCAAGTCTTTGCTCTTACCCTCCGAAATATTTGCTGGGTCCTCCCCCATACAAGGGAGTCAGGTAATTATGTGGATTAGGTGGTCCATGATGGGGATGGGCTCCTCCAACCACAAGCACCGATCATGCACCAGGAAAAGAAGTTGCTTGATGACAAAGATAGTTACTAGGGCTCAATGGTAATGTGACACCTAGAGCAAGTTTAACAACCCTACTTTCTCTACTCCGCACAACCACTTGTGCAGCTCCAACTCTATGACTCTCGCTGCAGTGCTTTTCTTCGGCTTCATGAGATGTGAGTTTGCCACGTGTGGGAATTTCTCGTGGTCCATGAGATCCCAGTCTTCAAAATTTAAACCTGGCACCTGTCCCAAGTGTGCTCCTTTAAAAATGATATCGTCAAGTAGTAGCAATGTCTGCAGAGAGCTCTTGCTTTCATATACATCCTTAGGTACCCTTGCTTTCCCTTTCCATGGAGGAACATACACAAGCAGTGTGGTCAGAGGGTCTGCACCTTGGATTTCTTAGTCCATTTCTTCATCCTCCTCCTCTTCGGCCAGGATTTCCTCAAGCTCTTCCTCCTCCCCATTGGTTTCCACATTAACCCCTTTCCCCTTTTCTTCCATGGTCAATTTAGTTCGCAGCAGATTTCTAGGGTACACGCACACCGAAACCATGGGATGCTTATATTTCTTAGGTCTCAACGTGCGTGGTGATTTAGGGATTTCCACGACTATCTTGGCATTCTCAGGGGCATCTCCTATTTTCATGGCCTGTGCGGCTTCTTCAGTAGTCATCTCGTTGATATCCATGGCTTCCTCTGGTGTGGTCATACTACTGTTCCACAAATCTCTCAACAACTCAGGTAAGTGCTCAAACAACGCATTTGACTTCAAAAAATCAAACAGATATTGGTTCATAGATATCTGGCTGCACAATAGCTTAATTCCCAAATGGCCAAGTGTCGTTTTCTGGGAAGCCCTTTGCAATTTATAGCGCCTTTTGAATTCGAATTCGATCGTTGCCCCCAAATCTGGTTCATTAATGCTCCCTTGGTGGCAGATTTTCCCAAATCTAGCCCATAAAGCCTACCTTAAATGCATGTTTCCTGCTCCATTTGGTCTCAAACCAAGCATCACATCATGAATAGTTACTATAACGGTCACTTTCCAGCCAACCCGCGGGGTAGTGTAGCTATCGTTGCGCTGTCACAGACCTTGTGACACTTCATTCCTACACACAGTCCTTTCATCGTGTAGCTCTTGGGCATAGTAGTTTATAGTCCCACACCTCCTTTCAACTGCGTGGAGTGCTAATACTGTGCTTCCCATGGTTAGTCAGGTGGTCGGGCCACCTGTATATGGCTTCAACAACCATCGCTAGTTGGATTCACTAACTACATCACGCATTTTACCAACTACATCGTGCCACCATCTGTGATCCCCTTAGTAACATATGATCCAATCCAAGGCATCAAACTGATCAACTCTTGGTGGTAGTCCCCAAATTCATCAACATAATCGTGCGCATCCTGTTTTATCACCACGGATTTCTTATGAAGAAAGTCCTTCTTTATTCCTTCCTCAAGCTTCTTGACTTCTTCTTCCACCATGGCACTTTTTTCCCTCAACCAAACTCTTCCATTTATGAGTTCTTGGATCCTAAGATTACCTTGCTGGATTTCTTCATCAGGTCCCAAGAATTCTTCTTCGAGCTCTTCCAACTGCGCGATCCCTTCTTCCAAGGCTACGCAAATCGTCATATCGGTGGGTGCTGCTATGCGCAGAATAGGCATGATAGTCTTCATCGGCATTATGGTGTGCACTCCATAGGCCAGCCTAGAAGGCATATGTTCCGTCATTTTCTTACACGTTGTCCTATAAGCCCATAAGACTGCTGGTACATGCAAGTCCCAATCACTTCGCTGCACATTACATACCTTGTTCAGTGCTTCGTACAATTCGTTAAATGCTTCTGTGTGGATAATCTTCTATGTGCTTGTTCTCTCCACACTTTGTCATTCCAACCTGAGGAACCATTTGCACATTTCCCCCCCCCCCCCAACACATGCTTATTGACCATATTTCCCAATGCCAAGTGCACGTGCATCCGCGCAGGTTGTTTACCATATGCCTGTACCCACCTGGACAAATGCGCATGTGGACCATCCCATCCATTGTAAGTATTGGCCAATCTCAATATAGGTTTCCCAAACCATGAGTGCATCACCCTACTACATGCGTTCCAGTCTTAAAAGCTCCCTTTGTGTGTACCCCACAACCTCGCGGGCATAGCGCGTAATACCCAATTCAAGGCCTGGAAACGTTTCTTTTCTGGCACCTCCATTTCAAACCTATCCAAGAAAGCATCTACCTCACCTAATCCATCATAAGTAGGGAGATCTCTCACTTCTGTTAATATGCAGTGCAATGACCTTGTCATCATGTTACAATTAAGCATGGTTACCTCGTGTAACCAGTTCTACCATCGTTCTATCTCCTCATCCGAATCTGAAGTCTAGGAACTTTCACGCTCCCATGATATTTTTCCATCTGCAGTGGGATTTACCCAGTCTTTCTCTCACATGGTTATCTTGTAGATGTAGTCCAAATCGTTGTTTCTTTCATAGTCGCGCACCGGCTCTGTATAGCACGATCCCTCAGTAGGGTCCAAGGGTATAACTATGTGCAGAGACTTCTTCTCAAAAATAATCTTGTGCTTATTTAGATTAACCACCCTGTTCATGTAAGTGGCCCAACCAATTCCTAAGAGCGCGGGGTAGGGATTGTTTTCATCAACAATCTCTATCACCTCAAAGTCTTATAGCACGCTCCCTCCCTCAATATCCATGGTGATTCCCTACAATCACCCCAGGGGTATTATCTTCTGTTGGTTTTCCATTCGCAGCTAAATAGGAGACCGCTATAGCATAGGCCTCCCCATGCACTCCATGTCTACTTCGGCATAATGTTCGCGTCCGATCCTAAGTCTAGAATTGCTTGGTCCATCTCATATTCTCCAATCTGCACGGTTCGCCTCATTTCTCTCCCCATCCTTATCTTATGCTTTCCAAACCTTCGAACTATGCGCGGTCCTCTTGGCACAGTCCCAACACATCTGTTAATGAGTTCCTGTAGTCCCTTTATAGCCTTACTGTCGCGGAGTAGCTTCATGCATGTTTCTAGGAACATCGTAAGCATAGATGGGTCCATTTCTAGCTCTAGCCTATCTTTGCTTCCTGAAGTGGAGGCATCAATGAAGCTCCTCTTAGCTTCCATGAAGGTTTCCTTAGCGCACTCTAAATAAAACTCTACTTCTTTCGATTCCACTTCAGAGCATAATGTTCACATTTGGATCTTCCTCGCATGGCTCAAACCTCATCATCTACAGGTTCTGAGTTGGGGGAGGTGGTAGCGCTCCCTTGTCGCGTATCCTAGCTATCAGCGTAGGACAATCTTCTGTCTCATGATCAAACAAGGTACAATACAGAAATGATGGACGCGTTAGGTTCATACAATCACAGGCATAATATCCTGGCCCTCCTCAATTGTAGCATATCAGTTGTCCATGACCTCTTCCAAGTCCTCCTCCACCTCGGCCTCTTCTGCGCCCCTGAAATCCTATTCGTGCCACTCCTACATTCGGGTCTAGGGGCCAGGATTCGGCTTGAACTCTATAGGTGGGAGTTCTATCCATCATTAGCTCATAGCTTCTACAAGTGTGCTCATCATGTCTCACTGATCTAAAAAGGTTATAGAATAATTGTTGTGAATTTTGTGTATACTTCTGTAAAAAATGGCAGTTTTCGGTAGCATGTTTCCCTCCTATTTGAAAAATCGCGCACCACAAATCAGGCACCACACTAGGTCCTGCTTGTGCCTATGGTCTTAACGACATCGGTCCTCCTCCCGTAAGGTAATTCGCAAACACTGGGCAGTTGTCCTTATCATGACCCTGACCCTTGCATTTTACGCACCACACCTCTTCGTGCACTTTTGGTCGAGCTGTCCTATCCTGTTTTAGACTCTGCATCTCAAGGCTTAAGTTTTTTAACTGCACATGGATCTGTTTAAATCCAAAGTTAGGATCCTGGATTAGGGTCTCATGCAGTCCCATTACGATATCCAAGGCTTCTGCTTGAGTCATTAACCTCTGCTACAATAGTGCGTTCCTCAAATGCAGTGTTAGCGATGATACGAACCATTCGCGGTGCTATCCATCCGTCAAAGTCATATTAGCTTCGCGAATTGTGCAGTTCAGCCTCTGATCCAACTCCCAAGGAGTCTCGCCTGGTAGCATTGTGATCTCTTTGAACTCAATTATCGACTTCTCTTCTGACTTTAGCCTGCTAAATTCCTTATTTAGCATAGTTTAGATATTTGCGATCCCCACATTCAGATTGTCATTAGAATGGTTAATATACAGTGCGCAGTCTTGCAAGGCAATAACCAGTGTAACTTTCTTTATATTATCATCTGTAACTACCTATGCTTCCCATATGGCTCTTATCACGAATCAAAACTAGTCTGGATCCTCATTTCTACTCCCTTGAACACATGCAACTTTATCGCACTTGTCATATTGACTCGCGGTGGTGGCAGAGGTGGTACGGGTGAAGATGGAGGTGAAGGCAGTGAAGCTAGTGGCGGTGTGGGTGAGGGTGGTATGCACGGAATCTTTTGCCTTATCAAATGGATTTCACTTCGTGGAGAGACCATCGCAATCTCTTCCTCATCACCTCACAGAGGTGAAATCAAAGGGATATTCTCTAGTCCCTTACTTCCTTCGTTTCTGTAGGTTTTTCCACTTCGCCTAGCTTCGAACATCAAGGTAATTACATAATCGTCTTTTCACACAATAGAATTTTAATCCAAGTATTCAAAGACTTTACGTACTTACCTCGTGATCCTTTAAGGAAGCGTCACTCTGCCTCTCTATAGCTGACTGAAGTATCCACCACGAACTCAGTAATGAATCCTCCTATAATCTGATTGAGCCAGTGATCAACAACGCATGTGATCTTATCTTCTGATGCTTCCAATTTGCGCACCAACTCTGGGGTCCACAAAATAGGACCATCAAGCTTCCACCTTCCTTGGCTATCTACTAGCTTCGTAATCCACTCGTACAACTCCATAGGGAAAGATGTGAAGAAGATTTCATGGATCTCTATGTACAGGTAGCAATCTAACTACTCTTTCTTTGATAGTCGTGGATTCCTATTCTCCTGCACTGTAAATTCGTGAATTCTCTTGTCCAACCAACCTTCAATTTCCTTCTTAGTTGGATTCCAATGATACGACAACAAACATATTTATGCAGATTCTGGTCCCAGCAACAGAACCATTTGGCTGCTTGAGTGGGCCTGATCCAGGTTCAGAGTTAATTAGCCAAACAAATCTGTACACTACTGGCCCTTTCAGAAATAGCCCATGGAGCACAGACTCAGGTCTCACCCAAAGCAGTATGGGGGGATGCTGGAACCAAGTTTCCACACCCTTGAGATGTTTGAGGGGTCGGTTTAGTCCAACTTTGAATACCTTCACACAAGTTACTTCGCACACTGCCCTGACCTGCGAGGCCTTCGTGATCTGTTATAATCACCTCCACGCAACCCTAACCGGGGGCTGAGATGCTTTCGTGCTGCTAAGTGAGCGATCTGCGCTAATTCCCCAAGTTACACTTTGGATCTTACTTATCTTCTTATAACTGTTAGTTTACTTCACGTAAATAGATACTTTGTCTTATATTCTCTTAATCAACATCATCATATAAGTTCGCACATATAAACAGTAAAATTGCAATTCATACCCAATATACTCAATGCATAAAACAGGAAAATATACACAGAAATGATATGAAACCTCTCTTTATTACTTCTCCAAAGGTTACAAACTTGACTCGCCCTGTGTACTCAGCTGTATGGGTTCGCACACTTAGCTGCGGACTACTAGGCCTCTGCACACTCAGCTGCAGAGCCTTCTCCTACTCTATGACACAAGACTTGACTCTACACTTAGGTAAGACTCAATTCTTCATCATTCATCAATTGATTCTCTTATTTACAACTTAGAGCCTCACTCTATTTATACAATCCCATGGTCCACGGACCATGGGTAGATCTCTAAAGCTAAAATTACATTTACAAAAATGAGGGCGAACAACCCTATGACTCATTTACAAGTTCATGCTCCACGCCCACAAAACGTGGAGCCTTTACATCGGATTTAGTCATAATTTGGGCTTTAAGCCCCAAAACTTCCCTTGGGGGATCCCGCGCCCAATATAATTGTAGAGCTTGAAGAAAGAGAAAGAGACTAAACTAGAGGTGTGCGTGGAAGGCTGGTGCCTGAAGTGTAAGAACCAAGGGCATGATAAATACTACTTCCCTATCCTTGCGAATTATATTATAGGAGGGGTACCAATTCCCCTGAAACTAGAAGCCCCAACAAGGCCGAGCATGGGGGCTACGCTATGGTGCACTATTTTTCAAGTGGCTAGAAAAAATGCAACAGATAATTTCCATTTGCTTCAAAAGTTCATTCAGACACCTCAACAGTTGTTCTGTGACTTCTATAAATCCGTGAGCCATGATGAGTGCCATTGTCGTAGCTATGAAATGAGGATGGAAAGAACACATATGTACGAGATGCAAGTAGAAGCTTGGCCTCCAGATTAGGGCGCAGGAGGAGCCCGTGGAGGTTATCAAGGAGGAGGATGAGGCCATGGAGGAGGACATGGTAGAGGTTGCGAACAAGTTATTTTCCATAACTATGGAATGCAAGGGCACTACGCGTGGGAGTGTCAAAATCAAACACACCCCTCATGTCAATATTGTAGTCAGTTTGACCTCACTACAGAATAATGCTCGGTGTTGATAGCTAATATGTAGGAGAAGAAAGTGAAATCGTAGAAACCTACGCAAAACTTAGAAATGATGAGAGCTTAGCCCCACGAGGAATATTGGACCATGAGTATAGTGATGAGGAGCGGAATAATGACTGGCAGTGATAAGGGAAAACAACCTGAAGAGGACAAATGGGTCCGCAAGGCCCTAGATAAGGAGGTTGGTTTTGATCTAGAGTGTGTGAACGAAACATTTATGGAGGCCAAGAAAATCTTTGTTGAGGCATCCACCTCAGGAAGTCAGAACAAAGGGAAAGAAACTAGCATGCCTACAGAGGTTGATCCCTCTACCCTTACCACATTCTTGGAGACCTGCATGAAATTACTACACGATAGCAAAGCTATGAAAGGCCTGCAGGAGATAATAAACAAGTGCACCAACAAAGAGAATGCCCTTGATGGACACCACTAGTTAGAAAATTTGCAAAACATAAGGAAAGGACAAGGCACAAGATGAGGCTCACCTTGCAGATAGGAGATTATGATATGGACTAATTCATCTTGGATCTCGGGTCTGATGTGAATGTTCTGCCAAAACAAACATGGGAAATAATGGGGAGACCTGAATTGCAGTGGTCCTTGATCCAGCTTAGAATGGCAAACTAGCAGAAGATCATCCCTATGGGACAATTGTACAGAGTCACAATTGATATCGAAGGTGCGAGCGCAATGGTTGACTTTGAAGTGATAGAGATCATGGACAACAGTAACCCATACCATGTGCTCCTGGGAATTGATTGGGCCATTGACATGAATGCGGTGATCAACTTGAAGAAGATGAAAATGTTATTTGAAAGGAAAATGATGTGGGTTGTAGTGCCTTTGGACCCTACAGAAGGGGTACGCTACACTAAACTAGTCCGTGACTATGAAGAAAGTGAATATGAACTAGATTAGATCTACAAAATAACAGTGTGAGACTAGGACTGGATCAATTCGATGACAGATGGATGAATTTCATGGGACTGGGAAAGTTCCTGCACCTCTGATTCAGATGAAGAGTTGGAGCATTGGCAGAATCGGTTGCATGAAGTATCTACACTACACTGCAACATGACGACTAAATCACTGCGCTTCATTTCGTCGGAGGTAAGGAAATTACCTTATTATGATGGGTTAATTGATATGGATAAGTTTTTGGATGCGTTTGAGCGTGAAGTCCCCAAGCATCACCGCTTCCAAGCATTACATTTTTCACTGCGAGCTACGCCTGCCATTAGGGGAGTTTTGAGGTCTAAAATGGGCCTCCTAAGAAACATGTACAACCAAAATAAACTTTATAAGAACCAATAGGATTCAAGATGATGATTTCAACCATGGGGAATGATTCACCATTTTTGGAGTAAAAAAGTACAAAGTTTAAAAAATAATAAAATAATAAAACTACTTTTTCAACTCGTATTTTCAACTTGTCTCCCTAAGGTTTTACTCAAATTTCAAGTGGGAGTACTCATTGGATGCAAATTTTAAATCCTCATCCAAGGAGTACCCATGTTGCATACTTTTGATGGGACCTGATACACAAAAAATGAGAAATACATGAAAAAAAACATGATTGCAATAACGTTTTTCATGTATTTATCATTTTTCATGTTGTAACGTTCATCAAAAGTATACAACATGGATACTCCTTGGATGAGGAATCAAATTATGAATCGAATGAGTGTTTCTACTCAAAATTTGAGTAAACCCATAGGGAGATATGTTGAAAATACAAGTTGAAAAAGTAGTTTTTCCCTTTTTCCTCTAAAATTTGTTGATGTGATCTAATCGTATTTTATTATTTCCACTATTATTTTATAATTTCCTTGGGAGGCCCAATTTAAATCTCGAAAATCCTCTAATGACGATGGTGGGCTATGCACAAGGATAGCTTTGATGGATGGCAAGATTACAAAAGGATGACGAGGTTGTGATTTGGATGCCCTAACACTCAATTGACTGAGAAATAAGATGGGAGGGATGATTCGTGCAATCACATCAAAAAATGGATTAAAGCTTATGGAGAGAAGCTGTAGCCGAGTGGGTACACCTCTTTTGTCATACTTTGGATACAATTCCTATGAATTGGTATCTGTAAATAGAGCTCCGCCATGGCACCGTTGAGTGGGATATATTGAACGAAGGATTCTTATTGACCTTTAGCTTTGAGGATGACTTTGCAAGCATTGATGAAGCATTGTAGGAAATCAAAGAGGTCATCTTCAAAACACTGCAAGAACCTATGGAATGGGTCCAGCTAGATTGGAACACCTAGCTATGCCATGCACTTGAATGTTATAATGTGACCACTGAAGAGGAGGATGATGATCCAAGGAATATTAATATTCCAAAGGCAAAGGGGTATCACGAAATCATAGGTCTACAAATAGAGAACCCGGACATCACCGCACCATTGAAAACAAAGCAAGTCAACATTGGTACCGAAGAAGAACCAATGTTTGCAAATATTGGAGATTATTCGGATGATGCCACTGTGGATAAAGTCGTTGAGTTACTCCGTGAATACCAGGATATTTTTCCTACTAAGTTTTTGGACCTGAAGGGCATAGTGGGCGACTTGGGTGTTATGAAGATTACTCTGAAGCCAAACAAAAGGCCTATTAAGCAGAGGCCATATCGTCTTAATCCCAAATACAAGGAAAAGGTTCGTCAAGAGTTGGATAAGATGTTGGAGGCGGGAAATAGAACCTATGGAGGAATCTGATCGGGTAAGTCTGATGGTGGTTCAGAAGAAGAAGTAGAAGGGTGAAATAAGGATTTGCATAAATCTAAGGAAGCTTAATGATTCTTGTGTCCATGACCCATTCCCGACGCCATTTATAGACAAAGCATTAGACAATGTTGGAGGGTAGGAGGCCTACTTGTTTACTAATGAATTTTTTGGGTACCATTAGATCAACATCGCGCCAGAGGATAGGAGAAAAACAACCTTCGCGATGGAATGGGGTTTTTTCTGGTATATTGTGATGCCGTTTGGACTCAAGAATGCACTTGCGATATTCTCTTGCATAGTTATAACAATTTTTAAGGAATTCATTCATAAGTTCTTCGAAGTATACTTTGATGATTAGACAGTGTTTGGGTTAGTGAAGTGCCATGTAGCAAGTCTGCGCTTGATGTTGGATACATGTCACAGGTACCAGATCATGTTGAATCTGAAGAAGTGCTTATTCTGTGTTCCCTTTGGGATTTTTCTGGGTCATGTGGTATGTAAGCAAGGATTGATGGTGGACCCTACAAAGATTGTGGTGATAGTAAATTTGGAGGCCCCAAGGAGCATTAAGTAGCTGCACATGATGCTGGGACATACTGGATATTACAGGAAGTTCATCAAGGCTTATGCTCAAAACACCACACCCATGGAGAAATTTTTGAAGAAGGACGCTACATTCTATTGGGATGAAGAATGTCAGTGTGGTTTGGATGTATTAAAAGAGAATATGGTCACTGCATTGATCTTGTTCTTCCCTAATTGCAAAAAGGAATTTCACGTACATGTTGATTCTTCGTGCATTGTGTTGGGTGCAGTGCTAACACAGGCCGATGAGGGAGAAATGGAACATCCTATAGCCTTCATGAAGAGGAAATTATCGAAGGCCAAGAACAATTACTCAATGACAAAGCACGGAGGGTTGGCTATTGTGTACGCACTTCAAAATTTCAGGCACTATCTATTGGGTGGAAATTTCAAAATGTACACATCTCATTCTCCCTTGAAATACCTGGTCAATAAGGCTGTGTTCGGGGGGGAAGATCTGCATATGGCTGCTACTATTCTAGGAGTATGAATTTGAGGTAATTGTGAAGTCAGGGAGGTTAAATGCAGGACCTGATCATCTGTCGTGAATCGAAACTGGAGAGTAGCCTACTAATTTGGAGGAAGGGTTGCCAGATGTGCATCTCTTCGAGGTCAGCATAGAAAATAATCATTTTGTAGATATTATCCACTTTTTGACTACGGGGATGGCACCAGAAGGGTATACAAGTCAGCAAAAGAAGGAAATAGTAGTGCACGCGGCAAACTTCTCAGTGATTGTGGGACATCTATATAAGATGGGTGTAGATGAGATATTGCAATGATATGTGCTAGATTTTGAGAGAGATAGCATCCTCGTTGAAGCTCATGGTAAGGCTGCGAGAGGACATTATGTAGGAAAGGTGATTGTGTAGAAGTTTTTGCATGCCGGTCTATGGTGGCCATTGCTGCATAAATATTCCAAGGTTTATTGTAGGGCATGTGATGCATGTCAAAGAACAGGCAAACCATCATGGAGGGATGAATTTCCACTGAATCCCCAAGTATCTTTGCAGCCATTTGGAAAACGGGTGATTGATTTTGTTGGGCCAATTCAGCCACTAGGGAAGAAAACTGGTGCACACTATATCATCACCGCAATAGAATATCTAACCAGATGGGAAGTGGCATAGCCGGTTAAGGATTGTACAGGGGCTACAAAAACAAAGTTTTTGTTTGAGTATGTCTTAACAGGATTTGGCTGCCCAAAGGTGTTGATGAGTGATCGAGGTACGCACTTCCTAAATGAGACGATCATCACGTTAACAAAAGCATTCCAAGTCGACCATCAAAAGAGCTCTCTGTATCATCCACATGCTAATGGAATAGTCGTGGCCTTTCGAGAACGCGGTGATGAAGATTTGCAATGCACAACAAAATGACTGGGATGTGAGGATACCTATAGTGCTATGGGCTTACAGGACTACTTGTAAAAAGCTGACATGGTAGAAACCTTTTAGATTGGTATATGGTGTAGAAGTTTTAATGCCGATGGAATATATTGTGCCTAGTCTACGCATAGTGGCACTGACGAATATGGCAGATTGCAAGGCCTTGGAGAAACGGCTCGCGTAGCTGATGGAGCTCGAAGAGGATAGATTTTTGGTTGGATTTCATCAACAAGTACAGAAGGAACATGAAAAATCATGGCACGATCGACACATCAAGCTTCACACGTTCAAGGTAAATGATCTAGTTTTGTTATATGATAGTAAATTCACTAAGTTTCTGGGGAAATTTTAGATGCATTGGCTAGGGCCATATATTATCAAAGAAATTACAGATGGAGGCACAGTCCAGCTCATGAAGCTGAATGGAGAACCCTTTCCAGGGAGATTGAGTGGAAGCCGATTGAAGATATATACAGGGGATCGTATGCAGTGACTACATTGTGGCAGGACAGTCTTAGTGCTCCAGGTAGTTGCAAGGGAGCGTGGACTCTAAACTACACTGCCAGGTTTGGAGGACTATGCAGAAGGCAGGCTATGCGGAAAATGGTGAAGTTGCAACATATGAAGATGCATGCAGGAAGATGCGCCACGCAGCGCAGTAGGAAAATGACCATTGGAGTCATTTTTCATGATTTGACAGCTAGAAGACGGTTAAGGGGAGCTGGCTGGCGGTATTTAAGGCAAAAATATTTGAAGATCTATCGTCAAAATGTCATTGATTGTCAAAATTTGGGGCGAACAGTTGGATTTGAATTCAAATACCCCTATAAATTACATGTGTTGGTCCAACGGAGGACACTTTGCACCCTTACGGTTTTTGCTGAAATTTATTGTCCATCACCAATGAGCTGAGAGTTTTGGGTATAATTCTTCGACCACATAGATGTTTCTCTAGAAGCCTGTGAATTGTTGATTGAAGAGATGACTACCACCAACCTTACCGATGCTGTGAGTTCTGAAGCCACTATATCCGATGCTCCAAGACCGGAAATCTCCAGTGTTGAAGCTATGCCGGCGATACCTGATGAGCACTAGTATTGCAACAAGAATGCTGCAACTCCTGGGGCTACCAACTTTACTTTACCAACCCGGGGTTCGTACAAACTTGGAGGTGACAATGTTGTACACACAAGTAAAAGTTGTGGGTCTGCTCTTTATCACTGCTCAACTAGCAATAGACCACTAGGGTTTTTCAAGCCGGGCTTCTATGGATTCAGAAGAAGCTTGATCACTCATGAGAGAAAGAGAAATCTACTCTAAGAGAAAGCTTGTCTACTGCAGTATGGAAGAAGACTGAAATCAAATGCTAAAAACACACCATTTTCTAACTAACTGCTAAGAGACTATGCTTCAAAAAGGATGCTAAGTTAACATGTATGCAATCCTAATGTCCTAAGCATGTAAATTCAAAACATCAAACATCCTACTATTGTGCATGCAACTGACTAAAATAAATATGTTTTTCTTTTTGTTTTTTTTTTAATGGAAAAGTGTGAAAGATAATCTTTTTTCGTGATGTGGCAAGTGGCTAGGGGATGCTGGTGAATCGTTAGAAGGTTGGGGAGACTAGTAGGTGACATTTTCTAGCTTCCTAGAGGCTTTTCCCTCAATTCAGCCTCAAAACAGGCCACTATAGCAAAACCTACAAGATTCCCTGTATTTCTACAAGATACAGCCAAGAGAAAAAGGATGGGTGTTGAAGGTGATGGAAGGCTTAGGGAAGGTGGTTGGTGGATGGAATGAGGCAAGGAAATAGCTAGGATCACTCCAAAACTCAAAACCAAAGTTGGAAGATGGCTAGATTTTCTCAACAAGCTTGGATAAGTTTCCTTGTAAAATGATGAAATTGGTGAGGGTCTTAGTGAAAGCAAGGAATGATCATGGATGAATGAATTTGGAAGGAGGTTGTTGACTATGATATCTCTCTATAATTCTAAAACACCTGCACTGCATCAAACATTGATATTTACCCAAAAATCATGTAAACAAGAAGAATTTCAATGACCTAGGAAAGCAAAGTTTAATGAGCTAGTTGTCTACTTCATGCATGAAGAAAACCTGCAGAATAAGATGGAATCATTGATGAGATTTAATGTAAGACTGAATATGGAAGAAATGATAACTAAATCCTAGTCTTGCAAATTGATCAAATGCTAGCCTATATACAGGAAACCCTAAATTCTATGGGAAAGTAGAATTCTGTCTTTTTGGGGCTGCATGGAAGTTCTTTCCTCAAATCATGATCCCTAAAGGATGAAGTGAGGCCAAAACACCTATTGACAACTTTTTGATGTTCCTTTATCTCTTCTAAACTACTACCAAAGTAAATCAAAATGGAAGAAATCTAATAAGAAACTAATCAACTCTACACTACTTCCAATGAAATAATCCTAAAGGCAATTCAATCATTGAGCTATGAAATCAATATAAGCATACAAATACAAGAAGAAGAGCCTTTGCTGCTAGGGTTGGGCCCTAAGCCAAGAGCTTCAGCCCTCTAAGTTAACTTAGTATTGGATCAAGAAAATGGTCATTCTCATTATCAAAACATAAAATTACATAGCAATGTCTTCCACAAGTCTTGAACTCGAAAATGACTAAATTTTTTTACAGAAAAAAAATCGAATCCTAATGAGGCTCTTGGCCTCTTTATTTATACCAATGAAGTCTCCATGACTTCCTTAAATATAGGGAAGATTGGCTCCCAAACTCAAGATAAACTAACTCTTTAACTGTCTCTTTCTCAACTGCCTTTTGATATCCATGACTTGGTTGCGTGTACACTGAGATAGTGTGATTGATGGAGGAATATTCGAATGAGGGAGGAGTAAATGAGGCGGATTTACATCCTACAATCTCTCTTCGTTGTCTTACTCGAGTTTCAGACCTTAATCTAGCCAAAATTGCCCAATTTTCTCTCATAAACCTGCATTGAATGAACATTAGTCCACTAGGCATAATATCTCAGTTTAATTGATCTCATTAAACAAAATATAATCAAAATATGTAATAAATTGTCAGAAGAGTTGATTTGACTAAGCTAGGAGGTGAATTAAGGTCCATATAGTTAACCAATGATGAGGATCATCATCACCCCCCTACTGAAAGTGTTGCTTATCTAATGAGCAACTCAATCAATATCCATGTCTTTCATAGCTCTAGTGGCCTCGCTGACATCCCATGCTTCTTCTGTAGTTTCCTCTTCTTCTTCTTACAATACTGCCTTCCTTTCTATCTCCTCCCACTGCTTTCTTTATTCCTCCTCCTTCCTTCCTTCTAATATCCCTAAGATCAGTGGTGGACTAAGTCTCAAGCCAATCCATTTGACTTTGAGTCTTTGGAGAGTTTGCTTGTACATTGGTGTCATGTTTAGTGCTTCTCTCATTATTTAAGGAGAATGGTACTCTTTCATTTTCAATCTGTATGGAAAATTATTCCATCTCCTTTGGCAAGCTTACATGCTTTCATCCCCTAACAGCCTGAACATATAATCAAAATGTGTAATTTCTTTCTCTTGGGCAGCAAGATAACTTGGTGCAACTTGACGGTCATTTTCAATTAAGTTATGTGTGTTGATGAAAGCCATTGGATTTGACTGCTTAGCTCTTATCATGAGAGGATCTATTGTTCCCTTTCCATTACCTTCTTCATTTCTATAGCCATTTCTTCCTCATGGTTCATCCATTATGTCAAAGCCATCAACTATAAATCCCCTAGTTTTGCATTAGGGTCCCATACATTCAAATCTGTCAAGGCTAAGTTATGTAGGTAGAACTCAAACATCTTAACCCTATCCTCAAATGTGCTTTGATCACAAAGATCAATTAATTGTTTATAATCATGGAATTTCATAGTGCCCCTCTGTGCTAGGGTCTTGATTTGGAACTATAGCCACTGCTCCTTAAGGTATAATGCATAGGACTTAGTTGGCATCCTACACTAGATTGCCTCTAAGGATAGACTGGCCATCGATGCCAATTTATTCTCTCTTTATTGTAGTTTTCCTTTCAACCATGCATTTTCTACCTCCAACTGAGGTTTCATTATGGCCTCTCTATCCTTCAGGTTGCTCAGTTCTCTGCCCATCTCTTTGACCTTTTCCTCCATGTGACCTATATCCTCCACTCCCTTGGACTTGGAAATCTACATCCATCTATGTGTTCTTGCTCTTTCTTTCTCAAGCTCAAAGAATAATGGGATGCAAAATTTTTGTGGAATAACCCTACCCCCTTAAATAAACCTATAGTAGGAGTCAAGGTTAGGTTTAGGACTAGGTTCCCTTAGCTTTAGATCCTCCTTCTTTGTTTCTTGTTGCATACTCCCTTCTTTAACCAATTTTTGAGTTTCCTGTAGTTTTAGCAGAGTTTCTTGTAGGATTACCTCTGCTTCCTGTAGGTCCTGTTGTGTATCCTGCAGGATGCCCTTTCCTTTGGATGAGGCAGATATAGTCACATGCCTTCTGACATAAGTAATAGGAGACTTAGGGGAGGTTTGTCTTGAGGATCCTTCTCCTTGAGTTTTCAAAAGAGGAGCCATATTCTCCTACTATTTAGGTGAGTCCTCAATAAAAATAGGAACCTCGGTGGGAGTTTGAGGTTTTCTCTGCCTTATTATTGTACTTTCTCTTGTCCTAAAGTACAATGGAGTTTGTCTTTGTCTTTTAACTTTTTGTTTGATAGGGGTGCTAAGGGCAGTGAGGGAAGCTGTTGCCTCTTTCTCAGTGGGTTCTAGAGACATGTTGGGTGACTCCTCCTTGTCTTCTTCCTCCTCTTTTCCATTCCCCTTTTCATGTTTGTCTTTCTCCTCTTCTTCTCCCTCCAATTCCTCACTTTATTCATCAGTTTCCTCCTTGGCATCTCCTTTTGTCTCTTCA
Organism: Pinus tabuliformis; assembly: GCA_031772625.1. Taxonomy (NCBI): domain Eukaryota; kingdom Viridiplantae; phylum Streptophyta; class Pinopsida; order Pinales; family Pinaceae; genus Pinus; species Pinus tabuliformis. Next base: position 860,766,631 of record CM062817.1, on the reverse strand, counting down.
CCATTTTCCTTATCTTTTCTTCCTCTTCTTCCTCATCTATTTCCTCTTCATCCCTCTCTATTTCTTATTCATCTGTTTCAGTTTCTTCTTCATCCCTTTCACTGGAAGTAGGGCTCTTGTCATATTCGAGGGCTTTAATATCCTCCTCTGTTTGCATGTCTCTGAAAATTGCCCATGTGATAGGAATCCTGAGGTTTTGGAGGGCATCTTCTATGATGAGTCTAATTAACCCATGATGGGCTAGTTGTTGGTGATTTCCTTCCTGGACCTTCATTCTCATATCTATCATTGATTGAAGAAGGAATTAGGGTATGATGAGTCTGTGGTGAGGAGGTGTATCTGCTCCAAACCTCAATTCTTCAAGAAACCTAAAGTGGTACCCATATACCACACTATACCTACCTTCACATGATATATATTTTATAAGGTGGTAGTTTATTTCATTCCAAGGATAGGGTAGGATTTCTCTCCTCACTCCATTTTTTTCTTCCATGGCTTCCTCTCCATCTAAAAATAATTTCTTCTTTGCAGTTTGGCTATTTCCCTTATCCTCCTTTCTCCAAGGCACTCCTAAGGGAAGTGTGGTAATTCTTCCTATGGGTTCAGGGGTGAGTTCTATGGAGAGGCCTCTCACAACAATAGTGGCATGGGTCCTAGTCAGTGGAATGAGGGAGAGAGAAAAATCTTTGGCTACTTCATCATCATACCCCCTCAATTTCTCAAATAAACCCATCCAATTATGCCTTGTAAATATCACTAGCATAGGGGAGTTCTAATGAATCCTCACGGTGTTGATGGGCTCCCTTATATTAAACCCCCCTATCATTTTTTTTGATGGATGGAGGAGTGTAGATGTCTGAGACAAAATTTAATGAAGGATGAAATTTAATTGAAAGTTATGTCTATGCAATTCTCTTATGCTACAATCACGTTCAAAAAACTAGAAGATTTTTTTATGTTCCTTTCACTTGGAAAAATATGGGGAGATGTAGAGCCTACCTCCTTAACACTACTTGATGAAGACACTCTCTAATTTTCCCTTCTGAAGTTGCTCACTGCCAATCCTATAGACTGCATGATTGTATCCTATAGGATTTCCTGTAGGATCTTGTAGGTGGTCTTGCGCAGGAAGAAAATGAAATTTTCCTTTCCTGTAGACTACCTGTTGGGCGTGGGATCCCCCTTAGGCAAGTATTCGGGCTTAAAGCCCAAGTTTTGACTAAGTCCATTGTAAAGACTTTGCGATTTGTGGGTGTGGAGTGCAAAGATGGTAAATGAGTCAGAGGGTTGTCCACCCTCATTTTTGTAATGTAATGTCAGTTTGAGAGATCTACCCATGGTCCGCGGACCATGGGATTGTATAAATAGAGAAAAGCTGTAATGTAAAGAGAGATCACCTAAGGATATAATGAAGACATGAAGAAATGAATCTATGAATCATTGAGTCAAAGTGTAAGTTGTGTCTTTGGGTCGTAGAGTAGGAGAAGGCTCTGCAGCTGAGTGCACAGGGCAGGTTGAGTCTATAACCAAGTAAAGCATTAATAAAGAGAAGTTTTACTCTATTTCTATGTATCTTTTTATGTTTTATTGCATTGAGGTGTTTTGGGTATGAATTGTAAGTTTACTATTATTTTACTACGCAAACTTATATGAATGTGCTAACGAAAGTAACTATAATATAAGGCATCTGTTTATGCGAAGATAACTAATTGTTATAAGCAAATAAGTAAGATCCACAGCAGAACTTGGGGAGATAATGCAGAACGCTACCTTAGCAGTGCAAAAGTCCCACAGCCCCTGGTTAGGGCTACACAAAGTCAAGTATAACAAGGGCGCGAAGGCCTCGTAGGTCAAGAAAGTGAGCGAAGTGACCTGCATGAAGGTATTCACAGTTGGACTAAATCAAACCCTCTGACATCTCAAGGGTGCAAAAACATAGTTCCAACGTCCCCCCATATTGATTTCTGTGAGACCTCAGTCCGCACTCTACAGACTGTTGCTGAAAGGGCTAGTGGTACAGGGATTTGTTTGGCTAATTATCTTTGAACCTGGGTCAGGCCCCTACAAGCCAACAAATGGTTTCATTGCCAAGACTGGAATCTGCATAGAGATGTTTAATGTCGTATCACTGGAATCCAACTAGAAAGAAATGGAATATTGGTTGGATAGGAAGATTCACGAGTTCGCGGCACAGGAGAACAGGAATCCATGACTATTAAAGGAAAAGTGGTTAGACTGCTACCTATACAAAGAGATCCATGAAATTTTCTTTGCATATTTCCCTACTGAGCTATATGAGTGGATTGTGAAGCTAGTAGATAGCCAAGGAAGTTGGAAACTCAATAATTATATTGTGTGGACTCCAAAGTTGGTGCGCAGATTGGAAGTATCGGAGGATAAGATCGTGCGTGTTGTTGGTCATGGCTTAATCAAATCATAGGAGGATTCATTACTAAGTTTGTGGTAGATACTTCAGTTAGCTATAGCGAGGTAGAGGGACGCTTCCTAAAAGGACCGCGAGGTAAGTACGTTAAGTCTCCGAACACTTGGATTAAGATGCTACTGTGTTAAAAACAGGCTATGTGAATACATTGATGTTCGGGGCTACGCGAAGTGGGAGAATTTACAGGAATGAAAGTAGTGAAGAACTAGAAACTAGCCCCTTTATTTCACCTCCACGAGGGGATGAGGAAGAGCTCGCGAAGGTCTCACCAAGAAGTGCGATCAATTTGATGAGATAGAGGATTTTGCACATGCCATACCCACCCACACCATTACCAGCTTCACCGCCTTCACCCCCATCTTCACCCACACCACCTCTGCCACCATCGTGAGTCGATATGGCAAGCGCGATAAAGTTTCCAGTATTCAAGGGAATAGGAAATGAAGATCCAAACCAGTTTTGGTTCATGATAAGGGTTGTATGAGAAGCAAAGGGAGCTATAGATGATAACATAAAGAAAGCAATGCTGGTCAGAACTCTGCAAGATTGCGTACTGACCTGGTATATTAAGTATTCTAATGACAATTTGAATGTAGGGGTCGCGGATATCCAAATTGCACTGAACAAAGAATTTAGTAGGCCAAAGTTAGAGGCGCAGTCAATAATTGGGTTCAAGGAGATCAAAATTCTGTTAGGCAAGACTCCTTAGGAGTTGGACCAGAGACTGAAGTGTACAATTTGTGAAGCCAATATGACTTTGACGAATGGACAACACCGTGAATGGTTTGTAGCATCACTAACGCCACATTTGAGGAACACGTTGTCACAATACAGATTAATGACTCAGGCAGAGGCCTTGGAGATCGCAATGAGACTGCATGAGACCCCAATACATGACCCTAACTTGGGAGTTCAACAGATCCATGCGCAGTTGAAAAACTTATGCCTTGAGATGTAGAGTCTAAAACAAGATAGGGCAGCTCGACCGAAGGTGTGCAAGGAAGTATGGAGCGTAAAGTGCAAGGGTCAGGGACATGATAAGGACCATTGCCTGGTGTTCATGAATTACCTCACGGGAGGAGGGTCGATGTCATTAAGACCATAGGCACAAGTAGGACCTAGCGCGGCACCTAATTTGTGGTGCACAATTTGTCAAATGGGAGGGAAGCATATTACGGACAACTAACATCTATTGCAAAAGTACACACAGAATTCGCAATAACTGTTCTATAATTTCGATAGATCAGCGAGACATGATGACCACACCTATAGAAGCTATGAGCTAATGATGGATAGGACTCCCACCTACAAAGTCCAGGCTGAAACGCGGCCCCTTGACCAAAATGCAGGAATGGAACGAACCAGATTTCAGGGGTGCAGACGATGCCGAGGTGGAGGAGGACCTGGAAGAGGTTGCGAACACCTGATATGCTACAATTGTGGAGGGATAGGACATTATGCCCATGATTGTACGAATCCGACGCATGCATCATGTCTGTATTGTACCTTGTTGGATCTTGATACGAAGGATTGTCCGACACTAATAGCAAGGTTGTGCAACAAGGGAGCACTCCGACCTCCCCCAACTTAGAACCTGTAGATGATGAGGTCTGAGTCACACGAGGAAGACCCTAGCGTGAACATTGTGCTCTGAAGTGGCATTAAGACAGGAGATGATAAAGGCAAGTAGCCTGAAGATAGTACTTGGGTTCACATGGCTTCGATGAAAGAACTAGAGTTTGATTTGGAGCCGCTAAGGAAACCTTCATGGACGCCAAGAGGAGCTTCACTGATGACTACATTCTAGGAAGCAAAGATAGAACAGAGCCAGAAATGGACCCATCGATGCTCACAACATTCCTAGAAACATGCATGAAGCTATTGCGCGATAGTAAGGCTGTAAAAGGATTGCAGGAACTCATTAATAGATGCGCTGGGACCGCGCCATGAGAACCGCACGTAGTCGAGAAGATTGGAAAGCATGCAATAAGGACGGGAAGAGAAATGAGGTTGACAGCATAGATTGGAGAATATGAGATGGACCAAGTGATTTTGGACCTAGGATCGGATGCTAACATTCTACCGAAGTAGACATGGGAGCACATGGGAAGGCCTATGCTGCAATGGTCTCTTATCCAGCTACGAATGGCAAACCAGCAAAAGATAATACCTATGGGGAGATTGCTGGGAATCACAGTGGATATTGAAGGGGCAAGCGCTCTAGTAGAATTTGAAGTGATAGAGATTGTTGATGATAGCAATCCTACCACGTGCTCTTAGGAATTGATTGGGCCACTGAAATGAACAATATGATTAACCTAAAGAAGTGCAAGATGATTTTTGAGAAAAAGTCCCTGTGTGTAGTCGTACCTTTAGTCCTTGTAGAAGGATCGAACTACACAGAGCCGGTGTGCGACTATGAAAGTGACAATGACTTGGACTGCATCTACAAGTGCGCGAGAGCAAGACTAGGTAAATCCCATCGTGGGTGGACAAATCTCATGGGAGCGTGAAAGCTCTTGTACATCGGATTCAGACGAGGAGATAGAATGATGGCAGAACCGATTACATCAGGTAACCACGCTAAACTGTAAGATGATGATAAGATCATTGCACTACGTATCGATAGAGGTAAGGGATCTACCTACCTATTATGGGTTAAGTGAGGTAGATACTTTCTCGAATAGATTTGAAAGGGAGGTGCCAAAATAGAAACATTTCGAAGCTTTGAAATGGGTCCTGCACGCTACGCCTGTGAGGTGGTGGCGTGCACACCAAGGAAGCTTTGAGGACTAGCATGAATGTAGGGGAATGATGTGCATGTGTTTCAGGAAGCCTCAGATGTGATTAAAAGACAAGAATTCCAGACGGAACAGTCTGCGCGCGCACCCGTCTAGATGGGTACATGCATATGTTAAAAAACCTGTGTGGACACACATGGACTTCACATTCAGAAACACGGTCAATACGCATGTGTGGGCAAGGAAATTGCACAAACGATCCCTCCAATTGGGACAATGGAGTGTGGAAAGAACGACTGTGCAGAAGGATATCCATGTAGAAGCCTTTAGCGGAGTGTGTGAAGCACTGCATAGGATATATAATATGCAGCGGAGTGATTGGGACCTGTGCGTACCAACAGTTCTATGGGCTTATAGGACAACATGCAAGAAACTGACGGGATAGACACCTCCAAGGCTGGATTATGGATCGAATGTTGTCGTCCCAATAGAGTATAATATGCCTAGTCCACACATAGTAGTGCCAGTAGATATGATGGCTCGCGGAGCTTTGGAAGAATGGATAGCACAACTGAATGAAGAAGAACACTTGTGACCTGAAGAAGAAATCCAACAGGGTGATCTTAGGCTCCAAGAAATCATGAAAGAAAGAGTACGCTTAAGGGAGAAAAGTGCTTTGGTGGAAGCTGAAGTCAAGAAGCTTGAGGAAGAAATACAGAAGAATTTTATTGATAAGAAAATCAGGATGATAAAATAGGGTGTGCATGACTACGGTGACAAATTTGGGGACTACCACCGATAGTTGATCAACTTGATGCCTTCAATTGGACTGTATATTACTAAAGGGATCACCCATGGTGGCGCAATGCAAATGGTGAAGTGTGTGACGTAGACAATAAAAACAAAAGGCGGATTTGTTCCAGGGAAAGTGATGGATGACCGGTTGGAACCCTATACAGGTGGCGAGCCACCTAACCAGCTGTAGGAAGTGCAGTCTTAGTGCTCCAAGCAGTTGAAAGGAGGCGCGGGACTATAAAATACTCTGCCCAAGAGCTGTGCGATGTCAGGGTTGCGCATAGGAGCAAAGTTTCACAAGGTCCGCGACCACACAAGGGGCGCTGCGCTGTGGCGCGGGTTGGCTAGAAAGTGACCGTTGTAGTCACTATTCACGATGCAATGATTGACTTGAGACCAAATGGAGTGGGAAGCAGGCATTTAAGATGCACTTTATGGGAAATACTTGGGAAAATATGTTGCCAAGGGAGCATTAATGGGCTGGTTTTAGGGGGAACGGTCGAATTCAAATTCAAAAGGTGTTATAAATTACAAAGGGCTGCCCAACAAACAACACTTGGTCATTTGTGAATTGAGTTTTCGTATGCCCTGAGTATCCTGAATCGGGACCTGTTTGTCCTATGGAAAGTGTTGGTTAATCACCTAAGTGAACGGGTGAGAGATTTCTAGACGAATGAGATGGAAACATCTGAGGAAGCCAGGGAAATCGCGGAGATGACCGCCGAAGAAGCCGCATAGGCCCTGACCATAGAAAATTCCCCTGAAGGCACTGGGATTTTTGCAAAAATCCCTAAATCATCACACATAAACAACCAATGGTTCCGGTGCGTGTGTCCCCACGAAACCTGCTGTGAACCAGATTAACAATGGACGAAAAAGGGAAACTGGTTAACCTAGAAAACGACGAGGAGGAAGAAGTCCTTGACGATCTCATAATTGAAGAGGATGAGGACAAGGGCATGGAGGAAGAAACTGAGGCTACGCACCCTCCAACAAAGCTGCCCACATATGACCCCCGACGGAAGGGGAAGGCAAATGTGCCCAATGACCTCGATGAGTGTAAGCGATCTCTACAGACTCTGCTCCTCCTAGACGATATCATTTTTTAGGGAACGCACTTGGGACAGGTGCCGAATTTCAAGTTTGGAGATTGGTATCTCACCGAAAATGAGAAATTCCCTCACCTGGCAACCACACAACTCATGAAGCTGAAGCAGAACACCACGGCGGGAGTTATAGAATTAGAGCCACGCAAGTGGTTATGCAGAGTTGAAAAGGCAGGGTTGCTAAACCTTCTCTGGGTGTCGCATTACTACTGTGCCTTAGTGACTATCTTCATCATCAGGCAGCTCCTCTGCCTGGTGCATGGTGGGTGTTTGTTGCTGGAGGAGCCCATCCCCATCACAGGCCACCTCATTCATCGAATTACGCGGTTCTCGTGTAAAGGGGAGGACCCTGCAGTCATTTCGAAGGGTAAGAGTAGTGATTTGGCCATCGCAGAGGCCATGAAAAAGAAATACAGGCTAGAGAAGAATAAAAAGGGCTATGCCATATCCAACATCAACAACAAAGCAATCAAAGTTGCGACCCAGATACTGGCAAGTAAGCTCATGCAGAAGTGTCGCGCGGATGAGGTGCCCGTGTCACTGGTGGCACTTGTTGAACAATGTGTAGAGGGTGTCTATTTTAAATGGTCTGAGTTCTTGTGCAAGGAATTCTTGGAAAATTGCTGTGAGGCACAGGAACAAGGGAAAACCTTCCACTATGCATGCCTTCTTCTATCCATGAAGACAACCAGTTCCCCATAATTGCAAGGGATCTCCCAGAGGCCGTGAAGTACGCTTCACTATGGGCCACTAAAGACATCAACCAGATACGTGACATCAAAGTATTATGGGTGTTCATGGAAATGAACATTAGAATGGGGATTAAATGCAAGTCGTGATTATCACCCACTGTCCATAATAGCTTGCAAAGTTTAGTAGAGTTTAAATTGGACTTTCATCACATCTACCTCAGGGCATGCAAGGACCCTACCAAGAGGTGGACTGAGCTACCCTACATAGCCACAAATGATGTGATCTTCGATGTACTAGAGACATGGCCACCGGAATGGCGCACCCGAGACATCTCCGCGGTGGAAAAGTCTGTTTCGCAGAAGAAGGAGGAGGCCAAACTACACATGGCATAGTTGGCAGAAAAGAGAAGGGAAGAAGCAACAATAACAAAGGCACAGGAGGCACGGGACACTGCACAGACTGCAGAAGAACAGAAAAAGGCTACATCAGCAGCACAGAAGGCAACAGAAAAGGAGCATAAGGGCCAGAAGTTACCTTTGGCCGAGCAGGAATAGGAGATGGAAACTAAGGTAGAGGAGGGTAGCACAGACCCACAAACAGCATCGACACTATTAAAGCAATAGTGCCCAAGCATGCAGATGGGGTCGTGCAAGAAGGTAAAAGCGTCGAAGTTTTCTATCGACCCGATTACCCTTACTGAGGGGGATCTACACGATATAGGGGAGACGGTGTGTGACGTCACCATAGAGGCCCTCCAGAACTCTGCGGATGAGAACCATATTGTGTTTGGGGCCCTCCGAGCATAGATTCAGGAGTTGTAGGTGTGCACTCCTCAAGATGGTACACTCTTGACCAGCCTCGCAGTAGGAACAACCACAACCGAGGAAATGCTGCGTGCTCATATGGCCAACACAATAGTGTTGCTAGAAGAGGCACTAGTTACAGCAAATGAGGCCGACACGCCTATAGTTAGTACATTGAAAGGTATAGGGATCAACATGGTTGCACTCCTGGGGGAGACGCTCTATGTTCTGTAGGATGGGATTACTGCAGAACTATGGGCTAGGGAGACTCGTACACTGCAGGTGCTGAGTGAGCAGAAGATCAACATGGATCAGTTGTGCTTGCAACGTGATGAGGTCATATCTCAGAATAGGCAGATGGTGCAGGTACTGGAAGAAGCCTGCTAGATGGTCCCTGAGCTGGCCATACTAACAGAAGCACCAGAAGAGGTGCACATCTAGAGATTAGCAGCAGGGGTGCGTGAGGCATGAGAAGAAATGGCCAAGGTTTAGCTGGAGCTGAACCTTCAGATAGCAAAGCTGCGATTGAAGGCACAACCATCCACTTCTCCAAGGGTAAGGGAACAATGCACCAATGCCATTACATCGGGGATGGAGGAGATCAGCAGTGCAGTCAGTGACTACACCAGAATGCTGGAAGAATCATTCGAGGTCCTCACCAATCTACAAGAGGACCCGAACATACAGCGCTTAGAAATAGAGGCGCGTGAGCTACAACAGTAGTATGAAAGCATCAAAGGGACCATGCAAACAGTGGTCCTCACACAAAGGCTCGCACAAATGCAACAGGCCAAAGCATTCAAGGAGCAAGTAGACACAGCGCGACACAGAGAAGTAGTTTTGAAGGCATGTGTTCAGCCTTGGATCGACGAGGCCTTTGCAGTCACTGCAACAATTGAAGGTAAGCTCGCATGGATGCAGGGGACGTGGGAACAGATATAGCGGAGTAGTTCCGACACTACAATCTCGAAACAATGAGTACAGGAGATTCATCAGGCCGCCGCTTAGTGCACTACCAACCTTACAACCATCCGAGCAGAGTTGGAGGATCTTTGCGTGAAGATCTTCGCACCGACAGAGTGACTTGAGGGCAAGTCACAATGTTTGTGTTGGGGGCCTATTGGGCGTGGGATCCCCACAAGGCAAGTTTTGGGGCTTTAAGCCCAAGTTTTGACTAAGTCCATTGTAAAGACTCCGCGATTTGTGGGCGTGGAGTGTAAAGATGGTAAATGAGTCAGATGGTTGTCCGCCCTCATTTTTATAATGTAATGTCGGTTTGAGAGATCTACTCAAGGTCCGCGGACCATGGGATTGTATAAATAGAGCAAAGCTCTAAGTGTAAAGGGAGATCATCTAAGGACAGAATGAAGACATGAAGAAATGAATCTATGAAGCATTGAGTCGAAGTGTAAGTCATGTCTTTGGGTCGTAGAGAAGGCTCTACATCTGAGTGCGCAGAGGCCTAGTAGTCTGCAGCTGAGTGCGCGAACCCCTGCAGCTGAGTGCACATGGGAGGTTGAGTCTGTAACCAAGTAAAGCATTAATAAAGAGAAGTTTTACCATATTTCTGTGTATCTTTTTCTGTTTTATTGCATTGAAGTGTTTTGGGTATGAATTGTAAGTTTATTGTTATTTTACTACGTGAACTTCTATGAATGTGCTAAAGCAAGTAACTATAATATAAGGCATATGTTTACACGAAGATAACTAATTGTTCTAAGAATTTAAGTAAGATCCACAACAGAAATTGGGGATATAGCATAGAACGCTTCCCTCGCACCACAAAAGCCCCACAGCGCTTAGTTAGGGCTGCTCGAAGTCAAGTATAACAAGGGCACGAAGGCCTCGCAGGTTAGGCAAGTGCGCAAAGTGACCTGCACAAAGGTATTCATGGTTGGACTAAATTGACCCCTCAGACATCTCAAGGGTGCAAGAACCTGGTTCCAGCATCCCCCCATACTTCTTCGGGTGAGACCTCAGTCCGCGCTCCATGGACTGTTGCCGAAAGGGCCAATAGTACACAGATTTGTTTGGCTAATTAACTTCAAACCTGGGTCAAACCCCTACAAGCCAAAACTACTTGAGGGCCAAGAGTGATTTTTCTAGTGTGAGCCTCAAGAATGGGAATGCTTCTATGCATGGGGATCAACGTTTATTTCCTCATATGGGTGATTTGAGTGAGGTGGTGTGTTGGCAGCCGAGGTACGAATATCTATTTTTGGACCGTTGGTCCCACTAGCACATCATCATTCTCCTCACCTCGTAATCAACTCCCACTTCAGGAATCCGTAGCTTAACTACTTTTGACCTCATCCTTCTTTTCCTTCACTTGACTGTTGCCACATGTGGAAGGACTAACTGCTTTCTCCACGTTGACTAAATGAAGGTAGCCAAGATAACTAGCCACCTTTCTCTTATAAACCAACTCACTCACAACTTTTACATCTTTTGATAAAATTATGCTAATGAGAGAGTGGAAGTGAGATACTTACTTGTGGTAATGATACCTTGATGCATTTTGTTGAAGAAATGAAGTATTTGTTGTGTGTTGGCTACATGTGCTTTTCTCCCTTTTTTTTATTATCCCTTTGATGTTTTTATTTGATGTGCAGGTACCTGGTGTTGATGATGATGATGATGACGTTGCTAGGCTCTAGAGAAGCTTCTTCTACCTTTGGATCTCCATGCTTGAAACTGACTGCAATCTGTGATTTTTGTTTTGTGGGATAGGCTGCTTCAAGATTTCTTACGGGATGCCCTGTAGCTGCTTCTCCCTCAAAAATTTTAATCATTTTCTACTGCTGTTACTTGAGGATGATTGGCATGGGAAGAGAAGTGGTCTAGGAATTTGTGCATGAAGAAAAATAACCTTCAGGTGTTGTCCCCTTTCTCTCTATCTTCATCCTCTTTTCTTTGTGTTTTTTTTCCTTGAAAACTACAATTTTTTGAAAATTGACTTTTGTGATGAATGTAGGGGTGATCATGGTGGACAGAGGTATGGTGATGAGATGGTGAAGTAGGGATTTACTTTTTGACATGGGTAGGTAATTCCCTTTCTCTAGGGTAACTGCTTTTAGGATTCCCAAGCCACTGTAATTCCTACAGGATCATCCTCTAGGTTTTTAGGGAATCCTATAGAAAACACACAACCCTTGCAAACTGAGGCAAATGACTGGAGAATTGGAAGGAATGATAGAATGATGAAGGATAATGAATGGAGGAATAAAAATATGAGCTTAATAGGTCCCTTTTGATTATCTTTTGTTGCTTTGATCATCCTCTTGCTGACCTGCAAATAATATTTTCATCATTTCTCTTTTCTTTTATTTTTTTTTTTATTTTTTTTTATTTTTTATCTATTTTTATTGAAAACAACTAGTCTACCTCCAAGAGGATTTCATCCTAGTTGCTTGGCCTCGGTGCCTCAAGAGAGTTTTTTCACCTGGAGATATTTTTATTTCTCTTTTTTTTTTGTTTTGAAAACATTGGGCCGCATCAAGAGGTTTTCAATCCAACAGTGGGACTGAGGCACCTCATTGAGGTTTTCACCTGAGTAAAGCAATGGCCTTTGCATCTATGGTTCTAATCTACACTGAACCATTATCATGAAATTTCTCTATGACATAAGGCCCTAACCATATAGTCCTTAGCTTGTGCTTAAAGACTTTCTATATGGAATCATATAACAAATCCCAATCACCTTCTTGATATTACTTGTCCTTGATGTTCTTGTCATGCCAAATCTTCCTCTGATTTTGAGTAACCTCTGTGTGTAGGAGGGCTTGCATTCTAAACTCATCTAACCCATTCAACTGGAGCAATCTCTCTTTTTGTGCACTACTGAGATCTAGATCTAGTTGGGATACCATCCTCATGTATTGTACTCAAATTCAATGGACATCAGGGCTTTCTTCCCATAGACCAACTCATAGGGTGTGAATTCAGTGGTGGTCTTACAAGTGGTATTGTAGGCCCGGGTAGCCTCAACTAATCTATCTGCCCAATATTTTCTGTTGCTGCTAACCACTTTGGTCAGAATGACCTCTAGCACTATGTTGGTCACCTCCACTTGCCCATTATCTTGTGGGTTATAGGGAGTGAATATTCCATGATTGATCTTGTGCTGGCTTAACAATTCTTCAATCATGTTGGATGTAAATTGGCTACCTTGATCAATGACTAGTTCTCTAGGGTACCCAAACTTGTAAAATCCATTTTCCCTTAAGAAATCAGCCACCTTCTCCTCTATTTTTGCCTTTATTGCCTTGGTTTCAACCCACTTAGTCAGATAGTCAGTGCACATAATGATGTACTGCTTTTGCTTAGAAGGAGGATCAATAGGTGCAATGAAATCCATGCCCCACTTGTCAAATGGCTTGAAAGTCGCTTGAGGTTGTAGAGGCGTTTCATACCTTGGAGTAGGCTTTCCCATCCTTTGGCACCAATCACCCTACCTAATGTATCATCTCACATCCTGATGAAGAGTGGGCCAACAATAACCAGCTTGTAACACCTTGAATGTTGTCTTATTTTCTTCAAATTGACTTCCACAAGGCCCATCATGACAGGTTAGAAGGATTTCAAAGACTTCCTCCTCCCAGACACATCTTCTCAAAATTTGATCTAGGCCTAGTTTGAAGAGGTTTCCCCCAATCCAAGTGAATGGGGCACTCTTCCTCACAATATTGCTTTTCTCTTTGGAGGAAAAATTCTGTCGGAACTGTGAAGATACCAAATAGTTTGCTATGCCAACAAACCATGGAGAGAGAAATAAAATGGTGAATAAGTGTTCATATGATAATTGATCATCAACCATTCCTTCCTCACCTATAGGCAAAGTTAATCTGGACAAAAAATCTACAACAACATTTTTCTTGCTATGCTTATCAACAATAGTTAGATTAGACTGTTGTAATAAAAGTAATCATCTAATAATCTGGGCATTCACACCAGGTTTATTCATTAAATATTTAATTGTAGCATGGTCAGTACGTACAAATGTTTGATAACCTGTAATGTAATGCCCAAATTTTTTCAATGAATGCACAACAACGAGGAGCTCCTTTTCAGTCACTATGTACTTTAGTTCGGCCTTTGAAAGATTCTTACTGATAAAGTAGATGGCATAAGGCAATTTTTCATCTATCTAGCCTAGAGCTACCCCTATGTCTTTATGTGAGGCATTAGCATGTATATAAAAAGGAAGAGCCAAATTCGGGCCTCAGAGAATTGGTGCAGTGGTCACTTGTCCTTCCAGGTGTCAAGGGCCTCTTTACAGCTTTTTGACCATACAAACTCAGAGTCTTTGGCCAACAACCCACATAAAGGAGAAGCTAACGTGTTGAAGTCTTTTATAAACCTATGATAGTATCCTGCTAAACCTAGGAAACTTCTAACATCTCTCTGCTTTTGCGGAGGTGGGACCCTTTGGATGATATCTATTTTGTTTGGGTCCACCTGTAGTCCTTGGTGGGATATTCAATGACCTAGGACAATCCATGTAGTCATCAAGAACTCACATTATTTAGGACTAAAAGATAGGTTCATTTCAATGCATGTTTTTAGCACCTTACCTAAGTTGGATAGAGCCTCCTGGAAAGCACACCCATAAGGTGTAAAATCATCCATATAAATCTCTACTGCATCATAGACTAGCTCAGAAAAGATACTCAGGACTGCTCTGGAAAGTGGCAGGAGCATTGCATAGGCCAAAAGGAAGGACCCTATAGGAAAAATTACCGCAATGACAAGTGAAGGTGGTTTTATCCTAGTCTTCTGGGCTGATCTGGATTTCATTGTACTCGTTGAATCCATCTAGGGAAGAGAAATAATTTTTCCTTCCCAGGCCATCTAGCACTTGGTCAATGAAAGGTAGAGGGAAATGGTCCTTCTTAGTGGATTTGTTTAACTCTCTATAATCGACACAAATCCTCCACTTACCAATTTTCTTTGGAACCAACACCAAAGGAGAGACCCACTCACTGTCTGAGATAGGGTAAATGAATCCTGCATCTGGCATCTTTTGCAGTTCTTCTTTGACTATATCCTTGAGAGTTGGATTCACCCTCCTTTGGGGTTGTTAGACTGGTTTGCAACCTTCTTTGATATAAATGTGGTGAATACACACTGAGGGGTGCACTCCCTTCATTTCTTTGTAACTCCAAGCAAAGGCATCTAGACGTTCCTTTAGCATGTTGCACAACTTTTCTTCTTGTTGAACAGAAAGAGATGGGTTTATTTTCAAAGTTATCTCAGGGCTGAATTCTACGGGTTTGACACAGGTATGTTTGGAATCAGCTAAGCATAGATCAATCTGATGGTTGTTTTGGGTTTCCTTTACTACTTCTTCTAAGGACAATGTATAGGGAGTTGGACTTTGGAGTATGTTTTCAATCAAATCATCTTCATCTGGTTGTCCTCTTCTCATGGTTGTTTCTAAGGTATAGAGTTGGGTGGAATAAACTTCATCTTCTTCCTCCTCCTCCAGCCATAAAGGTAAGTCATGCTCTAGATATGGCTGGGCAGGAGGGTATAGGACTAACTGCTTGGACATATGCCCATTTTTTATAGTCATTTCCATCCCTATAGCTAATGTAGGTATCGACAGTGGCTAACCAGGGCCTCCCAAGGATGAGAGGGTAACCAGTAATCTTGGCCTTAGGTTGGAGAACTAGGAAATATATAGGGTACTCCCAAGAGTTAATGGAGACCATCACATCCTCCACAATCCCCTCAGGGGTCACTGTGGAGCGGTGTGCAAGTTGCAGGACTATTGTGGTCTTTCTCAATGCACCCTGGAGGTTGAGCTTGAGCATGGTGTCCTTGGTCATCACATTAATGGTAGCCCCAAGTTCAATCAAAGTGTGGGGGACAATGGTTCCATTGATGTGCACATCTACTACAGGGCTTCCAAGGTCAAAATACTTTGAGTATATTACCTACCCCAGCATTAAGTCGGGCAGCTGTCCAATGACATTAATGGTAGGGGCATCTCTTTTTCACCTCCATGGATGCTTGAAGCACTTCTCCTTAATCAACTTGTTGTAAATATGTACATCTTTTATAGCTTGGATAAGTGGAATTTTGACACACAGATTTTTCAATTCTCCCAGAAGTTTAGTCTCTTCTTGGGTAGGCTGGAGTGTTTGAGTTAATCTCTCAAGAAAGGGTGGTGGATTTACTTTAGGCATGCTTTCCTCACTTTCTTCCTCAACCTCCCTAGGTGGAGGTAGAGGTTGGTTGTCCAAGAGTACTCTCCCAGATCTCAGGTTGATTTCATGAATCTCCATAGCATAAGCAGGATAGGATGTCTCTCTAGTGTATACTTGTTGTGCCTATCTATTTTTCGGGTTCGGATTTGGCTGGGTAGCATTTGGGGTTATTTAGGTGGATCAAGGTGTAAAAGTTGTGGTTGAGCAGGTGGTGAAGGAAATAAAGTTGGAGCATTGTTGTATGAGGGCCTCCACCATTGGGGAGGTGCATTCCACTGAGGCTGAGGCGAGGCATGTGGTTGAAATGACTTGCTGGTCAGTTAGGAATGATACTGAGGTGCAAAGGACCAAGGAGGAGGTGTAGACCAGTTAGGATGAGTAGGGGGAATGGATGTGGTTTGGCTAGGGTTGTAATATGCATGGGATGACCCTTTCATTCCCTGCTGGTATGGTCAAGGCCCATGAGGGCTCCTTTGATTTACGTAGCAGAGTTGTTTGGTCACCCCTTCAGCTCCTTGATATACAACTTTTAGTCCAAGTAGAGAAGGGCACTTGTCTATGGAGTGTTTTTCTTCACAGACTAAGCATATTTCAATCGAATTAAATTGACATTCATTCCTAGGGTGCCTCCTTGAGCATTTAGGGCAAAAAATGGCTAAGGCTCTCTCTACTTCCTCTTGTTTTCTCTTAATGTGCATATTGTCCATCTGTAGGGCAAGGGTTTGCAACATCTCACTCTTGAAATCCTTCAGCATGTTTCCAATTTCACCCTTGATGGATGTATTGGAAGAGGATGGGCTAACCATAGGTTGACTACCCCTAGCCTTTTTACTAGCCACCCTAGAACGGTTTCTAAAGACAATCTTGATATCCTCCTAGGGTAGCTGGTATATGTCCCATTGTGCTAACAAGTTTAGGGTATCCAAAAGATCTTCCCTTACCCCTCTAAGCAGAATTAGCTTTAGTGACTCAGGGTCAAGTGTGCACCTGGTCCTTTTATAGCTAAGATGGAATCTTTCTTCATAATCCTCTAGGGATTCATCATGCCCTAAGGTCATCCTGAAAATTTCCTCTTTAGTGTCTTTAGACCTGCAATAGTCTCAATACTTGTTTTTGAAGGCTTGTTGCATCTGAGACCAAGTTTTGATGCTATCCCTAGGTAAACCCATGAACCAACACAAAGATGCATCCTTGAGAGTGGATGGGAATAGTTTCAACTTCTGCTCATCATTGGTGTAGTCATACGTTCTACATATGACAACAAACTCAAAAAAGAAAGTGTCTAGATCTTCTGAGGTCGGGCCATGGAAATGAGGAAGGGCATAGGGGCTTATATTCTTCATCTTAGTATCCCCATTGGTTTCCCTGATGGGGAAGGCACCCTTAATTCTTTCTCTATTTCCTCTGTCATTTCTATTTTCAGCCATTGGGTCAGTAGGAATGGGTTCTTCTTCTTCTTCTTCCCCTATAGGCTCTTCAAATATCTTTGGTTGCTCACCTAAGGGTTCCCCCAATTCACAACCACCAAAGAAGAGGGAAGGTAGGTTGTTTGAAGTGGTGGGGGTATTTGCAAAAAATTCCCTAAGTTATCCCTATTCCTATGAGGCGTCAAAAAAAGTGTTTTTCCTGTGTTTTTTCAAACTTTGAAAATGATTGCAGAATTGAAATTGTAGACTGAATGAAAACTACCTGCTTGAATGAAATCTTACTTGCAGAATAGAAAGGAAAGCAAAGAATGCATAATGGAGAAGAAAGAGAACTAAATTACTCTTGCAGAAATGAAACTAATAGCAGAATATAAGAAACAAGAAATGGAAGAAAGAAAGCAGTAATCACATATTACTCAAACACCTCCTCAACAACAGTGCTAAATAGTGGTGAGCACCAGTATTGTAGCAGAAATGTTGCAAATCCTGGGGCTACCAACTTTACTTTATCAACTTGGGGTTCATACAAACTTGGAGGTGATTGTGCTTTATACCCAAGTAAAAGTGATGGGTCTGTTCTTTTTCACTGCTCAGATGGCAATAGACCACTAGGGTTTTTCAAGCCAGAATTCTATGGATTCAGAAGAAGCTTTATCACTCATGAGAGAAAGAGAAATGTACTCTAAGAGAAAGCTTGTTTACTTCAGTAAGGAAGAACACTAAAATAAAATGCTAAAAACACACCATTTTCTAACTAATTACTAAGAGACTATGCTTCAAAAGGAATGCTAAGTTAACATGTATGAAATCTTACTGTCCTAAGCATGTAAATTCAAAACATCAAACATGTTGGCATTATGATTCAGGTGTTGTCCTTGATGGCAAACCCATTCAGGTGATAAATCAAGAAGGACGCAGGAAATATGTTCAGAAAGTGCGTCCCCGCAGGTATACCATACAGAACCCGCGTCCAGGGATGCAGGCCAGCCGTTCAGGAGGTGCGTCCGCCCAGTGCACACATTTCAAGGCTGAGAAAAGCATGTGGGGGTTTCTTGTGTGGTATCTAGCCGACGGTTTTGTGTTTCTATGGTGTCGGCTTGTGGTTTTGTTCCATGTTTTGGGGAGAAGCTTGCCTATATAAAGCAAAGGAGTTCATTTGGATTAAGTATCATCTTGGTTGAACATCTTTTGGTGAGATCTAGTCCAGATCTATGAAGGCGAATCTTCTAATGGACTGTGATCTCTATGGCGCATGATCAGATCTGTGGATCTGAGTGTTTGGGTTGGTTCTGAAGTCCTCATATCTTTTATATCTGAAGGGACGCAGGTTCAGTGAAGGGAAAGTGCGCCGGGACGCAGTACAGTAAAGGCTCAGGTGCGTCTCTGAGGCAAAGGACGCGGCGAGACTGTGTTATTGGGTGCGTCTCTGAAGCAAAAGACGCGGCGCGATAGTGTTTCTGAGTGCGCCGGTCGCAGCAAAGCATAGAGGAACAGTGCGTCGGCACGCAGAACAGTGGAAGGTAGACTGCGTCCAGTCGCAGGTCACAGAAAGAAAATATGCGTCCCTGTCTTAAGATGATCTGTTGACTGTATATTTCTGTTCATAAGGTGTTCTGGGTTATTTCTGTAATTACTGATCTGATATCTGTAGTGGACTGTATCTGTTGTATACTTGTTGATCATTTGATTCTTCATGAAAAGAAGTAGGGGGTTGTAGCTCCCTTCCAGGAGAGACTGGAAAACGAGAGAGAGTTGTAGCTCTCTGCAGGTTGCAGCCTGCTGCTGGTAAAGGACTGCACCAGTACAAAATCATTGTAAAAAGAATTTCTTAAAAGAAGATAGAGACATATTGCAGCAGGTGGTTTTCTCCCGCATTGGGTTTCCACCTTACATCTTGTGTTCTTGGTGTGACTGTCTATTTTCTTTATTCATGCTCATTATTTTATGGTACTGATATGCAAGAATAATTCAAAAGATCAAATAAGGAAGATTTGGTAAATTGCTAGATAATACTGATTCACCCCCCCTCTCAGTATTATTTCCAACAATTGGTATCAGAGCAGGTCCTTCAGAAAAGCTTGATCGCTTGAAGGTAGATCGTTCATCATGAGCAACTACGAGAGAGAAGCATCAATCAGGCCACCCGTCTTCGATGGGACAAACTTCAATTATTGGAAGGTAAGAGTTACTGCATATCTTCAATCTCTTGGTACAGAAGTTTGGAACATTGTAGAATCAGGCTATGCCTTTCCTTCAGCTACTCCTACAGATCCAGCTGAGAAAAAGCAGTATGAAACAAATGCAAAAGCAGTCAGTACTCTATTAGGAAGTATATCTCAAACAGAGTTCATGAAGGTCATGCACTTCAAATCAGCAAAAGAGATATGGGACAAAATGATCACTAGCTATGAAGGAGATGAACAGGTAAAAGAAGCTAAACTTCAAACTCTCAGGATTCAATATGAGACTCTCAAGATGTATAATGATGAAAGTGTGGCTAATTATTTTCTTTGGGTAGATGAGATTGTTAATTGTATGAAAAATTTGGGTGAAGAAATAAAAGAGACTATAGTAGTTCAAAAGATTCTAAGATCTTTATCCCCCAAGTTTGAATCTAAAGTATCTGCAGTAGAAGAAAAGGAAAATCTCCATGTTCTCACTATGTCTCAGCTGCATGGAATTCTAACTGCTTATGAAATGAGAAAGGGAGGTCCATCAGACAGAAGGGAAGCTGCTTTTAAAGCATCAGGCAAAGAAGATCACTATGAAGCAAGTCATGTTCCAGAAGAAGAGGAAGAAGAATCAAATTTTGTCAGAAATCTTCAAAGAGGTTCTGGAAGGTTCAGAGGTAAGCTACCTTTCAAATGTTTTGCTTGTGGAAGAGTAGGTCATTATGCTACAAAATGCTCTTATAAGGATAAAGGAAAGGAACCAGTTAGATGGAACAAGAAACAAAGTGCAAATAAGAAAAGCTACTACACCCATGAAGATAGTGATGGCTTATCAAACAGTGATGAAGATGAACAAGGTAACAAATATAGATTGTTAATGGCATTTGAAGATGATGATTATGAGGATGCTGTAGATGTGGATAACCTTTATGATGAAATTACTAGACTCAAGAGATGTATAGAAGAAAAGAACATGATTATTGATACTCTACAATTTCAGATTGATGAAAAGGAAAAACATCTTGAAAAATTAGAAGGTGAAATTGTTGGTCTTAGAAAAGAAATTGAGAAAACAAAAACTATTAATCTCAAGTTTGTCAAAGGATCTGAAACGTTGAATGAGATTATCAGTGTGCAGCGGTCTCCACTAAATAAGACAGGTCTGGGCTATAATGGAGAAACTTCTCAAGCATCCACTTCAAAAAGTTATCTTGATGCAGCAAGAAGAAATGAGCAAGAGCACAAGGAAGATCATCAGGTAAAGCAGGGACAAACGTCAAACAGAAACTATCAGGGGCAATCCAGCTTAAGGGTGAACAAAAGCCACAACCAGCCACAGGTAAAATCTTCCCAATTTGGTTCAAGAATAGATGAAAATAGAAATTACAATCAGTTGGCTGGTAGATTCAATAATCGCAGAAACTTCTTCAATGGACAATGCTTTTCTTGCCATAACTTTGGTCACAAAGCAGCTCAATGTGTTGCGTATAAAACAATCATGACTAGGGAAGCTCAAAAGCAAAGAAGTATGACAGGGATTACAAAAAGGACCTATAACAATTTTTCAGCTCTTGAAAATGAAGTTGAATGCTCTATTTGCAATAATTTTGGACATGAAGATTTTGAATGCAGAAGCAGGTTTCCGGAAAGAAAGGTACAAGAACAAAAAAGGGAACAAACCTCAGGCACCAAAACATGGAAAATAAAGGAACCTCAAACAGAAAGATGTGGGATAGCATTCTATGCAGAAGGACAAGAAAATCTATGGTACATTGACAGTGGATGTTCAAAGCATATGACAGGTGATAAAGAAAAACTTGAATCTTATTCTAATTTAGAAAAGGGAAAGAAAGTCTCTTTTGGAAATGATACTCCTGCAACTATAAAAGGAAAAGGTATTGCTCCTTTAAAAGAAGATGTTAAGGCTGGAAATGTTTTGTTTGTTGATGGACTAAAGCATAATCTTCTAAGTGTAAGCTAGATGTGTGATCAAAGAACCGAGGTTATATTCAGATCAAATGGGTGTCTTGTTCGTGATCTTGATACAGGTAAAACAGTTCTCAAAGGTAAAAGAACTCCAAATAATCTATACATATTTGATGAAGGACAACAACAATGCTATCTAAGCAAGGATGAAGAGCACTGGTTATGGCATCGAAGGTTGGGACATCTAAGCTTCTCACAAATAAGGAAAGCTTGCAAATATCAGGCAGTTCGCGATCTTCCAGATATCAAAATTCCTGACAACACCATATGCAGATCATGTCAGTTTGGAAAACAGACCAGAACTAACTTTCCAGAGAAAGAAGGATCAGCCAGCATGCCTCTTGAGCTAGTACACACAGATGTATGTGGACCATTCAGAAAAAGAACACCTAGAGGAGAGGAATACTTGATATTATTTATTGACGATTTCTCCAGGTTTGTTTGGTTAGGACTTATGAAGCACAAAGATGAAGCTTTCGAAAAATTCAAATCCTTCAAAGCTTTGGTTGAAAATGAATCAGGTCACAAGATTAAGTGCCTCAGATCCGACAGAGGTGGAGAATTTACTTCAAATGAATTTTTCGATTTCTGTGATGAACATGGGATAAGGAGAGAATTTTCTACAGCTAGAACTCCTCAGCAAAATGGAGTAGTGGAAAGAATGAACAGAACAATCCAGCAAATGGCTCGTGCTATGCTTGATGAATCAGGAACTCCTGCAACCTTCTGGGGTGAAGCTGCACATGCAGCAGTTATTATTCTCAACAAGACAAATGTCTGAGTGAACAACACTCAAACTCCTCATGAGCTCTGGAGTGGTAAAACTCCTTCGGTAAAGCACTTCAAAATCTTTGGGAGCAATTGCTATATCAAGAATACTGAGGAGCAGCTTGGCAAACTTGATCCTAGAGCAGATGAAGGAATTCTTCTTGGCTACTCTCCACATAGCAAAGCATACAAATGCTACAATAAAAGACTTGGCAGAATTGTTGACAGCATTGATGTAGTGGTTGATGAGAAGGGATACATTCCTAGGCAAATACATCGTGAAGACATTGAAGAAGATGAAAGCTACCCTCAAAGACAGAATGATGAAGAAGAAGAACCGCAAGAACAATCTCAAGAAGGACCTCACGAAGAAACAGAAGAAAGAACAAGAATAGAAGAAAAGACTCCATCCAGATATGTTCAAAAGAACCATCCAGAATCTCAGATCATGGGACAAAAAGAAGCAGGTATACAAACTAGAAGAACAGTTGCAGAAGCTTCAAGTTATTTGGCATTACTCTCCTCTACTGAACCACAAAATGTGAAAGAGGCATGCAAAGATGAATGTTGGGTGAAAGCAATGGATGAAGAACTTGAGCAAATCGAAAAGAACAACACTTGGGAGCTAGTTCCTAGACCAAAGGATAAGAATGTTATCGGAACAAAATGGGTTTTCAAAAATAAATTGAATGAAAATGGAGAAGTAATTAGAAACAAAGCCAGACTTGTTTGTAAAGGGTATGCACAGCAAGAAGGAATAGACTTTGAAGAAACTTTTGCTCCTGTTGCAAGACTTGAGGCCATCCGAATGTTTCTTGCTCTCTCAAGTTGTCAGAACTTCAAAGTATTTCAAATGGATGTGAAATCAGCCTTTCTGAATGGAGACTTGGATGAAGAAGTGTACATTGAACAGCCAGATGGTTTCATTCTTGGAAACGATCCAAATCTTGTATGCCGATTAAAAAAGGCTCTCTATGGTCTCAAACAAGCTCCAAGGGCTTGGTACTACCGGTTGGACAAATATCTTCATCAACAAGGTTTTTCAAAAGGTTCAGCAGATAGCAATCTTTATATAAAAGTTGAAAATGACAAATTACTAATACTTGTTGTGTATGTAGATGACATTATTTTTGGCAGTAATGAAGAAGCTATGAGTCAAAGCTTTGCCTCGGTCATGCAGAAAGAATTTGAGATGTCCTTGCGAGGAGAACTGACATACTTCCTTGGTTTGCAAATCCAACAAAAGAAAGGAGGAATCCTTTTATCTCAAACCAAGTATCTCAAGCAGATTTTGAAGAAATATGGCATGGAAGATGCAAAACCAGTATGTACACCCATGGTCACAGGATGTAGTCTCAGTGCAAATGACGAATCTGCAGCAGTACATCAACCAACCTACAGATCTATGATTGGAAGTCTACTATATTTGACAGGTACCCGACCAGACATCATGCATGCAGTTGGAATAGTTGGAAGGTTTCAGGCAAATCCAAAGGAGACTCATCTTCAAGCAGTGAAGAGAATCTTCAAATATCTTCAAGGGACTCAAAATTATGGCCTATGGTATCCTAGAGATACAGATCTCACTCTTCATGCTTATACAGATGCAGATTGGGCCGGAAGCGTGGATGACAGGAAAAGCACAAGTGGTGGTGCATTCTTTATGGGTCCCAGACTGGTATCTTGGTTCAGCAAGAAACAGAGTTCAATTGCCTTGTCTACAGCTGAAGCGGAATATGTTGCTGCTGCATCTTGTTGCACCCAACTTCTTTGGATGATGCAGACTTTGCAGGATTATCAAATCACTTGTACACCTCCTATTCCTATCTTATGTGACAACACAAGTGCAATCAGCATCTCAAAGAATCCGGTTATGCATTCAAAAACCAAGCACATACCAATCAAGTACCATTTTCTCCGGGAACAAGTACTTGAACAGAAGGTCAAGTTGGAGTATGTTCCTTCTAAGGAACAAGTTGCTGATATTTTCACCAAACCATTGCCCAGGGACACTTTTGAATACCTCAGGCAAAAGCTGGGGGTTGTTGATGCATCATCTCACTGTTGATCATCTTCCTATTGATGGTATAGGCTCAGGGGGAGCACATAATGCATTGTTGGCATTATGGAGAAGGAGATCTTGGAAATAGCTGTAATATGTCTCTATCTCCTTCATGATGGATTTCTGGTTACAGATCTGGAGATGCATGAGCATAGGGGGAGCATACCCTTTGCCCTTGATGTCAAAGGGGGAGAATGAAGCTGAAGATTATGTGGTTGCCATCAAGTCCAAAGGGGGAGATTGTTGGCATTATGATTCAGGTGTTGTCCTTGATGGCAAACCCATTCAGGTGATAAATCAAGAAGGACGCAGGAAATATGTTCAGAAAGTGCGTCCCCGCAGGTATACCATACAGAACCCGCGTCCAGGGACGCAGGCCAGCCGTTCAGGAGGTGCGTCCGCCCAGTGCACACATTTCAAGGCTGAGAAAAGCACGTGGGGGTTTCTTGTGTGGTATCTAGCCGACGGTTTTGTGTTTCTATGGTGTCGGCTTGTGGTTTTGTTCCATGTTTTGGGGAGAAGCTTGCCTATATAAAGCAAAGGAGTTCATTTGGATTAAGTATCATCTTGGTTGAACATCTTTTGGTGAGATCTAGTCTAGATCTATGAAGGCGAATCTTCTAATGGACTGTGATCTCTATGGCGCATGATCAGATCTGTGGATCTGAGTGTTTGGGTTGGTTCTGAAGTCCTCATATCTTTTATATCTGAAGGGACGCAGGTTCAGTGAAGGGAAAGTGCGCCGGGACGCAGTACAGTAAAGGCTCAGGTGCGTCTCTGAGGCAAAGGACGCGGCGAGACTGTGTTATTGGGTGCGTCTCTGAAGCAAAAGACGCGGCGCGATAGTGTTTCTGAGTGCGCCGGTCGCAGCAAAGCATAGAGGAACAGTGCGTCGGCACGCAGAACAGTGGAAGGTAGACTGCGTCCAGTCGCAGGTCACAGAAAGAAAATATGCGTCCCTGTCTTAAGATGATCTGTTGACTGTATATTTCTGTTCATAAGGTGTTCTGGGTTATTTCTGTAATTACTGATCTGATATCTATAGTGGACTGTATCTGTTGTATACTTGTTGATCATTTGATTCTTCATGAAAAGAAGTAGGGGGTTGTAGCTCCCTTCCAGGAGAGACTGGAAAACGAGAGAGAGTTGTAGCTCTCTGCAGGTTGCAGCCTGCGTGCTGGTAAAGGACTGCACCAGTACAAAATCATTGTAAAAAGAATTTCTTAAAAGAAGATAGAGACATATTGCAGCAGGTGGTTTTCTCCCGCATTGGGTTTCCACCTTACATCTTGTGTTCTTGGTGTGACTGTCTATTTTCTTTATTCATGCTCATTATTTTATGGTACTGATATGCAAGAATAATTCAAAAGATCAAATAAGGAAGATTTGGTAAATTGCTAGATAATACTGATTCACCCCCCCTCTCAGTATTATTTCCAACAAAACATTCTATTACTGTGCATGCAACTGACTAAAATAAATTTGTTTTTTTTTTGTCTTTTTTATGGAAAAGTGTGAAAGTTAATCTTTTTTGGTGATGTGGCGGGTGGCTTAGGGATGCTGGTGAACGGTTAGAAGGTTGGGGAGACTAGTAGGTGATATTTTCTAGCTTCCTAGAGGATTTTCCCTCAATTCAGCCTCAAAATAGGCCACTACAGGAAAACCTACAAGATGTCCTAAAAACCTATAGCATTCCCTGTATTTCTATAGGTTACAGCCGAGAGAAAAAGGATGGGTGTTCAAGGTGATGGAAGGATTAGGGAAGGTGGTTGGTGGATGGAATGAGGTGAGGAAATACCTAGGATCACTCCAAAACTCAAAACCAAAGTTGGAAGAAGGCTAGATTTTCTCAACAGGCTTGGAGAAGTTTCCTTGTAAAATGATGAAATTGGTGAGGGTCTTAGTGAAAGCAAGGAATGATCATGGATGGATGAATTTGGAAGGAGGTTGTTGACTATGAGATCTCTCTGTACTTCTGCAACACTTGCACTACATCAAACATTGATATTTACCCAAAAATCATGTAAACAAGAATAATTTCAATGATCTAGGAAAACAGAGTTTAATGAGCTAGTTGTCTACTTCATGCATGAAGAAAACCTGCAGAATAAGATGGAATCATTGATGAGATCTAATGAAAGGCCGAAGATGGAAGAATTGATAACTAAATCCTACACTTGCAAACTGATCAAATGCTGGCCTACGTACAGGAAACCCTAAATTCTATGAGAAAGTAGAATTCTGTCTTTTTGGGGCTGCATGGGAGTTGTTTCCTCACATCATGATTCGTAAAGGAAGAAGTGAGGCAAAAACACCTAAGCTTTTTGATGTTCCTTTATCTCTTCTAAACTACTGCTGAGGTAAAGCACAAATGGAAGCAAACTAATAAGCAACTAATCAACTCTACACTAGCAATGAAATAATCCTAAAGGCAATTCAACCATTGAGCTATGAAATCAATCTAAGAATACAAATACAAGAATAGGAACGTCTGTTTCTAGGGTTGGTCCCTAACCAAGAGCTTCAACCCTCTGAGTTAACTCAGTGTTTGATCAAGGAAACGCTCATTCTCATTATCAAAACATAAAATTACATAGCCATGTCTTCCACAAGACTTAAACTCGAAAATGACTAGTGTTTTTACAACAAAAATTTGAATCCTAATGAGGCTCTAGGCCTCTTTATTTATAACACTGAAGTCTCCAACGAGTTCCTTAAATCTAGTGAGGCTCAGCTCCCAAACTTGAGATAGACTAACTCTTTAACTGTCACTTGTTCGGCTACCTTTTGATATCCAAGACTTGGCTGCTTGTATTCCTAGCTAGTGTGATTGATGGAGGAATATTCAAATGAGGGAGGAGTAAATGAGGAGAATTTACCTCCTAGAATCTCTCTTCCTTGTCTAATTTGAGTTTCAACCCTTAATCTAGCCAAAATTCCCTGATTTTCTCTCACAAACCTGCATTCAATGCACATTAGTCCACTAGGCATAATATCTCACTTTGACTCATATCATTAAACAAGATATAATCAAAATATATAATAAAGTGTGAGAAGAGTTGATTTGAGTAAGCTAGGAGGTGAATTAAGGTCCATATTGTTACCTAATGATGAGGCTCAGCAGTGACCATGATGCCGAGGTCACCAAGGCCGAAACAGTGCATGGCAAAGGAAAAGAAACCTGTAGCATAGGATAAGCATAAACAACTAGTGTAGGTATGCGCTTCCCCAAGGAAGTAGACCACGACACCAACACAAAATAAAGACAAGAAACCAGCAAAAGGAAAACACAAGGTTGTAGACCTGGAGGCAAAAGAAGGCCAGGGAACAGAAGATGTTGATGTTGAAGGAGTGGAACCTATAATAAAGCTACCTAGGTATATCCCTCTGAGAAAGGGAAAGGTGAAGATCACTAAAGACCCAGACTCAGAAAAATTCACCATCTCCATGCCCCTACTACCTGAGAAGGTTCCCTTTGAAGGACCGTGGCTCGCACGAGTCCTGCTATTGAAGGTGGAGGATTAGGACCTTGCGAATCATGCTAATTTCCCTCACTTAATGACTGACAAATACATGAAGAGAGTGTGCTATGAAGAAATAGGTGTTACCGTGCTGGAAGCAGAAGAATGGGTCTACAACGTTGAGCAATCAAGATTGCTCAAATTTCTATGGGTGCCAGATTACCATCACACCGCCATTAACACAATTTTCATATGCCAGCTGCTTACATTGGTGCGTGATGGGTGTTTATGGCTAGGAGGGCCTATCCTCGTAACTAACATGTTGATTCACAGGATTACGCACCTGCCTCATGAAGGTCTAAACCCGACCGAGGAGGTTGGCGGAAAAATGGGGGAAAAGGACCTTGCAGAGAGAATGAAGAAAGAGTTTTAACTGGTGAAAAAGTTGCGTGGGTATTCCATTTTGTCCATCTGAGACCCTGTAGTTCAATTGGCCACACAAATATTGGCCAAAACGGTGATGAGGAAATGCAATGCCGATGAAATTCCAGCGCTCATAGTGTCTCTAGTGGCTCAATGCATGGAAGGCATACAGTTCAATTGGTCCAGGTACCTATGCCAAGAATTCCTCACAAATTATCATGAGGCCCAGGATGAAACCAAGCCATTTCATTACACCATGGAAAATTTTATGGGTGAATGTTCGCCCTTTGACAAAATTAAAGGGTTTTAAATTTTTAGTGGGCGAATATTTTGTATCATAGTACATTTTTACAAATTGCCTCAAATAGCCCACCTTATTTTAAGGGAGAGGGTAAAAAAGGTAAAGTTAGCCCTTGGAATTAGGAGTTACAACCTTCCATTCACCCTAATTTTCAAGAAGAGGTTTTATTTAAGTGAATCCTATGGACCAAATACCATATTTATAAAAGAGGTATGGTAAATTAATAAAAATATAAATATATGAGAGGTATGGTAAATAAATAAAACATTTTTTATATTTACTCCATAAGTCACCTTATATACATGCAAGGGTGTAAACAAATAAAAATATAAATAAAGTGGAGGTATGGTAAATAAATAAAACCTCTTTTTATAACCCTCTTTCTATTTATGAAGGCTCAAAAAAGAGGTTTTATTTAAGTGAATCCTATGGGCCAAATACCATATTTGTAAAAGAGGTATGGTAAATTAATAAAAATATAAATAAACGAGAGGTATGGTAAACAAATAAAACTTTTTTTTGTATTTACTCCATAAGTCACCTCATATTTACGAACACTCAAAAAATGCATTATATTTAGGTGAAACCTATGGGAAAAATACTATGGGCCAAATACCATGGACTAGATTATTAATAATACCATGCAAAAAACATTATTAACCCTAATATTAGTATTAATAAAAATAAAAATGGTACATGGTATTGACCCATGGTATTCACGTGGAATGTAGAGGTATCAAATATCGTGATATGCAACTAGCATAGAGCGAAAAAATATTTGATCCCTCTCAGGGTTTGGTGGATCAAGAGTAAAAGTGGATGTTGTAATTTAATGTATGTTAAACATTTTAACTTGGTTAAAATAAAAAATAAAATAAAAATCAATTATTAATTTTATTAATTTTTATAAATTACTAAAAGTAATTTTTAAGCTCCAGGTTTATGATAACCCATGGTATTGACCCATGGTAATACCATGGTATTCATGGGAGCATAGACTATTTAAAGGGGAAATTCTATCATCTTAGATCCATCTTAATTCTAGGTCTACCAAGTGCTCAAAGGGATAAATAGATTTCATCCCCCTAAGAGTGGTAGATGTGGAGTTAAGATGGATATAGGTTGGTTTATATTGTAATGAAGATAATAAATACACTTAGGAAATTATATTGTAAAAACATCTTAAGGTGAATGGTTAAAGCTACATTTAGTCACTTCACAAAATTTAGTAAAAAATACCAATATCTCCATTAATATTGGTTTTTAACTTTTTTTGATTTAACAAAAAAAATTCAAAACAATGAAACCTTATCACTCTTTCCGCATCACCTTTGCAGAAGATTTCTCACCATTTTTCAAACATTCTCGATATGATATCTTCATGAAAAAGTTTAGGTACTGATGTTGGATTAGTTGTTTGAAAAATAAGTTGGTTTGTACAACCTTTCATCTTTTGTGCCATTCTTAGTTTGTCCTAATGATCTGTAGGGGTTGGAGCCACTGCACCATATTTTCCTAAAAGGTGGAGATTGTTCACCAAAAAGGAAATTAATCTACATGTTACAACGCTGTTAAAAAATGCGAGACCTATGAGGGTAGTGAATTATGCTAATAAGCAATTTAGATTGGGAGAGACCTAATTAAATTTTATTATTTAATTGAAGATTTCTAATTAAAATAATAATAAATCTACATTTATATATTCATATATTTATTGGAAGGATTCTCACAATGGTCACTTCTTTCAATTAGTTCCCCTTCAAGCCCTTGGGATACCTAATACTTTCTTATATAATATAGTTGGGGCTTGCTACTTGTTGGCGTGTTGGGGTAAACAAACATGATGTGTTTTTATTAATCTCGCAGTTGGAGTCTATGGAATAAGAAAGAAATTTGATAACTTGAAAAAAGTGGTAGCTTGACAAAAGTTGTAGAGAAAAGATTAATCTCTCCTACCTTGATAGAACTCATTGTCAATATCAACACCTACAAGAACTTTGTTGTGGAATATTATCAAAACTAATAGAAGGATATGATAGAGTGTATTGTAAGAACGTTGACAAACATGGCCACTAAAACTTGGAACATTGTTTGTAGGAAGAGAAAATTATGTTTCTTTTTCCAAACATGTATGTTAGTGTATTACAGTTTAATGAATATTTTTTCTTATTATCATATATGGTTTCATACTTTAACAAAACATTCGCCAAGAATTCACAATGTTTTATTATTCAGTAAAAGATTTGCCAAGATCTTACAAGATTTTATAATTCAGTGAAAGATTCTCCATCACTGTACAAGATAATATAATCTAGTGAGGGATTCGCCAAAAAAATTATATATAGATATTATATTATTGATAAAATCGCCTCCCATTTTTCCTATGTATCATGGGGATTAGCCCATTTATTATACATATAAATTTAGGGTGGTTCTTAAAATTTTCCTTGCATTACACTTGGTTGTTGCTCTCCATTGTGTTGGTTGCATGGGAACTACCAGATGATACCCAGTTTCCTCTGCTGGAAGAAGGATTACTAGAAGCCGCACAATTTGCATCACTATTGGCTACAAAGAACCTTGCGCGAATCACGGAGACAAAGATTTTTTGGGTCCCGATGGAAGCAAGTCTCCACATGGCAGCTAACCAGCACCCAAGGTTGTCCCCAACCTTGTATATGTAGCTATTAGCCTACGCAACATTCAAGGCTGACTTCCACGAAGTATACATCCAAGCGTAGAAGGATCCAACACAGAAGTGGCATGACTTGCCCTATTTGGTAATGGAGACCAATGTGTAGGAGGAAGTAGTGCGATGGCTAGCAGAGTGGTGCACTCCTTCATATTTAGCTACTGGGCCAAGGACGGGTGCTGAGAGTGCTGCCATGAAGAAGAGGAAGGAGGTAACTAAGCAAGCAGTGCAGAACCTCGTCGTACAGAAAAAGAAAGATCTTGTAGAGAAGGCTCAGGTTGAGAAGCAACATGCTGCTAAGGAAAAAGAAAAGTAGGAGCAACGTGAGATCCAGAAAGGTGACAAGTCACCTTCGCTAGAAACTAAAACTGAAGAGCTTATAGGGAAAGTTGGTGGAGGCGAGGAAGGGTAGCGCAACCCCTTTATTCGAAAAAGGTGAGAATTGGAACAACAAGTTGGTTCGAGGAAAAGCAGAAGGGTTGGGAAACACAACTTGATCCCATGGTGCTCATAGAGAGCGATCTCGATGAAATTGGTGATAAATTCAGGGATGCCACAATAGAAGTACTGCAACAGTTGGAACAACAGTACATACAAACATTGGGAGGAGTCCAGAAGGATCTTTGAGAGTTGCAGCTCCAAGCAACCAAGATCCAAGAAGATGTCGGGAAAGTGAGCGACACAACAGGTATTTTTAATTGAGGTCAAAGTAGAGGTGTGGAGATAATTCTGTGGTCATCGCAGGATGTGCGAGTCCTCCCCTTTCCTATAGGTTGAGTCCGTGCCGACACCGAGGAACAACGCTCCTTCCTTGATAGAGTCTTGAAGATGGGTTTGAACCTTGTCATGATGCAACTAGAGTATTGGTATGCATTATTACAGAGAGTTGTGGAAGAGCTTCGCATCTGGGAACAACGAGTACTCAATGATGTCAGCGAAATCAAGGTTAACAATCAGTAGTTGTTCATTGAGAAGACACTGGTTCTGCAGGAAAAGGAGGTGCTCCAGGCACATAGTTCATGACTGGAGTCAGCGGTTGCAGAGACATGCTAAACAGTTCCTGAGATTCATATTCCTAAGGACACACAGCTAGAAGCGAAGCTTAGAAAATTAGTTATTGGTGTGTGTGAGCCCAAAGATGAGGTTAATCGAGTTCAATTTGAACTCAACATGAAGATCACCAAGCTGCAATTGAATATGCATCCCAAAACTCCGTCAGAGGTCTGGGAGCAGCGCGGAGCCGTGATCAAGGAAGGACTGGCCACTCTAGATGCCACAGTTACAGACTGTACAACAGTATTTGAGCAAGCCATGGAATTGGTCACCAATTTACAGGAAGATCCAAACCTGTAGACACTGAATACAGAGATTAGGGAGCTGCAGCGATGGGATGAAGAATTTAGGGAAACAACGTGCTCAATTGCACCAGCGCAATGCCTTGCAAATTTGCAGGAGGGGAAGAAGCTCCTCGCACAGGTAGAGGCAGCACAGAAAAAGGAGGCCTTGCTTAAGGCTAGGCTGGAGCCTTGGTTAGAGGAGTCTTATCAAGTAATGACCACTATTCAGGATAAGCTAAAGGGCTTGTAGTAGATGCAATAGACAATGAGGTTGGTCGTAAATGGACTAGCTACAAAGAAGCTAGTTGAGGAGGTGAAGAAGGAAGCCAGTTACAATGCTATCGAAGTTGCCGTGATTTAGGTTGAGCTAGGGGATCTTCACAACAAGATCATCATGTCTGCTGAGTGACTTGAGGGTGAGTCATGACCTTTGTGTTGGGGGCCTATTGGGATGGGGTCCCCTGGGTCAGTTTTGGGGTTAAAATAACCCAAGTATTGATGCATTTTTTGTAAATGATGTAAATTCTTTGCGATTTGTGGATGCAGAGCGCATAGATGGTTAGGAGTCAAAAGGGTTTTAGCCCATTGTGTATGTAAAGTTTGAATCAGTTTTGAGATCCACCCATGGTATACGAAACATGGGATTGTATGTAAAAGCCTATAAATAGGTGTGTTTTAGAGTGTTTAAGGCATATCTATGGATAAGAACGGATGGATTCTTAGAGTGATAGTGCAGAGAAGTGGGTCGAATAGGAGAGAAAGGCTCTACAGCTGAGTGCGTAGAGGCGTAGGTAGAGTCTGTAGCTGAGTGTTCGGACCCCTGCAACTGAGTGCATAGAGGCATAGGTAGAGTCTGCAGCTGAGTGTGCGGACCCCTGTAGCTGATTGCGCAGGGTAGTTTTGAGTCTATAAACCTAAACTGAAGATCAATAAAGAACATTATTGAAGAATCCCTGTGTACATCTATTTATTTATGTTTACTTTTGTTTACAATATATGTTGTGGCTGGATAATATGTTTATGAAATATTTATCTAATGATGCACGATTCACTTGAATAATTCTTAGTAAATGTACGCAATACATGTTAAGTACTTTCGGGAAGATTGTGATAAAATATGTTATGTTTATTTAATACTTAAGTAGATCTGGGCAAGCTCCAATCTAGGGTTTTTTTCTGGTGTGCATAAGTGAATGAATAGACTGTTAAGGGTTTGCAAAGACCAATCATGGACCTTCGCAAAGGTATGAGGGCCGTTTAAACAAAGTTGCAGTATCGAGCCCTAGGGGCTTATAGATTTGCATGAAGGGAGATCTAGGGTGCTAAAAGACATCACACTGATCTCTGGATGTAGAAACTTGGTTCCAGCATCCCCCCATATTTCTTCAGGTGAGGATACAGCTTGCACTAAGCTGGTTGTTGCCGAAAGGGCCAGTAGTTTAGGGTTTTGTCGGTTGGCACAACTAACTCTGAACCTGGGTCAAGACCCCCGAAGCCAAAAAATAGTATGGGTTATGAAAGGACACCTCCTTGTTATATCCAAGACCTATTATGTGCTTGTTTTTGAAAATATATTCCCTAAGTTTGATGATGGGCTTGGGAAGTGTATGCTAAATTTTTGCATTTGCACGCAAGTCTTCTCTTTCAATGACTTGATTATTTTCTGGCAGTTGATGGGATTATTCCTCAATCTCACAGAGAGAATTGCTTTGAACAAAAAAATAAGTAGAATGATGCTTACACTATTGTAACTCATGTTGCTGTAACTATGACTCAAGATGCAAAAAATGAATATTTTCTTCTACATTTTGTAAACATTTCTGAATGTCAAAGAGATTTCCCTTGGCAATTTCAACTATATCATGAAAAATGGTGTTGGGTCCCTATACTAATAGTGTAACCCCTTATTATTATTAGTGAAACCCCCTTATTATATTGTTGTGCCCATGTAGTCCCCATATTATTATTATTGTGCCCCATAGAAACCCACTATTGTTATTGTTGTGCCCTTACATTATTATTGTTATGTTAACTCTGATTATATTATGACCCCTTAAACTCCTATATATAGAAAGGAGGTCTTGTCATTTGGATCATCCAAGAATTTTTCATTTTTGTAATGTAAAGGAGGTTTCCCCCTCGAAGAGGTTGATTTCTAAGGTGTTGATCTTTCTTTTCCATCTTTTTGTGAGCGAGTTTCATAACATTTGGTATTAGAGCTTTGAATTCTAGGGTTTCTATTCTCCAAACAGGCATTCATGGAATTTTCGCTATAGATTTTTTTCTATGATGTTTCAGACGATTAACCAAGAACCCATTTGAGATGAAAGCATTCTAAACCTCCGGCCTGAATTTCAAATCTTGTATTGCTATGTTTTCAAAGATATGATCTGAGGATGTTAGGGTCTTTACAATCTCTAAAACTCCATCTCAAACAGGCCATCGTGGAATTTTCGCTATAATTTGTTTTCTACAATGTTTTAGATTCTAAAATTAAAACCCATTTGAGCCAAAATCTTGGTAAATTTCGGGCCCCAATTTGAGATTTTTATTCGCTATATTTTCGGAGATACAGTCCAAGACATTTAGGGTTTCTGCAGGCCCCTGAATTATTTCCCAAACAGATGACCTTGGGAAAATTGTCATAACTCTCTGTCGAAGCATCTAATTCAAATTTCGTAAAATGTGAC
Source organism: Pinus tabuliformis (assembly GCA_031772625.1). NCBI lineage: Eukaryota > Viridiplantae > Streptophyta > Pinopsida > Pinales > Pinaceae > Pinus > Pinus tabuliformis. The sequence continues at coordinate 860,731,521 of CM062817.1, read as the reverse complement.
AGAAAGAAGATAGACTATTTTTTATTGGGTATCAAGTTCAAAAACTGTGTTCGAAACAGTCATACGTGGAACTTTGTACAAGTTCACTCTACCGAACTAGTCTATAATCAGGTCATCATGGAAGATTGAGCATAACTCTTTCTTCAGGAATCAAATTGTGATCATACTTGCGGGGTTAGAAAGTGGACTCAAAGGGATATTACACGCTGATATTTCAGAACTTAAAGATCCAAAATTACAGAGTTACAGATGTTTCAACATATAGCTCCTAAAATCAAGAAAACACGATATGAGGAAGTTTGATGGCAAAGATCTGATAAATTGGATACTACAGATGGAGAAATATTTTGTTCTACATGAGATGAAAATGTTACAAAAGGTGTGTATTGCATCTTTATAATTATAACTAAATCACTTTTTATGGTATAAAGGGATTTTTTCTCATAAACCACTTGTCACATGGTCAATTTTCATGGAGTAAATGATAGCACATTATGAGGATACAAAGAGAAACACCTTCTTTAGCTAATTGATAAATATCAAACAGAAGGGTTCAACGATAAAGCACATTGAGGACTTTCAAAAATTTAATGTAAGGATAAATGATATTCCAGAGAAGCAGAGGATTGATGTCTTCATAGGGACTTTAAAAGATAACATCCAACATGAGGTTCGCCTTTGGGAACCTGATTCATTAGAGAAGGCATACAGGTTGGAAAAAAAAGTGGAAAGAAAAATTATGGCAACAAGGAAGTCTACCCCTCACAACTATAAGGATGGAAGTGTTGTTTCTCCTAGCCTTCCACAACCTACAAGGTTGACACCACAAAAATTGGAAGAAAAAAGAGCAAAATGGCTTTGTTACAATTGTGATAGAAAATATATTATAGGTCATAATTGTGCTACGAAGAAATTATTTTACATAGATTTTGAAGAGGAGGAAGAAAATGATCAAGAAATGTCAAAAGAGGAGGATATACACCAGGAACCAACCCTAGAGAAAGAAAAAATGAATCTGACCATATCTTATACTACATTGGCAGGAATTACCACTCGAACTCTTAAGATAGAAGGACATATCAAGAAGAAGAAGGTTCAAGCAGTGAAATATCAGGAAGAAAAGGATCAACAAATGTCAAAAGAAAAGGATAATCACCAGGAACCAACCCCAGAGAAAGAAGAAATGAATCCAACCATATCTTGCAATGCGGTTAGAATTACCACTCCTCAAACTATAAAGATAGCAGGACATATCAAGAAGAAAAAGGTAATAGTGTTGATTGATTCGGGTAGTAGCCATAATTTTATTCATTGTAAGATAGCCAAGGAATTGAATTTATTCCTATATCTAGCACCACAGTGTCAAGTGATGGTTGCAAGTGGAGGAACTATAAATTGCTCTAGAAAGTGCCATAATATCAAGTTATCCATGGGAGAATATGTATTGAATAGACCAATGCTTTCCATTACAATGGGTGGTGTTGATGTTGTACTAGGATTCCAATGTCTACAATACTTGGGTACAATAACTTTAAATTTTCAAGATTTTTTCAAGATTTTTTTTTAGAAGGAAAGGAATTTGAATTAAGGGGTATCACATGGAAACTGGGAAAGATAATCAGCTCTAACGGAATGACAAATCTTCTAAATAAAGAACAACGAAGTGTATTTTCACAATTATGTTCGCTATAGGTTCCCACATCGAAATAATCTATTTCTCCAGATCTCCAAAAAGTCTTGGACAATCATCCCAAGGTATTTGAGACTCCCAAAGGCCTCCCACTTATTCGTGATCATGATTATGCTATTTATTTGATTCCATGAAGTGTTCCTCCAAACATCAGACCTTGCCTAATGGGAAGACACTTAAAGGTAAAAATGGATTAGAATAGTCTTAAATACTTTTTACAACAAAGATTATCTTCAGAAGAACATAAAGAATGGCTCACAAAGATGTTGGGTTATGACTTTGAAATCATCTACAAAAAGGGGAGAAAAATGTTGTTGCAAATGCACTCTCAAGAAAGGATGAGGATGTGGAAGCAATTTTTGGTGCCATTTCTATTATTCAACTAGATGGGATAAATGAAGAAAAGCATGAATGGAACAATGACGAAGAAGTGTGGGCACTCATTCAAAAGTTACAGAAGATCCTAGTTCAAACAATATTTCCAGAGCTTGACGAAGAAAAAATCAAATTGCAACTCGGAGCAGTCTCAGAAACAAGAAATCGACAGCTATGAAATCGATAAATTTCAAAGTATCTCATCAAGTGGAAGAACTTACCCACTGAAGTTTGCACATGGGAGGAAGAGAATTTTACACAGAAGCATCTAGAACTACTCAAGCATTGAGGACAACACTTTTTGAAGGAGAGGGGCATGTTAGGTCCCTATACTACTAGTGTAACCCCTTATTGTTATTAGTGAAACCCCCTTATTATATTGGTGTGCCCATGTAGTCCCCATGTTGTTATTATTGTGCCCCATAGAAGCCCACTATTGTAATTGTTGTGCCCTTACATTATTATTGTTATGTTGGATCTTATTATATTATGACCCCTTAGACTCCTATATATAGAAAGGAGGTCTCGTCATTTGGATCATCCAATAATTTTTCATTTATGTATTGTAAAGGAGGTTTCCCTTCGAAGAGGTTGATTTTTAAGGTGTTGATCTTTCTTTTTTATCTTTTTGTGAGCTGGTTTCATAACAAATGGAGGGTATTAAAGTATTTAGCAACTCTAATAATTCGGTTAAGTCTAGTCATTTTGTCAACAACTAAATTTCAACAAATGAAAGGTGTTGACAATATCAAGTTATGAGCTATTCTCTGAACTTGGCACTTTCTCTAAAGAAAACAATTCACTCTATGTCAATAGGCATCCAATTAATATTATAGCTCCTAAATTGGATCTGAATTGCGTAATATATAGTATAATATATGATACCAATGCAACAAATATGACATCTAATATCACATATAAAACCATGCCAATCTGGAGCAACGATATTATATTCCCTTCCCATATGATATATGATCTTAAAAAAAAAATGTATATGCCATCACCTATATAAACCAATATCTATTGCATATAGTATTTGCATAAGACTTATGCCTTAATAATCATATAATATATACATGTAAATCCACCATTGTATGACGACCATATACCATATGATATTTTAAAAGAAGAGCTCAACGCACATAGAGTTAAACCATATGGCCTTCAACGTGGCACTACCAAAGCAGAGAGTTCACTTTACATACTATGATTGCCAAACACATTACTCACTTCAAGGTAATCAAAATGTATCTATGGAATTCAGTACACAGTCTCCAATGTTATCAATGCAAAAATGAAGAGCACCATTTAATTTTGTATTTTCACCCTTCAATGCAGTCACAAACAGTTATGGTCCTAGTCATTCAACGCACACAACACCAAGACAATGCGCTCACACAAAAGTTAGACACCTCATGCAAACAATCCAATGTATATCATATATATATATATATGATTGCCAAACACATTACTCACTTCAAGGTAATCAAAATGTATCTAAGGAATTCAGTACACAGTCTTCAATGTTATCAATGCAAAAATGAAGAGCACCATTCAATTTTGTATTTTCACCATTCAATGTAGTCACAAACAGTTATGGTCCTAGTCATTCAACGCACACAACACCAAGACAATGCGCTCACACAAAGGTTAGACACCTCATGCAAACAATCCAATGTATATCATATATATATATATATATATATATATATATATATATATATATATATATATATATATATATATATATATATATATATATATATATATATATATATATATATATATATATATATATATATATATAACTTTATTCAACTCAAACACACGAACATTATCACATTTTAGTTTGAATTTGATTTATTTATTTATTTTATTTTTATTTTTTCTGTAAATGCTGACAATTTCAGTGTCAACGAAAACAATTTGTAATAAACAGGAGAATGCTGATAATGGGATTATCAACACTTATTATCTTCAAAAAAATGATTAATAGGAATATACTGACAAAGGGAGTGTTAGTGTTATCGGGTATTGGTTGATAGCGGGAATATTAGCGCCTTAAGCAAACTTTGAATTTTGATTTTTTAAAATGTGTTGACACATTCCATGTCAGCGATATGGTAATTATTGCTCAGTCACACCATAAATTATGTAGAGGTGAAAGGTACAGATTGAAAGTGAAATTTCCGCCGCTAAAGAACTATTATATAAGTTTCTAATTATCGAAGGGTCAAAATAATCATTTTACTTGCCAATCTATTATTCCGCTTGCAAAGTCTCATTATTTTTACCGCATATTATTTTCACCATTGTCATTAGCAAGGTTATGTTAGTTTGAGAATTGTGGGTTTGTTTGTTTCAAATTTATTAGCGGAGATACAACATTCAATCCTAGTTTCTGGTCTATATAATTGCCAAAGCTCAGGGATAATAGGGAAGCACGACAAACTTAACAAAAATGAGCCCAGCCGTCCCAACCTTCTGGAGATTTATCTAGACATTCAACAGTAATTCCAATAGGCTTGTTGGTAGGATTTTTTCCATCGTGCGTCGATTACCATGATGGCATGGCTCGAGCATTCACCCATGGGTTTGATGGACAATGTGTGGAGGTAGGAGGAATTTCGTTCCTGATCATAGAGGAATTGATCACATAAGTTACAACCTTGCCTACGTATGGGGAAAATGTCTTTAGAAGCCATGTTCTAGCTCAGATTGATGTCCCCTTTTTCCTGAAGGTGGAATTCAAGAACAAAAATTAGAAAGCAGGGGTGCAGAGATCCTGGCTAGAGGATAAATGGCATGGGCTACTACGCATTACCTAGTCATACTTCACGTGTGAAGGGCATTTTAACCAGGTAAATCTTTACCATTTTCATTTCCTAACTCATCTAACAAGGAAAGTAAGAATGAACACTTGTTTTTCTTTACTAGAGAGTCTTAAGCACATCACTGCTCATTTCCGGGCCAGGGCAAACCCATATCCACATTTTGTTTACCACAAGGCCTTAATTAAGTTCTTAATTGAGAATCAGTTGGCCAAATCTAGCAGGACTTGGAGCCATTGCCTATTTTGGGCAAGTTTCAACCCCAACCCCCCAAGGCCAAACAAAGGAGACATAGGGGTACTAAGTAGGGTAAGAAAACTCAGGAAGAAACCTCTATTCTTGGCACCTCTACTGAAGCCCAAATTTAAAAGGAGAGAGACATTCCTTCATCCTATGATCCTACAATAACTGAGGTTTATGCTAGAAGAAGTGATATGCTAAAGAGAACCTAGCCTACTGCTGAAAACCCTCCTACTAAAAATATACCTCATTTTGTGAATCCCCCTCATACTGAAAAGCCATCCACTAAGAGTTTCCCTACAGAAACGCATAAACCAGAATGGACCAAGGGAAAATAAATTGAAATTGAACCCTAGGATGAAGAATAACCCTCTCTATTTCAAATGTTCAAAGGATGGAAGAGACCTCACACCAGGGCTTTAAACAAATTAAGGCTAAAAATGAAATCAAAACAGAATCCTGACCTTGCCAAGGAAGTGATAGGTGTGGACAATGTCTCATTAAAAGACCTAATAATAAACAAATGGAAAACTATAGGTTTTACAAGATCAAAGGCCAAGGATACTAAAAAAAAATCCCTATGGAGAATAGACAAAGTAAGAGGAAGATAATGGACAAGGTGGATGTTCTTTTGGAGGTGGCCAACACCCTCAGCTAAGAAGATGATGACCAATTTTTGGGTTTCGATCAAGTCACTTCTACAATGATTTTTTGGTGATCTATCACTAATCACACACTTGTTAGTGTTTATATACAGAGCAACACATAAGAGAGCTGGCATTTTCCTTATCAACGAATTTTGCAAAAGAAACACTAACATTACCCTTGCAAACAAATTTTGCACAGAAAGAGTTGACATTTACATTGTCAAACCATTATGAAAAGAAACAGTTTGGAAAGAGCACTAACAGTCAACTTTTTAGAAAAAACTATTGGTTCAGTTAGCTAAAGGATTGGAGACAACAGTATTAGCATATTTCAGCATGGATGATCAAGAAGAAAACAATGTAACAAAAAATTATTTTTGGAGGATGACAAGGCTGATCTATAGCGAGGGGAACACAATCATGATACACTTTCTGATCATAATTTTCAGCAAGTTATTATGACTTTTTGATATCTTTAAAAGGTATTTTCAGATGTGTGTACCTAGGATATTTATCCTATTACTGGATTACTGTAATTATTTTTTGAACCACAAATTTGTTTAGTTATTATTGTTTATATAAGCAAAGACTGCAGAAGAATAAAGGGTTGTATTTTATTTGAGATATATCATCCGTTTTATTTTTTTGAACAGATTTTAATGAAAGCAGTCTTCATGACAAATTTACAGAAATTCTCGTGTTATGATTACCTGTCTTTTTTTATTCATTTTATATTTCCTGATGTTTGAAATACTGAGTGTTAGAAATTGGGATTCATATGTTTTTCTCCTTTTTCTTTATTCTCAAGAATTTAATAAATGTTGTTCACTTAACTATTACACTAATCTGCTTCATTTTATTTCCAAATTCCTTAAAATGTCAAAGGAATTATCACTACCCTTCTTTTGTGTTTTTCTCATAAAAAATGTGTTTTTATGAACCTGATTAGGTTAGACACCATGCCCAATGGTAATATTTTTCACACATCCCAACCAAACTCAATCATTCTTCGATAAAACTGGCCCTAGGACGTAATTGAAAACCTTATACTACAATAACCTTGAGTAGTTGATTTTTTAGGGAGAGATCCCTCTCTAGGTTGAAGGGCCAACTTTCAACCTCAAAGAGGTTCGAGGTTACCTTAGAGTTTTTTCTACAATTTCCTCTAAGAGATAACAACCAATATCAACCATCACATGATGTTGCATTTCACTATTCATTGATGCATTCCTTGCTTTCATACTAAGAATGATCTAGGCTACGAGTTGGTGTATCAAAGCACTCGAGATAGTAAATTTTCAGATATTGAATGAGCGTAGGACAAGGTTGAACAAAAAATGCATAGTTCTTGGATGAAAATATTCTACAATGGATTAGTGTATCGATGCAAACACACTATATATTTTATGGAATTGGAGTTGGCTCTGTCGATTATTGGTTGTCAAAACACGTAGAATCTGCCCATGCTGAAAATTTAATTACCATTACCATTCCTATGCTCCATTGAAGAATCTACTATTGCTCATGTACAATAGTTGTGTATTTATATTAATTTGTGGAATTGACAGTGTCATAGGTATTTCTTCACTCACGGGGAACAATGCAGACATGCATGTCATGGGATTTTGATGCATAAAAATGTTCAAGTCAAATAGGGAATGCAGAAAAGAATAATATCATCGACCCTCATTATATCTTAAGGACAAAATGACCTATGTTTCTGGATTAATTTTATAACCTAACATTGGTTTCCTGGGTGTGAAATTGACCTCTGTTAACAAACCTTTGTAAATATAACTCATTTGGGATCTTAAATTAATGGTCAATATTAGCATTGGTGCCTCTTTTTTTTGGAAATAACAGGGCACACAATATGATTTGAAATTATGTGATGACAGAGGGTGTTTCTTTGAAATTGAAGAATAAGGGAATGGGCACAGTCAAGTTATAAGGATTTGGAATGTTGATTTTGATAGGATATTTGTGATGAGCACTCAAAAATAAGGCCAGGAGAATTTCTATCAAGCAATGTGTATTTAGTTGAGTTGGCCACAATCCGTTACACAAATTTTGTTATATACCTAGGGGGGATAATATGGGGTACCAAGGGAGGTACCCAAGGTAATAATGTAATAATGGGATGGGTCATAGTAATAAATAAGGTGGTTAACCCATTTCATGTAAGGGACCACAAGTAGTTAGTAATGATGTAATGGGCCCATGGTATTAGTTCGATGGTATGAGGGAACCATGGTAATGATCCATGGTATTGTATATATGAGGCCTATATAGAGGCTAGAGACTTCACATGGAAGGATGTGAAGGATTATTGTATGAACAGGCATATGGCTTGTGGAGTGTTCTCCTTCCTTAAGGAGTGAATGTATGGTGTTGCCCTACCTTAAGGGTTTGATCAATAAAGAAGCATTTCTATCCATATTTCGATCTTATTATTCTTGGGTTATTTTCTATTCTCATATATTTTTGGGTTAGTTCTATAATAAGTGGTATCAGAGCACTTTCTTGGGCAAACAATGGAGAATTTTTTATTTTATTTTTTGCAGGATTTCAGGGGTGACGAGTTGCAGATAAGATATGTAAATTTTGGTGCAAGATCTACAAAATCTAATTGCACATCTGGATTCTATGTGAAAAAATACCCGATTTCAAAAAACAAATTGGTCAAATCGGAGTCCGGATGAAGGAGATATTGCTGATTTAAAAATCAGTGGGGTTGCAGACAAATTTTCAGGGCAGCGAGTTTACGGCACAGATCTGGACGTCCTGGTGCAAGATCTACAAAATCTAATTGCAGATCTGGATTCTTTGTGAAAAAATACCCAATTTCAAAAAAAAATCAGTCGGATCGGGGTCCGGATGAGGGAGATATCGCTGATTTAAAATCAGCTCCTTTTTGTAGAAATTTTGGGGACGGCGGGAGAGTTGCAGTGCAGATCTGAAATTCTAGTGCCTGGATCAAGGTTTCTATCACATGGGCAGAGGCAGAATGATTGTTCCATTTCTGAAAACAAGTCATAATAGGGAATCTGAGCAATATTGATGGAATTGTGACAAATTCAAATTTTCACCAAGTGATTTTTTTCAAAACCCTATTCATGGCTCTAGCAAGGTTCTATATTTTACAGGAAAAGATAATGGTCCTACTATTGAAGAATACATAAAAAGAAATAGAAGTGGTTATGGGAAAACCATTGGAAATGGTGGGTAGTGGAGCAATTTAGAGATGAGGAGGCCGCATGGTGGGGATTACTTAACCAAAAGAAGTGTTCCAACCTGCCCGATAAAGAATTTGAAAAATTACTTTTAGACAGATGGCCTCATGCCAAAAAACAAGATAAGGAGAAACACGTGGCGCTATTTCCTACTGGTATATCCTTATTACAGGTTCATGGATTGATTCAAAAGGAGAAGACCATGGTTTCTATAAATCCTAGTTGCAAACATAATTTTATCAATGTTAATTTGGCAAAAAGATTGCAAGTTACAGCAAAACACATTGAAACCACACAGATTGATAATGAGGATGTTCAAGTTTATAAAGATTTGAAGATTTCTATGGACAAGTATGTATTGCATTCTAATTTTATGTTTTAGATATGGCTAATGTGGATGTTTTTTTGGGATACCCTTGGATGGAAGAGGTGGTTACTATCCATATTAATGTGCAGAATAAATTCCTGAAGCTCTAGTATAAAAAGAAGAAAATTGCATTACAGGATATTTCCATCAATAAAATGATGAGCCATTGATGGTCGACAACCAAACATAAACATCAAATCAGGTACCAGAAAAACAGGTAGAGTCCAAAGAGGTTGAAGCAGAAATTGTTACATCGGATGAGGACTCAGTGGTTGAGGCAATATTGGAAGATAAGAAACAACAGCAGGCACCACAACATGTACCAGATACCAATCAAGCTCCATTAGGTGGTGAATTAAAGAAAGATACATAGTCAGCATATCACCACCCACACCACCCAGCAAGAAAACAACCAACAAGATGGCAACAAATTAGCCACAAGGACAACAATCCCTGCAGGACATATAGAGAGGAACGAAGGTCCACCTACTACACATCAACACAGAAGAGCTACCATGGTCAACTTCCATCTCAAGCGAGCAAGGCACCAGCGAGATCGAGGGTTCACCTTTCTCTTGGATGGCTAGATGCATGAGCATGGTACCAGTGGACTACTCTTTTGAGTAGATCTTATTATTTGTGTTCTTCCCATGTTTCGGGGACGAAACATGCTAAAGGGGGTGGAATGTTATATACCTAGGGGGGATAATATGGGGTACCAAGGGAGGTACCCAAGGTAATAATGTAATAATGGGATGGGTCATAGTAATAAATAAAGTGGTTAACCTATTTCATGTAAGGGACCACAAGTAGTTAGTAATGATGTAATGGGCCCATGGTATTAGTTTGATGGTATGAGGGAACCATGGTAATGATCCATGGTATTGTATATATGAGGCCTATATCGAGGCTAGATACTCCACATGGAGGGATGTGAAGGATTATTGTATGAACAGGAATATGGCTTGTGGAGTGTTCTCCTTCCTTAAGGAGTGAATGTATGGTGTTTCCCTACCTTAAGGGTTTGATCAATAAAGAAGCATTTCTATCCATATTTCGATCTTATTATTCTTGGGTTATTTTCTATTCTCATATATTTTTGGGTTAGATCTATAACAAATTTTATCGTCTGTCCACAAAACATTAAAGAAAATTTTGATATTTTAGGAGAAAAACGGAGATACAATAGGATTTAGTGGGGGTAGAGAGCCAAATTTAGGTCTCGGACTCTGACTAGTGCATATTTGGAAGAGTATGGAAAATGCCTAAGTTCAACGACAGACACACAGAGAAAGGCCACAAGAAAATAATGGCCTAAATTGAAGAAGGGTAGGAGAATGCCCACACTAATACCATGTTGAACACAAACAAAAATGGAGACAATATATGAAGGAATAAGCGTTAATTGCATTAATTATTCACAATGATATAAATTTATACATTTTAAATGATCGTTGGTTTCATCTTCCAAGGTCTCTTGGACTCCAATGACTATTCAAATTCCACACCATAACCCATAGCAGATTAGGTGTTTAACACTCTTGGACTATGGTGGTGAAAATAGGAAGGTCAACTTTCAAGTGGCATAACATTCACATATGGACTTCAATTGATGTGATTCTTGCATTGTTGGAAGGGTCTCTATGTTTAGAATAGGAAAAAAAGAATGTGGTGCTAAAGCGACAAATGTTTACCCCCAAAAGATGTCGTTTGATGCCGCAAAACGCTCCAGAAAGGTATATGACCCCAATTTTCCAAACTAGGTCCTAGTGGTAAAAATGGTCCTCAGAGTTAATGCCTCCACATTTTCCACTCTTAAAGCATTGAGATGGATAAAAAAAAATATAATGATCTAATCTAGATCAATTGCAATCACAGGAGGATAATATATCCCTACGGAAATAATGGTAATGGTGAACATGTGGGATATAGGAAGGGATCACAGTCTATGGGGGGAGGATTTTATGGGCTTCAACTTATATATATATATATATATATATATATATATATATATATATATATATATATCAATTGTTAGGCATAATAGTATCATGGATTTAGTGTTAGGTCAACCGCATTTCAATATTATTCTATTTTTGGTAGGAAGGAGAGGATGTGAATGGGCTAGCATGGCTATTCCTGTTGAGAGATTAAATTTGGAAGATTAAATCCCTTAATATTAATTATCAAAACGGAGCTCGTAAACATGAGTTTCCTTGCGCTTTCTTCATTCAGGTTTAAATTAGAGTTTTAACACTTCCTGATCATGATTCGTGGAGTAATATACACACTAATGTTTACAAACAATTAGTTGTCAAAAGCAGACCCAACAATCAAATTCAATCTATAGATTTCAAAATCTTTTACAAACCCTAGCATTCAAATCTCAACTCAACAAATGACTGAGCTATGAATCTCAAGTGGTAAAATGGAATTCTTCTCCCACAAAAATTTACTCAATCAAATCCCTAAATGCTAGTACCAAACTTTCTAATAGTTTATTCATCACTCAGCAAGAAATCTATAATGATCGTGATTCAATCCTTAAGTAGACAAACAAAATGGTACTAATAACCATTCAATCCTTAAACAATCTATACAAACAACAATTCACTCCTACAGTAACTAAGCAGTCTATAGAAATTCAATTCTTAAGCAAACAAGCAATCTATATTGATAGCAACTCAATCAAACAATCGATCTGTACCTAATGGTTGGTTATCCTCTTAACAAAGATTTGAAAGTTAAGTACTAATCTGGAGAAATCACTCTATTTTATTCTATCACTTGCTAATTTATCATTATACTTGCAATTAAGTAATCTACAAGTCTCAATTTGATGAAAACAGTTCAAACCCTTAGCCTATTCGACACCTAGAAATTCAACCAAACAACCCTTAAGAAACTATACTCTAAACTCTTTTGTAGTCACACCAACCCTTACTAGTAAATGGCCTCATTTGGAGCCAAAGTACTACTGCTTGAAACCTAATTGATATTTGACTCCTGAAAACTTGAATCAACCACCTCACAAAGTAGAGGAAATCATTTATCTATTCAAATAATAAAATTAATCTTCACACTAAAAACAGAGAAATCATGTATCTATTAAACTTAATGAAATCATAGTTATCAACTAATCATCGAAAGCACTCATGGGTATGCTATGTTCAATCCATGTGATCCACTCCGCAATCCTAGAGTCTATTCATCAAATGAAACAGAGCTAATTGGTAATAAACCATCGAATATTCATGAAAGCGATCTTCAATCTAAACAACTTGAAACTAGACCGAAAATGATCAACGAGAGTTCTATTATGGGGAATTGCTTGTAAAATAATTTAAATAAAAAGTCAATCCATTCCAGTTCCTGAGGGAACGCAGAGCAGTTTGATAGCCAAACAAATCTCGTTCTTAATTAGTTCGAATTCACCGAATAGAGTTAACTTATCAAAACAATCACAATATTCTCAATGTATAGATAATCCATTTCACTCATTAGGTGATCATATGGCATTTCTTGGCTGATTACAACTCAATATGATAGCAAGCATGCTCTGTTCTGAAATCAAAACAAGGTTCGCACAAAATTCAACTGTGAATTATGGAAACGAATGAATGAAAGAACATTAATGCATCTACACTCTTTTAAACAATCAAATGAATGCAATTCACATACAGTCAAGCCAAACCAATTCATAATGCAAGTAAAACTAATTGTGACTAATCACACAGTGGTTCTATCTGCAATAGACAAAGCAAACACAGATGGGTGGGCCCTGACCATAGCTGGGATCTAGATAAACTTACAGTAAAGAAGAAATCTCAAACTCAATCAATCGACTATTCTCATCAATCCATCAACACTTACTCTCAAACTCAGAGCAGAACCATTTCAATATTATTAAATATGAGTTATACAATTCAAAGAAAAGTACTTCACAATTTTTAACACTACCTTGACATATTACATCCCCTGCCTTTTATAGGCATTTAATTACAGTTAAACACTGAACTAAAAATGGTAATTTATAACAGTCTTAACAAGTCGACTTCTCCAGAGAAAATAGGTTCAAACAACTGCCCCGAATTGGTCCAACAACTTGTAACCAATTCCCAAACTTGGTGTATGCTGCAACCAGAGAAAATAGAACAAAGATCTTGGGATCAAATGCATTCATTGCAAGGTTGGTGACATCTCATCATCTAGAAGTGCATGACTTCTTATCCATTGCACTGTTTGAGTACCGAATCTGAATATAACTTTTGAGTACAGTAGTAAGGAGCCAAGGTACACTAGTTGCTTCTTTCCATTATCCTCCTACACATCTTGCTGAGAATTCTACACTTGATCATAATAATTAGTTAGTTTTAGGAATCATCTACTTATATCTGCTTAAATCCACTAACAAACAGCCAAATGGAACCATAAAACGATTTACCTCAAATAGGGATTGGGATCATGATAGGGTAGCAAAATAGAAAGGAAATAGGTTCCATAATGTCAAAACGAGGTCAAAATGGCGATTGAATATGGTATTAATAGGAACAAAACAGAGGATCAACATCCTCCCATGCCGATCCTGATGCATGCCCTCATGCATCAAACAAAAAGGAGACTGCATTCAACTGAAGAAGACTGTGGTCAGAGACCAGCAGTCTTGATTAAAACCTCGATCCCTTGTCGGATAGGTGGCGAACACTTTTGAAATTGCAGTGCTAATCTCTTTGCATTCAATCATCTAACAGGCTTGTTTCAGGCTGCTTTCCATCTCAGAAGGTGTTTATTTTTCCTTGTCAAGGCATCATTCTGGGCATATAGTTTCATATTAGAGTCCCTGACTTACTGATTTACATCTTTTACAAAATGAAATAAAACCTTGTATTTATTTGCTTGCTCTCTAAGCTTGGCGATTGTCTTCCATAGCTTGATAAGCTTGATCTTCAAATTTTCTTCAGCATCCAGTGTGGGGGCTTTAGTCGGGGTCATTGATTACTGTGAGGTACTTCCTCCTGACAATTTGCCTCTCAGTTTCTTAGATGACTGATGCGGAATAGCCTGTGTAGTGTCTTTTCTTGCTGTCGGTCTAGTGGGAGACAAAGCCTCCAGATCCCAGGAAATATCCTCAGGGATTTTAAGCTTAGTTGTAGCAGTGGCCTCTTCCTCAAGGGGCATTTTTTATTGCAGAGGATCGTCATCACGGGAAGATGAAATAGGAATATGTGCAAGGCCAGTGCCTTCAGCATTGGTCTGTAAGGTAGGAGCCATGCTGCGGGTCCGACGACGACCTTGAATTGAGGTTTCAGCCACAGGAATTGGGGGAGTGTTGTAGGGGAATAGGGGACGCTGGTGTTTAGCCTTAGGGGTGGTGCTTCCGGGTTTGAAGGAGGGTTCTACTGGAGATTCCAGAGCATTTCTCTCTACCATGGGACTTAGTTCCGGCTGGGTGGGTTTTGCCTGATCATGTTTCCTTTTTCGCTGCGATCCCAATGGGATTTCCACCGAACCCTTCCTTGTGCCATCTTTTAAACTATCTGCAATTGTATGAGGGGGTTCAGAACCAGGAGTAGGGGAATGGGTAGGTGTGGACTCAGACTTAGATGGGGGCATTGCATCGTCGATTTTTAGGGAGCGGCCCACTGCATGTTGCCTGCCCTTGATTTGTGTCTCCTGTCCAGGGAATGCCTCAATGAGGAAGTCCTCCCATGACTGCTTCTGTTTCTTAAGCTCGGCCACCAGTAAAATTTTAATTAAACTATGATGATACAATGCAGTTTCGAGCTTCTTGCCATGAGACTATACACCCTTTGCCATTTTATGCAAGCTTAATCTTAGGAAATAAGGAATTTTTAGTGGCCTATCTTCAACAAAATGAACCATGAGCCTGATATGATAAAGGAATAGAACAACAAACCTTCCCTCATAGGTCACAAAGTGTTGTAACATTGTCAGGAGTGGATGCCATTGGTCCTCTATGCAGTTACGAAGCACTCCCTTCGCCCAACTAATTGACCTGTAGGCTGGTTTTAGGAACACGGTGCAATTCGGTATGTCTAACTGGCCGCCCTTGAAAAATCGCTCACCAACAGCTAGTAGCCCAATAGCCCGGCTCACTGATTCTTCTGTGACGCTAAAGTTGAGGTCACCGACTTGGGCATGCTCACCATTAAAACTTCGAGCGAATGCCATTGCGACTTGATCGTTATAGCCCTGAAACTTTCATAAAAAGATCATCCATCCTTTCTCCTCTAGAATTCCCTTACATTGTTCATATTCTGGGCTGCATAGAAATTGAACAAAAGTGGGTTCATGTCTATCTGCTCCCATGGCACCTGCATTCTGTTGAAATTCCCTTTTTTTCTTCAATTGACTGTGTTGTTGGTCCCTTATTATCCCTCCACCCATGCTCACAATCGATCTCTATTTTAATGGCAGATGAATGACTGTCGCAATGATGGATCAGATACAAGGGATCGATTGCCATGATGGTGATAATCCCGTCTTCGACTAGTTTAGAGCGTGGGAAATTGGTTGCAGTGTGTGATCCATGGATGGAGCATGTGAGCATTTTGGCTATGAGATGGTGCATCTTTACCATGATGATAGAGGGTGTCATGAACCGATGGTCAAGCGGGTGAGCAGTCATCATAGCAAGAATAGATCATGGCAGTGGTGGTGATGTCTTATTAGCATGCTGGAGGATAAGTGTTTACAAGATCGGGAATAGACAGGTGAGGTCGTAGGATGTATGATCATGGTGATCACAGGATAGATTCAGAGGCGTCCTTCAATGATTAACATTTTAACTACTTGTCAGTTAAACTTAAGCGAAATACAAGTGTGTACCTTTACCACTTAAATGATTTGTGTCAAGTGTGCATTTGATGTGCTGAAGCCACGCCTTCTGTAATGATGTGCTCGCTGCCTTGTTTCTAGAGAATTGCCATACTGTGCCTTTGGCGAGTTGGGTATTGATGCCATGAACCTGTACTTAACTCAGAGTGAGCTGGTAGCCCTGATCGTTTCTTGTCTGCTTATGAAGACAGGCCCTGACTCATCAAAGCATGTTAACAAAAACAAGATGATTTTGTTTATGATACAAAAAATTTCTTGCGCATATTGTGACAACACTGTGTGGTTATAGGCCCCAATTTTTAGGCAAGATCTTAGGACCCTCATATGCAATATGAGTTGCATTTTGGACAGAGCATAGAACATAAACATTTAACATAAAATGACACATCATATTTCGATCAAAACATGAAACATAGGTATCTTGAACAATATGTGGAATCAAATTCTGAGATCCTCATGAAAGAACAACTGAAGCTGGATAGAGTATAAGATATCGACTATCTGTACTGATTTTGGAACCTTCAGATTGAATGTCAGGCTGCTCAATTATTTCAGAAAAGGAGACTACTTATCAATCCATGGATTTTAACCAGGCCTGGAATGATAGCTGCCTGGGGCATTTCTTCTTTAGGGAGCTGGAAATGGCCAGAAGAGAGCTCCAAGGGGGCTTCTTTTCCGTAGTTTATTCCTTTGGGCTCGGAAAAGAATAATTCACAACCTAAAGGATCCCTGTACTACTACTACCTTATTATTTTAGCGAGCCTAAAGTAGTTAGTGCTCGAGGCATTCTTATTTAGAGAGTCTGAATTTCCCAAGTAGACTCCACAGGTTTCCTTTCCGTAATCATTTCCTTGAGCTCGGAAAAGAACAATTCTATGCTCAAGGAATCCCTAGACTAATATTGGTCCATTTCATTTACGAGCCTGGATCAGTCGATGCTCGGGAGCTTCATATTTAGAGAGTCTAAAGGCTTCCAAAGGAGACTCCACCAGTTCCTTTTCCATAGATAATCCACCAGACCTAGATAAAGGAATAAACTTCCTTCTGATGGATTCCTCCTTTATTCTACATGGGCTATGGGGAGGACCGCCTGTAGATATAAAAAGTGACAGCCCACTGGTTTATATATATATATATATATATATATATATATATATATATATATATATATATATATATATACATATGTAAATAAAAAATAAAACTAATCAACTGAACTAGCAAGGGGCTGATTATTAACATGAATCAGCTCCAATCCTGGATCCTCTTGAACTTCCTGCAAAAACTGATCACGTGAAAGTGGTTTATGATAAACTTTAAGCCGATGGCCATTTACTACAAAAGAAATCTTATCATCATCGATAGTACAAATACAAACTGAACCGTTATTAAAGACTTTAGTTACCTCATACGGTCCCAACCATCTAGTGAAAAATTTACCTTTGAAATTCTTAAACTTACTATCGTATAACAAGGCCCAGTCACCTAGATGGAAGATTTTCTTCTTAATAAATTTTTCGTGCCATCGGGCTCTTTGGTCCTGTACTAATGCAGTTCTATGGTAGGCATCTTGTTGGATCTCATCAAGCTCATTCAATTGCATCAATCTCTATTCTTGAGCCTCATTTAAATTCATGCCCAACTGAGCAGCAATTCTAAATGTTTTTACCTGGAATTGGATGGGAAAGAGCACTTGTTTGAAATAAGCTGATTCGTAAGGTGTGTGTCTGGTCACATTCCTCCAAGTGATCTGGTAAGCCCAAAGTGCTTTTGGTAACTTTTCTGCCCAATCTTTGTGATGCAGTTGAATTGTTTTCGTAAGGATAGATTCCAACACTTTGTTCGTGGACTCCACTTGCCCATTAGCTTAGGGGTGGTAGGGGGTTGATTTATGGTGCTTAACTTGATATTGCTCCATGAGTGCCTTGACCAACTTTGATGTAAATTGGGTTCCTTGATCAGTGACAATTTCACGAGGCACCCCAAATCTTGTAAAGATGTCTTCGAACAAAAACTCTACTACTGCCTTCTCAGTGGTAGCATACAATGCTTTGGCCTCCACCCACTTGGTGACATAATCAGTGCATACCAAAATATATTTCTTCTTGTTTGACATTAGGGAGATGGGCCCTACGAAGTCCAATGCTCACTTTTCAAAAGTTTCAATAGAAATTTGTGGTTGAAGAGGCATTTCATCGGAGGCAACTGGTCTCCCCATTCTTTGGAAATCATCACAACTCATAACAAACTCCTTGGTGTCTTTGAATAAGGCCAGCCAATAGTATCTGGTATGGAGAACTTTATATGCCTTTCTTTTGTCGGTGAAATGCCCACCACAAATCTCGTTGTGACAGGCACTCAATATATCATGCATTTCATATTCTTGCACACACTACCTCATAACCGGCTCTCTATAAAATAGTTCTCCTTTGATCCAGGAGTAACTAGCACTGCACTGCACTATATTATGCCTCTCTTGGGCCGGCAGGTTTTGAGGTAGTTTGCTTGATACCATATAAATGGCAACATCAGCTAACCAAAGAGTAACAATAGAAATGGAAAATAGAGCTTCATCTGGGAATTCGTCGGGCACTGATGTTGGCATGATTCCTTGCATAAGATTCAAACAAGGTAAGAAATCAGCTGCCAAGTTGTCTCTTCCAATAGAAAATAATAAAATTAATCTCCACACGAAACAGGGGAAAATCCTTTATCTACTAAACTCAATGAAATCAATCAACACTCAAAACAGAGAAATAATGTATCTATTAAACATAATAAAATCACATTTATCAACTAATCATCGAAATCACTCATCGGTATGCTATGTTCAATCCACGCGATCCACTCTGCAATCCTAGAGTATATTCATCAAATGAA
Organism: Pinus tabuliformis; assembly: GCA_031772625.1. NCBI lineage: Eukaryota > Viridiplantae > Streptophyta > Pinopsida > Pinales > Pinaceae > Pinus > Pinus tabuliformis. The sequence continues at coordinate 860,712,400 of CM062817.1, read as the reverse complement.
ACAGAGCTAATTGGTAATAAACCATCAAATATTCATGAAAGTGATCTTCAATCTAAACAACTTGAAACTAGACCGAAAATGATCAACGAGAGTTCTTTTATGGGGAATTTCCTGTAAAATAATTTAAATAAAAAGTCAATCCATTCTAGTTCCTGAGGGAACGCAGAGCAATTTGATAGCTAGACAAATCTCATTCTTAATTAGTTCGAATTCACTGAATAGAGTTAACTTATCAAAACAATCACAGTATTCTCAATGTATAGATAATTTGTTTCACTCATTAGGTGATCATATGGCATTTCTCGGCTGATTACAACTCAATATGATAGCAAGCATGATTTTTTATGAAATCAAAACAAGGTTCACACAAAATTCAACTATGAATTATGGAAACGAATGAATGAAAGAACATTAATGCATCTACACTCTTTTAAACAATCAAATGAATGCAATTCACATACAGTCAAGCCAAACCAATTCGTAATGCAAGTAAAACCAATCATGACTAACAACACAGTGGTTGTATCTGTAATATACAAAGAAAACCCAGATGGATGGGTCCTGACCATGCCTAGGAGCTAGATAAACTTATAGTAAAGAAGAAATCTCAAACGCAATCAATCGACTATCCTTAGCAATCCATCAATGCTTACTCTCAAACTCAGAGCAGAACCATTTCAATATTATTAAATATGAGTTATATAATTCAAAGAAAAGTACTTCACAATTTTTAACACTCACTTGACATATTACATCCCCTGCCTTTTATAGGCATTTAATTATAGTTAAACAACGAACTAAAAATGGTAATTTATAACATTCTTAACAAGTTGACTTCTCCAGAGGGAATAGGTTAGAAAATATGCCCCAAATTGGTCCAACAACTTGTAACCAATTCCCAAACTTGGTGTATGCCACAACCAGAGAAAAGAGAACGAAGATCTTGGGATCAAATGTGTTCATTGCAAGGTTGGTGACATCTCATCATCCAGAAGCACATGACTTCTTATCCATTGCACTGTTTGAGTACCGAATCCGAATATAACTTTTGAGTACAATAGTAAGGAGCCAAGGTACACTAGTTGCTTCTTTCTATTATCCTCCTGCACATCTTGCTAAGAAGTCTACACTTGATCATAATAATTAGTTAGTTTTAGGAATCAGCTACCTATATCTGCTTAAATCCACTAACAAATAGCCAAATGTAACCATAAAAAGATTTACCTCAAATAGGGATTGGGATCATGATAGGGTAGCAAAATAACAAGGAAATAGGTTCCATAATGTCAAAAGGAGGTCAAAATGGGGATTGAAGATGGTATTAATAGGAAAAAAACAGAGGATCAACAATTCCCATAGTCAAACTTGCATTAGATCAATTGCTACACTTTTTTTGGCAAGTACATGGAGGCTACTTGTCAAAACTTTTTCCACTTTATGCATTTCCAACATTAATGAGTGGAAGCTTTTGACAACATATATGTTTTTTTTTTCTTTTTCATTCCCTATATGCTTATGAAGAAGCCCGTTATTGTGGCTCCTAATATATGTGGTTGTAATAATATGAAGGATATATTGGGATGGTTTTAATATGTTGATTGATATCCATTAGTAAAAAATACAAGTATCTAATTTTAATTTAATATTATAAGTTGTTATTTGTCTCAATTCAATGTATGGTTGACCAAATATGGGTGTTTTCTTCTAGGAAACCATGTGACATGGAAGATGTAAACAAACTTATAACATTGCTAACACAAGAGGAAATGGAATTGTCTTATTTACATTCGTGTTATCGACAAATATTAGTAGATTTATCTTATTGATGAGAAAGGTTGATACATTTAGAAAATCAATTTTAACAAACTCTTAAAAATTTCTCCCTAAAAATAGTTGGAGATGTGAGAATGTCTAAGTTCTAATCATATACATAATTTAAAAATTATTGGACAATATATCTCATGACATGGTATTATTTATTTAACACAGTAGTTCTTTTTACCATGTTATTCATTTTAAACATTAACTTTTTTACTCTTATTTAATGGAAAGATTTTTTTCTAAAATGTCTAACCACACTCGATGGTTCGAAACACGTTGACAAAACTCTGATGATGTGATTTTTAAGAAAAGTATTTTCGATAGAAATCACATAGGAGAAAAATTTCCCAACATGCTTCGAACAAGCTAGTGTGGTTCATTATCAGGACCAGATGAAGATGCAGATCATGGCACAGGCTTAAATAGAGGGTGACGTAGAGACCAAAAGATCATATTAGTTTATGAAAATTAATATTTTAATAAATACTATTAAGATCAAATAATATTCCTATAACGGCTAATATAACGGCTAGTTTAAGAATAATAATATTATAATTTATAATAAGAATTAAGATGAGTATATAATAATAATAATAATAATAATAATAATAATAATAATAATAATAAAGAAATATTGAAAAATGTAAACATTAATAAGAAACAAACGATCCAAGTCAACCAAATACAAGAACAGAGTCAAAAATAAATAAATAAATAAATATATATATATATATATATATATATATATATATATATATATATATATATATAAAGAGGATTCAAGACCCCATTAATGAGTCAAGGTCCTATAACAAAAATAATGTTTACCAAAATATTTCTTACTTTCAATGTCTAACTTGTCACTGCATATCATATATTTGGCCTTTCTCAAAGGATTAGTGAATATCTATTCCTTATTCTAATTTATTGTATAGTACATCAATTCAATTTCATTAAATTAGATGTTTTCTCTTATGATGCTACATGATAAATCAGATTAATTTCCAATTTGGTTGACCTTTGATAGGTGTTGGTTCTCCTTTTCTTTCTCCCATTTCTCTAAGAATACACATTAGTCAAATTGCTTCATTGGTAGCATTGCACAATGAGCTATATTTAACTTTAGTGAAATACAAGGAAATAATTGGCCACTTCTTGTTGCTACAAGAGTCAATCACAATACTATACTCAAAGCATATCTATTGGTGGATCTTATATCATCATATCTCTTTCCTAATCAGAATGTGAATAACCTATCAAGTCAAAATCAAAATTATTGGCATATTCAATTCCAAAATATACAATCCATTTTAAATATAAAATGGCTCTCTTAGTTTCCTTTTTGGTGACTAAATTTGGTGGTGTATTGTGATTTATTCATGAATTGACTAAGTATGTTGACTTTATTTATTGTTTTATTCAGATAGCTTGTACTTCTCTCCAATTGTGGATACAGAGTACCATTTACTTCTTATGTATCATTATCATTGTAGAGCTTAACTTCCTACTCTAGTGGAGTTGACAATGGATATAATTATCACATATTGAACCTCTTGATTAATTCCTTTGATTGATGAAAGTGCCATATGTTAATGTCTAGAAAGCATCCTTCATTTTAAATTACAATATATAAATTTCTTTTGATGTTCCATTCAAATAGTTCATCATAACATATGTAATAAAATAAACTGGAAAGTATACCATGAGAGTTAAACTCCTTTAGGTTCTAGATTTTTTAATTATTTATTTTATGCTTATGAAAGAAACAAATTAAATGAAAAAAGGTAGAAAAAAATGAATACAATCACACACCATCCAAAATCAATACAAACATTTTCTTTGGGAAATACTTAAAGGAGAGAAACTAGCTAGAAGGTGAGGCTCCTCTACTCTCTTTTCTCTGGTATGGAAATAAAGCAAGTACAAATAATAATGCACTATCTATGGAGTTACAAGAGACTTGTGGCCTATTAGGCTACTACAAAACAATACTTCCACTCCTAGTTTCTTTATGCTATGATATTTCAATATACAATAGCATAGAATGTAAACCATGCTCCCCCTAGTGGCATGTTACATAACATATATAAATAGCCAATTAGGGGTAAGGTTTTATTCCCTCAACACTCAACTAGAGTTACAATTTTCAACCTTATAAATTATTTTTCAAAGTCAACATGTGGTAATACCGCATGCATGAGTAACAAGAGTTGATGGGGCACCCTTTCAAACCATGTTGGTCAAATGGGAAGGTCAACTTTGGTTTGGAATAAAATTTTCATATCCTTTGTTACTGTCTTTCCTACAGCATTGGAAATATATTTGAGTAACAAAAAAGTGACATAGTTTATGGTGCTAAAAAACTAAGTTTTAACACTAAAAATGTGAGTTAATGCCTCAAAATGGTGCTAGAATATTTCAAACCCTAATTCTTCAGACTAGGACCCACAATAAAAATGAACCTATAAGTGGATGCCTATAATTTTTCCATTCTAAAAGAATTTAGATAGAAGAAAATAATATAATGATCCATTTTGGATCATAACTCACCATTTTGAGAGGTTCCTGATCCCCATAAGCTTCACTGAATGAAGTGAGGAAATTTTTCCTCTACCTTCTCCCTAGAGTGCCATTTCTCTTTTCCTAGAAGTTGTCATTTCAAACAATTTTTCCAAAGGCCATGTTGTATTTGTATTGTATTTTTGAACCTCTTCTACAAATGTTTGTCCTCTTCCAATTTCGCTTGAGAATCTAGTGCTAATTTCTATGTAGAAGACAGGACCCGCCCTACTTCTGAATCCAACATGGAAGGTTCATAATGTTTGATATTCTCTACATATGAATTTGAGTAAATGGACTTATATGGGGATATATTGAGTCTATATTTATTATCTTCTACCTATTCCATTATCTCAAAACGATTGTACCATAGAACCTTGATCTTCTTACTGACAATATATTCTTTCTGTGTTCAACTATAACCATATTTTGTCTCCCACTCCAAATGAAATCTATATTCCATATTGATCATGATTGGACCTATATTCATCCCTTGACTCACTTTTCATCTCTTGTACTTGCAAATGGATTGACCTAATTGTTACCCCCTCCTCCCACATTTACCCAAGCTACCGACCAGCTGGGTTAAACATGTGACAAGAGGCCACTATGATATGATTCGACCTCCTAGGTAACCTTAAGGAAATGGAATCGATGAAAACACAACACATAAACATCCCTCAGGTGCTTGAGGACCCCCAAGAGTTAATCCGTCACTCCAGGTGCCCAACCCTTGATTTAACCTAACATTTAGATGAATTAAACCCAAATTCACTCCCATGACAAGGCATGTGAGTGTAACCCCAAAGTCACTCGCACATGCTTAGATGTCATCGACTAGAGACCCAATTTTTCAGTGTTATACCAGCGACTCTGGGATTTTACCACTTTTTTAGGCGTAGAGACCAGGGCACCACCAAGAATTGAACCATCTCTTCAAATCAATAAAATAACATGGAAATGACAGTAGTAAAGAAAATACTTATTTAAGACCTTGACGGGACCCCCACTAGCCATGACATGCATTTTATCAAAAACTTAGTAAATATGCAACCTACAGGTGTAAATAATAAATAAGAACATAGGGGTCTCATACTTATATGAGATTCTCTATGAAGCATTGTATCCTTATCACATTAGTTGTCATTTCATCCATTACGTCATAGATACATTGATCATTCAATAACAAGTAAGAACATGAGGAGAGACACTCATGGCTATTGTCATAAAACATGTAAATAACCAACATAATAGGGACAAAAATACCATTGAAATCACAACCATATAAACCACATATAATCCACCATAATGCTCATAGAGTTACAAGGAGAGATAACCTTTCATTAATGATGAAAAATCCAAACCTGGGATGGAACTTCCACATTCCACCTAACCGCAGAATGGATGAGCCAAATCTCTCTTCAGTAATTCATCCTTGTGCCATATTCCAATCATGAATGTGGGATCTCATAGAACACATCAATAAAAAATAATCCAACGCTTCTAGAGGCCATCCACCTCAACCCATCAAACAATGATTCCACCTCACAGTTGGACATCACAAAATGAACATCAGATCGGCCTCTATCCCAAACTTCCAAGGCTCCATAGTGTTTTCTCCATCTTCGCTCCGAAGATTAGTAACTCAACCCACAACTTTTACTAGGATTTAGAGAATTTTTCCAACCAAGGCTCTGGGACTAGTAACTCAACCAACAGCTATTACCGGGCTCTAGAGCATTTTTCCAACCAGGGCTATGGGACTAGTTTCTCAACCCACCAAGGGCTCCAGAGCATTTGTCCAACCAAGGCTATGTGACTAGTAACTCAACCCAAGTTGTTATAGGGCTCCAGAGTGTTTTTCCAACCAAGGCTATGGGATTAGTAATGCAACCCAAGCTGTTACAAGGCTCTAGAGAAAATGTCCAACCAAGGCTTCCATGAACTAATAGCTCAACCCAAGCTAAGGAAACAAGAGAACCAACCAGAAAACAAAGAAAATAACCCACAACACCATGGCTATCCAGAAAATGGCAAGGCTAGGCAAATCCACTATCAACCTAGGCAATCCTCCATGCGAATGAGAGATCACAATGAATAAACCACATGCATATTTCATGCATGCCAAATATAGTGAAGGAAACATACATGCAACTTGGTACCTGCAAACAAATATGATGTAGTTATTGATCCCGATGCCCTCTTGTGCTTTCCCTCTCTTCCTTTTCCTTCTTTCTCCAAAACTCCAAGTATGCCACACCCTCCAAGAGTGCTCCAAGAAAAATATAAGTATCCAAGAGTATGAGAGAGAGAGAATAATGAGAGAGCTCCAAAATTGAACTAATCAAGTCCTGCCCACTGACCCTCAGAAGCCCTTTTATTAACGAGGCCTTTATTTTCTTCATTTTCCATTATTTTTCTTCATTTTCCTCCTTAGATGAAACTATGACCCTTCACTTTCTTTTCTCCTAATTTCCATTATTTTCATAAATAAAATCCCAATTAAGGCCTCATGCCTTTCCAAAGCCTTAGCCATTGACTTTTCCAATTTCCTTAGCCATAATAACCAAATCAACATCCATTAGGATGTTTCCACCACCATTAAGCTTGGAATACATGTCCCATCACCATGGCCTTATATATTTTTACATGGAATTTTCACCAGGGCTGTTACAAATTCCTCTCCATTGGGGGAACACCATCCTCGGTGTTCAATGACACCTATAACCAACAAGACTATTAAAAACTAAACATACTTCCCATATAACTTTATAACACAACTCGTTGTAGTATTTACAATGACCACCTGCTAAAACATGAAAAACATACCATTTACTGGAGCTTGATAACACAACTCATTACAATATTTATAATAACTACATATACACATACCATTTTCTTAAACCAGCAAATAACCATACTATCTATGGAGATTCCAGCTCGATACAACATTTACAATAATATACACATATACACATTTTCTCAACCAACAAATACAAAATATGATTCTTGCATCCATAACAAGGGAATTTAGAGGCTAACACCTCCACCCTTAAAGTAATACCAGGATTCAACTCCTTCCCAGGAAGTCCAGAATCGACTGCAAAGTCAAATTTACATCCAATGTCCAACGCTATAATCATGTGCCACTTGTCCTCTTAGTGAATAGTTACCAACTGATTGTTCCAGGGCACACTCCCAATGTGCATCCGATTCCATCTAGAAATGCAAATGACTAAAACAAATCCATCAGTGACCTTCCCTTCTTTTCTACATAGTCCCTCAGAAACTCGGTCACCCCTTTCGTGCAGTCACTCACCTTCCAAGTTTCACTGGTACCTCCATGTCGAGCAGTATGTCCCTTGACAAGGATTCCTCGCATCGGAAGATTAAGAAACCAAGGCATATCCCTACCTCAAAATCATCATACCGGTCATAACATGCTCATGGAAATCAATGGACAATATTAGGTACGTGTGTCCCACAATGGCCCTATTCCTGAAGTGCTTTACCAATATACTGCTGCCTATTTCAATTCCTTTGTTGTTGCTTCTAATTCTTGCAGTCGATTTCAACCACCCAACCAGGTATGTTCATGCTTTCCTGTACCAAGAACGTAACTTCCATTAGATTCAAAATAAATTGAAATAAAATCAAACCATACCTCACTGGTAGCTCATCAATAAGGTACACATGCAATCCTGTTTACTTCGTATCACAACAAGTCAAACTAGCATCTTTGACCAAATCAACATGTACAAGAACATCACATCAGGTTAGCTCAAAACATAACCATCATAGATCAAAATCATAAATCACGTGTAATTATCATAAACCAAAATCATAGATCACTCATAATCATCAGAAACCATAATCATAAACCACATGTACAATAAAGCTGAAATAAAATTTCGATACTTATCCTTTAATCCATCCTTAGCTTCTACCTTGTCTTCATTATGTACGTACTCTGGGTTAGTTGCCAGACCTGACAAAAACCAAGTGAGTTCTCCTCAACCATGTGCACATACACATAGTGGAAATCCCACACATACAACCACACAAGGCATACCACACCATGCAATACATGCATCTACACCTGACATAAAATGCATACAACTACACCTAATGTACAACACAACATGATACATAGTCCTATGTCTGGTGCATGGAACAACACAACATGTATATGTGCACAATGTTCATCATAAGACATGCATCCACACACAACTTGTGACACCACAAATGCATACACATACACCCGATATACAACACAACTCATACATATATACGCTATGTACAACTCCACACAATACATGTGCCCACACAACACACAAACCTAGTACCACATGCACTCAACACAACATGTATGAAATGCACAAAATACCACACATGCACTAGTATCATATGTGCAACATGTGCATAGTACCACCTAAACACCAGATTACTTACATAATGTGTGCACAACATAACATGTACACGACACCACCTGCACAATGTGTACACAATGCCACATGTACACTGCACCACTTGTACAACGTGTACACAATACCACATGTACATAGTACCACATGCATGACATGTACACGACACCACATGTACACTGTAGGCATTGTGGCATTGATTTAGAGCTATGGCACAGGTGTTGTCCTTAATGGCAACTCACTTTGGTGACAAATCTCAGAATGAAGGAAAAGATATAGACGCAGGTTCACCTAGACGAAGGTGCATATACACGCGAGTTAGACGTTACAAAAGCGCGTATGCGTATATACGCACTTTCAGGCAAGGAAAAGCGCGTATATGTTGGAGAACTTACTTTTGGTCCGTGATATTTAGTCCTTGGTATTTGAACCTATGGTTTTGGACCATGGTATCTCGTCAGAAGTGTTGATCCCAAGTATTGGGTCCATGGTATTGTTTTATTATGGTTTTGGACCGTGGTATTGTGAAAGGCCTAAGACTATAAAAGAGGAAGGAGATCATTTGGCAAAGGATCATCTGAATTAATTGAATATCTAATAAGTGCTAGATCTGAAATATTGGTGATTGGGGTCATGGTACAGATCTGGATCTGAATGAAGGAGGAACCTTAGCACAAAGAGAAGGATAAGTTCTATTGATGGGTCATAATCTTAAGGCTTGAATAATAGTATCCTTGTATGATTTTGATTTGTTATATGTGGCGCATGCTTGATCTATAAATCTGATAATCTAGGTTAATTAGTGTCTGAATTTTTGAAAGAGTGAATTATCCTTTATAGATCTGTATGCAGGTCTAGTGAAGCTAAGGCGCATATACACGCTGGTTCAGTGAATAAAAACAGAGTATATGCAGGTTGGTCCAAACACAGAATCGTATGCACGCAGGTTTCAGGTTATTGAAGTAGCGTACATATCTTCAGTTGGGATCTAGCTGCTTCTGTTTGATTGGTGCAGTGTTCTGGGTTTAGAATTTGGTGTGTGATTACTGTTACTATGTTCTAGGTATAGCTGTCAGAGAAGTATCTACTTAATTCAGTTCTAACTAGTGAAAAGGAGATTGTTTGATGCAGAAATCCTTGATGATTGATTGATGTTCATGGATCCAGTCTGAAAATTTATGAAACATGGTCCCTGGAAGAAAGAGAAGGTTGTAGCCTTCAGTAGGCCAGCACCTACGTACTAGTATCTTGGTTAGTGCAAGAGCTAAGGGGGTTGTGGCTCCCTTCCAGGAGAAGCTGGAGAATGAGAGAGGGTTGTAGCTCTCTGCAGGTTGCAGCCTATGTACTGGTAAAGGACTGCACCAGTACATTGTAAAAAGAAGTTTCTAATTAAAAGAAGATAGAGATGAATTGCAGCAGGTGGTTTTCACCCACATTGGGTTTCCAACTTATATCTTGTGTTCTTGTCTGTGATTGTCTTCATCTCTGTTTTACTATTTCTGGTTACTGTTTATTTTATTTTGATACACAGATTAATGATCAACATCTGTAAGATAAATTAAATTATAAGTTTGCATTGTATACACGGGTTTCATTCTCTATAGTTTCGTATATACATGGTTTTATCTAACTAAAGTAGCGTATATGATCTGGGTTTAAAAAGAAAATAATTGACTTGATAATACTGATTCACCCCCCCTCTCAGTATTATTTCCAACAATTGGTATCAGAGCAGGTCCTTCAGAAGTAGCTTGATCGCTTGAAGGAAGATCTATCATCATGAGCAACTACAAGAGAGAAGCATCAATGAGGCCACCAATTTTTGATGGGACCAAATTCGTCTATTTAAAGGTAAGAGTTACAACCTATCTTCAATCTCTTGGTACATAAGTCTAGGATATCATAGATACAGGGTACACTTTTCCTTCAGCAACTCCTACAGATCCGGTTGGTAAGAAGCAATATGAAACAAATGTAAAGGCTGTCAATACTCTATTAGGATGTCTATCTCAATCAGAATTCATCAAGGTTATGAAGTATAAATCCGAAAAAGAAATATGGGACAAGATTTTTCTGAGCTATGAAGGAGATGAACAGGTAAAACGAGAAAAACTTCAAACCCTCAAAATTCAGTATGAAAATCTCAGAGTGCACAATGATGAAAGTGTGGCTAACTATTTCCTTTATGTAGATGAGATTGTTAATTGTATGAAAAAAATGGGTGAAGAAATAAAAGAGGCTGTTGTGGTTGAAAAGGTTCTAAGATCTTTGTCCCCTAAGTTTGAATCTAAAGTTTCTGTAATAGAAGAAAAGGAGAATCTACGAAACCTTACCATGTCACAGCTGCACGGAATTCTGACTGCTTATGAAATGAGGAAAGGAGGACCATCAGACAGGAGAGAAGCTTCTTTCAAGGCTTCAAGCAAAGGAGATTACTATGAGTCAGGACACGTGTCAGAAGAAGAGGAAGAATCAATTTTTGTCAAGAACCTTCAACAGGGTGCTGGAAGATTCAGAGGTAAGTTACCTTTCAAATGATTTGCTTGTGGAAGAGTCGGTCACTATGTTTCCAAATGTCCTCATAAGGATAAGATTGACAAGGGTAAGGAACCTGTTACATGGAACAAGAAACATAATGTAAATAAGAAAAGCTATTACACTCATGAAGATAGTGATGGACTTTCAAATAATGACGAATATGAACAAGGTAAATATAAACTTTTAATGGCTTTTGAAGATGATGATTTTGTGGATGCTATAGATGAAGAAAGTCTTTATGAAGAGATTTATAGACTCAAAATTTGTTTAGAAGAGAAGAATGTGATCAAGATACTCTACAATTCCAACTTGCTGAAAAGGAAAAACATCACGAAAAGTTAGAATGTGAAATTGTGGGACTGAGAAAAGAGATTGAGAAAACAAAAGATCTTAATCTTAGATTTGTTAAAGGATCTGACACATTAGATGAGATTATCAAAGTGCAACACTCTCCACTAATCAAGACAGGTCTGGGATATAATGAAGAAACAACTCAAGCTCAGAAACCATCTACCTCCAAGAGTTATCTTGATGCTGCAAGGAGAAGTGAACAAAGACCCAATGGAAATCTCCAGGTAAATCAGGGACAATTTACCTCAAGAATGAACAAAGACTACCAGGTAAATCGGGGGCAATCTACTTTAAGGACAAACAGAAGCTACAACCAGCCACAGGTAAAACCTTCTCAATTTGCCTCAAGAATGGATGTCAATAGGAACTGCAATCATTTGGCTGGTAGATTTGATAATCATAGGAGTCTCCTCAACGGCCAATGTTTTTCTTGTCATAACTTTGGTCACAAAGCAGCTCAATGTGTTGCCTATAAGACAATCATGACTAGAGAAGCTCATAAACAGATGGGTATGACTAGGATCATGAAAAGGACCTACAACAACTTCTCTGCTCTTGAAAAAGAAATATAATGTTCTATTTGTAACAATTTCGGTCATGAAGATTCTGAATGCAGGAGCAAGTTTCGGCAGACAACTCAGAAGGAGCAAGCCTCAAGTGCCAAATCATGGAGAATAAAAGAACCCCAACCACAAAGATGTGGTATAGCCTTATATGCAGAAGGGAAGGAAAATCAATGGTATATCAACAGTGGATGTTCGAAACATATGACAGGTGATAAAGAAAAACTTCAGTCATAGAGTGCCTTAGAGAAAGAGAAGAAGGTTTCTTTTGGAAACGACACCCCTACTCTCATAAAAGGTAAAGGTTTTGTTCAGTTGAAAGAAAGGGTCAAAGCCGGAAATGTCATGTATGTTGATGGCTTAAAGCATAATCTATGAAGTGTCAGCCAGATGTGTGATCAAGGAACTGAGGTGATATTTCGAGCAAATGGATGTAGTTTTCGTGATCTTGATACAGGAAAAACAGTGATCAAAGGCGTATGGACTCCAAATAATTTATACATATTCAAAGAAGGACAACATCAATGCTATCTGAGCAAGAATGATGAACACTGGCTATGGCACAGAAGATTGGGGCATCTTAGTTTCTCATAGATAAGGAAAGCACGCAAATACCAGGCAGTTCGTGGTCTTCCAGACATCAGAATCCCAGACAATACAATATGAAAATCATGTCAGTTTGGTAAGCAAACCAGAACTAACTTCGCTGAGAAGGAAGGATCAGTTAGCAGGCCGCTTGAACTTGTCCATACTGATGTATGTGGTCCAACTAGGAAAAGGTCACCTCGAGGAGAAGAATACTTTATATTATTCATTGATGACTATTCCAGGATGTGTTGGATAGGACTTATGAAGCACAAAGACGAAGCCTTTGAAAAGTTTAAATCATTCAAAGCCTTGGTGGAGAACGAATCAGATCACAGAATCAAATGCCTCAGGTCTGATTAAGGAGGAGAATTTACCTCGAATGAAAATTCGATTTTTGTGAAGAACATGGAATAAGAAGGGAATTCTCTACAGCTAGGACTCCACAGAAAAGTGGAGTAGTGGAAAGGATGAACAGAACGGTTCAACAAATGGCTCGTGTAATGCTTGATGAGTATGGAACTCCCACAACCTTCTGGGGTGAAGCCGCATTTGCTACAGTTGTTATTCTCAACAAGACAAATGTCTGAGTGAACAAAACTTAAACTCCTCATGAGCTCTGGTATGGTGATACTCCTTCGGTGAAATATTTCAAAATTTTTGGAAGCAAATGCTATATTAAAAATAATGATGAAAATCTTGGCAAGTTTGAACCTAGAGCAGATGAAGGCATTCTCCTTGGTTATTCTCCCCACAACAAAGCATATAAGTGTTACAACAAAAGACTTGGAAGAATTGTTGACAGCATTGATGTAGTGGTTGATGAAGAAGGAAACATTTCTAGGCAAGTGAATTCCAAAGATTTCGAAGATGATGAGGACTATCCTTCAACATCTAATCAGACTTATGATGAAGAAAAAACTCAAGAGGCACCAGAAGAACAGACAAGGATAGAAGATAAAACTCCATCCAGGTACGTTCAGAAGAATCATCCAGAATCTCAAATTTTGGGGCAGAAAGAGGCAGGTATACAAACAAGAAGAACTATTGCAGAAGCCTCAAGCTATTTGGCATTACTCTCCTCCACTGAACCACAAAATGTAAAAGAGGCATGCAAAGATGAATGTTGGGTCAAGGAAATGGATGAAGAACTTGAACGGATCGAAAAGAATAACACTTGGGAGTTGGTTCCTAGACCAAAAGATAAGAATGTCATAGGGACAAAATGGATCTTTAAAAACAAGTTGAATGAAAATGGGGAAGTGATTAGGAACAAGGCCAGACTTGTCTATAAAGGGTATGCTCAACAAGAAGGAATAGAATTTGAAGAAACTTTTGCTCCCGTTGCTAGACTTGAGGCCATCAGAATGTTTCTTGCTCTCTCTAGCTTTCAGAAGTTCAAAGTATTTCAAATGGACGTGAAATTAGCCTTTCTGAATGGAGACTTAGAAGAAGAAGTGTACATTGAGCAACCAGATGGTTTCATTCTTCGGAATGATCCAAATCTTGTATGCAGACTAAAAGAGGCTCTTTATGGTCTTAAACAGGCTCCAAGGGCTTGGTACTACCATTTGAACAAATATCTTCATCAACAAGCTTTTTCAAAAGGATCAACAGATAGCAATCTTTATATAAAAATTGAAAATAACAAATTGCTAATACTTGTTGTGTATGTTGATGATATCATCTTTGGCAGCAATGAAGAAGCTATGAGTCAAAGCTTTGCCTTGGTGATGCAAAAAGAATTCGAAATGTCCTTGCTTGGAGAACTGACATATTTTCTTGGATTACAAATCCAACAAAATGAAGGAGGTATCTTTTTATCTCAAACCAAGTACCTCAAGCATATTTTGAAGAAGTATGGAATGGAAGATTCAAACCCAGTATGTACCCCTATGGTTACAGGATGCAGCCTCAGTGCAAACGATGAATGAGTAGCAGTGCATCAACCAACCTATAGATCCATGATTGGAAGTCTACTTTATTTGACAGGTACCCGACAGAACATCATGCATGCAGTGGGAATAGTTGGAAGATTTCAGGAAAATCCTAATGTTACCGGGAATAGTGTCTATGCAGAACTGCTAATCCCACTAAGGCTGGTAGCTCCCTTAGAAACAAACAAACTTAAAACTACTTTCGTTTTCCTTTATGAAAGATAGATGAGAGAAGAATCAAGGAGACCAACCTCTGTCTTGTGCTTGGTTCCTTGCTCGATTCCTCTCTCTTCTGATAGTCCTTTGCTACTTGCTTCCTTGTATACCCAGCTTCACAGAGTACCTGTAGAATCAAAGCAGCATAACACTATACGAGAACATAGATCTATTATCATAAGAAATATAGGATCAGATGTATATTAACCATACAAATGCATAAAACATAAATCATACAAGAGTATGGAGGAAAACATGAATAGCTTTATTGATAATCAAGAAAGAGCCAAGAGAATTACAACCAACTGTTCTAACCCAGCATCATCCTCTCAGAAATAAGCCCTTCTTCACCTCATGAAAAGCTTAGATCACCCAACACTACGATATTGCACCAATAAACCAAAAACACTTCCTTACAAGATACAAAATTCCAGCCTCCCAACCCCTGGATCTCTGGGATGAGAGATCTAAATATAGATATTTGAAGAGGTGTGAGTCAGCTCTGGGTTTTTGATTAGTGTCTTCTCTCTAATAGTTCTTGATTCCACTTGGAGATCTCATTGATCTCTTACTCATCCTTGGGCGATTCTGAGAGGCAAGTGTCCTAGGAGAAGTTTCTGGAAGATTCCAAGATTATCCACTTAGCAAACTGCTTCTGCCATTTGTCTATTCTTGTCCATCACACCCCATAGAAGGGATTTTTGAAATGCATCGCACTTCCCGTGTGTACAAGGTGAGATGCATCGCACCCTGGCCATGGAGCAAGTGAGATGATCCAGTTTTGACCAGTTCTGTGTAGTTTTTCATGGAGAACTTCTGGGAGATGATGTAATCAGCTGACCTTGTTCCTTTAGGGTATGAAACAACACTTTTAGGGACTTAGGAGCCCTTGGTTTATGGACATGTTTGATTGGGGTTGCAGTGGCCAAAAATGTCTATAACAGTTTCCCCCTAAAGCATGAGGTCGTTAATCTTTTGATGTCGAGTGAAATGCTTTATCATGAGGATTCGAAGTTTTTTCAAGTTGGAAGGCGACCTATAATAAGATACAATACAATACATTATCTTCATAATATTTTCATGATCTAGCTGTGGTGGGCATTCCTGTGCTCAACTTTATAAATTCGTTTTCATGTACATGAGAAAGACAATCGTCTGAGTGTAGATTGATGATTCTGGTAGAGCCATCATCCCTTAGATTGGATGATTATCTGTGCAGCAATGATGTACATTTGATGTTTTTATTTTCCTAAATATATATCGCAGCCCGGATGGATGAAACTAGATCCGGGGTCTTCAATCTCGTTTGATCTTCACTCAAAGTACAAGTCGATCCATGTGAGAGATGTTCTGGAGTCGAACATGGAAGGACATCGCCTAATTACCAGCCAATGATGTAAGATGTTAACAGGCGTGAGAGGAATCACCGATAATGATGATGACCCTCAAGCTACTACAGTAAAATTCACGTGGTGTGAATAAGGGACTTGGCGTCGAACACCACGAAAAATCTTTCGGTCGAAGGCCATTGATGTAAACCTGTCACCGGAAGTGAGAAACTTGCCATTGAGACATGCAAGCTTCAAAGTACTGAAAGGGTTGTTCCTAGATCAACTTCTTGGATAATGAGCTGATGTCAACAAGAAGCGATCCGTCATAGGAGGGCCTTGATGAATCCAACATCAATGACACAGAACGGAGCAAATGATTTTAATGGAGGTGAAAACGATCTGGTGATATAAGGTTAAGGGTGGCGGTCATGAAAGAATGGAACGTAAATGTATTGCAATGGGTGAGACACAGGTGAATTCTCTGAGTGATTTCTCTTGAACATATCGGTGACACTAAAATGATGGATTGGTATCATTAACCCCAAATGTGGATGGTGTGATGGAACCATGGTGATGTGACCAGTGAATGGAACAACCCAACCCGACTAGGATGCGGAGTGAAAGTGTCATGTTCAAGAGCGACTTGCTACCAACAAAGTTTCTTCAAGTTTTCCTCCCAATTTTTCCCCAGTCATTGCTGACCAGTACCTCTTTATTTTTTTCAAGCTTGAGGAGGATAACATATGCTTGTTCTATAATTTTCCCTTCGGGAAAACCCATCGCTATGTTTTAACGAGCCTAGCAATAGTGAAACTCGTTCTTGTTTGTTATGGACAAGTTTGTTGCTATTAGGTTTTAACGAGTTTAACGACAAAGATAACTCGGTCCTTTTCATTTTTAGAGAGTCTGAAAAGGGACGTAAAGGAAACTCCAAAAATCCTTTTTTGTCATCTAATCCCTTAAGTCCGAAAAAGTATAAAATAATACAGAAGGGATGAATTTTCGGTACTTTTAACGAGCCGAACAAAACAAGCGCTCAATCTTTTTGTGTAATAATCCCTCAGGTCCAAAAAGATTAAAATATAAAGGAGGGATAGCACTTCCGGTCACCTTAACGAGCTGGAGAGGCCAATGGCTCAACAATCTTTTCATATTTTACGAGTCAGTTGAAAAGAGCTTAAAGGAGACTTGTCTTTGAGGAACGAGTGATAAATTCGGGTAGCAGCTGATTCCAGGTAAGGTTTGGAATTTTCCAATCACGGCAGTGTTACAAGGATGGCTAACAGGATCACTCTTCGCAGCTGTTCCTCAAAAGTGGTAAACAATCAAGTGGAGGTGAATGATCGGCCAATACAGAGTGGAGGTGATGATGAGAACACGACCAAGGCTTCAAAGGCTGAAGTACTACATTCACGATGGTTATTTACTGGAAATTGGTTCATTTTTTAATGAGCTTAAACGTTGGGGGAAACATTTGCTCATTGCTTATGTTTATTTTTTAACGAGCATGAAGTCGCGTTAAAACTGCTTGATGCAGGTTTATTTTTTAACGAGCTTGAATCCTGTGGTAACATTGCTCGTGGCTAGGTTTATTTTTTAATGAACTTGAACTTTGTGGAAACATTGCTCGTGATAAGTTTGCATGCCCCCAGCATAATAATGCAAATCGAGGTGCATGCCCCCCAAGATTCATTGCATTCATCTTGGTGGTTGGAATGAAGGTTTACCTTAGAGATCTTCGAAAGACTCGACTTTGATTTTACGAGATCGTAATCAAAGACTCGATTTGGAAAGGGAGTCATTTCATTTTTTAATGAGGTTGACACAGTAAAAGAACTATCCTCATGACTCCTTGTTTCATTTTTTAACGAGGTCGACACGAGATAAGAACCGTCCTCTGAGTCCACTGTATTTACAGTATTTGATAGAAAATCAACAACTGAAGGATGCTTAAGGTTGCTGGAATAATCTTCGTGGTAATCCAGAAGATGGGAGTGATGGTGGTAATCTTCCCATTGTGCCTCTCCTATCATCATTGATTGAATGATTCCTTCGTCTGTAGTATGTACATGTGACCAAGGATTTGAAGAGGTTCCATATTCCTTAGACCTATCTATCCAAACACTCGATGAGCATTGATTTGGGCTTGCCCCCCAGGCCAAGAAAATTGATTGCTACAATATTTCTAAAATGGCGATGATCCATGCTAACAAAATGTTTAGGAATCTTCTGAATCCATTAGATATAGAAGATTTCATATTGTAGGTTTCCACTGTGGCCACTTCCACCAAATTACTTTGAGGTGGTAGGGCAAAAGTACCCATTAAGGTAGGGTCTTTCAGGAGGCCTACTCCAATATTTTGAAGCGAATGATTGCTTCCATGGATCACTGGAATGCTTCCCGTAACTTGTGAACTTTTGGGGAGAAATGTTTGTTGGTTGATGATTGTAATTATTCCTTGGAAAGGAAATGCAATCTTCCTAAAGTAGGTCGACACAACTACCGCCATGGCATATATCCAGGGCCTTCCCAGTAGGATGTTGTAATCGAGGTTTCCATCGATTACTTCAACATCAATTTCTACTGTTTTTCCCCCCAGTTCAACTTGCAAGTTACTTAAAATCTCGTATGGATTGTATGATCGTCCATCAAATGCTTTTAACATTTTTGATGATTGTGACAAGGGTGGTGAGCCTAAATTTTTCCAACAACTCATCGACATAATACATGTAGATGCCCCCTCATCAATAATTGTTCGATGAACAGTTTTGTTGAGGGCTTTCACTTGAATAAGGAAAGCTAGTTGAGCTGGTAACTGAGGGTCATATCCTTTGTGATTAAAGGATACAAGATTGGAATCCGTTGGGTCAATCCCACCTATTACTGATAATAGATCCTGCTTTTAGGAGAGGCAATTTTTCGGTACCTCAAGTGTTGACATAGCAGATGGCGATTGGGCCAGGTCCTATACTATATTATAATTCTATGCTACTTTTGCACGAGGATTAAATGTCGATTTGTGTACTACTCCCTTTGGCGACTTTATCATTGGTTCAGGAATGATGGGTGGCACAACTTCGGTCAAAGTTGTTGTCGAACTACTAGGTTGTTCATTAGCCTTGTTATTCGACAGCTGTGGATTCCCGTAATCTTTATTCCTTGTCAAAGCATCATTTTGTTGCTTTGAAACTGAAAACATAAGCACGTGGGATCGGGAAGCATTTTGATTAGCAACCAGTTTGGTTCCCGGGTCTGGAAATGGATCAGTCAATACTGCTGAGTTTTTTGAACTCTTTAAGAGTTTCTTAACTTCAGCTTTATGTGGACAATCTCTCGTCCGATGATCCTCATCGCATATTTGACACCCCGCAGGGGGTTTCCTTTGCCCAGAAGGGTTTGCAGAAGGTTTTTCAGGAGATGACTCATCCTGCTTCTTTTTTCTCCCTTTCTTTTTCTTCTTGCCCCTTAGTTGCTTCAGTTGTTTGCCCTTGTTGGTCGACACAGCATTTACCTCCGAGGCGAGAAGTTCTTCATTTGCATTTTGATCAAAAATCTTACGGGCTTTCTTAGTTGTAGCCTTTGTCGATTTCATGCTTGTCGTATCTATCACACCATCGTCGACATGAGAATATTTGTCTGATTTAGGAGGGGTAGGAACAGAAAATTCTGGTCTAGGAGCATCAAGTATTTTATCGTAGAGTGTGCCAGACTGAGTATAGATCAAGTCTACATATTGTGCACGAGAAATAACTTGCTCTTCAGTGATGACTCCTCCCTTTGCCACATCTTCTGTGATAGAAGTTAATAATGACTTAATAAACCATTCAGCTAGCAGCTGATCAGGAACATATGTTTTTACCATTCTGCGACGACGTCGCCACTCATGAATATGATCAGATATGTGAGTGGCCGTCATTTGCTTGAAATTGGTAAGAAGTTCTGTTCCCATTTCGTACCTTATGGGTAACTGAAAATCGGTTAAAAAGGTTGTGGCTAGGTTACTGAAGTTATCAAACGAAGCTCTAGGTAACTTGATATACCATTTTGTTGCCAGACCAGTTAACGTCCTCTGAAAAAGGCGAAGCCTAATCGAATCATTGTTTAGGGTGTTTGATGAACACCACAGATGAAAGGTCATCACATGATTCGATGGATCTTCACCCGGATTTCCATTAAATTTGGGAATATCTGACGGAAGTTTATGCGGAATCGCTGGCCACCAAGGGGCATAAGCAATTGGATCATTCGTCAACCAGTTTAGATATGGTAATTCTAGAGTTGCTACAAAGGGCAACTGTTGATCC
The DNA here is from genome assembly GCA_031772625.1 of Pinus tabuliformis. Lineage (NCBI taxonomy): Eukaryota > Viridiplantae > Streptophyta > Pinopsida > Pinales > Pinaceae > Pinus > Pinus tabuliformis. The sequence continues at coordinate 860,691,770 of CM062817.1, read as the reverse complement.
AGGTTAGGCGAAGCATACCCAGGATAAGATGGAATCGCCTGAGCAGTGGGTCTTTGCATACCAGCATAATGTATTTGATGTTGGTAACTTTGATAAGGTTGATGGGCATAACCATTATAATGTGGTTGTTGATAACCGCTTTGGAAATGTGGTTGCCAATTACTTACAAAGACTTGTTGCTCAGGTCCTTGATATGATTTCTCGAATGGCGGTTGTTGAGATTGAACCATCCATGGCTGTTGGACCATTTTCTGTTGCCCAATACTGGATGATTGACCAAGATGAGGAGTCATAGTACTTCTTTGAGCCTGAGTCGCTCCAGATAAGGAGGCACTAACCTGAGGTTGTGATTGAGAAACTTGGGGTTGACATACAACAGGTAGCGCTTGTACTTGCGACACAGTCACCATAGCAGGTATAGTGGGAATATTTGACACAAGGTGGACTGGTTGCATTGAATATACAACCCTTGGTTGTTGAGGGAGTATTGGTACCCAACCGCTGGATGTAATTCCAGTTTGACCTGAAATTTGATGTAAACTCCCATATGGTTGTTCTCCGGGAGGGAACAATGAAAAGGAATACTGCCCTCCATATGGTGGAAATCCAATAATTAAAGTGTAGATTGGCCTTTGAAGACACATTGGATCAATTTGTTGAGTTTCAACATAAGAAATACCAGATGATAATCCGGATGAAGAAATAGCAACTGACCATGTCGTCGAAATAGTCCCTGATTGGACTCCGGCTTGTTGATGATAACTTGCCGGGACAGATGGTATACCGGCAAACATCATTGGAGTAGCAGCAGGAGGCTCTGCCGCTGCTGCGTCGGATGACACAGTCCTGGATTTCGATGGTTGTTCAAACATATCTAGCCTATCCAAAAGATTTTCTAGCGATTTCGATTGACTTTCTTCCACGATTGCGGATTAATCGATCAACAAAAATAAAGGGGAAAATGATTCTGAATTAAATGAATTTTAGATGCTTTGACACAACTTTTTTTTCAATTTTTAAGAGTCGAGAAAAAACAAAAGATGACTCTAGTCGCCTTCGAATTTTAATGAGCCTGAAGTGACAAGTGCTCAGATGGACCGTTTCTGTTAAGGAGTCTAAAAAGGAACGAAAGGGACTGTTATGGAAATCTAGACAGAGGGATTACCAAACCAATCGCGAAATTGTAGAATACTTTTTACGGTATTGTTGCAAAGGATGATCGGGGTTCATAAAAGAAGATGGCACCTAATCCTGTACTCAGCTTTGTGGGCTTACCGGACCTCGGTAAAGAACGCAACCGGGTTCACACCTTTTCAATTGGTGTATGGCCTGGAAGCAGTCTTACCGATCCAGTGCGAAATTTCGTCGCTTAAACTCGCAATTGATCTTCTCCCCAGCGGAGTCGCCAATTTGTTGTTGGGAAAAGTATCCAATACGGAATAACCCTATCCCACTCTAAGGGTGATAGTACCTCAGCAACAACTGAATGCAAAGCTATTCAAGATTACTTCTTTATGAGACGAGAGAGAGAAGAGAAGGATGATCCACTAACCGTTATCTTGCGCTAATGGTTGATCCAATCTTCGCTCCTTGCTGCTTGCTCCCAGCTCCTTGCTCTTTCACCGGCCCAGCTACGCAAAGATCCTGTAAAAGCACAAGAAAAGGAAACTACAAGAAGCATACATCCATAACTGATTTTAGGATTAGAATAAATCAAATATACAAGCATCAATACGCCACAAAGATACATGCATATAGAAGAACCTCAAATACTTTATTAATGGAAGAAGTAAAGTTCTGAGAGTGTTACAACCATAATAGGCCCAATCCAGCAACACCTCCCAGCAGAAAGAAATCTCCTCTTCACCTCCTTCAAAGCAATCACCCAATAGTTCTATACACAAACCAACAGCACTTCCTTACTTGCACAAAATTCCAGCCTCCCTAGACCTCATGAGAGAGCTCTATATATAGGGTTTTGGAGAAAGGATGAGTCATCTTGAGACTGGCATGAAGCTGACTAGTGTCCTCTCCCACTTTAGTTAATCTTCAATTCTTGAGTCCACTTGGAGATTCTTGCTTCCACTTGGAGATCAAGACCCTCTGACTCATCACAAGGCGAATTCCTTGACCCAAGTGTCAGTTTGGAAGCTTCCTGGGCAATTGACACCTTGCAGAATGACTGTGCCACTTGGCCAATCTCGCCCAGCGCAGGTAGCCTTCATTAGTTTTGACATTCAGCGCAGGTACAGAGTGGAGCAGTTGACATTCAGCGCAGATGCTCAGTGGAGCAGCTGACATGATCCAGAAATAGCCTGTTTTTGAGTGTTTTCAGGTGGAGAACTGATTTTTAGTGCTGTGGTTTGCTGACCTTGTTCCTCTAAGGGTAAGAACAACATGTTTAGGGACTTTGGATCCCTCAGATTATTGACATTTCATGCTCCATGTTGTTAGGCACAAAAACGGCAGCCAATCTTCCTGAATTCTGTGTTCAGTGCATTGCGATCGATAGGACGGCAGACATGGCTTCCTATGGATAAAGGATTAAGCCTATTGTGGTCTCCCAAAATATACTCAACGGTACGTGGGAGCACAAGTCCGTACTGGCACTTATCATCTCAAAGTGGAGGAATCACCCAAACAATAGTGAAAGCAACAATTACCAGGCTTTACGACGCCGAAATACATCTCTAGCCTAGACTTCTAGATGTTGTGTGTTAGGTTCCAAAGCATTGTTAGATTCATTAAATTTATTTTATAGTTGATCTTGCTTATGAAAGTTTCCTTTCAGGTTCACCGCGTGATGTAAATGTACAATTCCTAAAATGCAATCTAAGATGACAAACAATCATTTTATCTTCTTTGTGCAATGAAAATCCTAGCTACTAAGGAAAGAGAAATGGTGTCCTTTCAGCAAAGAGCAAAGAGCACACACTATATGAACTGTCCTAAATCAAACCAACAAACAATCTAAATGCAAATGCACATGCATGTATTTGTTTTCAGCCTTCTTAATGTGTAAATGATGAAAACAAAGCTAATGCGCAAATCTGAATTATTTTTCAAAGCGACAATTACTAACAAGCTTCTTTTCAAAACAAAATGAGGACAATGACAATGCTTTGTGATTTGGAATTGAAAACTTGCTTTCAACACTAGAAAAACTACTAATTCAGATCAAATACAAGAGTAATAGGGTAATCGACTATCAAGAAAAATTAGATTCTCTTCTATGACTTAAAACGACACTTATGAAACTTTCAAATCAAGAAACGACAGTACAATTACGCTACTTCTTTGTAAAGGAGAACTGAAAATGACTCAAAAAATACATAAAAACATTTACAATTCTTTTGCAAAATGGAGGCAGAATATCAGCAAGGAAAGGGGTTTAAAACAGACGTGTACTGACTACAGGTAGCGAAACCCTTGAATAGATCTGAAAAGAGTGAACAAAGAAACCAAAATTTAGGAATAAGGCCTTGTCTGATCAGCGCACATGTAACACAGTAAAACTGAAATGCAACGCACCTACTACACTCGAGAAGTGCGCTGGACCAGGGACGAGACTTTGATTGGGTTCCAGGTCACAGTTTGCAGTTCAGTTTAGGTATTTTGGCTGAGCAAGTGGTAATCAGTAAATCAATCACAGGGGTAGATCTAAGGAGGTTACTAGAGCCACCACAAGGGAAATTAGAGAGCTTGTAGATCAATTGTTTAATTTATAAACAAAACCCAGAGATTGACTGAAGTAGCGTTGATCTACTTTGCACTTGCATAGCAAATGCAGTTCGAAGGCTAGCTAGCTTGACTTCAGGCTCAGTCTGTAAGTTTATAAAGTAAACAAATGTAGATAAACAAATAATCTACTCGCTCCCCAGTGGAGTCACCATTTTGTTACCAGGACTAGTGTCTATGTAGAACTGTTAATCCCACTAGGGCTGGTAGCTACCTTAGAAACAAACAAACTTAAAACTACTTTCGTTTTCGTTTATGAAAGATAGATGAGAGAAGAATGAAGGAGACCAACCTCTGTCTTGTGCTTGGTTCCTTGCTCGATTGTTCTCTCTTCTGATAGTCCTTTGCTACTTGCTTCCTTGTATACCCAGCTTCATAGAGTACTTGTAGAATCAAAGTAGCATAACACTATACGAGAACATAGATCTATTATCATAAGCAATATAGGATCAGATTTATATTAACCATACAAATGCATAAAACATAAATCATACAAGAGTATGGAGGAAAACTTGAATAACTTTGTTGATAATCAAGAAAGAGCTAAGAGAATTACAACCAACTGTTCTGACCCAGCATCATCCTCTTAGCAGGAAGCCCTTCTTCACCTCATGAAAAGCTTAGATCACCCAAAACTATGATATTGCACCAATAAACCAATAGAACTTCCTTACAAGATACAAAATTCCAGCCTCCCAACCCCTGGATCTCTGGGATGAGAGATCTATATATAGATATTTGCAGAGGTGTGAGTCAGCTCTGGGTTTTTGATTAGTTTCTTCTCTCTGATAGTTCTTGATTCCACTTGGAGATCTCATTGATCTCTTACTCATCCTTGGGTGATTCTGAGAGGCAAGTGTCCCAGGAGAAGTTTATGGAAGATTCCAAGATCATCCACTTAACAAACTGCTTCCACCATTTGTCTACTCTCGTCCATCGCACCCCATAAAAGGGCTTTTTGAAATGCATCGCACTTCCCGTGTGTACAAGGTGAGATGCATCGCACCCTGGCCATGGAGCAAGTGAGATGATCCCGTTTTGACCAGTTCTGAGTAGTTTTTCATGGAGAACTTCTGGGAGATGATGTAATCAGCTAACCTTGTTCCTTTAGGGTATGAAACAACACTTTTAGGGACTTAGGAGCCCTTGGTTTATGGACATGTTTGATTGGGGTTGCAGTGCCCAAAAATGTCTATAACACCTAAGGAAAGCCATCTTCAGGTAGTAAAGAGAATTTTCAAGTATCTTCAAGGAACTCAAAACTATGGCTTATGGTATCCAAGAGATACAGATCTCACTCTTCATGCTTATACAGATGCAGATTGGGTTGGAAGCATGGATGACAGAAAAAGCACAAGTGGTGGTGCATTCTTTATGGGTTCCAGATTAGTATCTTGGTTCAGTAAGAAACAGAGTTCGATTGCTCTATCTACAGTTGAAGCAGAATATGTGGCTGCCGCATCTTGTTTCACACAACTCCTTTGGATGATGCAAACTTTGCAGGATTTTCAAATCACTTGTACTCCACCTATCTCCATCTTATTTGATAATACAAGTGCTATCAGTATCTCAAGAACCCTGTCATGCATTCAAAGACTAAGCACATACCGATCAAGTATCATTTTCTCCAGGAACAAGTGTTGGAACAAAAGGTCAAATTGGAGTATGTTCCCTCTAAGGAACAAGTTGCTGATATTCTCACCAAACCATTGCCCAGGGAAACTTTTGAATACCTCGGACAGAAGCTGGGAGTAGTTGATTCATCATCTTACTGTTGAAACTTGTCTGTTTCAGAGAAAAATGGGTGTACGTGAGTTGGCTGAAGAAGATCTGCGTACATACACTAGTTTATACAGATACAGTCGCGTATATGGAGGCTTGATAGATATCAGTAGGGACAGGCTCGGGTTGAAGATAGTCTGATATGGGTCTGACAGAGACCATCTGGCATAGGTTTAGGGGGAGCAGATAAACTTCTAATGATGCATTGTTGGAATTATCTTAGAAGATTTTGGTTCTAGTTCATATCTGTTGTTGGTTTCAGGTGGAACAAGTGTAGAGGGAGAACAGAAGGAAATCATGGTTGTTGATCTGAATGGTGATTGACAGATGCTGCTGATATCAGTTATTGGTGACTTTCATAAGTCTTGCTCTAGATATTTCGTCTCTATGTCATGTATCTCTTTTATGGTGTCAAGGTCATGTAACAGCCTATTTTGGTTTCCCCACTATGCCTGGGATGAAGATGTAATGTACTTGGTTGTCATATGTAAATTTCTGATGTATCCCCACTTGGTTGGGTGATGGATGTATGTATTGAGTCTTTTGGTGATAGGAAGGTCTTTTATGGTGTATAAGTCATGGTTCTTCTTGAAGAACATCTTTTTGTAGATCTTGCCTACAGTCAGGGGGAGCATGGTCAGTACAGTAGGGCAGAGATTTCAGTATGTACTCAGGGGGAGCACAACCTTTGCCCTTGATGACAAAGGGGGAGAATGACTTTGAGGATCTTGGGGTTGCTATCAAGTCCAAAGGGGGAGATTGTTGGCATTATGGCACTGATTTAGAGCTATGGCATAGGTGTTGTCCTTAATGGCAACTCACTTTGGTGACAGATCTCAGAATGAAGGAAAAGATATATACGCAGGTTCACCTAGACGAAGGTGCGTATACACCTGAGTTAGACGTTACAAAAGCACGTATGCGTATATACGCAGTTTCAGGCAAGTAAAAGCGCGTATATGTTGGAGAACTTACTTTTGGTCCGCGGTATTTAGTCCTTGGTATTTGAACCTATGGTTTTAGACCATGGTATCTTGTCAGAAGTGTTGATCCCAAGTATTGGGTCCATGGTATTGTTTTATTATGGTTTTGGACCGTGGTATTGTGAAAGGCCTAAGACTATAAAAGAGGAAGGAGATCATTTGGCAAAGGATCATATAAATTAATTGAATATCTAATAAGTGCTAGATCTGAAATATTGGTGATTGGGGTTATGGTGCAGATCTGGATCTGAATGAAGGAGGAACCTTAACGCAAAGAGAAGGATAAGTTCTATTGATGGGTCATAATCTTAAGGCTTGAATAATAGTATCCTTGTATGATTTTGATCTGTTATATGTGGCACATGCTTGATCTATAAATCTGATAATCTGGGTTAATTAGTGTCTGAATATTTGAAAGAGTGAATTATCCTTTATAGATCTGTACGCAGGTTCAGTGAAGCTAAGGCGCGTATACACGCTGGTTCAGTGAATAAAAACAGAGTATACGCAGGTTGGTCCAAACAGAGAAGCGTATGCATGCAGTTTTCAGGTTATTGAAGTAGCGTACATCTCTTGAGTTGGGTTCTAGCTTCTTCTGTTTGATTGGTGTAGTGTTCTAGGTTCAGAATTTGGTGTGTGATTACTGTTAGTATGTTATGGGTATAACTGTCAAAGAAGTATCTACTTAATTCAGTTCTAACTGGTGAGAAGGAGATTGTTTGATGCAAAAATTCTTGATGATTGATTGATGTTCATGGATCCAATCTGAAAATTTAGGAAACGTGGTCCCTGGAAGAAAGAGAAGGTTGTAGCCTTCAGTAGGCCAGCACCTACGTACTAGTATCTTGGCTAGTGCAAGAGCTAAGGGGGTTGTAGCTCCCTTCCAGGAGAAGCTGGAGAACGAGAGAGGGTTGTAGCTCTCTGCAGGTTGTAGCCTGCGTACTGGTAAAGGACTGCACTAGTGCATTATAAAAAGAAGTTTCTAATTAAAAGAAGATAGAGACGAATTGCAGCAGGTGGTTTTCACCCACATTGGGCTTCCACCTTATATCTTGTGTTCTTGTGTGCGATTGTCTTCAGCTCTGTTTTACTGTTTTTGGTTACTGTTTATTTGATTCTGATACATAGATTAATGATCAACATCTGTAAGATAAAATAAATTATAGGTCTGCATTGTATACGCGGGTTTCATTCTCTATAGTTGCATATATACGCGGTTTTATCTAACTGAAGTAGCGTATATGATCTAGGTTTAAAAAGAAAATAATTGACTTGATAATACTGATTCAGCCCCCCTCTCAGTATTATTTCCAACATACACAACACTACTTTTACAATCATACACACCACGACATATATACATAGCACCACATGTAGAACATGGATGCAACACCACATGTACCTAGCATTGCATATCCAACATGTACATAGCATCATATGTACACAGCAACACATATCGAACACACACAAAGAACCATATGCATTCAAAATCATATATCCATCATGCACAAAATACAATATTTACATAGCACTGTATATCCAACATGTACATAGCATTATCTGTACCCAACATTGAATACGCAACATTCATACAACATTATCTATAATAACACCCTATACATAATATTGCATAAACAACATGTACACACACTACATATGCACAATACTACATGCACACAATTACAGATGCAATATGCAAAACATATACAACATATGCACAAAAGTAATATTACACATATGAAACCACACTGTCCTTACCAAGAAACCTTACTTACAGTGTCTTATTCATGCTTATCCTAGGATGTCACAGACCACATTTCTTTCATTTCGTTGATGTATCCCTTGGTATAGCTTGTCCATAACATAGTCCTAATATACTCACATTATATCAACTCATAACCACATGATACAGACCTCGTAGATGTGTCAGGCTACTCTTCCCACTTGATTCCTCATGAACCAGGAATATCTTCATGCCATTGACCTGCATAATAAATCATTCCTCCACACGAATGATCCCTGACAACTCTGTTAGACATTAACATAGATACATACATAAATACATACATATATAATCCTTCGCAGACAATAGTCATCATCATGTCAAATAACGACATACATACATACATGTATACATATAAATGTTAGCATTAATAATCATGATCCATGTCAAACATTTCATACATATACACCTACATGTATAAATATCAACATAATCATGATCATAACATAATTACTAGATATCAAGGTCAAGGTTAAGAGAACTTCATTTATTCAGACAAAACATTGAGAAAAATCATTCCCAACATAGCCAAGGCAAATGGCACCTTAGATCCATTTACTTTATCTTTTCTAGTTACCTTTCCCAAGATTGTTTTTCCATCATCCATTTACCACAATGGACCCAACCAATCCAACCGACTGTCATAGTCTTAACTTCCGTTGCGCTTACTCATACACCGAGATTCATCCATGTTTTACATTACCTATTGGGTACCACACAACTCTCCCCGAGCTCCATCAACGTTTCCTCTTTCCCAACCAATTACCCAAACTCAAAACATAAAAGTCAAGAATGGAAACAATAACAAGAAGGAAACCATGAAAACCAATAACAACACAATTTCGCAAAAGAAGTGGCATGGCCATACTCTAGACATAAATAAACCTGCAAATCAAATGCAAGCAAATAAAAAAAGACCAACAATAAATACCATGAATCAATCCCCATGGTTCCCAAGGAAATCTCAACCCGAGCCTTCTTCAAGATTTTGTGGCAATCCCTTTGCCATGAAATCCACTGCATCATACTACCATCTACACATAACTTTTAGTGCATAAATAAATATAAAAATACATTGGTTACCTTACCTTGTCATGCCAATCACATTGCTTGTAACTGAACACATCCACACATCTCTTAAGGGACTCCAATTCCCTTGATAGATCCACTTGCAACCAAAGGCTAGCTAATATACCTGTCAAGTACATGTTCATGACTATATCACATATCCACATAATTTTAGAAAAAATCAAGTTTAAGGAGACTCCCTATATGCAAGGCACCCATTCTGTTGGAATTAGGTTTTCCAAACATAGCCAAAAGAATTGATTTGCAATTCATTTCTTTTACCATTTTTACCTTGCTGCAATCAAGGCTTACTATAACTGTCACATCACCCAACTGTTAGTTATATAAACACATCATTTGTTACCTTATCACGCCAATACCTAACATGTTACCCTGCAACTTATCACACATGTCAAACACATGTTCCAAATATCAAGACAATCATATCTATCAATTTGAGATCAACCTTTACCAAGACTAACAATCATGTCATAATTCATAGTCAACTCATAGTCCTTAGACACAATTCTCCAAATGTCACTTACTACACTCAAGTACATATCAATTGTCTCAATACATGTGTTAGTAAAACCATCTTAAAGAAATATCATTGGAACACATACTCATATTATGAAATTAATCAAACATTCAACCAACTTGCAAACATACCATGTTAAATAAATCAACTAGGCACCAAGCACTCAAACAGGAAATAGACGACATAATCAAGAATGAAACACCAAGTATACTACATAAGAAAACCCATACCTTAGTGTACCTTAGGGGAGGCTATATTTTATGCACAATCAATGTAGTTAGCAATATATGATTTTATGACATGTCAACTCAGACATAAAAAATATCATGATATCCATAACACCAACTAACTAATACGTTCTCATCATAAACTCATAAGCATTTATCGTTCACACATATGAAACGTCAATTTAGGTTAGTACAACACCATATCACAAATATGTCGGCTCATACCTGAATTTCATAACCCTAACCATATGCATAGGCCAATCCAATTTAGCATGATACAAATGACATCAATATCTTAATGAAATAACCCTAATCATCAAGTTACTAGCATATAACAACCATAAGCTATATATCATGCTCATTGACAACATATAACCTAATCATCAAGATAATTGTCATATAACAACAACAAGTTAACCTATAACGTACTTATCAACAACATATAACATAATCATCAGGTTATATAATATAAAACAACAATAACAATGCATACAAACATAATTTACTATCCTTCTTGACTCTCCAATGCATGTGCATATTACTACAATAATCAACTAACATCTATCATGACTGTAACCATAATATCAAAAGACATCTACATAAATGTAATGTATATAAACCTAATGCATATAAAAATCCTTAACATACATACTTGCATGCCAAACATACAATAACTCTATGACGATCTGCTCTTACCCCAAAGTCTAATGTTGCAACCTCATTACATGATCTGCATCTCCTGTTCTATTTTAGCCAACACATTAGCATCATAACAACCAATAGCATCACGATGACCTAAATTGCATACCATGACTTCACAAGGCATGTTTGACCTACTATTCATGCATAACTATAACCAAGACCATACATGCATAACAATTGCATATATACATATAACACATGAGTACAAAACCATATACACACCATTCTAGCTAGAGTCCAGTCATCAATGTATGACCATACCAACTACACAAACCATGACCTCATGCACGAAAACAACAACCACCTCACGTGCACTTGATAATATGTGATCACTGACGTGCATAACAATGCATAATCAACCATACACACATGAAGACATACTCCATGACCACACCTTCAACCTTCACATGGTGACATCACTACAACCATGATCAACACCATGCAAATGCAACAAACACATGGACTACATGCATAAGGAACACATATGCAACCAACATGAAAGCATGATCAATTCGCAACCCAAGGAGAGCACAACCATGCTCTAATACCACTTTGTAACCCCCTCCTCCCACATCTACCCAAGCTACCAGCCAACCAAGGTAAACATATGATGAGGGGCCACTATGATATGATTCGACCTCCTAGGTAACCTTAAGGAAATGGAATCGACAGAAACTCAGAACACAGACTTCCCTAAGGTGATTCAAGACCCCCAAGAGCTAATCCATCACTCCAAGTGCCCAACCCTTGAGTTAACCTAACATTTAGATGAATTAAACCCAAATTCACTCCCATGAAAAGGCATGCATGTGACTGTAACCCCAAATTCACTCTCACAGGTTTGCATGCCAGTGACTAGAGACACAATTTGTCAGTGCGATGCCAGTGAATCCAGGATTTGAGCCTCTTTCTCAGTTCCAGAGCCCAAGTTACTGCCCATAATTGAACCATCTCTTCAAATCAGTAAAATAACATGGAAATGATAGTACTAAAGAAAATACATGTTCAAGACCTTGACGGGACTCCCACTAGCCATGACAGGAATTTTTTCAAACACTTAGTAAATATGCAACCTACAGGTGTAAATAATAGATTCAAGGATAGGGGTCTCATACTTATCAGAGATTCACTATGAAGCATTGTCTCCTTATCACATTAGCTACCATTTCATCCATTAGGTCATACATACATTGATGATTCAATAACAAGTAAGAACATGATGAGAGCCACTCACGGTTGCTTTCATAAAACATGTAAATAACCAACATAATAGGGACAAAAATACCAATGAAATCACAAACATATAAACCACATATAATCCACCATAATGCACATAGAGATACAAGGAGAAATAACCTTTCATTAATGATGCCAAATCCAAACCCAGGATGGGATTTCTACATTCCACCTGACCGTAGAATGGCTAAGCCAAATCTCTCTTCAGCCATTCACCCCCATGCCATATTCTAAGCATGAATGTGTGATCTCATAGAACACATCAATCAAAACTCATCCAGGGATTATAGAGGCCATCTACCTCAACTCATCAAACAATGATTCCACCTCGCGGTTAGACATCACAAAACCAATGTCGGATCGATCTATATCCTAGCCTTCTAGGGCTCCAGAGTGTTCGTTCAAACCTAACTCCTAGGACTAGTAACTCAACCCACAACGTTTACCGAGCTCTAGAGCATTTTTCCAACCAAGGTAACATGACTAGTAACTCAACCCACAACTTTTACTAGGCTCCAGAGCATTTTTCCAACCAGGGCTACGAGACTAGTAACTCAACCCACCAAGGGCTCAAGAGAATTTTTCCAAACAAGGCTACAGGAATAGTAACTCAACCCAAGTTGTTACAGGGCTCCATAGCATTTTTCCAACCAAGGCTATTGGACTACTAACTCAACCCAAGATGTTACACGGCTCTAGAGCATTTGTCCAACCAAGGCTTCCAGGAACTAATAGCTCAACCCAAGCTACGGATACATGAGAACCAACTAGAAAACAATGAAAATAAACCACAACACCATGGCTATCTAGAAAATGGCAAGGCTAGGAAAATCCACTATCAACCCAGGAAATCCTCCATGCTAATGATAGATCACGACTAACAAACCACAAGCATGGCAAAGCTAGTGAAGGAAACATATATGCAACTGGGTACCTACAAACAAATCAATGTAGTTGATGATCTAGATGCCCTCTTGTGCTTTCCTTCTCTTCCTTTTCCTTCCTGCTCCAAAGCTCCAAGTATGCCACACCCTCCAAGAGTATGAGAGAGAGAATAATGAGAGAGCTCCAAAATTGAACTAATCAAGTGCTGCACATTGATCCTCATAAGCCTTTTTATTATTGACGCCTCTATTTTCTTCATTTTCCATTATTTTCCTTCATTTCCCTCCTCACATGCAACTTGTGGCCTTTCATCTTACTTTTCTCCTAATTTCCATTATTTTCATAAATAAAATGCCAATTAATGCCTCATGCCTTTCCAAAGCCTTAGTCATTGCTTTTGCCAATTTCCTTATCCATAATAATTGAATCAAAACCCAGTAGGATGTTTCCCCCACCATTCAGGTTGGAATACATGTCCCATCACCATGGCCTTATATATTTTTACATGGAATTTTCATGAGGGTTGTTACACTAATCTTCTCAATATTTTTTTCTTGTCTTAATACATTGTTGTAAGATCCTCCCTCACTCCTCTTTTTTTTCCATATACAACACCTAATGGTGAAGGTGAAAAATATAAAAATGAGTTTCAAATGGGGACTTACCAATAGAAATGTGGATTACTGTATTATATATTGTTTTATGTATACCAATGTTTTATCCTAAGTCTTCAGATGATTATAATTGTAACCCCTCGAAAACTACACCAATTTCTTGTTCACAACTTTTCTATTTTCCCATTTTTATGCAGATGTGATGTTGTAGACCTCTTCAAATTCTCATCCACCTTCTCCCATAAAGTCATCCAAAATTGACCCAGGTGGATGTTGGTGGCCACCCAGCTATCCCACTTGGACCACCACAACTGTCTCTTTCAGTTTTCCAGTTTCCTTATTTGTAGCACAATTTACTATTTTTAGCAGTTTTTCGAGTACTGAACTCCTATAGCCATTTTGAGGCCCTAAACAAATTTTTTTAGGAAAACTGAGAGAAACATGGGTTCATGGACTAATGTTTCTCATCCCAAATTTGTAGTCCTTTGATAGATATTTTTAACGAGGTATTGTGCACGTCAAACAGAGATCGTATGCCAAAGTTATGACCCTGGGAAGTTGATGTACCAATTTACCCAAAACGGTGCCCATAGTTTGGTGCTTCATCTCCTAGAGTTAGGTTTTTGGATGTTTAGGGTTTTCCATCATTTCTCAACAATAAATAGGACTTCGAGCCTCATTGTAACATAGTTCAGAGGCATGTAGCTGCCACATCTCTTCTCAGAGATAAGCTACCATCGCCCTAGATGGTTTATTTCCATTTCTATTTGTAAGCATATTTCAGTATTTTACATTAATGAAATGAAGTCTTATTTCTGTTGCATCTATATATTTATGGTTATATCTATAATTTTTTACATTCTTGTGTAAATTTGGATCCTTGGTATCACAGCGGTTTGCTCTTTCTCTGTTTTTCTTTGCATGTCCCTAACGAGGTCGGGATATAAGGAGTTGGGGCTTGAAGTGGTCGAACCCTTGCAAGACCAACCTTGCAAATATCGATGGCCTCCCATGGCAGATGAGAGAAAGACAACGGGGTATGAGATCCTATCAAAATCTTGCTCAAAGAAGACCTTGAGTGACAAAGGAACGCGATCATGGACAACTTTTCCCAGATCCTTCAACGGATACCCATGGGCAATGCATCTACTTCCAGCAGCTACTCTCGAAATGCCACACCCTTTAAGGTACAAGTTAACTTTGAAATCGACATATTCGAGGGTCAAATAAATGCAGATGTCATAGATAAATGATTAAATCTGCTAGAAGGGTATTTTTCTGTTCATGATTTTTCTAGCTGGGAAAATATTACTTTCTGTTATAGCTCCAAATCTCACTCTTATGGTTTGTGATGCTGCACTTATGGCCTAGGGCAACCCCTCCTTCCAGACCTGGTCCAAAAATTTAAAAAACAGTGTTTTATTCCCTGTACGCGACTTTGCCCTGTGTTAAACGCGTGTACACGCGGGTCTGTCATACCCAACCCGCGTGTATCTATTAAAACACTTAAAAAAATATAATTTCCTCTTTTTCGGGCGGTGATCGCGGGTTTACCTGCTGGATCACCTGTTAGTGCCCGTGGCCCAACTGTTCCCAACCAACTCCTAACTAAAAAACTACTTTGGAGAGGGTATAAAAAGACATCAAAGGGAAGGCCAAGGGGAGAGAGAAAGGAGAGCAAGATTATTATGCTGAGATTTTTCCCTTAGACCAGGTCTGAAGTCCTTGGTGCATTCTGCACTTCCCCCTTTTTGCATAGGAAACCCTTGTTTCCATGTGTATTGGTGATCATTCATCCTTGACATCATCATTGAGTAAGACTTGGAAAGAGCTCCTTCCAAGTCTTACTCAATGATGATGTCAAGGATGAATGATCACCAATACACATGGAAACAAGGGTTTCCTATGCAAAATGGGGGAAGTGCAGAATGCACCAAGGACTTCAGACCTGGTCTAAGGGAAAAATCTCAGCATAATAATCTTGCTCTCCTTTCTCTCTCCCCTTGGCCTTCCCTTTGATGTCTTTTTATACCCTCTCCAAAGTAGTTTTTTAGTTAGGAGTTGGTTGGGAACAGTTGGGCCACGGGCACTAACAGGTGATCCAGCAGGTAAACCCGCGATCACCGCCCGAAAAAGAGGAAATTATATTTTTTTAAGTGTTTTAATAGATACACGCGAGTTGGGTATGACAGACCCGCGTGTACACGCGTTTAACACAAGGCAAAGTCGCGTACAGGGAATAAAACACTGTTTTTTAAATTTTTGGACCAGGTCTGGAAGGAGGGGTTGCCCTAGGCCATAAGTGCAGCATCACAAACCATAAGAGTGAGATTTGGAGCTATAACACTTTCACTCTTCTCAAAGCCGCCACCCACATCAAGAATTGGTGGGAAACCTACTGTGAGCAGAAGGATGAAAGTACGGGTTCACTATTTTTAGCCGCACCCACTTGGGATTCATTCTAGGATACCATCAAGAAGCAATACTACCATGTAAAAAGCTATGAGGATATATACATAAAGTGGACCATGCTGCGGTAGGGAAGGGACCAAGATGTGTCGGAGTTCACAAATATTTTTCATACCCTTCGCACAAATTTGGGTATCAAGGATTCTAAGTTGCATTTGGTACTCAAGTACTACGTCTGCCTACACAAGTACATCTAGGATGAGGTGGAGTTTCTGAACATCTCCTTGCTTGGAAAGGCGTACCGGTACGCTATCAAGATCGAGCAGAAGTTTAAACAAAAGAAGCGAGACTTTGGATCTGCGAATCCGAAGAACAAGGGACAAAGCCAAGGCGGGGTGACCTAAGACGAGGCCGCAAGAAAAGAACAACACCAAAAACTCAAAGAAGGACACAGGAAAGTGGTGTGAGTTCCATAAGAACCCCACTCATAACAAAATTGAGTGTCGGACCAAGCAGTCACTAGTGGTCAAGTTGAAGGCTTTAGAATCAGATGCATGTTCTGACCCTGAGTCAAAACCTGATAAGGGGAATGAAAAAGGGAAGAAAATCATTGATTTTGATACCAATGCCACTGTTGCCACTGCCAAGGTCCATAAAAATGAGCCCGAAGATCTAGAGGAGGAGGAGCGTCTTTTCCACTCATAGATGCAGGTGAAGGGTTCACTTCTGCAATTCATTGTTGATAGTGGGAGCCAAAACAACCTCATTTCAGTAAAGCTCATGAATTAACTGGGACTACCAACCATACCACACCCACAACCATACAACATCGGGTGGCTTCACCAAGGACGAGATCTCTGAGTCTGCCAGGATGTTGTTGGGAAAAGTATCCAATACGGAATGACCCTATCCCACTCTAAGGGTGATAGTATCTCAGCAACAACCGAATGCAAAGCTATTCAAGATTACTTCTTTATGAGATGTAAGAGAAAGGAGGAAGAGATCCACTAACCGTTATCTTCCGCTAATGATTGATCCAATCTTCCCTCTTTGCTGCTTGCTCCCAGCTCCTTGCTCTTTCACTGGCCCAGTTACACAAAGATCCTGCAAAGCACAAGGAAGGGAAACTACAAGAAGCATACATCCATAACTGATTCAAGGATTAGAATAAATCAAATATACAAGCATCAATACACCATTAAGACACATGCATATAGAAGAACCTCAAATGCTTTATTAATGGAAGAAGTAAAGTTCTGAGAATGTTACAACCATAAGAGGCCCAATCCAGCAACACCTCCCAGCAGAAAGAAATCTCCTCTTCACCTCCTTCAAAGCAATCACCCAATAGTTCTATGCACAAACCAACAACACTTCCTTACATTCACAAGATTCCAGCCTCCCTAGACCTCATGAGAGAGCTCTATATATAGGAGTTTTGGAGAAAGGATGAGTCAGCTTGAGGCTGGCATGAAGCTGACTAGTGTCCTCTCCCACTTTAGTTAATCTTCAATTCTTGAGTCCACTTGGAGTTTCTTGCTTCCACTTGGAGATCTAGATCCTCTTACTCATCACAAGGCGAATTCCCTGATCCAAGTGTCATTTTGGAAGCTTCCTGGGCATTTGACACCTTGCAGAATGACTGTGCCACTTGGCCAATCTCGCCCAACGCAGGTAGCCTTCATTTCTTTTGACATTCAGCGCAGGTACAGAGTGGAGCAGTTGACATTCAGCGCAGATGCTCAGTGGGGCAGCGACATGATCTAGAAATAGCTTGTTTTTGAGTGTTTTCAGGTGGAGAACTAATTTTCAGTGCTGTGGTTTGCTGACCTTGTTCCTCTAGGGGTAGGAACAACATGTTTAGGGACTTTGGATCCCTTAGATTATTGACATTTCATGCTTCATGCTGTAAGGCACAAAAATGTCTATAACAGTTGCCCCCTAAAGTATGAGGTCGTTTATCGGGTGAAATGCTTTATCAGGAGGATCCGAAGTTCATTCAATCGCTGAGAGGTGCCCTGTAATACAATACAATACATTATTTTTCATTCTGCTTTCATGATCTAGCTGAGGCGGGCATTCCCATGCTCAGCTTTATAAATTCATTTTGGTACATAGAACAGACGATCGTCTGATGGCAGACTTTTAATTCTCTACTAAAATTATCATCCTTTGAGTAGGATGATCATCTGCTGCAATGATGTACGTAAAAAATGTCTTTATATCCTGAATATATATCGCAGCCCGGATGGATGAAACTAGATCCGGGGTCTTCAAACTCGTTCGATCTTCACTCTAAGTACAAGTCGATCCATGTGATAATTGCGCTGAAGTCGAACATGGAAAGACATCGCTTGATTACCGGTCAATAATGTAAACCGTTAACAAGCGCGAGAGGAATCACCAATAATGACAATGACCCTCAAGGTACTGCAGTACAATTCACGTGGTGTGAATAAAGGACTTGGCGTCAAACACCACGCAAAATCTTCTGGTCGAAGGTCATTGATGTATACCTGTCGCCGGAAGTGAGAAACTTGCCATTGAGGCATGCAAGCTTCAAAGTACTGGGGGGTTGTTCCTAGATCAACTTCTTGGATAATGAGCTGAAGTCGACAAGAAGCGATCCGTCAAAGGAGGGCCTTAATGAATCCCACATCAATGACACGGAATGGAGCTAATGATTTTAGTGGAGGCGAAAACAATTTGTGAAATATGATTCAGGGTGGCGATCATGGGTGGATGAAGGATAATGTATGGCAGTGGATGGGACACGGTTGACTCTTTCTGAACAACATCTCTTGAACATATAACGACACTGATGTGATGGACCGGTAGCATTACCCCAAATGTGGATGGTTTGGCGAGGACCATGGTGACGAGACCGGTGAATGAAACAACCCAACCCGATGTGATACGGAGGACAAAGTGTCATGTTCAAGAGCGACTTGCTACCATTAAAGCTTTGAGGTTCTCCCAATTTTTCCCCAGTCATTTCTGAACAGTACCTCTTTATTTTTGTCAAGCTTGAGGAGGATAACATATGCTTGTTCTATAACCTGCCCTTCGGGCAAGCCCATCGCTATGTTTTAACGAGCTTAGCGATAGGGAAACTCGTTCTCGTCTAAAGACAAGTTTGTCGCTATTTAATCATTTTAACGAGTCTAACGACAAGGAAAACTCGGTCCTTTTATTTTTTAGAGAGTCTGAAAAGGTACAGAAAGTTAACTCCAAAATTCATTTTTTGTCATCTAATCCCTTAAGTCCGAAAAAGTATAAAACAATACAGAAGGGATGAGTTTTCGATTACTTTAACGAGCCGAATAAAACAAGCGCTCGATCTTTTTGTGCAATAATCCCTCAGGTCCAAAAAGATTAAAATCTAGAGGAGGGATAGCTCTTCCAGTCCTTTTAACGAGATGGAAGGCCAAAACTCGGCAAACTTTTCATATTTTACGAGTTAGGAGAAAAGAGCTCAAAGAAGACTCGTCTTTTGAGGAACGAGTGATAAACAGGGATAGCAGCAAATTCCAGGTACAGGTTGGAATTTTCCAATCACGGCAGTGTCACAAGGATGGCTAAGTGAAATCACTCTTCGCAGCTGTTCCTCAAAATGGGTAAACAATCATATGGAGGTGAACGGTAGGCCAATATGGAATGGAGGTGGCGGGTGCAAACACGACCAAGGCTTTTATGGCTAATAAATTTACGATCACAATGGTTATTTACTAGTATAGGTTCATTTTTTAATGAGCTTAAACTCTGGAGGAAACTCTTGCTCACGCTTTTCTATTTTTTAACGAGCATAAATTCCACGGTAAAACTGCTCGATCTTATGTTTATTTTTTAACGAGCATGAACTATGTGTTAAAACTGCTCGGATCTCGCTTTTCTATTTTTTAACGAGCATAAATTCCGCGGTAAAACTGCTCGATATACCAGTCATAAGATAAGAAGTGTCTCCTGCAAGATTCCATTTTTTATAGAGCTTGCACCTCACATAAGCTATGCTCCCTCTCATCCTTTCTTTATGCAAGTTCGGAAACGGCTAATCCCAAAAACAGATAAATAACCGCTCCTAGCTTGCACTCCAAAAGGTTTGCATGCCCCCAGGTATAAAGTACAATTTCAAGGCTGCCCCTACTTATCCGATAAAACATTTGTTTTAAAGGGTGAGGCTTGCCTCTTCCTGGTTACCCAAAGATTGTTTTGTTAACACCATCAAACGAAAACACTTCCTCGGCACTGTCTACCGAAGTAGACAATGGTGAATGACCTTTGTCAGACAAGTAACCTTATCAAAAGAATTCTGTTCTAGAACAACCCCTCTTCCATCCACGGACGGGGTACAGACTAGTCACATTCTTTCGCGGAAATTCTACCTTATACCCAAGGTTTCCTCTGCCCAAAGCAGACCAGGATGCATGCCCCCTGGGTTCCAGTCCCATCTTTCCGAATCACTCGCACTCATCGGGAAGGAGGACTGGGGGTGGAGACATTTCTTGGGTGAATAGACCATTCAGGGTTGGTATTTGACTATATACGATGCGTGATCCTGGAAATGAAAGTTGGTCTACGAGCTTGACCATTCTTCCTTCGTGTGGAAAACACATTACTCTAAAGAGTGAGGAGACTATAGCTCCCATGCAATATATATAGTCTCGTCCAAGGAGTAGGTTATAATCCAAGGGTCCTTGAACGAACATCACGTTCATTTGAACGGTCTTCCCTTTCAATGTAACAGGCACATTGGGGAGGATCCCTAACGGTCGACTGGTTCCTTTATCAAAACCCGAGAGATTTCTTATCTCAGGCAAAAGCTCTGGGGAACCCAGTGCTTTCCAAGCAATAGAGGAAAGGATACTCACAGATGCCCCTTCATCAATGATAGTTCCAGCCATTACCATTCTGTAGATTTGGACTATGATTCTGAATGGTATACTGGCTGGTAACCGGGGTCTGCCTAGTTGGTTCCAATCAAAGGACACAACTAGGTTGCTTGGTGGTGGGACCGAATACACGGCCGGATATGACCCTGACGATGTTCCTTCCTGCGATAAAGGAATGGGCACATTGCCCTGATGCTCATCAGAGTCGGTGTTGATGAAAAGAATCTGGATGGTGTCATCCTTATTCTCTTCAGTGAGGGTGTCATTTGAAGATGAATCTTCATTGACGGTGTCATTTGAAGGTGAAACTTCATTGACGGTGTCATTTGAAGATGAAACCTCTGAAGGCGGAACCGGGTCAACTGCCGTATCGACCTTTAGACTTTCGTCTGGTCTGGATTCAGTAGGTTCATTTTCAATGACTGACGCTTCAGCCGACCACTTGAGCGGGCCAGCTGTATTTTCAACCAACGAAGGACTTGGCACGAGTTTTTTGTATCCAGGAGGAAGTCTCAACGGTGAAACCGGGCGATCTTCCAAAACTCTCTTTGCTTCGTCTAAGAAGGGACAACGGTGGATGGCGTGATCGCCTTTACACAGTTTGCAGGGGGATCTTGCTCCCCCTCTTTGTCTTGAACCTTCACTTTCGCTGGTTGACGGTAAGCATTCAACATGGCTATCAGAGGTTGATGCTCCCGAATTGTGCAAACGAGGTGACCAGTCCCTTAGTATCCGGGGAATACAGGGACAATCTCTATGGAAGTGGTCTCCTCTACATATGACACATGGCGATTTAGGCCCGGTCTGTGCTGTGTGTGGATTTTTGTTAGATGTCTTTTGCTTGCCCCCAGGCGCCTTAGGCTCCTTCTTCTTCTTCTCTTTCTTCTTCTTCTCCTTCTTCTCCATGGGAGCTTGGCTTTTGCCGGCTCTACCTTGCAAAGATGAAGGATTGGAGGAAGAGTTATAGGAAGTTGAAGGCTGGTGGGCAGCTCTAGACTGATCTAACTGTTGACTCGACTGTTCAAGAACCATGGTGTTCTGAACTACATTGGTTGAAAATAGCCAAATTGGCAGGCCAATTGTCAGTCTTGGAAGCGACAATGTGGCCATGTGGGGCGCACCAACTTCTCCCCAAGAGGAGAAAGGACTAGGATTTCCATCCTGTGGAATTCCTTGGTTGGGGCGTTCCATGTTCTCAACCTACAGATCAACGCGGGAATAGGAGGTGATTATGTTCCGTTTAAAATAAATTTTATAACGACGCTTTAGACACAACTTGCTTTTTCACTTTTTAAGAGTCGAGAAAAAGCTAAAGATGACTCTAGTCTCCTTCGATGTTTTAACGAGCCCGAAGTGACAAATGCTCGGCTGGACTTTTTCAGTTATAGAGTTTGAAAAAGGCCAAAAGAAACTGCTCTGGAGTTCTACGCAGAGGGTGTGCCAAACTTTTCGCAAAACCACAGAATACGTTTTACGGTACGAGTGGTCGATCTTCGTGAATGCTGTGTTCACTGCATTGCGATCAGTAGGGCGGCCGACACGGTTTCCTATTGGATAAAGGCTTTATTCCTATAGGGGTCTCCCAATATATACGCGACGGTACGTGGGAGCACAAGTCCGTATTGATACTTATCGCTTCACCATGGAGGAATCACCCAACCACTCAACGCTAAGATATCATGTTTAACGACGCCGGAACACGTCTCTAGCTTAGACCTCTATGTGTTTGCGTTATGTTTCAATGCGTTGTTATGTAAATTCAATTTATTTTAAGGTTGATCTTGTTTAGCAGTTTGCCTTTATGGATCACCACGAGATGTATGATAACACTCCTAAATGCAGTCTAAGATGATAAGCAAGCTTTTCAATCTTTCAACTTTGAAAATCTTAACTACTGAGGGAAAAGAAAGATAACATCTTTTCACACAGATCATAGAGCACACACTAATGCACTTTTTCCTAAATCAACATGCAAGTTGTCATAATGCACATGCACAATGCAAGTATTTCTTTTCTCTTTCTTAATGTTGGCGTAATGCAAAAAGAAATCTGTTGTATAATTTTGAATTCAATTTCAAGTGAAAGCAAACAAGCTTGTCCAAAATCAAAAGACACCTTAAGATTTACTTGTTTCGACACTAGAAATATATAAACTCAAACCAAATGATGAAAGCAAAAGCTCAATCAGCTATGAACAACAAACAAACTAACTCTTAAGATCAAAACGACACTTTATCACAGGTCTAGATCTAAGAGGTCACAGCAAGACTAGTTCACTTTCGTTATGGGAAACTGTAAATGATATAAGAAATACACAAAGAACAAACACAGTTTCTTTATACAACCGAGGCGGAATAGTGACAAGGAAAGTTGGTTTCAGATAGGCCCACTGACTGGTAACAAACAGCAAAAAACAAGAGTGAAAACAGGGCAAGAAACAGCAGGAAACCCCAGTAGCACAAAGTAAGACTGGTCCAGCGCAGGTGGGACACTGTCTGTTTGACCTTCAGTGCAGGTAGCCCCTTCGGGAACTGCGCTGAAATGCAGACAGCCTTTGTACAGCCTGCACTGAAGAACGAAACTTTCGTTTCTCTTGGTTTCCGGGTCACAGATTGCTCAAAAATTCACAGTTTTTGCTCAAATCAGAAGCTATCAGTCAAGGACACACTAAGGGATGACAAGGAGGATGAAAAGCTATCACTAAGAGCTTATTAGAGTCCTTGTGGATAAGCTCTTCAAATCATAAACTTGCCCAGAAACTGAGCTAGAGTAGCTGCCCTCTACTTTGCATTTGAAAGATTCAAACACAGTTCGATTCGGTACTCCCTTTGTTTATGAAACGAATAGCAAAATACACAAACAACCAACAAGATACGATTCCCAGCGGAGTCGCCAATTTGTTGTTGGGAAAAGTATCCAATACGGAATGACCCTATCCCACTCTAAGGGTGATAGTACCTCAGCAACAACCGAATGCAAAGTTATTCAAGATTACTTCTTTATGAGATGTGAGAGAAAGGAGGAAGAGATCCACTAACCGTTATCTTCCACTAATGATTGATCCAATCTTCCCTCTTTGCTGCTTGCTCCCAGCTCCTTGCTCTTTCACTGGCCCAGTTACACAAAGATCCTGCAAAGCACAAGAAAGGGAAACTACAAGAAGCATACATCCATAACTGATTCAAGGATTAGAATAAATCAAATATACAAGCATCAATACACCATTAAGACACATGCATATAGAAGAACCTCAAATGCTTTATTAATGGAAGAAGTAAAGTTCTGAGAATGTTACAACCATAAGAGGCCCAATCCAGCAACACCTCCCAGCAGAAAGAAATCTCCTCTTCACCTCCTTCAAAGCAATCACCCAATAGTTCTATGCACAAACCAACAACACTTCCTTACATTCACAAGATTCCAGCCTCCCTAGACCTCATGAGAGAGCTCTATATATAGGAGTTTTGGAGAAAGGATGAGTCAGCTTGAGGCTGGCATGAAGCTGACTAATGTCCTCTCCCACTTCAGTTATACTTCAGTTCTTGAGTCCACTTGGAGTTTCTTGCTTCCACTTGGAGATCTAGATCCTCTTACTCATCACAAGGCGAATTCCCTGATCCAAGTGTCATTTTGGAAGCTTCCTAGGCATTTGACACCTTGCAGAATGACTGTGCCACTTGGCCAATATCGCCCAGCGCAGGTAGCCTTCATTGCTTTTGACATTCAGCGCAGGTACAGAGTGGAGCAATTGACATTCAGCGCCGATGCTCAGTGGGGCAGCTGACATGATCCAGAAATAGCTTGTTTTTGAGTGTTTTCAGGTGGAGAACTAATTTTCAGTGCTGTGGTTTGCTGACCTTGTTCCTCTAGGGGTAGGAACAACATGTTTAGGGACTTTGGATCCCTTAGATTATTGACATTTCATGATTCATGCTGTAAGGCACAAAAATGTCTATAACACAGGAGTGTCGCCTTCCCTACAGCATCAAGCCCTTCACAAATGAGGTATTGTTTGATGTTGCACCGCTTAATGTTTTTGATGTATTATTAGGCCAACCATACATGTGGAGGTGACATGTTGTGTATGAGTCAAGGCCTCATGCTGTTATTATTTCTTTGTGTAATACATTATACATGATACCAGAGGTAGCCCCACCTACCACCACTTCTTTGATCTCTGCTAAGAAAGGCAGTAAGATCATCTCCCAGACTAGGAAATTTATTTTTTGTTAAGTTCGCTCTCACATTAAGGGGAAGATTGTAGCCACGTCCCTAGCCCCTGGGAAGGGTTCCTCCATGCAGCAGAAGCAGGTGGATATGGTCATGAAAGAAGACAGGGACATCTTCTCCTCACCCACAGGGGTACTGTTGCACTGTCAGGTCAAGCATTCATCCGATCTGACTTTCGGAGCACCTCTACCCAACGGGTCGATCTATCGCCACTCCATTATGGAAAATGCCAAGTAAAAGTAGTGACATGATCAACATCGGGTACCACACAAGTTTCAAGTGGGTGACAAAGTCTGGTTGCATCTACAGAAAGAACACCTTACAAGAGACCATCAAAAGCTCAAACCACTCCGATATGGTCCTTACACCATTACCAAGGTTGTGGGAAACAATGCTTTGGAGCACAACATTCCCCCATTAATTTTCTTTCACCCAGTGTTCAATGTGGACCACCCTCAACCATGCTTCCCATCATTACTACACACATCAGAGGTTGCAGAACAGCTCATTAGGGACCAAGTTCAACAGAGATTCCTCGTCTCATGGAAGAACTCAACGCAATGGGGACCATTGCTTCCTAAAGGGCGAGGAATGACACAGGTGGATTTTGGTGGCCACCCACCTATCCCACTTGGACCCCCA
This sequence comes from Pinus tabuliformis, assembly GCA_031772625.1. Classification (NCBI taxonomy): domain Eukaryota; kingdom Viridiplantae; phylum Streptophyta; class Pinopsida; order Pinales; family Pinaceae; genus Pinus; species Pinus tabuliformis. Next base: position 860,666,044 of record CM062817.1, on the reverse strand, counting down.
CAACTGTCTCTTTCAGTTTTCCAGTTTCCTTATTTGTAGGACAATTTACTATTTTTAATAGTTTTTCAGGTCCTGAACTTCTGGAGCCGTTTTGAGGCTCTAAACGACATTTTTTGGGAAAACTGGGAAACATGGGTCCATGGACAACTATGGCTTATCTGAAAGTTATATTCCTCAGATAGATCTTTCTAATGAGCTATTGTGTGTGTTAAACGATGATCGTATGCCAAAGTTACAACCCAAGGAAGTTGATGTACCAATTTACCGAAAACGGGGCCCATAGTTTGGTGCTTCATCTCCTAGGGTTAGGTTTTTGGATGTTTAGGGTTTTCCATTGTTTGTAAACAATAAATAGGCCTTCGAGCCTCATTATAACATAGTTCAGAGGCATGTAGCCACCACATCTCTTCTTAGAGATAAGCTACCATCGCCCTAGCTGTTTTATTTCCATTTCTGTTTGTAAGAATATTTCAGTATTTTACATTAATGAAATGAAGTATTATTTCTGATACATCTCTGTATTTATGGTTATATCTATAATTTGTTTCATTCCTATTTAAATCTGGATAAAAAATGCATTGAGAAATTTAGTACCTCTACATAACTTGATGCTACTATTAGAAAATGTTGTCATTGATGTCAAAGGCATTGATGTCAAAAGTGTTGATGTCAAAGGTGTTGTCATTGGTGTCAAAGGCATTAATGTCAAAGGCATTAATGTCAAAGGCATTGATGTCAAAGGTGTTGTCATTGGATGACTAAGATCATTGAAATGTTCAAAATATGATGTCGTTACTGTCAAAGGCAGTATCATGGAGATTGTTAGAAAGATTAGTTATTGTGGATTGAAAATCATGTCAAAGGAGTGGCAAAGCTCAGATGTTTTCAAGTAGATTGGTGAACAAGTGTATTTCAAGGAGTAGAGACTTTTGATCAAATTTCAATACAGAATATCATACCAATATTTACCTCAAGATATTAGTGAAAAAGCTCTTGGAAATGGTATAGTTGGATAATGCAAGGGAATATATTTCCAACGATACATTGAAGCTTGAAAAAGGCTTCCTAAATCAATAGATATTGTAGGTCAAAGTTGCAGGTTAAAAAGTCAAAAGTGTAGAGCCAAATTTGGCATTAGGGTTATCTATCTCCAGAATTAGAGATGCTTTGACATTCTGCCAAGTTTGGCATAGCTTTTTGTGGAGGTCAATAGTTAAAAGATGGCCTAGTTTGTGGGTGGATCACACAAGTGATAATGGATCAACAACTATTGGATGGATAACTACGTAATAATTAACATGTTTTCTTATACCCAAAGGGATCCAATGGCGGAGGATGATTTGAATTAACGAAACTGATAAATTTGGTGACGAGATTACATAGGGTTTAACAGATTTCCAACACTCAAAGGGTGATTTGGAACGATGATGTGGCTTCGGAAGATGACATGGATCAACAAGGATGAAGTAGCAGACAAGTGGACCAAAAATCCCACTATGTAACACATCACTCTGGAGGTTATTAAAAGAGCATAAGTGTTAGTTTTTAGGGTGACATGGTAACATGGGACCATGCGTAGGCAACAAATGATTGACATAAGTCATTGGAGTGGGGGACTCAACTGGACACATTACCCCAGTGATTTAATCCTAGTGATTTCCATTGGAATCATAAGTTTTATTTCCAAGGTGACAAGGCATCGGGATGAGGTGGTAAGCACAATGATAGAGGAATCTACATGGACAAATGAAAATCTCATGAGAGATTGTGCAAGACAGAAGTGGTCCTACCTTAACACATTACCCCTATGGATACATCCTGGAAGTTATCAAAGATGCTCCATTGTAAAAGGCCAGGGACTAAAGGCACCTCCAAGACTCAGTTTTATGTGTGGTTTCATGACTAAGGGCACAAAAGGTTTGATGTATATGGTTAAGCTTATCGAGGCTTAGAAAAAGGAGCCCAAGAGGTAGTGTTATGTAGAGGTTTCATGTATTATATGACCAACAATGTAAAAGGGCCAATTGACATGGATGTGTTATGGTATTATGCCTTAGGGATTTAACGAAGAGCCTATGGGCATAAGTTTAATTAGCGTAAATGGGTTGACAACTTTAGGACTTAAGTGCCATATTTGGTGTTTTGGCACTAAATTGATAGTGCACTAAAACTTGGATAAAGTGACATGGATGATTCAACACCTATTTTGCGGCATGGAGTAATTTGGTGGAATATTTGGTAGTTTAACCAAATTTAGCAGTGATCCAAAGTTAGAATAGGAGCTAAAGTCATTGCTAAATCCTATAACTCAACATAATTGAAGAAATAGGTATAATACTCAGAGATTGAGATCACGACGGCATATCAAAGATTAAGGAACATTAGTACATATAAAATAACTTTATTAAAATGGAAAAATGATAAGAAATAAATATCAAACCCTAGTTACTGTAAATTAATAGCTAAACTTAACTAAAGTTCCAAATCTCAAAATATCAGCTCAGAATTATTTATAAGTAGAATTGAACAACTGAGTTAGTGGTTTTTGGTGCAATAGTATGCATATTATAGTATGCAAGAGGGGTGAATCATAGATACATTAGGGTGTGAGTGAATCATATTTGGTGTCTGAGGGTCTTTTAATGGTGATATTAGTGTTTTGAGGTGTTTGAGATACGTAAGTAGAAAGGTGGTGTTTAAGAGAGTAAGAAAAGAGTGTATATATGAAATGAATGCATTGAGTCGTGAGAGAGATGAAGAAATATTATTGTATGTAAAAATTTTGTTGATCTAAGTTTGAGAATTTTATGAAACAAGGATCAATATAGACAAAAAGTGGGTTATTTCATTTTAGGGAGTGGATGCTTCTATCTGAGTAGGTGTCTGAAGAATAGCTTGGGGGCGGTTGCCTGGAAAATCAAGGAGTGGGTGATTCTTGTAAGATAATCAAATGTCTATAAAGAGACAGTGTATGTTTTCTCCTAGTAGTTTCTAGAAAAATAAATCAGGGGCAACAACTCCTTTGAGTGGTAGTTGATAAATTAGGGAGTAGTAGCTTCCTTCTGGTTGGTGCTAGAGAACATTGTAAAATCAAGTTGTAGCTTGGCTTAGATGAAGCAATAAAGAAGAAGAATGGTTTATTTACATGGTGCATATGTGTATGATAATGTTGTTATGTGTTTCACATGCTAATTTATGATGCTTCTTACATGAATGATTAGTAAGTAGATTGAAAAAATTAATTTCAAAACAATTGTATAATTTGGTCACAGTATTGATTTAGCCCCCCTCTAAATAGTCTTGTTTTCTAACAATTGGTATCAGAGAAAAAGGTTCCTTTAGGGTTAGTCTAACAACTAGAAGGAACATCAAAGATCATGACAAGCGAGCACTAGATGACCCCAAATGGAGTTCTATTTTTGAATGGGTCAAATTATACAACTTGAAAGGTAAGAATGAAAATCTACTTATAAGCTCTTGAATTTGATATATGGTTGTCTATAGAGAAAGGAATGAAAGACAATGAGTTTAATACACAAGCCAAGGAGGAAATCATGAAAGGATTGTCTAAGTCATATCTTGAAACAGTAATATGTTGTGAGACTACAAAGGAGATATGGAATGAGTTACCGTCCATCTATCATAAAGACACTAAAGTTGCATGTGATATCAAGAGTTCTTCTTTCAAGAATGGAGTAGACAAAGATTCAAAGATTATTGAAGATGATGAACCAGAACAAGAAGAGGATTCCCCTATATTAAATGGCCACCTTACTAATTGTTGGGCCACGAAATTGTCATTATTATCACCATTTCTTGACATCTATTTCATCCATTTCCACCATTCTTTTATTACATTATTTATCATAATTTATCGTTTAAGTTCATTTTATAATTCTTCATGCGCTTGTGGATTAGTGATGATTATTCTCCTTTATTTTTAATAAATTGAAGATTATTATGTATGATTTTGCCAATGATGGTTTATTAACGAATTTTTTATAATATCCCTCATGATTTTAGCCTCAAAGATCTCTTCGAGATTGAAAATTTGATCTACATCTCATAATCAAATATTCCAACTTAGAAATTCGTTGGGATAAAATGTGATGGTTTTGTGTTAGACTTTTTGGTCAGATGTAGATGAATCTTGTTAATAAGAGACATGGGTTTTGTGCAGAACAGATCAAATTAGCTTTTCTCTAAGCATTTTTTCAAAATTCGGTCTGGATTGAGAGAAATGAAAGGTTCTCTGAAGGTTATTTTTTCAAATTTGTTATAACTTGTGGCCATTTTCCAAATACTCCCAATTGCAATACCAGATTCAACTTGTTCTAGTTGAATCATGATGGAGAGATTTTTCAGATCTGATCTTGTTGATTAATTTGTTGTGGAAAATCTACAATTGTAATGGACATCATTTTGTAATCAATTTATTTGTAATTTCCTTTTTCTCTTTGTTTATTTAAATGAAAACAGATATCAAATAGAAGGGGATGGACAATTATTGAATTAGAGGCATTTCTCAGATATGTATTGTATCTATTTCTATTTTTTAATTAAATGAGCTATCAGTGGAATTTCATATTGTCTACTTGTAATCTGATTTGAATTATTTTTTAAGGTAGAACTGACTCTTGGACAGTTGGGCCCACTACTTTGGACGCAAAGCTTCCTTTAACATCTAAAGTAGTTTAGTTGTGTGCTTGTTTATTTTAATTTCAATTCATGTTCCTTAAAGTAAATTTCATTTTCTTTAATTCATTTGTTGGCTACTGCATTTTCTACAAATTTTTTTCCTACAATTTCTAGATTAGCATTTGAATTTTGTTGGGTATGATAAGTTAAATTTCCAATTCACCAAGGTGTGATTTAATTTAGTATTAATTCAAGTTGTGTGATTAGAATAATCCTTTTCCTATTTTTTACTTTTTTCTTTTTAACTTTAGTATTATTTTTTAAGTCTTGCATTTTATTTCTTGTTGAATGAACTTGATAGTGTAGAACTCAATCATGTAGAACTAGTGTTAGTTGTTGGTAGTTGCTTGCATATATTTTGTAGAATGCCTTGAAACAAAAAGATGTTCCTCTGGTTGATAATTAATGTCGAGGTGATTAGTTGTTTTTTTTATTAAGACATTAATTTCCCCAACATTTTGGTGTCGTTGCAGGGGAGGAAGTCAAATAGTACTACCACACTAATATATGGTTGTAAATGCATTCCTGACTTCAAGAGGGTTAGATATTAAAGATGGAAGGTAAGAAACTATGCACACACCCTAGCTAACGTATGGTGAGTTCTTCCCTTTGTAGGTAGTTTCAGGTCATAGAGCATGCATGGATAAAAGTAGGAATCTTAGAGGTAAAAATTTGAAGAAATATTATCATTTCATTTAAGTGGTGATGTACCACCCATTCCACTTACTAATTGGTAGGAACATTTAAGGAGGAATATTTAAGGCTAGATAAAAAAACCAAGAAGAATTTGAAGAAGTGTTTTTCCATTGTCTCCAAAATAATTATTTTGCAAGAGGATGAAAGTAGCATATGAAGTAAATCGAGAAGTTGCTACAAGATCATAGCCATGGCAACCATGGCCGACATGTATTATTAAAAACTATATCCTTTCATTTTCCTACTTATGTGCATATTTATTTCATTTTGCACCAAAAACTAATTATTTTTCTTACCTATCAATGTTAGTCCCGCAACTCAATCAACTACATCAAAATCCCCCATGCCATATACAATTTCCTGCTCAATCCATCCCACACCTCCATAATAATAAATCAGTACATCATGCTTACAGTGTTGAACTACGAAATTTACCTACCCTTTCCACCCATTCTATTTTACCTACACCACTATTGGAAACTTATATTAAGTTTGGGAAGGTTTTAAATCCTAAAATTGCAGAAGTCATGGAAGACAATGGGCTCTCTTCTAGTCAATATCAACAAGAAGATAAGATCAATAAGAAATTCAATGAAATTCATGATATGAAAACTATGGAAAAACAAGAAAGAAAATGATGTATTTAATCTTGGTTTCAATCTATCATTTATTCGTAGTATTACTCCATACTTCGGCAATTTTTGGCACCATCTTTTTAAGGGAGCTTGGTCTCTCCTACCTTGGTATTTATTAACATGTATTTTTCTAATTTGGGTATGTACATACTTGAGGCCTTGTTTCTAAAATGGCTCCTATGGAAATACTCATATATGTAAATATATTTCATATTTTCCAAATAGAGTAGGTTAGTGTAGAAAATATAATAAATAAGTACATAAATAAATGAATTTCTTTGTATGTAAAAAATTGTGTTTTTTGCAATATATTGTGTAAATCAATATTGGTGATAGATATTTGAATTTATTTGTGTATTTAGACATATTATATTGAAAATCATACTTCTACAAACACTCATCATCATTTTGGAAAAAATGTTTGCTTGTCATATTTTATGGCTTGCGAGCTTGATAAAATTTCTAAAAAAATAGTCGGGACAATCATGTTTTGAGGGACCAAATGGACATAATTTTAAAACATGTTTCCATCCTAATTATCCCTTGATTTCTAATTTACAACCCAATTTTAATCTCTCAATTTTTATTTGAAATGAAAATGTTATGACGAAAATATTGGCGAGGTGTCTAGTATGTAGCTCAGGGACAGAGTTGGGACAATCCATTTTTTTAGGTCTAAATGACTAGATTTTGAAAATTTATTTATATGATATATTCCCCTAGGAATATAGTTTAAAAGTAAATTTTAATCACTTAATTTCAATATCATATGAGAAATTTATGACCAAAATGTTGATTGCCTATCATAAATTAGCATTCTTAAAACCCTTCATTTTTTGTTCATTGGCAACTTTGACACATCAATTATTATTTTATTGAAAACTTATTTATATTGGATATATATAAATTAATCTAATTTTATCTCCAATTTTAATAATCTCAATCTGTCATCAAACAAAAAATTTATGCTTAAAATATGGACTGTTGGTATAAGTTGGGAAACATAAAACAACTCTCTTATGCAGTTCATTCTGAGCATGTTTGACATACCATCACATCAAAATTTTAAAATATGTTTCTATTATAGATATATCTCTTAATTAAATTTCATTTTGATTTGGAATCACTCAAATTGGACAACAAATGAAGAAGTTATGATTAAAACACTGCTCGTTAGTATGGTTGGTCACCACTCCCCCGCAGGTAACAAATGAATTTTATTTATCTTTATATGGATTTGTTTTATAGAGTAACTACTTGTTATTTTTTTGCATATATATTGGATTAAGAGAGCCCTATCACCTCTCTTCTTCCATGATTTCATGTTTTATTGCAAGTAGATGCTCGTTTTTTTGTAGGTCTCGGGAGAATAAAGAAGATCAATTTATGAACGAGTGATACTTGAAGGAAATGTTAATGAAATAAGGGAATTTCATCTAAGAATATATTAAGAAATTTAATATCATATGATGTTGAATCTTTCTAGGTTCCACGATCTAAAAAATATTTGGATCATAAGAGCTTGTTGCAAAATTGTTCCCACTATTTCCCACCAACATGAAGAAAACAACGTGAAGACTTCTACATTACTTGATGGATTCATAGCAGGAGAAATGAAGAATTGATCTCCATTTGAAGATCCAAGTCATTGCTACCAAATAATTTTTCCAAAATATATTTTTCCATTCATTCGTCATTAACGGATTGTTGTTCCTGGAAACAAATTGTTGTTCCCTTAGGAAACAACATTGTTGCACCCAAAATCATAGTTGTCGTAACTTAAGTTATTTATTTATTTATTGTTTTTGAAGAAAGTGTTGTTTCTTTCCTGATTTCTCTTATTTTTTCATGTTTAAGGTGTTTTTTCCTTCAAAGTCGCGGATGTTGTTCTTTCATCAAAATAAAAGAAGGAAGTTCTTAAGTCACATGTTGTTTCCCCAAATCTATCTATTTGTTCCCTAGTCTTATCAATTATATGGTTTCCTCATATCTAATATTAAACATTCTTATGGTAAGTCTTGTCAGAAATGATTTACTCTTAATTCCTCATTATTTTGTAAAGTGACTATGATTGTTGGATGACTAATCCTTTTCCATGTCACCTTGCTAGGATTGCCCATTGAATTAGTTTATGGGAGGGATTGCCACAGTCATGCTTGATACTTCATGTCCACAAGATTAAAATGGTATGGGTAGTTTTGAGGTTGTAACATGCAACAATGGTACTATTTATAAATAATTATCAAATCATAAGTGCTACTACCTTAGCTGTAGTTGATGTTTCATAAGTCGTAATTTTTATTCTCTTAGTCACAACTATTTTTACTGACTCATAGTTTTTGTTCCCTCAGTCACAATTGTTATTTCCTAACTCACGGTTATTGTTCCCTCAGTCACAGTTGTTGTTTCATAACTCGTATTTGTTGTTCCCTCAACCACAGATGTTCTCCAACCCACAGTTGCTTTTCCCTCAATCACAACTAATGTTTCCTAAGTCACAGTTGTTGTTCCCTCTATTACAACTATTGTTTCCTAGGTCACAACTATTGTTACCTCTATTACAGTTGTTGTTACCTAAGTCACGGTCACTATTACCTCAGTCACAACTATTATTATTATCCCATTTCCATGCTTTTTGATTCAACAATTGTAGATCTTTCTGATTTTTTTCTCCTTGCTGAATGGGAAAAACTTTTAATATTCTAGGTCCTCTTTCACATAATTATTGGGTAGTCAATTTATGTTTTTTTATCGATAAAAATAATCTTCTTTTATGTAATAATTATGAAAAGATGATTTCTTCATGTCAATTTTCAACTTTATTAATTTTCCAAGTCCCTGATCTTGTAAAATATATGATGATTACCACAAAATTGAACTTAAATATTTCTGTCGCTATCTAACAAATTATTCCTCAACCCCAATCTTAACAAAGCAAAATATATTTATGAACAATCATTTTAAGGTTATTATTTTTCGAGAAGAAGGATTAGCCAAGTTCAAAATAGTTACTACAAAACTTTTTATGCCATCCTTAGCTCTTAAGGAGATGACTTGCCACCCCATCTATTAAGTAATATTTTGTTGATTAACAATAAGAATAGTTGAATTTTAAACATAAATAGTCAACTAGAGGATCAGAGGTCTCATCACGAGCCGACCTATCATGATCATAGGTCCTAATAAAATGAAATTACCACTATTGTTCACCAAGCTAGGGTAATGGCCTTTAGTTTTAAAACTAAAGGACAAGAGGTCTCATCACAAGCCAACTTGTTCACTTTTGTTAGCCTCCGTGAATGACATTGTTATTAATTGGTTACCAAGCTAAAACAATTATCTTCAATAGACATATAAGCAAATTTAAATGCTCTTGTAACTATGTATTTATTTCTAATAGATGGGACACTGACATCACAATGGGTTAAAAAGGAATCCCTATCGAGGAAATGGACATCTACTGGTAGCAGTGGCCATGCCTATGGTATATAAGTTAATTCAATACTATGATATACTTGGTTACCTTTTTTTCTCACAACTAATTGTTGATAAAGCGTACTATTGCATATATAAGGTTTGTTATAACTCATTGTTCATGGGTAATATTTAATGAGTTCTTAGATGATGATGGTTATGGTTTATATATATTAAAGAGTTATAAATATTCACTTTACATATCAGGGATGAAACTTTTAGGATATTTGAGATTTGACATTTTGTATCATCTAATATATCATTCCTTTATTCTACATGTTTCATATATTTAACCAAAGATATTTTCTTTGCCCAATCGGTCACCATTTATTCATATCTTAACAACACTCCTATTATTTTTGGGTAGAATAAAGAGGCCTAATTCTGATTGTGAATTCCAAGTAATTGGTCAGATCTTGAGAAGAAAATACTAAGATAACTAATTCATCCCATATATCACCATTTGCATGCCCATAACAACCAAAGCTAATGGGTCTAGGGAATGCATCTTTTTTTTCATCATTTTTACCCTAATTTATATTCTCTTTTTATCCATTATTATCCAATGGCATTCACAACATGATTATGTCACTTTTATATATAATGAGGTAATTGAGGTGATGAGTTACTTATTGAGGCTACTCATGAGATGTGTTATAAAAACCTTGATGACAAGGAAACTAATCAATTTGGGGGAAGGAAACCATTCTACACTTTATGATTACTTTCTTTCAACTTGCATGGCTTCCACCTTCCATATCACTTTCAACATCAACTTAACCTACATCAGCTTCAACAAATATCAGTCTATCCATGTCATTCTACACTTTCATGGAGATAAAACTTGATGTAAAATAGAATAAGTTTTTGATTTATTGAAAGTTTAGGAGAATGTCATGAAAAAACCACTAAGCATTATTCACTTGTATTTTTCAACCATTATTTCACCTTTTTTGCCACTTCCCATTCTCTAGAGACACAAAAGCTTTCAATTTGGTGGAGTGTATTTCTCATTAATTTATTTATCATGACCATGTCATCAATACTCTTTATCATCCATAGATATCCTTGTTCATTCGCAAAACCTCCCTTATACCTTGTTGTTTTACACAAAACAAATATTTCAACAACGATTGTAGCAACAACCTCAATTTATTTTCTAGCATAGCATGAGGGCATTCTAATTTCCCAGTTTGGGGGAGCAATCGCTACGCATGATGGATTTTTTCTTCGTCTTTCCTCATTTAAGGCATACAATTTCTTTTCTAAATAGTGCAGAAATTGATTCGTGTATATATTTAAAACCATGAAATATATTCTTGTGATTTTTGGACAACAAAGTAGTATCATTAAAATACACAAACCCAAAAAAATTGAAGCTAAACCAGTTTGTCAAATTCCAAAAATCATGCACTATCACCTACAACCATTTTGTTGATATCTTGAATTTTGTGAATCATATTGCTTTGATTTTCAAAGTGGAGAAACATAAATATAATAGAAATATGCCTGCAAAATTTTAGAAAAATCTAGTTTGCAGTTTTTGAGAAAATGGTTAATGAAGTTTATTGTTACTCGTATCATATTTTGATGCAAATTCATACACATATTATTGAAAGTTAATGTGCAAATTGTTACAACTTCACCAACATTGCTAGAATTGAATAACCATTGTTTTGAAGAAACTTTTGGGAATAATTCTTATGTTCCATCAATATTATGAGTTGGGGTCAGCATTTAGATTAATGGTTAACATAGAGATATTGGGTTGCATGAGGACATGCAACATATTCAGTTTGGGGGAGATGTTGGGCCACTAAATTGTCATTATTACTACCATTTCTTGACATCTATTTTATCCATTTCCACCACCTTTTTATCACACTATTTATCATAATTTATCATTTAATTCCATTTTATAATTATTCATGCTCTTATGGATTAGTGATGTTTATTATCCTTTATTTTTAATAAATTTAAGATCATTACGTATGATTTTTCCAATGATGGTTTATTACTGAATTTTTTATAATATCACTCATGATTTTAGCCTGCAAGATCTCTTTCAGATTGCAAATTTGATCTTCATCTGATAATCAAATATTCCAACTCAGAAATTCGCTAAGATAAAAAGCGATATTTTTATGGTTGATTTTTCGAGCAAATGAAGATGAATCTTGAAAATCCGAGACACGAGTTTTGTGCACAATGGACAAAATTAGTTTTCCAACAAGTCGTTTTCCAAAATTCAATCTAGATTGAGAGAAATGAAAGGTTATTTGAACAAAATTTTCTCAGATTTTTTATTGTGGTCATTTTCCAAATACTCGCAATTGTAATACTAGAATCAACTTCTTCCAGCTGAATCATGATGGACAGATCTTTCAGATCTGATCATGTTGATTAATTTGTTGTGGGAAATCTACAATTATAATGGAAATATTTTTTTCAATTTAGTTGTAATTTCCTTTTTCTCTTTGTGTATTTATATGATAACAAATATCAAAGAGAGGGGATGGACAAGTATTGAATTAGAGGCATTGCTCAGACCTGTATTGTATCAATTTGTAATTTTCAATGAAATGAGCTATCAGTGGAATTTCAAATTGTCTACTTTTAATTTGATTTGAATTATTTTTCAAGGGAGAACTGAATCATGGGAAATTGGGCCCACTACCTTGGACGAGGAGTTGCCTTGAACATTTATAGTAGTTTAGTTGTGTGTTTATTTATTTGAATTTCAATTAATCTTCCTTAAAGTAAATTTCATTTTCTTTAAGTATTTTGTTGGCTACTATATTTTCTACATTTTTTGTTTCCTACAATTTCTAGATTTCATTTAATTTACTACTCTAGATTAGCATTGGAATTCTATTGGGTGCAATATGTTAAATTCAAATCCTGAAAGGTGTGATTTAATTTAGTATTAATTAAAGTCATGTGATTAGCATAATTCGTTTCCTTTCATTTACTTTATTCTTTTTAAATTTAGTATTGTTTTTCAAGTCTTACATTTTATTTCTTGTCGAATGAGCTTGATAGTATAGAAACCAATCATGTAGAACTAGTATAAGCTATTGGTAGTTGCTTGCATATATTTTGTAGACTGCCTTGAAACAAAAAGATGTTCCTCAAGTTGATAATTAATGTCGAGGTAATTAGTTGTTTTTTATTAAGAAAATAATTTCCCCAACACAGATCAACACTCAGAATATTCAAAGGAGATGCAATTTATAAGCATGTTTCTATTATGCTGTTATTATAGAAGAATAGGCCATCTATCATCTAGATGCCCATAAGCAATTTCTGATGAAAGCGATAGTTGTTCATCTAGTAGTAATAAACAAGGAACTACTTTGGTAGCAATAACATATCTAAATGATTCTCTAGAAGATAATAGGTTCACTTTTGGTAGAGAGGAAGATAGAATATCTCATGTGTCTATAGAAGAAACCCTAGATTAGAAAAGGAAACAAGATATTGAAGAAGTTGAAAGTGAATTAAATAGAAGTTATGAATATAGTATCTCTACTAATGAATTAGAATATTTGGATGAAAAGATATATTTTAGAAGGCAACTCATATCATATTTTGAGTAAATTAAAAAGCTTAAAGACACAATTTGAAAATTGTAAGCTGAGGATATTACATTAAAAAACTAGTTGTCTCAATATCAGAAGCATGAAAAGAGTTATGATCTGTTGAATGAGACTCCAAACATCCAAAGTCCCCCTCATGTTAAGACAACTTTGGATTGTGAATGTGAATTAAATTCAACAACAAATTTGAATGAAAAGGGGCCCATCAGCTTTATTAAAGGAATATTTAACAACTTTGTAGTCATAGAGAACTTAATACAACAACAAAAAGATAATCTGACTACTAATAACAAAGAAAAAGGTAAGAAACCCCTCATGTGTTTTAATTTTGGTGAAGAAGGACATTATGCCTCTATGTGTCCAGAGAAGATGAAACAGCTACAATAGAAGACAAGAAACATATTTTTTTTAGCCATGACCACAGATTGCTCAGAGAAGTAGTTCAAATAGCCACACACACAAGTACTTTTCTCCTCAAGCAGAAAATATTCAAGGGTGAAAAAGATCTTATATCGATCTAAGAAATGGATATGACAACAAAGGTTATGTTAATAATAATGTTAATCGATTTTTCCCATTATTAACTCTTGTTGAATGCTACAGGTGTGGAAATTATGGGCACTACGCAACTGCATGTAGATTTTGGAAGAATAGACTTCTTTCTAGAAATAAGGAAAATAGAGGCATGGATTATGTTGATAACCAACGAAGACAATTTCATAGCACTAATAAGGGTAGCAAGTTGAGTAAACCAAGAATTCAACATATATTTTCCTCTCAGATGAACATCAACCTATTTGATATTAATATTCATATGATTGATCTCTCTAGCATAATCTACAACAAATAACGACCTCAATTAGATAAAAGGAGTTGCAGCTCTGCGAGTTCTCCATTGTAGAAAGAAAGCACAAACAATGAGGAAGAAGCACAACTGGAGATATTCAGATTAATTCTATTTTAAGAAAAGAAGCACAAGTGGTTCATATGCTCATATTGTGGGAGAAAGTCACTCAGAAGGGAAAGAGGAAAATTCTAGTGCAACTTTCCAAAAGAAGGTGATGTCTCTATCAAAACTCAACATACCAAGGTTTGGAAAAAAGGGGAGATAGTCTACTCAAGGGGAGTAGATCCCTTGTCCATCTCCATTGAAAATAAGAGGTTGGCTTGAAGTGAAGCCAAAAATATTAGATGCAAGAAGTAGAAGAAGGTATATTGGAGTAATGCATATGAATGATTAAGAGAAGACTATTTTTTTTGGTTGGTGTGTTTCTAGTCTGTAATCATATGACCATATGCTAATTGGAAATATGTTTCTACTAATAATAAGTGTGGTAGATAGAGGTTGGTGATGTTGTTACTATATATCAATGTTACTTGATTGATCAGAGTTTATGTTGCAGGTATTATGAGTTGTAGGATTATTGTGTTTCTTCCAAACTGTTTCATTAACAACTGGTAACATATTTGTGAAGAGAACAAAAATTAGTAAGAATATAAGATAATGATTAGTTTTATATTCTTAATGACAAAGGAGAAGTATGATCACAAGGGGAGAATACCCAATTTGAAATTGGTATCAAAGGTATTAACAATAAATATCCATATTTTTTCTAGGATATTGTCATGAGAGTTGAGCATAATCATGTTGTTGAGTTTATGTTCGAGTGATATTGTCAGTCCAAGTGTGTATGTATGTTGTTGTAGTTTTGAAAGAGTACTGAGTTATATGCTACTAATCTTTATGTTGAGATAAAATTTATGTGGTAATGTAGGTATAATTCTACTGTCATTATGGTTTTGGTCAGAGAAAATTATCATGTTGAGATAATGTATTGGTGTATGGCTGAGAAAAGGTGTTGGTGTGTCAGAGCATGTTGTCACTAGTTGGTATATGGTTGAGAAGCCTTTGTAGAAGCACATCTCTTCTATCAGTAATGCTTAGGAGAGATTTTTGTTGAAGCTAGAGGTCATGTCCATGAGTTCAATAAGAGAAACACAATTATAAATTTAAGCTTGGTTGGTACTTATACCAACATGCATGACTGTGCTCTTGGCTCATTGATACATAGGTTGTTGATATATTAAAAATCCTAGTAAGTGGTGGTTTTATATCTATTGTAGAGATTGGAACCAATTGCTTACCTTTCCCTCAAATAAATATTCTCCATAGGATGGAATGCAATTGCTTATATTAGAATAGAGATAGCTGAAGAAATCAACATGAGAAGAAGCTGACAGGTCCATAGAATCAAAATCACACGGGGATATTAGTTGTAGGGGAGTAATTTTTCTATTGATATGTTGATTTGATTGGTGAAATGTAATTTTTTACTAAACAAATAGAGAGAAATAGGTGCATACACAAATTCTCAAGGTTACATATAGCCTATACTTCATCAAACACTTGTTGGTTGAAAGTGTTTCCATTTTTCATTGATGTCAAAGGGGGAGAGAAAGTACAAAATATTGCATTAATGAATAAGAAGGGAGAGATACCAAGTGAAATGATGAGACAAAACATGGAAGTGCTCAAAAACATCTTTTTCCATCAATGAAACTCTCTTAGTAGAAATGTTTTCAGTGTTGTCATCAATGAGACAGGAGGAGATTGCTAGAAAGTGTTGTCATTGATGTCAAAGGCATTGTTGTTAAGGAATTGTTGTCAAAGACATTGATGTAAAAGGTGTGTTGTCACACAGATTGTCCAGGCAACGCGACAATGCTCAGACCAGGGGCTGTCACCCTGATCCTCGATTTCTCCATTTAAGCCGTCTCCCTAAAGCAAGCTAAGGGGGGTAGACCCTATGGGAAAAAGGAAGACCAACTGGGAACCAGTTGGGTTGGGAGACACAGTAGGGGGAAACAAGCACTTGATCGATTTTAGAATTTGATTAGATCTTTAAATGCTTAAGACTAGTGCCTTATGGAGTTAATGAAAACCAAGTAATTAATTAGTTGTTGCTGCTTATGAAGTAATTTAATGATTGCTTGAAAATATTTACAAAATATCAAACATGTAACGAGCATTATATAATCCAAGCAATGATTAATTTCACCACAAACAAAATATTCAAAAGATGCGCAATGTTCTAGCAAATAAATTTCAGAAAAGATCAAATACCTCAAGAAACCACGAAATTTTAAATGCTAACCAGCGCACAAAATGATTCACCACTTTTCAATAGATAATATTTAAATAAACATTTAAGCACATTTAACTATAAAGAAGTGGAACATAGATACCACAAAAGACACCAAAATGAATTTTCAATTTTTAGTTAATCTTTTTTCAAAAAATTTAATTTTTATATTTTTATAAAATTCTAAGTTTAAAATCAAAATAAAACAAAGCTAAAATCTAAATAAAATTAAAATATAAACTAAACTAAGACCCAAAAAAACTAAAAAATAAAAAGGAACCTTTTTTTTTAAACCTTTTATGATATTTTATTCTTTTATGAGATTTTTAGATTAAATGAAAATCTAAACCCAAAATAAATCAAATTCTAGAATTACTATTTACGCCTATATATATATATATATATATATATATATATATATATATATATTAAACAAAATGTATCTAATTCTAAATGAAAATCAAACTTAAAACCTAAATCGAATCTAAATCTTTTTTTTTTTTTATGAAGTCCTAAGTTAAAAGTTAATGAAACAAAATATATATATATATATATACATATGTTACCCCAAATAAAATAAACAAATAAATCTAAGACTAAACAAAACTTAAATAAAATTTTAAATTAAACTAAATAAAAGAGTTATCTAACCTAAGACTAAACTAAGACCAACATACACCCATATATCATAATAATAAAACTACACATGTAAGCTAACCCTAGAAAAAAATATCGAATGTATGTTTGGTGTTGCTACGCAGGTAATACATGGGAGGAGGGCAGCGATGGCAGCTTTGACGAGTTTGCAGGTTAGCGTGGGGTTTCCAGAGAGCGGACGAGCAATGGCAGCAAGAGGGGACCACAGGTCAACGTTGATGGCGGCAGCGTATAGGTGAAACAGATGAGCTGATGAACGAATTTCGATGAGGAAGGGATCGAGCTATGGATTGAGGGTGCTGTGGGCAGATGAAAGAGAATGGATGGCACACTGGCAGAGGTATGAGGCTGGACACACAAGGAGAATGGCAGGTCAACGGTGGATAGAGGTTGTGAGGAAAGAAAGCGTATTGATGAACTGCGCGAGAGATGAGAGATGAGGGCCTTAAATCTTGTTTGCAGGTGCGGGAGTTTGGAAGGATTTTGGACGAGAAATGGTGAAGATGCTACGAGATCGGTAGCATGAAGACTGCATGAAGGATGAGGGAGGCAGCAAACTGGAGTAGAGACAACGGCGTGAGGAATGCGTGGATCATGTGGAGAGGCAGCGTAGAAATGCAATGAAGCCACAGAAGCGTGGTGAGGCTAGTTTGATGGGGAAAATGTCCTTGCGGGAAAATTGAGGCTGCCAGAGGGTTTGCTGGCAGCAATCAAGCAATCACAGCTTACTAAAAAAATTTCGAAAAAAATCGTGTAACAAAGATGCCCTGGAAACCCTTGAATTTCTCTAGAAAGCTTAAAACAAATTTTATATCTTGTGAACTCTTATAAAAAGTTTCTAGATTTTCAAACCCTTGAACAACAGAAACGTACAACTGCATAAAACAGGTTCTGAAGCAAATATTCCTGTTAGAGCTGATCCTGAGGCCAAATCTTACCCTCTAGGGCCTAGATTTGGCTTTGGAAAAAATGTTTTCTTCTGACCTGCAACCTTCAATAACAAAAACCGAACACCCAGAAATAAAATGTGCAAGAAACAAAACTAAAAACCCTAAAACCAGCTAAAGAAATACAATATTCACAGTTTAAAGGCTCTAAATAGCCAGATTTGTTAGTATTCCACAGAAATATTTTTTAATATTTTGAATGTAAGATGAGGTGCTTCAAAAAACCCTTCATGCCTCCAATATAGAAATTCTAATGATAAGCCCAGGATTAAAACCAGCTGGGCTCTTTAGGAAATGCAATCCGGGAGTTGGCTGGTTCAGCCGAGAACTTCCCCGAACACCCAGTAATCTAAAAAAGGGATTTCCTGCACAGCTTAATTCAACCATTAACAAAGAGGGAGAAAACGATACTAAAATCCAGATCTAATGGAGATACCTGCCATTATATTCAGAAATTTAACTACCATTCAAACCCTAGTGACTAGACAAGATACATGTGTTTAAATCACTCTTCATTAAGCTATCATCAATGGCTGAAATTAAAAATCATGCACAGAAACAAAACATCTTACAACATTTTTGGAAGAGTAACACTAGCAAGATTTCAACCCCAAAGTCTTTCTTTATTGCACATGAAAAGATCAGTACAAGGGAGCTTTCTTTAGCACACGACTCTAAGATCAAATCCTCTCAAATGACCCCTGACACCCTATTTAAAGGAAAATTTCCCCAACGTCTAGTTCTAGTGATCCATGTCAAAGTGATCTTGATCGTCGATGAGAATCAAAATATCTTTTAATCTCATCCATTGAAATTTCAAATGCATTTTAATATATTAAAAAATTAAAATTTTGCATTTATTTCCTCAAAACTTTGCCTTATTATTATTTTATTTTATTTAAAAAAATATTTATTTTTTATTTTATTTTATTTATATTTTTTATATTTTTTATTTTTTTATTATTTATATTTTTTATTATTTTTATTGGACCCTCGAACTTAGCCTTTGGAAAAAACACCTAGGACCTAGTACTTATGAGGGGATAAAACATTTTCTAACCCTCAAGACACTTTACATCATGACTTTTACAATTTTACATCTCAAGGGGGGGAAACCCATTTGACATAGACCCTCATAGACCACCCAGCTCTGCGACACAAATATAATATAGAAAATCAAGAAATTTCTAATAATCTAACCAAATAGTTAGGATTATTTCCAAATTACTTTTACATAGACTCAACCTAGCACACTAGGATTACCCTAAGATTCTAATGACAAAATCCATTATGGCTTCGGGGTTAGGCTGAAGGAAAACTCTGCCGATCATGGATCGGTGAGACAAAAAACCTCCGGAATGTAGATCATCACTAGAAGATTAGGTTTACCTAGGAAAATACATACATGACACAGATCTGCTAAGATTATTTACAATTTACACATGCATACTAGGTTTACAACATAACATGATCGGGCTGATGATGACAGTTGAATGGCACGGACATATCGATCAAGCGTTATCCCTTTTGCGAAAAATGGGGTGTACTGCTATGGGTAGTTGACACGTAGTGGTCAACATCTAGCTCTACTTGGGGACATGTTGCTACACTGTAGGAATGTGAGAATCCATAATCTGCATCCACTCAACACACGCTAAAACATAAGTAGCATCCATCAAAAAATCATCATATAACATTAAGCATAGGAAAGATATAAGCTCTTCATTTATTAACTATCTAGTAACATGAAAAGTAAATCTAATCCTAAAATAGAAATGAAAATGCTGAAAAAACAAGGAGTAGGGTTAGAAATACATAGGATGCCCCATGGCATCAGATGTGTTCAATATAGTGTACACTGAGCATTTGCCTGCTTTCAGGCAAATCTGTTGGCTGCTTCTCGGATGTTCCATGTCCAATTCTGCATACGGTAGGACTTTTTCCTATCCAAAAATCAAGTTGCTCGTGGCCATCTAATGCATCAAATCTTTTTCTAATTTTCTTTCTCTTGCACTTTTTCTTTGTGGTAGGCTGTATCACTGATGATGTGGCACATTCTGCTTCAAAACCCTCAGATGAAATATGTAAGATATGTGTGACATGTCTTTCTTCATTTTGCATCTGATATTTATTTTTTTTAATTTTATCTGGATCACCTTCAATTAACCACTTTTCAATCGAACCAATGACCTCCTCATAATAAGATGGAGCTTGTTGCAGCAAATAAGGAGGCTTCTGATCTGTCGATGTTTCCTCGTTCCTTTCATCCTCTGACAGTTGTTGAAATTTCTGTACCTGTACTGTAATGGCATCCATCTGGCTAGAGTGTTCAAGCTTCATAACACTGATTTCCCTGGCATGGTCTTCTTCCATATCTTTTATTACTTTATCGTTCTTTTCCTTTATGGTCATCAAGCAAAGCTGCATAAAGTTTATCTCTTTCTTATGATTTTCTTGCATGGTAGCCAATTGATTATTATGATCAAATGTCATGATAGTCATTTCTTCATCCATAGTTAATAAATTTTTTTACATAGAATTAATTTCCCTATCATGATTAGCTTAGATGGCTTCCATTTCCTTATCTCGCTTTTCCAGGTGGGTGTATAAAGTTCTCATATCATTGACGTAATCAGTTACAAATTTTTCTTGATTGATCTCCATATTTTTTACCAGCCACATTAGTTCTTCTATAATTCACTTCTGATTTTCCTTTTCATTGTCGACACTGATTTTACAATTTGTCCCTGCTTTTCCACTATCATGGATTTGATTTGCAATGGTACAGGTGGATGGCACATTCTGATATGAATAATTGTCTTGAAATCTTTCATCGACAGCTGGACCCTTCATAAGATTACTTTCATTATGTTGCACAATTTTAGGGGCACAAGGCGATCTATCTTGATAACCATATCTATCTTTAAAAGCATTGATAATGTCTTGTAAAGAAGTGAAAGAGTCTTCAAGACAATTATTAAACCAATTCAAAGCATCACCCTCTAAAGAAAGGACAAATAGACGCATTTTGACATATTCATGATCATACTAAGTAGATCTACAATATATTAACGTTATACTATAAAAACTCCATAAATGCCTTCTAGCAGCGACTGAATCACCAAAAGGTAATTTAGAAATGGCCACTTCCGGAATATCATGGAGAAAATTAGTAAAATGACATGGGGTAAATGAATAATCCATGTTGAATAATGAGGGACCAAATGGATGATAGAAAGAGATCTCTGCTCAAGAAAATCAAGAGATGAAAGAAGTGGAGTCGCCACTTGAACATGAATTTAACTCTAAGATCCAAAAAGCAACAAATAAGCAGATATGAGGGAGGCTTCTTGTCTGGGAAAAAATAAATGAAAAGAAATGGAGTCCCCACCCAAACAAGAAACGAATTGAAGAGTAGGTGTTGAAGGTATGATTAAATGATATGACAAAAGATAAGGTGATGAAAAGATCAAATGACACCAAAGAATGTTGGCCATTTGACAAGCTAATGAATGGTAGAAAAGAAGAGATGATGCCAAAAAATGTTGTCGTTTCCGGTTCAAATGAAAAGATGACAAATGAGAAGATGAATGTTGTTGAAATGCCAGGGACAGAAAAACTCTATCCCCAGTAGCGGCGCCAAAAAATGTTGTCGCATAGATTGTCCAGGTAGTACGACAACGCTCAGACCGAGGGCTGTCACCCTGATCCCCGATCTCTCCGTTTAAGCCGTCTCCCTAAAGTAGGCTAAGGGGGGTAGACCTTATCGGAAAAGGGAAGACAAACTGGGAACTAGTTGGGTTGGGAGACACAGTAGGGGGAAACAAGCACTTGATCGATTTTAGAATTTGATTAGATCTTTAAATGCTTAAGACCAGTGCCTTATGGAGTTAATGAAAACCAAGTAATTAATTAGTTGTTGCTGCTTATGAAGTAATTTAATGATTGCTTGAAAATATTTACAAAATATCAAACATGTAATGAGCATTATATAATCCAAGCAATGATTAATTTCACCGGATGAAAAAATATTCAAAAGATGCGCAATGTTCTAGCAAATAAATTTCAAAAGATCAAATACTTCAAGAAACCACGAAATTTTAAATGCTAACCAGCTCACAAAATGATTCACCACTTTTCAATAGCTAATCTTTAAATAAACATTTAAGTGCATTTAACTATAGAGAAGTGGAACATAGATACCACAAAAGACACCAAAATGAATTTTCAATTTTTAGTTAATCTTTTCAAAAAATTTTAATTTTTATATATTTTTATATTTTTATAAAATTCTAAGTTTAAAATCAAAATAAAACAAAACTAAAATCTAAATAAAATTAAAATCTAATCTAAACTAAGACCCCAAAAAAATAAAAAATAAAAAGGAACCTTTTTTTAAACCTTTTATGATTTTTTATTATTTTTATTTTTTATGAGATTTTTGTAGATTAAATGAAAATCTAAACCCAAAATAAATCAAACTCTAGAATTAACTTTTTATGCCTTTATATATATATATATATATATATATATATATATATATATATATATATATACATTATTAAACAAAATGAATCTAATTCTAAATGAAAATCAAACTTAAAACCTAAATCGAATCTAATTTTTTTATTTTTTTTATGAAGTCCTAAGTTAAAAGTTAATGAAACAAAATATATATATATATATATATATATAGATATATATATATATATATATATATATATATATATATATATATATATACATACGTTACCCCAAATAAAATAAACAAATAAACCTAAGACTAAACAAAACTTAAATAAAATTCTAAATTAAACTAAATAAAAGAGTTATCTAACCTAAGACTAAACTAAGACCAACATATACCCATATATCATAATAATAAAACTACACACGTAAGCTAACCCTAGAAAAAATAAATCGAATGTATGTTTGGTATTGTTGCGCAGGTAATCGACGGGAGGAGGGCAGTGATGGCAGCTTTGACGAGTTTGCAGGTTAGCATGGGGTTTCCGGAGAGCAGAAGAACAATGGTAGCAAGCAGCCAAGAGGGGACCGCGGGTCAATGTTGATGGAGGCAGTGTACAGGTGAAACAAATGAGCTAATGAACGGATTTCGATGAGGAAGGGATCGAGCTGTGGATTGATGGTGCTACGAGATGAAAGAGAATGGATGGCACACTGGCAGAGGTATGAGGTTGGACATGCAGGGAGAATGGCAGCTCAATGGTGGACAGAGGCTGCGAGGAATGCATGCATATTGATGAACTGCACGAGAGATGAGAGATGAGGGCCGTAGGTGCGGGAGTTTGGGAGGATTTTGGACGAGCAACAGTGAAGATGTTGCGTGATCGGCAATGTGAATACTACGTGGAGGATGAGGGAGACAGCACGCTGGAGCAGAGACAGCGGAATGAGGAATGCGTGGATCAGGTGGAGAGGCAACGTAGAGCTACAATGAAGCCACAACATCATGGTGAGGTGATTTTGATGGGGAAAATGTCTCCAAACGCCCGGTAATCTAAAAAAGGGATTCGCTGCACAACTTAATTCAACCATCAACAAAGAGGGAGAAAACAATACTAAGGTCCAGATCTAATGGAGATACCTGCCATCATATTTAGAAATTTAACTACCATTCAAACCCTAGCGACTAAACAAGATACTTGTGTTTAAATCACTCTTCATAAAGCTATCATCAATTGCTGAATTTAAAAATTATGCATAGAAACAAAACATCTTACAGCATTTCTAGAAGAGTAATAGCAGCAAGATTTCAACCCCAAAGTCTTTCTTTATTTCACATGAAAAAATGACTACAAGAGAGCTTTCTTTAGCACACGACTCTAAGATCAAATCCTCTCAAATGACCCCTGACACCCTATTTAAAGGAAAATTTCCCCAATGGCTAGCTTGAGTGATCCATGTCAAAGTGATCTCGACCGTCGATGAGGATCAAAATCTCTTTTAATCTCCTCCAATGAAATTTCAAATGCATTTTAATATATTAAAAAATTAAATTTTGCATTTATTTCCTCAAAACTTTGACTTATTATTAATTTATTTTATTTTTCAGGAAATATATATATATATATATATTATTTTATTTCATTTTTATTTTTTATTTTTTAATTATTTTTTAATTTTATTATTTTTTTATTATTTATATTTTTTTATAATTTTTATTGGACCCTCGAGCTTAGCCTTTGGAAAAAACACCTAGGACCTAGGACTTATGAGGGGATAAAACATTTTCTAACCCTCAAGACACTTTACATCATGACTTTTACAATTTTACATCTCAAGGGGGGAAATCCCATTTGACATAGACCCTCATAGACCACCCAGCTCTGCGACACAAATATAATCTAGCAGATCAAGCAATTTCTAATAACCTAACCAAATAGTTAGGATTATTTCCAAATTACTTTTACATAGACTCGACCTAGCACACTAGGATTCCCCTAAGATTCTAATGACAAAATCCATTCTGGCTTTGGGGTTAGGCTGAAGGAAAACTTTTCCGATCATGGATCGGTGAGACAAAAAGCCTTCCAGAACGTAGATCATCACTATAATATTAGGTTTACCTAGGCAAATACATACATGACATAGATCTGCTAAGATTATTTACAATTTACACATGCAGACTGGGTTTACAACGTAACATGATCGGGCTGATGATGACTGTTGAATGGCACGGACATACTGATCAAGAATTATCCCTTTTGTGAAAAATGGGGTGTACTACTATGGGTAGTTGACATGTAGTGGTCAACAAGGTGTTTTCATTAATTTCAAAGGTGTTTTCATTGTATGACTAAGCTCATTGAGCATGTATGAAATATGATGTCGTTGATGTTAAAGGATGTATCATGGAGATTGCTAGAAAGTTTAGTTATTGTGGATTGGTAGTCAAGTCAAAGGAGTGGAAAATATCATATGTTTCAAATCATATTGGTGAAGAAATGTGTTTCAAGAAGCAGAGACTTTGGAGTCATTTTCAGTTCAAAAGATCAAATCAGCTTTTTCCTCACGAGATTTTATCAAAAGTTCTTGGCAATCGTATAATTGGATAGTGCTAGGAAAGATGTTTCTAATGATATGATAAAGTCTGAAAAAGGATTCCTGGATCAAAAAATATTGTAGGTCAAAGTTGTAGGTTAAAAATTCACAAGTGTAAATCCAAATTTGGTGTTGGGGTTATCTAGCTCCAGATTTGGCGATGCTTTGGAATTCTACCAAGTTTGTCGTAGTTGTTGGTGGAGGTCGATGATTAAATGAAAGGCTAGTCAATGGGCATATTGTAGAATTAATAATGGATCAATGGTTATCAAGTGGATAATTACATGATGGTTAACGTGTTTTCTTTCACTCGAAGGGAGCCAAAGGTGGAGTATAATCTGAATTGACAATAGGATCAATTTGGGTGACAAACTTGCACAGGGTTTAATAGGTTTCCATCACTTGAAGGGTGATCTCGCACTGTTATGTGGATTTTGCAGATGAAATGCACCAACAAGGATGAAGCAAAATACAGGTGATTCAAATGTCCCACTATGGAACACATCACCCCGACGATTTTTGAAAGAACATAAGTGTTAAGTTTCATGGCGATGTGACGACATGGGACCAAACATAGGAAGTATATTATTGGCACAAGTCATTAGAGTGGGGGACCCCACTAATACATAACCCAATGACTTATTCTCAACAATTTCCATTATATTTTCAAGTTTTATTTCTGGGGGGACAAGGCACTGAGATGAGGTGGAAAGCACAGTGACAAAGGAATACATGTGGACCAATGAAATGCTCAGGAGAGATTACATAGGACAAGTGGGGGTACTGCCTCAACACATTAACTTGGTGGATACATCCTAAAATTTATTAAACAAGCTCCATTTTTAAATGTCAGAGGCTAAAGGTGATTCAAAGACTCAGTTTTTTGTGTGATTTCATTACTAAGTGATCTAGGTGGCTATTGAGAGGCTCAAAAATATAATTCTTTAGATTTCATCGAAACCAAGACTAGAATGAAGAGCTCATCATCCTAATTCCAATGGCACAAATGACAATAAAATATGACTCCATATGTGTAATTCGTTGGCAATCAAAGTTCAAGTCAAAGGGAGCAATACTTTTGTCATCAACTCAATTTGTAGGCTCACTATACCTGGTTGTCTAGCTAAATTTGGCAAAATATATTAAAATTGGTGGAAGTTAATTGAGCAACAATTTGTCACTTAACGGTCGTTGGAACTCGTCAATTTATCACCTATTTAATTTTGGAGGTGACCCTAAAAATTTGGCTGACGGTTTTTAATTGTTATTAAAATAATAATAAATGCGATGGTGGGCCACCCCAATGGCGAACCCGCCTACCCCTCCCCACTTGTCATATATATATATACATATATATATATATATATATATATATATATATATATATATAGATATACATATATATATATATATAGATATATATATATATATATATATATATATATATATATATATATCTATATCTATATATATATATATATATATATATATATAGATATATATATATATATGTATATCTATACATACATATATATATATATATATATATATATATATATATATATATATATATATATATATATATATATAGCGAGAGAGAGAGAGAGAGAGAGAGAGAGATAAAATGGCCCAACAACCCATCCATATAACGACCACACCACATGTTAAATGGGGAGTGGCGAGGGTCGAATGTGCCACTGCCGACAAACACCAAAAGAGTCGCCATAAGTTTAAAAAATGATGAATGAAATTTGAAATGACATGTTAAAAACAATTGAGTGATGGTTGGAACTACTAACCTATCTGCTAACCAACAACCTTACATAGAATCCACCATCCAGTCCACTAAATAGTGGGATTTTGTTTTATATTTCCATGATTTTTTATAAAGTCACTTAAATTTTACCATTCAACAGAGCGACGAAGGTCGTGAGCCTTGGAACTACGGGGCATTTGGAACCTATAGTGGAGAACCCTAGCAACCTTGAATTGGTGGAACCTTGACATGGGGAGTATGTGAGGAATCTTTTAGATTCCCTAGGCGAAGAAATTGGACAATATCTTCATGCCAATTATCACCATTTTTTGGCACATAAATTTGGATTTCTTAATACTCTTACTACCCAAGCTCTAAGTATCTCTGATAATAATCACCTGGAAGATGAGAAATCCCATCTTTTGAGATTTTTTTAAAATAATGGCTATGGTAAACATCAAGGTCTTGTAGATTTTTTAAAAAGCCAGTAAAGGTCCAAAGATTAAAAAAACTCACGATGAACATATTACTAATGTTCAACTTCCATTCATCCATGGGACCACTAATAGGATCACTTATATTCTTAAAAAAATAATGTCTCTACTACCTTCAAACCCCTGAATACCATTATAAGCTCCCTTAGATCTATTAAGGACCCTGTAAATCCTAAGGACACGAGAGGGGTTTAGTCAATCCCTTACTCTTGTGGGATTCCCTACAATGGGGAAATTGGTCCCATGATTAATCTAGGAATTCAAGAGAATGAAATAGACATTAACAACAATCGTTCCTACTCCTAAGCTATTACTGAACATGTAGAGAAAACTGAGCACCATGTCTACATTGAGGATTCCAGGGTCATTGTGAGGATTGATCATTTCCACCATAGGAAGTTCAGAGAGGCCATTGAAATTGAGAAACAAGAAAAAAATATCAACAAGGACGATGGTTGGAAGTTGAGTAAGAGTTATATTCCTGCCAAAAATTGAGGGTTCAAAATGTCAACCAAAAATAGTGATGATGTGATTAATCTGAAAGTAAATTTCATAAATTTTGACAGTGTCAGAAATATGTCAACTTTAGACTCAGATTTCTCAAAATTTCACTAGGAATATGATAGTATAAACGATTTAACGATCTCAGCAGCTAATTTTCCAGAAGGAAAAGATTAAGCAGTGGAACCTTGATGCAAGAATCTGCAAGGAATCTTTTAGATTCCCTGGAGGCCCAGATTTGATAGCTTTAGAATAGGGTCAAATTTATACTCAAATTTGACTAATTTTCTCAAAGAATGAAATGAAGTAGTCTATTTGGCATTGGAGCAGCTGATATTTAGACCATCGTCAGAATGGGAGGTATAATTATGCATTTGAACACTTTTGTTGTTTTTTCCAAAAAGTAGTCATGTTTACAGCCATTAGTCTCAGAATTTTGAGATGAATGTCATGATGATGAGTATGCCTTGAAATCTAATAAGCCGATTCAAGAGGTCCTTTTTATGCTACTTTTTGAGAGATCATTCCTTTTTCATGCTGAAGGAGAACATCTTGTGAGTGAGATTTCTTTGCAGAAGAACATCTCTTGGGAGAGACATGCCATTCTAGATAAGGGATTCATCCTTGTATTGATAGAGATTGCATTATGTACTCATATTTTCGTAGAGACTAATGAAGCATCCTTCCCACTCTTGACCCAGGGCCCAAAAACGTAGTCCACAATGGACGAACTCCATTATCATATCACGTGTTATGGTTGCTTCTTATTTATTTCTTGATTATAGTTGATGGTTTGTTGAAGTGTTGCATGCAAATATAAGTGTTAGTAAAAGGTCCTGTAGATGGGGATTTTTGTTTGAAAGTCTTCGCAAATTTGTTTCGGATCAAGTGGTATCAGAGTAGGCTGACAATTTTTCCAGGGATTGTGAATGTCATCATGGGAAAATAATTAAATTGCAAGGCTTAAGAGTTGGAAGAGATTAACCATTGCATTCAAGCAGAGAATGCAGAACATAGAAGGCTTCTACAAGATGCAGTAGAAGAGAAGCGAAAATTAAGGCTCGTGTTAGAGGAGGTTGTGGAGGAATAAATGGGAGAATGTACCAATAACAAAGGAGAACTGGTTAAAGAATATGATCACAAATCACCAAAATAATCAAAGGTAAAGGAAACCTATTCTTCTCATGATGCTATTTTCGTTGGAAGAAATGAGATACCTATTCCAAGGATTGGCATGAGACTCCTCACCAAGATGGAGCATAAAGGAGGAGGGCTTTGTATTAATGGCCAAGGAATTACTCAACAATTGGAGATTTTAAGATGGCCTTGATTTTCAGGATTGGGGTACATTGAAGGAGAGTGTTCAAAGGTAGCAAAAGAAAGGGCTTCTACAAACAAAGAATCCAAGCCATTGCAAAAACCATCAAGGAAAGAGGATGCTAAGAGCACATCACAATCTTCCCATGATAATGGGAATTGTAGATAAAGAGCTAAGGAATGTACTTCTCATCAAATATGCACCGGTGACAACCAAGCAAGGTATAAAAGGTCTTGATTTTCTAATGTTCCTTTTGATTGCAAGTAGATTGATAATGATGAGAAAAACTTATGGCATAGAAAACCATACACGTTTTGTGGCTCGTATAACCACAATGTTTCCAAGTGTTGTAAAAGAATGGAACTAAGGAAGAGGACAAGAAATGAAGACACTTATGAACATTAGGGTTGGAAGAAGGTCATGAAATTTTGGAGGAGGAAGAACATCCATTGCAATAAGGGTGGACATAAGAGAGACACATGTTGGGAGCTCCATCCAAAGCAGTGACCGAAGGAGGACCAGAAGGAACTTCTGAAGGAAACTATCAATGAAGTTGATCAACAAGAGAAGAAACTACAAGAAGAAGACCCATTAACCTGGTTGGGTAAGGAATGGGGATTTATAAGTATATTATCATGGTGACATTTTGTAAATCACATGTTTTGAAATGTTTGTAAAAGTGATGAAGTTTTTTCCATCACTTATGAATGCAACATGGTGATATTTTCGGTTTGGAAATTGTTTTTTATGTAAAAATGACCATGAGTTTGTTATAAACTCTTGGAAATTATGGTTTTTTTAAGTCTTGCAAGTTGGAAATGTATTGGAAATTACAAGTTTTCATATGGTACATGTGTCAGTTTCATCATTCTGAGGTTTTAATTACAAAGGTGAAGGAAGGGGAAGGTGGCATGTGAGAGGAAACTGTTATGAAAATTGAGATTACAGTCATGCTCATGCTTTTGGAGGACCAAAAGATACTATGTGGGGAGGAATGATCCAAGTGGCTCTAGAGAGGTTAAAAATTTGAATTCTTTGGATTTGTTGAAATTAGGACCAAAACAAAGAGCTCACCATCTTGATTCCAATGACGTAGATGACACTCAAATCTAACTTCATATGCGCAAGTTATTGGTAGTCAAAAGGAGAAGTATTTTTTTTGCCAACCAACTTTGGAGGCTCAGTGCCAGCTTGATGGGCCCTGACCCAGGTTCAACATTAATTAGCCAAGAAAATCCCTACAGTACTGGCCCTTTCGGCATCAATCTGTGGAGCACAGACTAAAGTCTCTCCCGAAGTAGTATGGGGGGATGCATAAACCAAGTGTTTGCACCCAGAGATGGTAATGATTTCGTTTTATACCATACACCTTCCTTCACACAGATAATCCTCTCAGTCATCTTCTAGACCTCCATGAAGGTCTCTGACTATCCTTCACGTACCCTAGATAGGTGTATCAGGCACGTACATTGCTCTGTAATTATCCTTACTTCTATTTTTACCCAGATTAGCTTAAGCATTGACTAACTTCAACATTCATTAAGATGATATTCACGTAGACATACATTCTTACTTGCATTCATACAACAAAGAAAAACATATGGGTCGCGCATCAATATAGCATTAAAATATAAATCCAGTATTCAACATAACATAATCATATGCATTTATAATAGAAATAAAATAAATCATACACAGATAATTCTAGAATAATTCTCTTTATTGAGGCTTCATATCATCTTTACAAACTCCAACTACCCTAAGTGCATAGCTGCAGGGGTCCATGCACTCACCTGCAAACTTCTACCCTAGGCCTCTGTTCACACAGCTGCGGAGCCTCTTTTCAATGCTAAGACTCTTTGCTCTTAGCTCTCACAGACCCATTACATTCATTAATGACTCAAAACATACCAAGACTGAACTTAACTGCCTTACACCCCTCTAATACTCTCCTTTTATACAATCCCATGGTCTGCAGACCATGGGTGGATCTCTTAAAACCTATATGGCTTACATAAACTAAGGGTGGAAACCCTTTATGACACTACATATATTTGAGCTCTGCGACCACAAAATTTGGAGACTTTACATTATTTATACAAAAACTTGGGCTTTTAACCCCACAACTTGGGCTTTTAACCCGAAAATTGACTCCAAGGGACCCGTTCCCAATAGGCCCTTGACACAAATTTGGTGGCTTTCCCTTGAGTCACTCTATTGGCTAGGAGATCTTGTCGCGAAGACCTCCCAGCTCTACTTTCACTACAGCAACCTCAGCGGTACACTGTGTCGCCACCTGCTTAACTTACTCGACCAACTGCTATGTTGCTGGTCCTGCACTATCTGCCCATATCTTCTGCTATGTTTCCTACAGACTAGCCAATTTACCTTCAATGGTGGTCATGAGCATATAGGCTTCATCTATCCAAGGCCTCAATCTAGCCTTCAGTATTGCCTCCCTGCATTGTGCTGCATCCACCTGTTCGTTCAGTGCCTTTGCTTCCTGCAGCTTCGCTAACCTCTGTGTGATGGTGACAGTGTGCATCGTTTCTCTGACCTCATCATACCTCTATTGTAGTTCCCTCACCTCAGTCTCTAATCTCTACAGGTTGGGATCTTCCCACAGACTGGTAACTACTTCGAGCGACTGCTCAAAGAGCATAGTGCAATCCTTCACTGTGACATCTACTACTAGAACTGCATCTTTGACATCTGCCTCATGTTACTATCTTACTTTTGGTGGAGTCACAGGATGGGCCTTCAACTCAAGATCTATGATCTCAAGGTTCATCTCAAACTGAGACTTATCCATCTCTATCCTTATGTCGCGCACACCTATAACAAGCTTACGAATTTCGGCGTTGACCAGCGCATCTTCTGGGATATGCAGTTCTGGAACGGTTTTGCATGCTTCAGCTACGACGACTATGGTGTGCTCATTATTTTCGTGAATCTTCTTAAGGAGATCAATCACAGACATCTTCTCTACAAACATCTAGGAATTGTTAACCTATTGCTTGTTGATCACATTCAATGCGTGCTGCTCTCGAGCCCAAAGTTCTGCGATCACACCGTCTTGCAGGGTGTGAAGGGCTTCAATTTGAAGCGAATCCAAGTTCAACTTGACCTTGTTGAGAGCACTGGCGATGGCCCTGTCAGCTTCCGCTTCTACAGTCAAAGCTCCACCTGGTAGTGTGACAGCGCAGGGATCCATAGAGCGAACCATCTCTGTTGCTTCTGAGGTTTCGTGTGCTAAACTAGTCAATGCTACACTGCCAAGCCCTACACCGGTCTAAGAAGCCTAGATCTGTAGCTCACGTAAACCCGTCTGAATGGCGACCAAGGCTTGTTTCTGCTACTACTCAAATTGTTGTAGCAGTTCCACAGTCGCGTCCCTTACTGTGTCCCCGATATCTTTCAATTCATCTTCTGTTAAGGTGATTGGGTCGAGTGATGATTTGTTGGCCTTGGACCTCTTCTGCAACCCCTATTTTTCCTGCTACCTAGTGCCCTTAACCTGGAATGGAGTAGTCTCTGGGTCTGCACCACCCTGTCCTAATTGCTATTCTTCTTCCTTCATCTGCGACGAAGGAGATTTCTAACTTCTGTCAGAGTCATGCTCTTCCTCATATTCCTTCTCTTCTTCCTTCTCCTTAGCAGCGCGCTCTGCTCTAGATTTTTCCTTAGTCTCCTTTTTCCTCCTATCATCCAACTACTTCATCTTCAACCAGGCCTCTTCCTTCTTTTGCTTTCCTTTGGACTTACTGGACCCAACTGACAAATCTGAGGTCATGCACCATTGTTTTGTCCAGTGATCGAGGACTGTTGTGATTGCATCATCTATCATTGGGTATGGAATATCATACCATTTCTATTCGGGGTCCTTCCGTGCTCTGATGGAAATGCAGTGGAAGTTCGCCTTGAACTCCATATATCTTGAAAACTGCTCGAAGATGGTTGGAAACAACCTTGGCTTCCTATTGATGTCTATATTAATGCTCATCTCCATCAAGACCCAGAATACCTTGCTCTCGCGGACTCGCGTAGTGTCCTTCATGGTGCATACTGAAGAAAAATTTGTTGCTTCCAGCAAATCCTTCGCGATTAGAGGAAATCGACTGTCCTTCAGTAGCTGCCATGCGACCAACACAATTGATAACAATAGCGAAGATTGGTGAAAGAACTTACTCTAGTCTTGTGCTTCTCTGCAGTTCGTGAGGAGCTCACTACAGAGATAGTGCGCCCAATTGAATTGTACACCCTCTGCGCACTGGGCCGCTACTAACATAACTCGTGCCAACACCTCATCTACGTGACACTTCCGCATTATCTTCCCAACCAAAATCTGAGTGGCTACCATGACTGCGAGGTTCGTTGTGCTTGATATGAAGTATCTGCATGGTTTCTTGACAAGTTTAAACTTGTCCTTCATTCTTTCAATGAGGTCGTGCTCGCCCTCCTTAGCGCCAAATACCTTAGCCGGGTTCCACCCTAAATGTAGCAACAAATTGATCCTATGGATCAACATATCAGTTATCAATATTGGCTCCTCCAATCACAGGCACTTGTCGTGCACCAGACAAAACAATTTTTTGATCACGATCATGTTTATGGGAGTGCATTGGTAATGCGGTACCCATAGGAGATTCAACAACCCTGCCTTGTTGACCCTACGAATACACTTCACCGGCTCCAGCATGGTGACACATGAATCCTTATAAAATACTCTCTACATGAAATTATTAGTAACTAGGTGGGGGAACCATTCTGTGTTCCCAAGTTTTAAATGGGGGATGCATGGTAGGCACGGTCCTTCGAACATGATTTTCTCTAGCATCAGAGGCGTGTTGAGCATAAACTTTCCCTCATCCAGATCCTTCATGATCTTCACCTTACCCTGGAGTCGAGGAGTGTATTCTAGTAACTTGGAAATAGGGTCCACATCCTCAATATCGATATCCTCTGTGCCCATACTAGTGCCTTCCACACCCTCATTGGATTCTAAGTATACCACCTTTCCTTTCTCCTACATGGTAGGATTCTCTTTCTTCTAGTGCCTCCTTGGTGACTCGCGCACCACCTGTGTTGCTTTCTGCTTATCCTTCTTTGTCCTTGGACCCTCTCTAGTTGCCATAGGCCTCGGTGATTTTGGCACTTCTATGGGAACCTTTACACTTTAAACCTCAGGGGAAGCTCCCTCAAAGGCCATCGATCCTCCAACACTTACGGTTTCTATGGGCACTGACATGAGGCTAGTAAGGAGCTCCTGAGTTTCCTTACGAAACTTGTCAGGCACTAAACTGGCCACCAAAGCTTTGAAATTCTCAAGGTTCATGCACACCTGATAGCTCAACAGCTCAATTCTCAAAATTCCAAGTGTTTTCCATTGGGTGACCATCTGTAATTTATAGGCAAATTCGAATTTGAATCCGACCGTTCCCCCCAAAATCTGCTCATAAATGCTAGATTGGCGACATAGTTTCAAAGATCTCATTCTTAAATTCCAACTTAAATGTTGCCCCCCCACTCCACTTAGCCATTTTCGCACTGTCAAATCATGAATAACGACCACAACGGTCACTTTCTGGCTACCCTGCGCAGTCTCCCCTTCAATAGTGTAGCTCCCCTCACACTTATGTTGATACTGTGACGTTCCTCCCTTCTGTGTAGTCCCTCTGTCGTGCAGCTCTACAACCCCAGCAATGTAGTTTATAGTCTCGCGCCTCCTTTCAGCTGCCTGGAGTGCTAAGATTGTGCTTCCACCATATTTTCATCTGGATGTATCCTCGGTGTATGGCTTCAATCACCTACCATTTACCTTCCCTGGAAATGGCTCTCTATTCAACTTCAGCAACTAAACTGCTCAACCATCGGTAATATCTTTGATGACATAGGGCCCCAACCAATGCATCCGAAATTTTCCTGGAAATTTATCAAAATTGCTATCATATAATAACACTAAATCATTTACCTTGAAGGTCTGTAATTTGATGTGTCGATCGTGCCATGCCTTTTTGCGCTCCTTTTGAACTTGTTGATGGAATCTAGCCAAAAATAT
Source organism: Pinus tabuliformis (assembly GCA_031772625.1). NCBI lineage: Eukaryota > Viridiplantae > Streptophyta > Pinopsida > Pinales > Pinaceae > Pinus > Pinus tabuliformis. The sequence goes on along the minus strand of CM062817.1, from coordinate 860,631,003 downwards.
GTCTTCTTCAAGTTCTGTTAGGTGTGCGATCCTCTCTTCCATGGCTCCGCGATCCACCATTCCTGTGAATGCTACTATGTGCAGACTAGGTACAATGTACTCCATTGGCATCACAACTTCTACGCCATAAACCAGCCTAAAAGGCGTTTGTCCAGTCAGCTTTTTGCAAGTCGTCCTGTAAGCCCATAGCACCGTGGTTACACGCACATCCCAGTCATTTCTTTGTGCATTGCAACCCTTCATCAATTCATTCTCCAATATCTTATTAAATGCTTCAACCATGCCATTATCCTGTGGGTGATATGGCGTACTTTTTTGGTGATAAACTTGGAATTCCTTTGTCAACACATTGATTGTCTCATTAAGAAATGCATACTATGATCGCTCATCAAAATCTTCGGGAAACCAAACCTAGTCAATACATACTCAAAGATGAACTTTGTTGTTGTTTCCCCTATATAGTCCTTTAGAGGTTGCGCCTCTGCCCATATGGTCAAATACTTAGTTGCAGTGATGATGTACCGTGCACCTGTCTTCTTTCCTAGAAGGTGAATTGCTCCTAAAAAGTCAATCACCCACTTCTCGAACTGTTGCAATGACATATGCAAATTCAGAGGTAGCTCATCCCTATGGGATGGTCTTTCAGTTCTCTGACATGCATCGCATGCCCCACAATAAGCTTTCGAATCCTTATGTAGTGTTGGCCACCACAACCCCGCGTGTAATATCTTCTGCGCTGCCGCTTTTCCTGCATAATGCACTCCCATAGCTCCTCCATGAGCTTCAAAAAGGATGTTGTTACGTCAAAACTTAGGCACATAGCATTGCAGTATTTAATCTGATCCCATTTTATACAAATGTCCTACAATGACATAAAAGTCTGTCATGCACACCACCAATTCCTTCTTTTGTTGGCTAGTGTCACCTTTTGGAGCTGTCCCCATCGTCAGGAAGTGTATAATATTTTCAAAGTGGTTTCCTGTGATGCACACGCAAATAGATGTGCATTCGGAAGACCTTCCTCCAGATTAGTAGTCTCCTCTCCTGTTTGAATGTGCGACAGATGATCTAGCCTTCCATTCAATTGTCCTGGCTTCACAATGACTTCAAAATCATATTCTTGAAACAACAATAGCCATTTTCATATCTTCCCCCCTAACACAGGCTTGTTCACCAGGTATTTCAAAGCAGAATGGGCAGTATACACGTTTAAGTGTCTGCCTAACAAGTAATTTCTTAACTTTTGGAGCACGTACACCATAGACAACCCCTCACGCTCTATTGTTGAATAGTTCTTCTTAACCCCTCACTGGCCTGTGTCAGTATTGCCCCCAACACAATACATGATGCGTCCACATGCACATGAAACTCCTTCTTCCAATTTGGGAAGACTAGGATCGGCACGGTAACCATCTTTTCTTTTAACACATCTAAGCTTTGCTGGAACTCTTCATTCCAATAGAACCTAGCATCTTTCTTTAGCAGCTTCTCCATCGGCGCAGTAATTTGGGCATAACCCTTAATGAACTTTCTATAGCATCATGTATGCCCCAACATTGTGCACAACTGTTTCACACTTCTTGGTGCCTCTAAGTTAATTATAATTGCTATCTTAGCTGGGTCGACAATTAATCCTTGTATGCACACCACATGGCCTAGCAAGATTCCAAAAGGAACACATAACAAATAATTCTTCAAATTGAGCTCGATATGGTACCTCCGTCATGTATCCAACATCAAGTGTATACTAGCTACGTGGTGCTTTACCAATCCAAACACCATCCCATCATCGAAGTATACCTCCAAAAACTTGTGAATGAAGTCCTTGAATGCTGCAATAACTACACGTGAAAAGATCGTCGACGTGTTCTTCTACCCGAACGACATCACAGTATACTGAAAGCATCCCCATTCAGTTCTGAAGGTCATCTTACTTCTATCCTCTAGTGCAATCTTGATCTAATGGTAACCAGAGAACCCATCAGTGAACGAATACACTTCTTGCCTGCCAACATTATCCAGTACTTCGTCAGTGAACGAAGTCGGAAAGGGATCTTGTACGTAGGCATCATTCAACTTCCTGAGATCTATGAATATCCTTATTTCATCCTTTTTCTTCTTTTCCTGAACTACTATTGGGCTCACCCAATCAGATTCTTCAACCGGTTCAATAATACCTATGACAAGCATTTTATCGAACTCTAAGCAGATCTTTTCTTTAAACTTGGGGTTGAGGCGATAAGGCCTCTGCTTCATCGATTTCGCATCTCATTTCAATGTGAATTTCATAACTCCTAGGTCCTATATTATCCATTTCAAATCTGAAAACTTCGTAGGGAATAAGTGTTGATATTCGCAGAGCAATTCAGTGACTTTATCTACTGCCATGTCATCCAGTAGTCCCCAATCTTTGAAAATTTCGGCTCCGCTTCTGTCCCAATGTTCACTTGTCTTATTTTCAACGGCGCGGTGATATATGGATTTTCAATCTACAGTCCCTTCACTTTGTGGTTACCTTCAGTCTATGGGATATTAATGTTCCTTGGATCCTCATCCTCTTCCTCAATAGTCATATTATAGCACTCCAGCGCATGGCACAGTTGTGTGGTCCAATATGGTTGAATTAAGTCCAAGGGATCCTACGGTATTCTGAAGATCGATGCCTCGACTTCCTACAATGTGTCATCAATACATTCAAATCCATCCTCAAAGCTAAACATCATCAAGAACCCCTATTGCAAAATGTCCCATTCTTCAATGCCATGGCGGTGCTCTATTTCCAAGTACCAATTCGTTGGTATTACATCCAATGTATGACAAAATAGATACACCCACTCAGGGCTCTGCTCTGCTCCATAAACCTTAGTCCATTTCACCAGGTGATCGTGCAGATCATCCCTTCCATCATATTTCTCTGTTATCCGCACTTGTGGGTGACCAAATCGTAATCTCATAATCTTTCTGTACACACGCCAATCATCAAAACTATGTTTACGTTTACCCCACCATATTGCAAGCGTAGTGCATAGCACCCAATCCAAGGCCTGGAAGCGATGCTTCTCTGGCACTTCCCTCTCAAATGCATCAAAAAATTTATCAACATCAGTTAAACCATCATAATAAGGCAGATTCCTTACCTCCGATGATACACGGTGCACCAACTTGGTCATCATATTACGGCACAGTGTAGATACTTCATGCAGTCGGTTTTGCTAGTATTCCAACTCCTCATCTGAATATGATGTGTAGTAATTTTCGCGGTCCCAGGCAATTCGTCCATCTGCTGTTGGATTCAACCAATTCTAATCTCACATTGTTATCTTATAAATCTGGTCCAAATCATCGTCACTTTCATAATCACGGACAGGTTCAGTATAGCGCAGTCCTTCTGCAGAGTCTAGGGGCACTACTACGTGGAGAGATTTCTTCTCAAATATCATCTTTTGCTTCTTCAAATTGATTACCCCATTCATGTTAGTGGCCCAATTGATCCCAAGGAGCACAGGGTAGGGATTTCTATCATCCACAATCTCTATCACTTCAAAGTCAGCCAACATGCTCACGCCCTCAATATCAACTATCACTCCCTGCAATCTTCCCATGGGGATGATTTTCTACTGATTTTCCATTCTTAACTCGATCAGAGACCACTTCAGCGCAGGTCTCCCCATCCTCTCCCATATCTGTTTAGGAAAAACATTCACATTTGACCCCAAATCTAGAATTACTTGATCCATCTCATATTCTCCTATCTGTGTAGTGAGCCTCATCTCATGCCCCATTCTTGCCTTATGCTTACCAATCTTCCTCACTACGCGTAGTCCATCAGGAGCATTTTATTTCTTGCCACACTTATTTATCAGTTCCTGTAGTCCTTTCACAACCTTGCTATTGCGCAACAGCTTCATACAGGTCTCTAAGAAAGTAGTAAGCATGGAAGGGTCCATCTCTTCAGCTGGCTTATCCTGACTTCCTGAGGTAGAGGCCTCAGTGAAGCTTTTCTTTGCTTCCATAAATGTTTCCCATGCGTGCTCCAGATCAAACTCGACCTCCTTTTCTGGAGCTTTGCAGACCCATTCACTTTCTTCAGGCTGCTTCCCCTTGTCTTCACCAGTCGTCATTCCACTCCACAGCATAATATCTAGCTTAGGATCCTCTTCACGAGGCTCAGCCCGCATCATCTACAGGTTCTGAGTTGGTTGTCATGGTTATGCCCCCTTTTCACGTATCTTATCTAGAAACACCAGGAAATCTTGAGTAGCATGGTCAAACTGAGTACAATATCAACATGACAGATGCGTCGGGTTCATGCATTCTCATGTGTAGTGTTCCAGTCCTCCACAGTTGTAACAAATGACCTGTCCCCGACCTCTACCAGGTCCTCCTCCACCTCGGCCCCGTTCGCGCCCCTGATATTCGCCTTGTACTCCCCCAACACCTTAGTCCAGAGGCTGAGTTCTTCTCGCACCCTATATGCAGGTGTTCTATCCATCATTAGCTCATATCTACAGAAATTATGCTCATCATGACCCACCGATTGATAGAAGTTACATTAGATCTACTTCGGTGTCTGTATGAACTTCTGCAGAAAATGGAAATTGTATGTTGCATGTTTTCCAACTACCTAACAGATAGTACACCAGAGCAGAGGCCCCATAATTGGCCCTACTTAGGCTTCTGGCCTCAAGGGCATCGGCCCCCTACTGTAACATAATTAGTGAATACTGGACAATGATCTTTGTCATGTCCCTGACTTTTGCATTTCAGGCACCAAACTTCTTCGCTCACCTTTAGTCGAACTATTCTATCTTTCTTCAGACTCTGAAATTCTAGGCATAGGTTGCATAACTATGCATGAATCTGTTGAACCCCCAAATTATCATCTTTCATCGGAGTCTCATGCAATCTCATTTCAATCTCCAGGGCTTCCTCCTGGGTCCCAATCTTTTACTATGATAAAGCGACCCTCAGATGAGGGAAGAGTGAAGCCACAAACCATTCGCGGTGTTGCCCATCTGTAAGATTCATGTTGGCTTTACGGATTGTGTAGTTCAACCTCTGATCTATTTCCCAAGGTGTCTCACCAGGCTTCATCATGATCTCCTTGAATCCCACAATTTATTGTGCTTCAGATTTGGGCCTGCTGAATTCCTTATTCAACGCGGTTTGAATATATGCTAATGAAGCCATCAGATTATCGGTGCAGTACTTGGTGTACCATGTTAACACGCGTTCCTAGAAAGTAGTAACCAATGTTTCTTTCTTCATTTGATCATCTGTAATACCCTGATCTTCCCATACAGCCTTATCGACAAACCAAAATTGGTCCGGGTCCTTAGTTCCCGACCCCTTGAACACATGGAATTTTACTGAATTTTCCATATTGGATGGTGGTTGAGGTGGTGGTGGTGTGGATGAAGGCATGTATGGTGGAGGTGAAGATGGAGGTGGTGTGGGTGGATGGGATATTCACGGGAAGCCTTGTCTTATCAGTTGAACAATGCTCTATGGAGAAGCATGTGCTGCTTCCTCGTTGTCACTCAGACGAGGTCCAATTAGCGACCTATATTCAGGGCCTTTTTTCCCTCTATCCTTGAAGATCTTTCCACTTCGCATAGCTCCAAACATTAAGGTAGTTGCATAACCCACTTTCCACACAAGAGCATCTTAATCCAAGTATTTAAAGACCTTAAATACTTACCTCGCGGTCCCTTGAAGAAGTGACGGCCTACTTTGTTGTAACTAACTGAAGTATCGACCAAAAAATCTATCATGAATCCTCCTATGATATGATCAAGCTAATGATCGAAAATGCATTCTATCTTATCTTCAGAGGTTTCCAATCTCCGCACTAACTACAGGGTTCAAACTATCAGACCGTCAAGTCTCCAACTTCCTTGGCCATCTGCCAATTTCACGATCCACTCGTATAATTCAACTCAAAAGGAATAGAAGAAGATTTCGTGTATCGTTGTGTATAGATATATTTCCAACCGTTGTTCTTTCATCAATCACGGATTCCTTTTCTCTTGCATCGCGAATTCATGGATCTTTCTATCCAACTAGTATTTGATCTCTTTCTTAGTTGGATTCCGGTGATGCAACATCACACATCTCTTTATGCAAATCCCAATCTCAGCAACAGAACCATTTTTTGGCTTGATGAGCCCTGACCCGGGTTCAACATTAATTAAGCCAAGCAAATCCCTACACTACTGGCCCTTTTGGCATCAATCTGCGGAGCGTAGACTTGAGTCTCACCCAAAGTAGTATGGGGGATGCATGAACCAAGTTTCCGCACCCAGAGATGATAGTGATGTCATTTTATACCATAAACCTTCCTTCACACAGGTCAATAAGACTTTTAGGGCTTATCGATATACTCCTCTCAGTCGTCTTCTAGATCTCCGTGAAGATCTACGACTGTCCTTTGTGTACCCTAGATAGGCAGATCAGACACTTACGTGCCTCTGTAATTATCCTTACTTCTGTTTTTACCCAGATTAGCTTAAGCATTGACTAACTTCAACATTCATTAACATGATCTTTTCTCAAACAAATATTCTTACTTGTGTTCATATAAAAAATCAAAACATATAGATTTGCGCATCAATAAAACATTAAAACATAAACCCAGTATTCATCATAACATAATCATATGCATTTATAACAGAAGTAAAATAGATCATACATAGATAATTCTAGAATAAATCTCTTTATTGAGGCTTCAGATCCTCTTTACAGACTCCAACTATCTTGCACACATAGCTGCAGGGGTCTATGCACTCCGCTGCGAAATACTACCCTAGGCCTCTGTGCACACAGCTGCAGATCCTCTTTCCTATGCTAAGACTCTTTACTCTTAGCTCTCACGGACCCATTACATTCATCAATGACTCAAAACATACCCAGAGTGAACTTAACTGACTTAGACTCCTCTAAGAATCTCCTTTTATACAATCCCATGGTCTGCGGACCATGGGTGGATCTCTTAAAGCCAACATGGCTTACATAAACTAAGGGTGGAAACCGTTTATGACACTTCATATCTTCGCGCTCTGTGACCACAAAATGCGGATACTTTACATTCTTTATACAAAAAATTGTGCTTTTAACCCCAAAACTTGGGCTTTTAACCCCAAAACTTGGACTTTTAACCCCAAAATTGACTCAAGGGGACATGTTCCTAACACTCAGTAAATCTAGCATTTTGGCTAAATTTGGTGGAATCCGCTAAAATTGGCGGCAGCTAACCGAGAGACAATTTGTTAGGCCCCTATGCTACTAGTGTAACCCCTTACTGTTATTAGTACAACCCACTTATTATATTGATGTACCCATGTAGTGCCCATATTGTTACTATTGTGCTCCATAGAAGCCCACTATTGTTATTATTGTGCCCTTACATTATTATTGTTATGTCGGCTTTGATTATGTTATGACCCCTTAGACTCCTATATATAGAAAGGAGGTCTTTTCATTTGTATCATCCAAGAATTGCTCATTTTTGTAATGTAAAGGAGGTTTCCCCCTTGAAGAGGCTGAATTCTAAGGCGTTGATCTCTCTTTTCTATCTTTTTGTGAGCTAGTTTCATAACATTTGGTATCAGAGCTTTGGATACTAGGGTTTCACTGCTCCAAATAGGTGATCGTGGCATTTTCGCTATAATGTTTTTTCTATGACATTTGAGAAGCTAAAAAAAAAACCCATTTGAGAAGAAATCACGCCGAAACTCGGGTCCAAATTTCAGAGCTTTTTGCACTATATTTGCGGAGATATGACCTGAGAAAGTTGATCTTTTTGCAGACTCATGAATTACATTCCAAACAGGTGACCTGGGGACAATCATCATAACTTTCTCTCCGAGCATCGTATTGAAATTTTGTAAGAAGGTACAGAAAGAGGAAGAATTGTAGTTTCTTTTATATATTTTTCAGTGTCAAAGGTCAAAAAAGTGACACGTGTCATTTCATACAAGTTTCCTCTTCTGGAAAGGTCTATAATTAGGTCATCTTGGGAGATTGTGCATAACTCTTTCTTAGAGAATCCAATTTGGATCAAACTAGTGGCATTGGAAAGAGGACATAAAGGGTTACTACAGGTCACAATCTCAGAACTTAAAGATCTGAAAGTACAGAGTTACAGTCATTTCAAGATCGAGCTCCTAAAATCAAGAAAAAGCAATATGAGGAAGTTTGATGGCAAGGATCCGGTAAATTGGATACTTCAGATGGAGCAATATTTTGATCTACATGGTGTACCACTGTTACAAAAGGTATGTATTGCATCTTCATGTTTAGAACCAGATCAATTTTTTTGGTATGAAGGGCTTTGTTCTCGTAAACAACTTGTTACGTGGTCAATTTTCACGCAGGAAATCGTAGCACATTATGAGGATACAAAGAACAACAGATTCTTTAGAGCAACACCACAACAATTGGAAATGGTAAAAGGGCTTTGTGACATAGTGGAAAGAAAAATTATGGAAACTAGGAAGCATACCCCTCACAACTATAAAGATGGAAGTGTTGTTTCTCCTAGCCTTCCACAACCTAGAAGGGTTACACCACAACAATTGGAAGAAAAAAGAGAAAAAGGGCTTTGTTACAATTGTGATAGCAAATGCACTAAAGGTCATAACTGTGCTGAGAAGAAATTATTTTACATAGAATATGAAGAGGAGGAAGAAAAGGACCAAGAAACATCAAAAGAAGAGGATATACAATAGGACCCCACCCCAGAGAAAGAAGAAATGAATCAGACCATATCTTGTAAAGCATTGGCAAGAATTACCACTCCTCAAACTCTTAAGATAGAAGGACATATCAAGAAGAAAAAGGTGCAATATGTGAAAGATCACATCGAGAAAGAAGAAATAAATCCAACCATATCTTGTAATTCATTGGTCGAAATTACCACTCCTCAAACTATCAAGATAGAAGGACATATCAAGAAGAAAAATGTTCAAGAAGTGAAAGATCACATCGAGCATCAAGAAATGAATCTAACCATATCTTGTAAAGGATTAGAAGAAATTTCCACTCCTAAAACTCTAGAGATAGAAGGACATATCAAGAAGAAAAAGGTTGAAGCAGTGAAAGATCACATCGAGCATCAACAACAAGTTCTCCAACTTTTAAAGGATAACGCCACTTCGGTGCAAAATCAAATGAAACAATAGGTAGATCAACATCGTAGTGAAAAATGTTTGATGTAGGTGATTGGGTATTTTTACTACTACATCTCAAGCAAGTTATTTATGAGAAGGAAATGTTGGCAATACTACATGCACTTAAAAAATGGCGACCTTACCAAATGGAAAGACTCTTCAAGGACGAGGATGTGGAAGCATTGTTTTCTACTATTTCAATTATCCAACCAGATTGGATAATCGAAGCAAGGGATGAATGGAAGAAGGACGAAGAAGTATGGCCACTTATTCAAAAGTTGCAAAAGATCCCAATTCAAACAATATTTCCAGAAATTAAAGAGGAAGGAAAAATCATATTGGAACCTAGAGCAGTCACAGAAACAAGAACCCAACAGCTATGAAATCGATCAATTTCAGAGTATCTCATTAAGTGGAAGAACTTACCCGCTGAAGATTCCACATGGGAGGACAAGAATTTTATACAGAAGCATCAAGAACTACTCAAGCATTGAGGACAACGCTTTTTGAAGGAGAGGGGCATGTTAGGCCCCTATACTACTAGTGTAACCCCTTATTGTTATTAGTACAACCCACTTATTATATTGATGTACCCATGTAGTGCCCATATTGTTACTATTGTGCCCCATAGAAGCCCACTATTGTTATTATTGTGCCCTTACATTATTATTGTTATGTCGGCTCTGATTATGTTATGACCCCTTAGACTCCTATATATAGAAAGGAGGTCTTTTCATTTGTATCATCCAAGAATTTTTCATTTGTGTAATGTAAAGGAGGTTTCCCCCTCGAAGAGGCTGAATTCTAAGGCGTTGATCTCTCTTTTCTATCTTTTTGTGAGCTGGTTTCATAACACAATTTTTCACTTAACGACAGTTAGAACTGGTCAATTTGTCACATATTTAATTTTTCTAATTACCCTAAAAATATGGTTGACGGTTTTTTATTACTGTTATTAAAATAATAATAAAAAATAAATTATGGTCGGAGAGCCACTTAACTGACGAAACTACCAACCTCTCCCTTTCTGCCATATTATATATATATATATATATATATATATATATATATATATATATATATATATATATATATATATGTATGTATGTATGTATGTATGTATGTATGTATGTATGTATGTATGTATGTATGTATGTATGTATGTATATGTTTATGTATATATAGATATATATATATATATATGTATATGTATATGTATATATAGATATATATATATATTTAAAATATCCCAATGGCTCGGCCTTATAACGACCACACCACAAGTTAAATGGGGATTAGTGGGGATCGAACCTGCACCTACCAACAAACACCAACAGAGCCACCCATAATCTAAACAATGACGAATGGAATTTGAAACAACATGTTAAAAATAATTAGGCAGGGGTTAGAACCACTAACCTATATTCTAACTGGAAATCTTACATGGAACCTGCTAGTTAGTCTGCCAACATGTGTGTTTTTGTTTTATACGCCCATGATTTTGTATAAAAACACTTAAATTCTATGATTCAACAAAGCAATGGAGGGTGAGATCCTTGGAACTATGCGACATTTGGAACCTAGAGTGGAGTGCTTGTGGAACATTGAACTGGTGGAACCATGATCCTATGGAACCCTAAAGTAGGGAATATTTGAGGAATCTTTTAGATTCCCTGGAAACATAATTTTGAATATGTCAGAAATATTCCAACTTTATACTTTTGATTGCTTAGAATTCTTCCAAGACTTTCATGGTGTAGATGATTTTCTAATTTCAAGTAGCCAATTTTTATTCCATCATTAGAATGGGAGTTATATTAGTTGAGATTGTATTGACATAGATTGAATTATATACTCTTCTTTTTGCAGAGATTAATGAAGCGACTTCCCAACTCTTAACCCAGGGCCCGAAGACGTAGTCTACATTGGATGCACTCTGTTATCATATCGTGTGTTATGGTTTCTTCTTATTTTCTTCTTGATTATAGCTGATAGTTTGTTGAAGTGTTGTTTAGAATATGAATTTCTCATGTTTCACATGTAAATATAACTATCAGTAAAAGGTCTTGTAGATGAATATTTTTGTTTGAAAGTATTTAGAAAACATTTCTAGATCACCAAGGGCATAAAAGGTTTGATGCGTATGGTTAATCTCCTTGAGGCTTAGAACAAGGGGATAAACAGGTGGTGTTATGTAGAGGTTTCGTGTGTTATATGACTAAAATCATAAAAGGGCCAACTAACGTTGATGTGTTATAGTGTTGGTCCTTCAGGATTTAATGAAGCGCCTATGGGAAAAAGTTCAAATGGCATAAACAGGTCAGTAGCATTGTCACTTATGTGCCATATTTGGTTTTTTTGCATTGAACTGGCAGTGTGCTAAAACTTGGATAAAGCGACATGAGCGATACACCAACTATTGAGTTGCATGGTGCGATTTGGTGGCATATTTGGAAGTTTAGCCAAATATAGAACAAGAGCTAAAGTCATTCTTAAATCCTATAACTTACAAGAAATGAAGAAAACAACAAAATAATTAGAGTTTGTGATCATGAAAGTAGATCAAATATTGAGGACCATTAATACACATTAGAATAATTAACTAAAGTGGAAAAATAATAAGAAATAAATATCAAACCTCAATTAAAGTTTAAATTAAGGGTTTAACTTAGCTGAAGTTCTAAATCTAAAAATATAAGCTCAGAATTATTTATAAGCAGAATTGAAAAACAAAGTTGGTCGTTGTTGGTGCAACAATATGCATATTGTAGTATGCCTCAAGCGTGAATCAGAGATGCATTAGGGAGTGAATGTATCATATTTGGTGTCTGGAGGTGTTTTTAATGGTGATATTGGATTTGAGGTTGTTGAGATAGGTAATAAGCAAGGTGGTGTTTAAGAGAGCAAGAAAATAGTTTCTCTATGCAACAAAGGCATTGAGTTGTGAGAGATATGTAGTATTATTATATGTTAAAGTTCTATTGGTCTGAGATTTAAAATTATATGAAAGAGGTGTCAATATGGATGACAAATGGGTGCCTACACTCTCGAAAGTATATGCTTCTACCTGAGTAGGTATCTAAAGAATAGCTTCGGGTGGGTGCCTTCACAAGTGGGTGCTTGCAAAATCAAGGAGTGGGTGCTTCTTGTAAATTGATGAGATGTCGACAAAGAGGGAGTGTGTGCTTCCTACTGATAGGTGCTAGAAAAATAAATCAAGAGTGGCAACTCATTTCAGTGGTCGCTGATAAATTAGGGAGTAGTAATGTCCTTTTAGTCAACGCCAAAGAACATTGTAAACGTAAGTTGTAGCTTACTTTGGATGAAGGAATAAAGAAAATATTGGGGTCTTTACATGGGGAAGATGTGTATGATATGTTTTTATATGTTTCACATGTTAATTTATGATGCACGTATGTGTATGATAATGTTGTTTTGTGTTTCACATGTTTATTTATGATGTTTTTACATGAATGATTATTAGGTAGATTGAAAAGTTTAATTTTGAAATAGTTTTATAATTTGGTCACAGTACTGATTCAACCCACCTCTCAATAGTGTTTTGGTTTCTAACAACTGATTCATATCCCAAAGCATACCTAGACTTGTTTAATGAAACGAGTTTGTTTCTTCTTTTTATTTGATGGTATTTTTGTAGGGAATGAGAATGCCCATCTTACTAACCTATTAATGATTGCAAATAGGTGGTCATATCCCTACTTGGTAGTTTTTAAATCTCCCAAAATATCCATGAAATTATTTCCCAAGGATGAGCAGGTACAAATAAGGGATTGTATAGGCCCTACTTCTTATTACTAGGATTACTAGTACAACAAACTATATGATGTATAATGACCCTTGTTACTTCTTCTTGCATTTTATACCAATACACGTGCCTATGTAAGTTGGTAGTTGTCTTCCCAAAGCCAAAATATTTTACAATCTTGAAAGGTTGAGCCTCTATGACTAGTCATAGTCACTCCCCTTTAGGAACATAAAGCTTCTTCATCCTGTAGATTAACCCATTTTAGAAATGATAGTTAACTTTTCTCTCACCATGATGTACATGAATCTCTCTTTGTATTTGGTGAAGCACCTCCTTGAAGACCTCACCCTCTATATATGCATCATGTCTAAAAGGCTCCATGCCCACGAGAGTGAAAAAATATGTAAGTTTTTATGTGGTGGCTTTGAAAACATGTTAGCAAACTTGTGTTGCTCTTCTTGTACCTAGTGACTAAATGAAATTTCTATAAGAAAAATATTCACTTATGTTGTCTAGTCTACTATAACTTTCTCTACGCTTGTAGATATTGTAGTAGTTGTTGATCTATGTGGATGATTGCCTCCTTTCCCATTAGATAGTGTTTCCACCTTTTGATAGCTTGTATAGGATCATAGTGTTCCTTGTCATATTTAGTGTAGTTGAGAACTACCTAATGAAATACTTCATAATGGTAGCATAAATTCCTTCCCCCTTGCATCAATGTTTCTCCCATGGATACCCATTTTCATCCATCTAGACTTTGAAGGGCTTATGTAAATTTGTTAATGCAAGAACTGATGCTTGATTAATTTTATTTTACAACTCCTCAAACACCTTTTGCAATGGAGGGTGAGATTCTTGGAACTGTGCGACATTTGGAACCTAGAGTGGAATGCTTGTGGAACCTTAAACTGGTTGAACCATGATCCTATGGAACCCTAAAGTATGGAATATGTGAGGAATCTTTTAGATTCCTTAGGAGCAAAATTTTAACAATGTCAGAAATATGCCAACTTTATACTCCAATTGCTCAAAATTCTTCCAGGAATTTCATGGTGTAGACAATTTTCTAATTTGAGAAGCTAATTTTCCATAGGCAAAACATTGAGCAATAGAACTTTGAAGGTGGAACCTTGACGCATAAATCTGGAAGGAATCTTTTAGATTCCTTGGAGACCCAAATTTGACAATTTTAGAACAGAGTCAACTTTATACTCAAATTTCATGATTTTTCGCAAGGAACGTGATGACACATTCCTTTTTGGCATTCAAGTAGCCAATTTTTAGGCCATCGTTAGAATGGGAGCTATATTAGTTGATATTTTATTGACATAGATTGCATTATATACTCTTCTTTTTGCAGAGATTAATGAAGCGACTTCCCAACTCTTGATTGAGGGCCCAAAGACATAGTCCACACCAAATGCACTCCGTTATCATATCGTGTGTTATGGTTGCTTCTTATTTTCTTCTTGATTATAGCTGATGACTTTCTCAAGTGTTTTTTAGAATATAAATTTCTCATTTTTCACATGTAAATATAAGTGTCAGTAAAAGGTCCTGTAGATGAAGATATTTGTTTGAAAGTATTTAGAAAAAATTTCGAGATCACCGAGGGCACAAAATGTTTGATGCATATGGTTAAGATCCTTGAGGCTTAGAACAAGGGGTTGAGTAGGTGGTGCTATGTAGAGGTTTCATGTGTTATACAACTAAAATCATAAAAGGGACAACTAACATTGATGTGTTATAGTGTTCGGCCTTCAGGATTTAACGAAGCACTTATGGGAAAAAGTTCAATCGGCCTAAATAGGTTGGTAGCTTTGGCACTTATGTGCCATATTTTGTTTTTTTGCACTGAACTAGCAGAGTGCTAAAACTTGGATAAAGAAACATGAACAAGACATCAACTATTGAGCTGCATGGTGAGATTTGGTGCCATATTTGTAAGTTTAGCCAAAGATATAACAACAGCTAAAGTCATTGTTAAATCCTCTAACTTACTAGAATTGAAGAAATCAACAAAATAATTAGAGTTTGAGATCATGAAAGTAGATCAAATATTGAGGACCATTAGTACACATTAAAATAATTAACTAAAGTGGAAAAATAATAAGAAATAAAGATCAAACCTTAGTTAAAGTGTAAATTAAGAGTTGAACTTAGCTGAACTTCTAAATCTAAAAATATAAGCTCAGAATTCTTTATAAGCAGAATTGAAAAACAAAGTCGGTAGTTGCTGGTGCAACAATATGCATATTGTAGTATCCATCAAGCATGAATCCGAGATGCATTAGGGAGTGAATGTATCATATTTGGTGTTTGAATGTGTTTTAATGGTGATATTGGTGATTTGAGGTTGTTGAGATATGTAAGAAGCAAGGTGGTGTTTAAGAGAGTAAGAAAATAGTTTCTCTATGCATGGAAGGCATTGAGTTGTGAGAGATATGAAGTAGTATTATTATATGTAAAATTTCTATTGGTATGAGTTTTAAAATTATATGAAAGAGGTGTGAATATGGATGACAAGAGGGTGCCTACACTCTCGGAAGTATATGATTATACTTGAGTAGGTGTCTGAAGAATAGCCTCGGGTGGGTACTTTCACAAGTGGGTGCTTCTTGTAAGCTGATGAGATGTCAACAAAGAGGGAGTGTGTGCTTCCTACTGATAGGTGCTAGAAAAATAAATCAGGAGTGGCAACTCATTTCAATGGTAGCTAATAAATTAGGGAGTAGTAATGTCCTTTTAGTCGGTGCCAAAGAACATTGTAAACGTAACTTGTAACTTACTTTGGATGAATGAATAAAGAAAATATTGGGGTCTTTCCATGGTGCATATGTGTATGATATGTTTTTATATGTTTCACATGTTAATTTATAATGCACATATGTGTATGATAATGTTTTTTTTTGTTTCACATGTTTATTTATGATGTTTTTTACATGAATGATTACTATGTAGATTGAAAGGTTTAATTTGGAAATATTTTTATAATTTGGTCACATACTGATTCAACCCACCTCTCAATAGTGTTATGGTTTCTAACAACTCCTTCATATCCCAAAGCACACATAGACTATTTTAATGAAACGAGTTTGTTTCTTCTTTTTCTTTGATGGTATTTTTGTAGGGCATGAGAACGCCCATCTTACTAACCTATTAATGATTTAAAATAGGTGGTCATATCCCTACTTGGTAGTTTCTAAATCTACCAAAATATCCATGAAATTATTTCCCAAGGATCAGTGGGTACAAATAAGGCATTGTATAGACCCTACTTCTTATTACTAGGATTACTAGTACAACAAACTATATGATCTATAATGACCATTGTTACTTATTCTTGCATTTTGTACCAATAGAAATACCTATGTAAGTTGGTAGTTGTCTTCCTAAAGCCAAAATATCCTACAACCTTGAAGATTGAGCATCTATGACTAGTCATTGTGACTCCCATTTAGGAACATAAAGCTTCTTCATCCTATAGATTAACCCATTCTGGAAATGATAGTTAACTTTTCTCTCACCATGTTGTACATGAATCTCTCTTTGTAGTTGGTGAAGAACCTCCTTGAAGACCTCACCCTCTATATATGAATCATGTCTAAAAGGCTCCATGTCCACTAGAGTGAAAAAATATCTAAGTTTTTATGTGGGTGGCCTTGAAAACATGTTAACTAACTTGTGCTACTCTTCTTGTACCTAATGACTAAATGAAACTTCTATAAGAACAAAATTCACTTAAGTTTTCTAGTCTACTATAACTTTCTCTAGGCTTGTAGATATTGTAGTAGTTGTTGATCTATGTGGATGATTGTCTCCTTTCCCATTAGATAGTGTTTCCACCTTTTGATATCTTGTACATGATCATAGTGTTCCTTTTCATATTTAGGGTAGTTGAGAACTACCTAATGAAATACTTCATAATGGTAGGATAAATTCCTTCCTCCTTGCATGAATGTTTCTCCCGTTGATACCCATTTGCATCCATCTGGACTTTGAAGGTCTTCAGTAAGTTTGTTAATGCAAGAACTGATGCTTGATTAATTTTATTTTACAACTCTTCAAAGGCCTTTTTCTAACTCTTCACCCACTAGAAACCCTTGTCACTTACTTCTATGGTGTGGAGTAGTGCAATTACTGTAGAAAATTAATTTATGAACTTCCTCAAATCCATTATGGGTGCCATATTCACAAAAATATATATGAAGCTCCCCTGTACCAATCACGTAGCCTAAACACACAAAATTTTGTTATGGAAACTGGCATTTCTTGAGAATTGATAGTATATGGTGCTTCTTCAAAGTTTCTAGCATGGACATCAAGGGTGATATGTGCTACTCCTAGGTAGAAATGTAAGCCATTATATCATCCAAATAAAAAATAACAAATGAATCTAGATATGGGTGTAGTACATAATTTATTAGTCTTACAAACATATCTCATGCATTGAATGAGCCAAATGACATTAACAACTACTCATATAACCATTTATAGGTTTTGAAGGTAGTCTTCCAAGTTTCTTCTTCTGCGACTTGAATGTTTTGGTACCCTAATTTGAGGTCCATCTTTGTAAAGTATTTCATTTGTTGCAATTGTTCTAACTGATCATCAATTATGGGTAGAGGGTACCTATTTATTAGAATAATCTAAATTTACGCTCTATAATTAATGCATATTCACCACTTCCTATCCTTCTTTAGTACAATTATGATTGTTTATTTGCAAGGTGAGTTACATAGTCAAATCACACCCTACTCCAATAATTGCTACAACTTCCTCTTCACTTTGCTTGCTTCAAGTATGGGCTATCTATAAAATGTAATTTTTGGAAATGAAGAGTATATTAATAATTCGATTTTTTGTTCCCTTTCCCTCTTGGGTGGTATCCCCTAATGCTCCTAAAAACTTCCCATGTATGCTTCTAACAACCCTTCCAATTTCTATTTCTGTTCTATAGTACACCCCTCCAAGGATTCATTTTCTATTATTGAGCCCTCACTAGAGTGATTCTGTTTTAAGGAAATTTAAACATACCTTTTAATAGATCTACTCAAATTTTTTCTTAGGCTAACACTTAGTAGTGAAATATTGGACTTGTCTCTTTGCACATTGATGATGACAAATTTACTATCCTAGATGAGCTAGTATTGGTTGTCTCTCCACATGAAGATTCTATCCCCCATATACATGTAGATATTCCCAAAAAAAACTCCACATAAATCAAGTGGTACTACATCTAAATCTACCTCATCAACATAATAAGCACTTATCACAAGTTTTACTTCCTTTTTTTTGTTACCTTGAATTATCAATTTGTATTTGCCCAACCCAATTAATATGGATCGGGATGATCATGAACCTCGAACCCAATTTTATTTACCAGGTCCACTACTATGAGAGTAACCCCTTTGAACCATTTTAAAGAGGGTAGCTATATTGTTCTTCTTGATGTAGATATCAATATGGAATAGTTTGATCCTCTCCTATTATTGGTCATGAAGGCTACTCAAATTCACCTCCTTTTGCATTAATGTGTAAATAGTATTCTCATCCACATTAAAGCTACTTTCCACTTGATTACTTGAATAGGTGTTGTTCTAATATAGACAAAAGTAAGCATTGTTACCAGTATATAGACATGAGAGAACATACAAAAATCATATAATAGAGACAAGACACGGTAATGAGTAGATAGCCAAGCCATATATATATATATATATATATATATAGATATATATATATATATATATATATATATATATATATATATATATATATATATATATATATATATATATATATATATATATATATATATATATATATATATTTTCTTATTATATATCAAGAATCTTTGTTACATTGTTAAAATGATAAGTATATATAGATTGTTAGATAATTACAAGAGACTAACTGTCAAATTAACCTTACTATCTAATCTATCATTAATTATCCCACTGTCGCCTTTTGTCATTCATCTATTCGGTCGATGTTACACCTAAAAAATGATCACCTAACTATTTCTAACTAGGTGGATTGAAATACACCATGTAAGATTAATTTTACCATATTAAAATCACTTTCATCATAGGAAATACTTTAGTAAACCATTTTTATTAATATATTTTTGTTTAAAGTAAAAAAACCCCATGAGAATAATTGAATAAATCATTATTTATTTAATTTTCTCTATAAATAATTATTAAATCATTTTTGATAATTATTTCTTAACACATTTGACTAAACCACCTTGGAATAATTAAATAAATCACCATTTATATTTATTATTCCTTATTCTTATTTTTGGAATAATTGTTAAACCATTATTTAATAATTATTTGAAATTTACACTTTTATTAATCCTCACAAAGTGATTAATAATTAATTTTATTTGTTAATTACTTCAACCATTTTATAAATAAATATATTTGACCATTTTTGAATATCTTTTCCATCTCCAAAAAAAAATAATAAATTATTCCTAACAGTTAGATTTTGATTTGGCCAATAATATTTTATTATTCTCCAATTCGTAATTTAGCCCAAATACTTTGTTATAAATAAGAGGGGTTTCCTTTCATTATTCACCATGATCATTATCATCATCACTATTATCATCTTACAACATCTGAGCTCCCAATTGAGTTCAATTTTGATTTTTGGGTTTTTCAGCATATTTGAGAGAGAAGAATGGGATTGATGAAGCACAAGGACATCAAAAGAACCCATCCCATGGAGGGGGATTTACAGAACCATATTGTAAATCTTATTCACCAGGTGTTTCAATAAAATTATAATTGATTTAAATTCTTCTATTGGGTTATTACACTTCTCTTTTCTGCTACTATATATTTTAGGATTGCATCAAATATTTTCTTGCAGGGTTTTATCATGTTTTATTGTAGATCTGAAGCATAAAAATGACCAAATCTTGTTGTTAGGGTCACTTGTCACCAGTGACTTAAGTGAAGAATTTTGGGTACACATACTAAGAATTTTCATACTAGCAGTCGACTTGACTAGCTCCTTCAACATCTCCCCCACACTCAAATCCTTCTTCATCCTGAAGAAGGGGGGAGTTAAAAAAAAATGACAATGAAACTTTTTTACATTCACATGGTTGGATAACAAGTGTTTGTAAATAAAATAAAACAAGATCAAGTTCATATAACTAGTGGTTATGGGCCTTGTGCTTCTACTGTTGTAGTCGACTTCTTTTTATTTGGTTGGGGCAATTGGTCCATCACCTAATCAACCTCTTTTACATGATATTGATGTTCTAAAACAATAGAAAATGTTGAAACAGTGGATGTATAAAATTGATGGGTGGGTCTTGATGGAATTATAAATGCTAAACGAGAGCATGGTAGTGGATTTATGCCAAGAAAATAAGTCTAATATATCATTGGAGCTAAAATCTATAGATGTTCATCGAATATTAACGATTCACAGACTATTACTCGAGATTTTACACATGACTATAAGATTTGACAAGTATTACACATTGTCTTCTATTGTTGCCAAGTCTTCTTTTCTCTGATTAAAATTTTTGTCTTAATTAATACTCTCCACCTATTGCAAGGTTTTCTGTAGGGATTCAAAGGCATTGGAATCCTCTTTCTGAGATTTGTCTCCTTCATGCAACCACTGGTGACGCTGCCACAAAATCTTTGCATAAATTTCCCTCTTGTATTCCAGTTGAGTGTTTATCGATGGCTAAGCTCTCGAATATGAGGTATTTTTGGCATAGATATCCCTGAAAAGTGTTTCTTGGGCCCTTATCCTTGAATGAACAATAACTAAGTAGCAAGGCCAATTATTCAGGGTAGCACTTAGAGTAGCTCCTATATCTAATGTAGCTTCATTACCTGTTTTGCCACTAAAATATATTCATGGGCCTTATGAAAAGTTTGTGTAAAGTTAGGATTGATAATAAGTGTAGGTCATGAGTGGAAATATAGTACTTATGCATTAAGTTGAACATTATGGCCGATTAGATTCCCTACCGACTATTGAATAGGAACAAGATGATCATCACCTGGAGCAAGAATATTTAGTTTTTCTATTGACTGGTTATGGAAATTGAACTAAGTCTCCCTTTCTCATTACTAAAGGTGATGCAGCTTCTTATTGTCTTTTTTTATTTTATAGGGTCATTTCTTAGAAACTTTGACAAAATGTTCCATAAATTGAAAATTTTGTCTATCACTAGCAATCTTAATCTCAACATATTTAGTAGTGATGTTGACATCCTTTTGTTTGTCCTTGGTTGTTGAAGTGGTTTTTGTAGTTAGATTTAGATTTACTTTAGTCAAGGCATTGGTAGTACCTGGATTAGTTATTGGTGTTTGTTGGAAATAATACTGAGAGGGGGGGTGAATCAGTATTATCTAATTCTTTTAATAAATCTTCCTTATTTGTTCTTTGAATTAGTTTTGCATGTCAGTACCATAAAATAATGAGCATGAACAAAGAAAACAGATAGTCACACCAAAGAACACAAGATGTAAGGTGGAAACCCAATGTGGGTGAAAACCACCTGCTGCAATATGTCTCTATCTTCTTTCAAATTAGAAACTCCTTTTACAATGGTTTTGTACTGGTGCAGTCCTTTACCAGTACGCAGGCTGCAACCTGCAGAGAGCTACAACTCTCTCTCGTTTTCCAGTCTCTCCTGGAAGGGAGCTACAACCCCCTACTTCTTTTCTTACAAGGACCACTTTTCATAAATTTTCAAACTGAATCCATAAGCATCAAATGATCATCAAGTATAAGAGAATCACCCAATCAACTGTAGTAACCAGATCAACAATAATAGGACCAAACCCAGAACACAGCAATGATAAACAAAGATTTTAAGAGAAGTAAGCACCCTGTTCAACTGCTCGCCTGCTTACGTAAGCACCCTACTCAACTGCTGGCCTGCTTACAGTATGCACCCTGCTCAACTGCTTTCCTGCTTATAGTACGCACCCTGCTCAACTGTTCGCCTACGTACCTCGCTCTGAGTCCATTGAGCTACATGCAGACCTCCGCACCTGCAACCCTTCTGTGCCTGCGTACCGGCGCACCTGAAACCCTTCTGTGCCTGCGTACCGGCGCACCTGAAACCCTTCTGTGCCTGCGTACCGGCGCACCTGAAACCCTTCTGTGCCTGCGTACCGGCGCACCTGAAACCCTTCTGTGCCTGCGTACCGGCGCACCTGAAACGCTTCGTTCCTGCGTATGCACGCACTTTTCTTTCACTGTACCTACGTACCTTCAGGCATAGATGATTTCAAGACTTCAGAAATAACCCAGACAGTCAGATCTACAGATCTGAACATGCGCCGAAGAGATCTCAGTCCATCAATAGATTCACCTTATTTAGATCTAGACCAGATCTAGCCCTCATAAGATATTCAACCCAAAAACATGCTCAAGCCAAATGATCTCCTTTGCTTTATATAGGAAAGCTCTTCCTTAAAACATGGATCAATACCACGAGCCGACACCATAATAACCCAATACCGTCGGCTAAATACCAAGAGTAAAACATAAGAAAACCCCACATGTGAATTTCTTTGCCTTGAAATGTGTGCACTGGGGGTACGCACCTCCTGAACGGGATAACTGTGGGTATGTACGCACTTTATGTAACACTGACTTGTGTGTACACACCTTATGTAAGGTGTACCTGCGTACCCCTTATTTTCTTCAATATTTGATAGCTGATCATCAATCTCTGCTGCTGACTTGAAGTATTGTGATCTATCACCTGAATGGGTTGCCATCAAGGACAACACTTTAGCCATAATGCCAACAATCTCCCCCTTTGGACTTGATGGCAACCTCAAAACTTCAGCTTCATTCTCCCCCTTTGACATCAAGGGCAAAGGGTTATGCTCCCCCTAAGAACATGCTCCCCCTGAATATGAACCAGATCTGCAACGAAGAACCATAATCGACCATGAAAGAGATAGAGACATATTGCAGCTACTTCCAAGATCTCCTTTTGCACATCCTCCATAATGCCAACAATGCATTATATGCTCCCCCTGAACCTGTACCATCAATCAGAAGAGGTTCAACAATAAGATGATGCATCAACAACCCCCAGCTTTTGCCTGAGGTATTCAAAAGTGTCCCTGGGCAATGGTTTGGTGAGAATATCAGCAACTTGTTCCTTAGAAGGAACATACTCCAACTTGACCTTCTGTTCAAGCACTTGTTCCCGGAGAAAATGGTACTTGATTGGTATGTGCTTGGTTTTTGAATGCATAACAGGATTCTTTGAGATGCTGATTGCACTTGTGTTATCACATAAGATGGGGATTGGTGGTGTACAAGTGATTTGAAAATCCTGCAAAGTCTGCATCATCCAAAGGAGTTGGGTGCAACAAGATGCAGCAACAACATATTCCGCTTCAGCTGTAGACAAGGCAATTGAACTCTGTTTCTTGCTGAACCAAGATACCAGTCTGGAACCCATAAAGAACGCACCACCACTTGTGCTTTTCCTGTCATCCACGCTTCCGGCCCAATCTGCATCTGTATAAGCATGAAGTGTAAGATCTGTATCTCTAGGATACCATAAGCCATAATTTTGAGTCCCTTGAAGATATTTGAAAATTCTCTTCACTGCCTGAAGATGAGTCTCCTTCGGATTTGCCTGAAATCTTCCAACTATTCCAACTGCATGCATGATGTCCGGTCGGGTACCTGTCAAATAAAGTAAACTTCCAATCATAGATCTGTAGGTTGGTTGATGTACTGCTGCAGATTCATCATTTGCACTGAGGCTACATCCTGTGACCATGGGTGTACATACTGGTTTTGCATCTTCCATACCATATTTCTTCAAAATCTGTTTGAGATACTTGGTTTGAGATAAAAAGATTCCTCCTTCTTTTTGTTGGATTTGCAAACCAAGGAAATATGTCAGTTCTCCTAGCAAGGACATTTCAAATTCTTTCTGCATGACCAAGGCAAAACTTTGACTCATAGCTTCTTCATTGCTCCCAAAAATAATGTCATCTACATACACAACAAGTATTAGCAATTTGTCATTTTCAACTTTTATATAAAGATTGCTATCTGCTGATCCTTTTGAAAAGCCTTGTTGATGAAGATATTTGTCCAAATGGTAGTACCAAGCCCTTGGAGCTTGTTTGAGACCATAGAGAGCCTTTTTCAATCTGCATACAAGATTTGGATCATTTCCAAGAATGAACCCATCTGGCTGTTCAATGTACACTTCTTCTTCCAAGTCTCCATTCAGAAAGGCTGATTTCACGTCCATTTGAAATACTTTGAAGTTTTGAAAACTTGAGAGAGCAAGGAACATTCGGATGGCCTCAAGTCTTGCAACAGGAGCAAAGGTTTCTTCAAAGTCTATTCCTTCTTGCTGCGCATACCCTTTACAAACAAGTCTGGCTTTGTTTCTAATTACTTCTCCATTTTCATTCAATTTATTTTTGAAGACCCATTTTGTTCCGATAACATTCTTATCTTTTGGTCTAGGAACCAGCTCCCAAGTGTTGTTCTTTTCGATCTGCTCAAGTTCTTCATCCATTGCTTTCACCCAACATTCATCTTTGCATGCCTCTTTCACATTTTGTGGTTCAGTAGAGGAGAGTAATGCCAAATAGCTTGAAGCTTCTGCAACTGTTCTTCTTGTTTGTACACCTGCTTCTTTCTGCCCCATAATCTGAGATTCTGGATGATTCTTCTGAACATATCTGGATGGAGTCTTTTCTTCTATTCTTGTTTGCTCCTCTGGTTCTTCTTGAGGTTCTTCTTGAGGTTCTTCTTCTTCATCATTCTGTCGTTGGGGGTAGCCTTCATCTTCTTCGATGTCTTCATGATGTACTTTCCTAGGAATGTATCCCTTCTCATCAACCACTACATCAATGCTGTCAACAATTCTGCCAAGTCTTTTATTGTAGCATTTGTATGCTTTGCTATGTGGAGAGTAACCCAGAAGAATGCCTTCATCTGCTCTAGGTTCAAGTTTGCCAAGCTGCTCATCAGTATTCTTGATATAGCATTTGCTCCCAAAGATTTTGAAGTGCTTTACCGAAGGAGTCCTACCACTCCAGAGCTCATGAGGAGTTTGAGTGCTGTTCACCCGGACATTTGTTTTGTTAAGAATAACAACCGCAGCATGTGCAGCTTCACCCCAGAAAGTTGCGGGAGTTCCTGACTCATCAAGCATAGCACGAGCCATTTGTTGGACTGTTCTGTTCATTCTTTCCACAACTCCATTTTGCTGAGGGGTTCTTGCTGTAGAGAATTCTCTTCTTATCCCATGTTCTTCACAGAAATCGAAAAATTCATTTGAAGTAAATTCCCCACCTCTGTCGGATCTGAGGCACTTAATTTTGTGACCTGATTCATTTTCAACCAAGGCTTTGAAGGATTTGAATTTTTCGAATGCTTCATCTTTGTGCTTCATAAGTCCTAACCAGACAAACCTGGAGAAATCGTCAATGAATAATATCAAGTATTCTTCTCCTCGAGGTGTTCTTTTCCTGAAAGGACCGCATGTATCTGTATGTACTAGCTCAAGAGGCATGCTAGCTGAACCTTCTTTCTCTGGAAAGTTAGTTCTGGTTTTTTTTCCAAACTGACATGATTTGCATATGGTGTTGTCAGGAATTTTGATATCTGGAAGATCGCGAACTGCCTGATATTTGCATGCTTTCCTTATTTGTGAAAAGCTTAGATGTCCCAACCTCCGATGCCATAACCAGTGCTCATCATCCTTGCTCAAATAGCATTGTTGTTGTCCTTCTTCAAATATGTACAGATTATTTGGAGTTCTTTTGCCTTTGATCACTGTTTTACCTGTATCAAGATCACGAACAAGACATCCATTTGATCTGAATATAACCTCGGTTCTTTGATCACACATCTGGCTGACACTTAGAAGATTATGCTTCAATCCATCAACATACAAAACATTTCCAGCCTTGACCTTTTCTTTTAACTGAGCAATGCCTTTTCCTTTTATAGTTGCAGGAGTATCATTTCCAAAAGAGACTTTCTTTCCCTTTTCTAGAGCAGAAAATGACTCAAGTTTTTCTTTATCACCTGTCATATGCTTCGAACATCCACTGTCAATGTACCATAGATTTTCCTGTCCCTCTGCATAAAATGCTATCCCACATCTTTCTTTTTGTGGTTCCTTTATTCTCCATGTTTTGGTGCTTGAGGCTTGTTCCTTTTTCTGCTGAAACCTGCTCCTGCATTCAGAGTCTTCATGACCAAAGTTATTGCAAATAGAACATTCAACTTCATTTTCAAGAACCGAAAAGTTTTTATAGGTCCTTTTTGTAATCCCGGTCATACTTCTTTGTTTTTGAGCTTCCCTAGTCATGATTGTTTTATATGCAACACATTGAGCTGCTTTGTGACCAAAGTTATGGCAAGAAAAGCATTGTCCATTGAAGAAACTTCTGCGGTTATCGAATCTACCAGCCAATTGATTGTAATTTCTATTGTCATCTATTCTTGAACCAAATTGAGAAGATTTTACCTGTGGCTGGTTGTAGCTTTTGTTCACCCTTAAGATGGATTGCCCCTGATAGTTTCTGTTTGTAATTCGTCCCTGCTTTACCTGATGATCTTCATTGTGCTTTTGCTCATTTCTTCTTGCTGCATCAAGATAACTTTTTGAGGTGGATGCTTGAGAAGTTTCTCCATTATAGCCCAGACCTGTCTTGTTTAGTGGAGACCGCTGCACATTGATAATCTCATCCAAAGTTTCAGATCCTTTGACAAACTTGAGATTAATAGCTTTTGTTTTCTCAATCTCTTTTCTAAGACCAACAATTTCACCTTCTAATTTTTCAAGATGTTTTTCCTTTTCATCAATTTGAAATTGTAGAGTATCAATGATCATGTTCTTTTCTTCTATACATCTCTTGAGTCTAGTAATTTCATCATAAAGGTTATCCACATCTATAGCATCCATATAATCATCATCTTCAAATGCCATTAACAACTTATATTCATTACCTTGTTCATCTTCATCACTGTTTGATAGACCATCACTATCTTCATGAGTGTAGTAGCTTTTCTTATTTGCATTCTGTTTCTTGTTCCATCTAGCAGGTTCCTTTCCTTTATCCTTATAAGGACATTTTGCAGCATAATGACCTACTCTTCCACAAGCAAAGCATTTAAAAGGTAACTTACCTCTGAAACCTCTGAACCTTCCAGAACCCCTTTGAAGATTTCTGACAAAATTTGATTCTTCTTCCTCTTCTTCTGGGACGTGGCTTGCTTCATAATAATCTCCTTTGCCTGATGCCTTGAAAGCAGCTTCTCTTCTGTCTGATGGACCTCCCTTTCTCATTTCATAAGCAGTTAGAATTCCATGTAGCTGAGACATAGTAAGAATTCGTAGATTTTCCTTTTCTTCTATTGCAGATACTTTAGATTCAAACTTGGGGGACAATGATCTTAGAACCTTTTCAACCACAATAGCCTCTTTTATTTCTTCACCCAAATTTTTCATACAATTAACAACCTCATCTACCCGAAGAAAATAGTTAGCCACACTTTCATCATTATACATTTTGAGAGTCTCATACTGAATTCTGAGAGTTTGAAGTTTAGCACGCTTTACCTGTTCATCTCCTTCATAGCTCGTGACAATTTTGTCCCATATCTCTTTTGCGGATTTATAGTGCATTACCTTCATGAATTCTGATTGAGATATACATCCTAATAGAGTAATGACTGCTTTCGCATTTGTTTCATACTTCTTTTTCTCGGCTGCATCTGTAGGAGTAGCTGAAGGAAAAGCGTAGCCTGTCTCTACGATGTCCCAAACTTCTGTACCAAGAGATTGAAGATAGGCAGTAACTCTTACCTTCCAATAATTGAAGTTTGTCCCATCAAAAACTGGTGGCCTGATTGATGCTTCTCTCTCGTAGTTGCTCATGATGAACGATCTACCTTCAAGCGATCAAGCTTCTCTGAAGGACTTGCTCTGATACCAATTGTTGGAAATAATACTGAGAGGGGGGGTGAATCAGTATTATCTAATTCTTTTAATAAATCTTCCTTATTTGTTCTTTGAATTAGTTTTGCATGTCAGTACCATAAAATAATGATCATGAACAAAGAAAACAGATAGTCACACCAAAGAACACAAGATGTAAGGTGGAAACCCAATGTGGGTGAAAACCACCTGCTGCAATATGTCTCTATCTTCTTTCAAATTAGAAACTCCTTTTACAATGGTTTTGTACTGGTGCAGTCCTTTACCAGTACGCAAGCTGCAACCTGCAGAGAGCTACAACTCTCTCTCGTTTTCCAGTCTCTCCTGGAAGGGAGCTACAACCCCCTACTTCTTTTCTTACAAGGACCACTTTTCATAAATTTTCAAACTGGATCCATAAGCATCAAATGATCATCAAGTATAAGAGAATCACCCAATCAACTGTAGTAATCAGATCAACAATAATAGGACCAAACCCAGAACACAGCAATGATAAACAAAGATTTTAAGAGAAGTAAGCACCCTGTTCAACTGCTCGCCTGCTTACGTAAGCACCCTGCTCAACTGCTGGCATGCTTACAGTACGCACCCTGCTCAACTGCTTGCCTGCTTACAGTACGCACCCTGCTCAACTGTTCACCTGCGTACCTCGCTCTGAGTCCATTGAACTACCTGCGGACCTCCGCACCTGCAACCCTTCTGTGCCTGCGTACCGGCGCACCTGAAACCCTTCTGTGCCTGCGTACCTCCGCACCTGCAACCCTTATGTGCCTGCGTATCGGCGCACCTGAAACCCTTCTGTGCCTGCGTACCAGCGCACCTGAAACCCTTCTGTGCCTGCATACCGGCGCACCTGAAACGCTTCGTTCCTGCGTATGCACGCACTTTTCTTTCACTGTACCTGCGTACCTTCGGGCATAGATGATTTCAAGACTTCAGAAATAACCCAGACAGTCAGATCTACAGATCTGAACATGCGCCGAAGAGATCTCAGTCCATCAATAGATTCACCTTATTTAGATCTAGACCAGATCTAGCCCTCATAAGATATTCAACCCGAAAACATGCTCAAGCCAAATGATCTCCTTTGCTTTATATAGGAAAGCTCTTCCTTAAAACATGGATCAATACCACGAGCCGAGACCATAATAACCCAATATCGTCGGCTAAATACCAAGAGTAAAACATAAGAAAACCCCACATGTGAATTTCTTTGCCTTGAAATGTGTGCACTGGGGGTACGCACCTCCTGAACAGGATAACTGCGGGTATGTACGCACTTTATGTAACACTGACTTGCGTGTACGCACCTTATGTAAGGTGTACCTGCGTACCCCTTATTTTCTTCAATATTTGATAGCTGATCATCAATCTCTGCTGCTGACTTGAAGTACTGTGATCTATCACCTGAATGGGTTGCCATCAAGGACAACACTTTAGCCATAATGCCAACAGTGTTGTATTCATGACAGGTAATCCTCCTACATTTAGATGTTATGACTCAGTTAAACGATGGCTTATCCATTGGTTAAGTTCTCTGACAGTTTCATCTGACTGGGTTCTTTCCAAAGAGTTATATTTAGAAGTAGGAGTGTAGTTATTCTTATCATCTGAGTGATTATCCTCAGACTGGTTTATTTTTGAATGAGATATGTATGACTAAGTACGATCCAATTGATCATGTTCTGCTTGTTGTTTCTCTCCCTAGTTTTTATCGGATAGACCTTATCCTAAATATTCTTCATTAGGGTTCTCTTTGTCAAAATATTATTTATCAGAGTTTTTCTTATCTAACTCCTCTTTCTTAGACTACTCCCTTCTTGACTACTCCTTAGAAAATTGCTCCTAGTCAGTGTGGTTGCTTTCTTCATCAACTAGGTTCGGGGAATTAACAGGGGTACCCTTGGTCAACTCAATCTCAAGAACTATGGAAGATTGATTTGACTACTTATGGGTCTAGGAAGGTATATCAGTATCATGCTTGGTTTTCTGAAGAACTTCATCTATTTTTTTCTCAATAATTTCATCAAGTAGGTGTTTTGCACTTTCTATGGCTTGGTGAATATGTGCTTTGATGGATGGAGTTTTGGCCTTAACAAGATTCTTGATAATAGTTTTCTTAGGCTCCATATCTTTAATAGACTCATTTAGCTGTCGCTTCTTTGTATGGGTCAATAAGTTTAATATTTTTGAGGATTTTATTCCATTGGTATGGTTTGGTTTTGGACGGGGTGGCAATGGGACTAGTATGCTCTTTGCAAGTAGATGTATTTGAATGTTCAGGTAAAGTAACTGATAAAAAAAACTTTAAAGGGTTGTAGGTAAAGACTAACCTAGAATTCCTCCTCGAATTAAACATCTTGCAAGGGTGTAATGATGTCATGGTTTGGCTTGAAAATGGTAGATGGAATGACATATTTAGTATTAGACTATCGACTCTACTCTCCAAATATTTGGTCTATTGTTGACTGGTATGGGAGTTCCTGGGGGTCAATCTCGGGGGAATTATTATACCAGAATTTAGTGTGGTCAAGGCACAATTGAATATGCGACCACAAAGGTATAGCATAATGCACATGTTGGGGAATTCTCTGATTATCAAAAATATTCTTAATATTGAGTAGCCAATTCCTAAAACATTTGTTGGGGCTAAGCAACTACAACTTGGACACTGCCCAGCTACTAGAGAAAATATTGAAATTATTCCTCATGGGGGGGGTTTTCTTTGTAAATTTTACTTCCCCAACTAGTAGGTGCACCTTCATAGCAATCCAAATCAAAAGAGAAGGGGAACAAATGGACTACCTAGAGTTCTGGCAGTCTTGGCAATTGGCTTTCATTAATATGGCTACATGGTCTACCTAATTATATTGAATTCAAGATTTTAATATTTCACCAATACCTTCCAACATGGTGAGTTAAACATCTAAAGCTTGACCCACTGAAGTCAAACACAAAGAAATAATCATGCAAATCCATATTTCCAAGGGGTCTTGCACCTAACTAATCACCAAGCCTCTGAACTTTTTCCCAAAGGCTCCTCCAGCAAGTGTTGTAAGCCACTGAGTGATATCACCTGTAGTTGGTACCTTAGATTCCTTATATGGAATACCTGTAATTAGATGGATAGCGATACTAGAAATGGAATCTGGTTGGTCAAGCAACAATTCTCCATGGTGGTATCTTCTCACTAGTACTTAGAGGCTTCTTCCTTCGTTCCCTGAAAGTCTGCGGACAACAGAGATCCAAGAATTTTGTGTATTCCTTCTTTCTCTAAGTGTTATATCTGTGGACTCCATTGGTTCCCCATCTTGGCCCATTTGATATAGGCATCAAAGTATTTTCCCATGTAGTTTCTTCAAGCTTCACTCAGAAGATATTCTTCAAAATAATTCTGAGCTCTGTTTTGCTTGCAGGATCAAACCGGGCTTTTAGTTCTAGGTTTGACTGTAACTTCCTCTTCCTATGAATTTTTATTGTGTTTTATCATGGAAAACTATTTGCGGAATTATTCTATGTGAAGGAAATCAAGCAACTATGAATCAAAAAGTACAGGACTTGGAATATCTGGAATGTCCTCCAAGTCACAAGGAATGTTACTTGAAAATTCTGACAATATTTTTAGAAACCCCGGGCATTAATTGATTTTTATAGGGGTGGCGTTAAATTCACCATCATTATCGTTTGATTGTGATTCCTTAAGACATACCTTTAATTTTTGTGTGATATTCTAGTTTCTATTTCACACATGTATGGCATCAGCTTGCCACCTTTCTAGTGAAGTGGGTAGTAAATGCTCGAAACCTTGAAATGACCCTTGCTTTATTTCTGATAGTGTTGATCTGTGTGAGGTGTGGGACATGTCAAATCATGGAAGCATTACTTGTTTCCCATGCTTCATAAATCCACATTTTTGGCTTTTGTGAATTTCTCGGTTGGGTTCATGCGTGCTCAATTTTTGCGGTGTCGGATTTCGAAAACTGTTCTCCAGTGATTGGTCACCATTTCCTTCTATATTCAGCAATCTGTGGAATCTTACTTAGTGAGTCTAATCCTTCAATTGGTTCCTATTATGTATAGGTCATCTTTTTGGTGCATGCCTTTCATCTTGAGTATCTTGATGTTGGTGTAACTGCTCTGAAGTCTATTTTTCTCTTAACAGATTGCATATGTCATCCTCGCGCTCCATCGATTCTAATTTTCTAATTATGTAGTTATACTTGGGATGGTATTTTATTGATGTGTTGGATGTTATGTCAGTTATAATTATAACTAATTTCTGTTACAAATTTAAATTAAGTAGAAGGAAAAAAATGAAAATGTAATGATTTTAGTAATTAATTTTATTTATTAAATATTGAATTACATAATGGTCGGTTAACTATTAATAGTTTACAACTAACCTCTGTTGACTATGAATTATGTAATACTAACTATGAATATGACTATGACTAACCATTAACAAGCGACTTAAAAAGGCGACCCTGTAATTTTTTTAGCTAAACTGCTCCCGACGGTCGAATATCCTCAATAACAAAAGGGTCGAGCCATGCAACTTCAAGTTTTTTCAGTTTGTATTTTACTCAGCTGTCATATAGTATTACTAAATTTCCAACTTGGAAATGTTTATATTTTAGGTTGCAATCATGCCAAGCTTTTTGTTGATCCTTATGAATTTGTTAGTGATATAGTGCATATAGTCGATCTTCTTCCAATTGGTGTAATTGTATGAGTCATTGTTCCCATAACTTTGAATTATATTTAAGTATGTTCGACATATCTTGTGTTCTTTTTGAACAATTAAATGGAATGACTTCTTCCTATCCGAAAACAATTTTAAATGGCATAGACCCCATCGATTTCTTATAAGCTATATGGTAAGCCCATAAATTGTTGGATTTTATCATCCTATTCATCCTTGTCCATACTGCATATCTTCATTAATCCTTTGTGAAAATTTTTGTTAAATGATTCGATGCACCATTTTCCCAAGGATGGTATGTGGTAGTTTTTCTATGCTCAATAATGGATATTTTTGTGGGTGCTTCAATTGTGCCATTAACAAAGTGTGTTCCTCTGTCGCAAATGAGAACCAAGGGGTAGTCGAAACTTGTTCCGATGTTTTCAGATATAAATTTGGCTACAAATTCCATAGTGCATGACACTAATAGTTCTACCTCATCCCATTTTGTTACATATTCAACTGCGGTGATGATGTGCTTTGCACCTGTCTACTTTTCTCTCTTAGGAAATGGACCAACAAATTCAATCCCCCATATTTCGAATGGCAGAGATGGGATTATGGAGTGTAACAAAATTTTATGTTTCAGGAGGGGTTGACCAATTCTATGGCATATGTCACATTTTTGTACTTATTGACAACAACCACAAAATATGGTCAGCCACCATAGTCCATCTTGCATTATTTTGCAGGGATTCATGTCTCCCAGGTAGTGTCCTTTGGACCCCCCTTTGTGAGCTTCATCAATGATAACTTCTCTCTCATGTTGAGGAACAAACCTCCGAAGCACTCCATCAATTCCTAACTTAGAGCTAGCCATTTATTAATGTGTATGGTGTTGCTTTAATTGCTAGAATACTTTTATTTTTATTTTTGTTAAAACTTCTGGTGGTTTACCTTTATGGAGGAATTCTGTCATTTCGTCTATTTCGGTAGGAACTTCTTTGACCTTTAATAGGTGTGCATCAGAAATATCATCATCAATCTCTAACGATTCATCTTGTGATTCTATTCATGATAAATAATCAAGGCCAACAATTTTATTTCTAGGTTGGATGATTACTTCAAATTCAAATTCCTAAAATATCAGTAGCTGTCGACAAAGGCATTGATGAACATGTTTTTTATAAGGTATTTTAAAGCTTGATGTTATCTATAAAATATAAAAGGATTTTCTAGGAGGTAATGTCATAATTTCTATAGACCAAATACCATTTCTAAGGCTTCATGCTCTGTTGTTGAATAGTTTTTTTTTTATTTGTTAAGCTTTTGGCTGGTGTAAGCATTTGGGTGATCTATTAATTCTTCGTCAGACTGTGCTAACACCACTCCGACTGCTAAATCTGATGCATCTAGGTGCACATGGAATTTATTAGACTAATTTGGGAATTTAAGAATTGGACCTTCGACCAATTTCTTCTTTAACAATTGAAATGATTTGTCACATTCGTTGGACCAAATAAAGGGGACATCTTTTTTATGGAGTTCATCAATTGGAAATGTTATGCTGGACTAGTGACGAATGAATCTTCTATAGTATCCTGTGTGTCATAGAATTATTTTAATATGTTTCTAGTTAATTGGTGGTTTTAGATCTAGGATTACCTTTATTTTCACCATATCAACTTTGATTTCGTCTTTTGAGATGACGTGACCCAAAAGTATTCTAATGGGAGTTACAAAAATGAATTTCTTTATGTTAAGAGACAATCATATCCAAATACACCTTTCAATAATTAACCTTAACCATTGAATATGATCATTTAGTAGTGTGTAGGCTATCCAATCATCGAAATAAACAACCATGATCTTATAGATATGTTCCTACAATGCTTTAATGACAATTCTTGAAAATATAGTTGGTGCATCTTTCAGCGCGAACGACATTACTCTATATGAAAACAAACCAAATTTTGTTACAAATGTGGCTTTTTCTCGGTCTTCCTCTACTATGGGTACTTTTTTGTACCTCGAAAAACTTTACGTAAAGGAATAACATTCATGTCCTGCTACCTCATTAATGATTTCATCGGTGAAGGGGGTTCGAAATGGATCAACAATTATTAATTTATTTAATCTGCGATAGTCGATGTAAATGGATAACCTTGTAGGTTCATGCTTTTCTAGTTGGAAAACCATGGGACTTGCCCATTCTCATACGTCTATTGGATATATTATACTGGAAACAAGCATTGCTTCTATTTCTTTTTGTACGATAGGCTTGTATTTATGGGCTAATTTATGCGGTCTCTTCTTTATTGGCTTGGCTCCTAAGATCATATTAATCTTAATTTCACCCATTTCTTTGACTAATCCTTTTAAATATTTGTAATATTTAGAAAATACATCTTGTTATTCTTTGAGCAAGTTAACAAAATCCACTAATTATTTCTCTAATCAATAGTCACCAAATCATGTGATTTTTGGTTGGTCGTCATTTGATATGTCAACTTGTTTTATTTTAATTTCCACGTCCATCCAGTCGGGTGCTTTATATTCGTCAAATCGTTGTTCCACAACTTTTACCTCCTGATACATTAGCCAAAATTCTAACGTGTCTATTTCATCTATATTTTGTTTAGGGACTTTATATACTAATTGGATTTTCTTATGACTTTCCAGATGATTCTTATTCTAAGTAAAACTTTGGCCAACAATGGGTGATTCTTCCATTTGTAATTGGTTGGTTGTCTTGTATTCCAAGGTAAAGACTAAGTAATTGTAGGTTACTAAATTATTTATTGAGGTTTGTGGGTCGACTTCCTTCTCCAGTACAAGCTATTAATTTTTTGAATGACGTCCTTCAATTCTGGCTCCTTTGCTTGAAACTTGAAATATTTAATGAAATTTTCTTTTATTTCCTTCCATTGGAGGGATTGGACTCTCACTTCTTCTAGCTTGTACCACTTTTTTGGAAGATCAACTAGTGTGTTTGAGAATGTTTGGCTAGACACATTCATCCTTATATCTTATTCATCACCATTCTCATTCACAGACTTTGATGTGTTCAACAGGGTCCTGACCAACACTGAAAGTTGGTATATTTTCTTTTGCGGATAAATTTATTCCTCCAAATCGCTTAATAAATTAAGAAGTTGTAGTCATCCATGTCTGAAGTCGAGAAAAATGAGTATCCCACCATTGTGTTGCCTGACCAGTAGAACTTTTCACTAGACTTTGCATCCTTCATGTTTCACCAATTGATTTCATTACCTATTCTACATTATTAACGAGAGATGCCCTTTATTTAAAATGGATGTGATAATTTGAGTCGGTTGTTAAATCAATCGAGAGTAAGGTAGGTGTTTCTTGGAAGTTCTTTTCTCATATAATTGGGACAACTTTAGTATAATATAAATGTCATATTTTTGCATTGGGATAGCTTGTATAGTCCATCACTCCTTCACCTGTGATTCATAATTATCGATTTACCATTCATATAGTTAAATATCTGAGTTGTGTCTAATTGAGAAAGGAGATCCAGGTAAGATCTCAGCCGAAGAATTTGGCTTCACATTGTCACAATCATCATGTAATACTTGATATATATTTCTAATTTCAGCTTCTTCATCACTATATTCTAACAACGGCTTGCGTTCACGAGCGTCTAACAGAATAATGATATTTTTTTTGTTACCCTTTAATTTAATTATATGGCCACCTTCATTCTTCACCCCTATGTATGCATTTACCATTTCTAACCATGGAAAACCTAATATCAAATGATGCTCATCCAGCCTACTTCTTGGGTTAATGACCAAGAAATCCACAGGATATTCCCAAGAATTGACAGAGATGGTTATATCTTGTAGAGTATCTTCAGGCTTAACCATCGGTCTATCAGAAAGTTATAATAGAGTTGAGGTTGGTTCGAAGGTCGTGATTCCTAGAATATTACAAGTTTCAGCAGTTAAAATATTAATAATTTCTCCAAGATCTACCAATGTGTTTGGAAAGTACACCCTTATATCTAAACAGTTACTATAAGGTTTCCTCAGTCTTCATACTTGATTTGTATTTGTTTGCCTAAGGTAAGGTCAAATAGAGTTCCTACTACGTGAACAATTGGTGGATTTTTTAATTTCCTTCCAGGTTTCTTTCCGCATAATTATTTGATTGTCTTGGCGTAGATTGGGATGTCTTGTATGGCCCAGAGGAGTGGATTTTTTATACACAAGTTTTTCAATTCCCCTACAATATTGAAATCGGGATAAATGGATGGTTTAGCCATCGTAAGTCTTTCAAGGAATGGGAGAGAAGAAATTACAATTTTTTCATAATTTTTTCATTCAACTGCATCTCCTCCCTTCTCTGTTTCTGAAGTAATCACAGTCGACGGATCTATTACAGTTTGTTTTTCTTTATCATTTTCATGTTCTTGCTGAATTATAATTTCTTCAAGAGTAATGACATGCCCTGACCTTAACCATAGCTCATTATATTCGACAGGATTTGTTTCACAATCTGGATTCTCAACATTTTTCACATATTGGACTCGTCTATTGTGAGGATTTGGATTTCGTTAAGCTGACAATTGGGGGCGTATCAAAGGTTGAGGGTTTTGAGGTAACTGGAATGGAGCTTTTAGTGTGGACTAAGATTGAGAAACCATCCCCATAGGTGGATTAGTCAATCCCATAGGGCGCAACAAATTTTTAGGCCAAATTGGATTTTTGAAGATGTATTAGTCCACAGTGAAGGATATGGATTATTAGCTAGATTCTGCCAAAATGGGGTAGAATATTATGAATTTGGCCAGCTAGGTACAGGAAATGATTGGTTTGGCCATGGCGATGTGGGATATGGTTAGGATTTCCAGGTGGTATTAAAATATGGTTTCCGTCGCCATGTTGTCCCAAGATTCTGCAATTGATTATACTACCCAGGAAAAGATAAAGAAGGATCTTGCAGCATACCTGGTGATCAAGCTTACCATTGTCGATGTTGAACCTTCACATATGTTGGTTCTGGTTCCTCCTCAACTTATTTAAACACAACTTTTAATCCTGGAGGTGATGGACATTAATATATAGCATGATCATTGGTACAAATAGCACATGTCTAAATCATATCGAGGGGACATTCCCTTTGACTGTGTTTCTTTCAACAACATGAGCAAAATATGGCTAGTGATTTTTTTGCTTCAAGTTGTCTTTGTTTTTCTTGAAAAACATATAATTGTGTAGTCAACATGCCCAAAATGTCAGTCTTGAAATCTTCTAGGAGTTTACTGATTTTTGTTCCAGTCACACCCTCACCGGGAGCTTTGCTGCTTCTAGTGATGGGATCCTATCCTCCCGACCTAGTTTGTGTGCTGCCATGTGAACACGTGATACACAATTGAACAATATCATCATATCCTTGTTGATAGATATCACATTTTCCCATTAAATTAAATGTTTCTACCCATTCATCTTTCATCCCTTTTATTGAAGTAGCTTTTAATACTTCTTTCGGAAATGTATCATAAGGTGACCTCTATAAGTTGTATTGAAATATTTCTAGGTATTCTTCTAAGGTTTCATTATCTCTTGCGGTCATTTTAAAATTTTCATCTCTTAGATCCCTAGTTCGACAGTAGTCCTGGTATTTAGTGAGAAAATAGTTTTTCATGTCATCACAAGAATTTATGGCACCCTTGCCTAAGCCCATAAACCATCGAAATGTTGCTCCCTTTAAGGTAAAAGGGAACAACTTCAACTTCTGAGGGTCAGTGGTATAATCATATCCCCTACACAGAAATTTGAATTCGAATAGGAAAGCATATGGATCCTCTTAGGTCATCCTATGAATAGTCAGAATGCTTTGTAACTGGATGGCCTTCATCAGGGAATTGGCCACAAGATCGACTATAGGATACTCCAAAGTCAAGGTCTCACCCTGAGGTGGTTGATTTTCCATCTGATCGAAGATATGCCAATAATCTTCAAGGATCTCTTGCTCGAGGTGTTTTATTTGGGTAGAAGGGTTACTCAGTTCCCAAGGGGGTTTTACCGCACTACTTAACTCTAGGATTTCAAGTACTTCTTTTTGAGTCAGGATCAAAGGGGATCCAGATTCTAAGTCTACCTTAGCAACTCCACTAGTCTCTCCATCTCCTTCCTTTATATTACAATAATTTCCCTCTTGTGAAGGACTAGAGAGTGAGGAATTTGTACTTTGAAAGCTCTACTCAAATCCGTTAGTTTTACTGTGAATCTCAGTGTAAGCTGCAGTTGGTGACTCCATCACTTGCGGAATCAAGGTAGATCCCTTTCCAGATTGTTCAGGGTCTCACTGACACTTTTGATTCATCTTTTCGAATGATCTCGTCTGTAAAAGTAGTTTTCCCAAGGGCCACCAGACCCTGGATTTTTGTGGTTTTTGGTAATGGTTTCTGTTCTAATCGTATTTTTTTTCTCCTAGTAATGCACACCTACATAACTTTGTGTATCAACAGAAAGTGGGCACTAAGCACAATCTTTTTGCTTGTTACACACGTAGGTGATTATCTCCCATATTCAATACACAGTTCTCTCAGAGATACAACCTATTATTATCTACCTCCCCGGCAATGGTGCAAAAATGTTGGGTCACTAAGATGACTTCTAAAATCAATCTTAATCCTACATTAATTCTGTCAACTTGGGATTCATCTTTTATTTCAAGGTTGTCGGCACAGTATGTGAAAGATAAAGTCATAGAGGATCAGAATGTAAGTAGCCATTACTACAAAAGACTCACGAGAAGTCCTAAATCTATCCAATTTTTGTAGAAATAAGTTATTCACACAGCAACCGTTTTACTTCCTGTTACATAGAATTCTGAACTTATAAAAGGAATTAATCTAGATTCAACAATCCAATTCACAATGCTTCTACAAAATCATATTCATAAATGAAAATTACTTAAATCACACCGCTAATCGAAAGTCTCAAAAAGCTAAAATAACTCAATAAAATTATTCAGTAGAACCTTTAATATCATAAAACGCATTTAAAAAATTTAGGAAAAGTAGCAACATTTGAAAATATAAGATTCAATCCACTTCCAACTATGAAAGAAAATAGCATAACCAATATTCACAAAGAGAGTAAATGAAAATAATACAATTGAGCAGTAAATCTTATGGTGACTGGGCCTGAGGTCCCTAGAAGGAACTGTCGTAAGAAACTTAATACACAAACTTAACGCAAAACGTTTAGTTCTTCATTAATACCAAAATAAGTTACAAAATTGTTTATAACACTTCAAGGTTGAATCATTGTTCTCAGTTTCACTGTAAGAATGAAAAGTAAAGTATCCTTCATTTCTATTTACCACTAACTTATATATTACATAGAAATGATAGTAAATGGAGCTATCCTAAGGATCGGGAGATCCTCAGGATTGCTAGTCGTGATCATCGGAACTTCAAATAGCAATCTATATCTCCCTGAGTTGTCTTGTGCATATTCCTAGCTTGACTTTCCCAAGTTAAGATAATGGTTGTCAATACTTAGCACCTTCCACTCATCCGAAGGAACAACGATCTTCCAATCAAGTTGTTCTACACACAAATATACTTAAATTAAGACTTATAACATCAAAAATACTTAAATCAATCGACAATACTTTCAACCATTTTCCATTATCCTTTTCTTCCAAATATCCTCAAACTAAAAGTAAAATCATTGAAAAACATATTATCAACCAAGGTAATAAAGAGGAAAATCATACCTTTTTCACAACCCAACATACCCACCAACTTACCTTTTTTCATGTCCTCAGGAAATAAGATAGTTGATATGCAATAAAGTTAAGGAATATGTCAGATAGGTGGTTTCCTTATAAAGCTGAAAGCCATTTTTGTTTCGGAGTACCTCAAAAGCCCTAGTGTCTTATCTTTCAGAAAGCTCATGTTCACAATGATACTCTTATGGGGGATACCAGATAATAGGAATTCTATACTGGCATCCAATCTAGGTGGGACCTTTTGTCATAACCAGATTACTATAACATGCCAGTCGCACAACAGCTACCCTGAAATTCCTGTGAAACTTAGTTACCTAAACGGGAACTATTATCGCAAAATGGGTACTCGGGCCCAAAAAACCCAAAAGTAAAAAGTGTTGATTCTGGATCACCATTTTTTTTAGAGCAAATTTTCAATATTTTTTAAAAACAACAGTAAAAAACAATAAAATCCTTTTTGTTTGGTGCAAAAAACACCTTGAAATCGAAAAGTGTTGAGGCTGGAATAACGTCTTTTTTTTCATGGTACATTTTCAACATTTTTTAATAATGATGTTAAAAATAAAATATCATGACTCTGCAAAACTTTAAATTTCCAACAATTTTCAAGGATGACATTAAAGATAAAATATCACGTCTTTGAAAAGCCTTAAAATTCCAACGTTTTTTAAGCATGATATTAAATTTAAAATATCACTTCTTAAAATTCCATTAATTTTCAAGCATGGTGCTAAGAAAAAAATACTTATAACTGTTTTCAACCATAGCATTAAATATAAAATATCACGACTTAGAAAAACATTAAAATCTTGACAATTTTTCAACCATGGAATTAAACCAAATATTATGACTACAAAACAATCTTAAGTTTTCAAAATATTTCAAACATGACATTATGGAAAAATTCTATGACAAAAAAAACTTTTAAAATGAACACCTGAATGAAAGATTTATTATACTAAGAGTAATTTTTTTAAATGCTAAATGTATAGCGATTTTAAAATCTTATCCTTAGACAACTGGATACGTTGCAAAAAAATTTGAAAAGCAACTATTAAATTGACATGCAGTGTAGGTGAGCTCAACCCATTTTAATGAAAACTTAAAAGACCAACCATCAGATTAACTCATTGTGGGGCAGACTTGATTCATTATAACGAAAAAAATAAAATCAACTATCAAATTGCACATAATGGGATCAGGTTGTTAGACAAGCATCGACACAGACCCTATATATATATATATATATATATATATATATATATATATATATATATCAGAAAGATACATAAGAAAACAAAAATTCAAATATTGAAAATAAAATAAAATAATAAGTATTAAAACATAAAAAAAATATGACAAAAAGTTCAAATATAAAAAATATATAGAAATGACATAAAAAAAACTATAAAATGCAAAAAAAATTAAGCATACCATCTAAAATTAAAATAAAAAATACAAAAGAGTAAAATAAAATAAAAACCAAATGAAAAAATAAAATAAAAATATATATATATATAAAATTTAAGAAAAAAACAAAAAAAACCATAAAAATGTAAAAAAAAAAAAAAATCAAAATTAACAAAAAAATTTAAATAAAAAACAAAAAGATAATATATATATATATATATATATATATATATATATATATATATATATATATATATATATATATATATATATATATAATTTAAGAAAAAAAATTAAGTTAAAAATAAAAATAAAAAATAAAAACCTCATTTAAAAAAATGGTTAAATAATAACCAAAAAACTAAAACATAAAGAAATTATAAAATAAAAAATCCACCCCCACCCCACCGCTGTCATCCCTACCTCACCCCTCCCCCTCCTCGTCCTGACCCCCCCTCGCTCCCACGCCACCCCACCCCTCCCTCGCTCCGCTCCTACCCATTCCTTCCCCCCTGCACCCGACCACCGCCCACCACTTCCCACCACACCCTTGCCCACCCCTTTCCTCCCCCTACCCCCTCCCCACTCGCCCTTCCCCACCCCCCCAGGCTCCCAGAGAGTGCCCAAAGGGTCGCAGGCTAATTCCCAGAATCGGCCTGCAGCCATTTGCCGCTGGCTGGGGTGTTGGGCGGGCGGGGAGGGGAGAGGACGAGGGAAGTGGTGGGCAAGGGTGGGAGGAGGGGGGAGGCAGGTGGTGGGTAGGGAGAGAGGGAGGGTGGGGTTCGGGTGGAGCGGGTAGGGGAGGGTTAGGGTGGAGTCTGGTGGGGTTAGGCGAGGAGGGAGGGGAAGCGACGTGGGGTGGGTTAGGGCAGAGAGGGAAGCAAAGGGATTTTTTTTTAATTTATATATTTTTTAATATTTTTCTTTTAATTTTAAAAAAAAATTATAATTAATTTTATTTTTTCTTTTAGTTTTTGATTTGTAGAATTTAAAATTAAAAAAAAAAATTCCTAAATTTTTATTTTATTTTATATTTTCTTTATTTAAATTATTTAATTTAAATATTTTTTAAATTTTTTAATTGATTTTTTCTAATTTTAATTTTTTTTCTTATTTTTTTTTTTTATTTTAATTTTTTTTGGTAATTATTTAAAAAATAAAATTAATGAGGTTTTTTTTTGTTTTTTTAACTTTAAAAAATGGTTTTAGATTTTTTATTTGGTTTAATTTATTTTTCTTTAATTTTTTTTCATTTTTTATTTATTTTTTGTTTTTTTCTCCGTTAATTTTTTTTTTTTTTTTTTATTTTTACAAGTTAATTTTGTTTTTTTTTTACATTTTATAGGGTTTTATTTATTTATTTATTTTTTGTCATGTTTTTTTTTTTAATGTTTTATTACCAACATGAAAATCAACAACATTTAAAAAAAATTATCCACACTTAATACATTAGAAAATTTAAAGTGTAAAAAGTAAGCGCTCTAAACAAAAATAGTTGATTCTCATCAACACTTTTCAAAATCAAGATGAAAATCACTAACAAAAAAAGAAATGTTCACACTTGATACATAAAAAAAATAAATTAAAGTGTCAAAATAAGCCCTCTAAAAAGATGTGTTGATGATGCATCAACACTTTTCAAAATCAGCATGAAAATCGCTAACATTTTAAAAAATTGTTCAAACTTGATACATAAAAAAATTTAAAGTGCCAAAAATATGCTCCAAAAAAAAAGGTGTATTCTGAATCACCATTTTTCAAAATCGAGTGATTTTTTGCTACCTGAAAAAACTAGTACTAGGTAATTTTCTCATTTGATCGGTAACTATGTTATAATTGGAGGGTTCTCTATTCTTGACCTCATTAGAGGATGCATTCCATCTTTTCTTTGCAGCCTAAAAGGCTTCTTCCTTGATTTCTTCAAAATATTCAAGGCCTGATCTAAGGGTATCTCTATGAATAGGATCTAGAGTAGACACAACTCCAGTTTGTTCCGCGAATTTCTTATGCTATATGAAAGTTCACAGGGACTTGCAGGCTCACCTCTAGCCCAGAGATCTAGTCCATTCTCTCTTTTCTGAAACACGATGTATGCTTTAGCCCACTTAATTTGATTTTTAGCAAAGGATATAAAAGCTTGGAACTGAACATCCCCAATGAAAGGACTAGGATTTCCATCCTTTTCATCCTCCAAAAAGAAATTATGTAAATATAATTCACACCAGAAATATTTTACATCCTCATTAGGTTCTCGAAAACACTTGACTAAATGAGTAATGGCACTAAATTCAAAAGGTTGGCTTGATCTCACAGCTTTAATTTCCAACAACAAGTAACGTTCAAGTAAAAATAGTGCATAGTTTTTGGCAAGGGATCTACAAGACAATGCATCTGAGTAAATAGAACAAATTTCTTTGATTTGCTCCAAAGCCTTTTGGAGCTGACCTTGTACTTTCTCTACCTTTTTCTGCTCTCCCCTAAGATCAGCATAAGTCTGATCTTCTATAACCGATAATGCATTGAATTTCTTTAAGAGTTCCTGGTATTCTTCCCTGGGCACGACTTTGCCTTGATATCGCTTTAAAATATGTTGAGACTTTACCAATTTTATGTTCAATTTTTTAATGGTGACATTGTTAATTAAAGGAGAATAAGAAGGTATAATTTCAGTTTGAGTATCTTCACTAAAATTCATTACTAAATCTATTTTAGTAGCTGCTTTAGTTGATGTCATAGTGAGATAGAAATCTGCTTGTGTTCCCACTGAGTTGGTATTTTAACTCTACTACATTTT
The DNA here is from genome assembly GCA_031772625.1 of Pinus tabuliformis. Classification (NCBI taxonomy): domain Eukaryota; kingdom Viridiplantae; phylum Streptophyta; class Pinopsida; order Pinales; family Pinaceae; genus Pinus; species Pinus tabuliformis. The sequence continues at coordinate 860,586,411 of CM062817.1, read as the reverse complement.
TCAATATTTGGAAGTCATAAGCAAGCCTGGCCATGTTGTTGTTGTTCAAAGTGGGATTGCATTTGTCATTATTCTCCTGCTCCTTCGCTTCGTTCACACTCCCATACTCCCCCCCCCCCCCCGCTAGCCCTGTTTTCCTTCAAAACTCAACATGAACCTATATTTCACCATAAACCTATATTTCCTTAAGCCCCGGGCACTTAACACATGAAACCATGCCCTTATAACCCTCTGCCACAATCGCAGCCGTCAATCGCACATTGCCCAATCCAACGGTTCCTGTCGCTCATAACTTGCCCGTTGGTTTTCCGCTGTCTAATCCTCTGCCGCGCGATCGGACGACATTCGCTGCTCCCGATGCCGTAAGCTGCCTGCGTGTTAACTCATGATATCGATGGTTTTCACCACGTCCCATCCGCCACGTGTCGACCGATTATTCACATTGTGCACCCACATACAAATACCGCCGCAACTCCATAAGTGGTAAGTGGAAACCACTTATCGTTGTCCTGCCTGTCCCCGCTCGTTAACCCCCACGTACTTTCGGCCCCTAATCACCATTGGATCTACCCACCCACGATCCAACAGCCCTCGTTCGTTCACCCCCATTTTCTCCTGATAGCCATTGCAAATCGACCTCCACCATCCATCTGCGCAATCCGATGGTCAGCCCTATTCCTCCATTCAGTGTGTCCACCTGCCATGAAGTCTTTACCACCTTTTACTAAGTTGTGCTTTCGAAGGAAAATGGCAGCCATCTATCAGTACCCGGCGCAGTTATTCTTCAACAACTACATTCAAGAGCATTATGGCCGAAGAGCAAGAATGACGTGCCTCGAGTGGTTAAACGTACTTATTGGTAATGGAGCCTATTTCATGTTATACTCCACCTATGCAGGAAGGACGACCAAGCAACTGAGAATATGAAATTAATTTATTGAAGCAGCAAATTGTATCAGAGACCCATATCAGAGAGTTAAGGTGGTTGGTTGTCCATTCTGACCCCTCCACGCATAGGATAGCAGAGCATTTTTTGTAAACAAACTCCATATATACCCAAAAACAAGATGTAATGAGGTTGATGTTTGTTGTTTTGATGTAAGGTTCAACTTCTGGAAACTATAGCTATTGTGATACCTGCAGCGCCTAGTCTTCATTTTCAGCTAATACAAGCTTCTTTTGTTGTTAATTGCTCACTTTCCACTTCTATTCTATTCCAGGTTGTGCCTGTTATGAATTTGTTCATGTGCTCTTGATGTTTAGCATTAGAGGGGCTATCATCCCACCTCTGTGTTAGAATCTAGTATGTATCATTGAATGTGTATGCAGGTTTCTATTATCTTGGTACCAGAGAGCTGTCATCCTATCTATGCATTAGGAAGTAGATTTACAGACCTTTCTACTGGTTGCAGCTGACCATCACATGGTCTTCTGCATCTGCTGGTGTGGTCAGTCTTCTCCATGTTCACCTAATCCTCATACTGGGGGTAATTGGTGGTCTAAAGCCTTGTAGTCTGGGGGTGCTCACCCATGTCTGGGGTTAAGCATAGTAGAAGTGGTTATCTGGCTTGAATATGCATCATTCCTTCCACTCATGCACCTATTTCCAACATTTTAGTTGAGTTTGTAATGTTCCCGAGCATCTTTGAGATACAACCTAGGAGAGTTTCTTGGGGTGATAACATTAATTGGCGCCATTGTCGAGGAGAGGAGATTGAGGCTCTGCTTCCCTGGGGGAATGACACAGTTCCAAGCTTTGATGATAGACAAGGTTTGGACACATATTATGGTTGTAATCATCTATCTGGCGAATCGATTGGAGGAAGACCAACCTTTGGTGACTCCACATTTGCAGTTATGGCTCAGTTTGTGAGGCATACTCGAAGAAATCCTCAGAAATCACCAGCTAAACCAGTGCCTAACCCTAAGAAGATTGTTAAACCAAGGAAAACATCACAGAAATGAGCATCAAGATCAGGTAAGCCTAAGAAAACTTATGCATCTCTGAAAGATAAGGTTATAGCTGAGAATATACAGTTTGAAGATTTAGAGCCCAGCACTATTAGTAAAGAAATTCTTTTACGGATTAATAGAGCTCCTTATCCATCTAGTTCCCCTTTGAATCTCAGTCCAAAGAAGGTTTCCCATATAGTCCATATCATCCCTTCTTCTCTGTCATCCATTTCATTGTTTCATACTGCTCAATCTTCCAGTGTCCTTACACATACCCTAGTCATGGCAGGACAGCAAGCACCTAGGAGGATAGAAAGAATTGTTGCTGCTAGATATGGACCTTTGGTCTTGCCTGTTCCTTTGAATCCTATGCCTGTGGGAGAATATCATAAATATATGTCCAAGTTTACTGGCACAGAGGGAGTAACAGCTGAAGAACACCTTGAGGCTTTTTATAGTTATGCTGACAACTTAGATATAAGTGAAAATGATGTGTGGATGAGAGTTTTTGTCCAGAGCCTTGATGGAGAGGCCAGAAAGTGGTTCAGAGAACTAGCCCCTAGATCTATTGATGATATTGAAGCCTTAGATGATGCATTTTTGAAGCACTGGGGAGATAGAAAAGATTTGCTATATTATCATACTGAGTTTGGTAACCTGAGGAGGAAAAATGGGGAATACTTGCATGATTTTAATAAAAGATTCAATCGTATGTATAGTAAGATACCAGCTAAGGTAAAGCCTACCCCCACCTCTGCCAAAGTTACTTATGCCAATGCTTTTGACTCTGATTTCTGCCTGTTGTTGAAAGAAAGAATATGTGCCACTCTAGCTGACATGCAGGTTGCAACACTAGAGGTGGAATCCAATATTATGACTGCAGAAAAGCTAAAAAGTCATGCTGACAGAAGAAGGTAGAGAAGTGAGGCTTCTTCTTCCTCTGCCTCATCTTCAGGACCAAAATTGGACAAAATGACTAAAATGATAGAGTCATTGGCTGCTAAAATATCTAAGCTGAAGGTTGAGCAGAATTCAGGAAAGATAAGGCAGCATAACACATTTGCTCCAAGAAATCCAAATCCATTCAGAAGAGCAAATGAACAATTGCAAATAATTCATAGGGGTAAAGAAACAAATGAAGAACAGAACGTTAAAGCTCCTTTTCAAAATGTAGTCATGGAGGAGGAATAGTTTGAAGATGAGGATGAAATTCATTGCATGGAAGATAAAGGCAGTGCTGACTTTTTGACATTGGTTGGGTATGAAGAATCACTGTTGCAGGACCAAATAAGTCAAGAATGGGACAGAGAAGCTTTTCTGCAGACTGGTGAACAACAAAGATATAATCTGAGGTCAAATGCAAAAAATTTCAAGGAGAATCCTACCCAAAGAGTTGTTGTCCAAATAGAATCACAAAATATCAGACAGAGGAGACTAGCAGCTGATCCAGTCATCCTCAAAGCTCCAATTCAAGAGGTAAGACGTTCTGATAAGTTACCTTCCTCTTTCAGATTTGAGTCAGAAGTTCAGAAGTTAAAAATATATGTGCCTCTGGTAGAGTTGGTAAAGAGTGAAGTATTTAGAAGGCCTATCCTTGAAGCTCTTGAGCTGGGAACCACACAAAACTCCATTGAATCTGCCAATTTGCAAGATGGCAAGCCTGCAGTTGCGCTTAGCCCCATGATTGAACCTGCTGATAATAATTCTCCATATTTTTATGTCTCAACCATTCATGACAAAATCCTCCACAATTGCCTGCTATATATAGGGGCTAGCCACAATTTGATGCCTAAAGCTGTCATGGACAAGTTAGGCCTTGATATCACTAGACCATATCATGACTTATTCTCTTTTGATTCAAGGAAAGTGAAATGTCTGGGATTGATCAAAGACCTGGCCATTACCTTAACTCAGCTGCCCATGAAGAGTATGATGATGGATATTGTGGTAGCATATGTCCCTCCCAAGTTTGGCATGCTGTTGTCTAGGGGCTAGATTAAGAGACTTGGTGGGACATTACAGAAAGATCTATCTTATGCCACTGTCCCAGTTTTTGGAGGAGAAAGCAGGAGGTTGTACAGAGAAGCACAACTGGCATACATTATCAGTGATGAGAAGAATCTTACTAATCATCCCATATATGCTGTGGACACTGATTTTGGAGCATGTATCCTCCAAATAGAAGAATCCGAGAAGGCCTCATTATAGCTCAAGAAACCAATTGTTCAAGCTAAAGAAGAGTGAGGAAGTCAAGTTTGGGAGATGTTCTTTGATGGAGCATGTTCCAGGGAGACTGCAGGAGCAGGGGTGGTGCTGATATCTCTAGAAAAAAAAAAGCACACAACTATCTTTCAAGCTGGCTTTCCAAGTCACAAACAACATAGCAGAGTATGAGGCTCTCATATTGGGCCTTAACGCAATAAAAGACAAATGAATCAAGAACATAAAGGTGTTTGGAGATGCTGATTTGATCATTCAGCAAGTAAATAAAACTTTTCAGGCAAAGCACCCAAGGCTGAAACCATACAGAGATGAGGTATGGAGGCTCAAAGATTCCTTTGATTATTTCTGTATTTCATTTATCCCTATAGCCAAAAGTCAGCTTGTTGATTCCCTTGTTGTGTCTGCTAGCATGTTTATTCCTCTCATGCCTCCCAGACTAGTATATGAAGTCCAAATGAAGTATAGGCTATCCTTGCCCGATAATGTCCAGCATTGGAAAGTCTTTGAAGATGATTAAGAAATAAATAGGTTTCTGCAAGTCATTGATGAGTTTTCTGAAATGTAAATTGACCAAGAAAATGAAGCCTTGGAAGAAAGCCCCAAATCACAGCTTAGAAATAAAATTGGCAAAGATAGCATTGTCCAGCTTCCCAGCAATCATATTCCTAAGGGTTTAATTCCTCTAGAAAGACTATTTGACCAAAACGATGTACCTTACAAGGCTGCCCAAAAATAAGACCAATCTGCAGTCTGTAAGCATAATCTAGGGAGTACAGGTCAGCTTAGATACATAAATCTGTCTTCCCATCTGTCTGCTGACCAAAGTTCTGAATACTGCAATTAAATGAAGAAATTTGCTAATGTCTTTGCTTGGGAGTATAGTGACTTGAAAACCTATGATAAAAAGATTATTTAGCATAAAATACCTTTGGAGAGAGACGCCATACCTTTCAAGCAGAAGCTGAGACCAATAAATTCTATTCTCCTCCCTATGATTGAAAAAGAAATTAAAAAGTTGCTCGCTGCCAAAATCATAGTCCCTCTCAGATATTCAAAATGGGTAGCCAATTTGGTAGTGGTGAGAAAGAAAAGTGGAGAAATCAGACTATGTGTTGATTTCAGAAACCTAAACAAATGCTCTAAGAAAGACAAATATCCTCTACCCAAGATGGAGCATTTGCAACAAAAAGTCTCAGGAGCCAAAGTAATGTCTTTGCTAGATAGATTTTCAGGCTTTAATCAAATTGTTGTACATCCAGATGACCAAGAGAAGACTGCATTCATCACTCCTTGGGGCACTTTTATGTATGCCAAAATGCCTTTTGGATTGATGAATGCTGGAGCTACCTTTCAGAGAGCTATGGATATCGCATTCGTGGGAGAGAAGAATAAGTTTGTCCTTATCTACCTTGATGACATAAAAATATACTCCAGCAGCCATCAAAACCATTTGCAACATTTGAAAAAAGTGTTCCTGAAGTGCAGAAGGTTTGGGATTTCAGTCAATCCTAAGAAATCACAATTTGCTTTAGAAGAAGGCAAGTTGTTGGGGCATATTGTTTTGGCTGCAGGTGTCCGAATTGACCCAGAAAGAGTAAAAGCAATACAGACCCTGTCTTTCCCGAGATCAAAGAAGGATATTCAGTCCTTTCTGGGAAAGATTAATTTTGTGAGGAGGTTTATACCAAATTTTGTAGAATTAGTGAAGCATATTACCTCCATGTTGAAGAAGGGGTCAAAGATCAAATGGAATGATATAGCAAGAGGATCTTTTGAGTCCATCAAGAAAGCTACTATGGAGGCTACCACTTTAATAAGTCCAGATTACAGCAAGGAGTTTCATGTATTTTCATTTCCCTCTGAAGACACCATTGCAGCAATATTATTGCAAGCATATGAAGAAGTTTCAGAGCATCCAGTGGCATTTTTCAGAAAACATTTAAGGGATGTTGAACTGAGGTATGACATTATTGAAAAACAAGCATATGCTCTTATGAAATCCTTGAAAGCTTTCAGAGTTTACATTCTGCATTCCAAGATAATTGCATATGTACCCTCTGCTGCAATAAAAGATGTCTTAACACAACTTGATGCTGATGGAATAAGGGCTAAATGGATTGAAAAGATGATTGAATTTAACATAGAACTGAAGCCCACTAAGCTGGTCAGAGGTCAGGGTCTTGCCCAGTTATTGGCTGAAGAAAATTGCAGATCATTGGACATTGATTTCCTAGGCACAATTGCAGAAATTGATCAGACAGATAAAGAAGAGGAAGCAGTGGAACTAGAGAGAAAGCAGTCAGTGGCCAAAAATCTAGCTTCTTGTGATTGGTATTCTGCAATAGTTAAATTCTTGCTAAAGCTAGAAATCCCTCCAAGCTTAAGCACAAGTCAAGCCAAAACTATAAATCTTAGGGCGGCTAAATATTGCATTAAGGAAAATCTGCTCTACTGGAGGGATCCATCTCGAATGCTTTTGATGTGCCTGGACAAAGAATAATCAATGGAAGTTATGCAGCAGTTTCATTCCAGCATGTGTGGAGGGCACCATTACTGGAAAACCACTTCCCATAAGATCCTCAGAGCTGGGTACTATTGTCCCACTTTATTTTCTGATGTATTTTCATTTGTTAAATCTTGTGACAGGTGCTAAAGATTTGAAGGAAAGCAGCAGTTGAAGTCCCTGCCCTTAAAACTAATACATGCAAAAGGACATTTTCAACAGTGGGGCTTGGATTTTATTGGAGAGATCAATCCACATTCTAGTGGCCAACACAGATGGATATTAGTAGCCACTGATTATTTTACTAAGTGGATTGAAGCAATTCCTACTAGGAAGGCTAATCATAATGTGATCATCAAGTTTTTAACAGAAAATATCTTTACCAGATTTGGTTTTCCACATAAATTAGTCACAGATAATGCAGCAACCTTCAAGGCAAAAGAATTGGTGGAAATGTGTGATTCAATGGGTATTAAGTTGGTTCATTCCACCTCATATTATCCTCAAGGAAATGGTCTAGCAGAATCCTCTAATAAAAGCCTGATAAGGATAATTAAGAAGCTGTTAGAAGACAATAAAAAGAACTGGGATTCTAAGCTCAAGTATGCACTATGGGCTGACAGAGTGACCATTAAGAAATCCACAGGGAGTTCCACTTTCAAGCTGGTATATGGCACTGAGGCTATATTCCCAATTCAATTAACTCTCCCTATGGCAAAATTCCTTCAAGAAGAGTAGAATGAGGAAGAAGACATGGCAAAAAGGATCACTGATTTAGCAGAGGTACACCAAATCAGAGAACAACTAGTTGAAAAGGCTGTAGAACATCAAAAAAAGATCAAGAATGCTTTTGTAGGAAGACAAAGACAGATAATTTTCAGGAAGGAGACTTGGTGCTGAAGTGGGATGCCCTTAAAGAAAAGAAAGGCAACCATGGGAAGTTTGATGCTTTCTGGATAGGCCCTTTTATTATTTCACAGATTCAAGGGAACAATACCTTCATACTAAAAATTATGGGAGGAGAACCAATTTTTGATGGCCCAGTTAATGGGCGTTTTCTAAAAATTTATGTGATTTAAGCTCTTGGGCCTTAAAAGTTATAAATATTTTGTTTTATCAGTTTTATGTAGGATTAGTCGAACTCCATGCCCAATGGAACACTAGGAATTTTGGCTAACTTGTTTTCATCAGAAAGGCAATGGTCTGCAGGTTCTTGAGACCTCACAGGGAGGATCTCATCCCTAGAAGGAGCCAGTGTTAGCTCTACTACATTTTTCAATATTTTGAAGTCATAAGCAAGCTTCGTCGTGTTGCTGCTGTTTAAAGTGGGATCGCATTTGTCATTATTCTCCTACTCCTTCACTTCGTTCACACTCCCATACTCCACCCCCCCCTCGCTAGCCCTTTTTTACTTCAAAACTCAGCATCGACCTACAGTTCACCATAATCTTGTATTTCCTTAAGCCCTGAGTGCTTAACACACTAAACCGCGCCCATATAACCCTCCGTCGCAATCGCAGCCATCGATCACACATTGCCCAATCCAACGGTTCCCGTTGCTCATAACTTGCCCATTGGTTTTCCCGCCGTCTAATCCTCTGGCGTGCAATCGGACGTCATTCGCTCCTCCCGATGCCATAAGCTGCCTACGCGTTAACTCGCGATATCGGCAGTTTTCACCACATCCCATCCACCACGTGTTGGCCGATTATTCGCATCGTGCACCCGCGTATGAATACCGCTGCAGCTCCATAAACAGTGCGGGGAAACCACTTACTGCTGTCCCGCCTGTCCCCACTCGTTAACCCCCATGTACTTTCGACCCTTGATCACCGTTTGATCTGCCCGCCTGCGATCGAATGACCCTCGTTCGTTCACTCCCATTTTCTCCTGATATCCACTGCAAATCGATCTCCACCGTCCATCTGCGCAATCTGACAGTCAACCCTGTTCCTCCATTCAGTGTGTCCACCCGCAATGAAGTCTCTGCCACCTTTGACTGAGCTATGCTTCCGAAGGACAATGGCAGCCGTCTACCAGTACCCGACACAATTATTCTTCAACCATTGCATTCAAGAGCATTATGACTAAAGAGCAAGAAGTACGTGCCTCAAGCGGTTAAACATACTTATCAGTAATGAAACCTGTTTCATATTATACTCCACCTGTGCAGGAAGGACAACCGAGCAACAAAGAATGTCAAATTAATTTATTGAAGCAGTAGATTGTATCAGAGACCCATATTAGAGAGTTAAGGTGGTTGGTGGTCCATTATGACCCCTCCACGCATAGGATAGCAGAGCATTTTTTGTAAACAAACTCCATATATACCCAAAAACAAGATGTAATGAGGTTGATGTTTGTTGTTTTGATGTAAGGTTCAACTTCTGGACACTCTAGCTATTGTGATACCTGCAGCGTCTGGTCTTCATTTTCAGCTAATACAAGCTTCTTTTGTTGTTAATTGCTCACTTTCCACTTCTATTCTATTCCAGGTTGTGCCTGTTATGAATTTGTTCATGTGCTCTTGATGTTTAGCATTAGAGGGGCTATCATCCCACCTCTGTGTTAGAATCTAGTATGTATCATTGAATGTGTATGCAGGTTTCTATTATCTTGGTACCAGAGAGCTGTCATCCTATCTATGCATTAGGAAGTAGATTTACAGACCTTTCTACTGGTTGCAGTCGACCATCACATGGTCTTCTGCATCTGCTGGTGTGGTCAGTCTTCTCCATGTTCACCTAATCCTCATACTGGGGGTAATTGGTGGTCTAAAGCCTTGTAGTCTGGGGGTGTTCACCCATGTCTGGGGTTAAGCATAGTAGAAGTGGTTATCTGGCTTGAATATGCATCATTCCTTCCACTCATCCACCTATTTCCAACATTTTAGTTGAGTTTGTAATGTTCCCAAGCATCTCTGAGATACAACCTAGGAGAGTTTCTTGGGGTGATAATAGGTACAAATTTCCTCAATCTGAGTTTTAGAAAAATTGAGAATTTTTTCACTCGAAATCTCAATTGTCTTGACTTCTATCTTCTTCTTATAGGTCCTTCTGGAATCCTTTAACCATCTCTTGAGTTCTTTTTATCATTCTCAGTTTCTTATTTTCCTATTTTAACATATTTACCCTATGATTGTTTCTTTCCTTTATCTCTTCAATAGATTTTTCAACAGACAGAGAGGGGATAGGAATGATATTTCCATCAACAGGAGAAGTTTCAAAATATTCAGGATATTGATCAAGTGAAATTGTATCCCCTGAGTCACCTTTTGACTTCTCGTGTTCTGGAGATAACAAAATAGTTTTTCCAATAGAATAATTTGGTTCCTTCACTGTTTCAATAGATTCCTGCATGCTTCTAGTATTTTTCGAAAGTGGTAATACTTTTGTATCATGAGAGTTATGGTTGGAGGTTGAAGGAGTAGGGGTATGAGTTCATTCCAGTTGGTTTTCAAAACAACCCACGTCTTCTATAAATAGAGTCCCCATATTTTCTAGAACTCGAGTTATTTCTTCCTCATAATCTTGAGGGAAATCTCCCTGTTGTTCTGCAAGGGATCCTTGAGATGATCTTGTCTCCACTACATGCTCAGTAAAACTTCTAGGCCGGTTTAATCGGTCATGCCTTCTACATTTGACAAAGAGAGATGCCAAAATAGAGGCTACTCTTTTCTGGCCCCTCTTCAAGTTTTTCACTACGGAGGTCTAATTTTCTTCTTCTAATTCAACATTTCCCAATTCAGGCTAGGCAATTTTTGTTTCAGGCTGCTCATTTTCTATTTTAGGCTATTCATTTCCTGTTTTAGGTATCTCTTCTAAATATGATGGTTCATTAGGCCTTATGAAATTATCCCATGTTAGTTGTAACTTGGTCAATTCTCTAATGACTATTAATGTGATCAGACCATGATGACTCACTATAGCATTGGGGTTTTTAGATTTACTTATTATACTAGCAACATCATGAAAAAGAAAGTTTAGGAAGAAAGGGACATTTATTACTCTTTTCATATTTAGAGCTGCTAGCAATTTACGATTTTGAGGTCTTAGCACATAATGGCGCCCATCGCATGTGATATACCTCTAAATTACTTCAGCTAATTTCTGCCATGGCTCGCTGAGTGAAGCAGGGTGAACACCCTTACCTTTCTGGACCAATTCCTCACCAGGGTATGAAAATAAATCCACAACATCTTGAAATCCAGTGTGTTTATCTACCCAATTTACCCCTTCTGTGGGAAGACCAGTGACCTTTGCCAATATTATTTTAGTAACTGGTATTTTCCTGCCTTGGATTGTTGTGCCTTCATTGCTTAAGTTCTGTAGAAATTCCAAGGCGACACCATCGTCGAACCCCTCTGATCGAGAAAAGTATTGCACCCATCCTACCTATTCTAGGATCCTATGGGCTTCCTCAGTAATCCGCAATAGAGTGGGTTTGCTACGAATAGATTTTCTGCCCATGCTTTCTCATTCATGAAACAACTACAGTGCATGCATGCAAAGCTATTGAACCATAAGTCTTTTTATAAGCAACATATATTATGTCAAAATCAGGTTTATGTTTGAAGAGAACTATCATATTTATTATAAGGTTTTACTCACTGTACCCCATAAAATCATACATGTGATATTTCCTACCTCCTCCAATAGGAGAAAGGTCAACCATGACCTTTTAAAAGTGTGGAAAATCAGATCTATATAGAGGTATTTAGTGAATTGTAATGGGAGAGAGTCAGATTGTATGCATCCATATGGAGGATAATAAAAGACAGTAAAAGTGTGGCATGATAATGGTTAAAAATCATCGTGATATTTCAAGCATACAAGATATGTATATCATGGGGAAAAGAGAAAAAAATTCCTTTCGGAGAATAATAAGTAACGAAATATGGAAAAATACCTTCAGAATTAATAATGCTTATTACAGATATTCAGAAAATTATGATTTGTTCATGTGATATAAATGTGTCACCTTTAGTAGTTTTAGAGAAAACTATGCATGCTAGTAGTGGTGATCTCCCCCCCCCCTTTTTTTAAAGAAAAGGAAGTCTTAATGAAATAATAAAGATATGGCAATTCAAGTTAAATTTCAATACCACAGGCAGAGCCACTACTACTAGCAAGCGCACATAACCTCAATAGGGTTTCCTTTTAACCCTTAGATGAGCTAGTATCCTTAACATATAACTATTTAAATGATTCTTCTCAGAAAGGCCATTGTTCTGGCATGATAGCCAGATAACAACAATGCCACTCACCAAATCATAACAAAGTAAACAAGTCAAGTCATGATGAGACCTCTTGTCCTTTGACACTAGTGTCAAAGGCCATTGCCCTGGTTTGGTAGCCATAATGGGAATGTCACTTATGTTAATCTCCTATGGTTGTGGTAGGCTGGCTAGTGATGAGGCCCCCTCTCCTTTTGAGAAAAGTTAACTTGGGTACATTTCCATAATTTTGTTACTTTTTCCTTTTATTATTTTTAATCATTAAGGGAGGCTTGTCAACTCCCTAAGAGTTAGGGATGGTGTGAGAAGTAAAAAAAATGCCAGATAAGATATGTCTTAGTCATTTTATTATTTTTTTGAAGAAAATCACCATTTGAGCAAATAAGAAAGAGAAAACCAGTATGGTGGTTATAAATCATGAACAATTTATGATATTTCCATCAAAATTCAGATATAGAGAAAATATATAAATTGATAGGATGTGCCATATGAAAAAAAAGAGATATTATCCAAAGGGTAAGGAAGAATATTCTATATTTATCACCATGATAAACTAAAGATTAATACTTTTAAAATTCACACAAGGTTCATAACCAAAAGGATAGTCGGGCATACAGAGGACAACAATCAGCTCAAAGAAACAACAGATGGGCTGTAAAGAACAACAACCGTCATAAAGGGAAAAAAATTTCTCTTTTAAGGTGAACGATAGTTGACAACAAATGTCACTTTGAAATGAGTAGCAATTGTAACAAAGGGGACAACAATTGTTGAAATGAACAACAGTTGTAACGAAGGGAACAACAATTGTTTCTTTGAAATGAACAACAGTTGTAACGAAGGGAACAACAATTGTTTCTTTGAAATGAACAACAATTGTAACGAAGGGAACAACAATTGTTTCTTTGAAATGAATAGTAGTTGTAACGAAAGGAACAACAATTGTACTATAAAGAGACAACAACTAAGTTGTAAGGAACAACAATTGTGCCAAAATTCCAGCATGTCGAAAGAAAAGAAAGAAAGAAAGAGAAAAACTTAACCAAATTTCAAAGAAAAGTATATACATTATGTACAACATGGAAAAAAAATAGATTTCACAAAGATGGAGTTGTTGGGTTACCACCCCAAGCAGCTATAATTTGAAAAGTAGGATCACTACTTACCTCTTGATAAAAAGACTCCTTTGTGAGCGGCTGATGATATAGGCATAGATGATGTCTATTCACTAGAAAATGAGTACCAGACCTATCGATGGTGATTAAATTTATGGTACCATTATCATGTACTTCTTGGACTTCATAAGGTCTGAGCCACCTTGTTTTCAATTTCTCAAGAAAGTCCTAGAATCTGGAATCATACAGAAGTGCCTAGTCACCTTTATGAAACGATTTATTTTTAATAAGCCTATTGTGCCACTTATCCCTCTGTTGCTGAATAATAGTTGTGCATTGGAAAGAAAATAGGCATGCTTCATCTAATTCATTAAGTTATTGTAGGTGTTGCATTTGTGCTTCTGTAAAATCTAGTCCAATCTCATGGGATATTTTAAGAGTCTTTATCTCAAATTCTATTGGAAAAATTGGTTCTTTACCGAAGACAAGATGATAAGGGGAGTAACCGAAAGTATTGTGCCATGTTGTTTGATAGTCCCACAAGGCTTCTAAAAGCTTGGCCACCCAGTTCTGATGATTTGTCGGGACTATTTTAGTCAAAATTCTTCCAAAAATTTGTTAGTGCTCTCCACTTGTCCATTTGCCCATGGGTGATATGGAAAATTAATTCTATGTTTGACGATAATTTCGTAGAGTGGCTGAAATTTTATGTCCTGTGAATTGCATTCCTCCATCTGTTATTACCTCTCTTGGTAATCCATATCGCACAAATAGTTCAAAGAGAAAATTAATCATTACTTCCTATGTGGCACTCAACAAAGCTACCACTTCTACCCATTTAGTCACATAATCTATGGAAACTAGTATATAAACTTTTTGATTTGATGGCAGATTAAAGGGGCCAACAAAGTCCAGTGCCCATCTTTCAAAAGGTTCCACCACCAATTGTGGTTGCAAGGGAATCTGATCCGCTTGGCCAAGACAGACCATCCTTAGACAACTATCACAAGCTTGAACATATTTCTTTGCATCCTTGAATATTGTGGGTCAGTAATAGCCCATCTGAAGAACTTTATGTCCAGTTATACGATCCGCAAAGTGTCTGTCGCAGGGTTCGTCATATTTTATGATGCACCTACGAATTTGAAAGTTGGATCCTGTGTGAAAAAGATACACGCTAATCCAGGAGAAACGTGCACTGCGCTAGATAATCAGTTTCCTTTCCCTTTCTGATAGGTGTGCTGGCAATTTTCCAACTGCTAAATAATTTGCCACATCTCCATACCAGAGTGTTTTGATTGTCACAACGAATAAATTTTCATCTTGGAGCTGGTCATCTTCTAATAGAGGATCATTTGTTTTGGGTACCCGAGACAAGAAATCCACAATAGGGCTCTCTTTTCCTGGCCGATCTTTGATGGTGATATCAAAACCCTGTAATAAAAATAGCCATTGAGTTACTCGTCCATTAGTAATTTTTTTATTAGACAAATATCTAATAGAAGAGTGATCAATATACACAAAAACGATATATCCTTCTATATAATGTCAAAATTTATTGATACAATATATAACAGCCAAAAATTCTCTCTGTCCCTGTATAATTTAATTCAGTAGAAATACGTTTTTTTCTAATGTAATAAATAGCATAGGGTTTCATGTCCTCTTCTTGTCCAAGAATAGATCTTGTGGCTATATCCGATGCATCTGAGGAGATGTGGAAAGGTAAGTGCCAGTTTGGTCCTCTTAATAATGGTGTTGTTGAAACCAGTTTCTTGAGATCTGCAAAAGCAATATCACATTTGTCAAACCATTCAAATTCAACATTATCTGTTTAAGTATATAAACGTGCAGTTATTTTTTAAAAGTGTTCTATAAATCTACAATAATACCCCGCATATCCAAGGAAACTACGTACCTCAATTTGTGTACGGGGTCTAGATAGTTTAAGGATTACCTCTATTTTTTTGGGGTCTACCTGAATTCCAAGCGTAAAAATATAGTGTCCCAAAACCACACCTTCAATCATCATCATGTGGCATTTTTCATGGCTTAAACATAACCTGGTAGCAATACATCATTCAAGCACTTTTTCCATATTCTTTAAAGCTTGATCAAAATCATCACCATATGGGGTAAAATTGTCCATATATAATTCAAGTCATTCATTAATTAGATCAGAAAAAATACTCTAAATTTCTCTCTCAAACATAGCTGGAGAGTTGCATAATCCAAAAGGTAAAACATTGTATGTGAACATACCCAAGGGGCAGGTGAATATAGTTTTATCTTGATCTTCCGAAGCAATCTGAATTTGATTATAGCTATTGAAGCCATCCAGGAAGGACAAAAACTTCTTCCCTGATAAAGTGTCGAGGACTTGGTCTATGAAAGGAAGGGGAAGGAAGTCCTTCTGAGTAGCCTTATTAAGTTCTCTGTAGTCTACAAAAATTCACCATTTTCCATTTTCCTTAGGGATGACTATCAACCCCGAAGAACCACTCATTATCTGAGATGGGATATATAAAGTTTACATCCAACAGTTTTTGTAGTTCTTGTTTCACAATATCCCTGAGGTGTGGGTTTAACCTCCTTTGGGGCTGCCGAATGGCACGGGCATATTTCTCAATATATATGTGATGAGTACACAATTATGGATCGATGCCTTTCATATATGAGTATTCCCAGGCAAAAGCTCTTTTATATTTTTGAAGGATCTGGATTAGTTTTTGTTATTGCTGATTATCTAGATTAATATGGATATTGATGGTTTTTCCGGGTTGAATCTCAATTGGCCTACCCTTATGAACAACATTCGTGGGAATATGCTGATCAAATGAATCTTCCAAGGGATATCCTTGTGACTCATTATCAAGTATAGGTTTTAGCATTTGGCATGTTGGATTATTTACGACAACTGGTTTATTGATGAAGCTACTAACTACATTATCTTTTATTTGATCTTTAAGTCCAAGATCTTATTCTAATGTAAGAGGAGAGCATATATTTTCTTCCAAATATCTAGGTGGGTGTAACTGAGGGTTTGTAATAGGTAGACTTAGTTTAACTAGGGGATACAAAATAAGATTTTTCACTGCATTTCCCTTAGTGATTGTCATGCTACCTGCATGACATCCTATGTATGCATCTCTCATTGCTAACCATGGCTGGCCTAATATCAAAGGATGCCCGTCCAACCTACTTCTTGGGTTAATGACCAAGAAATGCACAGGATAGCCCCAAGAATCGACAAAGACGGTTATATCTTGTAGATTACCTTCAGGCTTAACCACCGATCTGTCAGCGAGTTATAATAGAGTTGAGGTTGGTTCTAAGGCCGTGATTCCCAAAATATTAAAAGTTTCTACACTCATAATATTAATAGTTGCTCCAAGACCTACCAATGTGTTTAGAAAGGTACAAACTTGTATCTAAATAGTTACTACAGGGTTTCCTAGGTCTTCATACTTGATTGGTACTTTTTTTCCTAAGATAAGGTCAGATAGAGTTCCTACTACGTGAACAATTGGTGGATTTTTTAATTTCCTTCCAGGCTTCTCTCATCATAATTCTTTGATTGTCTTTTCGTAGATTAGGATACTTTGCATGGCCTAGAGGAGTGGAATTTTTATACAAAAGTTTTTTGATTCCCCTACAATATCGAAATTGGGATAAATGGTTGGTTTAGATTTTGTAAGTCTTTCAGGGAATGGGGGAGAAGAAATTACAATTTTATTAGAATTTTTTCATTCGACTGCGTCTCCTCCCTGCTCTGTTTCTGAAGTAATCACAGTCGACAGATATATTACAATTTGTTTTTCTTTATCATTTTCCTATTTTTGCTGAATTCTACTTTCTTCAGGAGTAATGACAGGCCATGAACTTAATCGGAACTCACTACATTCTATAGGATTTGTTTCATAGTCTAGATTCTCAACAATTTTCACATACTGGACTCGTCTATAGTTAGGATTTGGATTTGGTTGAGCTACAAATTGGGAGCGTATCATAGGTTGAGGGTTCTGATGCAAATAGAATGGAGCTTGTAGTGTGGACTAAGATTGAGAAACTGGCCCCACAAGTGTATTAGTCAATCCCATAGGGCGCTGCCAATTTTGAGGGCAAATTGGATTTTGGGCAGATGTATTAGTCCACTATGAAGGATAGGGATTATTAGTTGGATTCTTCAAAAATGGGGTAGAATATTATGATATTAGCCAGCCAAGTCCAGAAAACAATTAGTTTGGCTAGGACAATGTGGGATATTGTTGGGATTTCGAGACACTATTAAAAGATGGTCGCCCTTGCCATGTGATCCCATGATTCTGTTGTTGATTATACATGTCTAACTCATATCCAGTGGCCATTGCCTTTGACTGTGTTTCTTTCGACAACGTGAACAGAATATGGCTAGTGATTGGTTTGCTTCAGCCTATCTTTGTTTGGCCTACAAAACATCTAACTGTGTAGTCAATGTGCCCAAAATGTTAGTCTTGAAATCTTCTAGGAGGTTACTGATTGTTGTTCAAGTCACACTCCCACCAGGAGATTTGCTACTTCTAGTGATGGGATCTTGTCCTCCTGATCTAGTTCATGTGCTACCACGTGAGCACTTGATACACAATTGAACAATATCATCATATCCTTCTTGATAGATATCACCTTTTCCCATTAAATTCAGTGTTTCTACCCATTCATCTTTCATTCGTTTTATCAAAGTAGCTTTTAATACTTATTTTGGCAACGTAGCATAGGGTGATATTTGTAGATTATACTGAAACCTTTCTACGTGTTCTTATAAGGTTTCAATATCTCTTGCAGTCATTTTAAAATCTTCATCTTTTAGATCCCAAGTTCGACAGTAGTCCTAGTATTTAGTGAGAAAAGAGTTTTTCATGTCATCCCAAGAATTTATGGTACCCATACCTAAGCCCATAAACAATCATAAGGGTGCTCCCTTTAAGGTAGAAGGGAACAACTTCAATTTTTTAGGGTCACTAGAATAGTCATATCCCCTGCACAGAATGTCGAATTCAAATAGGAAAGCATCTGGATCTTCTGAGGTCATCCCATGAATAGTCAGAATTCTTTGTAACCAGATATCCTTCATTGGGGCATTGGCCACTGGATCGACTATAAGATACTCCAAAGTCAAGTTCTAGCCCTTAGGTGGTTGATTTTCCATCTGATTGAAGATATGCCAATAATCTTTAGGGATCTCTTACTCAGGAGGTTTTATTTGGGCAAAAGGATTACTCGGTTGCTAAGGGAGTTTTAGTGCACTACTTAAGTCTAGGATTTCAGGTACTCATTTTTTAGTCAAAACCATAGGGAATGCAGATTTTAAGTCTGCCTCAGCAACTCCACTAGTCTCTCCATCTCCTTCCTTTAGATTACAAGAATTTCCCTCTTGTGAATGACTAGAGTGTGGGGCATTTTTTCTTTTTAAGCTTTGCTCAGAGCCTTCAGTTTTACTGTGAATCTCAATGTAAGCTACAGTTGGTGACTCTGCTGCTTGAGGGATCAATGAAGAGACCTTTCCAGATGTTGTTCAGGGTCCTACTGACACTTGAGATTCTGCTTTTCTAATGATCTTGTCTATAAAAGTAGTTCTCCCAAGGGCCACTAGACCCTGGGTTTTTGTGGTTTTTGGTAATGGTTTATGTTCTACTTGTACCTTTTTTCTCCTAGTCATGCACAACTACATAACATCTGCATATCAACTGAAAGTGGGCACTAAGCACAAGATTTCTTTTGTTGCGTGTGTAGGTTCTTACCTCCCATCTTCAATACCCAGGTCTCTCAGCGATACAACCTATTTTTATCTTGACAACCTCCCCGGTAACGGCGCCAAAATGTTGGGTAACTAAGATGACTTCTAAAAATCAATATTAATCCTACATTGATTCTATCAACCTGGGATTCCTCTTTTATTTCAAGGATGTCGGCACAGTATGTGCAAGATAAAATCCTAGAGGATAGGAATGTAAGCAACTGTTACTAAAAGAAAACTCACGAGAAGTCCTAAATCTATCCAGTCATTGCAGAAATAAACTATTCACCCAACAACTGTTTTACTTCCTATTACTTAGAATTCCAAACTCATAAAAGGAATTAATCTAGATTCAGCAGTCAAATTCACAATGCTTCTATAGAATCATATGCATAAAGGAAAACAACCTAAATCACACCACTATTTGAAAGTCTCACAAAGCTTAAATAACTTAGTAAACTTAATCAGTAAAACTTTTAATCTCATAAAATGCATTTAATAAATTCAGGAAAAGTAGTAGCATTAGAAAACATAAGACTCGATCCACTTCTGATTGTGAAATAAAATAGCATAACCAATATTCAAAAAGAGAGTAAATGAAAATAATACAACCAAGCAGTAAATCTTCCAGTGATTGGGCTCAAGGTCCCCAGAAGGAATTGTCGTAAGAAACTCAATACATTAACTTAACGCAAAAGCTTTAACTTTTGATTAATACCAAAATAAGTTACAAAATCATTTATAACACTTCAAGGTTGAATCATTCTTCTCAGTTTCACTGTAAGAATGAATAGTAAATTCTCCTTCATTTGTATTTACCGCTAAGTTATATATTACATAAAAATGCTAGTAAATGGAGCTATCCTCGAGATTGCTTGTCATGATCATCATAACTTCAAATAGCAATTTGTATCTCCCTAAGTTGTATTGTCCACATTCCTATCTTGACCTTCCCAGTTAAGATAATGGTTGTCCATACTTAGTGCGTTCCACTCATCCGAAGGAACAACAATCGTCCAATTACTTTGTTTTGTACACAAATTAACTTAAATTAAGACTTATAAAATAAAAAGAACTTAAGTCTATCGACAATGCTTTCAACTATTTTCCGCTATCCTTTTCTTCCAAATATCCTCAAACTGAAAGTAAAATAACTGAAAAAACATATTATCAACCAAGCTAATAAAGAGGAAAATCATACCTTTTTCACAACCCAACAGTCGGTGACCTAGGTGTGGTACACAACATGATAATTAGGTTTAGTTTTTCCATTCAATAAACATTCTTGGGTGGAGTGTGCATTGTCTTGACAGATTGTGCACCATTTTGGTTTGGAATTTCATAGGTTATACTAGAAATCTTTAGTATAATGGTTAGAAGCAGTTTGACAAATATCACAATAAGCATCAGCCTGTATTTTTCGAACATCCTAGTCAAAGTATTCTAGAAATTACATGTATCTTTCGTGTGTCCTTCTATGTGACAATTAGTGCACCATAAGTGGTTCTTCTAGAGAAATAACTATAGTAAGGAGTGTTGTAACTAATCTAATATGTCCTTAATTTTGTTTCCAATCAGTTTAATGATTGATTGGTTGTTGTCATCTTGTTCAATTTTTTGGGCTAGCTTAAGAGCTTCTTCATATGTCCTGATTTCATGCATTCAAAGTGGCCCACAAATTTTCTGAAGTAGTGTATGGAATTTGACTTAATAAATATTTGAAGAGCTTATCGTATTCACAAACATATTCATTTTATTTTTGTTTTATTTATTTTAAGTTATGTGTTTCCAAGTGCTTAACACCTTGTGCTTTAAAGAAGGTGAGAAAGTTGATCTTAATCTCATCCTTCATTTGATTTTGTTTTTATGTTAAATTCATAAACCATCTTGAATCTTGTTTCCTTAGTTTTGCAGCAAATTGCACCATTTTCTTATCTTCGTCATTGATATCATTTTTGGTCCACAATTTTTCAGAGAAAAACTAGTGTCTCTTCAGGTATGTGATTTAGTCCCATCTTGGTTGTTTGGAGCGAAGTTGGGTAAGATTGGTTGTGTCCATTAGTTTCATTGTTAGAAATTAAATATTTTCTTTATTTTCTTATATTGATGTCCTGAAAGAATAAATCTTTGGTTTGGCCCCCGTTATCTATATATTTTGTAAACCGACTTCTTTGTGGTCGCGACTCTTCATCGACCAATTCTAAATTTCATTTTTTCTTCAACATATACGAGCTGCTGAAGGGGGGTGTGATCGTGAGGTTAGACAATTGAAGAAGTATGTGCTCTAATTCATTATTATTATTTTATTGGTTTTGACTAGTATTTTCATTCTCTTGAGGGTTTCTTTGATGATCGTCGGTATACCAGACTACATGTATTTCAGAGTAGTTCCTCTACTGAAGAAAATATCTTATGTTGGGAATCGATAAGAACCTTGTCGGAGTGTTTCTTATTACTGGACCAAAGTCATCTACTTCCATAAAATCTACTTTCTCTCCTTGAGTTATCAATAGAACTTCAATCTCCATCGGGGTCGGCAGTGCTGCACCTCTCAACTCTTTTGAGGAGTCCCATGCATCTTTGCTCACATGCTCTCGATTATCCATTATTTCATTCTCTAATTTTTCTACTTTCAATGTTCTCTAAGGTCCCTTGCTAGTTTTTGTATACCAGTTGATTTTTTGTATTGGCAGTCACTATTTGGCCAGTTCTTCTCTTGTTGTTGTTTCTTAACAGAAGACTTCTTCGCTTCGATTTTCATCAACAACAATACTTCTCCAAACTTTCCCCATTTATTCTTTTATTTTCCTTTTTACTCCTCACGATATGCTATGCCAGCCCCCACCATGTTGACCAAACTAGTGTCGGTTTGTAGGGGAGTATCTATCATCGATGCTTATTTACTTAGAAAATAATCCCATGCTTCTTTCATGTCTTTACGCTATGCATACATGAACTTAAGCCACTTCGTCTGGTCCTATTTCAAGTCAGTACTGGATGGGATCCCCAAAGGTGGATGATATTTGACAATATGGCCTACTCCTCTCTCTAAAAGGAATTTATGTAATAGAGTTGGTATTGTGCAAGAAAACCATTCAGTAGATCTTCGTAAAATTTTATTTTTATGTGTTTGACAAACATTCGGTCTTCTAGTACTTATTCTTCGTAATAGTCTTATAAGATTGAATCAAGCCAGTTATGTAGATTAGTTCTTCCACCATTTGATAATTTTAATTTAAATTGGGCATCAATTTTATTTTGAGGTTTTTATATGGGAAATGTTTTCAAGGAAATTTTTGATCTCTTTTGAGGCCCCTTTAATAAAATGCTCATGTGCTTCTACGAAGAAATTATCCCTGGCTTCTACAATCAACAATTGATTCCTACATGCATAATTTTTCAAATAGTTATTGATCTTCGCTTCCCACCATAACTATATCTCATCTAGGCTTAAAATTTATGCTCTCATATTATATTTGACTCGGGTTCTTTCTATTGACAACGGAACCAATATTGTAATATAAACAAAAGTAAGCATTGTCACCAATAGATAGACCTGAGAGAACATACAAAAAGAATATAATCGAGACAAGACACAGTAATGAGGAGATAGTCAAGTCACATATATATATATATATATATATATATATATATATATATATATATATATATATATATATATATATATATATATATATATATATATATTCTTATTATATATCAATAATCTTTGTCACATTACTAAATCGATGGGTATATATATAGACTGCTAGATAGTTACAAGAGACTAACTGTCAAGTTAACCATACTATCTAATCCATGATTAATTATCCCACTATCTTATTACAATTTGTTATATTGAGGCTACTTGGCTGGGCTGACTAGCCTTTTTTCATTCATCTAGTCAGTCAACTCGACTATCTCCTTCAACAGATGTCTAGAAGACTCTCTTTCTTCCAATCCTTCTTTTTGTTTTTCAAGTAATTTCCACAACTTTTGTTTTGTGTGACCATCAATGTTGTAGTGGTTGCAATAATTAGAAGGATCATTGCACTGATGTGCTATGACTATTTTATTCTTATCCTTTGTTTCTTTCCACTTCTTTTCCCTTACCTGGAAATTTCCTAGTTCTCATTCTAACTTGAACCACTTGAATTCATTTTCTTTTTTCTTATTCTTTTGACTTACTGCACCAATACACAAGCCTAATCCAATATTCTTAGCTTGAAAAACATCATTTACTTTTGTAGATTGTAGTGTAGACTCACAAAAAAACTTACAAAATAGATCAAGGCTCTTAGGTGAGATACCCAACATGTTGACAATCTTCCTAAACCAATGTGATGTATTGATGTACACTCGACATCTACCTATTGTTTATGTAGTTCCATTGGTTCCATTGGTCCTCTACATACCTGATGGGGTAGAATTAAGAATTTATGATGGTTTTAAAGTCCTGCTACTTAGTTACTAGTAAATAAACCTTCATCTGGAGTGTCTCTATATGGATTTTCCACCATTTTAGAGCATGGTTCTATAAATTCAATCTGGAAAATGATATTTTATGTTTCTTTTCTATATGGTGAATGATTAAATAAACTTCTAATTGTTTTAACTAATTATTTACTTTCAAGGCATAAATATCACCTTAGTACAATTTTATGTCAACATTCACTTCCATTTTGAATAGGAACTATGAATGGTTGATGGTACTTAAACTCAACTTCTTTTTCTTAGGTTCTTTCCTTGACACATTTTTGTGGGTCTTTATGATATTTTGATTCCTCTCTTATTTGACCTCTAGCTTAGAACCTCCATCTTCTTTAACTATAAGCTTGTTTGCTAAAGCCACTATAAGGATTTTCATATTATAGATAATGTGAGTAAATTACACTTCCAATGCCATAAATCTCTCTTCTTCCATATCATGAGGGTTATTATGAACAAATTCATTGGCCATGGCTAGCATTTCATTATTTTCTTCTTAGATTAGTTCTTGGATCCCCTATATCTTCTCATGAGATTTCATGAAGAGACTTGCTTTGGTACCAATATGATATGTAAACTAATAGGTATATTCCACTGGAAAAGTTAATCACAAGAGATATAATAAAATAAAATAAAAGATATAGTATGAAGTTTAAATTCCTTTATATTATAGATCTATTAATCACCATTTTTTTTCTTATGCTTGAAAAATATAAAATGGAGAAAAACAAGTACAATCACACAATATCCAACAGGAACATAAATATTTGTATTGGGAAACCCTAATGGGATATAATCTAGCTAGAAGTTGAGGTTGCTCTAGTCTCTTTTCTCTGGTATGGAAATAATGTAAGTACAAGAGAGAAGGAACACTATATTGAGTTACTTGAGACATGTGGCCCATTATGATACTATCGAAAACTAACCTCTTGTATTTTTTTCTCTAACTCCCACTCCTAGGTACTCATCTATACTATGGAACAAGATACAATAACACAGAATGGAACCGCTACTCCTCCTAGTGGCATGATATATAACATAGCCTGATAGTCATGTAGTGGTAAGGTTTAACTCTATCAACTCTAAACTAGAGTTACATCTTCAAACCGTCTATATTTTCTTATTAAATTCTCCACATGGATATCTTTACATGCATGAGAAATGAGGGGTGACACAACATCCTCTCAAACCATAGTGGTTACACCATAAGGTAAATTTCCATTAGGGATACATTTTCCATATGAATTCTAATTGGTATATTTATTACACCATTTAAAAGGTATTTGAGTGTCAAATAGTGTCACAAATTTAGAATTTAATCAAGAAATTTTTGATCCCACAAAAATGTCATTTAATTCCTCAAAATGGCACCTAAAGGTTTCAAACCCCAATCACCAATTGCAACCCACTAGTAAAAATTATCTTCCAAGTTGATTCCATTAAATTTTCCAAGATGAAAGCATTGCTATAGATAAGAAATAATAATATGATACTAGTTGGATCAAATTTCTATGGTAACTACTTTTTGATCTCATTAATCAACTTTGTCACACTTATGTTATGATTAAATCGTCAACATACAAGGAAATCAAAGTAACATTTCCATTTTCATGTTTCTTGATATAAATATTTGGATTACACTAATAAAAGAAGGAAATACCAACTTTCATGTATGGTGAACAATGATATTATTCAAGTCGATGTAATTTTTTCTTCAATTTGCATACAATATGTTCCTGTCCCTATTGAAAAAAAAATCTTTTGATGGAACAAGATACACTTCCTCTTTGAATTCACCATACAAAAATATTGACTTAACATCCAATTGATGCAATTCCATATGAACTTAGTATTTAACCTAATTATTAGCATAATGGTATTCATTTTAGTTATAGGTACAAAAGTGTCTTCTTAGTTTATTCCTTATTTTTATGGAAAAACTTTTGTGGCTGGTATAGCTTTAAACTTGTCAATATTAACATCAACAGTAAATTTAGTTTTTTATAACCATTTTGAAACTATAGGAAAATTATTTTTAGGCAATTCTATAGGTTCCCAAGTATTATATTTTCTCATTGAATCATATTCCTCTTTCATGGAATTTACTATTTACTGGCAATCCTTTACTTGCTCAAAATTTAAAGGTTCTTCTACAATCAAAACTTGAGCTAGCTTTGATACCTTATAGGTGTTTGGACTTGACTTGTTGATCTTTGTAATGACTCACTTCTTTGTAGAGTTACTCCACTCTTTCTTGGTTTAGTTTTATTGTTTGTAGATTCAATGCTACTTGGATCTTCAACTACCTTTTATTTTAAATTTCAGTCCTATCTTTAGGTAGTTTTATACATCATGATCACCTTCTTTTTGAACCATTTTTACATATTCATGATGTTGTCACTTACTGCCAAATGAATTTTCAGTTATCCAAAGTGAAGAATATCAGTGAATATTGAAGCCATATTTCAAGCCACAAAATATCTCAAAGCTAAATCAATCCCTCTCCATTGAATAGTGCTCGGAATAAGATTTCCAATGGTATATGGAAGTCCCAAAATGGACTTCTTGATCAGAAGATATGGCCTATTGAAGTTAAGGGGTTTGTTGCCTTTGAAAGGAAGGAAAGAAGAGTAGACAAAGGAGGTTCAATATTGCAAATCGGCGATCGGCTAGTCTAGGAAGCAACGAGGAAATCCAAGGTTTGGGATAAAACCAACGATCCCCAATATTGCAAATCGGCAATCGGCGGATCCAGGCATATCGGCGATCGACGGGTCCAACAGACCACTCTTAAGAAATTGCGGGGGAATACGTCGATGGTGTTAAAGCGCTGGGGAGGGCCAATTGTGATTAACAAAGGAAATTAGTTGCAAAACCAAAGAAGGACAGACCTTTTCTCTCCCCTCCAAATAGGCCATGTGGCGGAATACTATTGGTCCCGACAAACCCACATGGCACTGACATCATCATGACATGGCAGTATGAAGGACACATGGCATGCTGATATGGCGTGTTCAGGGTCCTTTGGTATCATATTTGGGTGACATGTGTCACCACTCACAAGGTGACACGTGACAAAGGATGATGTCATCTCGTAGATCGAAGATTGGATGAGGAAAATCACAGTATCAAGTTTAAACCTCTGATTTAAAAACTCTGATTGAAGGGCTCCGATAAGGGGGCTAGCCGCAATCACATAAGGAGTCGAAGATCCAAGGGCTTAGCATAGAGGGTGATCGAAAATCATGTATCACAAGTATCAAAGGGTGCAACCAAATGCAGTGTCATGAAACCGCCAAATGCCAATAACACTAAAATGGCCGATTGCAATTTAACAAAGGTTTGCAACAAAAAAACAAGGGTAGGTGGACACTTTCTCTCTCCTCCAGAGGGGCACGTGGTGGAACACTATTGGTCCCAATAAACCCACGTGGTGGCTAACGTCATCATGACGTGGCAATACGAAGATGATGTGGCAGTACAGAGGACACGTGGCATGCAGATTTGGCATTTTTTAGGGTCATAAAGGGCCAAATTAGGGTGACACATGTCACCACTCACAAGGTGGCATGTGGAAAAATAAGATGTCATCTCACAAATCAGTGATCGAAGGTCCCAGCTCATCACATATGACAATTGCAAGAGTTTGGAGGTTGAAAAACCAAAGGCATGGATTAGAAAATTCGTGATCCCCGATCCCCGATCCCTAAGCTAAGGCTAAGCAATAGGTCATTACCCCCGGTCATATGAGAAGGAATGCAAAAAGGGGCTAAATCATAAGGGGCCTAAAGATCCCAGAACTCACCTGTTTTGTAAATGTTTTTAAGTGTAAATGGCTAATAATGAGAACCCTTGATTCAACATTAAGGTAGTATTAATAGGCATATCATGGCTCTAATCGCATGGCACAAGAAGTTAAAGGGACAAATGAGTCAGCAACAATATTCAGAATCAGTTGCGACCTTCATGGGTGATCGCTTCCGCTTCCTTTAAGAAAAGAGAAAATTTTTAAGACAAAAAGCAACAGGGAACTGGCCAAGAGAGCACAAGGCCTAATATTACAAAAACTTGGTTGGACTAGAGGCCAACAAAGAGAGTGGCAAGGATATATTTCTGCAGGACCATCATTTCAGTTCACTTGTTAATTTTGTTTTGTTGTTTTTCATTGATATTTCTATTCTCTTTTGTTTCCAAGAAAAATATCTTTCTATTGTAATAATTGGAGGTGACAGAGCGAGCACGCCGAGACAGCTAGTCATGTAAGCAGTTGGAAGATCTAGCCTGATATATTTTGTAATTTTCATGTTCTACCTCTCCTTATAAAAGGGAGGAAGAAACACTTAGAAAATGTTCTGAATTCTAATGAATAATGCCATGTTATTTCTGAGACTATATAATTTCAAGACTTGCATCTTTCAAAATATTAATGAAATGGTGGTGATTCCTACATTCGAGTACTACAGTATGTTCCCTCTCTGTTTAAATTCCATTATGTTCACATTTCCTCTCTGATTTCATGTAATTGTAGATACCATAAATATCTCATATGTTCTTACAAATTCATTGGTATTGACTTGTTAATGCACCTGCTTTTATGTATCTTTGGGAATATATCTTTAAATTGCACTACATGAATCATAGCACCCAATCCTCTTTCATTCATTATGTCTTCCTTTAACTCAGATAAGCATAGAATTCTTGAAGCTTCAAGCTCTATATGGTGAGTTATTCTATATCCTTCTTCTCTTTCATTTCTCTGCTAAAGCTGATTAAACTGTAGGTACTCGAACTACTCAGCCTCCACTAGTTCATACATATATTTCTGTAAATTGTATATGTGAAAGAGTATCAGAAATACATGGCCTATGTCCTTTGATGAATGATCCAACCGATGTTGTTTGTTGTATGTATTTACATATGTGTATAAAATGTATATGATGTCTCTATTTTCTTGAAAATCATATGAGACACATAAAATCTAGATGTTACCAAGCAATAGTCTTGTACACAATCTGAGGTTGTCTCTGTAAGCAACAATACATGAAATATAAAAAAATTATTTTTAGACACTTTATGAATACTGGGATCATAATTTTGCGAGATATATGGTTATCAAAATAGCCAATATAAATACACTTGAATTCTTTTTCATCAAATTTTCTATAATAATCCAATTGAAATTTCTGAAAATGTACTTTACTTACAAAAAATTATTAAAATGATGAACCCCTAGTTCATAACCATAAAATGCTTTATAAGGGGTTTTGTTTCTCTAAATTTTTATAGGAATTGTATTTATTAGGTACACAAGATTTATCATATCTTCATGTGAAAAAATATTTGAAGGTTTCTTACCTTGAATCATGCTTCAAGCACATTGAACCGAGGTTCTATTTTTTCTCTCAACTACTCCAATCTACTAATGAATACATGGAACTATATACTATTTCTATATTTGATGTTTTATGTAATATTTTATGAAATATCATGATGTTTACTCTCCTCCTTGATCTGATCTAATAATCTTTATGTATTCATCTCTTTAATTTTCAGCCATGTTCTTAAATTATTTAAAATATTCAAATACATACTCTTAATTCTGATGAAATAAACTATTGTAAATATTGTTCTATCATCAATGAAGATAAGGAAATAAGAAGCTCCTCCAAATGACTTAATTTTCATAATATCACACACAATAATATGCACTAACTCAATAATTTCTCTTTTCTTCTTATCTGTACTTATAGGAAAATCATTCCTATGTTGTTTTCCTAGTGCACGGCCATCACATTCAACATGTTCATTCTTAAAAATAGGAATATCCTCCACCATCACTTTTCTTTAAAATAAAGATATATATTGAAATTTATATGGCCATACCTTAAGTGTCATACTTGTTTTTTAGGCATAACTGTTGACGATAAATATTGATGATCTTTCATAGTATCATCAAGTTTGTAATCTAGGTGTTATGAAACCAACTCAAGAAAAGATAGAAAAGATAGATCAACGCCTTATAATTCAGACTCTTCGAGGGGGCAACCTCCTTTACATTACATAAATGAACAATTCTTGGATGATACAAATGACAAAACCTCCTTTCTATATATAGGAGTCTAAGGGGTCACAATATAATCCAGCTGACCTAACAATAATAATATAAAGCCACAAAAATAACAATAGAGGGATTCTATGGGGCACAATAATAACAATATGGGGGCAATAGGGGCACAACAATATTAATAAGGGGTATAACTACAATAGTAATGGGGTAATCACTAGTATTATAGGGACCCAACATGCCCCTCTCCTTCAAAAAAGTGTTGTCCTCAACGCTTGAGTAGTTCTGGATACTTCTGCATAAACTTCTCATCCTCCCATGTGGAATCTTCAGCGGATAAGTTCTTCCACTTGATAAGATACTCTGAAATTGATCGATTTCGTAGCTGTCGAGTTCTTGTTTCTGTGACTGCTTCTGGTTCCAATATAATTTTTCCTTCCTCGTCAAGTTCTGGCAATATTGTTTGAACTGGGAGCTTGTCACCTATAACCTTCTTTAAACATGAAACATGGAAAACTGGGTGCAATCAAGAAGCTGCAGGAAGCTCCAATTTGTATG
The DNA here is from genome assembly GCA_031772625.1 of Pinus tabuliformis. Lineage (NCBI taxonomy): Eukaryota > Viridiplantae > Streptophyta > Pinopsida > Pinales > Pinaceae > Pinus > Pinus tabuliformis. The sequence continues at coordinate 860,556,498 of CM062817.1, read as the reverse complement.
CTATAGTACCAATCTTTTGCAACACCTTGTACGGACCATAATAATTTGGTGATAATTTATTATCCTTCTTAGCTTGCTTGAGGGACATTTGCTTATATGGTTGTAGCCGTAGGAATACCCAATCACCTACATCAAAACTTCTTTCACTACGATGTTGATCTGCCTGTTGTTTCATTCTATTCTGTGCCAACACGAGGTTATCCTTTAAGAGTTGGAGGACTTGTTGTTGATGTTCAATGTGATGTTCCACTGCCTGAACCTTAGAATTTTCTCTTAAATATGATGTGATGGATGGTGGTTGATACCCATAAAGTGCCATAAATGGGGTCATTTTTGTTGTTGTATGGAAGGAAGTGTTATACCACCATTCAGCCAAAGGCAACCATTTGACCCATTGTGTCTGTTTATCAGATACAAAGCAACGAAGATATCCTTCCAAACATTTGTTTACTATCTCAGTTTGCCCATCAGATTGAGGATGATAAGATGAGCTATGAGCTAACTGAGTACCAAGACAAGAAAATAATTCTGTCCAAAAATTTCCAGTGAAAATGGGATCTCTGTCACTTACAATAATCTTTGGGTTTCCATGTAGCTTTTGAATTGTTTCCATAAATGCAGTAGAAACTGTACTGGCTTTAAATGGATGTGATAATGCACAAAAGTGTGCATACTTGGTAAGTCTGTCAACTACCACCATGATGACACTCTTTCCCTCAGACTTGGGTAAACCTGTGATAAAATCCATTGAAACCTCCTCCCAACGTTGGCTTGGAATGGATAAAGGTTGTAATAGACCTGGTGTCTTAATTGTTTCAACTTTATTTTGTTGGCAAACCAAACATTCTGCCACAAACTTTTGAATATCTGATTTAAGGCCATCCCAAAAAAATTCCTTCTTAACCCTGTGGTAAGTTTTTAAAAATCCTGAGTGCCCTCCTAAGGGAGAAGTGTGCAATTCCATAAGAATCTTTTGTTTTAGCTGGGAATTCTTACAGAGGTATAAGCGATCTTTGTACCATAACGAATCATTTTGCCAGCTAAATGTATCAGACATACTGGAATCTTGTTGTAACTTTCGAATAAGTGCCCACACTTCTTCGTCATTCTTCCATTCCTCCCTTGCTTCGTTTATCCAATCTGGTTGGATAATAGAAATGGCGCACAACAATGCTTCCACATCCTCATCCTTTCTTGAGAGTGCATCTGCCACCACATTTTGCTTCCCTTTTTTGTAGATGATTTCAAAGTCATAACCCAACATCTTTGTGACCCACTTTTGTTGCTCTTCAGAGGATAATCTTTGTTCTAAAAAGTATTTAAGGCTATCATGATCCGTTTTTACCTTGAAGTGTCTTCCCATTAGGTAGGGTCGCCATTTCTTAAGTGCATGGAGTATTGCCAACATTTCCTTCTCATAAATAGCTTTGTGTAAAAACTTTCCCTTGATTGGACGACTTTCAAAAGCAATGGGTCTTTCATCTTGCATTAAAACAGCACCAATTCCATTTCCTGAAGCATCACATTCCACAATAAAGGTTTTTGTGAAGTCCGGTGTAGCTAAGACCGGTGCTTGGCACATTGCCTCTTTAAGATGTTCGAAGGCCTTTGTTGCTTCTAGGGTCCATGAAAATGCATCTTTCTTCAATAATGTTGTTAGAGGTGCTGCTATTCTCCCATAATTCTTAACAAACTTGCGATAATACCCTGTCAACCCGAGAAATCCTCGCAGATGCTTTATGGATGTGGGGATTTTCCATTCCTTAATGGCTTTAATTTTGCTAGGGTCTACCTTAACTCCTTCATGAGATACAATATGACCCAGATATTCCACCTCTTGTACTCCAAAGAAACATTTGGATCTTTTTGCATATAATTGTTTCTCCTCCAATAGTTGTAGCACCCTGTCAACATGTTCAACATGATCCTTCCAAGACTTGCTGTAGATTAGTATATCATCAAAAAATACTAACACAAATTTTCTAAGGAATGGTTTGAAAATTGAATTCATCAAACCTTGAAATGTTGAAGGTGCATTGGTAAGGCCAAAAGGCATGACCAAAAATTCATAATGACCCTCATGAGTTCTAAATGTTGTTTTCAGAATGTCTTCAATCTTCATTCTGATTTGATGATATCCCGAACGAAGATCCAACTTGGTGAAGTAAATTGATCCATGCAATTCATCCAGTAATTCATCAATGACAGGAATGGGAAACTTATCTTTAATAGTGAGCTTGTTGAGCTCCCTATAATCCGGACACATGCGCCATGATCCATCCTTCTTGTGCACCAATACTACTGGAGCAGAGAAAGAACTTTGACTTGGTTGAATTATACCAGCCTCTAGCATTTTTGCAACCATACGTTCAATTTCACTCTTTTGGGCATAGGGATATCTGTACGGCCTGATGTTTGGAGGAACACTTCCTGGAATCAGATGAATAGCATGATCATGATCACGAATAGGTGGGAGACCTTTGGGAGTCTCAAATACCTTGGAATGATTGTCCAAGACTTTTTGGAGATCTGGAGAAATAGATGATTCCAATGTGGAAACATCTAGCGAACATAATTGTGCAATTACACCTCTTTGTTCCCTTTTTAGAAGCTTTGTCATACCATTAGAGCTGATTATCTTTCCTGGTTTCCCTGCAATACCCCTTAATTCAACTTCCTTTCCTTCCACAGAAAATTTCATGAAAAGTTCTTGAAAATTAAAAGCTATTGTACCCAAGGATTGTAGCCATTGGACTCCTAGTACAACATCAGCACCTCCCATTGGAATGGAAAGCATTGGGCTAGTCAATACATATTCTCCCATGGATAGCTTGATATTATGGCACTTTCCAGAGAAATTTATTGTTCCTCCATTTGCAACCATCACTTGACACTCTGGTGCTGGATATAAGAAGCAATTCAATTCTTTTGCTACCTTACAATGAATAAAATTGTGGGTACTTCCTGAATCAATCAACACTATTACCTTTTTCTTCTTGATTTGTCCTTCTATCTTGATGGTTTGAGGAGTGGTAATTCCCGCCAATGCATTACAAGATATGGTCGGATTCATTTCTTCTTATCTAGGCTTTGTTCCTGGAGTATATCCTCTTCTTTTGACCTTTCTTGCTCCTTTTCTTCTTCCTCTTCACAATCTATGTAGAATAATTTCTTCTCAGCACACTTATGACCTTTAGTGTATTTGCTATCACAACTGTAACAAAGCCCTTTTTCTCTTTTTTCTTCCAATTGTTGTGGTGTCAACCTTATAGGTTGTGGAAGACTAGCAGCAACAACACTTCCGTCTTTATAGTTGTGAGTGGTATGCTTCCTGGTTGCCATAATTTTGCTTTCCATTTTTCTTGCTAACCTGAATGCCTTCTCTAATGAATCAGGTTCCCAAAGGTGAACATCATGTTGGATATTATCCTTTAAAGACCCTATGAACACATCAATCCTATGCTCCTCTGGAATATATTTTACCCTTATGTTCAATTTTTGGAACTCCTCAATGTGCTCCATTATTGAACCCTTTTGTTTGAGACTTATCAATTGGCTAAAAAAAGTGTTGCTTTTTGTATCCTCATAATGTGCTATCAATTCTTCCGTAAAAATTGCCCAAGTGATAAATTGTTTACGAGAGCAAAGCCATTGATACCATACAAACTGATTTGGTTCCAAATATAAAGTTTCCATACGTACCTTTTGTGTGTTTTGCACATTATTGAGATCGAAGAATTGCTCCATCTGTAATATCCATGTGGCGGGATCCTTGCCATCAAACTTCCTCATATCGATTTTTGGAATATGGTGAGTCTTCGATCCAACATTAGAGTCTATGGAATCATGATTAACATTTCTTTTGTTCTCATCATGAGTTTCCTTTAGTACCCTTTCACCCTTAGTGACCATTTCTTGTAGCAACTTATTCATATTTATCTTCAATTCTTCCATCTTATCATCCATGCCATCAATTTTAGTGTCCATGCCATTCACCTTAGCTTCCATGCCATCCATCTTAGCTTCTACGCCTTTCTTTAAACAATACATCTTAGCTTCTACACCCTTCTTTAAACCATCCATCTTAGCTTCTACATCTTTCCTTAAACCATCCATCTTAGATTCTGTTGCTTTTTGTGCAAGTGACACTTGTTGCACTTGTTCTTGTAATTTTGATATATCATATAGCATTTCTTCTTCTTCTTCATGAGTCATGCTAGAGATTTCAGGTTCCTTACTAGGTGTTTTCATTTTCTTTCCTCGGGGCATCAGTTACCGATAATAATTCTCTAATATGCCCTTTGAATTCCTTCAAAATAAATTTTCAAACCAAGCTTAAGTAAAAATTAAAGAAAATCTACACACCTTTTTTCACTTTGTAGGAGCTCGATATTGCCTCTGATGTATCTCTGTACTTTCTGATTATCTAGTTCTGAATTTGTGACCTGTAGTATCCCTCTTTGTCCTCTTTCCAATGCCACAAGTCTGACCCAAATTGGATTCTCCAAGGAAGAGTTATGTGAAATCTCCCACAGTGACTTGATTATAGACTAGTTCAGTAGAGCGAACTTGTACGACGTGCCACGAGTCACTGTTTCGACCTTTGGATCTAAAAAACACCCACAGGAAACTACAGTCTGTCCTCTTTCTGTATCATCTTACGAAACTTCAATCCGATCCCCAGAGAGAAAGTTATGACGATTTTCCCCAGGTCACATGTTTTGAATGTAATTCAGGAGTCTGCAAAAAGACCAACTTCCTCAGATCATATCTCCAAAAATATCACGCGAAAATATCTGAAATTTGGACCCAAGGTTCAGCGCGATTTATTCTCAAATGGGTTTTTTTTGCGACTTCTGAAACGTCACAAAAAAAAAAATTTAGAGTGAAAATGCCACGATGACCTGTTTGGAGCAGCGAAACCCTAGAATCCAAAGCTCTGATACGAAATGTTATGGAACCAGCTCAAGAAAAGATAGAAAAGATAGATCAATGCCTTATAATTCAGCCTCTTTGAGGGGGCAACCTCCTTTACATTACATAAATGAACAATTCTTGGATGATACAAATGACAAGACCTCCTTTCTATATATAGGAGTCTAAGGAGTCACAATATAATCCAGCCGACCTAACAATAATAATATAAAGCCACAAAAATAACAATAGAGGGATTCTATGGGGCACAGTAATAACAATATGGGGGCAATAGGGGCACAACAATATTAATAAAGGGTATAACTACAATAGTGATGGGGTAATCACTAGTATTATAGGGACCCAACACTAGGAATTCCACTTTTATCCATTTTCTTATAAATCTGTAGTAACCTTGTATATGCTTCACATGACAACCTAACTTCAAAAAAAAATAAGCCTTTATCTATAATTATTGAAGATGAGGTTAATTTTTTATAATTTGTAGAGTATACATTACATTTTGAATTTTTTTCACATGACCATTTGGAAAATCTACACATATGTTACTATTATCTTTTATTTCATGACATTTACAATCACCTAGATAGATTTTAGTAGCATTAGCTTTCTATTTTTTTTGATCCAGTAAGAGTGGAGCCTTCCATTAATCGAGAAAAAATACATAATGTATACTTTTTTAACAAAGCCAAGAACAACAACACCATCTCTGTGAACACTCAGTAGACAGTTGGGTTGACACAACCCCGTACCTAACTCAAAGAAAAATACAAAAGGATTGATGCTTAAACCACCAATGAACTGCTCATCCTCAAAGCTACGCTATGGAAAACTTGCCTTCCTTCCTTGCCCGCAAGATAAATTTGATGACGAGGGCCCACATATCCTACGGCCCACAATATCCTATGCCCACATGTCCTATGACCCAGAAAACAATAGTAAGTGACTATAAAACAAGCCTTAACCTATGGCTGACTTGGAAACCCAATGACCGAGCGATCCAACCCTCGAAGATCCGATGGTCATTAACTGATTTCGGGTCAACAATGTACCCACTCCTTAATTTTCCTTTCGGACTCGATGAGAAACCAAAACCATCTTTCTATAATTTTTCGGGTCCATTTTGTGGATTAGCCCTCGATTAGCTTTGTGACCCAACTACCATGCGATCTGGCCCTCGTTGATCCGACAGTCGAGAGTTGATTTCTAGCTGGAAACATGCCCACTCCTTATTTTTCCATTCGAACCCAATGAGTGGCCTAAACCGCTGCTCTATAGCTTTTCAGGTTCGTTTTATGGGATATCATTCGTGCAACTATCAGCCCGAAATTCGTGGGATGCTGGAGTTCACTGCCATCTTTGGTTGGCTGCTTGCCAACCTGCCCACTGTTTACCTCTTGCTTCTTCCTTGTTATTCGCTCACTTTCAAATGTTTCCATTGGGCTATTTACTGCTTATCTTTCATAAATTGAAAATACTCCATGTTTGCGATCGCCTGTCTATGACAATCCTCGCGAAAATTCCCTGAGGGTGTCGACTCCCAAGCATAACTTATGTTATCTCTTGTACAGAGCACTCCTTCATTCGCCAGACGATCCACTAACCTATTGGTTGTTCTATGCACGTGAACAAATATAAGTGTTCTTAGGGCTCTCAGGTGGGATTGTATACGTTGATAGACCTACAATAACCGCCAGTGATTTGATACTTTTTCTGGTGCTGTGTCGTTGCCTATCTTTTTCACCGAATTAATTATCAATTCAGAGTCTACTTCTATGATGGCATTGTGTAGATTGGATTTAATCAAGATTTCTAGGAATTTCACTAAGGCCATGAGTTCTGCCATATTAGTAGTGGCATTCCCCAAATGACTATGAAATATGACTTTTATGTTTCCTTGCTCATCTCTTATGACTCCTCCATAACCAGCAACCCTAGGGTTTCCCTTAGAGGCTCCATCTATATTAAATTTCAAAAAGCCATGAGGAGGCAGTTGCCAAAAGTCCTTCCCCGTTGTATGTCTTACGATCTTGCTTATGCCCTGGGTGACAGGGAACTAGAGACCCAAATGTGAAAGTATATGAGCATCCTAGATTAGAGGAGGGTTCTTGGGGGGTTGCTTTAGGAGGGTGCTCATAGTTTCTTTGAGCTATATTATAATCTGAGCTATGATGCTCTGGGTTGAGCCAATTATGTTCTTGAAAATTCTATTGTTGTGTTCTTTCCATACATCCCAAATCAAAAAACCTGGTACCAGAGTCCAGGATTTGTTGATTATTTCATTTTCTGAGAAGTCTTTCCTCCAGTTCTTCAAAGTGCCAGTGATGCTGAATTCATCCCTGTCAGTTTTCGTGAAGATTGAGGCTACCCAATTCCACAAGGTAGAGGTGAATGGGTAGAGGTTGAGTAGGTGATCCATCATTTCTTCTTGTAGACCACATAACTAGCATCTAGATGGACCAGCTAAACCTCTTTTTCTAAGATTTTCCCAAGTTATAATTTTTTTATGTTGCACCAACCACATGAACAGTTTGATTTTCATCCAGTGCGGCTTCTGCCATAGGTCCTTCCATATCTTATCAGGCTTTGTAAATTCAAGTCCAGTGGCAATTCTTTTGGCTTCTTTGAGGTTAAAGTTTCCTTCATTGTTTCTTCCCCATCTTAGTTGGTCAGATGATGTTGAAATCAAAATCTTTCTCTATTCCAGGATCACTGCAAGAGCTTTTGCCTGGGCCTTTAAAGGGGTCTCTTCACTGTATACTAAGCCCTTCCATGTTCTCCATTTGCAATTGTCCCTTGTCTAATCCCAAAAGTCACTTACCCTAAGTAGCCCTTTATTGTCAGTGTCATTCTTGAGAATGGCTAGTTCTTCTCTACATAGGTTATGCTCGTGCTGCCAGTTATCCCCCCAAAACCAAGCTAGGTTTCCATATATGATCTCCCAGAAACTATGCTTCAGAACAATGGCTCTATTCTCCCAAGCATTGTTCCAAATGTGAGAGCCCTTGATGAGCCCTGTCATTCGAATATGATCCCTTTCTTGACAGTTATTTTCATTCTTTTGTTTCCAGAGCTTGGCCCAAGGGGTTCTCGTTTCCCTTAGCCATCTCCACCAAAGTTTTTCCCCCAAAACTTTGCTTTGGGTTTCCGGGTCATGAAGTCCCAAACCTCCATGGGTCTTGGGTTTGCAGATATTTTCCCAAGTTACCAAAGCCCATTTCTTTTTCTCTTCCCCTTTTCCCCAAAGAAAATCTATTTAGATGTTCCTAATGTGTTGTAAAACTCCTTTCAGAGCAGGAAGAGCTGAAAACATGAATATGGGGATGGTTTGCAGGACAACCTTTATAGGCACTAGACGTCTAGCTAAATTCAAAGATTTTCTTGTCCATTTCCTGATTTTTTCCTACAATTTATTAGTCACTGGCTCCCAAACTTCCTTACTCAAAGGTTTGTCGGTGAGAGGTATTCCCAGATATTTGTAGGGTAGTTGATCTCTTTGAAAGCCGAGAATTCTGGAGATATTTCTTTGAATAGCAATGTTAGTATTAAAAAATAAAATTTTTTATTTTGTGAGGCTTACCTCTGTACCAGTGACCATGGAAAAATTGTTCAGGATTTTTTTGAAAGCTTTAGCTTCCTTGACCGTGGGTGTACCCTGTAGCATAGTGTCATCCACAAATTGTTAATGTGTCAAGGTATCTCCATTCAGGGTTAGTTTGAGACCATGGATTCTTCCTTCTGCATTAGCTAATTTGATCTCTTTACCTAATCCTTCCATCATAAGAATAAAGAGGAAAGGGGAGAGTGTATCTCCCTGTCTGAGGCCTCTCAAAGGCCTAAATGTTCTAGATGGAGAGCCATTAAGTAGGATTGAAAAACTAGCTGTGGTAACAAGGGCCATTACCCATCTTATCCAGTTGTGGTCGAAGCCATACGCTTTTGGTACTTCCCTGATGTACAACCAGCTTAGCTTATAGTAAGCTTTCACTAGGTCAAGATGTATGATCATACCCGCTTGCTTATTAATCTTGAGAAAATGAACCACCTCGTGAGCTTGAATGATGTTATTTAGAATTTTCCTTCCATCCACATATCCAGTTTGCTCCTCAGACACAAGAGTTGGAAGAAGGGGCTTGAGTCTATTTGTAATTACTTTAGAAATAATTTTGTACACCACATTGCATAAAGATATGGGTCTAAATCTATCTGGTGTCATAGATTTGTCCTGCTTTGGAATTAAGGCTATGAAAGATGCATTGAGCACCCTCAAAATTGTTTTAGATTTTCTCGAGTCCTCCACAACATCAAGGATATCTTGTTTGACTATTTCCTAGCATGTTTTGAACAAGTCTACATTGAACCCATCCGGGCCTGGATATTTCCCATTTTGCATCTCTTTGATGACTTCATTGACCTCCTCTTCAGTCATTGGCCTGTGTAATTGTCTTCCCTGGTTACAAGTTTTGGAATGTACTTTGTGAATCTGTTGATAAATTGTGATATGTCTAGGAGAGGCTCCTCTGCTATGCTTTGGAAATGTTGTACCAGAACAGATTCTATTTATTTGTGGGTACTTAGCTCTTTCCCTTAAGTATCTCTGAGTTTTGAAACCCTGTTATGTGCCCTGTGATCTATGGTTGACTTGTGAAAAAACTTTTTATTTCTTTCCCCTTCTTTAATCCATTGCACTCTCAATTCTTGTCTCCAGAAGATCTCCTCTTGCTGGCATTTTTTTTCCCATTCCTATTGAAGAGATTCAGCTTGCATTTTCCCTTCCTCGGTAAAGCCATCTATGATGAGGACCTGGTTAATTCCCTGTAGTTTCTGTTCAACTTCTCTATTGGCTTTGAAAATATTGCCAAACTCATTTTTGTTCTATTCTTTAAGCCTGAGTTTGATTTGTTTCAGTCTCTGTTGCAGTAGGAACATCTTCGTGCCTTGAACGGGCATGTCTTCCACCCACCATTTTCCAATATTAGTGATGAAGTCAGGGTGAGTGAGCCAGACATTTTCAAACCTGAAAGGTCTGTTCCTCGGAGTGCCAATAAAAGAAGCTTCAAGCTGGATAGGTCAGTGATCCAAGCCTTCGAAAGGAAGGATTAAAGCAATCAAGTCAAGGATAGTGAGAAGGAGGTCCTCTAAGATTATGAATCTGTCTAGTTTAGAAGAAACTTGAGAAGGCCCTCCCCTCTTTTTGTTCTAGGTGAACGTGTTGTTGTGGGGAAAAATGCCTATGCAGGACGATCCTATCCACCTAAGGTGTGACAGTGCCTTAGCAACAAACGAGTACAGCTATACTGGTTTCTTCCTTTATGAAATGTGAAAGAAGAGATATCAATAGACTTACCGGTGTCTTCCGTTTGTCCCTCGATCCAATCTCCCTTCTCTTTGGGTGTTCACAGCTACTTGCCTTCTTGCTTTTCCAGCTACAACTTCCTGCAAGATCACAAGAGAACAGCTACTTGTGACAAGAGAACAGCTACTTGAGACAAGAGAAGAACACTTCACAAAGACAGATATTCACATTCATAACTGATTTAGGATTAGAAATAAACCAAATACACTAATACATTCAAACATCAAAATACATCAGCATATAGGAGAAACCAAGATAGCTTTATTGATGAATAACAAGGTTCAGGAAGAAATACAACCCAGAGGGCTCCAATCCAGCATCTCCTTCCCAGAAAATGGAATTCCTATCTTCAGCCCCTTCAAAGCATTAAGCACCCAATGATTCCAGTCTCAAACCAACAGCAATTCTTTGCAATAATAAAATTCCAGCCTCCAGATCTCATGGAGGAGAGATCCATATATAGATGTTTGGAGAGAGGATGAGTCAACTTGAGATCTGACTAGTGTCCTCTCCCTCTGTCAGTTCTTGAGTCCACTTGGAGGTTCTTGCTTCCACTTGGAGATTTGGAACCTCTTACTCATCACCAGTCGAATTCCCTGAGGCAAGTGTCATTTTGGAAGCTTCCTGGGTTTTGACACCTTGAGAAATGAGCCTGCCACTTGTCCACTCTCGTTCAGCGCAGGTAGCCTTTGTTCCAGTTGACATTCAACGTAGGTAGCCAGTGTTGGCTTTGACATTCAGCGCAAACAGCTAGTGTAGCCACTGAAATGATCCTGAATTGACTTGTTTTTGAGCAGTTTCTGGTGGAGAACTTCTGTGAATTGTTGTGGTTTGTTAGCCTTGTTCCTCTAGGGGTAGGAACAACATGTTTAGAGAATTTGGATCCCTTAGATTATGGACATTTCATGCTCAATGCTATAAGGCACAAAAATGTCTATAATAGTTGCCCCCTAAAGTATGAGGCTGTTTATCGGGCGAAATGCTTTATCAGGGGGATCCGAAGTTCATCCAATGCTGGGAGGAGACCTGTAATAAGATACAATACAATACATTACTTTTCATACTCCTTCCATGATCTAGCTGAGGCGGGCATTCCCATGCTCAGCTTTATAAATTCATTTTTCTATACATAGAATAGACAAGCGTCTGATGGTAGACTGATAATTTTGATGAAATTATCATCCTTTGAGTAGGATGATTATCTGCTGCAATGATGTACATGTCAATGTCTTTATCTTTCCTGAATATATATCACAGCCCGGATGGATGAAACTAGATCCGGGGTCTTCAAACTCGTTCGATCTTCACTCTAAGTACAAGTCGATCCATGTGAGAAATATTCTGAAGTCGAACATGGAAAGACATCGCTTGATTACCGGTCAATGATGAAAACTGTTAACAAGCGCGAGAGGAATCACCGATAATGATAATGACCCTCAAGGTACTGCAGTACAATTCACGTGGTGTGAATAAATGACTTGGCGTCGAACACCACGCAAAATCTTTCGTTCGAAGGTCATTGATGTATACCTGTCGCCGGAAGTGAGAAACTTGCCATTGTGGCATGCAAGATTCAAAGTACTGAAGGGGTTGTTCCTAGATCAACTTCTTGGATAATGAGCTGATGTCGACAAGAAGTGATCCGTCAAAGGAGGGCCTTAATGAATCCCACATCAGTGACACGGAACGGAGCTAATGATTTTAATGGAGGTGAAAACGATCTGTGACATATGATTCAAGGTGGCAGTCATGAAAGGATGAAGGATAATGTATGGCAGTGGATGGGACACAGTTGACTTTTCTGAACGACTTCTCTTGAACATATGGCGACACTGATACGATGGATCGGTAGCATTACCCCAAATATGGATGGTATGGCGAGACCATGGATGTGACCGGTGAATGAAACAACCCAACCCGATTGTGATACGGAGGAAAAGTGTCATGTTCAAGAGCGACTTGCTACCATCAAAGTTTTCTTTAGTTTCTCCCAATTTTTCCCCAGTCATTGCTGACCAGTACCTCTTTATTTTTGTCAAGCTTGAGGAGGATAACATATGCTTGTTCTATAACCTGCCCTTCGGGCAAGCCCATCGCTATGTTTTAACGAGCCTCGCGATAGTGAAACTCGTTCTCGTCTAAAGACAAGTTTGTCGTTATTTAATGATTTTAACGAGTCTAACGACAAGGATAACTCGGTCCTTTTCATTTTTAGAGAGTCTGAAAAGGTACGTAAAGTTAACTCCAAAAGTCCTTTTTCGTCATCTAATCCCATATGTCCGAAAAAGTATAAAACAATACAAAAGGGATGAGTTTTCGATAGTTTTAACGAGCCGAATAGAACAAGCGCTCGATCATTTTGTGCAATAATCCCTCAGGTCCAAAAATATTAAAATCTAGAGGAGGGATAGCTCTTCCTGTCCCTTTAACGAGCTGGAAGGCCAAGGACTCGGAAATGTTTTCATATTTTACGAGTCAGTTGGAAAGAGCTTAAAGAAGACTCGTCTTTTGAGGAACGAGTGATAAACAGGGTTAGCAGCTGATTCCAGGTACAGGTTGGAATTTTCCAATCACGGCAGTGTCACAAGGATGGCTAGGTGAAATCACTCTTCGCAGCTGTTCCTCAAAATGGGTAAACAAACATATGGAGGTGAACGATCGGCCAATGGAAAAGTGGAGGTGACGGTGCAAACACGACCAAGGCTTTAATGGCTGATGATATTACATTCACTGTGGTTATTTACTGGGATAGTTCATTTTTTAACGAGCTTAAACGCGGGTGGAAACATTTGCTCGATCTTATGTTTATTTTTTAACGAGCATGAACTATGTGCTAAAACTGCTCGGATCTTGCGTTTATTTTTTAACGAGCATGAACTTTGTGCTAAAACTGCTCGATGCGGGTTTATTTTTAAATGAGCTTGAACCCTGTGGTAACACTGCTCATGATAAGTTTGCATGCCCCCAGCATAACAACGCAAATCGAGGTGCATGCCCCCCAAGCTTCATTGCATTCAACTCGGTGGTTGGAATGAAGGTTTACCTTTGAGATTTGGAAAGGGGATTGTTTCATTTTTTAATGAGGTTGACACAGTAAAAGAACTATCATCATGACTCCTTGTTTCATTTTTTAACGAGGTTGACATAAGATTAGAACCGTCCTCGGAGCCCACTGTATTTACAGTATTTCTATTAGGGAGATGATCCACGCTGACAAAATGTTTAGGAATCTTCCGAATCCATTAGATATAGAAGATTTCATATTGTAGGTTTCCACTGTGGCCACTTCCGCCAGATTACTTGCAGGCGGTAGGGCAAAAGTACCCATTAAGGCAGGGTCTTTTAGGAGACCTACTCCAATATATTGAAGCGAAAGATTGCTTCCATGGATCATTGGAATGCTTCCCGTAACTTGTGAACTGTCGAGGAGGAAAGTTTGTTGGTCGACGACTGTAATTTCTCCTTGAAAGGGAAATGCAATCTTCCTAAAGTAGGTCGACACAACTGCGGCCATGGCATATATCCAGGGCCTTCCCAGTAGGATGTTGTAATCGAGGTTTCCATCAATTACTTCAACATCAATTCCTACTGTTTTGCCCCCTAGTTCAACTTGCAAGTTACTTAAAATCTCGTATGGAGTGTATGATCGTCCATCAAACGCTTTTAACGTCGTTGAAGATCTCGACAAGGGTGGTGAGCCTAAATTCTTCCAGCAACTCATCGACATAATACACGTAGATGCCCCCTCATCAATAATTGTTCGATGAACAGTTTTGTTGAGGGCTTTCACTTGAATAAGGAAAGCTAGTTGAGCTGGTAACTGAGGGTCATATCCTTTATGATCAAAGGCCACAAGATTGGAATCCCTTGGGCCAATCCCACCTATTGCTGATAATAAAGCTTGCTCTTGGGAGAGGCAATTTTGCGGTACCTCAAGTGTCGACATAGTGGATGGCGATTGGGCCAAGTCCTCTATTATATTATAATTCTGTGCTACTTTTGCACTAGGATTAAATTTCGATTTGTGTACTACTCCCTTTGGCGACTTTATCATTGGTTCAAGAATGATGGGTGGCACAACTTCGGTCAAAGTTGTCGTCGAACTACTAGGTTGTTCATTAGCCTTGTTATTCGACACCTGTGGATTCCCGTAATCTTTATTCCTTGCCAAAGCATCATTTTGCTGCTTTGAGATAGACAACATAAGCACTTGGGATTGGGAAGCATTTTGATTAGCAACCAGATTTTGACCTGGATTGGGAAATGGATCAGTTAACACAGCTAAGGTTTGCGAACTTTTGAAGAACCTTTTAAGCTCAGCTTTATAAGGACAATCCTTTGTCCAATGATCCTCTTCATCACATATTTGACAAGGATATTTCGTATTTCCAGGAGGGTTTGAAGAAGTTTTTTCAGGGGATGACTCACCCTGTTTCTTCTTTTTCCCCTTGTTTTGCTTCTTCTTGCTCCCTGATTTTTTGGTTTCTTTGCCTTTATCTGCTGATACGACATTTACTTCCGAAGCAAGAATTTCTTCTTTTGCATTTTGATCCAAATTCTTACGGGCTTTCTTAAATGAAGCCTTTGTCAATTTCGCGTTTGCCGTGCCAATCACACCATCGCCGGCATGAGAGTCACTATTTGATTTAGGAGGAGGAGGAATTGAAAATTCCGGTCTAGGGGCGTCAGGTATTTTGTCGTAGAGCGTGCCAGACTGAGTATACACTAAGTCTAGATATTGTGCACGAGCAATAACTTGCTCCTCTGTTACGACTCCCCCCTTGGCCACATCTTCCGTTATAGCAGGAAGTAATGACTTTATAAACCATTCAGCTAACAACTGATCGGGAACGTATGTTTTCACCATCCTACGACGACGACGCCACTCATGTATATGATCGGATATATGGGTGGCAGTTGTCTATTTGAAGTTGGTTAATATTTCTGTTCCCGTTTCATACCTTATCGGTAATTGAAAATGGGTTAAGAAAGTCGTGGCTAGGGAGCTAAAATTGTCGAACGAGGCTCTAGGTAACTCAATATACCATTTTGCCGCTGGACCCGTTAACGTCCTCTGGAAAAGGCGAAGCCTTATCGAATCATCATTTAAGGTGTTTGAGGAACACCACAGATGAAAAGTCATCACATGATTCGATGGGTCTTCACCTGGATTTCCATTGAATTTAGGAATGTCAGATGGAAGTTTGTGAGGAATTGCTGGCCACCAAGGGGCATAAGCAATCGGATCGTTGGTTAACCGGTGTAAATCGGGTAACTCTAAAGTTGCCACAAATGGTAACTGTTGATTCAGGTTAGGTGAAGCATAACCAGGGTACGATGGAATCGCTTGAGCAGTGGGCCTTTGCATACCAGCATAATGTAATTGATGTTGGTACGACTGATACGGTTGGTGGACTTGACCACTGTAAAGCGGTTGGTTTTGACCGTTTTGAATATACGGTTGTCCACTGTTCGCAAAGATCTGCTGCTCAGAACCTTGGTACACTTGCTGGAATTGTGGTTGTTGGTATTGCACCAGCCACAGTTGTGAAGCCATGTTCTGTTGTGCTACACTAACTGTTGGACCAAGGTGTGGGGTAATTGTACCCGTTTGGATCTGTGTCGCCCCACCAGTTGGCGATTGTGGTTGTGACCCAGGGTCAAGGGGCTGTTGCATTACAACCTGAGAAATCTGAGGTTGACATACAACAGGCATCGCTTGAGCTTGTGACACTGTTACAATAGCCGGTGTGGTCGGGATGTTCGACATAGGTACACACTGTTGCATAGAATATACAACCCTTGGTTGTTGAGGTAGCATAGGTACCCAACCACTCGATGTAATTCCAGTATAACCTGAATACTATTGTGAACTCCCGTAGGGATACCCTCCCGGAGGGGGTAATGAAAGGGCATACTGCCCCCCATACGGTAGCAATCCAGAACTCAAGGGGATTGTTTGTCCTTGGGGACTGGATTGCCCAAATTGACCTCCAAATGGATCAATCTGGCGAGTCTCAACATAAGAGTTGCTGGATATTATTCCGGATGAACAAACTGGAACAGACCACACTGTCGAAATAGTCCCTTGGTGGACTCCTTCTAGATGTTGCGAGCTAGTCGGGACAGATGGTATGCCGGCAAACATTGTCGGAGTGACAGCAGGGGCTTCTGCTGTCGCTGTGTCGTTCGACACAGTCCTAGATGTTGACGGTTGTTCAGAAATTTTGAGTCTATCCAATAGATTTCCTAGCGATTCTACAGGAACTTCCACTTGTCGTGGATTAACTTCTGATGAAGGAAATAGAGTGACCCCGACTCAAAAATGAGTTGGAGTACTTGCTTGCGGATCCTCTACAATTTCCTCTATCGCAATCAAACCCGGTGGAAGAGGAAGACCGTCAGGTCCGTAAAATATTTCTGGTGCCGAAGAAGGGGTTGAATCGACAGCGACAGTTGTTTGGGGAGCAAGACTCTCTAAACCGGTTACAGATGGAACTGGTTCAGTAACGCAAGTATTTGCCCCCAGACTAGGATCAGTATTACTGTCCCTCTGTGGCTGTTGAACTTCTTCTATAGAGGCAGGGTTTCCAGAAATGTTTGGAGTAACCGGAATCTCAGATGTGGTTGGAACACTTGTTCTAACTTTTATAGGAGATTTTGAACCGGTTAAACGAGTTCGCTTTGTCCGTACTGTTTTCGATTCCGGAGACAAAGACGGTTGACTCGTAAGCCTCCGCGAACGACGGGGTTTCAATTGACTTTCTTCCACGATTGCGGATTACTCGATCAACCAAAATACAAAAGGGGAAAGTGTGTTTCTGAATTAAATGAATTTTTAGACGCTTTTTAGACACAACTTGTTTTTTCAGTTTTAAAGAGTCGAGAAAAAGCTAAAGATGACTCTAGTCTCCTTCGATGTTTTAACGAGCCCGAAGTGACAAATGCTTGGATGGACTTTTTCTGTTATAGAGTCTGAAAAAGGCCAAAAGGAACTGCTCTGGAGTTCTAGGCAGAGGGTGTGCCAAAATTTTTGCAAAACCGCAGAATACTTTTTAGGGTACGGGCGGTCGATCTTCGTGAATGCTGTGTTCACTGCATTGCGATCAATAGGGCGGCTGACACGGCTTCCTAAGGATAAAGGATATATTCCTATAGGGGTCTCCCAATATATACGTGACGGTACGTGGGAGCACAATTCGTACTAGCGCTATCGTCCCTCAGGAGGAATCACCCACCTTCCACGAGATCGACAGTCACTAGGCTTAACGACGCCGGAACACGTCTCTAGCCTAGACCTCTATGTTGTGTGTTATGTTGCAAAGCGTTGTTAGGTTCATTCAGTTTACTTTAGGTTGATCTTTTTAAAGTTTGCCTTTCAAGGTTCACCACGAGATGTATGATACAAATTCCTAAATGCAGTCTAAAGATGATAAGCAAGCTTTATATCTTTTCAACTTTGAAAATCCTAGCTACTAAGGGAAAAGAAAGACACCATCTTTTCTCAAAGAGAAATCAGCACACTCTAATGCACTTTTCCTAAATCCAACATGTAAACTATCAAATGCAAAATGCACAATGCAGGTGTTTGTTTTCCGCTTTCTTAGTATTGATGCCTACAAAGAAAGCTTTTTGTACAACTTTGAATTTGCTTTTAAATGATCAATACAAACAAGTTCAGCTTTTCCGAAATCAGAGAAGGTAGAAGAGATTACACTTACTTAACGATTTTCGAAATAAAGACTTGTTTCGACACTTAAAAGAGACAAATTCAAACCAATAAGCAAAATTAAATATATAATCAATCTGCAAACAGCCAATGAACTCTCTTCTAAGATCACAATCAATCAGATCTGAATCAAAGGCTACAGGACGACTATTTTACTCATGCAAAGGAAAACTGTAAATGACGCCAAAAACACATAAAAACACTCACAGTATTTTTGTACAAAAGCAGGCAGAATCTAAGCAAAGAAAAGGAGTTATCTGGCTGGTACCTATGCTGGTTAAAGGCTGCAAAAAACAGAGATCAAAACAGGGCAACAGAGAGCAGAGAACCCCAGCTGCACAAGGCCAAACTGGTTCAGCGCAACCTCAACACTGAGGACTTGACATTCAGCGCAGGTAGCCTTCACGGGACCTGCGTTGAAATGCAGACTGCCTTCACAGCAGTTGCGCTGAAGGAGAAACTCTCGTTTCTCCTGGGTTCTGGGTCACAAATTGCTCAAAAATCAACAGTTTCAGGCCAAATCAGAAACACAAGCAAGGTATAATCAAAGGGATGCTTTGAAAGCTACTAAGATCTATCACAAGGATCATCAAATCATTTTTGGATCCATTGTTTAGATCATAGACAAGTCCAGCAATTGGATCAAAGCAGCAACTTTCTACTTTGCATCCGGGAAAGATGCAGTTCGACTGTTGCTGTCAAGTCTATGATGCAAACAAATGATAGAAACACAAACAAAATGACTAAACAAATTTTCCCCAGTGGATTCGCCAATTTGTTGTGGGGAAAAATGCCTATGCAGGACGATCCTATCCACCTAAGGTGTGACAGTGCCTTAGCAACAAACGAGTACAGCTATACTGGTTTCTTCCTTTATGAAATGTGAAAGAAGAGAGATCAATAGACTTACCGGTGTCTTCCGTTTGTCCCTCGATCCAATCTCCCTTCTCTTTGGGTGTTCACAACTACTTGCCTTCTTGCTTATCCAGCTACAACTTCCTGCAAGATCACAAGAGAACAGCTACTTGCGACAAGAGAATAGCTACTTGAGACAAGAGAAGAACACTACGCAAAGACAGATATTCACATTCATAACTGATTTAGGATTAGAAATAAACCAAATACACTAATACATTCAAACATCAAAATACATCAGCATATAGGAGAAACCAAGATAGCTTTATTGATGAATAACAAGGTTCAGGAAGAAATACAACCCAGAGGGCTCCAATCCAGCATCTCCTTCCCAGCAAATGGAATTCCTATCTTCAGCCCCTTCAAAGCATTAAGCACCCAATGATTCCAGTCTCAAACCAACAGCAATTCTTTGCAATAATAAAATTCCAGCCTCCAGATCTCATGGAGGAGAGATCCATATATAGATGTTTGGAGAGAGGATGAGTCAGCTTGAGATCTGACTAGTGTCATCTCCCTCTGTCAGTTCTTGAGTCCACTTGGAGGTTCTTGCTTCCACTTGGAGATTTGGAACCTCTTACTCATCACCAGTCGAATTCCCTGAGGCAAGTGTCATTTTGGAAGCTTCCTGGGTTTTGACGCCTTGAGAAATGAGCCTGCCACTTGTCCACTCTCGTTCAGCACAGGTAGCCTTTGTTCCAATTGACATTCAACGCAGGTAGCCAGTGTTGGCTTTGACATTCAGCGCAAACAGCTAGTGTAGCCACTGAAATGATCCTGAATTGACTTGTTTTTGAGCAGTTTTTGGTGGAGAACTTCTGTGAATTGCTATGGTTTGTTAGCCTTGTTCCTCTAGGGGTAGGAACAACATGTTTAGGGACTTTGGATCCCTTAGATTATGGACATTTCATGCTCAATGCTGTAAGGCACAAAAATGTCTATAACAGGTGCCATTTATTGTTTCCGTATCCACTAGCCTCATGTCGTTTAGGAAGTTCAGGAAGGCTATGGAGTCTCTACCTATTATTCTGGTCTCGCCTTTTTTTCTATAAGATATCTAATCATATTAAAGTCCCCTCCTAGAATCCAGGGCATAACAGGATGTCTCTCTCTCAGCTCCTCCAGTGAGGTGAGAATCTTGAGTTTGTCTTCAAGTTTTTGGGGACCATAGGCATTTGTGATCATATAGAGTTCCTTATCACCCAAAGGTTGGATAACCATAGAAAGGTAGTTCCTGGATGCTTCAGCATCCAGGATTCCAAGTTTTTAGGGATTCCAAAGAGTGAGAATCCCTCATGCTGTGTTGTTTTCTTTAACTTCTAGATACTCGTACTTAATCCATTTTCTATGTATCCCTCTGATTTTGTCTATTAAACATTTTGTTTCTTGTATAAACACCATATCTAGTTTTTCTTCTTTTATTCTATCGCTGAGATTTCTTTGTTTTCTTTTACTTCCTAGACACCTAATGTTCCAGGTTGTGAGCTTCATTATGAAGGGTTTGTAAATGAGAAACTAGTAATATCTTTCATCTTGCCTAAGTTAATCATGAGTTTCCCACACTCTTTCAGCAGCTCATTCTATCTCTTCCTTCCTCTTTTTCGACCTGGGTTCTTGGAAGAGTGTTCTGGTGTTACCTCCATCAGTTTTACCCCTCTATTTTCCTGGCTATCATGGTTCCTCTTGACTCCATAACCCTTTGCTTGAGATCTTCAGAGGAAGAGCTATTGCACTCTTTCAAACTCCTCTTGTGGTAGAGAATCAACACCTTTGGTGGTTCCCTGCTTTAGGAACTTTTCTAGATCAAGATTCTCCCTCTCAAGAATCTCCTGTAGTTCGTGGTCCTCCATACCAAATTCACTTGGGGTCATCTCATGGTCCCTACCAAGTTCCATAGTGCTTGGAAGATCCTCCTTTAGTTTGTTGTTCTCATGTATGTCCTCCATTCTAACATCTTTTTCCTTCTCTGCGGGATTATCCTCTGGTGCTTGGTTCATTCCATTGTTCCCACCTTCTTCTTCTAAAATCTTGAAACTATTATGACTTGGTTGCTTATCCTCATTAGTTTTCTTTTGGTACTTTTTTCCTCCTTTCCCTTTGCCTCCCACCTTGGTAAAGCCTTTAGGATCTTTTCCTCTTTTGGTTTTCATATTGTCCTCCAGTTTTTTTAGTGGGTAGTCTCTGAAGACGTGCCCATGTTCATGACATTTATGGCATCTGAATGGGACATGTTCATATTCCACTGCCTTCACCTATTCTTCATCATATACTTCTAGAATGATTTCATCTGGAAGTGCTCCCAATAGGTCCATTTCTACACATATGCAGGCGAAGGAGGTATATTTACCTCGCAGAGTCACATCTGATATTTTTAAAAAATGACCTAATTTATTTCCTATGGCTTTGAAGGATTTTGGTAGCCAATAATCTAAAGTTAGGGAGTAGAGTCTTATCCATACCAGTACTGATGTGAATGTTTCTCGTTCTGAGACAAAATTCATCACCCATGGTCACATGTAGAGGCCTACAACAGCATAGAAATATGGTCCTCCTTCGAACACTCTATCTTTATCCTCTAGGTTTGTTAACACCACTACGAAAAATCCCTTTGGCCCAAGATGAAGGTTTATATCTCCCTTTGGTTTCCAATGGTTTCTTATCCATGTGTGCAAAGCCTTCTCTGTTGGCCATATTCCCATAAATTTGCATATAACCGCGTATGCCTCCATGTGATCCCTGTGCACCTGTAGCGTTGGATCATTTAAAACAACCAAGGGTTTAATGGTTGATCTGGGTTTACAGAGTCCTGTCACAGTCTTTTTCTCAGTTCTCTAACTGTTGTCTCCTATTCTCTTCTTTCTTCTGACTTCCTCGTGATTATCTTCCTGTTCTTGAGATTTGATGCTTTCTGGCTTTTTTGTGCTTATCTTCTCCGTTTCTGCCTCCATTGGTTTCTTGAATCGATTCGAACCAGCCTCCTTGCCTCTTTTCACAACTACATGACTGTAGGAGGGAGTGAAGATCCCACTTCCTTGCCCCTCCATGGTCACCAGCTCTCTCCCATCGCTCCCTGTTCAAAACCCTCGTTCCACTCGCCTCAAATCAACTTCAGTAGAATTAGCTTTCTCATGATAATGGGAAAGTCAATATTTATGACATATATTATTAATAGACATATTATAGTTTATAAACTATGCATTAAAATACTTGATTTATCCTAGCAAATTGGTATTTGAGATTAGTAATTTAAAAAATTTAAGATCATCACTTACTATTTCTTCTTTATAATAAAAATTATTTGTAGCCCTTTTATATTTGGACTCATGAAACTTATTTTTCATGTGCCAATCCTTGGCATAATGTTTAAACATCCCATAGTAATAACATGAGTCATTCCTCTCCGTGCTTGTGTTTGTTTTTCGTCATGCCTCATTTGTTCTTGTACCTTGGAAGTACTTTGCATGGTTGATTTTATTTTGCTACCAATGCCAAATATAAACTTCAAAATGTGCTTGTTAAATTATTTATTAGTTCCTCTTAATCCTATCAAATGATCAAATGAAGGTGCTTTCTCCTTAACTGAAATACTAGTGATAAATATTTGATAGTAATCTAATCATACCATTTAATGTTATGGAAATAAAATCAGTGGTTGATATATTTTCACTAATATTAGCAAGTTTATCTCTCAACTATTTAATTATAGAAATAATATTTCTAATACTTTCGTTTTCTTAAATTTTTATTAAGGGAAGCTTCCTTTTTTTCTGAAAGTTCAACATTGGTGAGGCTACATCATGGTCATGTCCAAGAATAACACCCAAATAGGGCAAGGAATTGAACACATTACTTAACATATAGGAGTGCCTTAATAACCCACCTAATCATTGTCTATTCAAGAGCGTGTGGACAGGGAAGCTTTCCTCTCTTTTTTTATTCCGGAGGAACCTAGCAGCCCGCTTGACACATAACTACTAGTAAACCTCTTAGGATCTAGGGTCTATCTTTCTCTTTGTAAACCACATCACAACCAAGGGGTTTTGAGCCTTAGATATCTTGGTTTTCACATATTTTATATTACTTTCATGACCAATTGAGCTACCCCCTTAGGACAGGAAAGCTTTCTTTTTAAAAACACTATGTTGTTTATATTTTTCATATCATAAAAACCTTCAAGTATAATCCATGTTTCATTAGTTTTTTTATAACCCCCTATATACGGAATGTTGTTTTTCTTTATATAAATTCTCAAGATAACCATTTCCTTGTCGATCTTCTCTCCCAATTTTCAATTAACGTTAATGGGGTTATTAGTTTGGATTTTTGTGTAAATACAAATTACCAAACATTATAACTTTCCATTAAAGTTTGCATATTTGACTTCTAGTTTACATAATTTTCTGTATCTCTCTTAGTTGATTCATCTAAATATGAATCCAACATAACATTTTGCATCCGTATACATGAGAAAAACAAATATTTTCATAGCTTCAAATTGAATCAATCAATGAAATTCCAAAAAATGATTGAATGCCATCAAGTCCTCACTTTTTAGCTACTCACAATTTTAGGAAGTGATATCCCTTCAAAAAGTGTCTCATATTAAAATCAACCAAGGAACTCACATTTTATTCATTGGATATTTAATGATTTTTAACTAGGATGATACTTCATTGCATATGCCAAGAGTTCATGCTTAGACAAAATGATGTTGGCCAAATGCCCATCTGTAAGTAGAAATTGTAGTGATTTTCACCTTCTTTCATGTGTCTCCTTTAATGTAGTAGCTCTTAATGCACAATTGGCTCTAATATCTCTTTATGGTGGCCTTTTCTCCAAATGTAGTGATTAGAATTGAATATTTATTCTAAATTTTTCTAGTAATGGTAGCTCCTTCATAATGGATACCAAATAGTATTTTGATGGATGTTGTCCACTTGGGTTTAAAAGAAACAAAGTGTCACACACAATCTCTTTACTTGCTATTCCTATTGTAACAACTTACTCAACTTGATGCAAGAGGATATACTAGTCAAAGCTATCCTTAACCTTCTAAGTTCAAAATCCATCTATGACAGGAAGTTGGTTTCCTCACTTTTATTTAATTTGTAATATTTTCCTAAAATATAATTTAGAAGGAATCTATATTTTTAGCGAAGATAGGATGGGTGTAATTTAGTTGCTACATAAAAGGATATATTTATCCAATTTAGGAATTTTTCAAATAATCTAGTAAAATAGGTCAAGTTTTTTAGTTGAATATTGGATATCTACTAGATTTTAAATGTAATTGAGTGTGTGTGGAGAGAATTTAGAATTGAGAGTGAAGATGTAAAATTTGGCCGAAGGAAGGTTATGCATATATTCCAGATGTTAGAATATCATAAGTGAATAGCCTACGAAAATCTACTGGCAAGAAAAACACACTAGTGGCCACAAAATCTTGATTTGAGTAAGAATTCCAAATAATTTCTCTGAAAAGTACATAGTTCTAAAAAACAAGAAGCATCATGAGAATTTAAGGGATAGAGGATATGCGAGTTGTTAATATCCCAAAAGAGGAGGTCAGGGAAGTAGATGTTAGCGTAGTGGGGGATGCCAGAACTAAATCAAATGGACATGGGATGAGCAGTCTAGAAAACAAAGACCTGAAAGAAACTATGAGAAGCCTAAATATTGAGGTTCTCAGTTTTAAAGTTGATAATGACAAAATGTCGAAATAAAAACAACAACTCAATACCCAAATTATACAAATTTTAAATAGAATCAAACAATAATTGAACCAACAATATGGGAGTAGACAAATGGGTGCCAAAAGTTCAAGGAGAGCTAATAGTGATGACTAGAATAATTTGAATGTACCCAGGAGGTCCCATAAGAGGGGTTACACTACCTTGGAGTCAGATAGCATTCCTAGTGTGTCACCACTAAAAAGGACTAGAAGAAGGAAGTGCGATATACAGGTAGAAGTGTGGAATATTAAGCCACCCACATTTAATGAAGAACATAAATAGGGTGAAGAGGTAAAGACTCGATTGTTAGAGATGTAGAGATATCTACAACTGTTTAATTAACATTGAAGTTTGGAAGCTTGAATTTCCATACAACATTTGAAAGGAACGACTAACCTATGATAGGAAAAAATGAAGGAAGTTAAGTATTTGGATGAGAGGAAGATGACATGGAGGAAATTTAAAGTTTATTTTTGAATGAAATATCTTTCTGAGCTCTATTATGAAAGGAAGATGAAGGATTTTTTGAACATAAATTGGGTGACATGAATATGGAAGAATATGGCTAGAAGTTCACAGAGTTGCTGAAATATGTAGGCTTTATCAAGGATGAGAAATTAAAAATTCAAAGGTACATTAGTGGAATACCTTTATTTTATCGAGATAGACTTAAATTCGATGAGCCAAAGACTTTGGAAGTAGAAATGAGAATGGTTGAGCAACTATATGAGTAGAACAGCAATAAATCAATGGTTTAGAAGGCTTGGGACAATAAGAAGAATGGTTTCATGGAACAAAAGAAGAAGGGGTTTAAACCCTCTTGTTTCAAGAAGGATCATAGTTTAAACAATAATTAACTTAATGTTTTAGTGAACTTGGTGCAAGCCCAATTCTGAGCCTACTTAAAACCCACAATGCCTAGTTTCTCTTTCCAAAATGGTGCTTCGTTCAACCCTGTCACAATGATCTTGTGGGATATAAATACCTCTATACAAATATTATAGTGGGAGATCTAAATATAAGTGGGAGGATCCAAAAGGGTTACACATTCAATCCCCCTCCTTAACGATCAACGCGGGCCCCTCTATACCATTTCAACCTTATTTAACCCAATACAGTCATGCGCAATTAACAAAACATATGCCCTAATATTAATTATAAATAAACTCTCTTTACCTTCCTCCCAGCATTGCTTGGATAGCTTGGTTTTTCCCTTAAGTCCCAAGGTATTCTTTACTTCTTGCAACCATCCAAACCCTTTCCTTGTCCTAAATAGCCCTTCGAACCAAGTTCCTTTAAGTAACATCACACAAGGAAAGCTCTTTCATACGACCTTCCTATATAAACTAGATTCACCTTTTCACACTTGTGCACAATCCTTCGGTTGAGCCACTTCGATTTAATTCCATGTGAGCCCAGTTAAATAAACTTGTCATAATGGAAAAAGGGACTAAGAAAGCTCACCTAGTAAAGACCTACGGGTAAGACTCACTTGATCCTCCCCTTTAATGCTTCCAACCCACTATTGTTAGCTTGATGCAATGAGTAAAGGACTTTATGGAAGTCACCGGGGCAACACATATGGGTGTGACCCACTATATTTTCCTAATCATGCGAGCCCCTAAAAAGAGCCCAGTGCAATGGGAAATGGAATCTATGAAAATTGTTGGCTAGAATCCTCTAGACAGGGTCCACTTCACTATGATCTTTCTAGCGCCCCATCATCCCGAAACTTCTCTGTATTCTCTCACTCTTCAATTCTTTGAGGAAAGCCCTCCAGCCCGACGTTCGTAATTGACAACTTCTTCTTGACAGAACTCAAGTTTTGTCTCCAGGTAGTGTCAAGTGATAGATTCCCACTAGTGCTCAAAAAACTACGTGTTGTTTACCTATTCAAAAATTCCTCTTCTTACTTTGCAACTCTCGACCCCGGTTTCTTTGCGCACTAACACTTCTGCTGCTCACTCTGACCCTTCTTTCATTGCACCACTTCTGATCTTTCATTGCAGTAGGATCATTGATCACTCTGTTGATCAATGATATCAACATCCCAATTGAGTGTGGGAATAATTAAACGACTCTCAGCTTCTCGCTTCTCCAAAGCACCATCGCTTCACTCTAAACTCCTCATATTTCTTGCTCCTTTGTGATCCTTTTAATATAATTTCGTATATACACTTATGTTTCACTATAGTTCTGATACAGGTTTTTGGTATGATCACCCTCTCTATCAATGTATTTAGATTGTATATGCTTCCCTTTGTCTACCTCTCAACCTCTACCTGCAACCCTTGCATTGACTCAATTGTGCATTCTTGGAACAAACTCCCTCCTAAGTTCTTATATCTGCAGTCACCAAAGCACTGGATATATATATATATATATATATATATATATATATATATATATATATATATATATATATATATATATATATATATATATATATGTATATATATATATATATATATATATATATGTATATATATACATATATATATATATATATAGATATATATATATATATGTATATATATATATATATATATATATATATATAGATATATATATATATATATATATATATATATATATATATATATATATATATATATATATATATATATTCGATATTAAATAAGGTTCACCACCAGCAGTAACAAGAACTTGAACTACAATGGTACTCACAAACATAGTGATTCTCCTCTGAGATATATACACAAATAATTACAAAAGGCCTCTGGCCTGCATTACATCAATTTGGCCCTTTTTACCTTATGTATACTCTCAACCCTCGAGTCCTCTCTCTAACCCTCTTATTCCTCTCTCCACTATATGCATTTTGGCTTAAAATATATATATATACAAAAAGGACTTTTGAATTAAAATTAGTTCAAATTCACAATTTCATCAACAAAATCCTATCTTAGGCTTCCTATATCCACAAAATCCTCTCCAAAATGTAACTAACTCTAAAATATCTCTAACTCTCCCAAATACTTATGAGATCTTCGATTTATAGAAGATCTAATTCCATAAATACTAACATAAATAATTTATGTACAATTGTTCTAGAAACTTAGGAAAACAGATAAAATCAACTAATTCCACACATGTACAAAACCAACTCCCTTAGTAAATGAAAGACCCCTAGTCTAGTCAAAATACATTTTGTGTTGGAAGTGGAATTCTTTTGCATCAAAATCCCAAGGTGAAAAATATCCATGGTCTCCTCACCATGTGCTTTCATAGCTAGTTGAAATCTTCCTGAATCCCAAACATTAACTTGCAATAAATTCATTGCTATGTCATGCTAGTGTTTCCCTACTTTTGTTCCATTCTCCCTCCCCGTTTTCTAGATCTTGTGTTGTAGTCTTCATCCTTACATGTTGATGTAGGTTTTCTCAGTTAACTGCAACTTGCAAACAAGTTTCGTTCTATTTGTAAAATACAATCTTTCAGTCACCTTCACCATCACCTTTCTCATATTATCAATCTCTCTATCCAATTGATCCTCTTGCTAGGTCTTGTTGTCATTTATTGGTTGATGAATTTTACAAGACACTGCCATCTCATGTCCTTTATGCCTTTGTTCATTGTCTATGAAATTTTGCATCCAATAATGCTGGAAATTCAAGTTAACTAAATGCTCCAACATATTTATATCCCAAATTTTGTTAAGATGAAAAAATTTAAATAATTAATTAAAACTCTTATACAAGGCATCCTCTAAGGTTTTGCCCCAATTGTCTCCCACTGCGAGTTTTGTCCTTGTTGTCCTATAATTTTTCATTACTTCTTCTAAGGTTACTTATGCTTCTTTTGCTGAAGTCTCTTCTAGCTAGATTCTTTCTTCTGGCACATCCTCAATTCCTTAACAAATTGTATCATTTATGCCATCGCCTTCTACAAACGTTATATCCTTCATGACATAATTGTAAATCTACCTATTCTTGCACTCATCATTTCCTCCAAATACAAAAAAATTGTCAGTTTTAAGAACATGAGACTTTAAAGTCTCTGTGGATTTTTCCAATATATCCTCCTCATACATCATTGGGAACATGAAATTGTTTATCAAGTCCTCATTTTCCTCCTTTACGGAAATAACATCTTCCTCTTCCTGTTTAATGTCAAAATATTCAAAATTAATAAAATATTTTAAATCCTCATTATTTTCATTACAAAAGATAAATATTTCCATGTCCAGTGTCTCGTCTAAAAAAAAACCTTTCCACCTCAGGCTCTTCTTCCATGATTATATCCATCCACTTCTTACTATGATTGTATTTATAAGACAATTTTTCTTTTTTGTCTTCTCCTATAACAATATTAGGTCCCTATACTACTATTGTAACCCCTTATTGTTATTAGTGCGGCCTCTTTTTAAATTTAAAGGATTTTGATTGGTTTACAAATCATGACATGGAAATTATATGAAAATTTCATGGGCACTTTAAGGTTGAAATTTCCTCTAATGATTCGAAGGCAAAAGAGAAAAATTGCTTTGTTATAGTTGTGCTAACAAATACACTAAAGGTCATAAGTGTGTTGAGAAGAAATTATTCTACATAGATTGTGAAGAGGAGAAAGAAAAGGATCGAGAAATGTCAAAAGAAGAGGATATACACTAGTAACCAACCCTAGAAAAAGAAGAAATGCATCCGACCATATCTTGTAATTCATTGGCAAGAATTACCACTCCTCAAACTCTCAAGATAGATGGACAAACATATATAGTGAACAAATGTTTGGAAGGATATCTTCATTTCTTCGTATCTTATAACCAAACACAATGGGTCAAGTGGTTACCTCTAGTTGAATGGTGGTATAACGCTTCAACAAAAATGACCCCATTTATGGCACTTTATGGATATCATCCACCGTCCATCACATTATCATTAAGAGAAAATTCTAAGGTTCAAGCAGTGGAAGATCACATCAAGTATCAACAATAAGTTCTCAAACTCTTAAACCATAACCTAACTTTGGCGTAGAATCAAATGAAACAACAAGTAGATCAACATCGCATTGAAATAAGTTTTGATGTAGGTGACTAGGTATTTTTATGGCTGCAACCATACAAACAAATGTCCATCAAGCAAGCTAAGAAGGATAATAAATTATCACAAGGTGCTGCAAAATATTGGTACTATGGCATACAAACTAGAGCTTCCTCCATCTTTCCGAGTGCACCCAGTTTTCCATGTTTCATGCCTAAAGAAGGTTAGAGGTGACAAACTTCTAGCTCAAACAATATTACCCAACAAACTACCATCCATCCCAATAAAATAATAGGGAAAAAATGATGCCAAAGCAATAAGTTGAACAAGACCTTAACTAGACGCCTACTAGCCATGACAAGCATTTCGTCAAACATATCATCAACATGTAACCTATAGGTGTAAACAACACAATTAAGTGTAGGTATCTCATACTTATATGTGTTGGCATTATGAGATAAGTGTTGTCCTTGATGGCAAACCTCACTGATGACAAATCATAGTACAGAAGGTCAGCAGCAAGGAATTGATGATCAGACTATAAGAAGAAGAGAAAGCTCATACACGCAGGTTCGTTAAGCCCAAGTCGCGTGTACACGCAGGTTGGCTTCAGCAAAAGCGCGTGTATGTTGAAAAGTACCTTTGGTCCATGGCGGTTAGTCCTTGGAAGTTGTGCCTATGGTTTCAGACCATTATGTCTCGACGGGCGTGTCGATCCCTAGTTTTGAAGTTGATGGTATTGTGTTACTATGGTTTTGGCTCTTGGTATTGAACAAGGCCTAAGGCTATATAAGGAGAAGGAAATCATTAGGCAAGTGCATCTGAAATGTCTTGAATATCTGATGAAGCATTAGATCCAGTATGCTGGTTATGGGTTGATGATGCATTGCTTGATCTGAGCTAAGGAGAGATCTCATCGGTTGATGGAGAGCAAGATCTAAGGAGAGATCGGGATCAAATGGTTTGAAATGAACTATCTTTATGATGCTTATTCTAGATCTACATACTGACGCATGTATTGTTCTATAAGTGTTATGAGTATGACTGATGTCTGGTACAGCTGCAAGTTATGAGAAATTATTTTTAGATCTGTACGCGGGTTGGCTTTGATAAAAGCGCGTATACACGCGGGTTTGATTCATCGAAGTAGCGTATACATTGTAAATCTTAATATTTGAAGTTGCAGATGGATCTGATGGTTATTACAGAGTTCGGTGTCTGCTCTGTGTTCTGGTGACTGTTGTTAACAGGGTTTCAGTGATTCAGAGTTTGATGATTGTTTTGAGCTTAAATGATAGTTATGGGTCCAGTATGAAAATTGGATGAAAAGTGGCCTTACAGATTATGTGTTGTGCTTCAGTGTATCCAGTCTGAAAATTGATGAAACGTGGTACCTGGAGGTGAGAAGATTGTAGGCAAGCACCTACGTACTAGTATCTAAGCTAGTACAAAAGCTAAAGGAGATCTTTGGAGCATTGTAGCAGGTAGCAGCCTGCGTACTAGTAAATGGATCGGCTAGTACAAGAGCAAAGGGGGTTGTAGCTCCCGTACTGGTATAAGACTGCACCAGTACAAATATTGTAAAAGGATTTTCTTATTAAGAAGAAGATTGAGATGACTTGCAGCAGGTGGTTTTCACCCACATTGGGTTTCCACCTTATATCTTTGTGTTCATGTGTGTTGCTCTTGTGTAATGTTCTGTTCTATTATTCTGCACCTGTTTACTGTTAATATGCTTAATAATGATCTGATGCATTTACTGAAGATTAAGCTAACTGAATTATAAGATCTCTGGATATACGCGAGTTTCATTAGACACAGTAGCGTGTACACGCGGGTTCACTTAATTGAAGTAGCGTATATGTTTCTGAGTATGAAATTGAAAAGTTTGATTGATCTGATAATACTGATTCACCCCCCCCCTCTCAGTATTATTTCCAACAATATGAGAATCCCTATGAACAATTGTTTCCTCATGTCATTTGTTGCATCATCATTTATTAGGCCATAGATACATTATCCATTCATTTACAAGTAAAAACATGTTGAGAGCCATACATAGTTGTTCTCATAAAACATACATACAACCAACATAACGGAGACAACAATATCATAAAATATCAGCCATAAAATCCACATATATATCAATACATTTACACATAAAAATCAAGGGAATGAATTTCTCATTAATGAATGCAATAAACCAACTGGAGATGTGACTACCACATTGCACCCAACCATATATTGCCTTAACCAAGTCTCTCTTCAGCCAATCACCCCCATGCCATATTCCAATCATGAACGTGGGACACATAGAACACACCAAAAAACGCCAGCAAGCATAGATGCCACTGGAATTCTTTGCCTACACCGTGAGGAAATTGAGTGCCTCCTAGTCTCTCAGGATTTACCGTAATCGACATGCGATCTAGGGATCACTAGGCCCTACACCAAGACACACTCTCCAGGCTTTACCATACATCCCATCCTATGACTACTAGGCCCAATGGAGAGAAATCCACCTCTTGGCTTTACCATATACCCTGTGGTTCACCGACAAGGATTCTTGGGCCCACCAAGGCACACAATTTGGCTTTACCACAACCCATAGTCTAGCTCAAGGGTTACTAGGTTAGTGGCTTTATCGTGATCCATACTCTGGTTCAAGGACCACTAGGCCATGTGTTTGTTAGTTTTGAGATCCATCCCACTTAGCTTCAAATCCATCTAGTCATCCCACATTAACCGAATATGAGAAAACCATCTCCTGAAAGCTATCAGGAAATGGCAAGGCTAGGCTAAAGAACACTGTCACACCTGGGAAAACCCATGCCATTATAGAAAATAACCACATGCAATACCATGCATGCCAAATCTAGCAAGGAAAATACACATGCAATTCAATACCTCCAATGAAGCTTGTTGTAGCTGCTTGATCCTGCCTTTCCCTTCTTGATCTTTGTTTCCTCTTACCTTCTTTGTCTTTCTTGCTCCAATGCCAAACTTCTCCAAGAAACTCTAAGTGTCCAAGAGTGAGAGAGAGAGAAAGAGAATAATGAGAGAGCTCTAAAGCTAATCTGACAAAAGGTTACCAACTGATCCTCAGAAGCCTTTTTATGAATGAGGCCTCTATTTTCTTCATTTTCCATTATTTTCCTTCATTTTCATCCTCACATGAAACCTGTGACCCTTCATCTCCTTTTTCTCCTAATTTCCATTATTTTCATAAATAATTGTGCCAAAAATACCTTTTTTCCTTTCCAAATCCTTAGCCATTGCCTATAACAATTTCCTTAGCCATAAATAGCCAAATGAACACCCTATATGATGTCTTGCCCAACATTTAGCTTGGAATAAGTGTCCCATCAACCGTGGTTATTGTTTTAATTTTTATTACATGGAATTTTCATTAGGTCTGTTACAGAATCCTCCCCCTTGGGGGACACTGTCCTCGGTGTTCAATCACACATATACCTCAGCAACCCGGTGAAAGAAGACATATTTCTCATTGAGCTTTATAACATAGTTCGATGCAATATTTACAACGAAGGACCTGCTAAAAAGAAAAACATCATGCTAACGTACTGCATACTAGAGCATTATAACATTGCTCATTATGATATTTACAATTATCATCCTATTGAGTGCCAACCCACATGGCATCATAACATCATGATACGATAACCACATGATAGCATAGTAACATGGAAACATAATCATAATTACATGGTACCCATACCGCTTAGTGGAGCTTTATAACATAGCTCATGGCGGTATTTACATCCATATACATATGTACATATAGCAATATCACCAAAATATATACCAAAAACATGTACCAAAACATATACCAAAACACCATATCAAAGCATATACCAAAACACCATATCAAAGTTGCTTTGCCTCAACTAGAAAACAAGGAAGGATACATAGCCCGCATCTGATCCGCCATCTCCCATGTAGCTTCATCGGGCCCAAAGTGCTTCCATTGCACTTTAACTTGCTTGATTTCTTGATTTCAGAGCATGAGCACCTTTTTCTACAATATACATTGAGGCTTCGGCTAGAATTCTCCATCTAGTTCCACCTGCAATATAGACCATCCAATCACATGATCAACATCCTTAACATACTTCTTAAGCAAAGATACATGGAAAACATCATGAAATTTCACTATCGGAGGCATTGCAAGTTGATAGGATATTGGGCCAATCCTCTCAATGATACTAAAGGATCCACAAAACCATGGTCCCAGCTTGGTACAAGATCCAATCCGCAATGAGCTTTTCTTCAGTTTGATGCTCAAGAACACTTGTTCCCCTGCCATCAACTCCTGGAACAAACTGTTACTATCTTCATAACTCTTTTGACTATCATGTGGTGGATTTAGATTCTTCTGGATCACCTACATTTCATGTTCCACTTCTACCAACATATTTGGTCCAATCAATACCTTACTAACCATATCATTGCAATTGATAGGAGTGCTACAACTCTGTCCATACAATGCCTCAAAATGACTCATCCTCAATGACTCCCAATAACTGTTGTTGTATGAAAACTCTACAAAAGTAAGATATTCCTCCCACTTCCACTGCTGATGCATCACATAATTCCTCAACATGTCCTCCAATATCCTGTTGAAACTCTCTTTTTGTCCATCTGTTTGTGAATGATAAGCTTTACTGAAGGCCAACTCTATTCGCAAACCTGTATATCACTACTTCCAAAACTTGGAGGTGAACTTCGCATCCCCATATGACACAATCTTCTTTGGAACACCATGCAACCTGATCATATCTCTGATGAATACCTGTGTTATATCACTAACTGAGAATGTAGACTTCATTGTAATGAAATGTGCAACCTTTTTCAACCTGTCCACAATAACCATGATGGAATTTTGATGTCTCACTGTCTTTGGCAACCCTGTGGTGAAATCCATAGAAATAAACTCCCATTTCGATTCTGGAATTGTGATTCATCATAGCAGTCCACCTAGATGTTTACTCTCTACTTTCACTCACTAACAATTGAAAAACCTCGCCACAAACTTTGCTACATCCCTCTTCAAATTCAACGAATAGTAAAATCTCTTCATTGTTGTCAGTGTCTTCTGATAACATGGGTGACAAGAATATGGTTTTGCATGTAACTCCCTTAAGATCACCTTCTTTAGCTCACTTTTATCCGGTACATATATCCTATCTCGCAACCTGGCCAATCCATCTATTGTAAGACACTAATCCATACCCTGTGCACCTGGACCTATACCCGTACTTGTCCTTGTACTTGTATTGCCACCTATACCTATACCAGCACCTTGATACAACCTGTGCAAAATATCCATATGCCTAACATCATGTTGACCTACCTGCAAGATCCTATACTATAGATCTGTCCCATAGGAGCTCATATCTGCTAAGTGATTTACCTATACACATCTGCTGAGAGCATATGCCACCCTGTTCTCTTTACCTTTGATGTACCTAATCTCAAAATCAAACTCGTTGCTCGTGGCCAACCATCTAGCCTACTTGGGGGTCATATTCAGCTAGTCAAACAAATACTTCAACCCAATGTGAACACTCATAACTACAAACCTCCTTCCAAGAATATAGTGCCTCCACATCTTCAATGAATGTAAGATTGTTGTTAACTCAAGATCATGTGTTGGGTAGTTCTGCTCATCCTCGTTTAGTTTTCAAGACTCATAGTATACCACTTGTCCATCCCACATATGGAATCCACCAAGCCCTCTCTTGTAAGCATCTATGCACACCACAAACTATTTGTCTGGATCTGCAATCTGTAGCACTGGTGCATGTGTCAATAACTCCTTTAGTTGCTCAAATCTAGCCTCACACTCTTCTTGTCCATTTAAACTTCTTACCTTTCATTTCCAATGATGCGATAGGATAAGAAATCTACGATAAGTTCTCGATGAACCTCCTGTAATAGCATATCAGACCCATGAAAGTTCACACCTCATCCACACTCTTAGGAGCTACCCTCTCCATGATGGCCCTTATCTTCTTTGGATCTACTGCAATTCCATCCTTGGAGACAACATGTCCCAAGTAGTATACCTCACTCTAAAAGAAACTACACTTGTTGAGCTTAGCATACAAGCAATGCTCCCTTAACAACCTCAACACTGCTACTAAATTCTCGGCATGATCTTCCTCATTTTTAGAATATACCAGTATATCATCAATGAACACAATAAAAAACTTATCCAAATATGGAAAAAACACATTATTCATCAAACACATAAATGTAGCTTGATCATTAGTCAATCCAAATGGAACAACAACGAAATCATAATGCACATACCTGGTCTGGAACACGATCTTGTAAATATTCTCCTCTTTGATGTGTACCTCATGGTATCCGAATCTCAGATCAATCTTCTATAACATTGCTACTCCCTTTAAGTGATCGAAAAAGTCACCAATCCTTGGAAAAGGGCACCTATTCTTGATGGTCACTTTGTTGAACTTCTTGTAATCGATGCATAGCCTGAGAGTACCATCTTTCTTCTTCATGAACAATACCAGTGTGTTGCAAGGTGATACACTTGGCCTAATGTATCCCTTATCCAACATTTCCTTCACCTACAACATTAACTCAACCAACTCAGTTGTGCTCATCCTGAAAGGTTCTTTTGATGTTGGAGCTTCCCCTAGCACTAATTCAATAGAAAATTCTACCTCCCTATGAGGTCGAAACTCTGTAATGTCCTCAGGGAATACATCCTGAAACTGCTGCAAAAATGGGTACCTTCTCAACACATATGCATCCTCAACCTCCTTACCCTTATCACTAGAAATGTGTACTGTAAATAACATACACCCTTTCCTACGGCTACACTTTTCTTGCATAGTTGTCACCATCTTAACTGATGTGTCTTTCTTCTTACCCTACAAGAATCTCGGTTCCCCATCTTCATCAACACACTCAATATATTTATCATGGCATTCTACCTTGGTTCTACGAAGATACAACCAATCCATGCCCAACAACATTTGTATGATCCCAACGGTAATATATTTAGATGTGTTGGAGTAGAAATACCATTCAAGTCAAATGTGCAAGCTCTTACCCAATGATGAGCTCACTTCTTTGTACTTGTAGCCAACTGCACTAACCAAGACTTTGCATGCAATTCCTTACTCAAAACACACATCCACCAATTCAAGACTAACATAGCTATAATTAGATCCAGGGTCAATCAAAATAGAAATAACTTGATCACAAAGCTTACTATCCATCTCAATGATAGATGCATGGTGTTCTGCCTGTTTGTTGTCCACTACTACATAGATACGAGGAATGCTCTGCCCAACATCCCCAATAGTATGTGTGTCCTATGTAATATATATATATATATATATATATATATATATATATATATATATATATATATATATATATATATATATATATATATATATATGTGAGGCCTAACACCCTTATTCTGTAGAAAATATCTATTAGGGTGCTCCTTACTGCATGTCCAACACTCCAATCGACCCGTACCAACACCTCTATGTTGTTGTTGTGACCTATGTCCCTATCTAGCTACATTAAACCTCTTTTATGGTGCCACATTTTCTTTCTCATCTGAATTCTAAGGTTGTGTTATCTTAGGCTTCCATTTACCTTTACCTTTTTCTTTTCCCTTCCATCCTTACTAAGATTCATTCTTACGCTTTCACTGTTCATAGAAATGCTTTAGTTTCTCAATAATTTCCGAAAGTGACCGAGGCTCATTATACTCAATACGATCTCTAAATGCTAATGGAAAATCACTGACAAGCCATTGAACTTTAGCCTTCTCATCAGTAAGATATGGTGCATACCTCAATAGCTCTATTAACTTGGTCATGTACTCTTTTTATGTCATCGATCCCATATTTAGCTCATATAACTCTTTAACCTTACTGTCATAGTACCTTTCTGACAAGTACTTCTTCCTGAAAATCCTCTTGAAATCCCACCAACTGAAGTCATCTATCGTGATGCCTTTGACCTGCTTAACATATTCCCACCATATGTTTGCTTTACCTTTCAAGCTGAAGATATCTATTATGGCCTTCATGTTATCTGTGTACTCATGAAACTCAAAGAATTTGTTCATCCCAGGTATCCAAGCCTTTGCATCTTCCTACTTCTTCAAATCTCCATGAAATGTAGTTGTTTTTTCTTTCTTGAATTCATCTAGCGAGTGTCCCCTATCACTCCTCCTATAAGGATAATAATGATGATGATCATGATGTCTATCAGAACATGAACTAGAATAGTACCTGTGCTCATCACCCTTTCTATCTGGAGTGTCCAACACCCTGCCATATCTCACCATATCATATCTATCCAGCCGATGTCTACTAGGATACCTACTGCCATGTGCCCCACATTAGAGGAAATTTCAACTCAAAAATAGCCAACTAAGAAAAAATTAAGAAATTAATAAAATAATGTCATGTAGACAATTTTTTAATATCATTTTTATAATTTTACTTTTATCAAAATTACCCAAATAAATGTGACATTTATCAAAATAACAATGTATATAATTTATCTTTAAATTAATTTATTAGCACAAGATTTAATAAAATTTAAATTAAAAAAAGTAAATTTAAAATTGAATTTAAATTTCAAATTAAAATTAAAATTAAATTTAAAAAAAAAAAAAAATTTAAAAAGTGAATTTAAAATTTAAACTTAAATTAAATTTAAATTAACCAAATAAATGCACTTTTATCAAAATAATCATATATATTTTTTATATTTAAATTAATTTGTTTACACAAGATTTAATAAAATTTAAATTCAAAAAGAAAATTTAAAATTCAAATTAGTTGCGCATCATTAAAAATATTATTGATACTATGAATTTTATAGAATAAACTATTGATTTTATTTTTAATATTTAATGTAGTTTTGGTTCACTTGGGCACCATTCGGGCTTAAGAAAGGTAAATTGTATTATAAAAAAAAAATCTAATGCTTAGTCACACCTATATCTCTTTTGAATTTTAAAAGATTTTGATTGGGTTACACATTATGACATGTAAATTCAATGTTAACCTTTTAAAATCGATGTTCCTCTAATGTTAGTTCTATCCTCATGTCCATGGATGACCCGAAGTGGCCCTTTTCGTTGCAATTCTGACAAACTCTAAAGAAGTATTGCATTAAGCTCTACTTGCTTCTCTTGTGCCTATATGATCTGGTCATTATCTATCTTACAACTCCTTATCTCTTCCTTCAAGCTCCTCAATGTATCTGCCAAATCAGAAGTGTTCCCCACACCACACTGCTCATCTGATACATAGGGAGATTCTATATACTCTACCACCTTTCTAGCCATTTGATCTTTTTCCTGCAATGCATAATATGTCAGATAAACTCAATCACAATAAATCAACGTACCTTAACATAATTTGAGGAGGATAACTCATCTTGCAGATCAACAAATCAACATGATACATGTATAAGATAAACATAATTGCACATAGAGATACCCAAATAAGTGTATCAACACATAAAAATCGTTCTAGTTAGGCTCCAACCATAAATGCATGGCGATATCAATAATGCATGTTATGACCTCATGCATAACAACAACCATTACTCCATTGTACACATTTCCACATGAAACAAACAACATGCATAAGCAATTCCTAATCAACTACACCTGTGCATAAATTCATGTAGTCGAGCATAAGCAATACATTCTTGTAATCAACCTACAACACTGATGCGTGTAATCAAATCTACAAGAATTGTAGGAATATAAAGGGTAAGTTCCTCAGACAGAACACCAAAGGACACCACTCACAAACAGATCACAGATTAATACACCAGTATTCTTGACATGATTAAAACCTTCAAAGAGGGAAACAATCCACGGCCTAAGCCAATGCAGCCACTTCAGGAAATTTATTAATAAAATAATGAAAATTTACATAAGCTTCTCTCATGAACGGTTACCCTACAAATGACCCTCCATGCTCTTTAAATAGATATCATGGACCAATCGGGTGCTAAGCCATGGATCAAGTGTTGATAATACCGAGGAGAGAATAAATTGTCAGATCACTACATATCGTGACTGTCAGATTGTAAGTTACAAAAGTACATAGTAAAGAAACACACTTTACCTAACTCTACACTAGACCAAGTCATACTTAACTATTTCCTATGTGTCAGAATATCCTAACATCCCCCCTTAAGAACAACTTGGGATAGGATTGAAGGATGTACAAATATGACACAGTAGAAGGAAGGAGGCATTAGAGCCTATCCCCCCTTAGTGACAACTTCTTGAACTCCAACCATAAATCGAAGTTTAGTAAACTTTGCCTCTGTGAGAGCCTTTGTAAAAATGTCCACAACTTGATCATCTGTTGAACAATATTGCACTTCAAGAACATGGTTGTGAATGAGCTTTCTGATGAAGTGCATGTGCAGTTCAATGTGTTTGCTGCACTGATGTTGGACTGGATCTTTGCATAGTTGAATGGCACTTTGATTATCACACCAAAGTGTAGTTGGATGCTGCTACTAAAAGCCAAACTCTGACAGGATCTAACAAACCACAGGGCTTCCTTACTATTGAAGAAAGAGAAATGGCACTTTGTTTCTTGCAAGCTCATGTAATAGGTCCTGAACTAAGAGTGAACACATAACCTGCAGTAGATTTCCGATCATCAGGGTCACCAACCCAATCAGAATCAGTGAAACCAACCAATAGAGCAGATGCTTCTGCACTATAATGAATCCCAAACTGAACTATACCTTCAACATAACGAAGTATTCTTTTAGCTTATTTCCAATGACTTTCATGTGGGTTTTGCATAAATCAAGCAATAAGGCCAACATCAAAGGAAAGGTCGGGACATGTACGGGTTAGATAAAAAGTTTTCATACAAGTTGATGGTATAAGGTAGCATCAACTTCAGGGGAAGTACAGGTGACTGAAATTTTGGCTCGAGACTGAAAGGGAGAAGGGGCTAGCTTACAATCTTCCATGTGAAAATGGCGTAGAAGATCACATGCATACTTGGATCGGGAAAGGGAAATACCTTCCTTGGATTGCAAGACCTGAAGACCAAGAAAATAATGCAAGTGTCCTAAGTCTGTCATTTCAAACTTATTTTTAAGGCTCGAATTCACATGGTTTATAAGGTTGGGATCACTACCATTAAGGATAAGATCATCAACATAAAGAACAAGAATGGTAAGAGACTTGTCCACTTTCTTGGTGTAGATAGTATTGTCAGAATGACACCTAGAAAGTCCAGTTTCTAAAAGAAAGCTGTCCATTTTGGCATACCAAGCCCAAGGGGCTTGCTTGAGACCATAAAGGGATTTCTTAAGCCAACATACAAGGCTGGAGTCTGTTTGTATAAAGGTAGTAGGTTGTTCCATAAAGATGTCTTCATGCAAGTCCCCATGCAAGAAGGCAGATTTAACATCCATCTGATGGACTTCCCATTTTAAAGAGGCAGCAAAGGAAAGAACAAGGTAGATGGAGTTCATTTTGGCAATAGGGGAGAAGGTTTCAGTATAGTCAATTCCTTCAACTTGTGAAAAAACCTTAGCAACAAGACGAGCTTTATGTTTATCAACTTTTCCATCTGGTCCATACTTGGTTCTATAAACCCATTTGCATCTAACAAGTTTTCGTCCCTTTGGAAGGGGAACAATATCCCATGTATCATTTTCCAATAATGAATGATATTCTTCATTCATAGCCGCATCCCAATTTGGATGGCCTGAAGCTTCTGCAAAGCTGTCAAGATCATAATTAGTTAAAGCTTGAGCCAGTAAAGAAGGGGCTCTATCGAACTAAAAATGCATATGTCGTTGATCTGTAGGATCACCAGCAAGAGCACCTATTGCATCCCAAGTAGCACGGACCCATTTTGGAAGCTGAGTTGCTGAAGGAGGATCCTGAGAAGGTGGGGGAGGATTGTCATGCTCGTTGTCATCATTTGAAGAATAAATATTTTTAGAAGTAGAAGGGATAGAGAGATATGGCAACATCCACCGAACTAGGCTCGTAGGTTGATATATTTTCAACAAACTTTACATCTCTTTGAATGATAACATTTTTGGACTTAAGTGTAATAAGTCTATATGCTTTGAAATCTTCAGAATATCCAACAAAAAATACATTTTTCACTCTTAGGTTCTAAAGCTTTATGTTTCTCATCTGGAATATGGGTCCATGCTTCACTTCCAAAAACACGAAAGTGACTTACATCTAGTTTAATTGAGCTCCATGCTTCTTCTGGAGTGATATCCTTTAAAACCTTAGTAGAAGTGTGATTTATTATGTAATTTGCAAAGTTAATTGCTTCGGCCCGAAAATTAAGACTAAGCCCTTTAGATTGAAGCATACAATTAGCCATTTCCTTTAAGGTGCGATTCTTCCTTTCAGATACACCATTTTGTTGTGGAGTATATGGAACAGTATGTTGCATTTGAATTCCATTCTCAGTGCAAAAGTTGATGAATTTGTCGTTAACATATTCTCCACCATTATTAGATCTTAGCTTAAGAATTTGATGTCTAGATTTTTTTTCAACAAAGGCCTTAGAGGCCAAGAACATCTTAAATACTTCACTCTTGAGTTTTAAGAAGTATACTCAAGTGCGTCTAGAGAAATCATCAATAAAGGTTAAGAAATACTTGTAGCCATAGAATGAAACAACTGGAAGTGGACCACATAAATCATTATGCACAAGCTGGAAAGGGGATGACGTGTGCCAAGAGGCATGTTTTTCAAAACTATCCCGATGATGTTTTCTGAGTACACATATGGAACAAACACCATCTCTACAAGATACCATTGGAAGACCTATCACCATATTTTCTTTACATAGATTCTAAAGGGAGCGATAGTTTAAGTGACCAAATCACTCATGCCAAAGTTTGCTCACTTCATCATTATGAAAAACAAATACCGAGGGAAGATTTGATGACCCAAAGTTGTTAAACTTATACAACCTTGTAGAATCATCAGCAATGCCAGTAGCTAAAATCTGTCTGGGATCTCTTAGGTCCTTAATTACAACATCGTGAGGTGAAAATTCAATGATTTTACTTTCACCTGAATGAGTTATCTGATATACAGATAGAAGGTTGCAGGATAAGGTTGGAACACATAATACATCATTAAATTGACCATTGTTTATATGAACAGTTCTAGTCCATACAACACTAAGAGATCTATCATCACCAACATATATATTTTTGGTGTTACAATCATTCAAAGAAGAAAACGTGGCTTTGTTTTTGGCCATGTGATAAGAAGCTCTAGAATCAATGAGCCACTCATGAGAATTAGAAGAAGAAGATAAATTTAGTGCATATCCAAACCGAGATGTTTGACAACCACATGTAGAAAGTTCTATTCTTGAAGATGAAGTTGAATTTGAAGAGTGCTCCAAATGGATGTTATGCTTCTTCATTGCTGCTTCTAAGGATTCCATCTTCTTAAAGCATTTGGATTCTAAGTGGCCATCTCGATTACAAAAGTGGAAATGTCTATTAGTCTTCTTCCCTTTGTTTTTATTTGCCTTATCATTTTGTTGAAATGATTTTTCATTTTGAGACTGAAATTGCTTAGGACCCTTGTTTGGTTTAGGACCATTCTTTTTAGGATACGGCTTCCTAGGATTCTTTGAATTTGGTTGTTTTTGGGAGGCTAAGGCTTTCTTAGAAGAGTTTCCAAGATTAAGAAGACCAAGCTGTAAGAGCTTTTCTTGTTCTCTTATTAAAGAATCACAAAAGGCATCAAAGGAAGGGGACTTGTAGTCTTGTCCTTGAGAAATGAAGGCTTCTCTTATAGAATGGAAGGTGGAAACAAACAGAGAGTAGGCTGGTCCCAACTTAATAAGAATGGAATAGATAAGGTTACCATCTTCTTTCTTAACCTTAACACCTTCCAAGAGAAGTCTAAGGGTCTTGAACTTGGACAAAAAATCTTCAATGGAAGAAAAATTATTGGGGTCGGATGTAAGCAACTAATTTTCGAGTTGATGGGCTCTGAGTTCATTTTTAATTCCA
This sequence comes from Pinus tabuliformis, assembly GCA_031772625.1. Lineage (NCBI taxonomy): Eukaryota > Viridiplantae > Streptophyta > Pinopsida > Pinales > Pinaceae > Pinus > Pinus tabuliformis. The sequence goes on along the minus strand of CM062817.1, from coordinate 860,512,743 downwards.
ACAACTTTAGTGATCTATTTCATTACTTCATTAGGAGTATCAAGTTCTGTGCTATGGAATCTAAGGTCTAGAGAAATAGACATCCCTATCAACCCACGTGCTTGATCTTGCCTATTTTCCCATTTGGTTTCCTTATCTTCATCTTTCAGTTTGGTTTCTTGGCCTGGGGCTATTCTGTAAAGACCTTTACTTCTAAGTAAATTCACAATGTAGGACCACCATTGGAAGTAGTTGGTGTTGTCAAGAATAACTTGGCATGTACTTTCCATTTTAACATAAACTGAAGCTATGTATGTTGAAACTAAGTGTTCTAATGGAAAGATCTCGAAAAATTAGGTTGATTCAAAAAAACCGGCTCTGAAAACGGCTTCTGAATGAAGTTATGGCTTTTTGAAGAAAAGTTGTTGAAGATGCTAACGATGCGCGGGAATGTGCATAAAATGAATGATAATGTTGTATTTTAAAAAAAATCCACCCCCTTTCCAAAATTAATCTAATTAGCTCACTTTTTAAAAAAAAATATATGACTCACTTTTATAAATAAGTGAAAGTCACTTTTACAATGGTACTTTATGAGCTACCCACTAAATTGTAACTTAAATAAAAGATAAAGAGACTTTAGAATTATAAGTGACTCACTTTTTATAATGGGTGAGAACACTTTTACATAAAATAACTTTAAAACATAAGTTACATGTACTTTTTGAAAAGGTAACTCAACAAAAAGAAAGACTTGAACTCAAGACCTCTATTCTCATAAAGTAACTGTTATGAAACCATCTCAAGAAAAGATAGAAAAGATAGATCAACGCCTTCGAATTCAGCCTCTTCGAGGGGGAAACCACCTTTACATTACATAAATGAACAATTCTTTGATGATACAAATGAAAAAACCTCCTTTCTATATATAGGAGTCTAAGGAGTCACAATATAATCCAGCCGACCTAGCAATAATAATATAAAGCCACAAAAATAACAATAGAGAGATTCTATGGGGCACAGTAATAACAATATGGGAGCAATAGGGGCACAACAATATTAATAAGGGGTATAACTACAATAGTAATTGGGTAATCACTAGTATTATAGGGACCCAACATGCCCCTCTCCTTCAAAAAAGTGTTGTCCTCAACGCTTTAGTAGTTCTGGATACTTCTGCATAAAATTCTCATCCTCCCATGTGGAATCTTCAACGGATAAGTTCTTCCACTTGATAAGATACTCTGAAATTGATCGATTTCGTAGCTGTCGAGTTCTTGTTTCTGTGATTGCTTCCGGTTCCAATATAATTTTTCCTTCCTTGTCAAGTTCTGGCAATATTGTTTGAACTGGGAGCTTGTCACCTATAACCTTCTTTAAACATGAAACATGGAAAACTGGGTGCAATCGAGAAGCTGCAGGAAGCTCCAATTTGTATGCCATAGTACCAATCTTTTGCAACACCTTGTATGGACCATAATACTTTGGTGATAATTTATTATCCTTCTTAGCTTGCTTGAGGGACATTTGCTTATATGGTTGTAGCCGTAGGAATACCCAATCACCTACATCAAAACTTCTTTCACTGCGATGTTGATCTGCCTGTTGTTTCATTCTATTCTGTGCCAACACGAGGTTATCCTTTAAGAGTTGGAGGACTTGTTGTTGATGTTCGATGTGATGTTCCACTGCCTGAACCTTAGAATTTTCTCTTAAATATGATGTGATGGATGGTGGTTGATACCCATAAAGTGCCATAAATGGGGTCATTTTTGTTGCTGTATGGAAGGAAGTGTTATACCACCATTCAGCCAGAGGCAACCATTTGACCCATTGTGTCTGTTTATCAGATACAAAGCAAAAAAGATATCCTTCCAAACATTTGTTTACTATCTCAGTTTGCCCATCAGATTGAGGATGATAAGATGAGCTATGAGCTAACTGAGAGACAAGACAAGAAAATAATTCTGTCCAAAAATTTCCAGTGAAAATGGGATCTCTATCACTTACAATAATCTTGTGTTTCCATGTAGCTTTTGAATTGTTTCCATAAATGCAGTAGAAACTGTACTGGCTTTAAATGGATGTGATAATGCACAAAAGTGTGCATACTTGGTAAGTCTGTCAACTACCACCATGATGACACTCTTTCCCTCAGACTTGGGTAAACCTGTGATAAAATCCATTGAAACCTCCTCCCAACGTTGGCTTGGAATGGATAAAGGTTGTAATAGACCTGGTGTCTTAATTGTTTCAACTTTATTTTGTTGGCAAACCAAACATTCTGCCACAAACTTTTGAATATCTGATTTAAGGCCATCCCAAAAAAATTCCTTCTTAACCCTGTGGTAAGTTTTTAAAAATCCTGAGTGCCCTCCTAAGGGAGAAGTGTGCAATTCCATAAGAATCTTTTGTTTTAGCTGGGAATTCTTACAGAGGTATAAGCGATCTTTGTACCATAACGAATCATTTTGCCAGCTAAATGTATCAGACATACTGGAATCTTGTTGTAATTTTCGAATAAGTGCCCACACTTCTTCGTCATTCTTCCATTCCTCCCTTGCTTCGTTTATCCAATCTGGTTGGATAATAGAAATGGCGCACAACAATGCTTCCACATCCTCATCCTTTCTTGAGAGTGCATCTGCCACCACATTTTGCTTCCCTTTTTTGTAGATGATTTCAAAGTCATAACCCAACATCTTTGTGACCCACTTTTGTTGCTCTTCAGAGGATAATCTTTGTTCTAAAAAGTATTTAAGGCTATCATGATCTTTTTTTACCTTGAAGTGTCTTCCCATTAGGTAGGGTCGCCATTTCTTAAGTGCATGGAGTATTGCCAACATTTCCTTCTCATAAATAGCTTTGTGTAAAAACTTTCCCTTGATTGGACGACTTTCAAAAGCAATGGGTCTTTCATCTTGCATTAAAACAACACCAATTCCATTTCCTGAAGCATCACATTCCACAATAAAGGTTTTTGTGAAGTCCGGTGTAGCTAAGACCGGTGCTTGGCACATTGCCTCTTTAAGATGTTCAAAGGCCTTTGTTGCTTCTAGGGTCCATGAAAATGCATCTTTCTTCAATAATGTTGTTAGAGGTGCTGCTATTCTCCCATAATTCTTAACAAACTTGCGATAATACCCTGTCAACCCGAGAAATCCTCGCAGATGCTTTATGGATGTGGGGATTTTCCATTCCTTAATGGCTTTAATTTTGCTAGGGTCTACCTTAACTCCTTCATGAGATACAATATGACCCAGATATTCCACCTCTTGTACTCCAAAGAAACATTTGGATCTTTTTGCATATAATTGTTTCTCCTCCAATAGTTGTAGCACCTTGTCAACATGTTCAACATGATCCTTCCAAGACTTGTTGTAGATTAGTATATCATCAAAAAATACTAACACAAATTTTCTAAGGAATGGTTTGAAAATTGAATTCATCAAACCTTGAAATGTTGAAGGTGCATTGGTAAGGCCAAAGGCATGACCAAAAATTCATAATGACCCTCATGAGTTCTAAATGCTGTTTTCGGAATGTCTTCAATCTTCATTCTGATTTGATGATATCCCGAACGAAGATCCAACTTGGTGAAGTAAATTGATCCATGCAATTCATCCAGTAATTCATCAATGACAGGAATGGGAAACTTATCTTTAATAGTGAGCTTGTTGAGCTCCCTATAATCCGGACACATGCGCCATGATCCATCCTTCTTGTGCACCAATACTACTGGAGCAGAGAAAGAACTTTGACTTGGTTGAATTATACCAGCCTCTAGCATTTCTGCAACCATACGTTCAATTTCACTCTTTTGGGCATAGGGATATCTGTACGGCCTGATGTTTGGAGGAACACTTCCTGGAATCAGATGAATAGCATGATCATGATCACGAATAGGTGGGAGACCTTTGGGAGTCTCAAATACCTTGGAATGATTGTCCAAGACTTTTTGGAGATCTGGAGAAATAGATGATTCCAATGTGGAAACATCTAGCGAACATAATTGTGCAATTACACCTCTTTGTTCCTTTTTTAGAAGCTTTGTCATACCGTTAGAGCTGATTATCTTTCCCGGTTTCCCTGCAATACCCCTTAATTCAACTTCCTTTCCTTCCACAGAAAATTTCATGAAAAGTTCTTGAAAATTAAAAGCTATTGTACCCAAGGATTGTAGCCATTGGACTCCTAGTACAACATCAACACCTCCCATTGGAATGGAAAGCATTGGGCTAGTCAATACATATTCTCCCATGGATAGCTTGATATTATGGCACTTTCCCAAGCAATTTATTGTTCCTCCATTTGCAACCATCACTTGACACTCTGGTGTTGGATATAAGAAGCAATTCAATTCTTTTGCTACCTTACAATGAATAAAATTGTGGGTACTTCCTGAATCAATCAACACTATTACCTTTTTCTTCTTGATTTGTCCTTCTATCTTGATGGTTTGAGGAGTGGTAATTCCCGCCAATGCATTACAAGATATGGTTGGATTCATTTCTTCTTTATCTAGGCTTTGTTCCTGGAGTATATCCTCTTCTTTTGACCTTTCTTGCTCCTTTTCTTCTTCCTCTTCACAATCTATGTAGAATAATTTCTTCTCAGCACACTTATGACCTTTAGTGTATTTGCTATCACAACTGTAACAAAGCCCTTTTTCTCTTTTTTCTTCCAATTGTTGTGGTGTCAACCTTATAGGTTGTGGAAGACTAGTGGCAACAACACTTCCGTCTTTATAGTTGTGAGTGGTATGCTTCCTGGTTGCCATAATTTTGCTTTCCATTTTTCTTGCTAACCTGAATGCCTTCTCTAATGAATCAGGTTCCCAAAGGCGAACATCATGTTGGATATTATCCTTTAAAGACCCTATGAACACATCAATCCTATGCTCCTCTGGAATATCTTTTACCCTTATGTTCAATTTTTGGAACTCCTCAATGTGCTCCATTATTGAACCCTTTTGTTTGAGACTTATCAATTGGCTAAAAAAAGTGTTTCTTTTTGTATCCTCATAATGTGCTATCAATTCTTCCGTAAAAATTGCCCAAGTGATAAATTGTTTACGAGAGCAAAGCCATTGATACCATACAAACTGATTTGGTTCCAAATATAAAGTTGCCATACGTACCTTTTGTGTGTTTTGCACATTATTGAGATCGAAGAATTGCTCCATCTGTAATATCCATGTGGCGGGATCCTTGCCATCAAACTTCCTCATATCGATTTTTGGAATATGGTGAGTCTTCGATCCAACATTAGAGTCTATGGAATCATGATTAACATTTCTTTTGTTCTCATCATGAGTTTCCTTTAGTACCCTTTCACCCTTAGTGACCATTTCTTGTAGCAACTTATTCATATTTATCTTCAATTCTTCCATCTTATCATCCATGCCATCAATTTTAACGTCCATGCCATTCACCTTAGCTTCCATGCCATCCATCTTAGCTTCTACGACATTGTTTAAACAATCGATCTTAGCTTCTACACCCTTGTTTAAACCATCCATCTTAGCTTCTACATCTTTCCTTAAACCATCCATCTTAGATTCTGTTGCTTTTTGTGCAAGTGACACTTGTTGCACTTGTTCTTGTAATTTTGATATATCATATAGCATTTCTTCTTCTTCTTCATGAGTCATGCTAGAGCTTTCAGGTTCCTTACTAGGTGTTTGCATTTTCTTTCCTCGGACATTAGTTACCGATAATAATTCTCTAATATGCCCTTTGAATTCCTTCAAAATAAATTTTCAAACCAAGCTTAAGCAAAAATTAAAGAAAATCTACACACGTTTTTTCACTTTGTAGGAGCTCGATATTGCCTCTGATGTATCTTTGTACTTTCTAATTATATATTTCTGAATTTGTGACTTGTAGTAGCCCTCTTTGTCCTCTTTCCAATGCCACAAGTCTGACCTAAATTGGATTCTCCAAGGAAGAGTTATGCGAAATCTCCCACAATGACTTGATTATAGACTAGTTCATTAGAGCTAACTTATACGACGTGCCACGAGTCACTGTTTCGACCTTTGGATCCGAAAAACACATACAAGAAACTACAGTCTGTCCTCTTTCTGTACCCCCTTACAAAACTTCAATCGGATCCCCAGAGAAAACGTTATGACGATTTTCCCCAGGTCACCTGTTTTGAATGTAAATAAGGAGTCTACAAAAAGACCAACTTCCTCAGACCATATCTCCGCAAATATCGTGTAAAAAGCTCTGAAATTCGGACCCAAGGTTTAGCATGATTTCTTCTCAAATGGGTTTTTGTTGCAACTTCTGAAACATCACAGAAAAATAGTTATAGTGAAAATGCCACAATGACCTGTTTGGAGCAGCGAAACCCTAGAATCCAAAGCTCTAATACCAAATGTTATGAAACCAACTCAAGAAAAGATAGAAAAGATAGATCAACGCCTTAGAATTCAGCCTCTTTGAGGGGGCAACCTACTTTACATTACATAAATGAACAATTCTTTGATGATACAAATGACAAAACCTTCTTTCTATATATAGGAGTCTAAGGAGTCACAATATAATCCAGCCGACCTAACGATAATAATATAAAGCCACAAAAATAAGAATAGAGGGATTCTATGGGGCACAGTAATAAAAATATGGGGGCAATAGAGGCACAAAAATATTAATAAGGGGTATAACTACAATAGTAATGGGGTAATCACTAGTATTATAGGGACCCAACAGTAACTTTGGACCAAGTGAGCTAGTTTAAAAGGTTAGTAATTTTTGGAAAAGAGGAAGGTTTTTTTTTTTTTTTTTTTTTTTTTTTTTTTTTTTTTTTTTTTTTAAAGTCACCGAAGCTTTGGGGTGCATGCTTAATGAGAAAGCACTTTTTTTCCTACAAAACAGAAACCACAAAACTAAAAACAGACATAGAAAAAAAAACAAACCTTATGGTTTGATGTTAGCTTTACCTGGAAACTAACAATTTTGCTCAATGTTTCTGATTTTCCAAGATCACACTAAGGCGCGGCGGAAAAGAGCATACGCATGAGAAAAAAAAACTTCCTTTCAATTTCTAATTTACCCCGATCGCACAGAGTCATGGGGAAAAGAGCATACACAGAAATGAAAGGTGTAGATCTGGTAATAAAAAACAAAGAGATAAATAAACCGAAATAAACAAAGAGAAAATGATTAGAAACTACAAATAAACACTGTATAGCTCCAAATCTTAAAAATGACATAGCTAGGGCTACCGGAAACCTTTTCGTGTGAAACGAAAGGGGTTCCTCACTGGAACAGATGCTCCTAACACAATAGAGCAGTCCTCGCGGCCCGAAAACAGTCAAAAATAGTAGATATAGGAAACGGAGGTCGGATGCAGTTCTACCGGCTTCAGATTTGGATCACCAATGGATGTGGCCCTCAACTTGGCTCTAATACCATGTAGGAATATATGGGGTAATTTCCTCAGAAATAAAACCAAAGGAAACTACTCACAAACAGATCACAGATCAATACACCAGTATTCTTGACGTGGTTAAAATCCTCAAAGAGGGAAACAGTCCACAGCTTGATCCAACACGACCACTTCAGGCAATTTATTAATAAAACAATGAAAATTTACATAAGCTTCTCTCATGAACGGTTACCGTACAAATGACCCTCTATGCTCTTTAAATAGAGATCATGGACCAATTGGGTGTTAAGCCACAGATCAAGTGTCAATAATACCCAGGAGATAATGAACCGTCGGATCACTACATATCGTGACCGTCGAATTGTAAGTTACAAAAGTACATGGTAAAGAAACACACTTTACTTAACTCTACACTAGATCAAGTTATACTTAACTATTTCCTATGTGTCGGAATATCCTAACAGGAATGTAGCCTAACACACAAGGATGTAAGTAGGTGACATAAAATCAACATGTAAGCAACATATAATAATATGTAACCATTCATATACTCATGACAAATTCATTCCACAAAATCAACATCAAATTCATCATGGCAACCATACTACAACCATAATCAATCATCTAACAAATGAAACAAGAACATGGAATGCAAGAGTAAAAAACACACATGCAACTAACATGCATGCATGACCAACACACACCGCCCATCCAGTCTGAAGGGTGAACCATGTTCTGATACCACTATTTAACACCCTCCTCCCACATCTACCCAAGTAACTAGTTGACCAGGATAAACATGAAACGAGAGGATACTATGATTGTATTCAACCTCCTATGTGACATTAAGGAAGTTGAATCAACAGAAATAGAAACCAATCCAACACTTCATACAGCTTGTCCTTTGGTCCTACTCAAGTTTTGACCATCTTAGGCCTTAGTCACTCTCATTTTATAGGCATTACAGCATCCAGAAACCAAAAGTCGCTCTCACAGGCTTATGTGCCAGCATCCAAGGACCCAATTTTCTAGTTCTATGTCAACGACCTCAGGATTTAAGCACTTTATCAAGCCCAAAGGCTAGGTCACTACCCAGAATGGGGTGATAGCTTGAGATCAATAAAAGAACAAGAAAACAATGATGCCAAAGTATTAAGCTTAACAAGACCTTAACCAGACCCCTACTAGCCATGACAGGCATTTCATCAAACATATCATCAACATGTAACCTACATGTGTAAAAAACAAAATTAAGTATAGGGATCTCATATGAATCTGAGAATCACTATGAACCATTGTTACCTCATTTCATTTTCTGCATTAACATCTATTAGGCCATAGATACATTTTCCATCCATTTAAAAGTAAAATGATGCTGAGATCCATACATAGTTGTTGTTATAAAACATACATATAACCAAAATAACAGGTACATAAATATCATAAACATATTAGCCATAAAATCTACATACACATCAGTACATTTACACATGAAAATCAAGGGAATGAATTTCTCATTAATGAATGCAATAAACCAACTGGAGATGGGACTACCACATTCCACCTGACCATAGATTAGTTAAGCCAAGTCTCTCTTTAGCCAATCACCACCATGTCATATTCAAATCATGAGTGTGGGACTCATAGAACACACCAAGAAACACCAACAAGCATGGATGCCATTGGAGTTCTTTGCCTACACTGTGAGGAATTTGACTACCTCCTAGTCTCTCAGGCTTTACCGTAATCCACAATCCGATCCAGGGATCACTAGACCCTACATCAAGACACACTCTCTAGGATTTACAATACATCCCATCATGGGACAACTAGGCCCAACGGAGATAAATCCAACTCTTGGATTTATCGTATATCCCGTGATTCGCTGGCAAGTATTCCTAGGCCCATGGAGGCACACAATCTGACTTTACTACAACCCACAGTCTGGTTCAGGGACCATGTTGGCTTGGGGGTCTTGACCCAGGTTCAGAGTTAGTTGCGCCAACCAACAAATCCCTACACTACTGGCCCTTTCGACAATAACCCACGTAGCGCAGGCTGCAGTCTCACCCGAAGTAGTATGGGGGGATGCAAGAACCAAGTTTCTGCATCGAGAGGCTAGTGTGATGTCTTCCAATACCTTAGATATGTCTCTGCATAGATTGAAAGACCTTTAGGGATCGTGACTGTCAGTTTGTTAAAATGACTTCCAGACCTTCGTGAAGGTCGACGATCAGTCCTTGTAGACTTCTAACAATCGATATACCTATTAACATGCTTCCAAAAGCGATCCTAAATCGTTGTTCACACAGATATATTTAAGTCATTAGTAATCATAAGAGAAATCACCATAGTCTTCGAGGAAGTGTTTAAACATGCATTACGTACATTATTAAGACTTATTCAAGAGAATCATGTAGGATTCAATCAATATTTCATAAAACAAGTCATTCATCAGTAGCATATAACATAAATAGACATGAACATAAATACTCAATAATTCTTTAGAAACTTGTCTTTATTGATCTCAATTCACAAATTACAGACTCAAACTTCCCTATGCACATAGTTGAAAGGATCCACACACTCAGTTGTGGACTCTACCTAGGCCTTCGGGCACTCAGTTGTGGATCCTACCTTTATCTACCTAAGTGCGGGAAGCAGAGCCTTCCTGCCTTAGCTTCTTCCCAATACTCTTCACTCAACCCAATTTCGTATCTTAATTCCATCTCGTTACCTCTTCCTTTCACTAAGAATCAACTATTTATAGACTTTTTCATACAATTCCATGGTCCGCGGACCATGGGTGAATCTAGAAAATGACTCAAAACTTTACTTAAAACAAGGGGCTAAGTCCCTTTGAATTTTATTCAACTACGCACTCCACATCCACAAATCGTGGATACTTCACATATTTTACAAAATTTGTCTACAAAAAACTACTAGTTAATTCCTTTCTACCCCTCGGGATCCTATCCCAAAAATCCCCCAACACAAAGATTGTGACTCGCCCTCAAGTCACTCAGCTAGTTGTTCTACTTTCTGGCAGAGTTCGTTGAATGCTTTAGTCAGTTCTTGGAGCTCCATTGTACTGTGTGTAGCTACACCTCCTAGACTAGCTTCTCTTTGGTTTGCCCCTCTACTGCCAGCTACGTAGTCCTCTGCATCTGCTACATAGCCTTCCTCTTTTAAAAAATGGTCTATGAGAACTGGCTGGCTTCCTCTATCCAAGGCTCAGGTCGTGCACTGAGCACAAAATTTTTATGAATCTGTAGTTCCTGAATGTGCAGTAACTTTGCCTTTCCTTCCTGTAAGCACGCGAAGCACTAGACTGGCACCAACGTCCATGATATCATGTTGATTTCATCATATTATTGCTACGCTTCCCTAAGCTCAGTGCTTAATTGTTGCAGCGTAGGATCCTCGTGCAATTTATCCTAGAGGCCCTATGCCTCAGTGAATAGATGGTCACACCCTTGAACAACGACATCTAACCAATACATGGATTATTTAATTGCCACATTCCTTTTTTCCTGAACCTTTGGCGATGTGGTCAGTTGGAACTTTAGATGTAGCTCATCTATCTACATCCTAAAGTCGAAAGTCACCTTGTCAACCTTCTTCTTCAAAACGCGAACTGCAACAACTAGTTTTCTTACCTTGGTTGAAGCCTTTGTATCATCAGGGTATACCCAAATCAATTACAGATTTGTAGGCCTGCTCAATGGATGCGACCATATTATTCCTTTGTGTGTGCAATTCCTCCTGCTCCTTCAAGGCCTGAGTCTTTTCCACGAAAAGCTACTGATTGTTAACTTTGAACTCACTAATGGCAGTGAGTGTGCATTTTTCTCTGATTTTGAGCTCCTCCGTGACCCCCTAATGTAGCGCATGTAGAGACTCAAGTGGTAGCGCAGCAAGGTTCATCCCCATGTTTTTTACTGTGTGAAGCACCGAATGTTGCCCCTCTGTCTCCACATAGGCTGACCCTTCAGGAAAAAGAAATATTCAGACATCCTGAGGCTAGTCTATCTCTGATACTTTAATCCTTCCCTATGTTAGGATGGCTTGCACATTTCTCGCCTTGCCTACATCTGCCTAAATTCTACTTGTTTAGATCTGTCACTTGCGCAGATCCTTCTGGATGCCCCTAAGAGTCTACATATATAGCTGCTCAAATTGCTGCTGCACTTCTGTCATGGTGTCCTGAATTTTGTCACCAATCTTGTCGAGATCGCCCTCTGTTAGCACCATGGGATCCACATGCGTCTGCTTATCAAAATTTTGTTTCTTTCGCTGCCCACTGAACTGCTCCTGTGTGCACTTCTTCAGTATGAAAGGAGTGGTCTGCTCTTCACCGCCACCTCCTCCTTTCTCAGACAGTTCTTACTCATCAGTGTGGTGCGAAGCAGACTATTCGATGTACTCTACATCCTTCTGCTCATGCTCTGTGTGGGACTTGGCAGCACACTCCTTTTCCAGACTAGCCTTCTCTGCAGCTACCAAGCAACCTCCTTCTTCTTTTGCATAGCTAAGGTGCACGCTGCCTACTGAGTAGTATCCTTCCATTTCTGCACCTGTGCTTGTGCCTACAGCTAACTCCATAGGCATGCGCCATTCCCGCGGCCACAACCCCATAACTTCCTGGATGTCTACATCTAGCACCATATAAGACAATGTGTGCCATTTTCTGCTCAGGGTCTTTGCACGCTTTGACCATGATCCTGTGAAAATCAGCTTTGAATTCTGCATAAGCTGAGAGCTGCTCATACAAGGTGGGGGACAATCGTGGCCACTGGCGAATTTCCATGGGCATGTCCATCTCTATGAATCCCCAAAAGATCTTTGTCTCCTTAATCCATTATGGATCTTTTGATGCCCATAACGAGGAAAATTGTGCTACTTCGGGAAAGTCCTCCTTGTGTGGAGGAAAATGGCTATCCTCTGGTAATCTCCAAGCAACCAAAATGATTGGAAAGAGTAGCCATGCATAGTGAAATGACATGATTTTCTCCTGGGCCTCATGGAAGTTCACCAAGAACTCCTGACATAGGTACTTGGTCGAGTTGTAGTGAACCCCCTTCGCACATTGTGATGCGAGCGATACTACTGGCATCGTAACTTCATCCATGCAACATTTTCTCAATACCTTGCCTGCTAAGATCTGGGCTGCCAACTGCACTATCGGATCTAATATGGATGTGATAGAATACCCACGTGAATTTTTTAGCAGCCCAAACTCCTTTTTCATCTTTTCCTTCCAATTCTTTCTCTCCTACTTTTCCCCCAAACTCCTCGACATGGTTCGTGCCTTTTTAAGGTACCTTCGTGATCTTATGGATCAACATGTCAGTGATGGGGATAGGATCAGCTAGTCATAGGCAACCATCATGTACTAGCGCAAGAAGTTGGCGCACATAGACTATCTTAATGGGGTGTTGACGGTGCTGGACCCACCAACATTCAAGGGATCACCCTGTTATGAAGTCCCAACTAGACCTCACACTGTTTCGTGTGGGAGTCCCATCTGGTATGATGACGCAATTGTCATTATCTTAAATATTTTCCTTAGCTCTTTCTTGTCAGCATAAGGGAGTGGTCCACTTTATCTTCGAGTAGTAAGGTCACATGCTTGGAGATTGCTAGTGTTACTTGTGTCTATGGTTCTTTCAATGTAGAGGGAGAGGGTGGGAGTGAGTCCCAAGTCAGATGGGAGGAAGCCCCAACTCTATTAGGAACACACAACACAATAGGACGTGGACATCTTCCAGAAGAGAAATCCACACAAATGCGGCAGTCACAACACACAAAGAAAGATAACATGTACAACACAAAGTGGAGGAGTCCGCGCGAGTCTGGTTGTCATTATAGAAAGTTTACGTGAAAGGTCTGTCTGATGTCCGGGGTTGTAACCAACATGGGCAAGACAACATTAATAGCTCATACAACATGTCTTTGTTAACATATATGTATTACAACAATTGAATGATTTCAATTGTTAAACATAGGTTGAAGCAACCTACATTACAAGTGTTCAAGATTAGTCTTACAACAATTACAACACATGTGTGAAAATGTGCTGGCCTATTAGCAAGCTGCTCAATTAAGCAAAAGTTCGAAGACAAATCGTTACACCATAGATTACTAACCCCATGGGTGGGGTGTTGGAGCCACTACTTACTCCTCAAAGAAAATATTACAGACTCTCAAGGCTATGTGGGAGGAGCCGAGGTGAAAAGTCCTCTGCATGTACAAATTAGGGGGTATTTATAGCCAAGGGTGAACCTAACCCTTGTGGCTGTTCGACTACCCTCATGATTGTTTGACTTCCATGACCTTTCGACTTCACATGATTCTTCATATGACAACTCGATCTCTTGGGCTTCGATGTTACATTACAATAATTGACAGTATGGCCCACAATAGAGATCTGGATGACATGACTCATGACAAGACTTGACATGACAGTGCTGGTACATTCGTGCTGCTGCTGGTGCTCATGTTGAGTTGTAGTGTTGTTGGGTGATGGATGTCCTCATGGTATGTCACAGCTTCACCTCCACCTGGAAAGGTGTGTGGAATCTTCAATGGTCATTGGGTTCGCTTGATGTTTCATTCGCATGTTGCTCCTTGCTTGTGTCTAGTCATGCTTCATAGGTTCACTCGTTCGTAAAAAGTGCATGTTCATCCATTCGTCAGTCTATGAAAACATCTTGCATGTTTTCTCATCTTTCCGTCCTTGTACAAACACATCCTTGCATGTTCATTCCTTCGCGAGAACATCTCTTTGCATGCATCATTTGTTCGCTCGTCAATGAATATTTCCTTCTACATGTACTCCCTTTGTTCATCCCATCTTTCTTCTTGCCACGTTTGTTTGTGTACTTGTATTTGCAATCACTCATGACACGACAACATCAAATCCATAAACCTCCTAGTCTACCATGATGCATGATCGTTTCAGATACAGGTGACAGAGAGAGGAGACAAGGTTGTGAGTTTCGAGCTAGGATGGAGGCTCTGGGAACTACTGGTGAAAACTGTGTAGAAGTCACTGGGTGATGGAGACAAGCAATCGTGATCGACAGTGACTATCCGCGAGGTTTGGCTTAGCTGGAGGACAAAACTACATAATTTTTGGGAGGAGCAGTCTGAGCTGCAGGAAGGCTGGGAAGACAAAATATGCACAATTTTTCGAAGGAGTGGGTAGTAGGAGCCTGGCAGCCAAAACTGCACAATTTCTAGAGAGAACTAGCAACTGGCTGCTAGGACCTTGGCAACAAAAACAGCACAATTCCTGGAGGGAACTGGAAGTCAACTATTGGACCTTGGAAGAAAAAATTGCGCAATTCCTGGAGGGAACTGATAGTTAGCTGCTAGCAGGAAAAACTGCAGTGATGCTGGGAGGTTGGCTTGTTGATCACCTCTACGCAGTTTTTGAGCTGAGCAAACTCCAGGGCTGCAAAGGGCTTGCTCATGAAATCTGCGCAGTTTTCTGGGTGAGCAATCTGGAGGGCTGGCTGAAAAAACTGTGCAAATTTCAGAGGGAGATAGGGATAGGCACTGGATGTCTGTCTGGCCTGTCTGCACAATTTTCTCATTCAAAAAAGCTGGCAACATCTGCAGCCTCTGTGAAATTTTTGAGGGGAATCAATCTTGGGGTGAGTGCTAGGTCAAATTATCCAGTTGACCAGCAGGAAGGTTGATTGACCTGCTTGCGAGGTAGCACACCTTGAAATGGCTTACCTGGTGCTTCTACGTTGTTCCAGGTGATAGTCGATCGAGTCGATGGCAAGGTGAAGGTCCAATTGTCAAAGGGGAATCTGGTCATCAGAACTTTAGAAAAATGACTAAGTGTGTGATCGAGTGAAAAGATGCATACGTGATCTTGCAAACACACACTTACATGACTTGATGACGAGATGACTCAAACCATCCAAACACATATGCTCAACATGATTGACTGATGGTGTGAGCGACAAGTGTGATGCTTTTGATTGATCGTTGGACAACCGCGATGATGCTTGCACGACAATCTATATGACTCTATGTGTGAGCACGATAGATGTTTACATAGCGAACACAATAGATATAGACGAAGCAAAGACCTTGTGTATGACCAAAACATGGTCGCAAGCATGAGATTGACATCAAGATGCAAAACTTGTCGGTGGAATGATCAAACAAGGTGGGTGTGAAGACTCACACAAGCTCACGGAGTGAACCCAAGTGCGTGCAGTCATCAAGTAAAACTCTCAAAGGAGGCTCCGAAATTTGATGTAGGCCAAAATTTTAGAGGGTGTTGGAGCCACTACAGCACTTGGTGACACATTGGTAGAACTCCATCTTCTCTGTTTTGGTTCATTGACAACATAAGGCCTTGCTATTTCAGGGAGTATTGAATCGTTTTATGGGTTATTTCAGCTTCCCCACTTACCCCATGGATATACACGGTTCACCTTTCTCTAGCTCAGTCAAACACAACAAAAATCCAGCTTGATCATAGTGTTTTGAAATAGGGAAGGGTATTTTAGCTCGCAAGTTGAAGATTTTCAGAGTAAAATTTTTCATCTCCGGTGTTTCTTCGGTGCCAGCAGGCCTAGACAGTACCCTGGCGGAGTCACATAGGAAGACATGCATTGCTCCACTGCCAGCGAGCCTGGTCAGTACCCCGGTGGAATTGCATGCTTCACCTCTCTGCATAAGAAGGCTTTCTATTATTTCTTCTTTGTATTTTTTAAGAGGATTGCGTATAGGCACTTATTTATTTTTGGGGCAGAAGAGGGATCTCGACTTATTAAAAGAAAAATAGGTTATTCCTTCAGAGAAGCATGTAAGACCTCTGACATAGGTTTCCTCGTATAGATTTTCCCCTTCTCTGTTTCTACTAGTTGGATGAGCTTGAACAGGGATGGGGCTTCCCAGTGTGGACATAGGTTCATGGTTGGACAAAAACTTCCCGTGCAGAAGGCTCGTATTTTTCGATAAGACTTCATTAGCCAAAGGTTATAAGAAAGCACGGAGAAGATGGACACAAGATTGTCCAAGTGCTACAGTGTCACAAGTCTCTTCATATCTCAGCCACATACTCATTCAAAAGCCAGAACTTAGTAGTTGGAAACACTTATTTCTAGAAACAAAAATAGTAAGGTATCAAGAAAACAAAACAAAACGTAAATAGAAATAGTAAGCAGAACGAACAAACAAAATAGAAATAGTAAGCAAAGCAAACAAAATAAAAAAAACAAGCAGTAAACAGACTATGTACATAGCGGGGGGTGTGGCCCGACGTATTGAAAGTAATGCTTGAGATCTCGATCATTGACAGGAAGATTGTCAATCCTCCCATTAAGTGATTTCAGATGGTGTGTAGGCCAAGCTTCTCGTGGACCAGAAGAAGACTATAAAGTTCCGCTACCGGAACCTAGTGGTATCCCAAAAAACCTTTAGATGAAGACGACACTACTGCTTCAGATATTTCTTGCAACAAAGGCTCTGATGATGGCACGGGGTGGTTTTTTTTATTCCAGGAATGGTTCAAGTTTCTGAAATCAATGCATAAGTGAATTTCCCCATACTTCTTATGTATAGAACTTAAATTAGAAACCCATGTATGGTGACCAACTTTGTAAGTAATCTAAACATCCAACAACTTAGTCAATTATTTATGTATAAGGGGTTCAAGTGACATATGTGTTTTACCCAGCTTTTGCTGCAATGGCTTGGCTCCTCCTTTTCTTGGAATCCTGTGTTGGATTATTCACGCTTCGTATGTACTCAGGTCATCATATGCCCATGTGGACACATCTTGGTATTGTTTTATCAAGTGTACAAAGGCTTGTCAGTGTTGCGGTGTGCAGTACGCACCAAGACTAACTTTCTTCAAATCGTGATTGGTTCCTAGATTGCTATGTTCATTTTTAGTGGTGAACCTATGGGTTCTACTATTTTTTGGCCCTTTGTAGTGGTTCTGCAAGTAATAGAGGTTTTTGAGATAAACCGCACCCTTGGGGGTGGGGTTTCCTTTCTTGCAATCAGTTGCAGTTTGCAGGTGCTGCTCATGCTCATCTTCATCAGCTGTTGTGTCCTTGAAATCATCAAAGTCGTTCATGGGGTGAAATATCTGTTGACCATCACCAAAAAGGCATAGCTCAGTTATGTTATCAGAGACAGGAGGCTTATAAAAAAATTCAATAGTACATCTATCCCTAAGTAGTGACATGCTAGCAGCTGCATTTGCCAACGCATTGGCAATTGCAATACGCGTTCTTGGCACAACAATTATATTAAATTCTTGGAAGTTACAGATCAATCGCCATACCTCTAACTGGTAACTTTTGGGATGAGGTGAGAAATAGTGAATCATTTTATGTACCTGTCGTACCACTGCTTCTGAATCACCTACCACTTTGAGTGCAACCACATTGAGGCAAATGGATTTTTGCAATCCCAACATGAGTGCTTCGTACTCAGCAATGTTGTTTGTAAACTCTAACTCCAAGCAGCTTGAAATCATGTGTTTTTGGTTGTTTTGGTCGACCAAGATACACGCAGCCGCTGAGCCATCATGTGTCTTTGATCCGTCAAAATACATGGTCCACAACTCTTCTATACACGGACATTTTTAGGAACTTGCACTATTGCTACTGCTGTTACTAATAATGTTACAATGTACTATACATGTTTCATTTCTGTCAATTGGGAAAGGAAGGAGACTCAACTATTTTTCTGGTGGGGTTGGAGCTGGCCATGTAGGATAACACCCCAACATTGTTTCTAGGAGGCAGTTTCCAAACATGAGTTCTTTGAAGCCCAACAACTCATTATCGCAATTGATGGGAGTGACATTATGCTTCATATACCTCTTGAATATCATCCATATTTGATTGCCTTTGTCTTGTACAGAAGCCACATGTGTGACCAGTAAGTAGAAAAATATCCATTCAACTTTCTGGACCAGTCTCTGCTGAGTAGTAAACCATATGCTTCTGGTATGTCCATAACAATGACATTGATGAATTGGTGGAATCGAGCGTCGTGAGATAGTCAGATGATCACATATCGGAGCTCATAAATGGTTGGTACAGGTGTACGATCAAGTTGGATGATTTGCATAGATGTCTTGCTCCATTATGCATTTCTTTTTTAGTAATGGATAGTGGCATGATGTTGGCTGTTGCGCCAGAATCAAACAAGCAGTTGTGAACATTACAGTTGAAAATTTCAAATGAGAGCCGGAATGGAGGCTAACTTGAGTTTTCTTCTTCCATCTGGAGTGTGTTTAGCACAGTCGAAAGTGATCCGGGAGGTGTGCTTTCCCCTTGCAGTAGAGGTTGTGTTGTTAATCGTTGTCTATCCTAATACGCGCAATAGGATGTCTCGTTGACTCTGGATCTTAGCTAGCTCGAACAAACTCATGTTCGTGTGAGTTTTCTTCATGTCATCCACAATGTTGTATTCTAGAGGGGGTAGACTCACCGAGGTGCCCAGAGTACGACTGATGTTTGTGTTGTCTGGTGGAGTATTCTGCAGTTTTCTTCTCATGGACGTGCTCATATCCGCCACTATCTACCTACGCTTGCTTTGCGTTTTCTGCTTTGGGACAGCTGGTGGGTCAACCTTCCTCATCAGCAGTCTAACCTTTTCTTGCATTTCCCCAACTGTGGGGGGAGCCCCTTTACTTCTGAGATTGTAACGGGCATCCTGCTTTTGGGGCTGCTTCTTGATGTTTGTCTTTAGCCCTACCTACGAGCACTGATACATGTTAACCACATGCCTAGAACTTGATGGATCACCAAGTGCAACATCTTCATCATTATCTACATCTCCCGGCTATTCCTGCATACCATTGTCCAGTTTAAGTATGTGACTGTGTACTGAGTTTGTGACTCGCTTCGAGTACGAACAAGAATCCTCTGGGTGACGAACATCGTGGAATGAACGTAATTTAGGATTTGCGCATCGATCGAGTTGGAACATAGAGCTCTGTGTAGGTTGGGTCAGGAGACGGTTGTTGCTTGATGACATGCTTCCCTATCTCTACTTGGATAGATGGTTGTTCGCAGAAGTGTCTGTCTTCCACTGTTTGAGCTCGGACACTTCTGTTGTCAAGTTCTTCACGAGGTGAGTGAGGGTTTTGATATCACTTGTCTTTGTGTCTCTACCCTTTCCCATTGTCTCTTAGGACTTCCCACTCATGTCTTTGGAGTCTTTTGCTAGTTCATCATCTTGGATGAATCCAATCACGTCCAGGTCTTTTTCAATAACGATTTCTTCTTCACAATTTTGTAGTAGTGTTGGCTTCATAGCTCGCTTGACGAACTGCGCAATGCTAGTTGGCAGTGTGGACGTGTAGTAGTCAACAGTGATGGAGTCATGAGGTTTTGTGTCCGCTGCAAACTTGTTCAAGATGTGAAGAAACCTCTAATTGAAGTCTTTGACCTTTTCTTTCCCCTCCATCTTTAATCTTCCTAACTCTCTAAGAAGCATGGTTGGGTTCTTGTCATCAACGAGTTTCTCAAGAAACATATGTTTGAACGTAACCCTGTTTTGTATAAAGTTGACCGGAAGGCTGTGATACCATGTTGTAGTGTGATCGTCTAAGGTACATGGGAACATTCTACATGCTACATCATTGTGTCATACCTCAAGGGTCTACAGTTGCAAGTAGAAGTTGTCCATATGGTCTTCTTCCTTCATTGTATTGTTAGGGTTGAACTTGATGTTCATTCTCTCCACTCGCCTTGGCATCTTTTGCAAAGCACCTAGGAGTGCCAATGGTCCCTATGTCATCCATTCAAGATTTTGGTCAGCCATGTCTTCTTATTCATCGTCCTCCTCCTCTTCTTTTGAATCTGACAGTTTCGGCTCTGAATCTGTTGGTTCATCTCTACCTCCGCCTCCTATACTACCTTCAACTCCACCTCCTGTACCGAAGTCTGAGCCCAAGAGTACGAGGGTGTCTCTTTCTTCCTGTTGATAGATCGAAGGCTCCTCTCCATCTTCAACAACTTCTGTCATACCATCAAGTGTGGAAAGAACTGCTTCTTCCACTGATGATACAACAACTCCTGTGGGAGTGTCTTTTGGCTTCCTTGATGCATAGGGAATATGTTGTATGCCTTGGATCAGTCCGAGTGCTTTCACAAAATGGCAGGTGATGGGACGGAAGGAGTGAAGGTGATGATATGGAATTTCTTGTTCAGTCCTGAGTGGTGAGAAGTAACCAACTGGAGAGTCACACATATGTGACAGGGAGTGTGAGTTACTGCCTTGATCAGATGTGGATGAGTGAGTCTGAGAGGATGTTCATCCATATACAATTTGCTTCTCTCCTTCTAGTGCTAGAAATTTTGATAGTGATGGACCCACCAACATTCTGAGGATCACCCTAGTATGAAGTACCGATTAGACCTAACACCATTTGGTGTGGGAGACCCATCCGGTATGTTGGCCTTGTTGCCATTATCTTAAATATTTGCCTCATCTCTTGCTTGTTAGCACAGGAGAGTGGTATTCTTTGTCTTCGAGTAGTGAGGTTCGCATGCCTGCTGATTGCCAGTGTTACTTGTGTCAATGGTTCTGTCACTATAGAGGGAGAGGGTGGGAGTGAGTACCAAGTCAGATGGGAGGAAGCCCCAACTCTGTCAGGAACACACAACACAATAGGATGTGCACAGCTTCCAGAAGAGCAGTCCACATGGATGCGGTAATCATAACACATAAGGAAACATAACACGTACAACACACAGTGGAGGAGTCCGCATGAGTGCAACGGTCATTATAGCAAGTTTATGTTAAACATTTTTCTGATGTCCAGGGAGGTAACCAACATGGGGATGACAGCGTTAATAGCTCATACAACACGTTTTCATTAACATATATCTATTACAACAATTGAGTGAGTTCAAGTTTTAAACACAGGTCGAAGCAACATGCATTACAAGTGTTCAAGGTTAGTATTACAACAATTACAACAAATGTGTGAAAATTTGTTGGCCTGTTAGCAGGCTTCTAAATTAAGTGCAAGTTCCAAGACACATTGTTACACCATACATCACTAACCCTGTGGGTGGGACATTGGAGCCACTACTTACTCCTCAAATAAATGATTACAGACTCTCAAGACTATGTGGGAGGAGTCAAAGTGAAAATTTCTTTGCATGTACAAATGAGGGGTTTATAGCCAAGGGTGAAACTGACCCTTGTGGTTGTTCGACTACCCTCATGACTCTTTGACTTCCATGACCTTTTGAATTTACATGAATCTTCATATGACAAGTGGGTCTCTTGTACTTCCACGTTACATTACATTGATTGACAGTATGCCCACAGTAGAGATGTGGATGACATGACTCATGACAAGACTCAACATGAAAAAGTTGGTACATTCGTGCTGCTACTGGTGCACATCTCGAGTTGTAGTGTTGCATGGTGATGGGTGTCCTTATGGCATGTCACAGCTTCACCTCCACCTGGAAAAGTGTGCAGAGTCTTCGATGGTCGTTGGGTTCACTTGATGTTTCATTCGCACGTTGCTCCTTGGTTGTATGTTGGCATGATTGATAGGTTCGCCCATTTGAAAAAAGTGTTTGTTCATCCATTCATCCATCCATGAACACATCTTGCATGTTTTCTCATCCATCCATCCGCGTGCGAACACATCCTTGCATGTTTGTATGTTCGCGAGCACATCTCTTTGCATTCATCATTTTTTCGTCTATCAATGAATATGTCCTTCTGCATGTACTCCCTTTTTTCATCCCAGTTTTCGTCATGCCATTTTTTTTTATGTACCTGTATCTACAGTCGCTCATGACAAGATTACATCAAATCCATAAACCTCCTAGTCTACCATGATGCATAATCATTTCGGATGCAGGTAACCGGGAGAGGAGACGAGGTTGTGAGTTTCGACATGGGATGGACGCTCCAGGCACTAATGGTGAAAAATCGTGGAATTCACTGGGTGATGAAGATGGGTAATCCGAATCGATAGTGACTATCTATGGGGTCTGGCTCAGCTGGAGGACAAAACTGCACAATTTTTGGGAGGAGCAATTCGACCTGCAGGAAGGTTGGGCAGACAAAATCTGCATAATTTTTGGAAGGAGTGGGAAGCAGGCGCCTGGCATCGAAAACTAGACAATTCCTAGAGAGAACTGGGAGCTGGCTGCTAGGACCTTCGCAGCAAAAACTACACAATTCTTGGAGGGAACTAGCAGTCAGCTGCTGAAGCTTGGCATCAAAAACTATGCAATTCCTGGAGGGAACTAGCAGTTAGTTGCTGGCAGGAAAAACTGCGCTAATGTTGGGAGGCTGGCCTATTGATCACCTCTGCACAGTTTCTTATATGAGTGCACTGTTGGGTAGCAGAGGGCTTGCTCATGAAATCTGCATAATTTTCCGGGTGAATAGTGAGTTGACTGACTGGAAGGCTGGCTGAAAAAACTACACAATTTTCACAGGGAGACAGGGATGGGAAATAGGTATCTGTCTGTCCTGTCTACAAAATTTTCTCTGTCAGCAAAGCAGGCAAGGTTTGTAGCCTCTACACAATTTTTGAGGGGAATTAATCCCGGGGTGACTATCGGGTCAAATTCTCCGGTTGACCAATAGGAAGGTTGATTGATCTGCTTGCGGGTAGTGCAGCTCGAAATGACTTGCTTGGTGCTTCTACACTGTTCTGGGTGATAGTCAATCGATTTGATGGCGAGGTGAAGGTCCAGCTATCATAGGGGAATACAGTCGTTAGAACTTCAACAAAATGACTAAGTGTGTGATCGAGTGAAAAGATGCATATGTGGTCTTACAAACACACACTTACATGACTTGACGACGAGACAACTCAAACCATCCAGACACATATGCTCAACATGACTAGCCGACGGTGTGAGCAACAAGCACAACACTTGTGATTTATCATTGGATGAAAGTGATGACGCTTGCGCGACAGTGTATATGACTCCATGTGTGAGCGTGATGGATGTTTACATAACGAACACAACATGTACACATGAAGTGAAGACCTTGTGTATGACCAAAACATGGTTGCAAGCATGACATTGACATCAACATGCAAAAGTTTTCAGTGGAATGGTCAAGCAAGGTGGGTGCGAAGACTCACACAAGCTCACGGAGTGAACTCAAGTGCATAACAATCATCAAGTAAAACTCTCAAAGGATGCTCTGAAATTGGATTTAGGCCAAAATTTTGGAGGGTGTTGCAGTTGCTACAACATGGGTGAACGATGACAATGCAATACCGACAACAATTTGAGCAATCCTAACTGCTCAAAACCACGCACCCACTTCATGTGCTCCAAATTTATAACCCCCATGGCTTCAAAGTAGACTTTTTTCATGTACTCGTGATTCGCCAAGTGCTGAATCTTTGTGTGGTCCACGAGGTCCCAATCTTCCATTTTGAGCAATGGAATGTGCGTGAGCCTAGGACCCTCAAACACAACTTTATCAAGTAGCAAATTTGTTGACATTGAAAATTTTCTCGTATCGGAATCCTTTGTGACATTAGCTTTTCCCTTACACTGAGGGATATACTCAGGCAACCTAGTCATCAGCTCCACCCCTTCGGCATCAATATCCTCCATTCCCTAGAATTATTCATCCTCCAGGTCCACTATTCTTTTGAGCTACTTATCCTTTTTCTATTTTGCCTGCATTTCGGTATACTTCCTCGGCAACGCGTGCACCGGCACCGACTTCATCATTTTTTCCTTCACGGCTGGTTTCTTTTCCTTTGTAGTAGGCTACTATTGTTTAGCCATACTCTGATTTGTTCTAGGTAACCTTGGTGCTATTGGAACCACATGCGTAGCCTCTACACTAGACACTTTCGGTCTTGGCACATCGGACACAACAGATCCAGAACTCAAGGTGTTAGGTAGGGTTAGTGGCATTCATTTTCTCCATAAATAACTCTCGGGCTATGGGAGAAACGTTTGTTCGTGACATGAATTCTTTGCAGAACACTCGTCTCATAAGCGAAAGACAGCGAAATTCAACAACAAGTCTTAGAGCGCAAAGTGTTCTCTGTCAGATTGGCATGCTTAATTTATAGGGAGCTTTGAATTCAAATCTGGTCGTTCACCCCAAATTTAGATAATAAATGTTGTTTTGGCAACAGATATTCAAATATTTTTTCCTTAATTGCCGCCAACCCACTCCTCTTAACCATTTTCTAGCCATCAAGTCATGAATAGTAACTCCAACAGTCATTTTCATGCTCGTTTGCGTGGTACCTTTCCCCATGGCAAAACTTCCTGACTGAAGCTTCATTTGTCACATCTTCGCCACTCTTCACATAGCATGCTTGCTCCTTTGTCCTTCAAATGGGGTAGTGTAGTTTACAGTCTCGTGCTACCTTGCAATTTCCTGGAGCACTAAGACTATCCTGCTATCATATAGTCATTGTGCAGGATCCCTTGTATACAACTTCAACCTGCTCCCATTCACTCTTCCCAGGAAGGTTTCCCCATATAGCTTTGTACACTGAACTGCACCTCCATCTGTAATTTCTTTGAAAATATATGGCCCTAACCAATGCATCTGGAATTTACCCATAAATTTAGTGAATTTGCTATCATATAATAGGACAAGATCATTTACCTTGAATGTGCGAAGCTTGATGTGATGATCATGCCATGCTTTTTTGCATTCCTTCTACACTTGTTGATGGAATCCTACCAAAAATCGATCTTCTTCGAGTTCCATCAGCCGTGCAAACCATTCCTCCAAGGCCTCGTGATCTGTCATGTCTATCAAAGTTGTTATGCATAGACTAGGCACAATGTATTCCATCGGCATTACAACTTCAACGCCATAAACCAGTCTGAATGGCGTTTGTCATGTCAGCCTCTTACAAGTAGTCCAATAAGCCCATAGCACTGCAGGTACGTGTACATCCCAGTCATTCCACTACACGTTGCAGATCTTCATCAACGCATTTTCTAGAATCTTATTAAAGGCTTCAATAGTTCTGTTTGCCTGCGGGTGATATGGTGTACTCTTCTAATGGTAGACCTGGAATTCCTCCATCAAAGCGTTGATCGTTTCGTTAAGAAAGTGTGTACCCCTGTCACTCATCAACACTTTCGGGCATCCAAATCTAGTTAATACATACACAAAGAAGAATTTTGGTACCTTAGCCCCTGTACAATCCTTAACTGGTTGTGCTTCCACCCATCTGGTTAGATATTCCTTCACAGTGATAATGTAATGCACACAAGTTTTCTTTCCAGGGATCTGAATTGGCCCCACAAAATCAATCACCCACTTCTCAAATGCCTGCAAGGACACCTAAGGATGTAGTGGTAACTCATCCCTTCGTGATGCTCTGCCATTTATTTGATATCCATCACACTCCTTATAGTATGCCTTGTAATCCTTGTGCAATGTTGGCCACCATAGAACTGCGTGAAAAATATTATGCGCAGTTTCTTTGCCTACATAATGGCCTCCCGTAGCTCCCCCATGAGCTTCAGCGAGAATGATGTCCCGCTCAAAGTCTGGCACATATCTTTGCAATATTTCATCTACACCAATTTTATACAAATGTCCCACAATAACTGATAAATCATCCACGCACACTACTAATTCCTTCTTCTGTTGACTTGTATATCCTTCTAGTGCCATCCCTATAGTCAAGAAGTGAATAATGTCTGCAAAATGGTCATCCGCTACATGCACCAGAAAGAGTTGCGCATCTGGAAAACCTTAGTCCAAATTATTAGGTTCTTCTCCTATTTTGATTCGCAACAAATTTTGAGGTTCATCATTTAACCTCTCCTGCTTCATAATTACTTCAAATTCATACTCCTGAAATAATAGCAAACATATGCAAATCTTTCCCCCCAACACAAGGTTGTTGACCAGGTATTTCAAGGTAAAATGACCTATGTACATCTTGAAGTTCCCCACTAACACATAATGCCTAAACTTTTGCAGCCTTTACACCATAGCCAACCCTTCATGCTTAGTCATTGAATAATTTTTCTTGGCCTGCGATAACTTCCTACTTGCGAAGGTTATAGGATGGTCCATTTCTCCTTCACCGACCTATGTTATCACTGCACCCAACTCAATGCAAGAGGCATCCACATGTACATGAAACTCCTTTTTCCAATTAGGGAATACCAAGATCGTTGTGGTGACCATATTTTCTTTCAACACATCTAAGTTGCACTGACATTCTTCATCCCAACAAAATCTCGCGTCCTTCTTTAGCAGTTTCTCCATGGGCACAGTAATTTGAGCATAAGCTTTGATAAATTTTCTATAGTATCCCGTATGTCCCAGTGTTGCGTGTAGCAGCTTGAAATTTCTAGGGTCCTCCAAATTTGCAATTACCACAATCTTTATAGGGTCCACACTCAATTCCTTCTTGCACACAACATGACCCAACAAGATCCCGAAGTGAACACAGAATATGCATTTTTTCAGATTCAGCGCAATCTGGTATCTCCGAAATATATCCAACATCAGGCGCAGACTTGCTACATTGTGCTTCACTAATCCAAACACCATCTAATCATCAAAATATACTTCTAGAAACTTATGAATGAACTCCTTGAATGCTGCCATGACTACGCGGGAAAATATCGTAGGTGCATTCTTGAGTCCAAATGGCATCATAGTGTACTAAAAACAACCGCACTCCATCACGAAGGTCATTTTTCTCCTATCCTCTCGCGTGATCTTGATTTTATGATACCTCGAAAACCCATCTATAAAAGAGTAGGTCTCCTACCCTCCAACATTATCTAACACTTCGTCTGTGAACGGAGTTTGGAATGGATCATGAACACATGCATCGTTAAGCTTCTGCTGATCTACACATATTCTTATTTCACCTTTTTGTTTCTTTTCCTGGACCACCATTTGGCTCACCCAATTAGATTCTTCAACAGGTTCTATGATGCCTGCTTCAATCATCTTATCCAGCTCTTGGCGCACCTTTTCTTGATACTAGGATTAAGGTGATAAGGCCTCTGTTTAACAGGCTTTGCATCCAGCTTCAATGTGATCTTCATAACACCCAAATCGCCGATTATGCCCTTTAAATCTGAAAACTTAGTTGGGAAAAGATCCTGGTATTTGCAAATAAATTCAACAACCTTATCTACTGTAGCATCATCCCAATAATCTCCAATTTTCACGAACTTTTGTTCTTCTTTAGTGCCAATGTTTACTTGCTTCGTCTTCAAAGGTGCGAAGATGTCCAGGTTTTTGATTAGTGAGCCTTCGACTTTGTAATTCCCTTCTTCCTCCGGAATATTGATGTTCCTTGGATCTTCTTCTTCCTTAGCGGTCACATTATAGCATTCCAATGTGTGGCGTAACTGGGTGCTCCAGTCTGGTTGTGTCCATTCCATAGGTTCCATTAGTTTTCTGAAGATAGTCGCTTTAATTTCCTACAGTACTTCATCAATTCTTCCAAATCCATCCTCAAAACTAAATGTCAATAAGAACCCTTCCTTTAATACGTCCCGTTCTGCGGTGCCATGGCAGAGCTCTGTCTCCAGATACCAATTCATGGGAATTTTATCCAAAGTATGAATAAATATGTACACCCATTCTGGTTGTGGTTATGTTCACCATGCTTTATTCCACTTTGCTAGGTGATCGCTCGAATCATCCCTTCCATTGTACTTCTCAGTCAATATGGTGTTAGCATGCCCAAACTGTAGCTTCATCATTCTTTGGTAATCTCACCATCCAGCAAGACTATCCTTATGCATACCCCACCATCATGCGGGTGTAGCGCGCAACGCCAAATCCAATGCCTGAAACCGGTGGTCCTCAGGGACTTCGTGCTCAAAGTCATCCAAAAACATATCTACGTTAGTTTATCCATCATAATAAGGTAATTTTCTTACCTCCGACGAAACATAGCGCATCGCCTTCGTCAACATATTGCATCTAAATGTGGAAAATTCTTGTAAGTGATTCTCCCAATGCTCTAATTCCTCATTTGAATCAGAGGTGCAAGAACTCTCCCGGTCCCATGCAATTCATCCATCAATCATCGGATTGATCTAGTCCTGATCTCATGCAGTTATCTTGTAAATTTGAACCAGTTCATCGTCACTTTCCTCATAATCACGGACTGGTTTAGTATAGCATGCCCCTTCTGCTAGATCTAGTGGCACTATAACTCAAAGCGACTTTCTTTCAAATGACATTGTCCTCTTCTTCAAATTAATGACCCCATTCATATCAATAGCCTAGTCAATTCCCAGGAGTGCGGGGTATGGATTACTATCATCGATAATTTCTATAAGTTTAAAGTCTTCCATCATACTGGCAACTTCAATGTCAATTGTTACTCGATATAATCATCCCATGGGGATGATTTTCTATTGGTTCGCCATTCTAAGTTGAATCGGAGAACACTATAGCACAGACCTCCCCATCCTTTCCCATGTTTGTTTAAGTAAAACATTCACATCGGATCCTAGATCCAACATGACCTAATCCATTCATAATCACTTATATGTGTTGTTAGCCACATTTCTCGCCCTGTTTGTGTCTTGTGCTTACCAATCTTTCTAACTAAGCAGTGCCCATCAGGGGCCTCTTCTTTATCGGAGCATTTATTTATTAGTTCTTGCAGGCCCTCCATGGAATTATTATCGTGTAGCAGCTTCATGCATGTCTCTAAAAGCGTAGTGAGTACGGAGGGATGAACATCTACAGGTGCACTGATTTCTTGCATCTTGTCCTAGCTTCTTGAGGTGGAGGCCTCAGAAAATCTCTTCTTCGCTTCCATAAATGTTTCCTTAGCGTGATCCAAATCAAATTTGGCTTCTTTTTTTGGCACTTTGCAGACCCACCCCTCTTCTTTAGGTTGTTTACCTTTATCACTTCCAGCCGTCATTCCACTCCTCATCGCAATATTAATGCTTTGATCTTCTTCACGGAGCTCAACCCTCATCATTTGTAAGTTCTGCGTCAGCTACTGAGGCTGCATTTTATTTTCTTGCATCTTAACGATTAACACCGAGAATTATTCTATAGTATGGTCAAACTGTCTACACTATTGACATGATGGATGTGTAGGATTCTAGCACTCTCAAGCATAGTGCCCCGGATGCTAGTAGTTGTAGCAGATAATCTGACTGCGACCTCTACTAGGCCCTCCTCCTCGGCCCCTCCTTGACCCTGACAACCTTTGTGCGCTCCTCTGATGCCTTGATCTAGAGGTCAATTTTATTCTTGAATATGGTACGTAGGTGTTCTTACCATCATCAGCTCATAGCTTCGACAGTGGTGCTCATCGTGGCCCACAGATTTGCAGAAATTACAGAACAACTGTTGGGGTGTCTAAATGAACTTCTAAAGTAAATGGAAATTATCCATCAAATGTTTCCCAATAACTTGACAAATGGCACACCACAGCGCAGCTCCCATGCTCGGCCTTGTTGGGGCTTCTGGGTTTAGGGAATCGGCCCCCCCTGTAATATAAGTCGCATACACGGGACAATGATATTTATCGTGCCCATGGCCCTTGCACTTCAAAGACCAGACTTATGCACGCATTTCTTGTTTAGTCTCCTTTCTCTTTCTTCAAGCTCTGTATTTCCAAGTGTAAGCTCCCTAATTTTGAGTGGATCTACTACACTCCCAGGTTCGTATTCTGAATAGGCGATGCATGCAGCCTCATCGTGATCTCCAAGGCTTCTGCCTGTGTTTCTATCTTCTATTGTTACAAAGCAATTCTCAAGTGGGGCAAAAGCAACGTTATAAACCATTCACGATGTTAGCTATCTGTGATCTGCATGTTAGCTTATATGATCTGACACTTCAACCTATGATCAATTTCCCAAGCCGTCTCCTTGACCCTCATCGTGATTTCTTTAAATCCACTTACTAACTGTGAGTCAGGTTTAGGTTTACTAAAATATTTGTTGAAATCCGTCTTAATATCTACTAGCATTGCAAGAGGATTATCAAAACAATACTTAATGTACCAAGTTAGCGCGCAATCCTACAAAGTGGCAACCAACTGTGCCTTCTTTATATTTTCATCAGTAATATGTTGCACTATCCATACAACATTTGCAACAAACCATAAATACTCTGGATCTTCACTTCCTATGCCCTTGAAGATCGGCATCTTCATTGCGTTCGCCTTGTTGAATAGTGGTGGCGGAGGTGGAGGTGTGGGTGAAGGTGTATGCGGTAGAGGTGGAGGTGTAGGTGGAGTGGAAGGATGATTTATTCTAGGAATCTCCTGAGTGATTAACTGAACAATGCTTCGCAGCGTAGTCTACCCCTACCCTTTGTCGTCACTTGAAGCGAGTACAATCAATGGACTATCCTCTAGTTCTAATCCTTCGCTATTTCTAAAGAATCGTCCACTTCACATAGCTCTAAACATCAAGGTAATGGCATCACACGTTTTTCACATAACAACATTTTAATCCAAGTATTCAATGATCTTAAGTACTTACCTTGTAGTCCTTTGAAAAATCTTCTCTCTGCTTCGCTGTAGCTGACTAAGGTATCAACTGCAAATTATCTAACAAATCCTCTGAGAATTTGATCGAGCCAATGATCAATAGCCTGGGCGATCTTTTTTTTAGAGGCTTCTAGTTGTCACACTAATTCTATAGTCGACACCATAGGACTATCGAGCTTCCACCTTCCTTGTTTGTCTGTCAATTTGGCTAACCACTCATACAGTTCAATGGGGAAGGTACAGAAGAAGATCTCATGTATCTCAGTGTACAGATATCTATTCAACCAATCCTCCTCCGACAGGTGCGGATTCCTGTTCTCTTGCACTACGAACTCGTGAATCTTGTGATCCAACCACTATTCAATTTATTTCTTAGTTGGATTCCAATGATGCGACATCACACATCTCTTTAAGCAGATCCTAGTCTCGACAATGGAACCATTTGTTGGCTTAGGGTTTCCTGACCCAAGTTCGGACTTAGCCGCGCCAACCAACAAATCCCTACACTACTGGCCCTTTCGGAAATAACCCGCATAGCACAGGCTATAGTCTCACTCGAAGCAGTATGGGGGGATGCAAGAACCAAATTTCTACATCCAAAGGTTAGTGTGATGTCTTCCAATACCTTAGATCTATCTCCGCGCAGGTTGACAAACCTTTAGGGCTCATTACTGTGATTTTGTTAAAACAGCTTCAAGACCTTCGCGAAGGTCCACAATCACTCCTTGTGGAATTCTAACAGTCGATATACCTATTCATGCACATCATAAAGCGATCCTAAATCGATGTTTTCGCAAATCTACTTAAGTCATTAGTAAACATAAGAAAAATCACCAGAGTCTCTGCGGAAGTATTTAAACATGCATTGTGTACATTATTAAGACTTATTCAAGAGAATCGTGTATCATTCAATCAATATTTCATAAAACAAGTCATTCATCAGCGGCATATACCATAAATAGAAATGAACAGAAATACTCAATAATTATTCATAAACTTGTCTTTATTGATCTCAATTCACATATTATAGACTCAAACTACCCTGTGCACATAGCTGCAAGGGTCCATACACTAAGCTGCAAACTCTACCTAGGCCTCCCTGCACTCAGTTGCGGAGCCTCCCTTTCTCTACCTAAGTGGGAAACAAAGCCTTCCTGCCTTAGCTTATGCCCAAGACTCTTCAATCAACCCAATTCTCTATCTTACTTCCATCTCGTTACCTCTTCCTTTCACTAAGACTCAACTATTTATAGAATTTTTCACACAATGCCATGGTACGTGGACCATGGGTGAATCTCAAAACCAACTCAAAACTTAAAACAAGGGGCTAAGCCCCTTTGAATTTTATTCAATTGCGCGCTCTGCATCCACAAATCGTGGAGACTTTACATCTCTTACAAAATTTGTTTACAAAAAACTACTAATTAATTCTTTTTTTCCCCTGGGGATCCCATCCCAACAAACCACTAGGACATATGTTTATTAGTTCAGACATCCACCCCACTCAACTTCAAATCCATCTAGCCATCCCACATTAACTGGATATGAGAAACCCATCTCATCAAAGTTATTAGGAAATGTAAAGGCTAGGCTAAAGAACACTATCACACCTGGCAAAACCATGACATGATAGAGAAGAACCACATGCAATACCATGTATGCCAAATATAGCAAAGAAAATACACATGCAAGTTGATACCTACAATGAAGCCTAATGTAGTTGCTTGATCCTGCCTTTGCTTACTTGATCTTTTCTTCCTCTTGCCTTCTTTGTCTTTCTTGCTTCAATGCCAAAGTTCTCCAAAAAACTCTAAGTGTCCAAGAGGGGGAGAGAGAGAGAGAGAGAGAGGGAGAGAGAGAGCTCCAAAGCTAAGTTGATAAAAGGTTACCAACTGATCCTCAAAATCCTTTTTATGAATGAGGCCTCTATTTTATTCATTTTCCATTATTTTCCTTCATTTTCCTCCTCACTTGAAACCATGGAAAATTTTTGGGGATAATGTTCGTCCAGTCGGCTAATTTTCCATGATTTTTCCACAAAAAAGATTCGCCAATTTCCAAATTTTATAAAAGATGATTCACACAAATTTTAGAATATAAAATTATTTTACCTTAAAAATCACCAACATTATATAGAGACTATATATAAAATCATTATAAATTTGAATAATTTTACAAATATATCAACAAACATTTTACAGTTTGCATATTATGGATTAGTGATTTTCGCCAATGTTTTTAAACTTCAAGAAAATTCTCCATCCGTAAAATTTTCCTTGCATGCAACCTGTGACCTTTCACCTCCTTTTTCTCCTAATTTCCATTATTTTCATAAATAATTGTGCCAAAAATGCCATTTTTCCCTTCCAAATCCTTTGTCATTTCCTCTGCGAATTTCCTTAGCCATAAACAACCAAATGAACACCCCTAAGATGTCCTACCTGACATTTAGTTTGGAATAAGTGTCACATCAACTGTGGTTTTTTTATTTATTTTTATTACATGGAATTTTTACCAGGTATGCTACATTATGTGCATGTTGGTATATGGTTCTTTTGCTCTAATTGGCATGGATTCTTCTAGAATTCGACAGTGGATTTTAGACTAGCCTTGCCATTTTCAGATAGCCATGCTGTGATGGGATTGTTCTCGGTTTGAGCTTTGGAGTGTTGAATGGTTTTGGAATCTGGGGTGAGGTGGTCTTAGCAAAATTCCCGAAGGCATAGGAATCCCTTGATCGGTAATGGTAGGATACACGGTAAAGAATGAGGGTGGAGACAAGAAAATTCCTCAAGGATGGTGAAGTAATTTTGAGGCATCCAAGCTCAGTTTGGTTTTCTGATCTCGGCAGCAGTTTAGGTGTGATCATGGTATGGTGAGGCTAGAGGTGGTTTAACCTCTAGATTCCCTTAGTTGTTTATGGATTGGTTTATCCCATGAGATCCCACGTTCATGCTTGGAATATGGAATAGGTTTGATTAACAAAGTTACCGATCACATGAGAGATATTACCTCAAAATGAGAACTTTAGCCCAAAAACTCCAAAAAAAAATGAAAAGACACATTGAAAACGAAAAGTGTTGATGCTGGAATAACATTTTTTTAAGGGCAAATTTTCAACTTTTTTTAAAAATGGCAGTAAAAACAAATTTTTTTGTGCAAAATACATCCTCAAAACGAAAAGTGTTGATGCTAGAATAACGTCTTTTTTTTCAGGGTAAATTTTCAACATTTTTAATAAAGACGTTAAAGATAAAATATCGTGACTCCGAAAAACTTTAAATTTCCAATGATTTTCAAGCATGACATGAAAGATATAATATCACGTCTTTGAAAAGCCTTAAATTAAATATAACATATCACATCTTTAAAAAACTTTAAAATTCCAAAAAAAATCAGTCATGGTGCTAAAGAAAAAATACTTATAGCTATTTTCAACCATAGCATTAAAGATAAAATATCATGACTTAGAAAAACATTAAAATTTTGACAATTTTTCA
Organism: Pinus tabuliformis; assembly: GCA_031772625.1. Classification (NCBI taxonomy): domain Eukaryota; kingdom Viridiplantae; phylum Streptophyta; class Pinopsida; order Pinales; family Pinaceae; genus Pinus; species Pinus tabuliformis. Next base: position 860,478,384 of record CM062817.1, on the reverse strand, counting down.
ACCATGGAATTAAAATCAAAGATTAGGACTACATAAAACCTTAAGTTTTCAAAATATTTCAAGCATGACATTATGAAAAAAATTTATGACTAAAGAAACTTTAAAAATGAACACCTAAATGAAAGAGTTATTATACCAAGAGTAATTTAATTTTTAAATGCTAAATGTATAGAGATTTTAAAATCTTAGCCTAAGACAACTTGATACATTGCAACAAAAAAATTAAAATCAACCATTAAGTTGACACGTAGTGTAGGCAAACTCGACCCATTGTAATGAAAACTTAAAGACCAACCATGAAATTGACATATGTTGCCCACGATCATGGCCAGCCAAGCAGCGTGGCCTCGGTCCTAGGTGGTCATGGTCGTACTGGGCGAGGCAGGATCACACAGCCCTGCAGTCTTGGGCGACCATGGACGAGTGCAACCTCGGCCCATCTAGGCCCGAGGCCCCACGACCATCACTGAGGGTTGCGGGCAGCCATGGCCGCCTACGATCGCAAGGCCTCGGGCTTGAGCAGGGCATCGTTGCCCCGCTCCGCCTAGGCCTAAGACCCTGCGACCCTAGGTTGGCATGGTCGAGCGTGGCCTAGGTGGATTTAGGTAGATTCTCATAATCAACCTAGGTCGCCGAGGGGGTAAAAAAAATTGATTTTTGTTTTTTTTTTTTTTTTTTTTTTTTTTTTTTTTAATATTTCTTTTGATTTCTTTTTAATTTAATTTTTTGTTTTTTACTTTAATTTTTTTTACTTAAAAAAAATTGTTTCTGATGTTTTTTTGGTTAATTTTTTTTTTTTCCTTAAATTAGATGATTTTTTTTTAATATTTTCCCCCTTTTATATATTTTTTTATATTTTATATTTTTATATTTTTTGTTTAAATGTTTTATTTTTTTAAGTTCATTTTGTTCTTTTTACATTTGTATGGTTTTTTTTCTCTTTTTTTTTTTATATATTATTTTTTTTTTGTCATGTTTTTTATTTATTTTTTATGTTTTAATACCAGCATGAAAATCACCAACATTTAAAAAAAAAAATTCCATACTTAATACATTAGAAAATTTAATGTGTAAAAAATAAGCCCTCTAAACAAAAAGGGTTGATGTTGCATCAACACTTTTCAAAATCAACATGAAAACCACTAACATTTTAAAAGAAATGTTCATACTTGATACATAAAAAACAAATAATAATAATAATAATGTGTCAAAAGTAAGATCTCTAAAAAAATGTGTTGATGTTGAATCAACACTTTTCAAAATCAACATTAAAATCACTAATATTTAAAAAAAAAAAAAATTGCATAAGAAAATTTTGAAGTGTCAAACATATGCAAAAAAAAGGTGTATTCTCAATAACCATTTTTTAAAATCGGGGGATTTTTTCGCTACCTCAAAAAATCCGGTAATCGGTAACTATGTTGATTGGCTGAAAGAAAGATATTTGTCAGCCAATCTATGGTCAGGTGGTTCATGGAAGTCCCAAACCCGATTGGTAATTGCCTATGTTTAATACAAGTTAAGTATCTCTTTCTTTTGGTAAGGAAATGTACTAGTTATTATGTGGCTTTAATGGTTGTTCTCTTATGGCTATTTATCTGGCTATATGTTGGTTATAAGCATGGTTTTATGACAAATCTTAGTCATGGCTCTTTTCATGTTTTCACTCATAACTAAATAAATAATAAATGCAAGACCTAATTGATGTTATGACAAATAATGTGGGAAGGTAGAGACCCTTCTCGTTAAACCTCAGTTAAGTTTTCAGTCCCTTATGTTCAGACTTGCATTCATGACCTATAGGTGGCATATCTATCAAGTGTTTGACAAAATGTTAGTCCTAGTTGGGGATGGTCAGGTCAAGTCATCGTTCTAGTTTTTTGTTTACAAGCATTATCTTCATATCTTTTATGAGTTTTGGAAGTTTCATAGCTTTCTGGGAAGAGCCTAAGCCCCAACCCTGGAAAGTAGTTGTAATTCTTGCAGTCGCTGGCATAGCACTGGAAGAAAAGGGCCACAGTCGCACTGATGCAGGCTTATGGGAGCGACTGGGAACCCATAGTCACATGGACGCCTTGGAAAGGGAGAAACTGGGGCTCTAGGTTAAGGAGAAGGTTAGTTGTCTCAGGGGTTGAACACCTAGAGGGGTTGGGTTACTCCTGAAAATCATGTGGCACCTGAGGGAAGTCAGTAAAGTATTGTTGTGTCGAATCGATTTCCTTATCGTCATTTAGGAGGTTGATTCATATCATAGTAACCCCTCATCTCATATTTACCCCAGGTAAGTCGATGATTCTACATCTACCAATCAGACATTACGTTACATATTCATAAAAGTCATCCATGACAACTGATAAACAAAGATATTCTTCCACCTATTGATCCTATTCTTAAACCTTTTTGTGATGTAACAGGGAAGATATTACAAGAACCTATCCTTGACTGTTTTGACTCAACTTCACCCCATGTTTATGGTGCCTTTTCCCAACTCTATGTTTATGATCGATATGATGATGAATTGAATCGTGAAGTAAGCTTACAATCTGATCTTGACTTTAGTTCTTGTTTTGAGCATACTTTAGATATTTTTAACACTTTTCAGAATAAGGGCTATGATAACTTAATTGAACCAACATTTTCATAACCTATTTATGATAACTATGAGGAAAATGAATTTATAAATGAAAATGAAATTAAACATATCAATTATTTCCTTTCATCTCCTCCTAGTTATTATAGCTATAATCGATGTAATAGCCTATAAGATAATCATGATTTAAATTCACAATTTTCAGAACATAAGTCTCATAATGAGGAAAATGTAGTTTCTCTTGTTTCTAATGATGACACCTTTACTCAAAATTTTGAGGTTGTTGCATCGTATAATGACAATAATGCTTTTCATTTACAATCTCTTTCACATCATGCTACAAAATTGGATAATAGTACTACAAGATTATATTTGAAACATGCTAACTTTTTCAAAAAATACCCTTTATCTATTTTAATTCATGAATCTGAAGGATATTGTGGGACTAACTCTATCACCATTTCAAAAATCAACAAGAATCCCTCCTATGAAACGATTGTTAAAGATTTCAAGCTTGAAAATTTTGGTTATTTAAATTTTCAAATGGGATATCACAACCTTATGGAGGAATGGATGAATCAAGTTTTTAAAAGAACATCAATCTCATGCCACTTTTATATCTACTCTCTTCTTCAAGATTTCATGGAAGTCTCTTTTGCCATGCAATCGCATGCATCATACATCCATAAACACACAATTGTCAGTGCATAAATAAACATAACAATATATTGGTTACCTTACCTTGTTATACCTAACACACTGACCTTGTAACTAAAGACATACACATATCATCTCTCAAGGGACTCCAATTCCTTGACGATCCAACCATTACTAGAAACCAATTGTTATACCTATCCAATACATGTTCATGAATCTAGGACATATCCACATATTATCAAACAAAATCAAGGTTAAGAAAACTTCATGTAGTTATGCAAAACACTCATTCATTTGGAATTGTAGTTTCCAAACATAGCCAAAGGAATTCTCACCCAATTATTTTCTTGTACCTTTTACGTTGCTACAATTGAGTCTTACTATGTGCTATCACATCACCCATCTATTATTTATATCAACAAATCAATTGTTAGTTTGTCATGCTAATACCAAGAATGTTCCCCTACAAGTATTCACACATGTCAATCGCATGTTCCAAAGATCAAGACATCGTGTCTATTAATTTGAACTCAACTTTTACCAAGACTAACATCCATGTCATAATCAACTCATAGTCATTAATCATAATACTACAACTAGCACCCACTAGAATTCAAGTGCATATCAGTTGTCTCAACACCTGTTATGTTAGTACAACCATCTTAAAACAAGATCATTCCTCCATGCAATCTTATAGGCATATACTCATATCATGCAATTAATAAAACATTCAAACAACTTTTAAACATAACATGTTAGATAAAGAAAATTGATGAAATAATCAAACTCATACCTAAATGAACCTCAAGGGAGGCTATCACATCTTCATAAGTCATTCAAGATTAGTAGAGCACAATATCACAAATATATCGACTCATACATGAATATCATAACCACAACCATCTACAAATGTCAATCCAGATTAGCAGGATACATATAACATCAAGAACTTAAATGAAATAACCATAATCATCATGTTTATGACTACAATGCATAGAAAACCAAGTTACTACATGCATGACTATCCGATGCATATGCATATGACTTCACAGATTAATTATCATCTCCTATGCATGTAACCACAACAACAATAGAATGAAAAACATGTATATAACCATAATGCTTATAACAATCATTAACCAACATACCTGCATGCCCAACATACAAACTTGTATGATGATCTACTCTTACTCCGAAGTCTAGTGCTACAACATCGCTCTAATAATCTACATCTCCTACTCTATCTCATCCAACACATCAACATCGCTCTAATAATCTACATCTCCTACTTCTACTCTTTACAGCAGAAGCCCATAAACATCAAACAAACAATAATTAATAGAGGAAGAGAATCAAAGGCACATAACACAATAAATATCTGGGGAAATCCATAATTCAAAACCCCACTATTTGTTTTGTATTAATCCAGAAAATCAAGATGAAATTAAAATGCTTGTTCTCTCTAGAACAATCCCAGCACATAGCAAATTCAATCTCCAACTCATAAGCAAGCTCAAGGCCAAATCTTAGCCTCTTCATAAGCTCTCCAAGTCTCTATTCCAATGTGTAATTCCTATGAAGAATAGCTTGTATTTAAAGGGAAATAAAGCCTCTAAAAATAGCGCAATCCCTCAAGGATCAGTTCCTGATTGCCTACACTATCAGTGCAACTCATAAAAATCTAAAACAAATAGTACATTGTCCCTGAATTCTAGTTTCAACTGGGTTTTTCTCATAATCAACATGCATGAGTTTCTGATGGTCAAATCTTCAGTTAACTAGAGTAGCACTAATTAGGTCACTAGTGTCCCAATTGACTATTTACTCACTATTAGTTCTTAAAACTGATTGGAACTAATTTAACTTGACTTAACTCAATAAACTGAGTTAACTAATTACAACTCATTCATAACTCATCCTTAACTCCTATAAGTTAGGGAGAACATATACATGTCTTCTAAAAGACTTTCAATATGAATTTCCTTAGTTAATTAAGTTAATTAAACTTAATTAATTATTTTCAAATTGCTATGAGAAAATAATTCTATTTTAATTCATAGTTTAATTTAAGGACAAATGAAACTGGAATTTCTTGTTTCCATTTCTCAACACTCCCTCTCAACAAGAAAGGGATTATCCACTACCCCAACTTTGTCTCTATGAAACTCAAATTTACATCTTGGCAACGCCTTTCTCAAGATGTCAGTATATTTCTCCTCCATGGGAATGTAATCTAACAACATGATCCGCCTAAATACAAATCTCTGAGATGATGATACCGGATATCTATAAGCTTGGACCAATCATGAAAAACTAGATTTTCATAGAGTTTGATACAACTCTGATTATCACAATAAATCACTGTCAGATCCATGTGCTAACCAAACAAACCAACCAGGATCTTCCTCATCCAGATAGCCTTACATGTTGCTTGACCTGCAGCCATGTACTCTGCCTCTGTCGAACTGAGTGCAACCGATCTTTGTTTCCTGTTGTACCAAGAAATTGCAGTTGACCCAATACTAAAGATCCCTCCTAGTGTGCTCTTCCTTTCAGATGAACTCCCCACCCAATATGCATCAGTGAAGCCTTGAAGCTTCACTCCCTCTTTTCTTCTATACCACAACCCAAACTGAGTAGTGCCTCTGAGGTATCTCAATACATGCTTTATCGCCTTCCAATACAGCTTGGTAAGCCTAACCATCACTTAACTAAGATGGTTAACTGCATAACACATATATGGTCGTGTGTTCACAAAATACATGAGTGAACCCACAAGCTGCCTGTAAACAGTAGCTTCCACTACTTCTCCTAAAGTAGCATCATCCTTCCTCTAGTTACTAGCTAGAGGAGTATCCATGGGTTTACTACTCTCCATCAGGAATACCTTAAGTATCTCATTAGCATACTTTCCTTGAGAAACAAACAACTCCATACCTCCATGCCAAGAAGGTAATGCATGAGACCAGTGTCCTTCATCTCAAACTCTCCTGCAAGGTCCTCCTTGCAATATTTTAAGAGCTTCTCATCACCTGTCAATATGAGATCATCTACATAAAGTAGAAATATCAAAAGCTTACCTTCCACCACTATGTGATACAGGTTCACATCTGCTTCACTCTTCATGAAGCCCAACCCATTGAAGTAGCTATCTATCCTGGTGTACCAAGCACAGGGTGCTTGATTCAGCCCATACAACACTCTCTTGATTCGGCACACATGAGACTCACGGTCCAAGGTTTAAAAACCTTCGAGCTACTCTATGTACACCTCTTCCTCAATCATTCCATTGAGGAAGGAAATCTTCACATCCATCTAATGGATCTTACAACCCATCTGTGTCGATAGTGCTAAAATAGATCTAATTGATGAGTACCTTACAACAGAAGCAAAGGTCTCATCATAGTCAATCCCCTCTACCTGTGAAAAGCCACGTGCCACAAATCTAGCCTTATGCTTCTCCACACTACCATCTACAGCTTGCTTTACCTTGTAAATCCAATGGGCTCTCACAACTGTCTTGTACTCCAGTCTCAGGACCACATCCCAAACACTATTTTGAACTATGGAGTCATACTCCTCCACCATCGCATCAACCCAAACTGGCTGCTACTCTAATTATTGAAAGGAAGATGGCTCTGTCGCAACACATGCACCCATAAGTTCCATGTATCTAGTGTACCTCTCTGGTGACCTCCTTTTTCTGCGCTGAGAAGAGGGTGCTCCCACATTCTCCCATACATCATCCAACAATCTGTTAGCCTCTCTAGTGCACTTTCTTCGCTCTCTGGAAGACTCTACATGAGTGGATGTCTCCACTCCCAAAACCTTTGCATGTTGTTGTTCCACATCAATCTAAGGCTCCTCAACCTTAGGAACTAAAAGTTCCTCCTTTGTATGTAGCTAAAACTCCCTCTCAAGGGAAACTCACATGGCCTTCTCCTCATCAAACTTGACATCCCTGTGAACCACTATCATCCAACTGGTTTGGGTGTACACCTGATAGTTGTGGGGAGTATGAGTGTATACCACAAAGATCCCCAACTCTGTTTTTGGCTCAAGCTTCTTCCTTGTATCTTTGGTCACATGGCAATACACCAATGACGCAAAAATACTAAAGTGACAACATCTGGCCTCTTACCAAAATAATCTTCGTCTGGTGCTTTACTCTCAAGTATCTGATGTGGACTACAGTTTTGCACATAAACCATTCTGTCGCATGCCTTAGCCCACAAGTGTAGTGGTAGGCCCTGATCATGCAACATCACCCTTGCTTCCCCTACAATTCTCTTATTCTTCCTCTCGGTAACCCGATTCTGTTGGGGGTTATTAGGTTCCGTCAACTCTCGTATAATACCTTCCACTGCATAGAAGTTCTTAAACTCATTGGAGACATATTCTCCACCGTTATCACTCCATAGAGATTTAACCTTCTTGCCTGACTCTTTCTCGACCAATTCTTTGAATTCACAAAACTTTGTGAATGTCTGATCCTTTCTCTCCATGAAAAATATCCAACATTTATGAGAATAGTCATCTACAAATATAACATAATACCTGTGTTTGGCGGTGGATATTGTCGATAATGGTCCACACACATCTGAATGGACTCTCTCCATAATAGACTTTGCTCGACTGTCTCTATCTCCAAAGGAATACTTGGTTTATTTTCCAAAAATAAAACCCGTGCATGTATCAAAGTTCTCAAGCATGCCTTTGGGAAGACCAGTAGAGATTTGTTGCAATATCTTCAAAGCCCCATGATGCAAGCGGCCCAATCGCCTGTGCCAAAACTCACCAACGTCTTGGCTCAACATATTTTCTTCTTTTGAACTTAAAGTTGCACAATATTCTACCTCTATCTTATAGAGATTCTTAACTTGAACCCCTATCTTCTTTACTTGACCCATGGCTATGTGTCGAAGGAATGCCTTTCCTTTCGAAAATATCACATCATAGCCTCTATCCTCAAGAATGGCAATAGATACCAAGTTCTTCATCAGTCCAGGTACATGCATAACATTCTTCAAGGTGATTGGTGCCACATGTTCCCTCTAAAAAGTAATAGTGCCCACACCAGTAACACTATACTTACCGTCATCACCCATCTCGATATGCATCTTGAGATCTTTCTCCTCCAGTTCACTGAATAACTCTTTGTCGTCAGTCATGTGGAAAGAAGCTCCACTGTCTAAGTACCAGACACTTCCCATCATTGAATACATCATTCATGCAATGAGGGAAAAGTCCTTACCCACCACTCCTCTTGAGAACCTCTCCTTGGACTTCTTGAATGGAAAATTTGTAGCAAAGTGACCCATCTTGTGACAATGAAATCATTTAACTTCCGTCATGTCCTTCTTCTTACCTCCATGATAAGAATCTGATTTGGAATGATAAATTTTACCTTTCCCTTCCTTGCCTTCATCGCTAAGGCACAGTTCTCTTCATCATCAGTCTTTGATGAAGAGCCATCCCTAGTATTCCTCCTGATCTCATCCCAGCGCATCAAATCCGACCATAGTCGTTCCCAATTTAGCAGCTTCTCCCAACCATTAACAGAGTCCTGATAACAATGAAACTCTTTGGGAGTCCAAGAAGAGCAAGGGTCACCATGTCCTCCTAAGAAACTGTGATTCCAACACTTCCAAGTTCATCCCGACATTGAGTGAACTTGGTCAAGCACTTTGGAATCGTCTCGCCTTTCTCCATCTTGATTTTATGAAGTTTATCCTTCAGTGCCAACTTCTTTTGATCACTGCTATTTTGATACAAGTCCGTCAATGTTTTCCACATAGCATGCGAAGTTTCATTGCCATGGAGACTCGAGATAATGTGGTCTCGAAAACCCTCAAGGATTATCCACCTTGCCTTTGCCACACACTTCTTCCATTCGGCCAAGTTTTGTGCATTCGTAGCTGTTGGCTTGGGGACTTCTTGATCAATGAATTCCTTCAAGCCATTATCTTCTAGCACAACCTCCATCCTATCCCTCCAGGCTATAAAATTCAAGCTGCCTTCCAAGGCATACTCAAGCCTCAACCTATGGAACACCATCTTTTGATCTTGAAGCATGTACGTAAATTCGACTTTCACCTGTAACCCAGAAACTCAAAATTTCGAAATTTCCTCTAGAGAGTTGATTTTATATCAGCGATATCTCCCTCATCCGAACTCTGATTCGACCGATTTGTTTTTTGAATTTGGGTATATTTTCCCAAGGAATCCAAATCGGCAATTTGTTTCTAAAAAATTTTCACATAAATTCTCAAATATTCTCTGCAAAATCTCGGCCCAAAAAACAATCTTGCTCAAATACCATGTAGAAAAACCTGTAGATTCCCAAGATAATGCAATTTGATAAAGAAAGAGATAAGAATATACTTCTACGCTTTACAGTGGAAGCCCATAAACATCGAGCAAACAATAATCAATAGAGGAAGAGAATCAAAGGCACATAACACAATAAATATCCCGGGAAATCCGTAGCTCAAAACTCCACTATCTATTTTGTATTAATCTGGAAAATCAAGATGAAATTACAGTGCTTGTTCTCTCTAGAACAATCCCAGCACTCAACAAATTTAATCTCAAACTCATAAGCAAGCTCAAGGCCAAATATTATCCTCTTGACAAGATCTCTAAGTCTCTATTCCAATGTGTAATTCCTATGAAGAATAGCTTGTATTTAAATGGAAATAAAGCCTCTAAAAATAGTGCAACCCCTCAAGGATCAGTTCCTGATTGCATGCATTGTCAGTGCAACTCATAAAAATATAAAACAAATAGTACATTGTCCCTACATTATAGTCTCAACTGGGTCTTCCTCAGAATCAACATGCATGATTTTCTGATGGTGGAACCTTCAGTTAACTAGAGTAGCACTAATTAGGTCACTAGTGTCCCAAGTGACTATTTACTCACTATTAGTTCCTGAAACTGATTAGAACTAGTTTAACTCGACTTAACTCAATAAACTGAGTTAGCTAATTACAACTCATTCATAACTCATCCTGAACTCCGATAAGTTAGGGAGAACATATACATGTCTGCTAAAAGACTTCCAATTCGAATTTCCTAAATTAATTAAGTTAATTAAACTTAATTAGTTATTTTAAAATTTCTATGAGAAAAGAATTCTATTTTAATTCACAATTTAATTGAAGGACAAATTAAACTAGAATTTTTTGTTTCCATTTCTCAGCACTTCTCCAGGTACTAGTAACTCAACCCATAGCCATAAGGAACATGAGCACCAACTAGAAACAACAAGTGGAAATACCCACAACACCATGGCTATCCAACAAATGGAAAGGCTAGGAAAAACTACTTTCAACCAAGAAACCACATGCATGTAACATGTATGCCAAAAATAGCAAGGAAATTATACATGCAACTCAATACCTACAAAACAATCGAGTTGTAGTTTTTGATCCCATTGTTCCCTTACACTTTCTTGCTTTCCCTTTGCCCTCTTTGTCCAAATCCAATGTATGCCACAATGCTCCAAGAATGCTCCAAGAAAACTTTGTGTCCAAGAGTATGAGAGAGAGAGAATAGAGAGAAATCTCTGAGCTAAAACTGAAAAAAGTCTCAACTAACAAAATCCTAACTAAAAAAAGGCATGGATTGATCCTAAGAACTATTTTTATCATTGAAGCCTCTATTTTCTTCAATTTCCTCTATTTTCCCTTGAATTTTCCTCTTATGCAATTTTGTGACCTTTCACCTTCCTTTTCTCCTATTTTGCATTATTTCATAAAGAACATGCCAATTAATGCCTCTTTTCCTTTGCCAATATCTTTGCCAACTTCCATAGCCATAAATAAACCGAAAGTTACACCCACTAGGATGTTTTTCCCACCATTCAACTTGGAATACACATCCCATGACCTTTGTCTTATTTTTCCTTTGTTAACTTTATTACATGGATTTTTAACCAGCACTGTTACAACTAGTGAAAGTCAGTGGTTGATCATCTTGCATTAATATTTCTCCAATTCTTATACCTGAAACATCACATTCAATCGAAAAAGGCTTGGTGAATTCTGGTAGGGCCAATACTGGTGTGGAGCACATGGCCTGTGTTAGGATATTCCAACACATAGGAAATAGTTAAGTACAACTTGGTCTAGTGTAGAGTTAGGTATAGAGTTAGGTAAAGTGTGTTTCTTTACCGTTGTACATTTTGTAACTTACAATCCGACGGTCACGATATGTAGTGATCCGATGGTTCATTCTCTCCTCAGTATTACCGACACTTGATCCGTGGCTTGACACCCTATTGGTCCATGAATTCTATTTAAAGCGCATCGAGGGTCATTTGTAGGGTAATCCGTGCATGAGAGAAACATATGTAAATTTTCATTCTTTTATTAATAAATTGCCTGAAGTGGCCGCGTTGGCTCAGGCCGTGGACTATTTCCCTCTTTAAGGGTTTTAACCACGTCAAAATACTGGTGTATTGATCTGCGATCTGGTTGTGAGCGGTGTCCTTTTGGTGTTCTGTCTAAGGAACTTACCTTGTAAATTCCTACATGGTATCGGAGCTATTTGAGGGCCGCGTCCGTTGGTGATCCAAATCTGAAGCCGGTAGAACTGCATCCGACTACCGTTTCCTAGATCTGTTGTTTCTGACTGCTTTCGGGCCGAGAGGAATGCTCTGTTGTGTTGGGAGCATCTGTTCCAGTGAGGAACCCCTTTCGTTTCACGCGAAAAGGTTTCTGGTAGCCCTAGCTGCATCATTTTTAAGATCTGGAGGTATACAGTGTTTATTTGCAATTTACTGTTATTTTCTCTCTGTTTATTTCGATTTCGGTTTATTTAGCCTCTTTATTACCGGATCTATACCTTTCATTTCTGTGTATGCTCTTTGCCCTACGACTCTGTGCGATCTGGGCAAATCAGAAACAAAAAGGAAGGATTTTTCTCATGCGTATGCTCTTTTCCCTGCGCCTTAGGGTGATCTCGAGAAATCAGAAACATTGAGAAAAATATTTAGTTTCCGGCTAAAGCTAACTTTGAGCCGCAAGGTTCATTTTTGAAAATATCTAGTTTTTCGGCTAAAGCTAACTTCGAGCCGTAAGGTTCGTTTTCTTTGCATGTCCGTGTTGGGTTTTGTGTTTTTTGTTTTGTAGGGAAAAAAGAGCCTTTTCAAAGGAAGCACGCAACCCAAAGCACCCCCCCCCCCCTCTCTCTCTCTCTCTCAAATTTTTTGTATAGATCAATTGGTTCAAAGCTATTTTAAGAGAGTAGAGGTCTTGGGTTCAAGTCTCCATTTTGTGGGGGCGGACTTTTTCATTTCCGCACATTCCCGCACTTCGTCGGCAACTTCAACAACGTTTTTTCAAAAATCCATAACTTCTTCATCCGGAAGCCGTTTTCAGAGCTGTTTTTTTAAACCAGCCTAATTTTTCGAGCTCTATCCATTGGAACACTTATTTTCAGCATCTTTAGCTTCAGTTTCCATTGAAATGGAAATTCAATACCAAGTTACCCTTGACAGCACCAACTACTTCCAATGGTTGGCTTACATTGAGGATTTACTTAGAAGTAAAGGTCTCTACAGAATAGCCTCAGGCCAAGAAAAGAAATCGAAGGATGAAGATAAGGCTGCTAAATGGGAAAATAGACAAGATCAAGCACATGGATTGATAGGGATGTCTATTTCTCCAGATCTTAGATTCCATATTGCAGAAATTGATACTCCTGATGAAGCAATGAAACAAATCAATAAAGTTTTTGGGATTAAAAATGAAATTAGAGTCCATCAACTTGAAAATGAGTTGCTTACATTGGACCCTAATAATTTTTCTTGCATTGAAGATTTCTTGTCCAAGTTCAAGACCCTTAGATATCTTTTGGAATGTGTTAAAGTTAAGAAAGAAGATAGTAACCTTATCTATTCCATTCTTACAAAGTTGGGACCAGCCTACTCTGTGTTTGTTTCCACCTTCCATTCTACAAGAGAAGCCTTCATTTCTCAAGGAACAAACTACAAGCCCCCTTCCTTTGACTCTTTTTGTGATTCTTTAATAAGAGAACAAGAAAAACTCTTACACCTTGGTCTTCTTAATCTTGGAAACTCTTCCAAGAAAGCATTAGCCGCCCAGCAGCAACCAAATTCAAAGAATCCTAAGAAGTCATATCCTAAAAAGAATGGTCCTAAACCAAACAAGGGTCCTAAGCAATTTCAGCCCCAAAATGAAAAATCATTTCAACAAAATTCTAAGACAAATAAAAACAAAGGGAAGAAGACTGATAGACATTGCAATTTTTGTAATCGAGATGGCCACCTAGAATCAAAATGCTTTAAGAAGATGGAAGCCTTGGAAGCAGCAATGAAGAAGCATAACATCCATTTGGGGCAATCTTCAACTTCAACTTCATCTTCAGGAATGGCACTTTCTGCATGTGGTTGTCAAGCATCTCGGTCTAGCTATGCATTAAATGTATCTTCTTCTTCTCATTCTCATGAGTGGCTCATTGATTCTGGAGCTTCTTATCACATGGCCAAAAACAAAGCCATGTTTTCTTCTTTAAATGATTGTAACACCAAAAATATATATGTTGGTGATGATAGATCTCTTAATGTTGTAGGGACTGGAACTGTTCATATAGACAATGGTCAGTTTAATGATGTATTATGTGTTCCAACCTTATCCGGCAACCTTCTATCTGTATATCAGATAACTCATTCAGGTGAAGGTAAAATCGTTGAATTTTCACCTCATGATGTTGTAATCAAGGACTTAAGAGATCCTAAACAGATTTTGGCTACTGGCATTGCTGATGATTCTACAAGGTTGTATAAGTTTCACAACTTTGGGTCATCAAATCTTCCCTCAGTATTTGTTGCTCATAACGATGAAGTGAGCAAAATTTGGCATGAGCAATTTGGTCACATAAACTATCGCTCCCTTCAACATCTATGTAAAGAAAATATGGTGACAGGTCTTCCTATGGTATCTTGCAGAGATGGTGTTTGTTCCGGATGTGTACTCGGAAAACATCATCGGGACAATTTTGAAAAACATGCCTCTTGGCACGCCTCAGCCCCTTTACAACTTGTGCATAGTGATTTATGTGGTCCACTTCTAGTTGTGTCATTCTCTGGCTGCAAGTATTTCTTAACTTTCATTGATAATTTCTCCAGACGCACTTGGGTATACGTCTTAAAACTCAAGAGTGAAGTATTTAACACTTTTTTGGCCTTCAAGGCCTTTGTTGAAAAACAATCTGGACATCAAATTCTTAAGTTAAGATCTGATAATGGCGGAGAATATGTTAAAAACACATTCATCAACTATTGCACTGAGAATGGAATTCAAATGCAACATACTATTCCATATACTCCACAACAAAATGGTGTAGCTAAAAGGAAGAATCGCACCTTAAAGGAAATGGCTAATTGTATGCTACAATCTAAAGGACTTGGTCTTAGTTTTTGGGCAGAAGAAATTAACTGTGCAAATTACATAATAAATCGCACTCCTACTAAGGCTTTAAAGAATATCACTCCAGAAGAAGCATGGAGCTCAATCAAACCAGATGTAAGTCACTTTCGTGTTTTTGGAAGTGAAGCGTGGGCCCATATTCCAGATGAAAAGCATAAAGCTTTAGAACCTAAGAGTGAAAAATGTACTTTTGTTGGATATTCTGAAGATGTCAAAGGCTATAGACTTATTCCATTTAAGTCCAAAAATGTTATCATTAGAAGAGATGTAAAATTTGATGAAAATATATCGGCCTGTGAGCCTAGTCCGGCGGATGTGCCACCTCTCCCTATCTCTTCTACCTTTGAAAACATTTCTTCTTCAGATGATGAAAGTGAGGATGACAATCCTCCCCCACCATCTCAGGATCCTCCTTCAGCTCTTGAGCTTCCAAAATGGGTTCGTGCTACTCGAGATGCAGTAGGTGATCTTGTCGGTGATCCTACAGATCAGCAACGCACACGTTCTCAGTTCGAGAGAGCCTCTTCTTTACTGCCTCAAGCTCTAGTAAATTATGATCATGACACCTTTGCAAAAGCTTCAAGCCATCCAGATTGGGAAGTAGCTATGAATGAAGAATATCATTCATTATTGGCAAATGATACATGGGATCTTGTTCCTCTACCAAAGGGACGAAAACTTGTTAGATGCAAATGGGTTTACAGAACCAAGTATGGACCAGATGGGAAAGTTGATAAACATAAAGCTCTTCTTGTTGCTAAAGGTTTTTCACAGGTTGAAGGCATTGACTACACTGAAACCATCTCCCCTGTTGCCAAAATGAACTCTATCCGCCTTGTTCTTTCCCTTGCTGCCTCTTTCAAATGGGAAGTCCATCAGATGGATGTTAAATCTGCCTTCTTGCATGGGGACTTGCATGAAGAAATCTATATGGAACAACCCATTGGCTTCATACAAATAGACTCCAGCCTTGTATGTTGACTTAAGAAATCCCTTTATGGTCTCAAGCAAGCTCCTCGGGCTTGGTATGCCAAAATGGATAGCTTTCTTTTAGAATTTGGCTTTTCTAGGTGTCATTCTGACAACACTGTCTACACCAAGAAAGTGGGCAACTCTCTTATCATCCTTGTTCTTTATGTTGATGATCTTATCCTTACTGGTAGTGATCCCAACCTTATAAACCATGTGAAGTCTAGCCTTAAAAGGAAATTTGAAATGACAGACTTAGGACACTTACACTATTTTCTCGGTCTTCAAGTCTTGCAATCCAAGGAGGGTATTTCTCTTTCCCAGTCCAAGTATGCCTGTGATATTCTACACCATTTTCACATGGAAGACTGTAAGCCATCCCCTTCTCCCTTTCAGTCTGGAGTCAAACTTTCAGTCACTTGTACTTCTCCTGAAGTTGATGCTACCTTATACCGTCAACTTGTAGGAAAACTTTTGTATCTAACCCATACTCGTCCTGACCTTTCCTTTGCTGTTGGCCTTGTTGCTCGGTTCATGCAAAACCCCCGTGAAAGTCATTGGAAAGCAGCTAAAAGAATACTTCGTTATGTTCGAGGTACAATTCAGTTTGGGATTCATTACAGTGCCTAAGCAGCTCCTCTATTGGTTGGTTTCACTGATTCCGATTGGTCTGGTGACCCTGATGATCGGAAGTCTACTGCCGGTTATGTGTTCACTCTTGGTTCAGGACCTATTACATGGGCTTGTAAGAAACAAGGTGCCATTTCTCTTTCATCAGCAGAAGCAGAGTATCGTGGTGCCGTAGAAGCTAGTAAGGAAGCCTTGTGGCTTCGTCAGATCCTGTCAGAGTTTGTCTTTCAGCAGTAGCATCCGACTACACTTTGGTGTGATAATCAAAGTGCCATTCAGCTATGCAAAGATCCAGTTCAACATCAGCGCAGCAAACATATTGAACTGCACATGCACTTCATCAGAAATCTCATTCACGACCATGTTCTTGAAGTGCAATATTGTTCAACAGATGATCAAGTTGCAGACATCTTCACAAAAGCTCTCACAGAGGCGAAGTTCACTAAACTTCGATTTATGGTTGGAGTTCAGGAAGTTGTCACTAAGGGGGGATAGGCTCTATTGCCTCCTTCCTTCTCCTATTGTGTCATATTTGCAAATCCTTCAATCCTATCCCAAGTTGTTCTTAAGGGGGGATGTTAGGATATTCCGACACATAGGAAATAGTTAAGTACAACTTGGTCTAGTGTAGAGTTAGGTATAGAGTTAGGTAAAGTGTGTTTCTTTACCGTTGTACATTTTGTAACTTACAATCCGACGGTCACGATATGTAGTGATCCGACGGTTCATTATCTCCTCGGTATTACCAACACTTGATCCGTGGCTTGACACCTGATTGGTCCATGAATTCTATTTAAAGCGCATGGAGGGTCATTTGTAGGGGAATCCGTGCATGAGAGAAACATATGTAAATTTTCATTCTTTTATTAATAAATTTCCTGAAGTGGCCGCGTTGGCTCAGGCCGTGGACTCTTTGAGCTTTTTAACCACGTCAAAATACTGGTGTATTGATCTGCGATCTGGTTGTGAGCGGTGTCCTTTTGGTGTTCTGTCTGAGGAACTTACCCTGTAAATTCCTACAGCCTTTTCGAAAGCCAAGCAAGCTTGTTGAGTTGTGTCATTCCAAATAAATGCACTTTTATTGAGAAGATCGGTGAGGGGCCTGGAAATGCATCCATAATTTCTGACAAATTTGTGATAGTAGCCCATGAGACCCAAGAATCCCCTCAAGATCTTCAATGAGTTTGGTTGGGGCCTATCTTACATTACTTGAATATTTTTAGGATCAACCCTTACTCCGACGCGACCCACAATATGTCCGAAATACTCCACTTCTTCCATGCCAAAAGAACACTTTTTGACAAATAATTTATGATATTGCAGAAGTTGCAATACCTTGTCAACATACTGAAGGTATGTGTCCTATTTTATTTTGTAGATGAGGATGTCATCAAAAAATACCAAGATGAACTTTCTAAGATATAGTTTCATAAGGTTATTCATGAGGCTTTAAAAAGTGGATGGGACATTAAAAATACCAAATGACATGAACAAGAATTCATAATGGCCTTCATGGGTTCGAAAGACTATCTTGGGAATGTCATCTTCCTTCTCCGCATTTGGTGATAGCCTGAGTGAAGGTCCAGCTTGGTAAAAATTTTGGCACCATGTAGTTCATCCAGTAGATCATCCACTAACTCAATAGGAAATTTTTCCTTGATGGTGAGCTTATTAAGCATCTGAAATTATGGACATGTGTTCCATTCACCATCTTTCGTTAAAACCATGACCATTGGCAATTAATAAGGGTTGGTACTCCCCGGATGTGGGTGAAATTAATGAACTTAATGCTCTTCATGACAAAAAGTAAGGGCTAGTACTGCCAGCTGCAGGGCAGCATGGCTTCCCAGGATTTCACCCAGTGCAAGAAGGATAAACTTAAGAAGGGAAAATTTGGTAGGATCTCGGCATTAATGGTTTGCTCCGTTCGAAGTGAAGCAATGGTGGTTATAATCATGGTGCTCTCGTTTATTCTCTTCACAATTAGTGTTCAGTCTTCGTGCTCCAGGCTCTGATTTGTTGTGGATTTTGGGGGAAAGAAGGTCTCTGTTCACAGAGGCAAGCTTCATGCTTGTACCCCGTTATCTTAGAGGCGGTATTATTATGTTAAGGGTCTTGATGGTAGGATAAACTCTGCTATAAGTGGTAAGCTTTCTACTGCTCTGGAATTTCGAATTGGGTGGCCCTCACCTTCCTCTCAAGCCCTCTTTGTGCGCTCGAATTGGTTCCCGGTGCAATCTTTTTTCCCTCCAGTCATTGTTCTTGGTTGTTTTGTGCCTCCCCCTACACACCTCAAGATGGTTTTGGTATTATGGCACAGGGTTGGAGCTATGGCACAGGTGTTGTCCTTGATGGCAACTCAATTTGGTAACAGATCTCAGTTTAGGCTTTCAGAATGAAGGAAAAGACATATATGCAGGTTCATCTAGACGAAGGCACGTATACATGCGGGTTAGACGTTTCAAAGGCGCGTATGCGTATACATGCACTTTCATGCAAGGAAAAGCGCGTATATGTTGGAGAACTTACCCTTGGTCCGTGGTAGTTAGTCCTTGGTATTTGAACCTATGGTTTTGGACCATGGTACCTCGTCAGAAGTGTTGATCCCAAGTATTGGGTCCGTGGTATTGGTGTATTATGGTTTTGGACCATGGTATTGTGGAAGGCCTAAAACTATAAAAGAGGGAGGAGATAATTAGGCACTATGATCATCTGAATTATTATTGAATATCTGATAAAAGTACGAGATCTGAAATATTAGTGATTAGCGTTGTGGAGTAGATCTGGATCTGAATGAAGGAGGAACCTTAGCAAAAAGAAGGATAAGTTCTATTGATGGGTCATAATATCTTGACTTGAATGATAATATCTTTGCATGATTTTGATCTGTTATATATGGCACATTCGTGATCTATAAATCTGATAATCTAGGTTAATCAGTGCCTGAATATTTGAAAGAGTGAATTATCTTTTGTAGATCTGTACGCAGGTTCAGTTCAGCTAAGGCACGTATATACGCAGGCTCAGTGAAGGAAAAAACGTATACGCAGGTTGTTCCATACGTAGAAGCGTATGCACGCATGTTTCAGGATATTAAAGTAGCCTATATATTTTGAGTTGTGATCTTGCTGCTTTTGTTTATTACTGCAGTGTTCTGGGTTCAGATTTGGTGTGTGGTACTGTTACTGTGATCTGGGTACAGTCGTCAGAGAAGTGTTTATGCTGATTCAGTTTTGATTGGTGAAAAGGTGATTAGTTGATGCAGAAATTCTTGATGTTTGATTGATGATTTGTGGATCCAGTCTGAAAATTTATGAAACATGGTCCCTGAAAGAAAGAGAAGGTTGTAGCCTTCTGTAGGCCAACACCTACGTACTAGTATCTTGGCTAGTGCAAGAGCTAAGGGGGTTGTAGCTCCCTTCCAGGAGAAGCTGGAAAACAAGAGGGGGTTGTAGCTCTCTACAAGTTGCAGCCTGCGTACTGGTAAAGGACTGCACCAATACAATTGTAAAAAGAAGTTTCTAATTAAAGAGAAGATAGAGACGAATTGTAGCAGGTGGTTTTCACCCACATTGGGTTTCCACCTTATATCTTGTGTTCTTGTGTGAGATTTTCTTTCTGCTCTGTTTTACTGTTTCTGGTTACTGGTTATTTGCTTTTGAATCACAGATTAACAATCAACATCAGAAAGATAAATTAAATAAAAAAGTTTGCATTATATACGCGGGTTTTCTTCTGCATAGTTGCGTATATACACAGGTTTTCTTCTGCATAGTTGCGTATATACGCGGGTTTAATTAACTGAAGTAGTGTATATCATTTGATTATGAAAAAGGAATATTTGACTTGATAATACTGATTCACTCCCCCCTCTCAAATATTATTTCCAACAATTGGTATCAGAGCAGGTCCTTTGGTAGAAGCTTGACCGCTTAAAGGAGATCCATGAAACAATGGGAAAAAAGCTTAAGAAGAAAGCACATAAGTAGAAGAAGACATCTCAGAAGAACTATGACAGTGGGAGAATCGATTGGGGATTAGGTGTAAGAAACTCTTCAGATTTAGAATCAGATTCAGAATCATTTCAGAATGAAGATGAACTATCAGGTATGAATTTGCTATCCTTTGATGTTCCAGCTATCTATCCATTTGGAAAAGATGAAAGTGATAGCGAAACAACTGAATGTGC
Source organism: Pinus tabuliformis (assembly GCA_031772625.1). Classification (NCBI taxonomy): domain Eukaryota; kingdom Viridiplantae; phylum Streptophyta; class Pinopsida; order Pinales; family Pinaceae; genus Pinus; species Pinus tabuliformis. Next base: position 860,457,893 of record CM062817.1, on the reverse strand, counting down.
TCTTATGGGTGAGCAAGAAAGATATCAAATAGAGGAAGAATTTAAAAGCTTGACTGACAAAATCAGAGATCAAGAAGATCTACTGAACATAAAGGATGGTGCCATCAAAGAAGTTGTTACCAGACTAAAGGCTCAACGTGAGGAAGTTAACAAGGTAAGGAAGCTATTCAAGGAAAAATATCAAAAGTTGTAGGATGAAGTGACATCATTAAGAAATGAAGTCAATGAGAAAGACACAATCATCAAGAAACTCAGAGATAGATCCAGTTATTATGAAAGTCTTGAAGCCACGATCCGCTCGCTAAAGGAAGATCTTGAAGAATCAAAGAAGCAAAATAAAGATCTACTCCAAGCTATTGAAAAACAGGAAAACGAAGTTATCAGCTTAAAATCTCAGCTGGAATGTGCCTTCAGAATTTGTCAAATGCAGCAGGATCTGAATGAAGAACAAGAAAAGGAGATTCTCAAACTGAGGCATCAGTTGGAAGAAGGAAGGAAAGTTGAAGAAGACATGAAGAAGCAATGTCTAGAAAAGGAAGAACAACTTCAAGTTGAGGTAAATATCTTGAAAGGTAAATTAGAAGAAAAGGATAAACTGTTACGATTTCAAGATAGTAGTAAAGCCTTAGATGATATTCTTAGTAGTCAAAGGTCTCCTGCTATCAAGACTGGTCTTGGTTTTCATGAATCTGTTGAAGGTGAATCTAGTTCACAAGGTGAGGGAAGGAACTCTAAAGAGAAATCCAAAATAATCAACAAGGAGATGAGAGGTCAACCTCATTAACAATCAAGGAAAGAGATTCTTCAAAGAAAATATCTTACTCCTAACTATGGTCGGCCATTTACTCAGATGAATAATATTGAATGTTATGAATGTCATAATCTTGGACATGTTGCAGCTAGATGCAGAAGAAGGATGGTTCAAGATCATCACACAGAAAGATAATCACATTCCAGGTACTTCAATGGATATTGTTTTTCTTGCAATATGTTTGGTCACGAAGCTGCTAATTGTTACAAGAGGAATATGAAACATGTGAGATGTTATGCATGTAACAAGCTTGGACATATAGCAAAGGAATGCAGGAACAAAGTACGAACATCACACCAAAAGGAGAAAACATCATCACACTTGAAGATATGGAAGAAGAAGGAAGTACAGTCAGAAAGATGTGGCACAACACAATGTACTCAGATACAACACAGCACAGACATAACAAACTCAGAGGGAGCTGAAAGTATAAAACTTCAGTGTCCTGAATCTCATACGCAAGTTTCATAAAGGGAAGTCGTGTATATACACGAGTTAGACACTGCAAAGTCGTGTATATGTCAGTCTGAGGAAAAGTAGTGGGGACAGGCTCAGAAAAAGGATCTGATATGATTCAGTCCATTATTTTCTCTATTGGTTAATAGTCACAGTCTGCTGAGGATGTGTGGAAATGTTTTTGATACTTGTAAGTGTTTTGATCCTAACTTGATGATGATGATGTCTTGATGCTTATTGCTGATATATGCATGATCAGATCTAACAGATGGCATGGGTTGAGGGGGAGCATATGCCTTTGATAATTCATTGTTGGCATTATGGTTAATATTCCTTGGTGATGATGCCTATATGGCTAAATGATATATCTTGCTATGATGTGGTTATGAGTTCTCCATGATATGATTCTTGTGGTTACATGGTTGATGTTCAGATCATATTTGTGGATTGATTCTTAGATGGTGCATATATGATGCTTACATGGTGATCTTCATAAGGATAAGGAGAAGTACAAAGCTTGAATTCACATCTTCTTTACTTGATGATGAGTCACTCATATGTTGTTGTCGTCATATGCATAAAGATCATATTTTACAGTTATGATGTAGGATTCCTATTGTTCTTGGCACATATATGGATGAGGATTGTTGGCTGGATACATGGATGATTATTCAAAATTGCATTATTGGAGACATGATGATGATGAGTTCTTACCTATATGATGATAGGTTGTACATATGTTGATTGATGCAGATATTCCCAATTGATGATACTTGGTTCATGCAGATCTGGATGGTTATGGTGTTTCTCACATATGAAAGAATGTGAATGAGTCTGTATATGCAAAATTCTGTTCAAAGGGATGAATTGGTGCAGACATACTTTGTTTATACTCTACAGGACATTTACAGGTTGTTGATCTGGAAGTGGTTGTACGCGAGTTCTATGAGTAATATCCGCGTATATACGCCTGTTTCTGTGGATACAGTCGCGTATATGTTGGTTTGAAGGAAATCAGTAAGAAGAGTCTGATATGGGTCTGACAGAGACAAGTGGATTGGTTGTAGAAGGAGAACATGATTGCTGATGATTGACAGATGTTGCTGATATTAGTCTATTGATGACTTTCATAGTCTTGCTCTAGATATTTCGTCTCTATGTCATGTATATATTCTTTTTATCAAGATCATGTAATAGCCTATTCTGGTTTCCCCACTATGCCTGGGATAAACATGTAATGATCTTGGTTGTCATATGAAAATTTTTGATGTATCCACACTTGGTTGGGTGATGGATGTATGTATTGAGTCTTTTGGTGATAGGAAGGTCTTTTATAATGTATAAGTCATGATTCTTCTTGAAGAACATCTTTTGCAGATCTTGTCAGGGGGAGCATGGTCAACACAGCAGGGCAGAAATTTCAGCATGTACTCAGGGGGAGCACAACCCTTTGCCCTTGATGACAAAGGGGGAGAATGACTTGAGGATTTTGGGTTGCCATCAAGTCCAAAGGGGGAGATTGTTGGCATTATGGCACAGGGTTGGAGCTATGGCACAGGTGTTGTCCTTGATGGCAACTCTCTTTGGTAACAAATCTCAGTTCAGGCTTTCAGAATGAAGGAAAAGACATATACGTAGGTTCATCTAGACGAAAGTGCATATACACGTGGGTTAGACGTTTCAAAGTCATGTATGTGTATACACACACTTTCATGCAAGGAAAATCGCATATATGTTGGATAACTTACCCTTGGTCCGTGGTAGTTAGTCCTTGGTATTTGAACCTATGGTTTCGGACCATGGTACCTCGTCAGAAGTGTTGATCCCAAGTATTGGGTCTGTGGTATTGGTGTATTATGGTTTTGGACCGTGGTATTGTGGAATGCCTAAGACTATAAAAGAGGGAGGAGACCATTAGGCACTATGATCATCTGAATTATTATTGAATATCTGATAAAAGTACGAGATCTGAAATATTGGTGATTAGCATTGTGGAGCAGATCTAGATTTGAATGAAGGAGGAACCTTAGCGAAAAGAAGGATAAGTTCTATTGATGGTTCATGATCTCTTAGCTTGAATGATAATATCTTTGCATGATTTTGATCTGTTATATATGGTGCATGCGTGATCTATAAATCTGATAATCTGGGTTAATCAGTGCCTGAATATTTGAAAGAGTGAATTATCTTTTGTAGATCTGTACGCAGGTTCAATTCAGCTAAGGCGCGTATATACGCAGGTTCAGTGAAGGAAAACAACGTATATGCAGGTTGTTCCATACGCAGAAGTGTATGCACGCAGGTTTCAGGGTATTAAAGTAGCGTATATATTTTGAGTTTGATCTTGCTGCTTCTGTTTATTGTTGCAGTGTTCTGGGTTCAGATTTCGTGTGTGGTACTGTTACTGTGATCTGGGTATAGTCGTCAGAGAAGTGTTTATGTTGATTCAGTTTTGATTGGTGAAAAGGTGATTAGTTGATGCAAAAATTCTTGATGTTTGATTGATGTTATTTGTGGATCCAGTCTGAAAATTTATGAAACATGGTCCCTAAAAGAAAGAGAAGGTTGTAGCCTTTTGTAGGCTAGCACCTACGTACTAGTATCTTGGCTAGTGCAAGAGCTAAGGGGGTTGTAGCTCCCTTCCAGGAGAAGCTGGAAAATGAGAGAGGGTTGTAGCTCTCTGCAGGTTGCAGCCTACGTACTGGTAAAGGACTGCACCAGTACAATTGTAAAAAGAAGTTTCTAACTAAAGAGAAGATAGAGACGAATTGTAGCAAGTGGTTTTCACCAACATTGGGTTTCCACCTTATATCTTGTGTTCTTGTGTGTGATTGTCTTTCTGCTCTGTTTTACTGTTTCTGGTTACCAATTATTTGCTTCTGAATCACAGATTAACAATCAACATCAGAAAGATAAAGTAAACTAAAAAGTTTGCATTATATACGTGGGTTTTCTTCTGCATAGTTGCGTATATACGCGGGTTTAATTAACTAAAGTAGTGTATATCATTTGATTTTGAAAAAGGAATATTTGACTTGATAATACTGATTCACCCCCCCTCTCAGTATTATTTCCAACAGATGGTTCGCCAGAGTGTGAGGAATCATTCCAGGGGGTGCCGAGGTAGCCGAAGGCATTTGAAGGCAAGCTGTTCTATGGACCCTGAACTATCTCCTGTCAATCTCCCCTCCTCTCTAGTGAATGTGCCTCCTCATAGCCCTGCTCACAAGCCAACTCTGAACAGTGCATTTCAAACCACTCATTTCAAGTTCCAAAGCAATCTTAATAGGCCATTGATCACCACTCATATCACTATTATCCTTTCGAAAGAAGAAAACCAGCTTTATCCTCTGATGTGCGTGGCTCCTGAGCCTTCTCAAAGCAGTGAGCAATTTACGGATGGGGGAAGCCCAGAGAAACGAAAGGGAGATAGGCTTGGCAAGGATGAAGCTCCCAGTGTTACTCTGCCTCTTGAAGACATTGTCCCGGTGGCCGGGGAAGGGAATTCCAAAGCCACTAATCATCCCATGGCGAACCCAGCGGGCGAGAAGGCTGGAAGCGAAGATTTGTGGATTGGCAGTGCGTGTCCAGTAGTGGAGATGCCTCCTAGTGAGGACGTGGATGTTTAAGGCCACCTGAGTCTGATCAAACTTTCTTTTTGGTTTTGCTGATGTTTCAGATGACTACTTCCAAGAAGTTTTGTTTGTAGTCATGGTTCAGCATCTTCAACCAGATGATTTTGTTTCTCTCCAGGGTAGTGGCAGTATAATTATCTTCTGGTTTTCCAAGGAAAATGTCTATCTTGCTTTCACGTTTCTTCTTATGTTCTACTGGTCTATCTCTGGGCTCTACATATGTTTTCTAGCTTTCTGTAACTGGTCTTCCCAGGTTCTTTCTATACTGGGGTAGTTTTGCTGCGTTGAGTGCTCTCGGGTACTGTTATCTGAGGCCTCAACTCCTTGTAATATTATTTTACTTTTCAGTTAATAGAATTTAGTCTTTGCCGAGAAAAAAAAAATAATGGTTGGTACTGGGACAAATAACACCTTCTTTGAGGAGTTCCTTGATAATTTTTTTAATCTCGTTATTTTGTGCAAAATGATATCTATAGGGGCAAACATTGGGTGGATGTGTCCCTAGAAGAAAATGGATGTTATGATCATGTTCACCCACGGAGGGTGGAACCTCCTTGGGTTTGTCAAAAGCCCATTAGTGGTGATATAATACCTATTTCATATTTGGATAAATGTTGGTAGGAGTGGATTTAATAATGTGTATGGAATTGAATTCATTATTACCCCATGATGGAATTTTTTAAAAGCTTCTCCATTTGATGTGCTTTGATGATAGTAGGATAACTTGCTCGGAATCCCTGCAATGTATGAGTGTGGTCGTTCTACTTAAAGCTCAAACAGAGCTCTCATAATCCATGGTAAGAGGGCCCAGTGTGTGGAGTCATTCAGTGCCAAGAAAAATGTCACAACCACCCACATTAATGGCAAACATGTGGGTTTTAAAGTGATAATACCTCATCTGAAGATTAATATTTTCACAACATCCTTCATATTTCATGGTTCCCCCATTAGTGATAAGGACTTGGAAATTATATACTGCTCTCACAAAACATTGAATGGGCTTTTCTACCTTCTTATGGAAAAAGTTATGCATGCTTCCACTATTAACCAACACCACCACTAGCCTATGTTTAATAAAACCTATGATTTTGAGCATTTGTGGAGAAGAAATGTCCACCAAGGCATGGAGTGAGACAATAAACGCATCTAGTATACTTATAGTATTTTTGATAGTGTTTGTGGTTCTTTGAGGTTCACCATATTTCTCCTCATTCAATTCAGTTGATGGACCCTCATCTATGGAGTTGTTTTAAGTAGCGTTGATTTGAAATAATTTTTTTTCCTTGTATTTATGTCTTGGGGAATATTTCTCATCATAATAGTAACATAGTCCTTGTTTCCTTCTTTTTTCCATTTCTTCCAGCCATACCTTTTGAACCTTAAGTGTTTGGATGTGACCTATATAAGGGGTGGTATGTGCCCTTGAGGAAAAAGTGGTTTGGTTAGATTGAGCATTTAGCGCAATTTCTGCATCTAAGGCCTTGCGACATGTTTCCAACCAAGTAGTTGGTTGATGCATTTGAACATGGGATTAGATGGATTCCTTTAGGCCACTAATGAAACATTCCATGTAAAAGGCATCTTCTAGGCACTTAGTTCGGATGATAAAATTTTCAAAGGTTGTAATGTATTCCCATACTATACCAGTTTGTTTGAGCTTAGTGGGGTGACCCAAAAATGGATATTCCCTACAAAAACTGGTATAGATGGATTTCGATAACATGTTCAAAGTTGGCCTCCTCTTAGCGGTGTTGGATCTTCCAACATTCAATGGATATCCCCAGTATGAAGTCCCAATTAGACATCACATAGTTTGGTGTAGGACTCTCATCCGGTATGATGGTCCAATTTCCATTATCTTAAATATATGCCTTAGCTCTTGCTTGTTAGCACATGAGAGTGGTATATTTAGTCTTTAAACAGTGAGGTTCATGTGCCTGGTGAGTGCTTAGTGTCATTTTTGTCAAATTTCTTTCACTGCAGAGCAGGAGGGTGAGAATGAGTCTCAAGTTGAAAGGGAGTAGTCCCAACTCAGGTAGAGACAAACTACATAACAGGATCTACGAAGCTTCCGACAGAGTAGTCCAGATGGATACGAAACCTAGTAGAGTAGTCTACATGAGTGTGATGGTCGTTATAAAAAAATATACAAGAATGAGTTGGTATAGTGTTTGGCAGAGTAGTCCACACGGATGAGACAACAAGAGCAACCATTACAGCACATCTTCAACAATATATGCACTAGAATAACAGAAGTAGTTCAATTATTCTAGTACAAGTTAAGAAAACATGCATTACAAGGGTTTAAAGAATAGTCTTACAAACAAGTACAACACATGCATGAAAATGTGATGGCCTGTGACAGGCTTCTAAATTAAGTGAAAGTTCCAAGACTCATTCGTACACCATACATCACTAGCCCCAATAGTGGGTCATTGGAGCCATTGCTCGCTCCTCAGAGAAAAGACTACAAACTCTCAAGGCTATGTGCGAGGACCCAAGGTGAAAAGTCCTTTAAATGTACAAATGAGTGGTATATATAGCCAAGGGTGAACTTGACCCTTGTGACTCTTCAACTTCCCTCATGACTGTTTGACATACATGACTATTCAACTTCAAATGTGGGTCTCTTGGACTTCCACGTAACATTACATGTATTACAACAGTATGGCCCATAGTAGTGATGTGGCCGAGATGACTCATGACATGACTCGATATGACACTGCTGGTATGTTCATGCTAATGGTGGTGTCGATGTCAAGCTGTTATGCCGCTAAGAGATGAGTGTGGTTTTGTTTTATCATGGCTTCACCTCCGCATGAAAAGGTGTTTGGAGTCTTTGATGGTCTTTGTGCTCACTTGATGTTGCATGTGCATGTGTCCACTTTGGTGCTTGGCATGCTTCATGTGTTCATTCATTCACAAACAAGTCTCCTAGCATGCACTCTTTATTCATCTCGTTCGTCATCCCCCATGTCTCATCCATGTACATATCTTTGTAATCACGCATGGTGAGATGACATCAAATCCAAAAATCCCCTGGTCTACAATGATGCTTCATATTTCATTTTCGAGTGCAAGTGACCAGGAGAGAGGACAAGGCTCTGGGACGTTGTTGGGAAAAATGGCACAGAGGTCACTAAGAGGCTAGGTTGAGAAGTCCAGGACAACAGTGAAATATCTAGGATCTGGCTCAACTGGGAGGTAGAATTACGCATTTTTTCTAGAAAAGGAAATGTGGGCAGCAGAAGGCATTGGAAGTAAAAGATGTGCATAGTTTCAAAGGAGGTTGGGATCAGGCTATGGGAACCTGCTAATCAGAACTACACAGATTTGGGAGGCAGACAAGGAGGACATATCTACACAGTTTCTAGGTTGAGCGGGGTGTCGAACAATAGGAGGACTGTCCATGAAAATTGTGCAATTTTCAGGAGGAGTGGCAAGCAAGTTGGTAGGGGGACTTCCTGATAAAACTGTGCAATTTCTAGAGATAGTGCAGTGATAGGTAGCGGGTGCCTGTCACTAATGTCTGTGCAATTTCTACTAGTGCAGGAAGGTAGGCTGACATTTTATGCATAGTTTTGGAGATGAGTGCAGCCCTGGGTCACTGCTTCAGTCAAATTTTCCAGTTGACCAGTAGGAGGCTTGATGGATAGGATTTCATGAAGCATAGACTGAGATGGCTCCTAGGGAAACTTATGTGTTGTTTTGGATGACACTCAGCTAGGTTGATTCTTGAATTGCACAATGCATACTCCCTGGAGGGAAGCCTCAAGCTCTGTGCAGTTTTGGGCAACAACACTTGGTCATTGAGGGCTGAGACTGTGTAGTGCAGCTCACTAGAGGTTTAGTTGATGGAGGGTGGTCTGATCAATAGATTTTTGGAAAAATGGCTTAGTGTTGAGCGAGTGAACTCATTTATAGATGACCTTCTGGAAACACACACAACATGACTTGAAGACAACACACCTCAAACCAACAAGATAACATGTCTCGGTGTGACAGTCTAAAGGTTAAGAGTGACAAGTGCGACACTTGAGATAGATCATTGAATGAATGTGATGACACTTGCGCAACATTGTTTACAACTTCATGTGTGAGTTTCATAGATGTTTACATAACGAAAACAACTCATACACACAAAGACAAACCTTCAACATTACTAGAACAAATTCGCAAACATGACATAGAAATCAACATGCTAAAGACAATAGTTGGTGAAACAAGCGAAAAGGAAGCAAGACATTTAGAGAAAACACATGAAATTATTTTTTTTGGGTTTGCACACATGCATGTTACTGAAGACAGGATGATATGAAAACGACAAGAAATCCTGCAAACTCAACTAAGAGGTGTACTTCGAAAGGTGTTCTTTACTTACCATACTTACCCTCGAGATGATCAAGCATCTGACAAAGTTTGCATACGGTCCTGATATTTTTCAATCAATTGGTCTCTTTGTCCTTCTCCTCAAATCCTTGGGAGTGATCTCAAGATGTCACTTTTTCCTGAAGTCATTGAGATATATATCAGTGTAGTTTGAGCAGGTAGTGATTGTTGTCAGGATGAAGCCCTGGGAGGCCCATCTGTGCAGTTTCTGAATGCAAGACAGATAGGTCAACTTGGACAACACTACACAGTTTTGAGGCACAGGGCACTGCTGCATGATGGGTTCCTAAGAGGAAACCTATGTGCAACATCTGAGTGTAGTGCAGCCTGTGCAGCTCAGAGGCAATACTGCACAGTTTCTAGATGCAAGGCAATGATGTGTGATGGGTTCCAAGAGGACACATCTGCACATTTTCAAGTTGCAAAGTAGATTGAGCGGCTGCGGGACAATACTGCGCAGTTTCTAGAGAGTGTGGGTTCCGACTAGGGAAGGACACTAGTGGAAACCACTGCACATTTTTGGATACCAAGGGAGGTTAGGGCCTCTGTGCACTACACATTTCCAAAACGCAAGGGAGAAATATTGAGGGTTGTAGAAGAAAATTACACAGTTTTGGGAAGCTGGATGAGGCTAGTTTTCTCGGGAAATAGCTAAGTGTGAGATTAGTGAAACATATGTAAATAGTGATAGGACTTGACTATGATCATGCACGAACACTTAGTGATAAACGTAGACCATCTAGAATGTATAAAACATACTTTTCTTGGTGCAAGAACCTTCGTGACAAGAGTGCGTGAAGTTAGTGTGAAACATGTCTATGTGATGATAACAACTCACGTGCGCATGCTTTCCATTGAAGAAAAACAACATCTCCTTTTCATGAAAAACAACAATCCCTCTACCCAAAGATGACACATGCTTCAAAAAGATGAGAACATGGACAACTTTGAAGATCAAGGAGAGGAACTTCCGATCATCATCTTACCAATAAGTGGCCAAGGAACGATCAATTGTAGGATCCAAGGTAGGCTCTGAAATTTTCATGAGAGCCAAAATTTTGGAGGGTGGTTGTAGCTGCTACAACATTGGCGACACACTAGTAGAACTCCATCTCTTTGTATGGACCTTGTTTCGTGAAAACCAAGTCTAACCCTTCCAGAAGTATTGTTTGATTATTTGATTGTGATGGCTTGCACACTAGCTTATGTGAAAGATGTAGTCCCTACCATTCTCATGATCGGTCAGCACACATTCCAAGCCAAGTCAACTTAGTTGTTTTGATTAGGTATGAGAAGTATATGGATGCATAAGTAATATAATTGTCATAGTTTAAGTTTCATCTCTGGTGTTTCTCTACTACCAGTAGGCCTAGATAGTACCTCAGTGGAGTCATGTAAGAACACAAGCATCACTCCACTTCTAGCGAGCCTCGTCAATACCTCGGCAGAGTTACTTGCATCACCTCTTTGCGCAGGAAGCCTTTCTCTTCTTTTGCCTTATTTTATTTTTCATTATTTTTCATTTTTTTCAAAGAAATTTGCATAGGCACTCATTTATTTCAGAGGCGAAAGAGGGATCCCAATTTATTGAGAGTAGAAGAGGTTGTCCCTTCAGAGAAGTATGTTATATATACCTTTGACATACTTGTGAAGGCTTTCCCCCTCACCTTACTCTACTTAAATGAGCTGACAATGGTTAAACCATAGGACCGAATAGAGTAGGTGGTACTAGTTAGCAGTGCAAGCGTTGTGTTTTCACCAAGACTCACCATGAACATAACGTATTTTCCATCAGGGTATCATCGACTGAATACAATAAGCTCTTCATAAAGAGAGAGGGAAACATATAATCAGATGTTGATAGTTGTACAAGTCCTCTTAGATTTTCATGGCTTATCTGGAGAGCCAAAGATGGTTTCATGTGAGGCTAACTTACATATACAAGAAAGAAAGAAAGAAAAAAATGAAAATTATAAGTAAAGCCAAAGAAAAACAAGTAAGAAAAGAAAGCAAGCAAGAAAACCAAACCAAGTCAACAAGAAAACAAACATGCAAACCAGAAAGCAAAGAAAAGAAATAAAGTAAATACTACTCCTACTCCTATGCTAAACAGTCGGCATTATGTGAAATGAAATTTCCAGTGAAGCCACCGTAGGCATACTCGACCTGCAACCATAAAGGTACAAGTGATTAAAACAAATAAAAAATAGTGTGCAACAAAAAATACATAAACTTGACAATCTTGCACACGAGAGAGAAGGTCTTTCCTGTGGGCAAAAAGATGTGTCACAACCACCCAACACACATGCTTACCTCTTCGATGACTATCATTTTTCAACAAACCTCAGAAGCCACTTGTGAGTATGTTTTCATATGAATCAAGCTTCTTAGTGAGCATGACAAAGGAATAAAGATTGCTACTTACAACACAACTCACTAAGTAATATTGTTCCAGCCATTCAGCGATTGGATCATAAAATTCATAATGGTTGTTTTGAAAGACTCGTGATCTTTGAAAAGATGGATTTCTGATTCGAGAGGGGGGATCATGATGGGAATATGGTACAGATAGATAGATCTGATCATTCTCGTCGGTCATGTCAAGACAATGAGGACCTATCATAGCCACTAGCGCAGGCTGAAGTGCCTCGCCTACCTAATAGAAGTTTGAGGAGAAAGATGTTACATGATGAATATCATAGTGCTCGAAGCGACTGTCATTGGATGTACTATTAGGAAACTGATAAAATGAATGATAATCACCCAAGATAGAAGAAAGATTAGATGAGTTGGTCGAGATGCCAAATTCCCAATTTGAGATGAGAAAAGAAAATTTTAGAATAATCTTATGAATGCTCTAAATGATGGAACCAATTTCGTTGTCTGTTAGACATGATAGAACACCCGCCTGCAACTGGTGAAAAATTACATAGGCATCATGGTCATCATAGGAATGTAGAAAGGATGCCAACACTATGAATGTGTGAAGACAGTTGGGGTGTGGTGAAATGAGAGGAACTTGATTCACGTGACATCCTGTGCGCTCGTCATCACACAGGGAGATTTCTGGTGTGATGAGCAGGAAAATTTAAAGTGTAAGATTCGCAAGAAGACCAAGGAGCTGATCATGAGAGGGAAAATTTTATTAGTATGATTCTGGACAAAGATAGTGTTTGAGATGAACAATTTCAGAGTTCCATGATTACATGAGAGACAGGCACTCCCAACCCGAATTGGATGTAAGAGAAGTGCATGAGGATAAACACACTGTAACAGACTCATGGATTCGGTCATTAGTGAAAAGTTGAAATTTTGAAATATTGCACCAGAATAGTAAAAACAAATTACATGGGGATCCACATCGAGTGCAACCATGTAGATAGACAGATTGTGTGTGAGAAACCATCTCTAATTCAATTCGAGGGGCTTACCAGAGTCACGAGGTCTTGACATAACCATCAATGAACATTGAAGTGCCTTGACTCCCTGGAACCTCCCAGAACTTTCTAGAATTGAAAGATGACATTTTGAGTTGTGAACTGGATTATGCATGCCTTCAAGATGGTTGTTGTTTCTGATTTCAAAACTTCTCTTAGGATGGCAGCCATCTTTGTCACAGGCTTCATCAAACTATTCAGCTTTAGCAAGCTGACTTGACAAATTGTCTTCATGAAACATACAAGATGATGATGATTGGGAAGATTCTTGTGCGTTGAGACTATTTTCATCATGGAAAACCTCATTTCCTTGTGTCAATCAAGCAGACAACTCATCAGATGAAGAAGCAAAAGAAAAAGGAGTATCTCTGCCGCATGGAGATGCGCTGTGAATGGTAGGACACACTAGCAAGTGAGGTGAAAAGGAAGTTTTAATATGGACATCTGATTTGACTGGTGCACATTCCATATATGAGTTAGAGTGTACATGATAGAACAACAGATCACATGATGTGCTTGGGCATTCATAACAACATACGAAAGCATGGGAGTGATGACAGCCCAAGACTAAAGGTTGATCGAAATAATTAATTGTGCATGATGTTTCACCAATATTAGCGGATTGAGAATCGATCAAGAATGGAAGCTCATTGTCTTGATGTGAACCATAGAAGAGGAATTAATTATTTCTTCACATTTCTTCTCCTTTTTCTGTGTAATGAGACTGCCTTGCACATGACCGCAATTTGATCCAGCAACTTGAGAATCAAGTGAATGCACACAACTGGATGGTGAAGCAGACTCATCAAGTGAGTCATGGTAAAAGGAGTCATGGCTTGTAGATGATGGAGGACAACAAAGATGAAAATCAAACTTGAGACTTGGGTTATGAACAGTGATGTCCTCTTGTGGGATGGAGGAACGAGTCATCACCATAGGATTTCAGAGCCATTCTGGAATTTCCTCCATTGGAGTGGGAGACAGATAAGAAGATGGGTTGGGAGCATGTCGCACAGATTTCTCATATTTGTGACTGCTATGAGGGGGCACTCACTTTGAGATCGGAAAGGGAGGAGGAAAAGGAAAAAATGGGGTGTTGGGCTCCTCCTCTACAAACTAAGGGGCCTCATGATCCGCAAGAGTCGAGGAAGAAATTAAATCAAGAGGTTCACCATGTCGGGAAACATGAACCAAGCATTTCAACCCTTGGATCACAAAGTCAAGGTCAAAAATCTGTTCAGGAATTTCATGACAGAGGTGAAGAAAGTGGGTAGAAAAGTCCTCAAATGATTCACCAACCTTCATTCTTACATGAGAGATTCTTTCATAGACATCTTGATGGTTACACTTATCAAAGGCTTGATGGAGATCCTTGAGGAGAGTAGTAAGTGAATGGATAGAAGTAGATGGAAGGGTATGACACCACCGATTAGCACGAACTTCAAGGGTGAGGAAGGAAAGTACACAAACAAGCTCTTCACTATCAATTTCATGAGATTTGCAGAAATGAAGCAAATCATAAATGTGCTTGGTTATGAATGTTCTATCCTCACCATCAAACTTTGACAAGGACAAGTGATTGAGAATATGATCGGGGAGTGATAGTTGATTAAGGGAGAAATGGGAAAAACACCCCAGGAGCACGATTTGTGTATGATCCATTATGATAAGAGATTTGAACAAGATGTAATAGAGCTCATATTGTCATCCCGCCCTACTTCTAGTGCCAGAAATGTTGATGGTGCTGGATCTGCCAACATTTAGGGGATCTCCCCGGTATCAAGTCCCAACTAAACCTCACATTGTTTGGTGTGAGTCCCATCTGGTATGATTACCCGATTGCCATTATCTTAAATATATTCCTTAGCTCTTGCTTGTCAGCACATGAGAGTGATATATTTAGTCTTCAAATAGTGAGGTTCGTGTGCCTAGTGAGTGCTTAGTGTCACTTGTGTCAAAGTTCTTTCACTGTAGAGGGGGAGGGTGAGAGTGAGTCTCAAGTCGAAAGGGAGTAGTGCCAACTCAGGTAGAGACATCCCAAACAAGAGGATCTACACAGATTCTGTCGATGTAGTCCACACAGATGCAGAAGTCACATACACAAAGGGGAACAGATAGCACATATGAAACCCAACGGAGTAGTCCACACGAGTGCGATGATCGTTATAAAAAATATACAAGAATGAATATGTCTAGTATCCAGCAAAGTAGTCCACATGGACAAGACAACAATAGCAACCATTAAAACACATCTTCAACATTATATGCACTAGAATAACCGTAGTTCAACTATCCTAGTACAAGATAAGAAAACATGCATTACAAGAATTTAAAGAATATTCTTACAAACGAATAAAACGCATGCATGAAAACGTGCTAGTCTGTGACAGGCTTCTTAATTAAGTGAAAGTTCCAAGACACATTCATACACCATACATCACTAGTCCTAGTAGTGAGGCATTGGAGCCATTGCTCGCTCCTCAAAGAAATCAAGGCTATGTCAGAGGAGCTAAGGTGAAATTTCCTTCGCATGTACAAATGAGGGGTATATATAGCCAAGGCTGAACTTGACCCTTGTGACTCTTTGAATTCTCTCATCACTGTTTGACTTACATTAATCTTCAACTTCATATTTGGGTCTCTTGGACTTCCATGTTACATTACATTAATTACAGCAGTATGGCCCATAGTAGTGATGTGGCCAAGATGACTCATGACATGACATTGTTGGTATGTTCATGTTGATGGTGGTGTCCATGTCGATCTGCTATGCTACTCAGTGATGAGTGTGCTCTTGGTGTATCAAAGCTTCACCTCTGCATGACAAGGTGTGCAGAGTCTTCAATGGTCTTGGTGTTCGCTTGAAGTTGCATGTGCATGTGTCCCCTTTGGTGCTTGGCATGCTTCATGTGTTCATCCATTCAGGAAAAAGTCTCCTAGAATGCGCTCCTTATTCATCTCATCTATGTGATGATAACAACTCATGCGTGCATGCTTTCCCTTGAAGAAAAACAACATCCCCTTTGCATGAAAAAAACAATCCCTATGCCCAAAGATGACACATGTTGCACAAAGATGAGAACATGGACAACTCTTAAGATCAAGGAGAGGAGCTTGAGATCATCATCTTACCAACAAGTGGCCAAGGAACGATCGATCATAGGATCCAAGGTAGGCTCTGAAATTTTCATGAGAGCCAAAATTATGGAGGGTGGTTGTAGCCACTATAACACCTCCCTAGATAGCATTTTTGATGCCACTACAACCACTTCCATCGCTCTTGGTCCAAGTAAAGAGATCCCACATGTATTTTAGTTTCATCATCCTAGATACTATTGAGTTAGAAATATTGTTCCATTTGCGCCACCCATATTGTTGGGTTAGAGACATCAAATTTGTACATGTCAAGCTTGGGTGTTATATGGCTCAAATATTGGTGACCCCCATTGAAATGAAGGTGGTGGCTGGATTCTCCTTCTATTTGGGCATCGACACTATGCTCATCCCCCATGGGTTCTTTAGCCTTTCTTAGAGCACTTAGCACTACTACTTGGACTTTGGTATCAAAGGACTCCCGGAAGTCTTGGAATTGTTTCTCTAATTTGTCCACCCTCTCTTGAGCCATAGTTTGAGCCCGAGTACCAGTCATATGTTGGCCCTAATCAAAATTTAAAATTACTTAAGAGTAATATGGTTGGAAAGAGGGAGAGATTAGGATTCTATTGATGTGAGTCACTAGAAGTCACTCTTGGAAAAAACTTAGGACTGCATGAAAATTGGGGGCTTAAAGGAGAATGGTACCACTACGATCAACTCATCATCCTGAACCTTGTGTGCTAGATCTCTTGTAACAGGCACAAGGTGACCCGATAATTTTTTATTTTTTATTTTTTTACTCTGAAAGGATTTTTACTCCTCGCTGATTAATACTGCGGTGACCAAAATCCAAATACTCATTATTGCAACATGTCTTGCGAAAATCGGAGTTGGCCTGTAGTGGTAGGACCCCAAATTCTCGATACAGAAAAATGTACTACTATAATTTGTTCTGGTCTATAGTGATCAAAACCATAACTATTGGATCTGATCTGGATGACATCGACATAAATCCTAATTTTTGGATCTAATCTGGACAATAGCAGCAGAACCCCAATTGTTGGGCACTACGAAAGGGAGGAGGGCGATATTCAGATAGAAGAGGGAACCATGGTTATAAAGGAGTGCCAGGTGCTATAGCTTGTGATATACGCAGGGGTCCAATAGTATTACTCAGCCCAACATGTCAGAGCACCAAATAAGGAGGATCAATCGTACCCTTAGCCTTACTACCCTATTACCCGTTGTATGTGTGAGTAATATCCCTAGGTGTTATTCTCAGTGTACTGTAGCAGAAATACAACAAAAGACTTATCTAAGGTTGGGTTTCAGGTTAATTTATGGCGGCTTCAGATATACCCAAGGGTATGTAGAAGTGTAGTATGTGCACGGTTCCATCTAATGTGCTACTACTCGAAGGGGTAACCATAGGGGATATAAGGGAGTCCAACAACAGTGACCATCTCTTATATTTCCGGCATGCATGCCTCCCAGAATCCGTAGGCTTATGCACTCAATGAAATATCCTGTGGTTTAAAGACTTCGGAACACATCTCAAGCCTAAAAAAATTCTACAAAAAATGGAGGTGCAACTGGCTTGGGAAAGTGCTATGATACCACTTGTTATATATTTGACCTCCAAAGAATATTAGAATGATAGAAATATGAGAACAATATTTTCAAAGACACATAAATAGCACATGAAATGAGATGAGTTGCAAAGATATTATATTATTCAAGAGAATAATGCAATGTTCACTTACCTCTTTGAGGGGAAACCTCCAACAAAGAAAATCTCAATTACAATAAAACTTGACAAGGCTTCCCTTGCTATCTAAGACTATATATAGTTTCATGACATCCAAAACCCTAACTACTCATGGTACCTTGCACAATATGGGTTAACTACTTTATTTATTAACTATGGCCCATTATAACTAATTGTGTTCCCCTTTCTATAATGCGGGTGAGCCAGTTACAATCATTATTAATTCATATAACTACTTACGAGATTTATTGACTCAACTAACTAATAATGACTATAATGAGGCCGTGGGATTATTACATAAATAAAGGGGTTAGGGTGGGACGCTAACACGATAAAAAAAATCAAAAAGATTTCCGAGACTCCATGGTACACTTGACTTAATGGTGAATAGGTAATTATATTAAATTGTCACTAATATCACATATAAATTTATGAAGAGATTGATCTTTATATGCAGAAATATTTTGAT
The DNA here is from genome assembly GCA_031772625.1 of Pinus tabuliformis. NCBI lineage: Eukaryota > Viridiplantae > Streptophyta > Pinopsida > Pinales > Pinaceae > Pinus > Pinus tabuliformis. Next base: position 860,439,832 of record CM062817.1, on the reverse strand, counting down.
TACACGCATGTGCGTTCATAAAAAATTGTACAATTGGGACGATGTACTGTAATTTAAAAGGGTCTAACATTTTCCACCAGCTATGGGGATGGGGATGAAGTTCCATAATTTCAACCATCCAGGTTTTTAACATTTTTCAAAAGATTTTTGGCAAGGAGGCCCTTGCCAAGTTTGATTGCATGAAAATAGTTGAATCCACTAGTATACCAGTTCTTCTCCAATAAAATTTCCTAGTTTGGTCTGCATGCATAACCATTCCCCCTCAATCGAGTTTTCATATTCAAGAATTTTTCTTCCCCAATAATCTCTTCCTTGAAGGAAATACTTTTAGTGCACTATATAGATCCTTGGTTATTTTAGGCTATTTAACCATTTAGTATACCATGTGTATTTTGTTGTCCAATCAAAAATTTAATATCAAACTACTGACACTATTTTGGTGTGCGAACAAAGGTTGTGTGGGGAATGCTAGAGAAAAGGTATGTAGAGAAAATGTGTGTAGGGGAGTTTGTGTCCCTTACTCCACACATGCATTCCTCTCAAACATTTTCTCCAACACTCCCCACACACCCTTTCTCCACACACCAAAATAGGAGTAGTAGTTTGATATTAAATTATTGATTGGATAATAAAATACACATGGTATATTAAATGGTTAAATAACCTAAAAGCACTTCCTTGAAGGAGGAGATAATTCGGAAAGAATAATTATTGAGCATGCAAACTTGATTGGGTGAGAATGGTTATGCATGTAGACCAAATTGGAAAAGTTTATTTTAGAATAATTGGTCTACTAGTATATCTAGCAATTTTCACACAATCAAATTAACTTGGCAAGGGACTCCCTACAAAAATGATTTTGAACAATGTTAAAACCCTAGATGGTTGATTATTGGAACTTCATGCCCAACCCCATGAATGGTGGAAAATGTCAAGCCCTTATAAACTATACTATACCCTCTTATTGTAGCCTCTATAACACCCCCCAAAATTTTTAGCTTGTATACCTAATTGTTTGGGTCCCCCTTGCTTTTTAAGGTTTTAATGGTCATTGCAATTGCTTGGGTCTAAATCCTAAATAGCCTAGTTATTAGCAAAGGTTGTGGTTGCTCATATTCTTCATTTGTGTTCTCATCTCACACAAATTCATTACAATTTTTGGCATTTGCAATCAATTAGTTTTGTAAAGGATCTCATGGCCTATTTTGCAACTTAGGCATATGTATGTCCTTAAATGTGTGGGGATTGGACAAAATTGCAATTGGACTAGAAGGATTACCACTATTAAAAGTGGTTAGTAATGGAAATATGATACTACTAGGTCAACAATATTGGAAGATACATCACGGCCCACCAGTGATTCAATGACAACATATTATTATTTCCCATATCCATGGAAAGATAATTCCTTGCACCAGCTCACCATTTTTTATAATGTTACATGCAGGTGACTTTATATTCTCCATATCAGCAATGCAGGCATATTATTAGTTGCAAATCCACCCACATCTCAATCACTTGGAATTCGCTTAGGAAAATTGATATGGCTCCTCTAGTTGTTTATTTTACATCGTTATGACTGCATCTAATAACTCACCTCCACTCCACTAAATTAAATAATAATGGAGAAGATAACTCAAATTAAGTTTACCAAGTTAATGGTAATCTTGTGGTTGAGTGTGTGAAAGGTCTCTTATTCATTTTCCAATTCAAATGACAAACTAAGTAATCTGAAATATGAATCTTGAAAACGAACTTGAATCTATCATTCAAGAGTTGGTTTTCATTGTACTAATCTCAATAAAAACTCCAAAAGATTGTGATTCTACGCAATTATTATTTCCAAGAAATTTTGGTTACCATTTGAGATGATTGGTGGAGTTTCTACTCATTTGATTAAGTGGCTAGATACCACAACCCTTGGAAAGTTTATTATAAATAGTTTAAGAGAGAAAGGAGCTATTCAAATATATAGTTGACTTTTTTGTATCTAGCAACTTCAAATTTTCTAGGATACTCTTCAAATTTTCTTCTAGACGTCAAGCCATAGATGAGAAAATTTCAAGTTCTCTAGATGTCAACTTGAGAGGAAGGATCATTTGCATGTAATTTTAAGGCCATTGTTAATTCTCAAACTAATAGCCAATGGTGGTAGAATGGACTAACAATTGGTGGGTTTCCTACCTTTATTTATTTTGGTGATAGCTTTCATGTTCCTGCAATTATTGAAAATAATTTGATCTATCACCTACTCAAGTGTGGGAGGCATGTAATCAATATGGGTGATGGTACATGGCTACAAGTATTTCCAAGTCACTTTCATGAAGCTTGCACATTTCCATCATTAAATGTCAAGGACCTTAATTTTGTCAATAATGATTTCATTGAGCACATGTTCCTAGATTTATATCACAGTGATTGAGATATCCTTATTGCATATTTTCTTGGTGTAGACCACATAATCCACATTGGGGTGGACACTTTATCAATGATTGGACATTTTAAACAATGTAATGACATCTTAGAGGAAGTTGTATAAATCAATCAGAACCTAGGGGAATCGCATGTGGATGCAACACTTATAGTGATGGCAGGCCACTTTCAAATGCTGAAAGGAGAACATGGGAAGAGAAACCTAAAAAACTTTGTTTTTTCAATGGAAATGACAATACTAATAGGTGTTCCATTTCCTTATATAGGTACTGGATGTGTGGACTCAGAGCTCCATGTCTTAAATGCAGGGGGCAATGGATTACTTGGATCGATTCCAAGATTTGGTTGTATCCAGAGAAGGGAACATCTTAGGTTTTTATGCTCCTTAATCACATCACAACTTGGTTCTCATTAGACCACATCCTTAACCAATGATAGTGCAAAAAATAAAAATAATGATTTATCTCCACTTATTGCAAAATTACGTCCCCAAATCATGACCATCACACATCACATATTGTGATCACATATTATAGTAGAAAATCCATTTCTATCCATGTGATCTGCAACCATGAGCTACAATTGAGCCTCACCGCAAGTCACAAATTGCATTTCCAACCTCCATCCAACCCTTCCTTGAAAGTTGTAATGTCAATCTGAAACTAAACCTTATCACAAATCGCTATCGCAAATAATAATCGATCCCCCTCTACCTTTTGCAAATGCGATTTGAAATCTTGTGACCTTTGGTATTCCCAATTGCATTGCACCTCAACCCAATATATTGTGACCAATTATTGTCCAATGTCATCGTGATTCAGAGGTAGTGATGATTCATCTTCTTTATAATAATAAGACAATAATTGAACAACATTCCATGTTACCATACCTTATTTTGATCCTCCTTGTCTTTCACCATGTCACGACTCCCTCATCTAACCACAACTAGACTTATCGACATCATGACCTACCTCATTATACCACAACCTATCACAGCAGATTGCAACTATTTCTCCCATTGCATCATATCACAGATATTGGAATTTATTGCGGTCTTTTTAAAGAATGGGAGAAAAGTTGCTTGTTAGGAGTTGGTTCATTTGGGTACTCTTTAGATAATTATCAAACTTTGTTATCCCTTTTGAGAATTCCTTCAAAAACATCTTGCATCATTATATGGACTGTAACATAATTTCATGCTTAGAAAGTCTATCTATCAGACACAAGAAATAGTAATTGGTATCTTCGATCCAACCCCCTCTTCTACCTTTCGCAAACTCTAACTGGAATGTGTGGAAATTTTTTACTCTTCAAAGTCATAATATAGTGCAGAATGACTTCTAATGGAAATATAGTTTCACATCTATGATACAATAGCATAATGTGGGCAATGACAAAGATGAAGATGGATTTCATGACAAATATTATTCACCATAGTTTGGTAATTTGGTTGAGGTTACTTCATCGGAACTAGAAGAGGTTGTCATATCAAATAATTCAACCTTGTAACAATAGGAAGAAATTTTTTTGGGCATGTCTTCTATTAAGACTTCAGACTTAGTAAGATTAGTAGAATTTGAATATTTTGAAAGTACTTCTATAAGAGATCAACTCAACAAGAATAAACCATTATAAATTGAGATGTCAAATGTAGTAGAGGAGGGATATTTATCTATCTTATCTTTTCCTAACAGGAGATGTTCCGTTAAAATGGATGCTAAGTATATCAATGGAGAAACTTCGCCATTTATCCAAGGCTATATCTCCAAATACTATAGGAAAAATGGAATATTAGTTTTTGAATGATCAAGTCTTGTGTTGGGAATCTCAATTGAAGTTGTTGTTCTAGTTTGCTTAGGAGTGGAAGAAAGGGCTAAAAAGTTATGGATTTGACTTGGAAGAAAAGAAACAAAAGATATTTTATCACTATGCCATTCTAAAGTTGGTGATGCTTATCGAAAGTGTTTCTCAACTTGAGATATTTTGGTTAAGCATGGGTAAAGTTATTGATTCTTTAAGGGAAGGATTCACTACAACAAAACCTTGTGATTAGCGTCCCTTTTTGCTTCCTTTTTTTGCATCTAGATCCCATTTTTTGTGCTATTTGTGTCCATTTATCAAATATGGTGCAAAACTTGATGCAAAGTTTGCACTGAGTTTTGCACCAAGTCTTACACCAAGTTTAGCACCAAGTCTTACACCAAGGTTAGCACCAGGTATTGTAATGGGTTTTGCACTAGATTTTACACCGGGTTTTACGCCAGGTTTTATGTAAATTATTGTGCCATCATTTGCACCATGTTTTGCATCAAGTTTGGCACCTAATTTTTTTTCACCAACTTTACATCCTCGATTGCATCCACTTGTTGCACCTACACTTGCATCAACTTTTGCATCCTCTTTTGCATCATTTTGTGAGTCATTTTTTGTATCCATTTTTGCATCATTTTTTGCATCCCCTTTGCCCCAAGTTTTACATCAAGGTTTGTGTCTAGTTTTGCATCTAATTTTTCATCTACTTTTGTTGCATCCACTTTTACATCTTGTTTTTCATCCATATTTACATCCTCTTTCTCATTGGTTATTGTGTCCACTATTACATCTAATTTTCTTGTGCTATAATTTGCACCTAGTTTGGCACCTCCCTTTGCACCTATTTTTGCTTCTAAATTTGCATTTATGATTGCATCCTCATATACATCTAGGTTTTCATCGAATTTTACATCTATTTTTGCATCCCTTTTTGTCTCAACTTTTGCGTCAAGATTTCCATAAGGTTTTGTGTCTCATATTGCATCTACTTTTGCATCAAATTTTGTTGCATCAACTTTTGCACCCATTTTTATGTCCACTTTTTCATCCCTTTCTGCATCTTTTTTTTCATCTTCATTTGCTTCTTTTTTTGCATCTATCCTTACATCCACCTTTGTTGTGACACAATTTGTGCCATGTTTTGTACTCACTGTTGTACCCACATTTGCTTCCAATTCTACATCCATCTTTGCATCCTCCTTTTTATCAGATATTGCATCTATTTTTGCATCCACTTTTGTGATGGGTTTTGTGTCTCATTTTGTATCTTCTTTTTTATTTACTTCCATTGCATTCATATTTTTCATCCACTTTTGTTTCTCCTGTTGCACCCATGTTCACATCCACTTTTACATCCCTTATTGAATCTTGTCTTGCATCTAAATTTGCATGGTTTTTTGTGTCTATTATTACATCCACTCTCTCATCCACTTTTGGCGTGCCACAATTTGTGCCATATCTTATGCCTATCATTGCAACCCACACTTTCTTCCACATTTGCATCCTCTTTTATGTCCAAGTTTTCATCAAATATTTTTTATGTTTTTTGCATCCCATTTTTCATCTACTCTTACATCCACTTCTGATGCATCCAAGTTTGCATCTAATTTTGTGTCCACTATTACACCCATGTTTGTTCCATATTTACATCCCCTTTTGCATGCAATTTTGTCTCCTTTTTGCATCCAATTTTGTGTCCTTTTTTGTGTTCGTTTTTGTATCAACATGTGTTTCACCACAATTTATGCTAAGTTTTATGCCTACTATTACACCCATGTTTTCTTCCACTTTTTCATCCATGTTTGCATCCTATTTTGTGTCAAAGTTTTCATCAACTATTGCATCTACTTTTTCATCCACTTTTGTGTCTACTTTATGTCTTGTTTTGCATCTACTTATGTTGTGTCCACACTTAATCCAATTTTATGTCTATTGTTGCCTCAAATTTTTTCGTTCACTTTTACATCCCCTTTCCAACACTCATCATATTTTTTGCATTGATGATATTTCTTATGACATTGACAATTATGAACAACAACTGACAATCTCAATAATTATGACAATGATGATAGTGAAGATGATGACAATGACATGAATTGTGATTATTATGATAATTACAATGATGATAAAGATGATGGGGCTTACAATGACAATGATTATGATGATAATGATGATGATGATGTTAGTGACCTTGTCTAATCTTCCCAATTTTTAAATGTTTTCATGGTCATAATCATAATAATTATCTTTGGTGTCATCAACTAATCATCATTATCATTATTTTCATCATGGTCATCATCAACAACAATAATGGCATGAATGACGATTATGATGTTCATGACGAAGATGGCAACAATGATTATATAAATTACATTAATTATGATGATGGGGATGATGAAAATTATAATGAAGATGATAATGGTAGTGATGATGATGATCATCGATCATCTCTCAAAAATAAAGATGTTATTTCTCTTGCATATATCATGTGTCCTAACAACCCTTTTTGAGCACTCGTAACATTTCTGGGTTGATGATATTTCTTACGACACCTGTAATTATGAACAATTCACCACAATGTCCATAATCATGATGATGATGATGACGATGTGAATGGTGATTGTGACGATAATGATGACGATGATGGTGGTGATTATGACAATAATGAAGACCATGACACTCCTTCTAAACTAGGGAGGTACTCATAATGAGACAAAAAAGTACTCTCAAGTTGAAATATTCATATAAGAAGGGATCTGGATTGATAAGCATCAACAATGATTTACATCATCATAACTAACATTTTCAAAATAGCAATTCCTTGACTAACAAGTTCTATCCCTCCATTAGATAAAAGCACAATGTTTAGAGGCATAAATTTGGACACCACTGCCTCTGTAGGCACTTACCCCACCAAGATGTTCACCAGGTATGTCCTCACATGATCATTTCCTAATCCACTGTCATGATATTTGAAACCAAGAAATGTTGATCCTCATGACTATTCTTATCTTGGATTAATGTACTTGACTTATGGCGGTTCGTCCTAGTCAAAGTACAAATTCTTAAAGAATATTGATCCCAAATGTTTATCCAATCCACCATTCTCCCTACTGTTGTCTTTACTAAGCTTGCAACCGTTATTCCTGGACATAGTACATGACACATGGATAATATGGTGTCCACCCTCACTCACTCTCAACCAGGGGGGGACATCTACAAGCATAACATTTTCTCAAGAATACCCATCATTTTCATAGAGAATAACATCATTAATTTGTTTTCACTGCATGACGACTTTATCAATAAGACTTATTATATTTATAGAAAATTATTTCCCCTTTTGTCATTTGTGATGAAATAAAATCAATAAGTGAAAACCAAAATCATTAAAGATATACTATAATGATTTATCTAAGTCTAAACTCTAAGGTTGAAGTGAAAATTTGTGTAAATGGTATATCTATGAGTTGTTCCAAACTTATGGAAACCTTATTCCCTAAGTCTTATATATAAGAAAAAAAAATAAGGTCCAATGAATGGTAACTCATGTATTCACTCCCTCTTTGGAAAACATATGAATATATACACTCCTAGTCACACTTGATCACATGTTTTTGATGGTTAAATCATGAAGTCCTCTTTCCCCCTTGCATTTTCACTTCATCATTTAAGCACCTAATTGAGGATCTAGGGAATGTTTGTTGCCTAAGGGTTTCATGTCTACTCTTGGTTTACTTATGTCACACTACAGTCAATTTATGTGACAAAGTGAAATACTTAAGTTTGTGGAGTTATTAGAATAGTGTATTAAGTTAGTCACCACACACACATGTATTACATCTCATTGATCCACATGTGTGGGTTGGAGACTCATTGCTTGAGAACTTTAATGGAGACTACTTTAGGGTTTTGATAGTATAGCTTATAAAATCTCTTGGTAAACATTGCGATTCATCCTTTCTTTTCCTCAAGACGCTTGATAATAGTGAAGCCACTCCCAATAATCCATGGATATGGGGAGTATAAATTAATTGTTTTGGAAATAGAATTGAGAAATAGAGGTTTTCCATTTGCAATATTGGAGTCATAGACATTGGATACATGGTAGTAGTCCTCAATGTCAATTAACTAAAATTGTATTTTCATAATGCAAAAAGAGTTAAACATATTGGTAACTTTGATGTCATGATCATTCCAAACAAAATTCATTCCACCCAAGTATCTCTATGCATTAATCACTACTACTTGGCAATTCCTCCCTCATTTGCTAATTATATGAGGTAGAACCTCACTTAATATTTGTGTTTCTTATATCAACAGTATTGATGGGTGCTTTGCGTACCATTTTTCTTTTAGGGTTCTTTGTTTTCCTTTACTATTGAGGGCCTTCATGTTCCATGATACTATTTTCATGGATAATTTACATAGAAAGGTAGTATAATGTGACTAAAGAAAAACATGTTTCAATATTTAATTGCTTGGACAATGCCACTTCATGACTCCTACATTTCCTTATCCTAGGACTGAATGGTGAACTTGATGGTCTTAAGGGAAATTGGCCAATGAAAATCTCAAAAAGACGTGACTTTTGACTTTATCACTTGCAAGTTAATATACTAAAAAAAAATCCATAACAACTTCATCAAGCAATGAATCATTACATTATAAAATACAATCTATAAACCTTTTGGGAACTTTTTGCTAAACCATGCTCAAAACCAACATATTTAATATTAATATTTAGCAATAATATGGAAAATAACACATTTTCATAAATTAATAACATGTTATCAAGCCTAAGAAATGTCATTAACAGAAAACTAAAAAGCATGCAACTAATGGGAGTGGCCAGTCAAGGCCATCATAAGACAATTAATCTATTAAGACCAAGATTAATGGGGATAAATATCTACAAAGGACAAAGGAAAACCTATTTTAACTTTATTGTTTTATTAGGTGAAAGTTGAACACCTCAAGATATAATGAAGAGCATAATTAATTTTATTGCATTAAAAAAACCCAAGCACATTCTAGAAATTAGCAAGGAAGAGATGTATAATACCCATCTCAGCGACACAACATATGGCATTAAGTTACTTTTTATATATAATTAAACTTCTATCATAAAATCACAAATTTGACATGGATGGAATGTTTAAAATCCATTTTTATAAAAACAAAATATAGTTTTTGTTATTAAAAAAATACCAAAAACTAAATATATTTTTTTAGAAAAAAATACTAAAGCTAAATATATATTAAAAAAGCCAAAGCATAAGCAAATAAGTTTTTTTTTAATTTAAAATCACTTTTAGATTTTTTTAAACACTCCCCTCCATTCTAAGAAGCAAAAATAATAATAAAAATAAGGACGGACCAAAAATCTTCTTTTCCCTGGTAAGTGTTTCCCACCATTCATTCCACTCACTCAAGTTATTTCATAAAACAGAGATAAGTGTTATTTCACACTCTTTTGGCAAAGCCTATTGAGCTTCACCTATGATATATCTATTCCTTTATTAAGTCCTTGATATCTTGATCAAGTTTTGATTCCTTAAAGACTAATTAGAGCAAAGAAAACATGAGTACTCTTAATTCCAATTTCAATGCCTCTGATGGTGGACACTATGCAAGGGAGGGGTTGCTATCGTGGTCATAACTCCAAGTTCATTATCTCTTATGGTGGATGAGGCAAGGGAGGGGGTTGTATTCATGGTCGTGGTCGTGGAGTTTTCTCTTTTACAATATATTTAGGGAGTTCAAAGCAATTTGAATGGAATCACTGTCGTCACTAGGTATAATGGATTAAATGTGATAATGGATAAAATGAATTAATTATTTGTGAGCATTTGTTCTTGAACAAACATTAGCATTCATTTTATCATATAGAAAATTACATGCATTAAAAAAAATTCAATATATCATGTGAAATTCATATTGTATGCGACTTGTTTTCATTAAAAACAATTTACTTTTTCCTGCGACATTCTTTTTCTGTTAAAATTTCTTCTATTTCTAATCTAAATTACAATTCTAATTCGAAATAAAGATTCAAGTAACTCTTAATTTACCAATTGTGCATGGACATCATAAGAAACATTCACAATATAATACAAAAGAACAAATGGGTACCTACTTCATATGCATTAAAAAATGATTCTACTACTTAATGTGAATTACAAGTGTAATCTTAGTTGGATCTCCAATATATCTTAAACCATATTTTCATTTTATTTTTTAGTACTATTAAATGTTATTATGTCCTACCTCATTTTATGGTTTGCATTGTAATAAAAAAATGCATTGTGCTATAGAATTAGTACTAACATGTAATATTAATTTTTTTTTCCAGAACACTACAGGTAATGACCACAAAGAAGATGATACAAACTATGCTTAGATTACATCATATATCAAAGATGATTCTGAGGAGGATGGTGATGGAATTAGTGATGAATATGTGGATGATATTATCAGCATGGCCACGATGATGATCATGGAAATGATCATGAGGATTATCTTGACTATGATTTTCGTGGTGCTAGCTAGCCATGCATTATTTTTTATATTTAGTTGGAATATCTTAATATGGTAATCATACATTTGAATTTTAGCTGATTCGAATAATGATGATGATACTATCGGTACTATCCTGTTACCTTATGAATATGTTGAAAATTGTTTACATTTTTTTTTATGAATAATTATTGTGTATGATGAGATTCCTACTTTTTTATGGATGTTGTGAATTTACTTTAGAATAATGATATCTATGAAACCTTTTTATTTGGTAATCATACATTGACTTTTAGTTGATTTTATTAAATATGATGACGATATTATCATTTTTGTCTTGTTATTTTATGTATATATTGGATATTATCAACATTATTTTGATGGAAAATTATTATGTATGATGATATTACTATCTTTTGATGGATGTTGTGAATTTACCTTAGAATAATGGTGTTCACGAAATATTTTGATCTAATAATCACACATTTGAATATTAGTTGATTTGATTAAAGATGATGAGGATATTATTAGTATTATCTTGTTACTTTATATATGTGTTGAAAATTGTCAATCATTTTTTATGGAGAATCATTATGTATGATGATATTACTATTTTTGGATGTAATGTTGTGAATTTACCTTGGAATAATGATATATGTGATAAGTGTTGATTTAGTAGTCATATATGTATATTGAAAATTGTCAATGATTTTTTGATGGAGAATTGTTATATATGAGGATACTGCTAGCTTTTTTTATGAATGTTGTCAATTTCCCTTAAATTTGTTTACAAATACTAAGTTATCAATTTGAATTGTGATATCTTCTTAAATATGTTATACATGAAAATACCTCCTCCTCATCTTGGAGGAGAATACTATGTTGTTGGTTGAAGTACCCTTTCTCCTAGACTATATAAGACTATAATACAAGTTACGTACCATGAGGACCACGTTATCCTAATCTATAACAAGTTGTCCCCTTCGTCTAACTTTTGTTACCAAAATTCTCACTTAGTCATGAGGAAAAACAATCGAGTTAAATAGAATTTGACACTCTTGTTCACCTTCCAAAACTCATATGGTGGAATGTGATCTCTTTGTCATCATCTTCAGCTTTTTCCTAAAAAATAAAAGCATAAAAAAGTGTGAAAGAGCCATAAATCACGGGGAAGATTTTTCCTAAGAATAAAAGAATCTAAAAAGTGGAAAAGGCCATTTTTTTATGAGGAAATATTATTCACCCAAAAGATTTTGCCCAAATTTAACCAATGAGGAATTTGGGAAATCTTCATAGCCTTCAATTTCATATATATTGGAGGCTTGGCCACTAAGAAAAGGATGGGAATTATTGTATTGTCATGCTGCTGAGATCTATTTTGAGAGGGAGAGTTTTGGAGCTAGGAGTTGGGGGAGGTACTACTGCAACTGCATCTGATGGTTGTAACTTTCCTCTAACTCCTTTATTAATATAGATCAGTTGTTCTTCCTTCCATATGCTACTATTCATTCTTTACTTACTCTATTTAAATAAATAATGTATGGGATTTTTGTTTATATTTATTTATGCAGTAATATTTATATGTTTTTGATAGTTTCGATTATCAAGATGTTATGCTATGAAGGTTGTCTTTTTTCTCTCTCTTATGTGTAGGACCAAACTTTGGAGCTAGCTAGGAGTGCTTCCCAACTACACTAAAAACTCCAACAAGACTTGCATGTGAGGACTCACATGAATTCCTTTTGTTTTTCTTAATCTATACTATACATCTTGATCTACTAAGAATCCTGAGCCTTAGAACAAACTTTCTCTTAATCGGTATGTCCTAGGTTTCTGGGATAAACTAAGAGGGTTTTATGCTCATCAAATCATGCATTAAATCCTACAGCAAAATGGTATTTATAAACTGTAATATATTTCACTATGTAATTGAAATCAGTAAAATGAACCCATAAAGGGGGTCATAAATGGAAATAAAAGTAAAACTCTAGACAAAAAGCCAAAGTGGATGTAACCATGGATGCTAAATTGGGAGTAGAATTGGATGTTAAACTAGACATCAAAACAAGATGCAAACAATGACACAAAAAGGGTCTTAAAGTAGAATTAAAAAATGGTGCAACACTAGACACAAGGAAGGGAACAAAATAGCACATACAAAAGGATATTAAATTGGACGCAAACAAGGATGCAAAAATAGACACCAAAAATAGGACGCAAAGAAGGGTGTAAAATTAGAATGCAAAATTGGGTGCAAAAAGGATGTAAGAAAAGACACAAAACAAGATGAAAAATAGGACTAAAAAATGGTGAAACCAAGGATGCCAAAAATGATGGATAACTAGATGAAAATTCAAACTAAAATCTAGGTGCAAAATGAGATGCAAATGTGGACACAAAATGTGGCAAAAAAAAGGATGAAAATTTGGATTCCAAAACAAGATGCAAAATTAGACACCAAAAAAGATGCAAAATTGGACACAAAAAATGGTGCAAAATTGGAAAAAAAAAGTAGAAAATATGTTGCAAAAATGGGCATAAAAATGGCTCAAATTTGGATGCAAATTGAGATGCAACATTGGATGCAAAATGAGGTGCAACAAATGATTCAAAACTTGGTGCAAAAATAGACAAAAAAAAGGCTCAAAACTGAATGTAACATTATACACAAAATGGGATGCAAAGGTGGACGCAACACATGGTTCAACATAAGACTCAAATTTAGAAGGTCAAAAGGATGAAAAATTGGATGCAAGAAATGGTGTTAAAAATGATGCTAAATTGGATGCAACAAATGATGCAAAATTAGATGAAAAATATGGTGCAAAATAGGATGCAAAAAAGGGAGACAAATAAAACGCAAAAGTGGATGCAAAAAATGGTGCAAAAAAGGATGCAAATTTTGGCACTAAATCAAATTCAACATATGGTGCAAAATTAGATGCTAAAAATGGCATTAAAAAAGGAAGAAAAATTAGCGCAAAAATAGATGTAAAAATAAGTACAAAATTAGAAGCAAATAAGGACATAATACTAGATGCAAAAACCGGCACAAACTGGATGTAAAAAAATGAACTAAATTAGACACAAAAGATGGTGTAAAACTCGATGTAGATTATGACACAAAACTAGAAGCAAAGAATGGCACAAAATAGGAAGCAAAAAATGATGCAAAAATAAATGCAAAAAATGGCACAAAACTAGAAGCAAAACCTGTTGTAAAATCAAATGCAAATCTTGGTACAAAATATGATGCAAAAAATGATGCAAAATTTGGCATAAAAAAAGATGCAAAATTTGATGCAAAAAAAGACATTTTAAAAATTGTACAATAGAGCCAGATTTAGCTCCAGGCTGCTTATCCCAATTAAGAAAAAAATGCACTAAAAGTTGGTGCTAAATCTGGTGCGAATTGCTTGTTTTGTTGTAGTGATTGTGTTGCTTTTTGTAAAAGGGATCTCTTTGGAAACTCGCAAAGCTTCTTTCAATGATAGGAAGAAGATATTGGGATCTTAAGGTAACTTATACTAGGGTCATGTGGAAAGAAAAGTTAAATTCCTACAAGGGTTCATACTAATAGTGTATATGGTGAATACATTGTGCTATTTATCTGTTAAAGTTATTCTAGCCCTTTCATGCATGATATTTCCACAAATAGACCTGAAGACTATCAAAAGAAAGTTTCTCCTCTTTTCAAAAATGAAATTAGAATAAAATAATAATATCACCCTCTCAATCTGTAATGGCTTTAAGAGACTTTCATAACATAATTAGGCTCTTGGCTTTGGACATTATAAACACAACCAACATCATGATGCTCATGTCACAATGAGAATGACTCTGAAATATTTTAGCTTAAGAATATATAAGGAGCAAGAGCATAATGGGTAGAACAATGAAAAAATGAGGTTCTTTGTTGAAATTCACAAAGAATATACACCAATTAAAGCCATGATTGGCAGCTCAACAAGGCATTGTCTAAGCCTATCAAATTGACAGAATTACTAAGAGAATTAAAAGACTCCATATTAGCATGGATGTTCAGTAAGCACTTTAATCCAACTATGTTAAAGTAGGAAAGGTAAATAATTGGTTCAAGGAATATTTTGCATTGAAAAGGACACAATGAGAGTGTAATGATTGACAGAACTACATTTAAGCTTAATAGCTACATTGGCCTAATTTCAATGTTTTTTAAGATGGTTAATCCTATATGGTTACTTCTATTATGGCTATGGTTTCACTATGATTTATATTTGTGTAGAGACCATGCTTTCTCAAGTTATTATTACTATTCCATTTTATTTGTATCCTTGAAACATATCAATTTTAGTTCATGTAGAGCTTCTCGCCTAGCAAGTGAAAAGGTTGGGTTGGATGTTAGACATAAGAAATATAAGGTTGAATCTAGTCATGAAGATCCTGCTCAAAATGATCTGCATGGAAAGGATGTTGGTGATTATGGTCTTCAAAATATTTCTGAAGCATTAATGAAGTGGGTCGTTGGTTTCAATCGTTCATGAAGTGATTTATGCATTGAGCCTATGATGTTTGATTTTTTACAAAAAAAATGCATCAATTTATAGGGGAAATAAGAATTGTGAAAGGTGGATGGGTCAATGAATACCATGGATTTGGCTAGATTAATCCATCTGAAGTAGCAAACTCACTTAGGGTAAAAGCGTTAAAGTTATACTATGAAATACTACTTTTCTGTGTCTAGAAAGAGTTGGTAGTGTGCATTTATTCAGGGCCTTGACATCTTATTCCTTTCTTGATGTTCTGGCACCAAAATATTATACAAATAATGGTAGGTCTTGATGTAGCTATTTATTAAATGGCTTGATTAAAATACTACTTGTACCTTGATAATATTGTCGAGCAGAGAAGGACTATAGAGGGGTCCAAAATCGGTGCTTTGATTTCCTTGGATATATCACGTTTATATTGATGTCCATTGACTATAAATGTATATGACCGATGTAATCTTCCTATAGGTAGGAGGGAGAGAACAAAAAATTTGATCTATTCATAAATAAGGGAAGATGGGATTGAGTTGAGGCAGTGGGATCCAATATTGTCACTGCACCAACAATTTTTTTTGAAATTCATCCTTTCTGAGCTGGAAAAGAGGTTACTGTATTCCAAACCAAGAATCTTGTCAGCCATGAATTTCAAATAAAAGAATTTTGGTTCTCCACAAGTATATACTACCGCCTTTTTAGGTCATTTTGGACCGAATCATGGATCAAAATGTTGAATATTTGGGGTGAAATTCAAAATCAATCTCATGTATTACAATATAAGCTCTTTCATATAATTTGGGAATGATAATATCCTTGAGAATGTCGATGTTGACATATGTGGCAACAATTTAAAAGATACTAAAGTCAATGTGCTAGCAATAAGCTCTACATTTAGGGGGATTTGGCATCTTCTAGCCTAGAAAATTGTATGGGAAAACAAGGGTTTTATTTTGGCAACAACAAAATTATTGTGAACTTGATTTAAGACCATTGGATCACTTTTCATTTTAAGGCTATATCTTCCATCCTACTATACATACTTCTGATTCAATATTGTTGGTGGCCCCTCTTATTTCTCACACAGCTCATGTAACAAAGAGTTAAGGGATGAAAGTATCTGAAATTGACATTCTCTTGAATTCTATTACATCTAGGGTATTTGAGTTCATGGATTCGCATATTGGTTTGATATTTAATTCCATGAAATGTTGCATAACGATGGTTTTCCTATGTTTGCAGTGGATACACAAGATATTACAAGGAAACCCAACATGTTTCCCATTGTGTACGAAGATATGCATCTCACCATTTTAACAAATATTTAGGATACTAATGCCAACAAGCATCAAGTGTAACAACTCGCAAATATACTCCATACAAACTTCAATGAGCTTACAACATCAACAACTACGTCATATTCTCACACCAAGGTTATATCAATCTACTAGGTGATGCCAATAGTAGCCAGGGAAACAATCTGATTGGTCATGGTTCAACAAAAGTGAAACAAACGTAACCTTAAATTCATTCATCATCTAGAAAAATGTGTCATAAAGGTTGAATCATTATAATTTATTTTGGCATATTATAAATATTATTTTCTAAAGAGAGAAATACCATAGTCATCATAAGAATATCAAAAGGTCATGAGGAAGTCGAATAGGTCACAATGTAATTGAAAGGTCATGGGGGAAGGTGAAGAGTCAAGTGACCCATTTGTGTAATTATGTCTTCATGCCTCAAGAAAGAAGAGGATGCTTTTGGGCACTTGAGTTCTGCTAGAATTTAGATAGATGTTCATACTGGAATGACTGTGAGAACTCTCGCTCTTCGAAGCTTTTAGGCTGAGTGGTGGTGAGGCTAGGGTTTGGTCTTGGAGATGGTATGAGCATCCTTCATTCCACTATTGGATTTTGATGGGCTTATAGTGCATGCACTCGAATTTGCAACGTTATTAATGAGAATCTTTTCTCTCATTGCATCGATTCCTATTCATTTTTTGTGGTATTTGTAATGGCTATTTAGTGCTTTTACTGTGGGTGCTTGTGTTCTTACATATCACAAACTAATTTGTGGCTTGTGGATTATACGTTTGCTTTGAATCTTTTCTTTATTATTTTAACCTATTGTAAACTAATTTGCAGTAAACTTCTAGTACATTCTCATTTATGTATGTCTTAAATGGATTTAGGTTATTGACTCCTTATTGAGATATATTCCTTGTTATTTTGGTGTTATACTCTAATATTATGTTCCAAAAATTATCAATTATGAGTTGATTTCATCCCCATTTTCCAAAATTTCATTTTTTCTCTCATGCTAACCTCTCTTCATTTAAATAGACCGGAGTAAAACAAACATAATGGTAGGCTCCTATCCCGAATGGTTGGAAGTCTCATTAAAACTTCACATCAGAAAGACCCTTACTATTGGCACTGCATTTTCACCCATTAACAACTCCTACCTACACAATTGTTGACGAAGATGCATGCATGGAATCATAATATTTTTGCACATAAAGAACAAGATAGCTACATAATAGTGTGCGGAAGTCAAATGTTAACGAGGATTTCAAAATAAAATATTAAAAAGGAGAACAGGTGTTTCAAATTTAATGAAATATTTTCGATAATCGAATTGCAGATTGTAACCCACAATATTTTGAAAATGAAGTTTGCGAGTGGAATATTTCATAGTCGCAACATAGTTGAAGAAAATAAATTACATTATTGGCAGTGAGTTGTACAACAAAAAAAATCAATTCTTTAGAATGTGTGCCAAACCGTTCACTTGTTAAGCGCATTTCATAGGAGAGATGTTTTAGCTCATTCGGTGGTTACTTTGTCCAGACTGAAGCACACAACTTTATTGAAAAATGATGGTCAGGAGATGATCGCTTCATTTCGTCTCGCATAACTAGTGTTCCCCACATGAAAATATCATCGTGTTAGTGATTTCCTTTCCGGGTGGGTAATAGTCATATAAATAAATTAACCCATTGAAAATCGGTGGTGAGGAGATGATCACTTTGCAGTATCATGAGATTTTGTCCATTTCATTGCATAAGATTTGGTTCATTTAATTGTGTACACGTTTATTCAAAAAGTCATTTAAGTATGTAACTTAATAAACCTATAGTTGAATAAGGTATTTTTAAAGAAATTAAATCTTGAAACCTGTTTTTTTTGGAAATATTCAAATGTTGGCCTTATTTTACTAAAATAATAAGTTTTGAATGTATAAATATTATCGTGTTGTCGTTATGGGTTAACTCTTGGAACAACCAGCATCATGTAGTAACTCTATAATAGGAATACAAAATGCATGGATATGACATGCACGTCGTACACAACTATATTTGGAAATCTATTGATTATGTCACCACAACAGCCTTGTTTGTTAACCATTTGGACTCTTCCATTATGTGAATTCTCTTTAAGCAGGGTTATCGAATTTGCATGATATCCATTCATAGCGTTAATAACCACGGGTAGGGGATTCCACTGATCTAACTCGAATACTAAACAAAGTAACATGACTTATTTACAACGTATTCAAATTTATGGGTCTTCAAGCTATACAAGGAAATTACAATATATGCTTTATTCAAATAGTTAAGTTGACTACCAAACTTTAACCTCTAACCTCAACAGGGTTATAATGGTAAGTGGCATTGTTTTTCTTGTTGATATGAATGGTAATGGCTTAGGGAAAGTGATGAGTGTTAGCTCTGCTATGCAAAAGGATCAAAAATGGATTCAAAACACTCTCAAAGGCTGCAAATACACTTAAAATCATGCCAAAGGATCCATTGTTGCTGTTGAAATCTTCAAATTTTGATTAAAATCTGTCCACCGATCAAATTGGTTGCAAAAGAAAAGCCCTTGGGAAAGCAAAAATACGCTATCGGGAGGCAAAGACACTCCAAAACCATGCAAAAAGCCCGAATTACAGGCTTAAAGGTCCAAATGAACCGCAGTCGTTCGATCTGGCCGATCAACGGTCCAGATCTCATCGGCATATATGGCATCGGCACTTCACCAAGGATCAGGGCACAAGACATCGCCGATGAGCGATCGCCGATATCGCATCGGCGAGTCGCAATGGAGGACTTACAAAGAGGTCTGGGCTTTTATATTTTGCGATGAGAGATCGCCGATATCGCATCGACACATCGCATCGGCGCTTTCAAAGGGGGCAGGGCCTTTCGCACATATATATTTGCAATCCGATGGGTCGGACCCGATGGCATTATGAATGATGTCTGTTAAAATTTCAAATCCGCGCTAAAGTCGTTTTCAATGGTTTTGGGCACATTTTCCTTTTATAACGAAATATAAGAAAATACAAAGGAAGCCTGGGCAGGTGCCGATTGCAATGAGTCTCGGATCCAAAAGGGTTTGGAAGTAAAATATATATATTGTTCAAGTCCACCAAAGCCATTTTTCCTGATTTTGCAGCAGTTTTATGTGTATTTTCAAATATAAAGAAACAGAGGATTGGTCGGTTAAGATCTGCATTGCGACCCGACAGGCAAACCCGATAGATGATTGAACCATGCCTGAACCTTTAAAGTCCAAATTGAAGCAGTAATGGGCGGGAATACTCAATTTGGCATCGTTTTCACTGTTTATAAGCAAAACAGTCATGATTGAGCCATTTTATTGTTCGGCGACTGCATTTAGTCAACAGTATGGCCGAGGAGGAAGCAGGACACCGCCGATCAAGTCAGAGCATTCAATGGTTATGGGTTTCACCCGTATTTCACTCCACCTGCCCAGGGAGGACCTCAGAGCACCAGAGAAGGTCAAATCCATTTAAAACACAGTCGAATTTGTATCAGAGGCCCATTTCTAAGTGTAAATGTGGTTGGTAGCCATTTATGGGCTCCTCCACGCATTGTTTAGCAGAGATATTTTGTATTGTAACACCATATATACTGAGAACACAGATGTAATCAGGTTGATGAGTGTTTGATGAATGATAGTTTGTTGTAGCCTTTAACTTCTGGAGACTGTAAATACTATGATACCTGCAGCTTCTAGTCTTGATTTCCAACTAATACAAGCCTCTTTTGCTGTCACTTGCTCACTTTCCACTTCTCTTTCTTGTTCCAGGCTGTGCCTGCTTGCATTTATTCGATGTGTTGTAAATGTTTAGCATTAGAGGGGCTGTCATCCCACCTCTGTGTTATAATTTAGTGGTTCATTGACATTGCTTGCAGATTGCTGTTGTTTTAATATCAGGGAGCTGTCATCCTGTCTGTGTATTAAACAATAGTTTTACAGATCTTCTAACTGATTGCAGCTGGCCATCACAGGGTCCTGTGCATCTGCTGGTGCAATTAGTCTTCTCCATCATCACCTTTACCTTAAACTGTGAGTAGTTGGTAGTTAAAAGCCTTGTAGTTTGGGGGTCTTCACCCATGTCTGGGGATAATCATAGTAGGAGTGGTTATCTGGCTTAAATGTGCAGCATATCTTCATTTATCCATCATTTTATCCAACATAATTGTTGAATTTATAATGTTCCTGAGCATCACTGATTTACAACCTAGGTGAGTTTCTTGGGATGATAACATTAATTGGCCTTGTTGCCGGGGAGAGGAGAATCGAAGCTCAAGCTTCCGTGGGAGAACGACATAGTTTCAAGCTTTGATGACAGACAAGGTTTGAACACAGTATTGGTTGTAATCTTCTGTCTGGCGACTCCATTGGTGGAAGACCATCCTTTGGCGACTCCACTTTGAAGTTCTGGCTCAGTTTGTGAGGCATACTAGAAGAAATCCGCAGAAGTCTCTAGTTGAACCGTTGCATGACCCTGAGAAAATTGTTAAATCGAAGAAATCATCTCAGAAAGGGGCATCAGGATCAGGTAAGCCTAAAAACTCCGATTTATCTCTGGAAGATGAATTCATAACTGAAGAATTACAGCTTGAAGTCTTAGAGCCCAGCATTGTTAATAAAGAAATTCCTTCAGAGATTAGTTCAGCTCCTTGTGCAGTTTGTTCCCCTTTGAATCTCAGTCCAAAGAAAGCTTCCCCTACTGTCCAAAACATCCCAATATCTCTGCCATCCATCGCATTATTTCATACTGCTCCATCTGCTATTATTCTTCCACATATTCCAAACATGGCAGGATAGCAAGCACCTACTAGGATTGAGAGGATTGTTGCTACTAGATATGGACCTTTGGTATTGCCTGTGCCTCTAAATCCTATGCTTGTGGGAGAATATCAAAAATATATGCCTAAATTTACTAGAACAGAGGGAGTGACAGCAGAAGAACATCTTGAAGCCTTTTACAGTTATGCTGATAATTTAGATATAAATGAGAATGATGTATGGATGAGAGTTTTTGTCCAGAGCCTTGATGGAGAGGCTAGGAAGTGGTTTAGAGAATTACCCCAAAGATCTATAACAGATATTGAAGCATTGGATGATGCATTTTTGAAGCAATGGGGAGATAAGAAGGACTTGTTGTATTATCATACAGAGTTTGGAAACTTGAAAAGAGAAAAGGGTGAGTCTTTGCCTGACTTCAATAAAAGATTTAATAAAATGTATAGTAAAATACCAGCTGAGGTAAAGCCTACTCCCACCACCGCCAAACTCACATATGCCAATGCTTTTGATCCTGATTTCTGCTTATTGTTGAGAGAAAGACGATGTGCTACTTTGGGTGATATGCAAGAAGCAGCCCTGGAGGTAGAATCCAATATTATGGCAGCAGAGAAGTTAAAAAGTCAAATTGATAGAAGAAAGTTGAGAGGGGAGGCTTCTTCTTCCCATGCTTCAACCTCAGAGCCTAAGTTAGACAAAATGACTAAGATGATAGAGTCATTGGCTGCTGAAATTTCTAAGCTAAAGGTTGAGCAGACTTCAGGGAAAACAAGGCAGCAAAACACATTTTCTCCAAGAAATCCAAACCTATTCAGGAAAGCAAATGAGCAGTTACAAATTATGCAAAGGGGTGAAGAAATAAAAGAAGATCATAAAGTTAAAGTTTCCTTTCAAAATGTAGTCATGGAGGGGGAATAATTTGAAGAAGATGAAGATGAAATTCACTGCTTGGAAGATAAAGGCAGCACTGCATTTTTAACATTGGCCAAATATGAAGAGTCATTGCTGCAAGAGAAAAACGGTCAGAGGTGGGATAGTGGTGCTGTTCTGAAATATGGTGAGCAACAGCAAAAATATAATCTAAGATCCAATGCAAAGAATGTCAAAGAAAATGTTGCACAAGAAGCAGCTGCTCAAACAGCGCCACAGAATAGCAGGCAAAGAAGACCAGCAGCTGATCCTGTCACCCTCAAAGCTCCAGTTCAAGAGGTAAAAACTGCTGATAAAGTATTCTCTTCTTTTAGTTTTGAGTCAGAAGTTCAGAAATTGAAAATATCCATGCCTCTGGTTGAGTTGGTGAAGAGTGAATTATTTAGAAAATCCATCCTTGAGGCCCTTGAACTAGAATCTAAACAAACCTCCATTGACTTTGTCAATTTGCAAGATGACAAGCCTGCTATTGTGCTTAGCCCCATGATTGAACCTACTGATAATGGTTCTCCATCTTTCTATGTTTCATTAACTATCCATGATAAAGTCCTTCACAATTGCCTGCTAGACACAGGGGCCAGCCACAATCTAATGCCTAAAACTGTCATGGAAGAGTTGGGCCTTGATATCACCAGACGTTATCATGATTTGTTCTCTTTTGATTCAAGGAAGGTAAAATGCCTTGGATTAATTAAGGATTTGGCCATTACCTTAACCCAGCTGCCCATGAAAAGTATGATGATGGATATAGTGGTGGTCGATGTTCCTCCGAAGTTTGGTATGTTGTTGTCTAGAGGGTGGATTAAGAGACTAGGTGGGACATTGCAGAATGATCTATCTTATGCAACTGTTCCAGTGTTTGGAGGAGAAAGCAAGAGGTTATATAGAGAAGCACAGCTGGCATATATCATTAGTGATGAGAAGAATCCTACAAACCATCCCATATATGCAGTGGACACTGATTTTGGAGCTTGCATTCTCCAAATAGAAGAGTCTCAGAAGGCTGCATTGCAGATCAGGAAACCAACAGCTCAGGCTGAGCATGATACAGGAGGTCGGATTTGGGAGATGTTCTTTGATGGAGCATGTACCAAGGAGACTATAGGAGCAGGGGTGGTGCTAGTATCTCCACAACAAGAAACAGTTCAATTGTCTCTAAAGCTGGTTTTTCAGGTGACAAACAACATAACAGAATATGAAGCATTGTTGTTGGGCCTTCATGCAGCCAAAGATAGAGGAATAAAAAATCTGAAGGTGTTTGGAGATGCTGATCTGATAATTCAGCAAGTAAATAAAACATTCCAAGCAAAGCATCCAAGGCTAAGAGCTTACAGAGATGAGGTATGGAGAGTCAAAGAGTTCTTTCAATTTTTTTGCATTTCATACATTCCTAGAGCCCAAAATCAGCTTGCCGACTCCCTTGCTGTTTCAGCTAGTTTGTTCATCCCTCCATCGCCTCCCAAACTAGTTTATGAGGTACAAATGAAGTATAGACCCTCCTTGCTTGATAATGTCCACCATTGGAAGGTTTTTGATGATGATTATGAGTTAAATAGGTTCCTTTAAGTCATTGATGAGTTCTATGAAATGAAAATTGACCAAAATAATGATGCTTTGTTAGAAGATCCCAAGTCCCAGCTTAGAAATAAGATTGGCAAGAATAACATAGTCCAGCTTCCTAGTAACCATATCCCTAAGGGTCTAATTCCTCTTGAGAGATTGTTTGATCACAATGATGTGCCTTACAAAGCTGCCCAAAAAGAAGATCAATCTGCAGTTTGTAAGCATGATATAGGAAGTCCAGGTCAGCCCAAATTCATAAATCTGTCCACTAATCTATCTGCTGATCAGAATGCCGAATACTGCAAGTTAATGAGGCAATTTGCTGATGTGTTCGCTTGGGAGTACAGTGATCTGAAAACATATGACAAGAATATAATTCAGCATAAAATTCCGCTTGAGAAAGACACTATTCCTTTCAAACAGAAGCTGAGACCAATGAATCCTATGCTCCTTCCTCTGGTTGAGAAAGAAATTAAAAAGTTGCTGGCTGCTAAGATTATAGTGCCTCTCAGATATTCTAAATGGGTGGCCAATCTGGTTGTTGTGAGGAAGAAGAATGGAGAAATCAGACTGTGTGTAGATTTCAGGAATCTAAATAAATGTTCCAAAAAGGATAATTATCCTCTGCCAAAAATGGAGCATTTGTTGCAACAAGTCTCAGGTGCCAAAGTAATGTCTTTTATAGATGGATTTTCAGGCTTTAATCAAATCGTTGTGCACCCAGATGATCAAGAGAAGACTGCATTTACCACTCCTTGGGGCACGTTCATGTATGCCAAAATGCCGTTTGGGCTGATGAATGTTGGAGCCACCTTTCAGCGAGCTATGGATATAGCTTTTGTGGGAGAGAAGGATAAATTTGTGCTAATCTACCTTGATGACATAACAGTTTATTCCAGCAGCCATCATTATCATTTACAGCATTTGAAAAGGGTGTTTTTGAAGTGCAGGAGGTTTGGAATTTCAGTCAATCCCAAAAAATCCCAATTTGCTTTGGAAGAAGGCAAGCTGTTGGGGCATGTAGTGTCTGCTGCAGGTGTTCAAATTGACCCAGAAAGAGTCAAAGCAATTCAGGCTTTGACTCTTCCAAGATCAAAGAAAGATATACAGTCTTTTCTTGGAAAAATTAACTTTGTAAGGAGGTTCATTCCTAATTTTGCAGAGCTAGTCAAGCACATAACCTCCATGTTGAAAAAGGGAGCAGAGGTAAAGTGGACTGATGCGGCCAGAAAATCTTTTGAGTCCATTAAGATGGCTATTGTGGAAGCTCCCACGCTGATAAGCCCTGACTATAGCAAGGAGTTTCACCTATTTTCATTCGCCTCTAAGGATACCATTGCAGCTGTCCTGTTGCAGCAAGATGAAGCAGGTCAAGAGCATCCAGTGGCCTTTTTCAGCAAGAATCTGAGGGATGTTGAACTAAGGTATGATATTATTGAAAAGCAGGCTTATGCTCTTATCAAATCTTTGAAAGCTTTCAGAATGTATATCTTGCATTCCAAGATAGTTGCATACGTGCCTTCTGCTGCCATAAAGGATGTCTTAACGCAACGTGATGCTGAAGGAAAAAGAGTGAAATGGATTGCAAAAATGATAGAATTCAACATAGAGCTGAAGCCCACCAAGCTGGTAAGAGGTCAGGGGTTTGCTAAATTGTTGGGAGAAGAAAATTGCAGGTCTTTGGACATTGATTTATTGTTCACTGTAGCAAAAAATGGTCAAATAGAAGAGCATGAAACAACTGAATCGCAGAGAGAACAATCAGTGGCTGAGAACCTAGCTTCATGTAGCTGGTATGCTGCAATAATTAATTTCCTTCTAAAGCTAGTAGTCCCTTCAGAATTTTCTCAAAGTCAAGCAAGAACCTTAAAGCTCAAGGCAACGAAATATTGCATCAATGATAGCTTGCTCTACTGGAGGGACCCATCTGGAGTGCTTTTAAGATGCATGGACAAAGAACAGTCAATAGTGGTTATGCAGCAATTCCATGACAGCATGTGTGGAGGACATCATTATTGGAGAACTACAGCCCATAAGATTCTCAGAGCTGGGTACTATTGGCCCTCTTTATTTTCTGATGCAGTTGCTTTTGTTAAATCTTGTGACAAGTGCCAAAGATTTGAAGGTAAGCAGCAGTTAAAATCCCTGCCCCTAAAGCCAATAATTGCAAAAGGACCTTTTCAGCAGTGGGGCTTGGATTTCATTGGTGAAATCAACCCACACTCCAGTGGTCAGCACAGGTGGATATTAGTTGCCACTGATTATTTTACAAAATGGATTGAAGCAATCCCAACAAGGAAGGTTGTTCATAATGCGGTCATAAAATTCTTATCAGAAAACATTTTCAGTAGATTTGGTTTCCCACATAAGCTTATAACAAATAATGCAGCAGCCTTCAGGGCAAAAGAGTTGGTGGAAATGTGTGATTCAATGGGCATTAAACTTGTTCATTCCACCTCCTATTACCCCCAAGGGAATGGTCTAGCAGAATCCTCTAATAAAAGTCTGATCAGGATAATTAAGAAGCTGTTAGAGGAAAATAAGAAGAATTGGGATGCCAAGCTCAAGTATGCGCTTTGGGCAGACAGAGTGACCATCAAGAGATCTACAGGCTGCTCTCCTTTCAAGCTAGTATATGGTACCGATGCTGTTTTTCCAATTCAACTTACCCTCCCTATGGCAAAGTTGCTCCAAACAGCGCAGAATGAAGAAGATGATATGGCCAATAGAATCACTGATTTAACAGAATTGTATCAGATCAGAGAGTAGTTGATTGAAAAAGCTACAGCACATCAGAAAAAGATCAAGGAAGTCTTTGACAAGAAGGCAAAAAGAAATAATTTGCAGGTTGGGGATTTGGTTCTAAAATGGGATGCGTTTAAAGAAAAGAAAGGAAATCATGGGAAATTTGATGCTCTCTAGACAGGCCCTTTCATCATTTCACAGATTCAAGGGAACAATACCTTCATACTGAAAAGTATGGAAGAAGAACCAGTTTTTGATGGCCCAGTTAATGGGCGGTTTTTGAAAAACTATGTTATTTAAGGTCTTTGGCCTTAAAGCTGTAAATATTGTTCTTTTATCAGTTTTTAGTGTAGCTATAGTGGACTCCATGCCCAATGGAACACTAGGAATTTTGGCTAATTTTTTTGTCGCTGGAAAGGCATTAATCTGCAGGTTCTTGAGACCTCATAGGGAGGATCTCATCCCCAAAAGGAGCCAGTGTTAGCTCTGCTACGCAAAAGGATCAAAAATGGATTCAAAACACTCTCAAAGGCTGCAAATACACTTAAAATCATGCCAAAGGATCCATTGTTGCTGTTGAAATCTTGAAATTTTGATTAAAAGTCGTCCACCGATCGAATTGGTTGTAGAAGAAAAGCCCTTGGGAAAGCAAAAATATTCTATCGGGAGGCAAAGACATTCCAAAACCATGCAAAAAGCTCGAATTACAGGCTTAAAGGTCCAAATGAACCGCAGTCGTTCGATCTGGCCGATCAACGGTCCAGATCTCATCGGCGGATATGGCATCGGCGCTTCACCAAGGATCGGGGCACAAGACATCGTCGATGAGCGATCGCCGATATCGCATCAGTGAGTCGCAATGGAGGACTTACAAAGAGGTTTGGGATTTTATATTTTGCAATGAGCGATCGCAGATATCGCACCGGCGTATCGCATTGGTGCTTTCAAAGGGGGCAGGGCCTTTCGCACATATATATTTGCGATCCGGTGGGTCGGACCCGAGGGCATTATGAATGATTTCCATTAAAATTTCAAATCCGTGCTAAAGCCGTTTTCAATGGTTTTGGGCGCATTTTCCTTATATAACGAAATATAAGAAAATACAAAGGAAGCCTGGGCAGGTGTCGATTGCGATGAGTCTCGGATCCGAAAGGGTTCAGAAGTAAAATATATATATTGCTCAAGTCCGCCAAAGCCATTTTTCCTGATTTTGCAGCAGTTTTATGTGTATTTTCAAATATAAAGAAACAGAGGATTGGCTGGTTAAGATATGCATTGCGACCCGAAAGGTAGACCCGATAGATGATTGAAACATGCCTGAACCTTTAAAGTCCAAATTGAAGCAGTAATGGGCGGGAATACTCAGTTTGGCAGCGTTTTCACTGTTTATAAGCAAAACAATCATGATTGAGCCATTTTATTGTTCGGCGACTGCATTTAGTCAACAGTATGGCCGAGGAGGAAGCAGGACACCGCCGATCAAGTCAGAGCATTCAATGGTTATGGGCTTCACCTGTATTTCACTCCACCTGCCCAAGGAGGACCTCAGAGTGCAAGAGAAGGTCAAATCCATTTAAAACACAGTTGGATTTGTATCAAAGGCCCATTTCTAAGTGTAAATGTGGTTGGTAGCCATTTATGGGCTCCTCCACGCATTGTTTAGCAGAGATATTTTGTATTGGAACACCATATATACTGAGAACACAGATGTAATCAGGTTGATGAATGTTTGATGAATGATAGTTTGTTGTAGCCTTTAACTTCTGGAGACTGTAAATACTATGAGACCTACAGCTTCTGGTCTTGATTTCCAACTAATACAAGCCTCTTTTGCTGTCACTTGCTCACTTTCCACTTCTCTTTCTTGTTCCAGGCTGTGCCTGCTTGCATTTATTCGATGTGTTGTAAATGTTTAGCATTAGAGGGGCTGTCATCCCACCTCTGTGTTATAATTTAGTGGTTCATTGACATTGCTTGCAGATTGTTGTTGTTTTAATATCAGGGAGCTATCATCCTGTCTGTGTATTAAACAACAGTTTTATAGATCTTCTAACTGATTGCAGCTGGCCATCACAGGGTCCTGTGCATCTGCTAGTGCAATTAGTCTTCTCCATCATCACCTTTACCTTAAACTGTGAGTAGTTGGTAGTTAAAAGCCTTGTAGTTTGGGGGTATTCACCCATGTCTGGGGATAATCATAGTAGGAGTGGTTATCTGGCTTAAATGTGCATCATATCTTCATTTATCCATCATTTTATCCAACATAATTGTTGAATTTATAATGTTCTTGAGCATCACTGATTTACAACCTAGGTGAGTTTCTTGGGATGATAACAATGAGCAATGTCAAGAAACTAATAACAAAAAATTAGCAAAATCATTTGAGCCATAATCTTCCATTATACTTACTTTGATTTGGTATATGGATAAATCCATGTTAGATTTGGTATATGGATAAATCCATGTTAGCCATGGCATCATATACCTATATACTTACTTAAAAGCTAACCTAACCTAACATCTGGAGGAAGAGAAAAAATTCAAAAAAAAACTAAAATAATAATATAAAGATGCATCGTCTTGTGATTTTCCCGATGGTGGTATGTAACAAAAATACCAACAAGTGGCCCTTTAGAGACATAGTGCAACCTGAACATCAAACTTCCATGCATAGAAGAAATCCTTTAAATCAATGTCGCAAGAGAATTCCCATGAGGATTGGGGCAGTTGGAATCTCTATAATATCACCATGACCTCCCTATTGATTCTCATGACCTTATGATGGGAATTACCAACAGAACGCTCAAGCCACCAACACTCTAGATGTCCAACTATTTCCTTGTAGGTGGAGTTAACCCAGCAAACTATGTTGCTAGAATTTGAATTAAAAGCAAGACAGTTCTCTACTTCAAAATTCTCTTATATTTCCTCCATTGACTTGCACAGGGGAGAGGCCTGCAAGTTGGTGTCCATTATGCATTGCACCAACACACTCGACCCCACAAGTCTCAATTCCTACGACATTATCATGATGGATTTTTTTGAGTGCGGGTGTAGAGAATCAATGTCCTTATCCTAAAGAGTTGGGGAGAATAAATTATTCACAAAACCACCACATAGTTGTGTAGGAAGGGGATTTGTCTAGCTTCAAACCAGTTTGGTGCTTGTGAAGACTAAAAGTTTCCACATGCTTTGAGATGCCTAGGTTGGATGAGGCCAAGACAAATTCAATGGCCCACTTTTATGTGTGGTTGTATCATACAACCTGGTGGGAATAATTGGAGATTGGACATTTGCGAGCAGAATATTTTATAGGCACAGCACAACGGAAGAAAATAGATCACATATTATTGTCAGTGAGTTGCACAGAAAAGGTTTTGAATGTTTTAGAATATGCTATTGGTATATGCAGAAAACCAACTCTATTGAAAATCGATGGTGAGGTGATGATCGCTTTGTTTAGTCTGCTGTAACTAGCGTTCTTCGCAAGAAAATATCGTCATTTCAGTGATTTCCTTTGGAGAAATAGTAATAAATAAATTAACCCAATGAAAAATGCTGGTGAGGAGACCGATCACTCTATTCATTGCGTAGGTTTTTGTTCATTTAATTGTTTATAAATTTTTTAAATTTAGGTTGATTTTTTTCCAACCAATCGAAAATTTATCATAATTTAGTTTTCAAACCAATAATGAGAACAGCTATCTATCATTGAATGCAGGCTGACTCATCACACTTATTCAAGAAATAACCAACTGGTGGTCAGTAAGGAGCAGGTTTTTACTCCTCCCAAATACCTCTAAATCTTGAACGGTCAACCTGTTTCCTTACATCCAAAGAAAACAAACTATTAGCCAAACAAAAGCAATTTTAATTTTAGAACATACCCCAATCCAGTCATTTAAATTGATATATTATGTAATTTAATAAACATATAATTGAAATAAAGTATTTTTAAGAAAATTAAATGTGAAATAAAGTTAATTATTAAAATGCTTTTAAAATAAAGATCCATGTGTGTTAATATACTTAAATCTCGAGTTTATGGTATATCGTCCTTGTCAATTTCCCTGCTTGATCATTGTTCACATATGCTTTTCTTCGACGACGGAAGTAAACTTGATTTCGGCAAGTAGACTTGAAACTTTTCATCAACCAACATTTTCAACCGGGCATTACCGAACTATTTTAGCTTTTATCACCCCGCAAGAATATACTTTTACCATCAATTGGCAAAAATTCTTACCACTATCTTTGAGCAAACTAGCTTTTACCATCGGTAGGAAAATTATTTTTCAACATCCCCCGGAAATATACTTTTACTATTGGTGATCAACTGATGAGAGTTGTTTTTTTAATTAAGGGATTTTGTGACAATGTATATGTGTTCCAACATTGTGCTCCAAAAGTGCTGTGCAGGAGGTGCCTAAGTGTGGATGTCTCTTCATCATGTTTTTTTCTTTCTGCACATTACCCTTACACATGAACTTCGGAATCTTTAAATCTTGAAATATAGCTTCTTGGAAATTTTCAAATCTTGGCTTTATTTTAATAAAATAATAATTTTTAATGTATAAATATTTTCATGTTGTGATGCTGGGTTCACTCTTGGAGCAACCAACAAGACATAGTAACTCTATAACAGCACTATAGAATGCATGGATTCAGAAATCTGCAAATTGTAAATATTTTAATGAGTGATTCTGTCGCGAAAGCACCCTTATTTGTTAATCGCTTGGACTTTTTAATTACGTGAATTCTGTTAAAGTGGGGTTATGGAATTTTCATGATAGCCATTCATGGCGTTAATATCATTGTATCATATGACCTGGTCGAAATGGGAATCATCTTTCGCTATTACAGTATCAGAAGAGACAGAGTATATGTGCTTAAGGAGGAATGTGTCCAAAAGCGACAGGGGACTGGGGATGAATGGAACATTTTCATTTATTTCCTAAGAGGCCTTGAAAGGAACGACATGCTCTAACGAATGCTTATTTCATGAAGTCATCACTGATGAAACATATTCACATCCATTTTCTTACTTTGGAGCCTTAGAAAATCGGTTAAGTAATTCGCGTTGAGCAGAAGTGTTGTGTGGGTTTCAGAAGGTGGGAAGCATGTGCGAGAGGGAAACACATTTCCCTCCCTACACTTGATGATGATTTAAGACCATTGGATCGCTTTGAATTTTAAGGCTATATCTTCCATCCTAATACGCATACTTCTGATTCAATATTGTTGGTGGCCCCTCCTATTTCTCACACAACTCATGTTACAAAGAGTTAAGGGATGAAAGTATATGAAATTGACATTCTCTTGAATTATATTACATCTAGGGTATTTGCATTCATGGATTCGCATATTGGTTTGATATTTATTTCCATGAAATTTTGCATAACGAGGGTTTTCCTATGTATGTAGTGGATACACAGGATATTACAAGGAAACGTGACATGTTTCCCATTGTGTACGAAGATATGCATCTCACCATTTTAACAAATATTTAGGATACTAATGCCAACCAGGATCAAGTGTAACAACTGGCAAATATACTCCATACAAACTTCAATGAGCTTAAAACATCAACAACCACATCATATTGTCACACCAGGGTTATATCAATCTACTAGTTGATGCCAATAGTAGCCAAGGCAACAATCTGATTGATCATGGTTCAACAAAAGTGAAACAAGTGTAATCTTAAATTCATTCATCATCTAGAAAGATGTGTCATAAGATGTGTCATAAAGGTTGAATCATTATAATTTCTTTTGGCATATTATAAATATTATTTTGTAAAGAGAGAAATACTATAGTCATCATAAGAATATCAAAAGGCCATGAGGAAGTCGAATAGGTCATGATGTAATCGAAAGGTCATGGGGGAAGGTGAAGAGTCAACTGACCCATTTGTGTAATTATGTCTTCATGCCTCCAGAAAGAAGAGAATGCTTTTGGTCACTTGAGTTTTGCTAGAATTTAGATAGATGTTTATACTGAAATGATTGTGAGCACTCTCGCTCTTGGAAGCTTTTAGGTTGAGTGGTGGTGAGGCTAGGGTTTGGTCTTGGAGATAGTATGAGAATCCTTGATTCCACTATTGGATTTTGATGGACTTATAGTTCGCACTCGAATTTGCAACTTTATTAATGAGAATCTTTTCTTTCTTTGTATCGATTCCTGTGCATTTTTTTATGGTATTTGTGATGGCTATTCAGTGCTTTTACTGTGGGTGCTTGTATTCTTACATATCACGAACTAATTTGTGGCTTGTGGATTATATGTTTGCTTTCAATCTTTTCTTTATTATTTCATGCTATATTAGTAACCTATTGTAAACTAATTTGCAGTAAACTTCTAGTAAATTCTCATTTATGTATGTCTTAAATGGATTTAAGTTATTGACTCCTTATTGAGATATACTCCTTGTTATTCTATTGTTATACTCTAGTATTATGTTCCAAAAATTATCAATTGTGAGTTGATTTCGTCCCATAGTTATAGGTACCGCTCCCAGGCTTTGAATAGCACGTACCCGAAGCTCCCCCACTCCTGGGAGCTTGGGAGCTGATCGGAAACACTCCAAAACCGTCGGGAGCTTCAACGGGTACTTTGGAGTGTTTGGGGAGCTTCACTACAACCGATTTTTGACATTTTGGGAGCTTCACTACAATGAATAAGTGCAAACTTAGGTGTATTTGAGGTTGTCAGCTTCGGTGCTGCTTAAAATGATGGAACTATGCGAAGGGAAGGGTATGCCCTAGGGTTTAGATTTGGATATGGGTCTAGAACTAAGAGAAACAACCTATTTATGGAAAGTCCTTCTATCCAATTGAGGATGAGGCGTCTAGATAATCCTGATCTTTATCATTGGAAAGCTATTCATTCTCCTCATATACGCAGATGGCAGATGGATTTTTATAAAAGACTTTATGAAGATTGTTGGCCATTGGAAAAACCATCATTATTGTCCGAGCTGAATGGACAAAAAAAAGGAATACTAAAGAAAAAGAAATAGTTGAAATTATGGAATATAAATATTATGAAAAAAATTAATTTAATTTTCATATTTACTTAAGTATAAAATATATATTATTTTGGAAATTTATAATTTTATTATACAAACTCTTTTTAAAATAACATTGCATTTAAGCTCTATTGTTTTAATTTTTTTTAATTATTATTAATATATATTTTATTTTTCTAATCTCTATTATAATTAGATGTAATATATATAATATTGGTGAGGTTACATCAAGGGTGAAGAATTGAACCAATGACTTAACATATAGCATTGCATGAAATCACCTAATAATCTAGTAAAAACAACCTTTTGTTCCGTTTGGGAGTTCTGCATGTTTCTTTGCTTGGAAGGAATCTCATTGAGAAATTGTTGACAAATTAATATTTTGATTTTTTTTGCAAGGTTTCAAAGTTCAATCTTTTACATGTTTCTTTGCAAGATGGAATTTGATTGGCAAGTTTTTGATGGAAATAAATAAATTATTTTATTTTTATTTTTAATATATATTAAATTTTAATATATTATATTATTGCAGCTCTCAACTTGATGTTTCCTGTAAATTTAGGCAATACTTCTAGGTAACATGTATCGAAAGTACCGGCCTACTGTTTCGCCCCTATTTCCAATATTTCATTCTTTCTCTCATCCTGACTTACAGAAGTAAAACAAAAATAATGGTAGGCTCCTTTCCCAAATGATTAGAAATCTCTTTGAAACTTCACATCGGAAAGACCGTTACTATTGGCACTACATTTTGACTCATTAACACCTCCCACCTACACAATTTATGAGGAACATGCATGCATGGAATCATAATATTTTTGCACATAAAGATCAAGATAGCTACATAGTAGTGTGCGGAAGTCAAATGTTAACGAGGATTTCAAAATAAAATATTAAAAAGGAGAACAGGTGTTTCAAATTTAATGAAATATTTTCCATAATCGAATTGCAGATTGTAACCCGCAATATTTTGAAAATGAAGTTTGCAAGTGGAATATTTCATAGTCGCAACATAGTGGAAGAAAATAAATTACATTATTGGCAGTGAGTTGTACAACAACAAAAAAAATCAATTCTTTAGAATATGTGCCAAACCGTTCACTTGTTAAGCGCATTTCATAAGAGAGATGTTTTAGCTCATTCGGTGGGTACTTTGTCCCTGATGTAGCCCAGACTGAAGCACACAACTTTATTGAAAAATGATGGTCAGCAGATGATCGCTTCATTTCGTCTCGCATAACTAGTGTTCCCCACACGGAAATATCACCGTGTTAGTGATTTCCTTTCCGGGTGGGTAATAGTCATATAAATAAATTAACCCATTGAAAATCGGTGGTGAGGAGATGATCACTTTGCAGTATCATGAGATTTTGTCCATTTCATTGCATATGCTTTGGTTTATTTAATTGTGTACACGTTTATTCAAAAAGTCATTTAAGTATGTAACTTAATAAACCTATAGTTGAATAAGGTAGTTTTAAAGAAATTAAATCTTGAAACCTGTTTTTTTGGGAAATATTCAAATGTTGGCCTTATTTTAATAAAATAATAAGTTTTGAATGTATAAATATTATCGTGTTGTCGTTCTGGGTTAACTCTTGGAACAACCAGCAACATGTCGTAACTCTATAATAGGAATACAAAATGCGTGGATATGACATGCACGTCGTACACAACCATATTTGGAAATCTATTGATTATGTCACCACAACACCCTTGATTGTTAACCGTTTGGACTCTTCCATTATGTGAATTCTCTTAAAGCAGGGTTATCGAATTTGCATGATATCCATTCATAGCGTTAATAACCACGGGTAGGGGATTCCACTGATCTAACTCGAATACCAAACAAAGTAACACGACCTATTTACAATGTATTCAAATTTATGGGTCTTCAACCTATACAAGGAAATTACAATATATGCTTTATTCAAATAGTTAAGTTGATTACCAAACTTTAACCTCTCACATCAACAGGGTTATAATTGTAAGTAGCATTGTTTTTCTGGCTGATATGAATGGTAATGGCTTAGGGAAAGTGATGAGAAATGTCAAGAAACTAATAACAAAAATTTAGCAAAATCATTTGAGCCATAATCTTCCATTATACTTAGTTTGATTTGGTATATGGATAAATCCATATTAACAATGGCATCATATACCTATATATTTACATAAAAGCTAACCTAACCTAATATTTGGAGGAAGAGAAAAACTTCAAAAAAAAAACTAAAAAAAGAATAGAAAGATGCATCGTCTTGTGATTTGTCTGATGGTGGTATGTAACAAAAATATCAACAAGTGGCCCTTTAGAGACATAGTGCATCCTGAACATCGAACTTCCATGCATAGAAGCAATCCTTTAAATCAATGTCGCAAGAGAATGCCAGTGAGGATTGGGGCAGTTGGAATCTCTATAATATCACCATGACCTCCCTATTTATTCTCATGACCTTATGATGGGAATTACCAGCAGAAGGCTCAAGCCACCAACACTCTGGATGTCCAACTATTTCCTTGTAGGTGGAGTTAACCTAGTAAACTATGTTGCTAGAATTTGAATTAAGAGCAAGACAATTCTCTACTTCAAAATTCTCTTATATTTCCTCCATTGAGTTGCACAGGGGAGAGGCTTGCAAGTTGGTGTCCATTATGCATTGCACCAACACACTCGACCCCACAAGTCTCAATTCCTACGACATTATCATGATGGATTTTTTTGAGTGTGGGTGTAGAGAATCAATGTCCTTATCCTGAAGAGTTGGGGAGAATAAATTCTTCACAAAACCACCACATAGGTGTGCAGGAAGAGGAGTTGTCTAGCTTCAAACTAGTTTGGTGCTTGTGAAGACTGAAAGTTTCCACATGCTTTGAGATGCCTAGGTTGGATGAGGCCAAGACAAATTCAATGGACCACTTCTATGTGTGGTTGTATCATACAACCTGGTGGGAATGGGAATCGTCGATCACTACTAGAGGATCACAAGAGGTGGAGTATATGTGCTACAATGGGAATATGTCAAGAAGCGGCGCAAGGAACTAGGGATGGGTGGAAAATTTTCATTTTTTTTTCCCAAGAAGCTTTGAAAGGAACAACATGCTCCAACGAATGCTTATTTTCATGAAGCCATTTGGAATTTCCACATATCAAACATATTGTTTTTCTTATTGGTGAACCCTTATAAAAATGGTTAGTTCATTTGTATTGAGCATAAGAAGTGGTGTGCAAGGGTGCGGAAGATGCGGAATTGTGCATAAGGAGGAACACATTCCTTCTTTGTACACTTCTTCTGCACACCTCTATAGATTGATAAATAACAATAAATAATAGTTCCATTAGTATCATATATATTGACATAAAAACTTTTAAATAGAGAAACATGGTGATTTTGAACTTTGAATGTGCAGGAGAATCTTTATTCCACATACATCCCCACATTTATACACCTATTATTCTGCACAACTACCAAGCCATGTGATAGATAGTTTGGCCAACACCATTGTTTCTTATGTGTCATAATCTCGTTTGATATCAGGTTGTAAATATGATTCAAGAAAAACTATTTTGTTCAGGGGCTAATATTTGTTTAGCACTCCTCCCTGGCTTCCCCAACCCCACCCTCTTGCTTATGTAAGGGTCTTTACACCTCGTCAATTCTGGCATCATTGGGTAGAGCAATAGTAGTGTTAGGAATAACATTGTCAGTGTCAGTGCCAAAGCACTCATCAACAGAATGACCACTTACAAAATTAGTTTTTTTTTTCATTTTAAAATGATTTGTCAAGCATCGACAAATTGCAAAATAAAAATGCACTCCACTAGGATTATTATGTTCCATCAAAGTGATTTAGGTCAATCATAAAATGAGAAACGCATTTTCCAAAAATTTAAAAATTGTTTTAATTATTTAATAAAAACCATAAATAAATAAAATGTTGAAAAAATTGGTTATGCACATGAAAATGCCCAGAAATTAATTGAGGGTCAAGGGAATTTGACCGCGAGGAAATTGTTATAGTCCCTAGCAGATGTAAGGACTAACAAGATGGATATTTGCATAACAGCATAGTCCCTGTTTCTTTTGGTAGCTATCAATATACTAGTATGATTAAGGCAATGCAAGGCCACGTTAGGAATCCATGGAGCATATTTTACATGCATAGGAATTTTCCATCTCCCCTTTCTTGTAAACCTTAATTTAAAACAATTCCATATGCACGGAAGAAACTTTGTATCCCTTTATCTGCACATGAATTCCCCACACAAACTTTGTCCCACACTCCCCCCCACACGCTTTCTCTGCACATGCATTCCCTACACAAACTTTGTCCCACTCCGCCCCACATGCTTTCTCTACACACCCTTTCTCTCACATTCCCCGGACACCCTTTCTTTGCATGACAATGTGCTTGTTTTTTATTAGATGAGAGACAAGTCCTTCTCACCACTGCTAGACACAACCATCGATTATAAAGACGATTTCACAGAGCTATTGCATGGTTGTGCTTAAGCATTTTTGCTGTTATGTGAGCTTCCCATGTCATGAATATTGTTAATGCAATGAGCACAAGAATTGAACATGTAGTGCCTCGCTCTAAATGATTGACCATGATATGACATTAACATTTATTTAAATTTAATCTCACACATTATTCTTTGAGGATCCAAACTCAACTATTAGTGAATGTGATGGTTATGTTGTTTCCTAGTTGATGTTAGGATGATGATAGCTTTGATGGATATATATGTCTTCTATTTATGTTATGATGATGATAACATTGATGGATATGTATGTTCTATATTGGTGTTATGATGATGATATCTTTGATTGATATGTATATTTTCTATTGATGTTACAATGGTGACAATTTTATGGATATGTATGTTTCCTATTGATACAGTTATGATGATGATAGTTGTGGTGGATGTGTTCCTTACGTTGGCTACTTACATTAGTTCTGGTTCTCCATGAACAACAATGCAAATGACTAGGTCATGTTGATGATGCTCTTATGAAAATAACTAACACTGAGAATTTTTCTTACTAATGGTTATTGAGTATGACAAGAAATGACCAGATGCACTTGCATGTGATAAGTCGACGACATATGTTTTAATGGAAATCAATATTTTGTCTTTGAAATTTTTAAAGTTCAGTTTGAATCTCTCTATAAATTATAATGACATGTTAGTGGTTGCAGGAATAGGTTAGTTTCTTATCTGAATGACTCCACATTGGTGATTGGGTTGTACCAATGGATGAGACTGCATGGGAGGGGTGGGATGGTGTGTTATGAAACTAGCTCACAAAAAGATAGAAAAGATAGATCAACGCCTTAGAAATAAGCCTCTTCGAGGGGCCAACCTCCTTTACATTACACAAATGAATAATTCTTGGATGATACAAATGAAAATACCTCCTTTTTATATATAGGAGTCTAAGGGGTCATAATATAATCAGAGCCGACATAACAATAATAATGTAAGAGCATAATAATAACAATAGTGGGTTTCTATGGGGCACAATAGTAACAATATGGGGACTACATGGGTACGACAATATAATAAGGGGGTTGTACTAATAATAATAAGGGGTTACACTAGTAGTATAGGGGCATAACATGGTGTCCCTAATTTCACCCTCTAGCAGTCCTGCCATGACATGGGCTAGAATACTTGGAACACCTTTGCCTTGAATATCATGATGCCATGGGGTCGAATCCCAAATTAGGTCGCTCACGAGAATTTTATTGGGGAGTTTGCAAAAAGGAGGATTCCTTGATCCCCAACACCATTAGTCTCACTATAGCGGGCAATAGGAGAGATGATAGCGGTCTTCATCATTGTGCCTAGATTGTCCCCTCGTAGCCACTGGATGCTTGAAGGGAAATCAGCATGGCACCCTTGGAACTTCAAGGGAAGTTATTGAAGGGAACAACTGACTTGGAACCCTTGGCATCAAGAAGAAACTATTATGCATGACACCCTTGGAATCAAGAAGAAATTATTATGCATGGCACCCTTGGAACTTCAAGGGAAGTTCTTGAAGGGCATGACTGACTTAGCACCCTTGGCGTCATAAATAAACTGTTAGGCATGGAACACTTAGAACTTTAAAGGGAAGTTCTTGAAGTGCATGATCAACTTGGCACCCTTGGCATGAAAAATAAACTACTAAATATAATCAAGATATGAAAATTCTACTAATTCACATTATGTGGTAAATAGGTTAGAACCAAGCAAATTAAATCTATAATAAAACTTGAGGTAAAGGGAGAATATGAAGAAATAAAATATTGTACCTTGAGAACTCTACCCTTCCCATGTTGGAAAATATTAGGTAGATAATGTACATAAGTATTTTAATTAGGTAAAAGTGGGGAAGAGGGACATAGAGTTAATTATAAAAAATAATCCTAAAATAGTTAAACTTCATTAAGAGAAGAGGGTGGTGAATTAAAAAAGAGATTAATAAATTAAAATTACAAAAACTTAGAGAACCTCCATGTGGCAAGATCCACCATAAAAATATCTGTCTAACAGGAAAATTGAGTTAAATTAGGAGGTAGTTAGGGGACCAAATCTAAGACTTATCAGTTGATTTCAATAATGAACACAAATTAAGGAGTAGGAAAGGGGGATCAAGAGACAACTAGGAGAAGAAATAGGGGGTCTTGTTGGGGTTGTTGAAAAATGTACTAGGTTCAGTCTTCATAATGACATGTGCAATTGTGGTTTTATGTAATTGATGTAAAGAATAAAAATAAAATTATTATTGTAATGCTTGTCTCATGGGTTTCATGAGCAAGGAATTTTATTTCAAGTTATGGCTCCCATTGTGAGCCTTTATATTTTTGTCATCAAGTCATAAGTTCTATTAAATCAAGGTAAAAGTTTGAAGACCCATTTGGGCATGTTACACAATGTAAAAATAGATTTATTTTTTTCATAATCCCTCCAAGACCTTGTCACAAAGTCACCTCGAATTCAACCTAAATATGTTTCCAGAAAGGCATGTCGGCCTAGGAACTTGTTCAAGTCGTCTTAATTTGGATGCACTCGCTACTATATATAGGCAACTCAGCCTTCATTTGGAGACACAATTTTGGTCAATCAAGAAGCAAGAAGAAGTGCAAGAAATGTGAAGGAAGACATCCATATAACCAACACTAATAAGGAAGGAAATATTGAAGCATTTGGCATTGTCTTTGAGCTAGTAACCTCACACGTGTGGCTGAAAAGATAGCATTTTTGCAGTGGTGTCATAACAATCCAAGAGAAGGTTATATAAAGGGTGTCCTAATTAGTTCTATTGCTAACCGAGTTCATATAGAGAGGTTTCCAAGTATAGTGAAGAAAACAAACACCTCCAAACTTATTCCTACTTCTCACATGTGTGGAATTGTAATAGTATGAACTGCAAATTTGTGGAAACAAGCTGAAGTTTTAGGGTAGCCAAGAAATGCAATGAAGGAAGAAGTTTGACTTGTGTTGACTTGTGCAAGAAAGAGAATCAATGAAGAAGGATCTAATGACTTGGTCTCGGAGAGGTCATTTTGTTAAGGATCTAGGTCATCGTCTGGGTGTTCGTCAATTGAAGTTTCTATAAGAAGAAGAATTCATTTGGGTTTTCCTCTGAAGTGGGCGAGGTTTTGGCCCTAGATGATAGCCTAAATTATTTGTCGCTTGTATCTTTATTGTTCATGAATTGGTAGTTGTTTGATGAAGAAGAACACTATAATAATCTAAGAAAGAGAAGATCCTAATCTAAATAAGTAAAAGGAATTCACAAGCAGTTACTACTAATTGAAAAATCACCTAATATTGATGCCTTAGATTTCTCAACAAGGGTGAGGAAAAATACTATTTTTGAATTAAAATTTATGCAAATAGTTTTTGGAGAGCCTTGGTGAGAGGATGACACATGGGTGGGTGAATAATAAAACTGATGGATTCATAAAAATAATTAATTATACGTGGAGTGCCAAGTGTCATCTATGAAGCCTCTTATAAAAGAAGGGGCAAGCCATGGGAGAAGGGACTTTTTCTTACCTTAATGTTGGGTGGATGAGATTATGTCATTTTGAGTGGCTACGAGCTATAGTTTAGCTTAGTGAGGTAGAGGACTTTAGAGAAGAGAATCTTGAGCCAAGGAGTGCTCACCTCTATCAGCTAGCACATTTCCTCTATTTACAACCCCATTGCAGCTCGAGGGTCTGTGGGGAAGAAGATTACCCAAGGAATAGATTGGGAGGTCAAATGGTGGGTCATTGACATTCTATCGAAACACATCAATAATCACACTTGGACACAGACGACAACAAAGTAGTGCAAGTAGAGGCAAGGGTAAGATTGAATCTTGTCTCCTAGTGAACAATAATAGTTGTATTATGATGTTTTATTATATGATTTTGTCGTGTCTATGGCTAATAGAATGTAAAACACATGATATGTAGAATGTACTGTAATTCATGGATGTTGTTGTAAGTGTTTTAATATCTTTGAGTTTCCAATGTTGGTGTGTGTTAAGGTGGTTCCTAATTGTGGTATGGTTGTTGCTAACTAATGACTAGTTAAATTGAATTTATTGATTTTCTTATGGTTGTAGTCCAAACTTAACTACATTAGTTAACAAAATTGTCGTGGGGAGGGGTCGCTATAGAAAAACGGTATCGCCAAACCTACCATTTCCAGCCTCAAAACCATTGGATGAATGGTTTATATAGCCCATCCTATTTTATATTTCACATATTATCTCTTTCTTTTGGATTAAAACCAATCGTTTAACCTTTTTTTACTTTGTTTGTGCTTTCTTTCATGATTATCTCACCAAAAAACCCTAATGGTGAGCTTTTCATTATGTTTCATCTCATGCATTCAATCATTATTAGATTTAATATTCTCTGTGATGAATTTAGATTGTGCTCATTCTGCAATGCCCATGTTCTACAAGGAATTATACCATTTCTCATATCAGTATAATCCTCAGAGAGTTGTGTTGGGGCATGTTGTTTCGAATGGTCTCATTAATCAACCTTTAGTGTATCTTACAATTATTCCAAGTGAATGGTATGATATAAAGGGTTTTTGGTCG
Source organism: Pinus tabuliformis (assembly GCA_031772625.1). Classification (NCBI taxonomy): domain Eukaryota; kingdom Viridiplantae; phylum Streptophyta; class Pinopsida; order Pinales; family Pinaceae; genus Pinus; species Pinus tabuliformis. The sequence goes on along the minus strand of CM062817.1, from coordinate 860,397,057 downwards.
ATTTCAGTAGCATTACTACCCAGAGACAATCACGTGATTCTCTACATATGGTCGACCAATTCATCCCAACATAATTGCTTGGAATGACTATCCCTCAACTATGTTACCAATCTATCCCCACCTTATTGCAACAAGATTGCAAATATTGATCTATAAGTATGAATTTTAATGACTTCTTCCCCATAGTGCATCATAAGTTTGTTATTTTATCATGAGAATGATCTGTGATTTTTTTGTTTGGTTTTCAGTGGAGACACTGATAGCCTAGTGCTTTTATCAAATTTTATCCTTCTCATGGAAAACCACCACCCACCATTCTTGTAATATATGAGAGTCAATAATGAAGACTCTTCTCTTACACGATGATCTCTCTAAGAACAAGATTCAAGATTGGTGAGAAAATGGAATTTATTAGTATACTTATATAGCAGCAACATTGAAAGATGAGAATCATATTAACGAAAAGATAAATCTTTTGGAAATCTTCTCACCTACCAATTTTCCAAAAGCAGAACCACACCCACATTAATTAAATATTTTTTCATATTTGAAGTTTTAATAAATGGACTGTGATTTTTAAACAATGATTCCAAATACCTACTTTTCTAAAAAAATATGAAAATAATACCACAATTCCATAAAATTAAGTACAAAGTATTGGTTGTATTCATCACTTTGGTAGAACACACTTGATAAAATTAATCAAAAGTCATTATGAGACATATTTTCAAGACTCCATGGATCACATATAAAATTTTGAACATATTGATCTTTATATACAAAAATATTGTGATTGTATGCACACATGTTTTGTCAAAAACAGTGGAGGTGGGGCAATATACTATAATTTATAAGTGTCTGACATTTGCCACCATTCATGTGGGTAAGCATGAAGTTCCAAAATTTCAACCTATTGTTCAAAAGCTTTTTGGTAGGGAGGTTGCATGAAAATTGTTGAATCTACTGGTATACCAGTTCTTCTCCAATAAATTTTTCCAATTTTGTCTGTATGTATAGCCATTCTCACGAGATCAAGTTTGAATGCTCAAGAATTGTTCCCCAATTATTTCCTCTTCAAAGGATATACTTGTTCCCCAATTATTTCTTCTTCAAAGGAAATACTTTTAGTTCAATATATAGATACATGGTGATTTTAAGCTATTTAACCATTTAGTATACCATATATATTTTCTTGTCTAATCCAAAATTTAATATCAAACTACTATTACTATTTTGGTGTGTGGAGAAAGGGTGTGTGGGTGTGTAGGAGAAATGGTATGTGCAAAAAGTTGTGCATGGAGAGTTTGTGTTTTTTTCCGCATACACTTTCTCGTGCACTCCCGGCACACCCTTTCTCCGCACACCAAAATAGTAATAGTAGTTTGATATTGTGTGGAAAGGAATTTGTGTCTCTTTTTCCCATACACTTTTTCCCCTTTCTTGGCACACCAAAATAGTAATAGTAGTTTAATATTAAATGCACATCTTTTCTCCACACACCAAAATAGTAATAATAGTTTGATATTATATCCTTTCTCCCCGTACCAAAATAGTAATAGTAGTTTGATATTAAATTTTTTATTGGACAACAAAATACAGAGTATATCAAATAATTAAATAATCTAAATTCATCGTGAATCTAGATATTGCACATATTGCACTAAAAATATTACCTTTGAGAAAGAGATAATTAGGGAAGAACAATTCTTGAATATACAAACTGTACAATACAAAAATGATCCTGTATTCAAACCAAATTGGAAAATTACTAGCATATTCAACAATTTACATGCAATCAAATTAACTTGAAAAGGGACTCCCTCCGAGAAACCCTTTGAACAACGTTAAAACCCTGGATGGTTGATCTTCTGGAACTTCATTGCCAGCCCACTAATGGTGGCAAATGCGAAACACTTGTAAATTACAATATACCCTCCCATTTGCACAATTTTTAACGCAGATGCATGTAATCAGAATTTCTACGTATAAAGATCAAGAGAGCTACATAGCAGTGTGCGAAGTAAAATTTTGACGAGGATCCGAAAATAAAATGTTAAAGAAGAAAATAGGTGTTTCAAGTTTAATGAAATATTTGTCATAATCGAATAATTGGAGATTGTAACCTGCAATACTTTGCAAATGACATTTGCGAGCAGAATATTTTATAGGCACAGCACAACGGAAGAAAATAGATCACATATTATTGTCAGTGAGTTGTACAGAAAAGGTTTTGAATGTTTTAGAATATGCTATTGGTATATGCAGAAAACCAACTCTATTGAAAATCGATGGTGAGGTGATGATCGCTTTGTTTAGTCTGCTGTAACTAGCGTTCTTCGCAAGAAAATATCGTCATTTAAGTGATTTCCTTTGGAGAAATAGTAATAAATAAATTAACCCAATGAAAAATGCTGGTGAGGAGACCGATCACTCCATTCATTGTGTAGGTTTCTGTTAAAGTGAGGTTATGGAATTTTCATGATAGCCATTCATGGCGTTAATATCATTGTATCATATGACCTAGTCGAAACTGCTATTACAGTATCAGAAGAGGCAGAGTATATGTGCCCCAGGAGGAATATGTCCAAAAGCGGCACGGGGGACTGGGGATGAATGGAACATTTTCGTTTTCTTTCCTAAGAGGCTTTGAAAGGAACGACATGCTCCAACGAATGCTTATTTCATGAAGTCATCATTGATGAAATATATTCACATCCATTTTCTTACTTTGGAGCCTTAGAAAATCGGTTAAGTAATTCGCGTTGGGCAGAAGTGTTGTGTGGGTTTCAGAAGGTGGGAAGTATGTGCGAGAGGGAAACACATTTCCCCTCCCTACACTTCTTTCAAAGTGACACAGATCAATAAATAATAGTGTGGTTAGGATCATATATATTGACGTTAACACTTTTGAATAGAAAAACATGGTGATTTTGGATTTTAAATGTGTAGTAGAATATGTATTCCCAACACATCCTCACATTTATATATTTATTGTTCTGCACGATTACCAAGTCATTTGATAAATAGTTTGGCCCACACTCGTCTTACTTATACGTCGTAATCTTATTTGATATTTTGTTGTAAAACTCTTAAGCAAAACCATTTTGTTTAGGGCCTGTATTTATTCACCACCAACCCCACTCCCACGGCTAGCCCACCTCCCAACCCCAACCCGAAGGTTAGGTAATGGACGTAACACCTTTATCAATCGGTATGATTGGGTTATGTAATGGACCTGACACCTTTATCAATCCTGATATGATTGGGTTGGGCAATAGTGTCACTCATAAAGAACACTTATTATAAGTTTTTTTTTCATTTTAAAATTATTCGTAAGGCATTAATAAATAGGAAAATAAAAATGCACTTTAACCTGGCTATTATGTCCCATCAAAGTGTTTTACGCCAATCAATTAGAAATACATTTTTCAAAAATTATAAAATTGTTTGTTTAAGCAGAATCATAAATAAAATAAAATAAAAATTTCAAAAATTTTGGTTATGAACATGAAAATGACCCTAATTAATAGAGGGTCAAGGGATTTTGATTACTATGTGACTGTTATTGTCACACCCTCAACTTATTTTTCGTGAGTTGCTCAACGTGTGGCATTGGCTAAACACTTAAACTTTTTCATTGTTAAGTCATTTTTCAAACTACGCCTAACATTCATATTAATCTTCATGTTAACTTATTAATGTGCAGAATTACATTAATAAAACATCAACCATGCAAGAGACACAACACAATATATGCAAGTAAGTATATGTATAAATTTTTGTTTTTACAATTCCATCGGGAGCATGGCTCAACCGACCCTTTTGCAAATTACAACTGAGAGGATGTCTGTAGCTCTTCCAATCTGCTGACCTAGCCGCTACATCGTGCAAGCCTGCCCACAACTATTTACCGTTTGTTGTCCACCGAACACTTCACCATGCCCGGTCATTTCACTGTTGGCGCCCCTCGCCCCGGCACTCCGCTCAACCGTGGGCGCCTCCGCACGACCCACTATTCAGCGGCAGGCACACACCACCGAACTCGTTGTTCTACCGTGGGTGCGCTCCACCCAAGTCACCATTTCAACCGCCCACGAGTTCGCCCGCTGAACTTTGCTGCATTGTTCAGCCTGTCGCGATATTTCTTCTACCCGGCGGTGTGGCGACCTGCATCTTGTCCACCTGCTTTTCCCACGCCCTGCAGCTAGCCTGCCACCCAATTTTCGAGCGTTCAGCACTGCCTGCGATATTCACCTTCGCCCGACCAGTGGGTTGATCATTCGCCCTTCACTTGGGAGGATCACCCAAGACTTGGAACCTCTTTTGCGATGCTTGAATGGAAGAACTTGTTGTATTTTGCCATCATGGCTCTGTCCATATATATGGTGGCTTAACTTTGGTAGGGGCTTTGGCATATAGCCAGGCCGACCCAACACTTGTTGTTTTGCCACTTTTATACCGTCGACCATGGTGCGGGGCACCCACACACGGGACCGCCCACCCATATAAGTCCGCCAATATTTTCAACACTTAGTCATTTTTCAAGATGACTTTCATGTTCGCACTTAGCTCATTTGGCGAGCTCGTCGTCCCGTTCGGGCGCACCCACGACTCGCCGTTCTGACTGCCTAGCTCGTCGCTCGCCCGTCGTGCGACTTCGCCAACTCTCACCAACTTGTCGGTTAAACGCACCCGGTTTCTGCGCCTGACTCGTCCATCCACAACAATGATTCATGGACGTTACATTCTCCCCCACCTAAAGTCATTGTCGTCATCGGCAATCCAGCTATCCTGAGTAGCTTTGTGTCTTACTTCGCAATCTTTTTCTTCCATCTCCATAGTGAGTCCTCTGTTTCCCAGCTATCCTCCTCTGGTGCATCCTTCCATCTAATGAGAAATTCCCATCTCATGTTACTCCCAAGTCTTGTCGTTCGAAGATCCAAGATCTTCTCCAAAACAAGGTTCGGTCTGTCAACAATCATGGCTGGTCCCCTCGGTGGCTCCACCCTGTCTGGATGTTCTGCATCAAGTTGACACTTCTTCAACTGACTGATATGGAAAACAGGATGTTTCGCATGCATGTGGCGTGGAAGTTCCAACTCATAGGAAACTTCTCCCACTCGCTTCTTCACCCGAAATGGCCCCTCATACTTCCTTGTCAAAGATCTCGCAGTCCCCTTAGGTGGCTGAAACTGATCTCTGGTAATCCTGAGAAAAACCATATCTCCCACACTGAAGTGTGCATCCCGCCTATCCTTATCTGCCCATTTCTTCATCCTCCTTGCAACCTCGTGCAAGCGCAACCATGCCAACTCCAAGGTCTCATCCCAAGCCTTCATGAACTTCTTTGCATGAGGACTCCTTAAGAAACCTCTTGTCAATACGGTGTGAGGAGCGACTGGAAACTATCCATTCACCAACTCAAATGGACTATACCCTATCGCGGAACTCTTCTGCATGTTGTAGCTGAATTGAGCTACATCCAAGAGTTCAGGCCAATTCTTCTGATCAGTCGTCACGTAATGTCTCAAGTAGGCCTCTAACAATGCATTGATTCGCTAAGTCTGCCCATCTGTCTGCGGATGGTCACTTGAACTCATCAACAACTCTGTCCCGAGTAGCTTGAACAATGTGGTCCAAAATCTTCTTGTAAATCGCGGATCTCAGTCCAACACAATGCTCAATGGCATCCCCCAATACTTCACTATGTTCTTGAAGAAAAACTCTGCAGTCTTCTTGGCTCTACAAGGTATCTTCATTGGAATGAAGACATCATACTTGAAAAAATGATCAACCACGACCATAATCCCATTGTACCCCTGCACCTACGGTAATTGAGTGATGAAGTCCATCGAGACACTCATCCATGGTCTCTCTGTGGTCGGTAAAGGATACAACAATCCCCCTTGCCTTTGGGTGTCCGATTTGTCCTACTGACAAATAATAAATGTGTGCACATACTCCTCTACATCCTCCCTCATCTTCTCCCAAAAGAATCCTCTCTCCAAAAATGTCAAAGAATGACGCTGCCCTAGGTGGCTAGCCCATGGAAAATCGTGGCACTCCTTCAAAAGGTGTCTCCTAAGTCTAGATTACTTTGGAACATAGAGTTGGTTCCCAAAGAATAAGAGTCCATCTTGGAGAAAAAACTTCCATGTCTTCCCTCATTTATCTATTTCACAATACTCTGCGCCTATGTATCGGTCTCAATGCTCTCCTTGAGCTTATGTTGCATCTCTTCTGTCATCTGTACTCGACTCCTACTTTGTGCTGCCCAGTCTTCCTCCCCCTCCAATGCTACTAGTTGTCCCTTCCTACTAAGGGCATTTGCAACTACATTGAGTCTCCCCGGCCTGTATTCAATAGTCATGTCGAACTTTGCCAAGAAGTCCTGCCAACGAGCTTGCTTCGCTGATAGCTTGGGTTGTGATGCAAAATAACTTGATGCAACATTGTCAGTATTGACAACAAAAGGATTCCCAATCACGTAATGCCTCCATACCTGCAAACAATGGATGATCGCAGTCATCTCCTTCTCATGAACCGGATACCTTCATTCTCTATCCTGCAACTTCCGACTCTCATACGCCACCGAATGCCCATCCTGCATAAGAACTCCTCCTATTGCAAAATCTGAAGCATCTGTGTGTACCTCAAACAGTTGTTCGAAGTCTGGTAACTTCAGTATTGGTGCTGAAACCATCCTCTTCTTCAAATCATCAGATGTCATCTGACATTTCTCCGTATAACTCCATCGCTTGTCCTTCTTCAGAAGGTCTATCAATATCAATGTCACTTTGGAGTACCCATTTACAAACTTCTGTTGGTAGTTGGTCATGCCTAAAAACACCCTCATATCATGGGCATTCTTCAGTTCAACCCAATCCTCTATTGCCTTTACCTTGTTCAACTCCATCCGTATGTACCCTTAACCCATAATGCATCCAAGGAATGGAATCTCGGTCTAGGCAAGCACACACTTCGACTTCTTCAAGTACATCTGATGCCTCTTCAACGTCTCAAACACCTAAGCCAAGTGTTTCTTATGATCCTCCATGTTATCATTGTACACCACGATCTCATCCCAGTATACTACTACAAACGAATCCAAGTATGGACATAGTACATCATTCATCAAAGTGAAAAACGTAGCAAGAGCATTGCACAACACGAATGACATGACAGGGAATTCAAAGCTTCCATACCTTGTCACAATCATGGTCTTTCTCTCATCTCCTTCTGCTATCCACACCTGATAGTACCCATGCCTCAATTTTAGCTTGGAAAACACTCGGGCTTTCGCAAGCTTATCGAAGAAATCTGTAGCTAATGGAAAAGGATACCTATTCTTTATCATTTGCTTGTTGAGAGCACGATAATCATAGCTCATTCGTATCTTTCTTTCGCTGGAACAATACTGGATCTCCACAGGGGGACCTTGAAGGCCTTATGAAACTTGCATTAGTTAACTCCTTTAACTGTCGTTTCAATTCCTCTAACTCTGGTCCTGACAACCGATAAGGAGCTTTATCCGGAGGTGGATTCCCTGGCTCTAGCTCAATGTTATGATCCACTGCATGCCTTGGTGGAATTTTCTTTGGTATCTCATCAGGCATCAAATCTATATACTTGGCCAGCACCTCAGAAATTTTAGCTGGAAGAAGGGCCCCCACTCCATCATCGCTATCAACCTCTCTGATGACTGTTGCATATGTCTCCACATCTGACTCCCAGATAGCCTTCTCCAAACTCAGTGCAGAAACATGTTTCACCTTGACTTCCTTCCTTTGCTTATGAGTAGGCAAAATCCAAGTCTGTGATCCTCCAATCAACATAACCTCATCGTAGAAGGGGACAATCTTGCCCCAATATCACATCAAAATATTTCATTTCAATCACCGTGAAGTCCAACCAACCCTGCCTGTCATGCCCCTACACCTGTGTAGTCTTTCAATCGCTTATAGCGAGGTGCGGCACTACCAATCGTTTTCTTTTCACCAATACCTACGATTGTAGACTACGCCTAACATTCCATACTTAGTTTTATTTCTTGTTACAAAGTATTATTTTTATCCTTTATACAAGTGAAAGCCCATAACATTCACATAAACAGCATTATACAATAGAAATGCACAACAGTATAAAGGGAGGGGCAACTCCCTACAATATGAGTCTGCCCGAATCAATAAATTATACAATCTTCTTTTACAAGTACAAGTTAAATCCTGGGAAACCCCAAATTTACACTTAGCCAATTTTCCAACTTCGGCAAACTCGACTACCCAACTTGTCAACACCTCCGCACGACTCACCAACCCTTCGTTCACCTTGTCGCACGATCGTGTTTTTTGCCCAACTTGGGTGCGCCTCGTCGTAACCAAGTCGCCACACATGGACGCCTTCGCACGAGTCACACCTCCGTTCACAATCTCAACACTTCACCATTTCCACCATTTCATCGTCCACAGTGCGCCCTCACACGGTCGCCCGTCCACACGATTCTTCATTTCAGAGTGCACTGCGTGCCCTCGCCCGGCCGCCCGTCCGCACGTCCACCCGTTCACCCAACTCGTCCACCCGAACTCGTTCACCCGAGTCACCACACAACTTCACCTGGGTCGCCACACGACTTCACCCAGTTCGCCCGAACGACCTCACCCGGGTCGCCCGAATGACCTCACCCAGGTCGCCACACGACCTCGCCTGGGTCGCCTGAATGACCTCGCCCGAGTTCTACCCGAACGAATTTTCTGAATGACTTCTCGAATGACTTCTCGAACGACTTCTTGAACGACTTTCTCGAACGAATTCTCGAACGACTTTCTTGAACGAATTCTCGAACGAATTTCTTGAACGAATTCTCGAACGACTTTCTCAAATGACTTTCTTGAACGAGTTTTACACCCGAGTTCCACCCGTCATGCGGGCTCATCCACGGACTGCAGAACTCCTTGTTCAAACTTGTGTTGATCGAATGATGATCGTTTGCCTCCAAACGCCCTCCAATATATACGAGCGGGTGTCGGGTTGTGTCACCTGGCCAACCCACACCAAACGCCCAGCCAACTTGTTCATAATGCAAACTCTCGCCCATGAGGTAGGTCGGCCCGCCCAACTCGTGGGACCGCCCCCTCATTACTCGCCCAATGCCTTATAAACTCTCCCAAGGTTTGTTTCGTTTCATATTTCGCACGTCCTTCACACGGCAGAGTCGCCCTGCCCATCACACGGACCGCAGGTCCTAACATCCTCCCCCACTAGAAGTCATTGTCATCCTCGATAATATCTCATCCCGGCAACCATCTGTCACCAAGATCACCATACCAAGGTAGACACCTCATTGATATGTCATACATTAGAAATCATCTCAATCCATGACCATCGACCATCTTGTCGCAATCTCCACATGCTGCTCCCCATTGTGGAAGGCTGGCCCTTCCATCTCAAGCTACATGCTTCCTGCAACATCTCGTGCCGACCTCGTCATGTATCGTCCTCGTGTGAACTACTGCCATGATACTCCAACAAATTCTAACATGTCTCTTCACACTACATGCCCCAATGTTTGCACTAGTTGGGTAGCTAATCCAACTGTCACGCCCAAACCATGAGAATGTACACCCTCATGCCATGCCATCACCAATTGTTTCTCAGAACATCCCGTCACATCCTCAACTCGATCAAGAATCCATCTCCATACAAGTGTAAGCCATGCTCAGGTCCATGAAGTAGTCTCCATCTCATCCACAACATGCTATCCATGATGTTTGCTACCAATGTGTTGTATGAAATCAGTCGCATCCATCCCAACATCATCCATCTACAAAATATCCATCTCCTCAAAATGAAGAGATCATCTCATCGAATCTCGACTCTCGATGTGCCACATCCAGGTCCATGAAGCAATCTCCATCATATCTGTATGTGCCATCCCTCAAGTCTACCATAGAAACAAGTACGAATCTATCTCATCTATCCATGTGTTGCCCATGATCATAGATCAATCAGCTCCCATGTGTCAAAAGTGGTTAAGTCTCGGCTCAACCCATGCCTAAGTTTTTCCACCAAGGCATCATCATCTTTGTAACTCCATCACTCCAAAGTGTCTCATATCGATCCTCCACATCATGTCACTCTTTCAAGCCATTCCCATACATGTACTTGAAAGTATGCACCCCATCCTGCATCAAAGTCTCTGACCTTATCTCCTTAATGCATCAGATCCTATAAGTCCACCATATATGAAGTCCTCAAAAGTCACAACCTCATGTCATCATGAGCTCCATGAGTCATTTCCAACCAACATCTCAGCAAGCATACAAGTCTCGGCCCAAAGGTCTTTGCAAGATGCCTCAGCTCTCCATGTAGTAGGAATGCTCCATAGTTTTCTCACAACTCCATCCCAATTCATGGCCTTGTCATACATAAGTGCACAACCTCTCCATCGACTCATAAATAAAACGTCTCTATGTCACATCAGAAAGTCCACATGCACAACATCACTGCCTTGTCACTCCTCATTGGATGCCCATAAGTGACACCTCTACAAGTGCTCCTGCATAATGTCCCTGCATAAGACTATCATGCTCCATGTCTCCAACCTGATGTCCATGACTCAGTTTCCCATGTAGTCCAACCAAGTAAACCCATCACAACAATCGGTCATCTCATCCAAGTCTGCATATTCGGTCCAGTGAACTCGGTCACCCAACCATATCATCATCATCACGAGTCCCTTCCATCATGGCTCCCCCACTAAAGGTTCCACCAAGACTATCTCTTGGTCTCGGCCATGAGAATTCCACCCAAGTAACTCAAGTGTGTGCCCTCCTCAAATCTGTCCATGAGTCACACCAGGCACTTAGCCAATTCTCCATGTGGCTAAAGCATGACCCAATCCTTCGCAATGATCATGATGTTCCTCCCTTGTCACGGGCCTTTGTACCTTATACTATAAGGTCACAAACAACCCCAATAAGTCCTACAACAGTCAACAATCCTTGCTTTTCCATACAAGGTCTCATCATAGACATCCATGGTAAGATCCTCCCTAGCATCGACAAACTAATTTTTCCCTTCCCTGCATACGGTCCATCTACGAAATGCTCAAGTGAAACACAAGTATCAATAGTACTTACATCATCATCATGAGGCTCCTCCATATGAGTATTCTCATCCATCCATGTCTGCAAATTGCACGATCCTAGTCCAACTTGATCAATCTCAAGTTCATCCTCCATTATTGTCACATCTGCAACATCCTCGATCATCACGACTTCCTCTTCCTTGTTAGCACAATCTACAACTTCATCTTGCTCCATTGTCCAACCAAGTTGAAGAAGTTCATCTTCAACATTCTTTTCCAAGACTTCAAGCTTCTCTCGAATCCGAGGATTCTCTTCTTTCATCCGCTTCAACTTGTATAAGGTAAGCAAGAGCTTCCCTTTACATTCTTCCAAACCTGCCATGCCTTGTTGTTCAGCTTGGCCCAAGCACGAAGCTTCTCCTCTGCTAAACCTGTTTCACCATTCACCTGAATCACCCTGATATTCCACCTGTTACCTACAAAACTTGAACTCCCTTTCAATTATTCGGTCTTCGTAGAATCAGCTCCTTGATTCAGTCCACCAGCTCCAACCATGAGCTCTGATACCACCTGTCACGAAGTGTAGGTGTATATCAGCTTCAATGCTTCAACACCAGCATTGGCTCCCCGACACTAGCTCCGATACTCCCTGTCACGCCCCTACACCTGTGGTAGTCTTTCAACTGCTTATAGCGAGGTGTGGCACTACCAATTGTTTTCTTTTCACCAATACTTACGATTGTAGACTACGCCTAACATTCCATACTTAGTTTTATTTCTTGTTACCAAGTATTATTTTTATCCTGTATACAAGTGAAAGCCCATAACATTCACATAAATAGTGTTATACAATAGAAATGCACAACAGTATAAAGGGAGGGGCAACTCCCTGCAATATGAGTCTGCCCGAATCAATATATTATACAATATTCTTTTACAAGTACAAGTTAAATCTTGGGAAACCCCAAATTTACACTTAGCCAATTTTCCAACTTCGGCAAACTCGATTTCCGAGCTCGCCGGCACCTCTACACAACTCACCAACCCTTCATTTACCTTGTCGCAAGATCGTGTTGTTTTCCTAACTTGGGCACGCCTCGTCGTAACCAAGTCACCACACACGGGTGCCTTCGCACGAGTCACACCTCCGTTCACAATCTCAACACTTCACCGTTTCCACAGTTTCGTTGTTCATGGCACACCCTCACCCGATTGCCCGTCCGCACGATTCTTCGTTTTGGCATGCACAACATGCTCTCGCCCGTCTGCACGTCCACCCATTCACCCGTTCACCCAACTCGTCCACCCAAACTCGTTCACCTGAGTCACCACACAACTTCACTCGGGTCGCCACACGACTTCACCCGGTTTGCACGAACGACCTCACCCGGGTCGCTCGAACGACCTCACCTGGGTTGCCATATGACCTTGCCCGGGTCACCTGAATGACCTCGCCTGAGTTCTGCCCAAACGACTTTTCTGAACAACTTCCTTGGATGACTTCTCGAATGACTTTCTCAAACAACTTCTCGAATGACTTTCTCGAATGACTTCTCGAACGACTTTCTCGAACGAATTCTCAAACGACTTTCTTGAACGAATTCTCGAACGACTTTCTTGAACGAGTTTTACACCCGAGTTCCGCCCATCGTGCAGGCTCATCCATGCACTGCAGAACTCCTTGTTTGAACTCGAGTTGATCGAATGATGGTTGTTTTCCTCCAAACACCCTCTAATATATACGGGTAGGTGGCGGGTTGTGTCACCCGACCGACCCACACCAAATGCCCAATCGAGTCGTTCATAATGCGAACTCTCACCCATGAGGTAGGTCGGCCCACCCAACTCGTGGGACTGCCCCCTCATTGCTCGCCCAACACCTTATAAACTCGTCCAAGGTTCATTTCATTTCATATTTCACACGGTGGAGTCGCCCTGCCCGTCGCACGGACCGCAGGTCCTAAGACTGTCGGTCTTTGATTCGAACCGGCACTTCGTGTGCCAATCCAGCCACTTTATCCCTTGAGTTCATTGCCTTGACTTCCACATCCGATGGAAAAATCTGTAGCCCAACTTCCTTCGCTAAAAGTGTAATCATGAACTTATGCATGGCACCCATGTCCACCAATGCTTGGATGGTCTTGCCATGAAACACCAAGTCCAGGAAACCCAAACTATGAATCCAATATTTCATGTTCAAAACTTCAGACTGCATATATACCTGGTCTCTGTAATTTTCTCTGATACCATTTGTCACACCCTCAACCCACTTTTCGCGAGTTTCCCAACGTACGACATCGGCTAAACACTTAAACTTTTTCATTGTTAAGTCATTTTCCAAACTACGCCTAACATTCATATTATTCTTCATGTTAACTTATTAATGTGTGGAATTACATTAATAAAACTATTGGAAATAACACTGAGAGGGGGTGAATCAGTATTATTAAGTCAAATATTTTTTATTTCACACCCAAATCATATGCGCTACTTCAGTTAGATAAAACCGCGTATATACGCAACTTTAGATAAAAAAAACCAGCGTATACCATGCAGACTTATAATTTAATGTATTCTACAGATGTTGATCATTAATCTATGCATCAGTCACATAAACAGTAACTAGGAATAGTAAAAACAGAGTAGAAGACAATCACACACAAGAACACAAGATATAAGGTGGAAACCCAATGTGGGTGAAAACCACCTGCTGCAATTCGTCTCTATCTTCTTTTAATTAGAAACTTCTTTTTACAATGATTTTGTACTGGTGCAGACTTATACTAGTATGCAGGCTGCAACCTGCAGAAAGCTACAACTCTCTCTCGTTCTCCAGCTTCTCCTGGAAGGGAGCCACAACCCCCTTAGCTCTTGTACTAGCTGAGATACTAGTACGTAGGTGCTGACCTACAGAAGGCTACAACCTTCTCTTCTCTTCTAGGGACCACGTTTCATAAATTTTCAAACTGGATCCATGAATATCAAACAAACATCAAGTATATGTGCATCAACCAATCTCCTTTCCACAAACAACTACTGAATCAACCAATAACTTCTCAGAATGTTGTAACCAGAAAACAATACTAGTAACCAGACACCAATGCTGAACCCAGAACACTGCAGTAATCCACAGAAGCAGCTAGAACATATTTCAAGAGACGTACGCTACTTCACTATGTATAAACCTGCATACATACGCAGCTGAATCAAGGTCAACCAGCGTATACGCTTTCTTCTCTTACTGAACCTGCGTATATACACGCCTTTGCAAAGCCGAACCTATGTATAGATCTATAAAGGACAATCCACTCTTTACATTTAAACAGACTTCAGTTATACTCAGATTATCAGATTTATAGATCTAGTTATGCGCCCATTATAACAGATCAAATCACAAAAGGATATTACTATTCAAGCCTTGAGATCTCGACCCATCAATAGAACTTATCTATCTTGTAATGCTCAGGTTCCTCCTTGATTCAGATCCAGCCACACACACCAATCACTTGAACGTCTTCAAATATTCAATACATCAGATGATCCTTGCCTAATGATCTCCTTCCTCTTTTATAGTCTTAGGCCTTTCACAATACCACGGTCCAAAACTATAACAAATCAATACCATGGACTCAATACTTGGGATCAACACTTCGGATGAGATACCATGGTCCAAAACCATAGGTTCAAATACCAAGGACTAAATCCCATGGACCAAACATAAGTTCTCCCACATGTACGCGCTTTTACTTGCGTGAAAGTGCGTGTATATGCATACGCATCTTTGGAACGTCTAACCCACGTGTATACGTGGCTTGATCATGATGAACCCGCGTATATATATTTTTTCTTCATTCTGAAAGCCTGAACTAAGATCTGTTATCAAAGAGAGAGTTGCCATCAAGGACAACACATGTGCCATAGCGCCAAACCTAAGTCATAATGCCAACAATCTCCCCCTTTGGACTTGATGGCAACCCCAAGATCCTCAAAGTCATTCTCCCCCTTTGTCATCAAGGGCAAAGGGTTATGCTCCCCCTGAGTACATGCTGAAATCTCTGCTCTACTGTGCTGACCATGCTCCCCCTGACTGTAGGCAAGATCTGCAAAAAGATGTTCTTCAAGAAGAACCATGACTTATACATCATAAAATACCTTCCTATCACCAAAAGACTCTATACAAACATCCATCACCCAACCAAGTGGGGATCATCCACCCAAACAAGTGGGGATACATCAGAAGTTTACATATGACAACCAAGTACATTACATCATTCATCCCAGGCATAGTGGGGAAACCAAAAATAGGCCGTTACATGACCTTGATAATAAAAGATATACATGACATAGAGACAAAAAATTTAGAGCAAGACTATGAAGGTCACTAATAACTAATATCAGCAGCACTATTCAGATCATCAACCATGGTCTCCTTCTGTTCTCCTTCTTCAGCTGATCCACTTGAACCCAAAATAGCTGGTGTACTCGAACCAAGATCTTCTAATGTAATGCCAACAATGCATTATTAGAATATTATCTGCTCCCCCTGAACCCGTGCCAGATGGTCTCTCGACAGACCCATATCAGACTCTCTTCAACCAGAGTCTGTCCCCACTGATTTCGTTCAAACCACCATATACGTGATTGTATCTGCATAAATCGGTGTATGTACGTAGATCCTCCTCATGAAACTCGCGTACAACCACATTTCTCTGAAACAGACAGGTTTCAACAGTAAGATGATGCATCAACTACCCCCAGTTTCTGTCTGAGGTATTCAAATGTCTCCTTGGGCAATGGTTTGGTGAGAATATCAGCAACTTGTTCCTTAAAGGGAAACTCCAACTTGACCTTTTGTTCAAGCACTTGTTCCCAAAGAAAATGGTATTTGATAGGTATGTGCTTGGTCTTTGAATGCATGACAGGATTCTTTGAAATGCTGATTGCACTTGTATTATCACAAAAAATGGAAATAGGTGGAGTACAAGTGATTTGAAGATCTTGCAATGTTTGCATCATCCAAAGGAGTTGTGTGCAGCAAGATGCAGCAGCTACATACTCTGCTTCAGCTGTAGATAATGCAATGGAACTTTGTTTCTTGCTGAACCATGATACTAATCTAGGACCCATGAAGAATGCACCACCACTAGTGCTTTTCCTGTCATCCACGCTACCTGCCCAATCTGCATCTGTATATGCATGAAGTGTGATATCTGTATCTCTAGGATACCATAAACCATAGTTTTGAGTCCCTTGAAGGTATTTGAAAATTCTCTTGACTACCTGAAGATGAGTTTCCTTTGGATTTTCCTGAAACCTTCCAACTATCCCTACTGCATGCATAATGTCTGGTTGGGTACCTGTTAGATAGAGTAGACTACCAACCATGGATCTATAGGTAGGTTGATGTACAGCTGTTGATTCATCATTTGTGCTGAGACTGCATCCTGTAACCATAGGAGTACATACTGGTTTCGAATCCTCCATCCCATATTTCTTCAAGATCTGCTTGAGATACTTGGTTTGTGATAAAAAAATGTCGTCTTTGTTTTGTTGGACTTGTAAACCAAGAAAATATGTGAGCTCACCAAGCATGGACATTTCAAACTCCTTTTGCATTACCAAGGCAAAATTTTGACTCATGTCTTCTTCATTGCTGCCAAAGATGATATCATCAACATACACAACAAGTATTAGCAACTTTTCATTGTCAACCTTTATATATAGATTGTTGTCTGTTGATCCTTTTGCAAAACCTTGTTGATGAAGGTACTCATCCAACCGAAAATACCAAGCCCTTGGAGCTTGTTTAAGACCATAGAGAGCCTTTTTGAGTCTGCATACAAGATTTGGATCATTTCCAAGGATGAACCCATCTTGTTGTTCAATGTACACTTCTTCATTCAAGTCTCCATTTGGAAAGGCAAATTTTACGTCCATCTGAAATACTTTGAACTTTTGAAAGCTAGAGAGAGCAAGGAACATTCTTATAGCCTCAAGTCTAGCCACTGGTGCAAAGGTTTCTTCAAAGCCTATACCTTCTTGTTGCGCATATCCTTTACAAACAAGTCTTGCCTTGTTTCTAACCACATCTCCATTTTCATTCAGCTTATTTTTGAAAATCCACTTTGTCCCTATGACATTCTTATATTTTGGTCTAGGAACCAACTCCCAAGTGTTATTCCTTTCAATCTACTCAAGTTCTTCATTCATTGCCTTGACCCAACATTCATCTTCGCATGCTTCTTGTACATTTTGTGGTTCGGTGGAGGAGAGAAACGCTAGATAGCTTGAAGCTTCTGAAATGGTTCTCCTTGTTTGTACACCTGCCACTTTCTACCCCAAAATTTGAGATTCTGGATGATTCTTCTAAACATATCTGGATGGAGTCTTTTCTTCTATTCTTATTTGTTCCTCTGGTGCCTCATGGGTTTCTTCATCATGAATCTGATTTGACGTTGAGGGATAGTCCTCATCATCTTCGAAAGCTTCAGATCTTTTCTGCCTAGAGGTATTTCCTTCTTCATCAATCACTACATCAATACTTTCAATAATTTTTCCAAGTCTTTTATTGTAACACTTATATGCTTTGCTATGGGGAGAGTAACCAAGGAGAATGCCTTCATCTACTCTAGGTTCAAACTTGCCAAGATTTTCATCAGTCCTTTTAATGTAGCACTTGCTTCCAAAAATTTTGAAATATTTCACCGTGGGAGTCTTACCATACCAAAGTTCATGAGGAGTCTAAGTGCCGTTTACCCGGACATTTGTCTTGTTAAGAATAGTTACTGCAACAAATGCGGCTTCACCCCAGAAGGTTGCGGGAGTTCCAGATTCATTGAGCATAGCACGAGCCATTTGTTGAACCATTCTTTTCATCCTTTCCACTAATCCATTCTTTTTAGGTGTCCTTGTAGCAGAAAATTCCCTTCTTATGCCATGTTCCTTACAAAAATCGAAAAATTCATCTGAGGTAAATTCTCCTCCTCGATCAGATCTGAGACATTTGATTCATCAATTTGATTCATTTTCAAGCAAGGCTTTGAATGATTTGAACTTTTCTAAAGCTTCATCTTTATACTTCATGAGTCCTAACCAACACATCCTTGAAAAGTCGTCAATAAACAATGTGAAGTATTCTTCACCTCGAGGTGACTTCTTCCTAGTTGGACCACATATATCAGTATGGACGAGTTCAAGTGACCTTCTAGCTGATCTTTCCTTCTCAAGGAAATTAGTTCTGGTTTGCTTACCAAACTGACATGATTTTCATATTGTATTGTCTGGAATTCTGATGTCAAGAAGATCACGAACTGCTTGATATTTGCATGCTTTCCTTATCTGAGAGAAGCTAAGATGCCCCAATCTTCTGTGCCATAGCCAGTGTTCATCATTCTTGCTTAGATAGCATTGATGTTGTCCTTCTTTGAATATGTATAAATTATTTTGAGTTCTTATGCCTTTGATCACTATTTTTCCTGTATCAAGATCACAAACACTACATCCATTTGATCGAAATATTACCTAAGTTCCTTGATCGCACATCTGACTGACACTCAATAGATTATGCTTTAAGCCATCAACATACATAACATTTCCAACTTTGACCTTTTCTTTCAACTGAACAGAACCTTTACCTTTTATGAACGCAGGGGTGTCATTTCCAAATGAGACCTTCTTTGCCTTTTCTAAGGCACTATATGATTGGAGTTTTTCTTTATCACCTGTCATATGTTTCGAACATCCACTATCGATATACCATTGATTTTCCTGTCCTTCTGCATATAAGGCTATCCCACATCTTTCTGGTTGCAGTTCTTTCATTCTCCATGTTTTGGCACGTGAGACTTGTTCCTTCTGAGTTGTCTGTCGAAACCTTCTCCTACATTCAGCGTCTTCATGACCGAAGTTGTTACAAATAGAAAATTCTATTTCATTTTCAAGAGCAGAAAATTTATTGTAGGTCCTTTTCATGATCCCAGTCATACTTCTTTGTTTTTGAGTTTCTCTAGTCATGATTGTCTTATAGGCAACACATTGAGCTGCTTTGTGACCAAAGTTATGACAAGAGAAACACTGGCCATTGAAGAAACTCCTGTGATTATCAAATCTACCAAACGAATGATTGTAGTTTCTATTGACATCCATTCTTGAGGCAAATTGAGGATGTTTTACCTGTGGCTGGTTGTAGCTTCTGTTCATCCTTAAAGTAGATTGCCCCCGATTTACTTGGTAGTCTCTATTCATTCTTGAGGTAAATTGTCCCTGATTTACCTGGTGATCTCCATTGTGCCTTTGTTGTCGATTGTCAATTTGTTCACTCCTCCTTGCTGCATCAAGATAACTTTTGGAGGTGGATGGCTCCTGTGCTTGAGATGCTTCTTCATTATATCCCAGACCTGTCTTGATTAGTGGAGAACACTGCACTTTGATAATCTCATCTAAAGTTTCAGATCCTTTAGCAAATCTGAGATTAAGGGCTTTTGTTTTCTCAATTTCTTTTCTAAGTCCCACAATTTCACATTCTAACTTTTCATTGTATTTATCTTTTTCAATAAGTTGGAATGTTAGAGTATCTATAATCATATTCTTTTCCTCTAAACTAACTCTGAGTCTAGAAATTTCTTCATAAAGACCACCTTCATTTATAGCATCCAAGAAATCATAATCTTCAAAAGCCATCAAAAGTCTATCATCATTACCTCGTTCATCTTCATCACTATTTGACAATCCATCACTGTCTTCATGCATGTAATAGCTCTTCTTATTCTGCTTTCTGTTCCATCTGACAGGTTCCTTACCTTTGTCTAGTTTATTTTTATGAGGACATTTGCAGCATAATGATCGACTCTTCCACAAGAAAAGCATTTGAAAGGCAGCTTACCTCTGAATCTTCCAGTTCCCCGTTGGAGGTTCTTGACAAAATTTGATTCTTCCTCTTCTTCTGACATGTGTCCTGACTCATAGTAATCTCCTTTGCCTGAAGCCTTGAATGCAGCTTCTCTCCTGTCTGATGGTCCTCCTTTTCTCATTTCGTAAGCAGTTAGAATTCCGTGCAGCTGTGACATGGTAAGGCTCTGTAGATTCTGCTTTTCTTCTATGGCAAAAACTTTTGATTCAAACTTAGAAGACAAAGATCTTAGAACCTTTTCAACCAAAACAACCTCTTTTATTTCTTCACCCAAGTTTTTCATACAATTAACAATCTCATCTATACGAAGGAAATAGTTAGCCACACTTTCATCATTGTGCATTTTGAGATTTTCATACTGAATTCTGAGGGTTTGAAGTTTTGCTTGTTTTACCTATTCATCTCCTTCATAGCTCAAAACGATCTTGTCCCATATTTCTTTTGCGATTTTGAGCTGCATAACCTTAACGAATTCTGTTTGAGATAGACTCCCTAATAGAGTATTGATAGCCTTTGCATTTGTTTCATAATGCTTCTTCCCAGTCGGATCTGTAGGAGTTGCTGATGGAAATGTGTACCCTGTATCTATGATATCCCAGACTTTTGTACCAAGAGATTGAAGATAGGCTGTAATTATTACCTTCCATTAGACGAAGTTGGTCCCATCAAAAATTGGTGGCCTGATCGAGGCTTCTCTCTCGTAGTTGCTCATGATGATAGATCTTCCTTCAAGCGATCAAGCTTCTTCTGAAGGACCTGCTCTGATACCAATTGTTGGAAATAATACTGAGAGGGGGGTGAATCAGTATTATTAAGTCAAATATTTTTTATTTCACACCCAGATCATATACGCTACTTCAGTTAGAGAAAACCGCATATATACGCAACTTTAGATAATAAAACCAGCGTATACCATGCAGACTTATAATTTAATGTATTCTACATATGTTGATCATTCATCTGTGCATCAATCACATAAACAGTAACCAGGAACAGTAAAAACAGAGTAGAAGACAATCACACACAAGAACACAAGATATAAGGTGGAAACCCAATGTGGGTGAAAACCACCTGCTGCAATTCGTCTCTATCTTCTTTTAATTAGAAACTTCTTTTTACAATGATTTTGTACTGGTGCAGACTTATACTAGTATGCAGGCTGCAACCTGCAGAGAGTGTTATGAAACTAGCTCAAGAAAAGATAGAAAAGATAGATCAACGCCTTAGAATTCAGCCTCTTCGAGGGGGCAACCTCCTTTACATTACATAAATGAACAATTCTTGGATGATTAAAATGACAAAACCTCCTTTCTATATATAGGAGTCTAAGGAGTCACAATATAATCCAACCGACCTAACAATAATAATATAAAGCCACAAAAATAACAATAGAGGGGTTCTATGGGGCACAGAAATAACAACATGGGGGTAATAGGGGCACAACAATATAAATAAGGGGTATAACTACCATGGAAAATTTTAGGGGCTAATGTTCGCCCAGTGGGCTAATTTTCCATGATTTTTCCACAAAAAAGATTCGCCAATTTCCAATTTTATAAAAGACGATTCGCCCAAATTTTAGAATATAAAATTATTTTACCTTAAAAATCGCCAACATTATAGAGAGACTATATATAAAATAATTATAAATTTGATTAATTTTACAAATATATCAATAAACATTTATAATTTTCATATTAGGGATTAGTGAGATTCGCCAATGTTTTAAACTTCAAGAAAATTTTCCATCCTTAAAATTTTCCTTGATAACTACAATAGTAATGGGGTAATCACTAGTATTATAGAGACCCAATATGCCCCTCTCCTTCAAAAAAGTGTTGTCCTCAATGCTTGAGTAGTTCTGGATACTTCTGCATAAAATTCTCATCCTCCCATGTGGAATCTTCAGCGGATAAGTTCTTCCACTTGATAAGATACTCTGAAATTGATCGATTTCGTAGCTGTCGAGTTCTTGTTTCTGTGACTGCTTCCGGTTCCAATATAATTTTTCCTTCCTCGTCAAGTTCTGGCAATATTGTTTGAACTGGGAGCTTGTCGCCTATAACCTTCTTTAAACATGAAACATGGAAAACTGGGTGCAATCGAGAAGCTGCAGGAAGCTCCAATTTGTATGCCATAGTACCAATCTTTTGCAACACCTTGTACGGACCATAATACTTTGGTGATAATTTATTATCCTTCTTAGCTTGCTTTAGGGACATTTGCTTATATGGTTGTAGCCGTAGGAATACCCAATCACCTACATCAAAACTTCTTTCACTGCGATGTTGATCTGCCTGTTGTTTCATTCTATTTTGTGCCAACACGAGGTTATCCTTTAAGAGTTGGAGGACTTGTTGTTGATGTTCGATGTGATGTTCCACTGCCTGAACCTTAGAATTTTCTCTTAAATATGATGTGATGGATGGTGGTTGATACCCATAAAGTGCCATAAATGGGGTCATTTTTGTTGTTGTATGGAAGGAAGTGTTATACCACCATTCAGCCAGAGGCAACCATTTGACCCATTGTGTCTGTTTATCAGATACAAAGCAACGAAGATATCCTTCCAAACATTTGTTTACTATCTCAGTTTGCCCATCAGATTGAGGATGATAAGATGAGCTATGAGCTAACTGAGTACCAAGACAAGAAAATAATTCTGTCCAAAAATTTCCAGTGAAAATGGGATCTCTGTCACTTACAATAATCTTTGGGTTTCCATGTAGCTTTTGAATTGTTTCCATAAATGCAGTAGAAACTGTACTGGCTTTAAATGGATGTGATAATGCACAAAAGTGTGCATACTTGGTAAGTCTGTCAACTACCACCATGATGACACTCTTTCCCTCAGACTTGGGTAAACCTGTGATAAAATCCATTGAAACCTCCTCCCAACGTTGGCTTGGAATGGATAAAGGTTGTAATAGACCCGGTGTCTTAATTGTTTCAACTTTATTTTGTTGGCAAACCAAACATTCCGCCACAAACTTTTGAATATCTGATTTAAGGCCATCCCAAAAAAATTCCTTCTTAACCCTGTGGTAAGTTTTTAAAAATCCTGAGTGCCCTCCTAAGGGAGAAGTGTGCAATTCCATAAGAATCTTTTGTTTTAGCTGGGAATTCTTACAGAGGTATAAGCGATCTTTGTACCATAACGAATCATTTTGCCAGCTAAATGTATCAGACGTACTGGAATCTTGTTGTAACTTTCGAATAAGTGCCCACACTTCTTCGTCATTCTTCCATTCCTCCCTTGCTTCGTTTATCCAATCTGGTTGGATAATAGAAATGGCGCACAACAATGCTTCCACATCCTCATCCTTTCTTGAGAGTGCATCTGCCACCACATTTTGCTTCCCTTTTTTGTAGATGATTTCAAAGTCATAACCCAACATCTTTGTGACCCACTTTTGTTGCTCTTCAGAGGATAATCTTTGTTCTAAAAAGTATTTAAGGCTATCATGATCCGTTTTTACCTTGAAGTGTCTTCCCATTAGGTAGGGTCGCCATTTCTTAAGTGCATGGAGTATTGCCAACATTTCCTTCTCATAAATAGCTTTGCTTAAAAACTTTCCCTTGATTGGACGACTTTCAAAAGCAATGGGTCTTTCATCTTGCATTAGAACAGCACCAATTCCATTTCCTGAAGCATCACATTCCACAATAAAGGTTTTTGTGAAGTCCGGTGTAGCTAAGACCGGTGCTTGGCACATTGCCTCTTTAAGATGTTCAAAGGCCTTTGTTGCTTCCGGAGTCCATGAAAATGCATCTTTCTTCAATAATGTTGTTAGAGGTGCTGCTATTCTCCCATAATTCTTAACAAACTTGCGATAATACCCTGTCAACCCAAGAAATCCTCGCAGATGCTTTATGGATGTGGGGATTTTCCATTCCTTAATGGCTTTAATTTTGCTAGGGTCTACCTTAACTCCTTCATGAGATACAATATGACCCAAATATTCCACCTCCTGGACTCCAAAGAAACATTTGGATCTTTTTGCATATAATTGTTTCTCCTCCAATAGTTGTAGCACCCTGTCAACATGTTCAACATGATCCTTCCAAGACTTGCTGTAGATTAGTATATCATCAAAAAATACTAACACAAATTTTCTAAGGAATGGTTTGAAAATTGAATTCATCAAACCTTGAAATGTTGAAGGTGCATTGGTAAGGCCAAAAGGCATGACCAAAAATTCATAATGACCCTCATGAGTTCTAAATGTCGTTTTCGGAATGTCTTCAATCTTCATTCTGATTTGATGATATCCCGAACGAAGATCCAACTTGGTGAAGTAAATTGATCCATGCAATTCATCCAGTAATTCATCAATGACAGGAATGGGGAACTTATCTTTAATAGTGAGCTTGTTGAGCTCCCTATAATCTGGACACATGCGCCATGATCCATCCTTCTTGTGCACCAATACTACTGGAGCAGAGAAAGAACTTTGACTTGGTTGAATTATACCAGCCTCTAGCATTTCTGCAACCATACGTTCAATTTCACTTTTTTGGACATAGGGATATCTGTACGGCCTGATGTTTGGAGGAACACTTCCTGGAATCAGATGAATAGCATGATCATGATCACGCATAGGTGGGAGACCTTTGGGAGTCTCAAATACCTTGGAATGATTGTCCAAGACTTTTTGGAGATCTGGAGAAATAGATGATTCCAATGTGGAAACATCTAGCGAACATAATTGTGCAATTACACCTCTTTGCTCCTTTTTTAGAAGCTTTGTCATACCATTAGAGCTGATTATCTTTCCTGGTTTCCCTGCAATACCCCTTAATTCAACTTCCTTTCCTTCCGTAGAAAATTTGATGAAAAGTTCTTGAAAATTAAAAGCTATTGTACCCAAGGATTGTAGCCATTGGACTCCTAGTACAACATCAGCACCTCCCATTGGAATGGAAAGCATTGGGCTAGTCAATACATATTCTCCCATGGATAGCTTGATATTATGGCACTTTCCAGAGCAATTTATTGTTCCTCCATTTGCAATCATCACTTGACACTCTGGTGCTGGATATAGGAAGCAATTCAATTCTTTTGCTACCCTACAATGAATAAAATTGTGGGTGCTTCCTGAATCAATCAACACTATTACCTTTTTCTTCTTGATTTGTCCTTCTATCTTGATGGTTTGAGGAGTGGTAATTCCCGCCAATGCATTACAAGATATGGTCGGATTTATTTGTTCTTCATCTAGGCTTTGTTCCTGGAGTATATCTTCTTCTTTTGACCTTTCTTGCTCCTTTTCTTCTTCCTCTTCACAATCTATGTAGAATAATTTCTTCTCAGCACACTTATGACCTTTAGTGTATTTGCTATCACAACTGTAACAAAGCCCTTTTGCTCTTTTTTCTTCCAATTGTTGTGGTGTCAACCTTATAGGTTGTGGAAGACTAGGGGCAACAACACTTCCGTCTTTATAGTTGTGAGTGGTATGCTTCCTGGTTGCCATAATTTTGCTTTCCATTTTTCTTGCTAACCTGAATGCCTTCTCTAATGAATCAGGTTCCCAAAGGCGAACATCATGTTGGATATTATCCTTTAAAGACCCTATGAACACATCAATCCTATGCTCCTCTGGAATATCTTTTACCCTTATGTTCAATTTTTGGAACTCCTCAATGTGCTCCATTACTGAACCCTTTTGTTTGAGACTTATCAATTGGCTAAAAAAAGTGTTGCTTTTTGTATCTTCATAATGTGCTATCAATTCTTCCGTAAAAATTGCCCAAGTGATAAATTGTTTACGAGAGCAAAGCCATTGATACCATACAAACTGATTTGGTTCCAAATATAAAGTTGCCATACGTACCTTTTGTGTGTTTTGCACATTATTGAGATCGAAGAACTGCTCCATCTGTAATATCCATGTGGCGGGATCCTTGCCATCAAACTTCCTCATATCGATTTTTGGAATATGGTGGGTCTTCGATCCAACATTAGAGTCTATGGAATCATGATTAACATTACTTTTGTTCACATCATGAGTTTCCTTTACAACCTTTTCACCATTAGTAAGTATTTCTTGTAGAAAATTTGTCAAAACTGTCTTCAAATCTGCCATGTCTGTCTTCACATCTGTCTTCAAATCTGCCATGTCTCTCTTCAAATCTGTCTTCGAATCATCCATCTTAGCTTCCATGCCCTTTATCTTAGATTCCACGCCATTTATCTTCGATTCCATGCCATTTATCTTAGATTCCACGCCATTTATCTTAGCTTCTGTTAGCTTTTGTGAGCGTGACATTTGTTGCACTTGTTCTTGTAATTTTGATATATCATGTAGCATTTCTTCCTCTTCTTCATGAGTCATGCTAGAGCTTTCAGGTTCCTTACTAGGTGTTTGCATTTTCTTTCCTCGGGGCATCAGTTACCGATAATAATGCTTTACTATGCCCTTTGAATTCCGTTAAACCAAGCTTACGCAAAAATTAAAAAAAAACTACACACCTTTTTTCACTTTGTAGAAGCCTGATATTGAATCTGATGTATCTCTGTAATTTTGGATCATCCAGTTCTGAAAATGCAACCTGTAGTAGCCTTCTGCGTCCTCTTTCCAATGCCACAAGTCTGACCCAAATTGGATTCTCCAAGGAAGAGTTATGTGAAATCTCCCACAGTGACTTGCTTCTAGACTAATTCAGTAGAGCAAACTTGTACGACGTGCCACGAGTCACTGTTTCAACCTTTGGATCTGAAACATGCATACAAGAAACTACAGTCTGTCCTCTTTCTGTACCTTCTTACAAAATTTCAATCCGATCCCCAGAGAGGAAGTTATGACGATTTTCCCCAGGTCACCTGTTTTGAATGTAATTCAGGAGTCTGCAAAAAGACCAACTTCCTCAGATCATATCTCCGCAAATGTCACGCGAAAAGCTTTGAAATTTGGACCCAAGGTTCAGCCCGATTTCTTCTCAAATGGGTTTTTTTTGTGACTTCTGAAATGTCACATAAAAAAAGTTATAGTGAAAATTCCACGATGACCTGTTTGGAGCAGCGAAACCCTAGAATCCAAAGCTCTGATACCAAATGTTATGAAACCAGCTCAAGAAAAGATAGATCAACGCCTTAGAATTCAGCCTCTTCGAGGGTGCAACCTCCTTTACATTACATAAATGAACAATTTTTGGATGATTCAAATGATAAAACCTCCTTTCTATATATAGGAGTCTAAGGAGTCACAATATAATCCAGCCGACCTAACAATAATAATATAAAGCCACAAAAATAACAATAGAGGGGTTCTATGGGGCACAGAAATAACAACATGGGGGTAATAGGGGCACAAAAATATAAATAAGGGTTATAACTACAATAGTAATGGGGTAATCACTAGTATTATAGGGACCCAACAGAGAGCTACAACCCTCTCTCGTTCTCCAGCTTCTCCTGGAAGGGAGCTACAACCCCCTTAGCTCTTGTACTAGCTGAGATACTAGTACGTAGGTGCTGACCTACAAAAGGCTACAACCTTCTTTTCTCTTCTAGGGACCACGTTTCATCAATTTTCAAACTGGATCCATGAATATCAAACAAACATCAAGTATATGTGCATCAACCAATCTCCTTTCCACAAACAACTACTGAATCAACCAATAACTTCTTAGAATGTTGTAACCATAAAACAATACTAGTAACCAGACACCAATGCTGAACCCAGAAAACTGCAATAATCCACAGAAGCAGCTAGAACATATTTCAAGAGACGTACGCTACTTCACTATGTATAAACCTGTGTACATACGCAGCTGAATCAAGGTCAACCAGCATATACGCTTTCTTCTCTTGCTGAACCTCCCTGTATACGCGCCTTTGCAGAGACGAACCTGTGTATAGATCTATAAAGGACAATTCACTCTTTACACTTAAACAGACTTCAGTTATACTCAGATTATCATATTTATAGATCTAATTATGCGCTGATTATAACAGATCAAATCACAAAAGGATATTAGTATTCAAGCCTTGAGATCTCGACCCATCAGTAGAACTTATCTATCTTGTAATGCTCAGGTTCCTCCTTGATTCAGATCCAGCCACACACACCAATCACTTGCACATCTTCAGATATTCAATACATCAGATGATCCTTGCCTAATGATCTCCTTCCTCTTTTATAGTCTTAGGCCTTTCACAATACCACGGTCCAAAACCATAACAAATCAATACCATGGACTCAATACTTGGGATCAACACTTCGGACGAGATACCATGGTCCAAAACCATAGGTTCAAATACCAAGGACTAAATCCCACAGACCAAACATAAGTTCTCCCACATGTACGCACTTTTCCTTGCATGAAAGTGCGTGTATACGCATACGTGTCTTTGGAACGTCTAACCCGAGTGTATACGCAGCTTGATCACGATGAACCCGCGTATATATATTTTTTCTTCATTCTGAGAGCCTGAACTAAGATCTGTTATCAGAGAGAGAGTTGCCATCAAGGACAACACATGTGCCATAGCACCAAACCTGAGTCATAATGCCAACAAAAACATCAACCATGCAAGAGACACAACATAATATATGCAAGTATATATATAAATTTATATTTTTATAATTCCATCGGGAGCATGGCTCAACTGACACTTTTACAAATTACAACTGAGAGGTTGTCGTGCAGCTCGGCTAGTCCACTGACCTGGCCGTTGCACTGTGCAAGCTTGCCCACAACCATTTACCATTTGCTTTCCGCTGAACACTTCATCGTTCCCACCGACTATTTCACCATGCCCGGTCATTTAACCGCGGGCGCCCCTCACCCCGGCACTCCATTCAACCACGGGCGCCTCCGCACGACCCACCATTCAGCGGCGGGTACACACCACCCAGCTCATTGTTCTACCGCGGGCGCGCTCCACTTGAGTCATTGTTTCAACCGCCCACGAGTCCGCCCACCGAACTCTGCTACATTGTTCAACCCATCGCAATATTTCTGCTACCCGGTGGTGTGGCTACCTACGGCTCGTCTGCCTGGTCTGCCCATGCCCTGCAGCTAGCCCACCACCCAACTTCCAACTATTCAGCATTGCCTGTGATATTCACCTTTGCCCGACTAGCGGGCTCATTCTTCGCCCTTCGCTTGGGAGGCTCGCCCAAGACTTGGAACCTCTTTTGCAATGTTTGAATGGATGAACTTGTTGTATTTCACCATCATGGCTTCGTCCATATATATTGTGGCTTAACTTTGGTAGGGGCTTCGGCATATAGCCACGTCGACCCAACACTTGTCATTTTGCCACTTTTATACTGTCGACCATGGTGTGGGGCACCCACACACAGGACCGCCCACCCATATAAGTCCGCCAATATTTTCAACACTTAGTCATTTTTCAAGATGAATTTCGCGTTCGCACTTGGCTCGTTTGGCCAGCTTGTCGCCCCGTTCGGGCACGCCCACAACTAGCCGTTCTAATTGGCCAACTCGTCACTCGCCCATCGTCCGCCCTCGCCAACTCTCACTAACTCGTCGGTTAAACACGCCTGGTTGGCGCGCTCGACTTGTCCATCCTCAACAATGTCTCATGGGCATTACAGTTATAGTCCCTAGTAGAGACATAGACTAATAAAAATAATAGATGACAAGTAGAGGAGAGAATGAATTTTGGAAATAATGGAGTAGATAATTAATATTGAAAAACATTTTTACAAATTTTAAACTAATTAAAAATAAAACTTATTTAATTATATAAAAAATATTTTAAAATAAATTTAATTTTGTTTATATAATAAATATTTATTCTAATAAAATTTAATTAATAATTTTATTTTTAATAAAAATCTAACGAAATAGTGAAAATACAAAACATTGTTAACACCAAAGTTTGCAAACGTTCACATTTAATGTATATTAAAATTCCTTATATGGATGCAATTTCTAAGAAACACCTAAATTCCATTACGTTATAAAATATGAACTTTAATGAATAAAATGATGGTTGTTGGATTTTCCTATTGGATGGAAGGGAAATCTAATTTCCAGGAATTATGATTACCGTTATTTGGTGAACTAAAAATTTTCATTAAATCCATTCAAAATAAATTTGATGACATTCTATGCTTGGAAGCAACAAAGTAAGATTCTTTATGGATATTGATCACTATATTTCTCAAAATTCTCTATTCAATTTCCAAAACATTGATATTCTACTTTTATTTGATTAAATTGTTCATAATTATTGCATTTTGAGTAGTACAATAATGTTCATTTTCATTAAAGTTGGTAGTCACAAAGAAGAGAGAGGTTTTGTTACATTGGATGAATTATTCATGTCTCTAAAGACTCTTCAAATCTCTCAAGATTCCCTACTATAAGGAGACACATGGAAAGAAATAGTGCCACCAACCTCTAATGATGGTATTAAAAAGCTCAAGCTAATGCAAAAATAAAATCATTTATGGGTGCCTAATTTCGAGACAAAGGGCATGGCCGTTTACACCCAAACCACACAACAAACCTACGAAGGTGCATGTTAATTTTTCTAAGGGCCATATTTTTCTTTACATTAGATAATTTCACCTTAACCAAATTAAATTCTTCCAAGGGCTAGGAAGGGTTTTGCTTGATAAGGAAGATTGTCCAATGGAGGGAATTTGTCTTTGAGATGCAAAAAATTAGCACTTCCTCTCAGCTAGGGAGAAATTACTGACTCATCACAAATATCTCATCATCATCAAATGTCGTCACTGCATATCTCGACTCATCTCGTCTCATCTCTTCTCATGTGCTCATCTATGCTTATCTATGCTTAGTATCTCTATAACTCTGCTCATATGTTGAAAACTCTCAAATCTAAAAGAATAAGAATTTGATATCGAAGGGGAGCTCAATATACCACCCTCTATCCATTAGGGAGCCACTTCTACCACTCATAATTACTTCCAGTGGGAAGCCAATGTTGCTACCACGAAATCTCTGCCACCAGGCAACCAATGCTATGACCCGAGAAACTCTTCCAACAGAGCCAATGCTATGACTTGAGAAACTCTGCCAATAGGGAGCCAATTTTATGACCCAAGAACTCTGCCAGCGAGGAGCCAATGCTACGACCCGGGAAACTCTACCAGTGGGGAGCTAATGTTACGACCTAGGAAACCACAAACAATAGGAGGGATGCCACTTACCTTAATAGGTAAGGATCGCGCCTATCCCCCTAAATGGCGATAATAGGAGGGATGCCACTTACCATAAATCGCAAGGATCGTGCATATCCTCTTATCTGTTGATCTGCCCAACTTGAACCTTAAAATTTAGTGGTAGAGTACCTGCATCTCTAGCTTGGGAAGGATACCACTTACCATAATTAGTAAGGATCACCCCAACTCTAGCAGCCAACGGCCATTTACCGAATGGGTGGGAAGGAAAGATTCCAACTGGGGTATACTTTGCATAAACTAAGATATGGGGAGCAACATCTTCCACCCTATGGATGATGGATAGGGGTGATACCCTATTATCCAGAGATCCCTCAACCCCGGGAGCCCTACATCTCAATTCCTCACCCTGGGAGCTCAAACAAGGGGGAAGAGTGGGCTTAGTGTCCTCAATCAGCAGAGACCCTTACCCAGGAGGGTCACATCCATCAATTCATGCAACTTTTTGTAGATCAAAAACATATCAACATGCTCATATTTGTTTCCATATTAACCAGCTCATTGAAGAGTTCAATCACACTGCTTCATACATTACCAAGAGAAACAATCCTCTATTTTCTTATTTATGCAAGACATCAATTTAAATATTATGTTAGAATAAATACATGTCACAAAATGATACCTTATTTGTTGGGTTGTGTTATATTCTTTCCACAACTAGCCCATGTAGTTAACCAGGGGGTTAGAGGGGGGGCGAAGCCCCCCTTCGTTGTGTCGATTGTGTAGTGGGGGGGGTCACAGGGGGTTTGAGGCATACTCGTAACCCCACTTCATGGGGTCCGGGGTAGCGCCCCGGAAAATTTTGGTTTTGGACCCTATCTTAGGATGGGCAGACCCACTTATGGTTTTGTGCATGGTTTTCGCACATTTTTTGGATGTGATGGTTTTCGGTCCATGGTATTGGATGCTTCGACATGTATAAATATGTATTATAACATTGAAAGGAACATAACGAAAAATCAAGTTGGTAGTCCCGGTTTTGGGATCCAAAGGAAAATCTCTGTGTATATGTGTTTTATGTGTTATGCTCTCACATTGTTTATTTTCTGTGTTTTAGAATTAGTATGCAGGTAATTTCTATATGGGGTTAAAACCTACATTTGGTATCAGAGTAGTTTTGGCTTCACGGGGGTGCCTTTGTTGCTAAGGGGTTTCTCTCAGGCCTGTGGTTGACCCTGTTCAGTGGGAGATCTGTGAGATCGATTCTGGTGGTGAAAGAAGATGGCAAGCAATGGAAAGATAGAGATCGGAAAATTTAATGGTCAGAGTTTTAAGTTGTGGAAACACAAGATGGAGGATTTGTTGGTGGGTAAAGATCAGTGGATCGTGGTAGATCCGGGTACTAAACCAACGGGAGTGTCCGATGAAGAATGGAAGAAGTTGATTCGGAAGTCAAAGAGCACAATATAATTGTGTGTGTCAGATTCAGTATTGCTGAATGTATCAGGGGAAACTACGGCGAAGGCTTTTTGGGACAAGTTAGGGACTTTGTACCAATCTAAGTCTCTGGTGAATAAACTATTCCTGCGGAAAAAGCTGTATAACCTGAGGATGAAAGATGGAGACTCAGTGACAGAGCATCTGAATGCATTTAATACTATGGTAAGTCAATTAGCATCTATTGATATTAAAATTTTAGATGAAGATAATTGAATCAGTTTGTTGTGTTCTCTACTAGATTCGTGGGATAGTCTGGTTATTGCAATAGGTAGTAATGCAACTACCTTATAGTTTGATGAAATAGTCTCATCCTTGCTGATGGAGGAGATGAGACGGAAAAATATGGAGAGCCAGAATGGTGATGCCTTGTATGTATGAGGATGGTCCTAGAACAGAAACAAAAATGAGTCATCGAGTGGGAGATCTAAATCTCCAGGAAAACCTATAAAGGTGGTGTGCTGGAAATGTGGAAAGGAAGGGAACTACAAAAGAGAATGTAAATCTAAAGCTCCTGATAAAGGAAAGGGATCTGATGATGCTCCTTCTGTAGAGGCAAAAACCACCTCAGATGAAGGTGGGGATGTGTACTTGGCTTCTTCAAGTACATATGTAGATCATGAGGCATGGTTGATTGACTCAGGTGCATCCTTTCACTTCACTCCCAATAGAGAGTGGTTCTCCGAGTATGAGAAATACGATGGTGGTGATGTCTTCTTAGGGGAGGATAGGAAGGCTATAATCATTGGTCACAGAAAAGTAAAGTTGAAGTTGCAAGGTAGAAGGGTTAGAACAGTTCCGGGTGTTCTGCATATTCCTACATTGGCCAGAAATCTGATTTCTGCAAGAAAGTTGGATGATGTAGGTGTAAAAACAGTGTTCGAGAAGGATACCTACAAAATGGTTCGGGGAGCACTAGTATTGATGCGGGGAGTTCGAATTGGAACTTTGTACAAGCTGCATGGTAGCACTATTATTGATGGGTGCAATAGTTCTGTGGTTCCTGAAAGTGGAGTAGAAAATCTAGTGGTCTCTGGAGAGAAGACCATGTTGTGGCATCAAAGGCTTGGACATATTGGAGAGAAGGGCCTTCGCATACTTCATGGTAAAGGTATGGTAGAAGGTATGAGTAATAGCTCTCTGGATTTTGATTTCTGTGAAAATTGTGTATATGGGAAGCAGAATCGAGTGAATTTCCCCTCTGGTAGTAAGAGGGCAAAACAGATATTAGAACTTGTGCACAGTGATGTGTTTGGACCTCTGAAGGTTCCATCACTGGGTAAGTCTATGTACTATGTATCATTTATAAATGACTTCTCAAGGAATACATGGATATATTTCCTTAAGAAGAAATCTGAAGCCTTTGACAGGTTTAAAGAATTTAAGGCTCTCGTGGAAAATCAGACAGAGAAGAAGATAAAGGTGTTAAGGACAGATAATGGTGGAGAGTTTTGTAGCAAGGAATTTGAAGAACTCTGTAAGAAGTGTGCTATAGCACGACAAAAGACTACTCCATATACACCTCTGCAAAATGGAGTTACAGAAAGAATGAATAAGGCGTTGATGGAAAGGGAAAGAAGCATGCTCAGTGGTGCTGGGTTAGGACAGGAATTCTGGGTAGAAGCGGTGGATACTACATGTTACCTGGTCAACAAGTCACCTTCATCAGTGTTGGAGGATAATACTCCACAAGAGGTATGGACTGGTAAGAAACCCTCTCTTTCACATCTGAGGGTATTTGGATGTGATGCATATGTACATGTTCCAAAGGAGAAACGAACCAAGTTGGATATTAAATCTGAAAAGTGCATCTTTATTGGGTATAAGGATAGTTTAAAGGGTTATAAGCTTTGGAACCCAGTCACATGGAAGGTTGTGTGCGGCCGAGATGTTGTGTTCAAAGAGGTAAAATATGTTATTAAACATGAAGTCCAACCAAAGGAACCTGAGAAGATAGAGTTGGAGCTTAAGGAGGAAGAATCAGACTCTACAGCAAAGGAGGAATTAGAAGATGAAGAGCCACAAACTCCGGGTGTGAGAAGATCAGTTCAAGAAAGAAGGCAGCCAGAAAGGTATAGTCCATCTGCTTTCTGTTCAAATTTTGTTTTATATATTACTGATGATGATCCCAAAATTGTGAAGGAAGCAATAGATTCAGAGGATGGCAAACTCTAGAAAGAGTCCATGGTTGATGAAATGGCATCTTTGCACAAAAATGAGGCTTGGGATCTGGTGGAGTTGTCGGCTGGAAGGAAACCCATTGGCAGTGAATGGGTGTTTAAGAAGAAGACAAATGCAGAAGGAAAGGTGGAGAAATACAAAGCTCGGTTGGTAGCAAAAGGTTGTTCCCAAATGCCGGGAATTGATTTTGGTGATATTTTTTTCTCCTGTTGCCAAGGTAACTTCTATTAGATTACTTTTATCTATTGCTGTTGCTTTTGATTTTGAGGTAGAACTGATGGATGTGAAGACAACATTTCTTCACGGGGATCTGGAAGAGGAAATATACATGAAGCAACCTGAAGGCTTTGCGGTGAAGGGTAAGAAAGAACTAATATGCAAGTTAAAGAAGTATCTGTATGGGTTAAAACAGTCACCAAGTATGTGGTATCAGAAATTTGATACATTTATACGGGGACTTGGCTTCACCAGAAGCAAAGCAGATCACTGTGTGTATTTTAAATTAATTGGTGACCGTGTTATTTATCTAGTCTTGTATGTGGATGATATGTTGCTGGTTGGAAATGACAAAGAAATTATCCAGGATTTGAAGACCCAATTGTCCTCCAAATTCGACATGAAAGATCTTGGTGCTACAAACTATATTTTGGGCATGGAAATTAAAAGAGATCGAGCAAAGAGGAAGCTCTGGTTAAACCAGAGGAAGTATGTCGAGACAATACTGTAGAGGTTTAATATGCAGGATAGTAAACCGGTGAAGGTTCCTATTCCTGTAGGTTTGAGGTTATCTATTGAATAATGTCCCAAGACACAAGAAGAGGAAGAGGACATGTCCCATGTTCCATATGCAAGTGCAGTCGATAGCTTGATGTATGCAATGGTCTATACTAGACCAGACATTGCACATGCAGTGGAAGTATTGAGCAAGTTTATGTCAAAGCCAGGGAAGGAGCATTAGATAGCAGTGAAGTGGATTTTCAGGTATTTGCGTGGCACTAGTAATTATGGTTTGTGCTACCAAGGAAGACCAGGATTGGACAGAATGTTGGATATACGTGGCTTTGTTGATGCAGACTGGGCTAGAAATCTGGATCAGAGAAGATCTACAAGTGGGTATGTGTTTAACCTATTTGGAGGTGCAGTCAGTTGGATGAGTAAGAAACAATCTGTAGTGGAACTATCAACTACAGAGGTAGAATACATGGCAGCCACTCATGCAAGCAAGGAAGCAGTTTGGTTACAGAGATTGTGTTCAAGTATGGGGTTAGTACAGGGAGCTATAATGATAGACTGTGACAGCCAAAGTGCAATTTTCTTGGCAAAGAACCCCGCATATCATTCAAAGACAAAGCACATTGATATTCAGTATCACTTTGTGAGGGATATGATAGAAGACAAAAAGGTGTTGCTGGTAAAGGTGGACACTTTGAAGAATATTGCAGATGCATTGACAAAATCTGTGAGCTCTGAGAAGTTCTCTTGGTGTAGAGAAACAATGGGCATTTCAGGGCTGGAAAAATGACTAAGCTCTCTTGTGGACCCCTGTGGAAAGAAAACAACAAGTGGGAGAATGTTGGGTTGTGTTATATTCTTTCCACGACTAGCCCACATAGTTAACCGGGGGGTTAGAGGGGGGCGGAGCCCCCCTTCATTGCACCGATTATGTAGTGGGGGGGTGGGTCACAGGGGGTTTGAGGCATACCCATAACCCCACTTTATGGGGTTCGGATCAGTGCCTCAGAAATTTTGGTTTTGGAACCTATGTTAGGATGGGCAGACCCACCTATAGTTTTGTGCATGATTTGCGCATATGTTTTTGGACGCGATGGTTTTCGGTCCATGGTATTGGACGTGATGGTTTTCAGTCCATGGTATTGGATGTTTTGGCATGTATAAATATGTATTATAACATTGAAAGGAACATAATGAAAAATCAAGATGGTAGTCCCGGTTTTGGGATCCAGAGGAAAATCTTTGTGTATATGTGTTTTAGGTGTATGCTCTCGCATTGTTTATTTTTTGTGTTTTAGAATTCGTATGCAAGTAATTTCTGTATGGGGTTAAAACCTACATTATTCATCCTCCCTCTCACGAAGGTAGCAACCACAAGCCTAATCTTGTCTCATACAACAACGCTATCTTAATCCTTGAAGATATTTTTGTCCCAATTATATATGGGATTCTCTACCAATGGAATCCCACTCTTGTTATTGCAATATATCATTTTCGTGTCGAGAGCCTTCTCAAATAGCTCACCTAATGATATTACTTAACCAAATTTCCCCACAGCTAGCCATGCTAGCAACAATGTACTCAACCTCTACCGTGCTTAAAGCTACAGACCATTTTCCTTCTTGTTCATGATATCATTGTAGATCCTAAGATAAATCAACACCTAGATGTGATCTATCATTTTTCAACCTAATCATCAGTGTATCCGTGCATGCCCATAATTTTAGAAGCATATCTCACAATCTTTCATCTCTAACTCATAGGCGAGCTTCGTCTTACACTCGATCATCAGAGGCTCACTAACTGTCAAGAATAGATCGTCAACATATAAAATAAAAATCAAAGGCATAAATTCGAACAACTTAGTGGTTCAGATCAAAACTTCTTCCAAGATTCAACAACTATCCATGCAGACATGCTAGGCTCAAGGAGCTTGCTTCACACCATAAAATGCTTTCTACTAATAAAACTCTCCATCATCTGCTTCATATATGTAAGATTGTCATTCTCCTAGAGTGTTCCTAGTTTCATGCAAAATGATTTATCTTTTGTATACTATAGGCTCAACCGCACCCATATGCCTTCTTCTGTGTGTTTGGAAGGCTTATAATTGCACCCTTAAGCCTTTCTCCTAATGGTTGGGGATTGGACTAGGAGAAACCTTCTCTACTTAGATCATAACTTGGTAAAACTTCTTCAGCAACATTAGATGGTTAGTCATGGCTAGAATCCTTGAATAGTCAAGTGTCTTCTTTTCAAATAATGATAGGTGATGGGATCTCATCAAGAGTCTCTCCCTCTAAATGGGAATCCTCTTCAATCATCATTATTCATGACATCAACCTGTCTATCATAATATTTTCATGCTATAGAAAAATGTTTAGATCACAAACTATATCAATTTCTCAGACATATATCATAACAAGTCATCATCAATTGCTTCATCATCACATAATTCATCAATGGTTAGTGTCATATAAGTGTATCTTAATACTTCAAGGATCCTAATCATTTTAGGGCATCCAATTTTACCACTTGTCATATTTTCTTATCTTAAGAAAACCTTACCAAGATCAACAAGAGTATCAATGTTATTGTCACACTTTCATCATGCTTATGATAAGAATTAACAATAGTATCAAATCACAATATATCAAAATCAAGGTATTAAGCCTGCTATAGGTAATCCATCATATAGAAAATATAAAATACTTTCCAAATATGAAGTGCACCAATATGTCATATGTACTAGAGATCAAACTTACTTATATATGCAATGCATGAGGGTGATATTCTTTTCATACCTCGAGGCTTACCTTTCCATCCAATATTGTAGCTATAATACTGATACAATGTACTATACATAACTTATAGTATTCATGTACCTTTGTAGCTTGTAACACTTATTTATCCTTGGGAGTTGTAGAAATTTTGTCGATGTTCCACTAGCACTATCCTTCCTAGACTATCTTTATTTTCCTGCAAATTAGATGATCCTAAAAAGGATCGGTTTTTCACATTTCATCTAGAGATTAGAATAATTAGACACTCAAATGTTCATACAGAAAGTATAAGTAATAATCAAAACAATAAACCCAAACAAGAATAATATCACAAATAGTTAACATAAATCTAAAAAGAACTTATCTTTCAATAAGAAGTGATCATCTACCTCAATATGCAAGAGACAGTATTATCCATTATCCATGTAACAATGATGCCTTCCATACTTCCATCAACTCCATCAAAAAACGAAGGCCTTAATGAAACTAGCCCAACTAGGATTATACTAAATCTATCACAAGTGCTAGAACAACTCCTCATTGGTCATGCAAGGGTTTCATGACTGTGTAACCCAAGAATTTGACTTATCCCAGGGTTTCTTCCAAATCTTAACATCATGATATCAAACAAATCCTATTAACCAGATTGCATATTTTTTCCTTCAAACCCTAGTATTCTTTTA
Organism: Pinus tabuliformis; assembly: GCA_031772625.1. Classification (NCBI taxonomy): domain Eukaryota; kingdom Viridiplantae; phylum Streptophyta; class Pinopsida; order Pinales; family Pinaceae; genus Pinus; species Pinus tabuliformis. Next base: position 860,358,061 of record CM062817.1, on the reverse strand, counting down.
GGTCTCCTCCATATTTTCTTGCTTCCATCAATGTCTTCATATGGGTGATCTCAATGACGTTTCTTCAACCTAGCTCTGATCCCATGTTAATTTTTCTTAGGTCTATATTGTTCTTTACTTTAGATAATTGCATTTCATTATTTATACATAGAATTCACCCCAAACATCATAAGATTATTCAACAACATATGCAACTACATAGAAAGAGAAATATAATCAACAATGAAACAGAACATAAAGGAACAATAGAAGAAAAGCATTCAAACATAGAGACACTAGGATTGGTCAGAGACCAAGGAAAATCCCCACAATGGGGAAAACCTTTTCAAATCATTCTTCTTATTAGATTTTCATTGAATATTTCAATAAAGAGAAAGTAAAATGATCCATATCCTCAACCAAAAAACTATCTAGCAAAATAAATTTAACAACATCCAAGAGATGAACCCAACAATGCTAATAATCAAAACCGTGATTCAAAAGCCTACTGTCGATTGTTATCAACTTTCAAAAGTTGTAGTAATTTGTACTTATGTAGGAATGCAACAAAATACATATATACATATAAAAACATAGATGTAATAGAAATAAATCTTCATTTCATTAATATCAAAGAACTGGAAAATGCTTACAAGCGGAATGGAAATAAACTAGCTCGAGTGATTGTAGTGTATCTCTAAGGAAAGATGTGGTAGCTACATGCCTCTAAACTATGTTACATGAGGCTCAAGGTCCTTTTTATTATTGAACAACAAGGGAAAACCATAAACAACCAAAAACCTAACCCTAGGAAATGGAACACCAATAGTTTGTGGGCCCCATTGCGGTTAGTTGGGCAACCAACTTCCTTGGGTTGTAACTTGGTCATAACATCTTCGTTTGGTGCGTACTATACCACATTAGAAATATATATCTGAGTACTATATTATTTGTGACGGGCCCTTTCCTAAGACTATATTCCTATTGCAGACCTCAAAAAAATGTCCTTTAGGGGGTCAAAATAGCCCTGAAAGTTCAGGACTTGAAAAACTGCTATAAATAGTAAATTGTGCTATAATCTAGGAAAATGATGAAACCGGCTAGAGGTATAGGTGGAATAGGCAAGTGACACCAATATCCACCTGGATTAGTCCTCCCCTTTATGAATCAATGGTCCCCATCATGCAGAGCCTCCATGAGGTGAGGAAATTTATGTTCAACCTCGTCCCTAGTGGGCCACTTGCCCTAGTGAAGGCGTTGGACATGCTTTGACAACTCAATATAGTTGAATCATTTGATGATGATTTTTCTTGATCAACATTTCCATTATCCTATTAGTTGTTCCCTATTCAATGCAACTTGTCAGCTACTCCACAATGTTTGGTATGTCCAACATGGGAGAAAGTATGGTCGTAGCCCGTCCACATTGAATATTGGGTGTAGACCAAGGAACGATGGAATTCTGAGCTTGAAAGAATTGTCTCCTATAGCCTTAGTGATGGTGTAAGGCCCATATCACAGCAGTCGAATCTTGCGGTGGAGCCTAATGAGGCTCCCCTTCTGCAAATGTAACGAAACTTTGTCGCCCTCCTGGAATTTGTATGGTACCCAATGTTGAGCATGATGTTGTTTATACTTATCATTTGCACTTTACAATATGTCATGGACCTACTTGATGATTTTATAAATGCACTCAATGAAGTTGTTAGCCTTGTTAGTTTTGGACTAGACATGAGATGAATCTTCTTGAGTAGCTGTAAATGGTATGGCAACATCAATGGGACATAGTGGCTTGAAACCCAATCCCACCTTAAAGGGGCTATGGCCAGTTGATTTGTGGAAAGCAGGGAAGGCTCTCATCCCATATGTGTGGGTGCTTCGAGTTGTATATATGTAAGATGTACACGATCATTCGTTGACGACCCTTGTTTGGCCATCAGTTTGGGAGTGGAAGATCGTGGACTTAGTGAGCTTAGTATCCAACAATGACTAGAGGCTTGACCAGAATGCACTTAGGAACCATTTGTCCTGATCTGAGATAATGGACTCTGGGATCCCAAAGTGTACCCATACTCATTCAAATAAGGGTTGGCTTTCGATGTGATATTCTTCTTGCATTTCGCCAAAATGACCATCTTAGAGAATCTCTTGAAGACCATAAAAACACAGTCATTTCCATTCTTGGTATAAAGAAGGTTTGACATGTAATCCATGGACATGGATTCCTAGGGTCAACCAAGAGTAGGCAGGGGAGTATACATTCCTTGCTTATTGATTTTAGGTTTTCCAATGGCACAAGAAATGCAGGATTTGATGTACTTCCCAAAATATTTTCAAATGTTTGGCCAATAAAATTAATTTTGCAACACTGCCACTATCTTCTCTACCATAGAATGTCCAGTGAACTAACTATAGTGTGCATCCCAAATCATCTTGGAATGCTTGCTTGAAGGAACACAAAGGCATCCCAGGTGGCATAATAGTGTGTCTTGGAGGTGGAATTCTGGAACATGCTTACCTTCTAGGAGCATCTTGTATGTGGAGCCGAATTATAGATCACTCTTGTAAAATGTTTCCATTCTGAAGTCTTGTGTCCATAAGAGTCGAGAACAATCGTAAGCACTATGAATAGCTATTAATTGAGGCAATCTGCAACATTATTGGTGTTTCCCTTCTTGTACTTGATTTTAAAATGAAATTGTTGCAAGTATATGTACAATTTCTAATGGCGATCATTCTGCAACTTTCCTCGTGCCTGTATGAATTGCACGGGTCAGTGGTCTGTGTGGATGACTATTTCATTCCCCATAATGTAATGCTTCCATTTTTGGTAGACTTGCATAATGGAATACATATATTTTTCATAGGTGGGATACTTTCGGACTGTGTCTGAAATTTTATCACTGTGATATGCCCCTAGATGCCCTTGCTAAGTAAAAATTTCCCTGATAGCATAATTGAAAGCAGTTGTCTCAATCTCAAATGGTTGTTGCAGGTCTGGTAATGTGAGCATTGGTGCAGAACAAAGGCAATGCTTCAACTTGCAAACACCTTCGATTGGGATTCAGACAGGAAGAAATTTTCTTTCGCTCCACCTCTAGTGACTTGACTCAAAGGCCAAGTGATATGGGAGAAACCCAACATGAACCTACGGCAGAAATTGGCAAGACCTAGAAAATTACATAGCTCCATTAGAGTGGTTGGGGCTATCCAATATCAAATAACTTGTATCTTCCTTGGGTACACATGTACACCCCACTCATCAGTGATGCACCCCAAATATTGAACCTGGGTCATACCAAAAGTGAATTTCTCCAAATTGGCACACAGCTTGTGTTGTTGCAAGGTTTGGAGGACTGGTCAAATATGGTGTAGGTGCTCTTCCTAATTTTGGTTGAAGATCAAGATGTCGTCCATCAACCTCATGAAGGTTGTGGGGGCATTCGTCAACCCGAAAGGTATGGCCAACCACTCGAAAATTCCCTCCTTCGATTTGAAGGAATTCTTCCAAACATCATAGGATTCAATTGGAACCTCGTGATAACCAAACTTCAAATCAATCTTGCTAAAATATTTGGACCCCTTGATCTCATCCAGAAGGCCATCAATCCGTGGGATTGGATACCTATTCTCGAAAATGATCTTATTCAGTGCTCAATAGTTAATACAGAGTATCCAAGTGTTGTCTTTCATCTATACCAACACGATCGAGCTCCCACAGGGTGATGAACTTGGCCTGATGTTCCCTTTCTGCAATCTCTCTTGAATCTTCCTTTTAATTTCATCATTCTTTAGAACATAGAATCAATAGATCAGTCTGTTGGGTAGTAGCATGCCCCAGGTCAGTTCGATGGAGTGTTTAACCTAACAATGTAGGAGTACCCCTGTGGGTTGTAGAGCTATAACAAGGGCCTTTTTCACCTCTAGTTATCTCACATTACAAGTCAATCCGGGAGCGTTTTGTTATTGTAAAGGGTATCTCAATTTGAGGCTATTTGTCAGAGTAATGCTTAGTAGTATAGGTCTAAGAAATACAAGAGTAAACGGATGCTAAGCTATGGCTAAATTACTTTTGCATAAAGAAATCACACACAGCAACTTTACCAGTCAAGGGTACGGAAATAATAACCCATCCCTCTAGAAACTGATGAAGGAAAAGGAATTAGAGTATGGATCATGGATCTGGGAGCATAATAGCGTCTGCTGTGTCTCACGACAGCCTTGATCCTCCTCCCACACCAAACCAATAAATGCAAGTAAAAAGGAACAGCAAGAAAGAAGAATGGAACGGCAATTCAGAAATGGAACAGCAGTAAAAGGAATGGCAGTAAAGAAACTAAATCTCACGAGTTCAACACTCTCAATTCTTGGCATCAACTTACATACAAAGAAAGAGCAATATTTTGTAAAAGTAAACAGCTTAATCAAATGGAACAGCAAACCACCATAAACAGGAAACGTCAATCATATATAAAAGTAGACAGCTGAATCAAATAAACAGGAAACGTCAATCATATGTACACATAATCTGAAATGATCACCAGTAGTCCACACACAACATTAATTCCATCTTCTTATGATCGTCACTCCAACCATATGTAGCCAAAACATTCCACTTATAAATTCTGTAACAGAAGTGAACAACTCATAACAATGTTATGTGATTAATTCTGGAAATATGATGTGAACTTGTTACAAAGGTTTACAAAAGGAAAAACTACTGATGAACAAGTATGGAACAGCATGTAAGTATATCAGATTATTAAGAACAATAAACAAACCACACAAAGCCAAATTGTGATGATACAATCAGCCAGTGTCCGTTGGAGCCGGGCCCTTACCTTCCAATGGCACACCGCCGTAGCTTACTTCAGATGCAGAGAGAAGGTAACACCAAATATATTATATTAACGCATCAATGATAATACAGCAAAACTAAGTCTCAAAGAGACTCGATAGTCTGAGTTTAACCAACTGTGAAGTCTGTAAACAGAAAGTAAAGATACAAGATAATCAAAAGTCCCTGAAGTCTTCGATGCTGCCCCTTTTTATACAAGTAATGGCGGAGTTAACTAGACAACAAAATAATTGAAAGTAACGATCCCTCAGGATCAAAGATCCTGAGGGATCTGTTAAACTGTTAACTCCTCTCTTTTCTTTGCCTAGCCTTCCGAACTGACAGTCCTTCATCTCATCCCGGATTGATCTGCCGTGATTTACTCGCCCTGGTCTAGATTTTATTTGGTTTTGGAGGGACAGCCGTTATCTCCTCATGGAACTCTCGTTTTGCACCGCGCCTTCCTCCTTTTGTCTTTTCCTGCATAGAGAAGATAACTATTAGTAATTGGGTCATTTGTGCTCATTTTAATTACATTCTCCTTATTTTATAACGAAGAAAAGGTTACAACTATTGCTTGAAACACCACTAAGTTACTCGTTAAAACATACCTTTCCAATGCTCTACACACCCCCCGGCTTACTCTGTTTCATGGCCTCATGAAAACGTTATAATTAACATGGAGAGCGGTAAGAGAATAGGCGGGAGAGGGCACCTCGTGAGGAGGTCTGCAACCATGGTGAGCAACCAGATTATCAAAGAATTGATTCAATTGATCTGCAAGCATATCATACAAGGCCTGGTACCCAGGTGCAGGGTGCCAAATAATTGGGCTACGGAACCGGTATCCTAACCAAGACGGCCCAGCTTGGAGAATGCGTTGGCCATAAAGGCTCAACCGTTCAGCAGCCAACTCAAAATCTCGTATTTGAATGGCTCCCTGAGTTGGATGCTTGGGGTAGAAATCCGATAACGGAATTTGGCAGCATCCAGGGCAGCATCCTTAATAGCCAGAAAATATTCCAAGCTATTTCGGATCAAATCCTCATGCATGGGTCCTAGCAGTTCTATGACACCCGAGGTTCTCATAAGGCTTTTGTGTGATTGCCATAGGTGAACTGGGTCTCTAGGCTCGGCCCTGACCCATAGATCTAGGCTGTTCTCTTGCCTCTGAAAGGCATTGTAAGCCCTGAGCCACTTTAACTGATTAACCCCAAATGAAACAAAGGCTTGTAGCTGTATATCTCCCACGAAAGGGCCAGGGTTTAAATCAGTTTCCTGCTCAAGCACCATGTTGTGCAAATAGAATTCACATAGTAACCGTTGGACCTTAACCCCATAATGTTTGCAACAATCAATAAAATCATTAACAGTATTAATCTGAATAGGGGCACCTGCCCTGACAGCTTTTATTTTCAATCTTAAGTATCTTTCAAGGAGAAATAAAGCATAATTCTTTGCAGGGGCCCTGCAAGTCAAAACATCATTATACAGCGAACATACAGTGTCCAATTGTTTAATAACAGCATCTAGTCGATGTGTTACCTTGGCAACCTTTTCCTGTTCCTTCTGCCATCCTTCAAAGGCCTGACTCTCTGATTGACTCATGTTCCACAGTTGCTGCTGCAGTTCTTCATATTTTTCCCGAGGGATCATTTGTTCCTTTAACTGCTCAGCTTCCTGCTGCAACTCCTCGTATTTTTCCCGAGGGATCATTTGTTCCCTTAGCTGGTCAGCCCCCTGTCGGGCTTGCTTCATCTTGTGGTGAAAGGCCTTGGTTTTTGGATCCTTTTTCCATGATTTCTCAGAGGCGGGGAGTTTTACCTGGACCTTCACGTTTCGCTGCCTGGAATTCGTATCCCGAATTATCCCTAAAGGTGGTGCCTCAGTTTGGACTGCTTTGTTTTCCCTTTCTTTCTTAACATGAATAAAGGGGTATGATGGCCCCTCTGTAAATGGAATGTCGTCGTGCGGCTCGGTTTTGATTGGAACGGCAATTGGTCCCAATGGGCTATTTGGAACAGCAGTCTGTTCCTCAGCGTCAATAGGAACGGCATTCTGATGTTCCATATCAGATGGAACGACATTTTGTTCCTTAGTGCTGGTTGGAACAGTCGTAGGTCTATCAGCGGAGTATTGACCTACGAGACGCCTATAAGCCCCTTGCCTTCTCTTCTGACAGGACCCTGCTACATTTGTCCTTCTTTTTCTCCTTATGGTCCTTCTTATTCTCAGACTGGCTTTCAAACTTCGAATTTTCTGCCGAAGCTGGGCTATAATATTCAGTAGTCTCTGTTGTTTCTTTCTCAATTTCTTAATTTCTCTTGCCTCGGTAGTGGGCGCATGAGTGGCCCTCAGTTCTGCTCCTCTTTCATCGAGGGTTTCTTCTGGCATTCTGGGAACGGACTGTTCCCGATAAGCGTTTTCCTTCCCCACGTCATCAGCAGGTGGGTTTTCTTCTGGTGTCTTGGAAACGGATTGTTCCCAGTTGGTATTTACATTTTCTTTGTCAACAACAGGGAGGTTTTCTCCTCCTGCCATTTCTTCATGCGTCTCTTCCCCAGAGGGTCCTTCAGGAGGGTTTGCTGGACTGGAAGGTGAAGCATAATCTCCCAGGCTGGCCAAGATAGTGGCCAACTCTTCTTCCTCCACGGCGACCTGTGGAGGGCTGTCCCCCAATTGTTCCATCTCCTCCTCCTGAATTGGCTGCTTAGTGGCTGCCTTCGTATAGCCGGCTTCGGCCTCAGAGTCAAAATGTTCATTTCCTTCCTCGGCTTCTGCTTCGCTCTCAATTTGTTCCACTTTTTCCCTCAAGGGTTCCTGTTCTGGCACTGGTGGCTCATCTGTTATTTCGATCGGCTGGTCAATGGTTAGCTGGATTTTCTCCGGCCTGCCTCTTATTCTTGCCAACCGAGCTGACTTCCTAGGCCTCTCGGGCTGTTCAGGTGTACTGGCCACCTGTTCTTCCACCACCACCTTTCTGCGTTTCTCAGATTGTTCTGGCGTGCCAGAGGAATGCCTACGTTTCGAGGCAGCACGCTCTTCTGTGGCTCGTTCCTTATGTTTTTCTGCATGTCCAGATTCTCTAGAGGAACGTTTTCGTTTTATTGACTCCGTGCGTTTCTTGGGTTGCTCGGGTGTATCCGAGGGATGCTTGGTTTTTGGTGATTCTCTGGGCTCCTTGGGTGCTTCAGAGGTACTAGCGGGATGCTTAGCCTTTGGGGATGGTGATGCCACTCCCCCTCCAATTGCTGTAATAAGCTTCCCCCAGCTACTCTGCTGCTGAGTGAGACTGTAGCTCACTATCAGGCGAATCAACCCATGGTGGCTAACCACTACGTCTTCATGGTGTGCCTTTTTCAGGCTCCGAGAGGCATCATGCAGTAATGAATTTAACAATGCAGGGAGGTTCACAGAACATTTTCCTTTTAACACAGTCAGGAGCTTAAGGTGACGCGGTCTTACCACATCTTTTCGCCCTTCGCAGGTGATGTAGCTCTGCACCACCTTTGCCAATTCGCTCCAGGGTTCTCCTAGGGTTGCCGGCAGCACTCCTTTTCCTTTCACTGTTAGGTTCTGTCCTTCGTCTTGGAAAATTTCTATGATCTTTTGCAACCTCTCTTTCTTTATCGTCCATATTGGTCCTGAGGCTGGTAATCCTATTACTTCCGCGATTATTTCCTCCGTGACCATTATCTGCTTCCCACCCACTACGGAGTGTTCTTCCTGCAAATTCTGCAGGAATTCCATGGCCACAGTTTCATTTGATTCACGCAGGCGGCTAAAATAAGTTAGCCACCCCGCCCTTTCTAGGATTTCCCGAGCAGCTTCGGAGACTACTAGCTCACTAGGCTCGCTTCTGATAGCCTTGCCTCCCATGGTTCTGTTTCGAGATCCTAGATGGAACAGCAATTACCTGTCGCAAAGAACGTAATCGCAGCAGGAAAAAAAACACAGAGCATGCATGAAAATTGATTGTAAATAACAACTTATTGCAAAAATAGCATTGTCATGCCGTTAACCCATATCGTACCTTCGTACCATATTATCTCTGAATGATGTGCTAACACGTGGCCGACGGAGTAATGAGGTCACCTCCCCCCTCGCAATATGATAGGCTGTCCCAGCCGTCAAATGGAGGAGGAGCCGTCGTCCCGTCACCAAGTCATAAAGGAACAACATATAGAGTTTTTCCATGATTCAGATTAGACAAACAAATACCGAGATCGAGGCGAAAGGTAGATCGCGTTTTGCATAAGCCTGCGTGATGTGATGCAAAACAGGAGGATAGGACATCTGGCACCCATATAAGGTCTGAGGTAGTCATAGTCAATACCTTTGCCATGATTGGTGGTGATAGATATTCATGCGACGTATCCATCAAAGTGTAAGATATAATTATTACAAGGATAGAAAGAAGTATTTGATATGATCCAAATTGGTGTATATATTACGACTCCGATACCATTAACAGAGCTCTGCTGCCGACAGGTGTTCATAACCTTGGCAGAGTTGTTTATTTCACCCTGGAACCATGGTCCTTTGTGTATTTTTGAAGAGCAATTCTTTGTCAAAATGCAGGCCATCATGCTGGCTTGGTAACCAGATAACCATGATGCCATTCACCAGAGAGGCGCGAAACGTGGGCAAGTCGGCTCGTAATGAGACCCCCTGTTCCAAGGTTTGTAGTGAACCCGTTGGACCATATCCCTGGTGTGGTGGCCATGATGGGAATGCCACTTCGCTTCCAATCCTATGATCATAGTAGGCTGGTTCTTTAATGAAACCCCCTATCCTGCATTTGACAAGTAATTTGTTTTTATTTTGCTTTTGCCTTTCTTTTTTTTTTTTTTTTTTTTTTTTTTAAACAGACTTTGCTCTTGTATAATTACACATAAGGGTGGTTCAGCCCTCCTTAAGAGTGGGAATGGCGGAAGAAGTCTTGTCATCCCAATAGGAAGATATAAATCTTCTGTTCTTATTTCCAAGTAATAATAGAGAAAGTTGTAGGAACTCAACATGATGAAATTTTCCAACAAGGCAGAGGAGGTGAGACCATGACAGCAAAAATGATGAGTGTGTGGATCCTTCCTTTGTTGTTGCATCAATACTAGGGCTGTTAAAGATAGCGATTTATGATATGCTGATCTCGATATATCTTGACTTTTATATTGATTGCATAAATTTATAGCTGCTATTTATGGCCTTGGAAAGAGGATGGACAACACATCCTTTATATGAAAGGGACAAGAGCATACTACTCCTTTTTGAAAGGGGGGGTGAGGAGGAGTTCATCTGATGTATTGCCTTAAAGAAAAAAGTCAGCAAAAGCACACAAATGCTGTTTCCTTTGAAGAAGGAACAGCCAAAAAATACTCAAGTGCTGTTCCTTTTGAAAAGGAACAGCTAGAACACACAAGTGCTGTTCCTTTTGAAAAGGAACAGCAAAAACACACAAGTGCTGTTCCTTTTGAAAAGGAACAGCAAAAACACTCAAATGCTGTTCCTTTTGAAAAGGAACAGCAAAAACACTCAAGTGTTGTTCCTTTTGGAAAGGAACAGCAAAAACACACAAGTGTTGTTCCTTTTGAAAAGGAACAGCAAAAACACACAAGTGTTGTTCCTTTTGAAAAGGAACAGCAAAAACCCAAAAGTGTTGTTCCTTTTGAAAAGGAACAGCAAAAACACACAAGTGTTGTTCCTTTTGGAAAGGAACAGAAAAAACACACAAGTTCTGTTCCTTTTGAAAAGGAACAGCAAAAACCCAAAAGTGTTGTTCCTTTTGAAAAGGAACAGCAAAAACACACAAGTGTTGTTCCTTTTGTAAAGGAACAAAAAAAACACACAAGTGTTGTTCCTTTTGAAAAGGAACAGCAAAAACCCAAAAGTGTTGTTCCTTTTGAAAAGGAACAGCAAAACACACAAGTGCTGTTCCTTTTGAAAAGGAACAGCAAAAACCCAAAAGTGTTGTTCCTTTTGAAAAGGAACAGCAAAACACACAAGTGTTGTTCCTTTTGAAAAGGAACAGCACGCACAAATACTAAAAACATATATACAAAATTTACAATCTTATATACAAGATGTGGTAGTAAAAGATGAATTTCTCACTGATCTATAGGTGAGGAAGTTTTTGCTTCCTCGCCCATAATCTCAATGTTAGTGTCTTGGCGTAACTGCTGACAAAAAGATTCCCGAGTGAGCGGTTTGCGATACAGACGAACTCGGTGGCCGTTTACCTTAAATGTATATCCAGACCCATCGATTGTGATCAGAGTAAGGGTCCCATTGTCATGGAATTTTTGAATCTCGTATGGTCCCAACCAACGAGTTTGAAGCTTGCCCGGGAAATCCTGAAATCTAGAATCATATAACAGAGCCCAGTCTCCTTCATGAAATATCTTGTTTTTGATAAGCGCATCATGCCATTTGGCTCGCTGCTATTGAATGAGTGCTGTATTCTGTAATGCAGAGAGCCTTATTTCATCTAATTCATTAATTTGCTGTAATCGATTTTTCTGTGCTTCACTTAAATCCAATCCGACTTCTTGGGCCGTTTGCAGCGTTTGGATCTCGAATTCTATAGGAAAAATGGGCTGCTTTCCAAACACTAAGTGATGTGGTGAATAGCCGGTGGTGCTTCTCCATGTGGTTCGATAAGCCCACAGTGCCTCGGGTAGTCGGGCGGACCAATCACGCCGATGTGAGGCAACAGTTTTTGTCAAAATAGACTCTATTACCTTATTGCTGCTATACACTTGCCCATTTGCCTGAGGATGGTATGGGGTAGTAATTTTATGCTGGACATGATAGTTATTGAGTGTTGCAGCTAATTGATGCCCCACAAATTGTGGTCCTCCATCTGTAATTACTTCCCTCGGAAGACCGTAACGTACAAACAAATGGAACAAGAACTGTATTACTGAATTTTCTGTGGCTCTAGGCAATGCCTCCGCTTCAACCCATTTGGTAACATATTCAGTTGCCACCAAAATGTAGGTTCTTTGGTTTGATGGCGGGCTGATGGGTCCGACGAAGTCTAGAGCCCAGCGTTCGAAAGGTTCGATCACTAATTGAGGCCGCAAAGGCATTTCGTCGGCTGGACCAGGTCGTCCTGCACGCTGACAGCTATCACAGGCCTGGACAAATTTTTTCGCATCCTTGAAAATTGTAGGCCAGTAATATTCCGTTTGTAACACTTTATGTGCTGTTCTTCGATCAGCAAAATGTCCTCCACATGGCCCGTCATGGCAGGCTTTCAAGATATCGAAGATTTCGTCCTCTCGAATACATCTTCTGATTTCCATATCTGCTCCTGTGTGAAACAAATAGCCCCCAACCCACGAAAATCGATTGCTTCTCTGAATAATCTGCTTCCGTTCATTGGGGGTTAAATGTTTTGGAAGCTTACCTACTGCAAGATAGTTAGCAACATCAACGTACTATGGAGTCTGAACAGCGACAGCAAATAAGTGTTCGTTTGGAAATTGGTCCTCGACTGCTGCCGCTTCAACTGATTTTGGTATTCGTGAGAGGAAATCCGCTACAGGGTTCTCCTTCCCTGGTCGATCTCTGATTGTAATATCAAACTCTTGCAACAGGATCAACCACCTGGTTATTCTTCCATTTGTAACAGGCTTATTTGCTAAATACTTAATAGCAAAATGGTCTGTATACAAAATAACGGGATAGCCTGTAATATAGTGTCTAAATTTATTAACAGCGTGTATCACAGCTAAAAATTCTTTTTCGGTGACAGTGTAATTTAATTCAGCCGGAGCCAAATTTTTGCTGATGTAATAGATGGCGTATGGTCTTTTATCCTCTTCTTGGCCCAGAACTGCACCGATTGTTGTGTCTGAGGCGTCAGTTGAAATTTGGAATGGTAAATTCCAATTAGGTCCTCGGAGAACTGGAGCTGTAGATACCAACTTCTTTAATTCTTTGAAGGCTCGATCACATTTCTCTGTCCATAAGAAGTCAACATTTCCAGTTAATGCATGTAAAGGTGCGGCAATATGTGAATAATGTTGTATGAATCGTCTATAATACCCGGAAAAACCAAGAAAACTGCGTACCTCTGTTTGATTAGTGGGGGTTGGAATAAGCAAAAGTATTTGAATTTTAGCCGGGTCTACCTGAATACCAGCTGCTGAAATATAGTGTCCCAGAATGAGTCCTTCGGTCATCATCATGTAACACTTTTCGTGACTCAAGCAAAGTCTGGTAGCGATGCAGCGCTGTAGGACTTTTTCGAGAGTATCTAGCGCTGGATCAAAGTCATCTCCATATGGCGTGAAGTCATCCATGTAGACTTCCAATCCATCATTAATTAAATCTGCAAAGATGCTAAGAACAGCCCTTTGGAATGTGGCTGGAGCATTACATAAACCAAAAGGTAAGACTCGATAAGCGAACGTTCCCCAGGGACAAGTAAAGGTAGTCTTATCCTGGTCTTCAGGGGCAATCTGAATCTGATTGTATCCGCTGAAGCCATCCAAGAAAGAAAAGAATTTCTTGCCTGCTAAGGTGTCCAGTACCTGATCTATGAATGGAAGAGGGAAGTGATCTTTTTGTGTGGCTTTGTTTAATTCTCTATAATCCACACAGATCCTCCATTTCCCGTTCTTTTTAGGTACTACCACAAGTGGAGAGACCCATTTGCTGTCAGAAATAGGATAAATAAAATCAACGTCTAAAAGTTTCTGAAGCTCAGCTTTTACAACATCTTTTAAATGGGGGTTGAGCCTTCTTTACGGTTGTCGAACAGGTCTTGCATATTTTTCGATATAAATATGATGTGTGCATAGCTGGGAATCAATCCCTTTCATATCGGGATAGTCCCATGCAAATGCCTCCTGATACTTTCGTAACAGGTGGATGAGTTTCGTCTCTTGATCTGGTGTCAGATTGGCGTTAATGTTTAAAGTTTTCCCTGGTTCAATTTGCACTACTTTGCTATTAGCGACAGAAGTCACAGGTATAATTTGGTCATGTTCGTCTTTTAGAGGATCCTCCTCTAATTCGTTATCAAATGCCGCTTTTATCATAAAACATTGTGTATACGATGTGGATTCTGTTTGATTAATGAATTTATTGATAGCATCGTCTTCCGTTTGATCTTTGAAATCTAGCGCTTCCTGGACTGTTAATGGGGGTCTAATATTGTCAGTGATATATGAGGCAGGGCGCAGGTTGGTTCTCATCATCGTGATGCTTGGTTGCGCTGGAGGGTACAAGATTAAATTTTTGATATCCGGCCCTCTGGTTATGGTCATGTTTCCCTGCCGGCAACCAATGTAGGCATCAGCAGTAGCGAGCCACGGTCTACCTAGAATTAGCGGATGTCCACCTAGTCAGGTTCTCGGATTAATTATCAGGAAATCGGTCGGGTATTCCCAGGAATCCACTGAAACCATGACATCATACAAGGTGCCTTCTGGTCTAATTACTGATTGGTCAGCTAGTTCTAACAAAGTGGAAGTAGGTTCTACCGATGTAATTCCGAGCTTCTGGCAAGTCGATGTTTTCAGGATGTTAATTGCAGCCCCTAGATCAACTAAGACGTTGGTCAAGGTCTGCCCATAGATTTGAACAGTGACCATTGGGTTTCCAGGGTCCTCGTATTTAACTGGTGTTTCTTTTCCTGATAGGAGGTCGGATAAGGTGCCGACTACCTGGACTCTTGGGTTAGAGGTTACATTTCTTTTTGATTTTCTGCTACACAGGTCTTTTATGGTTTTTGCATATATGGGGATATCCTGTATAGCTTGAAGGAATGGAATTCTTATATACAAGTTTTGTAGTTCTCCCAGAATATCAAAGTCTGGATATTGTGTTGGTCGTGGAATGGCCAATCGTTCTGGGAAAGGTGGAGGAGATGTAATTACTTGCTGATGAGCCTGGTCTTTGTTTACATCTTCCTGTTGTGATGGCTGTTCTATAGGTAACTGATCTTCGATGTGAGTTGTTCTATGTCCCTCAGTTTCTATTATTCGCCCAGATCTTAACTGAAGATCATTGCACTCCCGCAGATCAGATTCAATCTCTGAGGATTCTATAATTTGAAGAGATTGAACTAGTCTATTATTTGGATTAGGGTTGGGTTGGGCTGGGAGCTGTGGTCTCAGATTAGGCTGGGGATTTTGTTGTAAGGCTGGCAGAGTTGGTTGAGGGAGTGGAATTGATCCTGCTGGCTGATATGTCGATCTTGGCCAGCTTGTCTGCCAGGGTGAACCTTGCGAAGTAGAAGGGGTCCACTGCGGAGGATATGAATTATTTTGCCAATATGGCGGGGGATAAGGGAAGTTTGGCCAACCAAATTGGGTCATCCAAGGATTCGGAGTAGGAAACATTTGAGGTGACCAATTCGAAAACGGGGGCTGAGACTGGTTTTGCCACATATTCTGTTGCTGAGCATTGAACTACGGGGGTTGAAAAGAAGAGGAGGGATCTGAAAACATACCAGATTGCCTAGGCTGCCATTGACGACGCTGGTTAATAAAATATGTCGATTCTGGCTCCTCTTCTGCTTCTTTGTATACTGCCTTCAAACCAGGAAGTGAGGGGTAGCTTTCAGTCAGGTGGTCCTTGGTACAGATTGCACATATTTGGACTGTATCCAGCGGGCATTCCTTGTGGCTATGTTTCTTCCTGCATCGAGGGCAGAAAACTGCTAGATTCTGTTCTGCCTCTGCTTGCTTCTGTTTAGCCTGCACAATATCAAGCTGTGTAGTTAATGTCCCCAGGATATCAGTTTTAAAATTTTCTAGCAAATTTCCAAGTTCCACACGCGTTACTCCCTCTGTTGATGTTCTGTTATCTCTGGTAAAGCGATCATATTCTGCTGGTTTTATCCTCGTGCTGCCTCTTGAGCTCCTGATACACAGATCAATGATATCAGCAAAATTTTCCTGATAAATGTCTCCTTTCCCCATAATATTCAACGTTTCAATCCATTGTTCTTTCATACCTCTAATTAATGCGGTTTTCAACACGTTATCAGGCAGAGGTAACGATGCATAGGGAGATCTCTGCAAGTTATATTGGAAACATTCCACATATTATTCTAGAGTTTCGTTTGGTCTGGCTGACATTTGAAAGATTTCATCTTTTAGTTCTCTTGACCTACAGTAATCCTGATATTTCTTTAAAAAGGCTTCTTTCATTTGATCCCAATTGTTAATAACCCCACCACCTAAGCCCATAAACCATCTTAAAGCGGCCCCTTTTAATGTGGAGGGGAACAATTTTAATTTCTGGGGATCGGTGGTGTAATCATATCCTCTACATAATACATCAAATTCGAACAAGAATGCGTCCGGATCTTCTGATGTAAGGCCATGAAATGTGGGGATATGCTGGAGAGGGATAGCTTTCATGGGCGCATTTGCCGCAAAATCTACTATAGGATATTGCAATGTGGAGGTCTGGGCATTTGGCTGATTCTGCGCCATGGGATCGAATATATGCCAGTAATCTTCAGGAATTTCCAAGAGAGTGTTCCTTGGTTGAGAAGGGATAGTCTTAACAGGAATTGTTTTGACAACACTTCCTTTATCAGGGATGATGATGGTCCCAACTGTCTGAGGTGAATGAATTCCTTCAACGAGGATTTTTACAGCGCTTCCTTTATCCGGGCTATTTAAAGGCTGGTTTGGTTCAATAGGAGATCTAGGTTCCCCGATTTCCCCTGTTTCTCCTCCTCCTTCGCAAAGGTTACTAAGATTCCCTTCGTGCAATAGTCCAGGAGTCAAATTTTCAATTTCTTGAAAGTCCTGCTCCTCTGTTTGACTGTGCACTTCAGCAAAGGCTTCAGATGGTGATCCCGAGGCCTGAAGGGAACTAGTAGGCTGTTTAGAAGTGATTTTCCTATAACCTACTGATGGCTGAGAGTCGGCTTTCTTATAGATTTCGTCTATGAAGGTCGTTCGTCCAAGGGTCACCGGCCCCTTGGCTTTGGATGGAGGCTTTTGATCTTTCTCTGGCTTTTTCTGCTTAGTCATGCACTCCAATTAAACTGCTAAATCCTATTTAACCAATCAATTCTGCTAGGAAAGCGGACGGTGGAGCAGGGCTTTTACATGCTCCGTACGCAGGTTCTTACCTTCCGTTTTTAAAATCCAACTCTCCCCTAGCAGATTCGTACACTACCCTGTTTAAAAGACAAATGGCTATACCCTTTCCCCGGCAACGGCGCCAAAATGTAGAGCTGTAACAAGGGCCTTTTTCACCTCTAGTTATCTCACATTACAAGTCAATCCGGGAGCGTTTTGTTATTGTAAAGGGTATCTCAATTTGAGGCTATTTGTCAGAGTAATGCTTAGTACTATAGGTCTAAGAAATACAAGAGTAAACAGATGCTAAGCTATGGCTAAATTACTTTTGCATAAAGAAATCACACACAACAACTTTACCAGTCAAGGGTACGGAAATAATAACCCATCCCTCTAGAAACTGATGAAGGAAAAGGAATTAGAGTATGGATCATGGATCTGGGAGCATAATAGCGTCTGCTGTGTCTCACGACAGCCTTGATCCTCCTCCCACACCAAACCAATAAATGCAAGTAAAAAGGAACAGCAAGAAAGCAGAATGGAACGGCAATTCAGAAATGGAACAGCAGTAAAAGGAACGGCAGTAAAGAAACTAAATCTCGCGAGTTCAACACTCTCAATTCTTGGCATCAACTTACATACAAAGAAAGAGCAATCTTTTGTACAAGTAAACAGCTTAATCAAATGGAACAGCAAACCACCATAAACAGGAAACGTCAATCATATATAAAAGTAGACAGCTGAATCAAATAAACAGGAAACGTCAATCATATGTACACATAATCTGAAATGATCACCAGTAGTCCACACACAACGTTAATTCCATCTTCTTATGATCGTCACTCCAACCATATGTAGCCAAAACATTCCACTTATAAATTCTGTAACAGAAGTGAACAACTCAGAACAATGTTATGTGATTAATTCTGGAAATATGATGTGAACTTGTTACAAAGGTTTACAAAAGGAAAAACTACTGATGAACGAGTATGGAACAGCATGTAAGTATATCAGATTATTAAGAACAATAAACAAACCACACAAAGCCAAACTGTGATGATACAATCAGCCAGTGTCCGTTGGAGCCGGGCCCTTAGCTTCCAATGGCACACCGCCGTAGCTTACTTCAGATGCAGAGAGAAGGTAACACCAAATATATTATATTAACGCATCAATGATAATACAGCAAAACTAAGTCTCAAAGAGACTCGATAGTCTGAGTTTAACCAACTGTGAAGTCTGTAAACAGAAAGTAAAGATACAAGATAATCAAAAGTCCCTGAAGTCTTCGATGCTGCCCCTTTTTATACAAGTAATGGCGGAGTTAACTAGACAACAAAATAATTGAAAGTAACGATCCCTCAGGATCAAAGATCCTGAGGGATCTGTTAAACTGTTAACTCCTCTCTTTTCTTTGCCTAGCCTTCCGAACTGATAGTCCTTCATCTCGTCCCGGATTGATCTGTCGTGATTTACTCGCCCTGGTCTGGATTTTATTTGGTTTTGGAGGGACAGCCGTTATCTCCTCATGGAACTCTCGTTTTGCACCGCGCCTTCCTCCTTTTGTCTTTTCCTGCATAGAGAAGATAACTATTAGTAATTGGGTCATTCGTGCTCATTTTCATTACATTCTCCTTATTTTATAACGAAGAAAAGGTTACAACTATTGCTTGAAACACCACTAAGTTACTCGTTAAAACATACCTTTCCAATGCTCTACATGGGTGAGGTGAGGATATCCCTGTACTCCTCCACGACCTTCTACATTTTCTATTGTCATGCAAAGGAGACCTTTCTGGAGGTTGTGCATGTGGCCAAAATCTTATTCTTGCCCCGAGGGAAAATCATAAGGAAGACAAATTTCTTGGTCTTGGAAATGATCTTACTGCATTGCTTTGTAGAGATCAAAGAGATGGTGGTAGGCGATGCTACCTCTAGTATCCTATATAACTTATTGCCTAAATAAATAATAACAGTTCGAGGCATATACTCATACACAACATAATGCTTCCATAATTATGGTTGGCCTAATAATACATCACAAACTTGAAGAGGAGAAACATCAAGTAGTACCTCATGTGTGAAGGGCTTGATGCTGTAGGGAAGGTGGCATTGCTATTTGACAAGGAGATCTCATCATTGGTGAAGCCACCCGATGGTGTATGTTTGCAAGTGTGGCATGGTCAGTAGGCCTAACCACTTCACGACCTCTGCTAAAATGAGGTTCTTTTGGATTATGCTATAAACAATGAACTGCAACGAAGAACCATTTACCCACATCTATGATTGGAAGTGTGCTCCCCTCCTCTAGATCTTTGGGATCAATATTTTAGATCTTGGTGGTGGAAACCGTGGCACTAGGCTCGGCATCAATAATCATCTTCCATTTGTCATTCCCCTTATTGGTTTCTCACTCAGAGTCGGAAAATTCATCTGATTCAGAAGCCTTCAACTCGGCCACCAATGATTTCCTGGCTCGAGACTCACTTGTGTGTTGAGTGGGGCTCTTATGGAACTCACACTATTTCCCTATGTACTTCTTTGTCTTCGTGATGTTGTTATTTTCTTTTAGCTTTGGTGGGTTCTTCTGGGTCACCCTGCCTTGGCTTTGTCCTTTGTTCTATGGTTTGGGGGCACCTTTCCCTTGCTTTGGATTCATAGATCCGAAGACTCACTTCTTTTGTTTAAATTTATGCTTGATCATGACAGCATATCAATAGGCAGCGCCAAGCGAGGAGATGTCCAAGAACTCCATCTCATCCTGGATGTACTTGTGTATAAAACCACGGTACTTAAGTACCAAATTCCATTCAAAATCCTTAATAGCCAACTTCATGTGAAGGGTATGAAAAATATTTTTGAACTCTGGAATATCTTGGTCCCTTCCCTGCTGTAGTGTGGTCCACTTTATGTATTTATCTTCATAACTCCTGATAGGGTAATATTGTTCCTTGATGGCATCTCAAAAATAATTCCATGCAGGTGCAGCTAAGAATAGTTAGGGTTAGCTCTCGTCCTTCTATTCACAGTAGGTTTCCCACCATTCCTTGAAATGGGTGGCGGCTTTAAGGAGTGCAAAGGTAGTCTTTTCCCGATTGGAAAAGTCATGAACCAAAAAATATCCTTCCAACAAATTTAACCATCTATCTATGATGTCTGCATCTATCTAGCCTTCAAATATGGTAATGTCAAAGTTGACTTATACCTTAAAGGGAGTGGCACCTCTAGAGTGGTTGTTGGATGAAGACATGTCGCTTATGGGTAGCCACCGAAGGATCTAGGAAAAGTTACCCATTATCATGTTCCCTTGCCACTCAAGGGATTCCTCAAGATATATTTTGAAAGGGTCTCTTGCTCCCTCGTCTTTATTTTCTTCTTCCATGGGAGGCCATCAGGGTTTGCGAGGCTGGTCTTCCAAAGGTTCAACCAGTTCAATCCATAACTCCTTATACCATGACCTCATTGGGGACATGCAAAAAAATAGAGAAAGAGAAGGTAGCTCTAATAACACTCATCCAGACTTATGCAGGAATGAAAAAATGTACAAATCTAGAGATGCAACAGAAATAAATCTTCATTTCATTAATATTAAAGAATTGAAAGACGCTTACTAATGGAATGGAAATAAACAAGCTCAGCAAATGGTAGCTTATCTCTGAGAAGAGATGTGGTGGCTACATTCCTCTGAACTATGTTACAATGAGGCTCAAGGGCCTTTTTATTATTGAACAACAATGGAAAACCCTAAAAAACGAAAAAATTAACCCTATGATATGGAACGCCAAGAGTTTGTGGGTCTCGTTGGGGTTAGTTGGGCAGCCAACTTCTCAAGGTTGTAACTTGGTCATATTATCTTTTTTTGGCGCATATTGATACCTCATTAGAAATATCTATCTGAGTACTACATGATTTGAAATGGGCCTAGCCTATGGCTGTGGGCTTGTTGCGGACCTCAAAAAACGTCGTTTAGGGGGTCAAAAGAGATTCGGAAGTTCAAGACCTGAAAAACTGCTAAAAATAGTAAATTGTTCTATAATAAATGAAGTTGATGAAACCTACTGGAGGTCTAGGAGGAATAATTGGGTGGCCACAAATATCCACCTAGATCATGTGATCAACTACGGTCATATGTCAAAATCAAACCTTATATTCCAACTGCACGAATAGATAGATGTGTTGTGGTTGAAACCCTCCAACCGCATGCATAGGAATTTGTGGTTGCGGTTGGAACCAAAAAAATATTATAGAATACCTGTGGCTAGGAACCTAAAACCATAATCACATGTGCAAGGTTTGGACCCTACAATTTTGGACCTATATGAACCAATCTCTGCAAACCAACTTCAACCTATGTGAGCCAAACCAAAGAAAGAAGAATAATAGATGATCTCCAAATGAGGGTCACTTGACTTGTATTTATAGGCTTCCAAGGTTTCCCATATTCTTCTTGGTGTTGACCTGTCCTTTTGTGCACATGTGGAATTTCCATAATAAAGTGTATTTTTCCTTAACCAAATTAAATTCTTCCAAGGGCTAGGAGGGGTTTTGCTTGATAAGGAAGATTTCTCAATGGAGGAAATTTTCCCTGAGATGCCAAAAATTAACAATGCAAAGGGTCCAAAACCCTTTGAAATTAGAATTTAGTGAACTAGAGTATTGGATTCCTTACTAGACCAAAAATTCATACCCAAAAGTGGGAGTGATCAAAATTAAAACATAGGAAACTAGAAGAATCTATGCCAAATAAAATCAAAGAATGCAAGAGCTAAAACAAAGGAATAAGCACATGCTGATAATGTCATGATACTGTGAAAATCAAATATAAATTCTAGAGTGTCACCTAGAGGTTGAGAGAAACACTTACCAATCATTATTTTTCCTATATATCTTTACTCCATATAACAATTCTCACTTTTGCCACACAAAGCTCCATTATTGCACCTTGTTGTTGGAAAATCTAATCAATGATTAAAGAAGTAGACTAGAATTAAGTTTGAGCATTAGAGAGGAGGGTGGTAGACCCTTTCATGTCTAAAAACCTCACTTGATATCAAATGGCATTGAAATTATGACATATGGTGATTTATTATGATGTAACATGTGTTCATATGTATAACCTAAGGGACTTAGCATATTGCTCGATAGTGTCGACCCATATTTTTTTGGAAAGATCCTATTTTAAGAGTTGTCACATCATTGGCTAGAGAATTAGCTTAAAAGTTATATTCTCTTAAAACCTATTAAAAAAGGGCCTTATGTGTTTTGAAGATCTCTTTCTAGATTCAAGTTATAATTGTAACAAGCCTTTTTTTGAATGAAGTTTATTTCAAGACCATTGATATGATAATCATGCTTGACTCTCCTATGACAATGTAGGACTTGGATATCAATCTTTGTTTGTTTTTTAACATTTGTAAGCATCGTCTAAAGGATATTTCACAGTTTTCTTAGGACATAGCATGATCCATGCACATATCAACCTTAATCCATAAAATAATCCTATAATTAATCATCATTTATATAAATGCAAGGATGAATATGAACATAATTAAATTGTTAAGCAATATGGTCTTATATCAAAAAAATATTATAGTGACAATTTTTTTTCATATAAAATTATAAAAGGAAATTGATTTATATTTAAATGATAGAAAGTGTTAAAATTTTAGTTTTCTTTTTAATTGTATATTAAATATTTTTCTGAAAATAAAAAAGGTTATTTTATGCCTAAAATGTTTACTATTAGATTTGTATTATTCTTGAATGATTTCTTATTCTTAGAAAGCATGCACACAAGGAAGACAACCTCCAAGATCTCTACATGCCGAACCTTGGTCTTTAGCAATTGTGTACACAATTATGAGTCACTCCTTAAGGGGATGATCTCCTCCCCCTGTTCTGCTAGATATCAAATATTTCATTGCTCTTATCTTAGCCAAGGAAAAATCAGGAAAGTTGCAACAATCATAGATCATGAAAGGATGAGAAGAAATTCTGAAAATTATAGTTTCATCAAAACCAGGTCCATGACTCTCCATCTAGCAGAATGGGGTCTCATTAGGAAATTCATGGGTCATTAGATAACTTTTGAGGTCTAAAATGGGCCTCCTAAGAAAACCATACAACCAAAATAAACTTTATAATAACCAATAGCCTTAAAGATAATGATGTCAACGATGGGAAATGGATAATGTGATTGTTATGGGTGGATGAGGAGGGCGCGGTTCGTCGGACCAGCACACTAGGGTTTCTGGCTCATCTGCAATGACAGAACCCCTCAGAGTCTTGCAGACCTGCCAGATACGACACGTCAGAGCCATCACAAAGCCACGAGAGTAGTCTAAGGACCAATGAATCCCCCCCAGGGGGAGGGCGCAGAACCTCCCCCATCGAACAATGAAGAAAGGCAAAAAACAAAGGAAGGTGAGCATCAAGAGGTTCAGAGTGGGAATCACGCAGATCTGAACCAGACAGGGGAAAAAAAAGATGACAAAGCACAACCCAGAGTAAGCTCGACCACATGCAAGCCAGTGGCAACAGAACGACCGAAAGTAGAATTTCCTAGCCAACGCATCAATGCTCAGATACAATACATGCGGGATCATGCGCTTATAGGCAAGTTCATAGGAATATGGCCAACTGAGAAAGCACTGCGAGGCTGGATAGTAGCGAAATGGAGCCCAAAAGGACACATCACATTGCAGTTGGGACCTAAAGGATTTTTTACAACCATTTTTAACTGCTTGGAGGATAGAAATAGGGTATTGGATGGAGGTCCATATTTCTTCAATGCCGCTGGATTGTATCTCAGAGGATGGGTAGAACACTTCAACCCTGAAAAAGAGGACCTCAGCTGGGCTCCTGTCTAGATCCGACTTTATTCGCTCCTTGTAGAGTATTGGGAGGAGGTCTCTCTACAAGAAATAGGTAATGTTCTGGGAGAATTTATAAAAGTAGCAGAGGAAACAAAAGTCCGCAGATACACCTCTTATGCAAGAATCTGTGTGTACATGAACCTCAACGAGGCGCTCCCGGATGTAGTAAGTCTACTCCATGATGATTATGAATGGGTTCAGTTGATTGATTATGAACATGTTCCATTTAGATGTAGATGATGTCATGCCCTAGGTCACCTATTCAGGTACTGTCCCCTAACTCAAAAACCCTCCCCCCCCCAGACGCCTCTAATAAGCCTGAATCTGATGGCTTCACCAAAGTACCCAACCATAGAAGAAACCACAAGAAAGCCACTCCAAATCCTAGGAAGCCTCAAGCTAGCTCTTCCAAGCCTTCAACAAGCAATAGCTTTGAAGCTCTAGCTAATGAACCTGTAATTGATCCTGACAACCCAACTCCCTCAAAACATGGGGTAAAGAGGGATAAACAACCAATGCACATAGTCTCCATGATGATCCCATCAAATCCAATGATCAACGATCCCTTTTCTTCAACTAAGCTTAAAGCCCCAGAATGGTATCTTCAAGGAATGGAGGAAGACAATAGAGAACCTGACTCAAACCTAGTAGTAGAGAGCAATGAAGAGAAAAACGATTCTCAGCTCATGGAGGAGGACCCAGAAAGTATAGACATTGGGGAACTAGACATTCAGGGCCTTGAGCAGGCATCCAATGCAAAGAATTTTGACAAAATTCCAGATGAGCAGGTAAAGGATCTGGAGGAGATCTTATCCCGGGCACACAAGCAAAAATCTCTAGGTATTCAAACAGGAAGCCCTTGGGATGGAAGAGTCATTACCAAAGACATCAAAAAACATGGAAGAAAAACAGATCTTCAATGAACAATCAGAGTAGGAGCAATGTTAGTGGAGTCTGGTAGATACTCCAAGCTAACAAAGTATTACGATTCCCAGGGAAAGGAAGACTTCTTAAAAAAATGATAATGCAAGAAAAACCACAAATTCTTTTCATACAGGAAACAAAATGCAACTCAAGTGCACTAGAAAGGATTGTAGCAAAAGCATGGCTAGGAGGTCTCAATGTGGCTGTAGATGCAGATGGAGCGTCGGGAGGTTTGGCAGTCCTATGGGATGCTCGTTCTATAACACTCTCCAACATTCATGCAAACAAGAATTTCATCCAAGAAATATTTCACATCACAGGAACCAACACATATGGGCATCTTACCAATGTGTATTTTCCCCAGGATTCCACGCACAAAATAGAGATCCTGAGTACCCTATTGGAACTCAACTCTACCAAAGTGCACCCATTATGGATAGCTGGGGGCGATTTCAACATGATAACCAGGCTGGAAGAAAAGAGGGGAGGCAGGAACAGTGGAAACAAGGATGGGATTCACCTAAAGGACTTCATTCAGAAGAATTGGCTTATTGACATGCCTTTCAACAACGGTCTTTTTACATGGAATAATAAAAGAATGGGGCTACAGCAAATCTCTTCTTGCTTGGATAGATTCTTAATATCAGACAATGCTATTCACTTAAGGGGAGACTTTTCCACGTTAATCATGCCAATCGGGGGATTGAATCATTGGCCAATATCATTACAATGGACTCGGCCGGGAAGCACCATTCGTAGACCTTTTTGATTTGAAGAGTTTTGGATGTCTCACCCGGAATTCAACAACCTTATCAGCACAGAATGGAATAATTTTACGCCTTCTGAAGGAACCAAGATGTCTCAGTTTCAACAGAAGCTCAAGCATCTCAAGGGTAAGATCAAACAGTGGAATCATAATTCTTTTGGTAACATTTTCCAGGCTCAGTGTGCTCTTGATCAAGATATGAAACGCTTGCAACAGAGGATCATAATGGAAGGCCGATCAGAGGACCTGTCAGAACAAGAAAATATTCTTGAGACACAAATCTTAGAAAGGGAAAAACAGGAAGAAATGCTATGGAGGCAAAAATCAAGAATAAAATGTCTTAAGGATGGAGAAAAAAACACAAAAATTTTCCACAGTACCACCATCCAACGCAGAATGAACAATAACATAACCCACATTCTAAATGAGTAGGGGGATATAAAGGAAACTCATGAAGAAATCGAAAGGGAATTTGTAAACTATTTCAAGAAGGCGCAACAAGAACTGCACATAAATAGATCGATTGCCATAGAAAAAAGCACAAGAAATATTCCGAAATTAATTACAGAGGAGCACAACCAACTTCTTCTCAGACCTGTCGATCTGCAGGAGGTTGAAGCAGTAGTTCGTCAATTGAAAGTCGGGAAAGCGCCTGGACCGGATGGGTTCACCTCGAACTTTTTTCACAACTTCTGGGATTTGATCAAAACGAAAGTTTGGCAGGTCGTCGAGGAATCAAGATCTTTGAGATGGATGTTTCTTGGAATGAACACCACATTCATCGCCCTCATTCCTAAGGAAGCTCAGCCCAACACTCCTGATAAATATAGGCCTATTGCCCTATGCAACATTATTTACAAGATTGTCTCCAAAATCATAGCCTCTAGACTCAAACTGTTGCTCCCGCTCATAATCTCACCTGAGAAATCTGGATATGTCGAAGGGAGATAGATCACAGATGGTATTATCCTCACTCATGAAATAATCCATTCCTTAAAGCAATTCAAGAAGCCAGGTATGCTCCTTAAAATTGATCTCTCAAAGGCTTTTGACAGTCTTAGTTGGATGTACATTAAAAAAACCCTTACTGCTTTTGGTTTTGCTCCCCCTTGGATCAGATGGGTTATGAGTCTGTTATCCTCTTCCTTTTTTCTGTCCTTATCAATGGTATCCCCTCTTCCCCCTTCCGACCTTCCAGGGGAATCAGACAAGGAGACCCTCTCTCACCATTCCTATTCGTTATAATGGCAGAAGGTTTAGGCCGAAGCATCAAACAGGCTCAGCATTCTCAGCTGCTCAAAGGCTTGTCTTTTCATAATTCCCCAGCCTTTACTCACCAGCAATTTGTTGACGACAACATGATTTTTGGTCATCCCTCAGTCCAGGAGGCTTGTCAACTTAAGTCCCTTCTTTTGGATTTTTCGGAAGCCTCTGGAGCCTCTATCAATAAATCCAAATCCCAAATCTTTTTTTTCAATACGCCTATCAGTACTCAATCTGCCATAGCCCGCATCATAGGCTTCTCCATTGCCTCCCTTCCATCCAAATATCTTGGTGCTCCTTTAACAGCCTCAGCCCTGAAACATTCTTCATGGAAAATCCTCTTAGAAAAGTTGGAAAACCGCCTTTCCTTATGGACTCACCGAACCCTTAATATGGTGAGTCGGTTAGTTCTCATCAAGGTTGTTCTTCATTCCATGCTGCTATACCTGTTCTCTATCCTGGAAGCTCCCAAATGGGTGCTAAAAGATATCAAGAAACTTCAAAGATATTTCTTATGGGGTAGCTCAGGTCAGAAACGCAAATGGGCTCTGGTCAAATGGGACACTATCTGCCTTCCCAAAAGCGCCAGCGGAATTGGCCTGAGGGACCCGTCTCACAGCAATGAGGTTATGGGGGCTCGAATCTGGTGGCGATGGCTCACTATGCCATCCACCCCCTGGGCCAATTTATGGACAGCTAAATACGCAAAAAATTGTCCTACAGAGGAACTAATAAGAATATCAGAGGTAGGAATGGGATCTTTAATTTGGAACTTAGCCAAGCAGCATAGGAGTTTAATTCAGCAGCACTGTTTTTGGGAAGTCAAAGATGGCAAGGATGCAAGGTTTTGGGAATATTCCTGGCAGCAGCTGCCAAAGCTAAGAGACCTTCTTCATCCTTTGCAAATACTGGAACAGGACCTACAGGACCACAACAAGGTAAAGAATTTTTGGAGATCTTCCCCTATACAAAATACTAGGCAATGGTTAGAAGCAAATCAAATCTTAAGAAATGGAACGGAACAAGCTCAAAAAAATCTTGAAGCGGAATTAATGAGAAGAAGAATTCAATGCTCGGAGGAAAGAGATACTCTCAGATGGGGGTATGGAGAAAAGGGCATCTTCTCAACAAAGGAAGCTTACAATATTATTATCAAGGAGCATATGGTCAAAGATAACCTCTGGAGCAAAGTGTGGGACCCCACCAACTGGCCGAAAATTTCTACCTTCCTCTGGCTCCTTGGTCACAACAAGATTCTTACATGGGACAATCTCCGGAAAAGGAACTATCAAGGGCCCTCAATATGCCCTAATTGCAAACAAGAGGAAGAGTCCATAAAGCATCTTATGCAATCCTGCATCATTGCGCGCAAACTCTGGGAAAAAGTCAGCTTTCGATGCCAAAAGGAAGGAAGAATTTAGGGAGATGTCATAGCCACAATGCGCAGTTGGGAACAGAACCCTTTTCAAAGAAAGATCTTAAATTTCCTCTGGAAACTTATTCCGGGCTTCCTCATGTGGACAATCTGGAAGGAGAGAAATCGAAGAATATTCAAGGACCAATCTATGCCGATGGAGAATCTCTGGAAAATCATGTGTCAAAACATCAAAGAAACCATATCTCTGCATACCTGGTGTCAGGAGGATTTTCCTTCTCTACCCCAAGAACAAAACATATGGGCCAACTGGAACCTTTAATGGAATCAAGCAGATATTGCCAAAAGAATTCATCCTCAGACAAGCTGTGCGCCTGGAAAATGGATTCCACCTCCCAAAAATATGTTTCAGTTAAATTTTGATGGGGCCTTAAAAGGCAATCCTAGAAATTCGGGCTCCGGAGGGATTTTCATGGATTGGAAGGGAACTCCTCTGCTAACCTTCTTGGGCTCAAAAGGATGGGACACCAACAACTCGGCAGAATTAGAGGGCCTTTGGCAAGGGCTCATCCTAGCACAAAATCAGGGATTTTTTCCTCTGATCATCGAAGGTGATTCTCAGACATCATAAACATGGTCACAAAAATCATGCAAGGCACCCCCTAAAGCAAAGCGAGTAGCAGTTGGAGAATGGAAAAGAGGTTGGAACTCATCGAAATATGGCTCATCCATCACAGGGCGATCACTCTTAAGCATATCAGATGGGATGGGAATAAGGTGGCGGACCTTCTAGCAAACATTGGAGTGGAATGTGGGGTGAACCTTCATACGGGCTCAATTTCAGGTCTGGCCTCGAGTTCCCAACTCCAGGACTTTCAAAATACTGTGAAGAATGAAATGATGTAGGAAGGAGAAGAGCACCCGGATGCAGGTGATCCATATCACAGTTAATGAGGCTTTTATTGCCCACCAGCATAATGTCCTGCAATCTGATGAAGTGCGCTCATCTCCAGGTCAGCGCAAGGCTCAAGCGGGTTCACATTATGCGCATTCAAATCAATTTGCAGGTTGAATTGATGGCTCTCCTCGATAGATACACGATTCAAGTGATTTTTCTCATGAAGTTCAAGGCCTCCCCTTTTACGGTTTGCTCTCTGGCTTCTTACTGCGGTCCTTCCCCTCTAAAGCTTCTTCGCAGAAGACATACCCCTGCTATCAGTAACCAGCTCAGGCCAATTCAGGCGCTTGATACCCAGTGTTGTTCCTCCCCTGGCTGGCCCTGCTCTGGGCATGCGAGTCCTCTCCCCTGCTGGTTGTTTAGATCCGGTGCTCCCACTTGTGCTGCAATTCTCTATTCTTGCCGAGTCGCCATGGTCTGACATAGAATGCACAGTCGTCGTGGCGGGAGCCGAGGAGGTCGTGGGCGATCTCAGACTTCTCATCCGGCCTCCCAAGCAATGACACCCCCGTCTAGTCCCTCCCGTAGACCTTTCCCGTATCATGCTTTTCAGAACTTCCATTTCCGTTTCCAGAGTAGTTTAATTAGGCCTATCATTTCTACTAAAATCTCCATTATATTCATAGAGGATGAGTCTTCCACACCCACTGCTGCAAGCGAAATGGTAGAATCCTCTCAGGAAGGTCTCAGATTCGTGGGCGGCCATGGCTTAATGCAACAACAGGGAACTGCCGGTCAGGCCAGCCAGCAAGGTGGATTGCAGGTAGCGGACAAAGGAATTGATGGAAGCTCGAGCAGTTCTCCTCAAGCATTGCAACCAGGTGGTAGCATACATGGTGATTCAGCTTCGGAGGAAGCTGACGGAAGTCCAAGTAGTTCTCCTCAGGCTTCAAATCCCCCAAGTGGCAGCGGGGAGGGCGAGGCAGCGCATGGTGAAGACATATGGTATGGTAACGAGTGTCTGGTGGAGGAAGTGCAACCGGACCAAGATAAGCTCATATGATGATACTTGTTTGCTTTCCAAGCTCTCTTTTTGGCTGTTTTCAGTTCAATGTTTATATGGTGCTTTCGGTATGGTTAGGAGGTTTTTATTCTGGTTTTGTCTTTGCACTTATGGTCTGGAAGTTGGAGGATCTTACTCCAACTGGGATGTATGTTCACTGTAGATGGTCACCCCAAATATGGGATAGTTCTGTCAGTTTTGAAAGCATGCAGATCCTTTTTGTTGAGGCTCAGTCCTCCTTTTAATTGTACTGTTACTTTACTATAATAGATTTAGCATTTACTGAGAAAAAAAATGATGTCAACGATGGGGGATGATTCACCATTTTTGGAGTAAAAAAGTAAAAATATTAAAAAATAATAAAATAATAAAACTACTTTTTCAACTCGTATTTTCAACTTATCTCCCTAAGGTTTTACTCAAATTTTGAGAGGGAGTACTCATTGCATGCATAATTTGATTCTTCATTCAAGGAGTACCCATGTTGCATTCTTTTGATGGACCCTACTACATGAAAAAGCATAAATACATGAAAAAAATGTGATTGCAATCACGTTTTTTATGTATTTCTCATTTTTTGTGTAGAAGGGACCATTGAAAGTATGCAACATGGGTACTCCTTGGATGAAGAATCAAATTATGCATCCAACAAGTGTTTCTGCCCAAAATTTGAATAAACCCATAGGGAGATAAGTTAAAAATACGAGTTGAAAAAAAACATTTTTCCTTTTTCCCTGTAAAATTTGATGATGTAATCTAATCTTATTTTATTATTTCCACTATTATTTTATAATTTCCTTAAGAGGGTCAAAATTCCCCTAATGATCTAGTCATCACCTCACTCACTCACTTCCTTGGTGGAAAAGAATTGTAAACCATTGATAAAAGGTAACCTATCATTATCCTTTTGTGGGAGAGGTTGTTTTCACCTTTTTGTTCCAAGAAAAGTCAAATAGATATTTAATCTTCAACAGGGGCCCATATTTCATCGGGGCTTAGGGATTGTCATTAAATAAATGAAACTTATACCTCAACCCTAAAAATGATGTACCCTCAGTAGTGCCAGTCTAGGTAAATATTCTACATTTCCCACTTCATTGTTGAAATCAAAAGACCCTTAAAAATATTAGAAATTCCCTAATGAAATACATAGATAAAGTTGAACCTAATGATGGAATTCTTACATGTGCCAAAATATGTATGGAAGTATACTTATATAAAGGGTTACTAAAAGTAATCTAGGTAATCCTAGACAATTAGACCTTAATAAAACAAGTTGATTATCATAAAATTCCTTTTAAGTTTAAAAATTTCCACAAGTATGGGAATTTTTCTTGTGACTGCCCTAAAAAACTTATAGATGAATCTCACCTAGAATAGGGTGAAAAATAAAAAAAAATCCAAGTGAAGGAAAATTAAGCATTAACCCATAGAAAATTATCCTCAACCCTCCTCCCAACCCTTAGTTTCTCAATATCGACAATGATAAGCCCCAGCCTCCAATTCAAAACCTCCCTCCTTTCCCCATATTAAAAATTTGAGGCCCTTGCACATTTGGAGGCCCAAGAGAAATTGGAATAATGAGAAAAATATGGGGGGAAATTGGTTCATATGTATTCTATAGCATATGCTCCTTTACACCCCTCAAAAGCAATATTTCCCCCTTCTCAAGAGGAAAACCCTAAAATCTCAAAAAAAAGTGGAGAACTCTAAATCAAAGATAGGTGTTGCTCTCTTAGAACTTGACCAAATAGAGGAACAATCAAAAGATGAAGCAATAAAATAGTTGGTGGTTGGAAAATATATAAGAATCTAGAAAGAAAAAACAAGAAGGAAAAGTGAGAAGAATGGGAAGAATGGGAAAAAGGAATGGGTATGTAGCACACTATAGAAGTTTTTAATAGCAGAAATGTAAGAAAATATAAAAGGTGTTGCAATCCCAAAACAAACAGTAGATGATGAAATCCATATCCAAGAGCCATAGAGATTTGGGGAGTGATGAAAAATAGAAAATAATAAAGAATCTAATCAAGATTAGGACCATCAATTTCTTTTTCTCTAGAATACCAAACTATAAGAAAAAAATTTCTCTCCAAAAAAGAAAATTCATCTAGCAAAAGAGCATGGAAAAGGATACCATTTCTATAGGAGTTTTTGGTGGCATATGCATGATATGTTTAAAAACTAACTACCAATTCATTCAAGAACTAATTTCATCACATTATATAATTGTAAGAATACTACAAAATTCATGAGGTAACATGGTAACTTTTTTTAATATATATGTGCCAAATTCATTTCGTGACAAACTTGCTTGTTGGAATTCTCTCTTAAGTATAAAAGATACAATTTGGGAACATAATAGCATATTTGTAGGATATTTCAATACCACCATTCATGCTTAGGAAAATAAATGGGGATCTCTAATCAATTATTCTTTTAGAGAATCAATCAAAGACCATATCTCATACCTTTACTTAGTAGATATTAAGCCCTTGATGGAAAATCCACCTTGTCAAACAGACATATAGGATCTAGCCACATCATGGCCAGGATAAATATATTTTTGTTCCACGGCTCCCTGCTTAAGCATCAATCCAAAATCTCAAAACATTTCTCCAAATGGTTCTAATTGTAGACCCATATCCCTCTCTTTATCCTTCCCAAAAAATTATGTCCCTCTACCATTTTGATCCAATGTCATTTGGACCTAATCCCTTGAATTCATTGAGCTTGTTTCTAATGCATGGAACCGATGGACTGAGAGATCTCTAATTCAAATTTTGGAGAACAACATAAAGTGGGTCAAGCTATCTCTTAAAACTTGGGCTAAGACAAAAATGGAAAACGAAACTGTCATGTCCCCAATTAAATATTTTGACAAGGAAATTCCCAATTTTGCAATTTTGGTGATATATATATATATATATATATATATATATATATATATATATATATATATATATATATATATATATATATATATATATATATAGATAGATAGGATAAATAAGTTGTGGAGATATAAAATAAATTTTGGAGAAAATGCAATGGTTGGTACTTAGGAAAAGAAGAAAAATTAAAGTGAATATAAGTTGTGAAGATTAGCAAAAATGGAAATCGGACCATGGGAAGAACCAAACTATGGTATCAAATCATAATTTGAAAACATTGAACCATGGTATGAGGAAGGGAAAGAAATAATAAAAGGAAGGATGGAGCATCATTTTGATCATTCTAGTTTGGCATTTCATTTATGATTTCAAAGGTTTGCTTGAGATTTTGAGCCAAGTCAACCAGTGTTTCTTAGCACAAGGATTTCCAAGCGGAAAATCCCAACTCTCTTTCGTTGAACCTAGAGTGTCACCCTAGGGGAGAAATTTGGGTTTAACTGGATACTTCTTTTCCAAAATTTTGTGAGCCATTTCATCTTTGCATCAGGTGGGATGAATTTTTTAGGGGGATGGAGTAGCAAAAATAGTGTTGCTTCAAGGAGGAAATTGTTGGGGAAATCTTTCTCAAGAATTTGCAATAGTTTCACTTGGATGAGGACGAATTTATTTTTGGAGCTTTAGAGCCTAATTGCATTTTTGTAGGCCAAAATATTCTTCCTTAAGACCTGCATAGGGGTTTTACTAGGCAATTTTTGTTGAAGCAGTCACTTAAGATTTGTGCAGGGAAATAGTTGGAATTATCACTCTATCATTTCAACACTATTTCTCAATGGTTTTTAGTTATTTTGGTGGAGGATTTTGGGTGGATGCAGTGATAGTTTTTCTAATGGGTTGCAGAGTGGGCAGTCGATGTTTTCACTTGATTTTTGGGTAATTCTGGGAGGTTGGAATTAGCCCAAAACATTTATGGGTTTTTTGGTACGGGGTTGGAGAGAAATGTCCTAATTTTCAGATTTTTTGGAGCAAATTTGAGGCCTCAAATATCAATTTTCCACTAGTAGAAACAACAATAAATTTCTAGGTAGAGCGTACAACCAATGAGTCTATTTCAGCATGGATTTTTCTTCATTCTCACTTTTATTTTCCATTCTTACTTTAGAAACCCTAGCTGCACTCATTCCACTATATTTTTTTTACTTAGCTTCTCATTGGATATTCAATAAAATGCCTCATCTCTACTATTTATGCTCAATTGTGTTCTAAATTTTGTGTTCTTGTGGAGTTTTCAGATTACATGTTTAATTGTGTGTTATAGATAGTTCATGTTTTGATATTTCACTATAATTATCTAGTTAGAATATTACAATGGTATCAAATCATGTTCTTGGACAACTATGGGCTCAATAACATGTCATGACTAGACCATTGGGTGGATTTGTTCATCATCCCAGAGGTAGAGGCAGAGGTGGAGGAAGAGTCTGGGGTAGAGAGGATGAGCATGGGCATATTTCTGATATATATTTTGATGATGGTGAAGATAAACCTAGGCATGGTGGGCGTGACCCACTCCTGGAGGAGTTGGAAAGAACGAACCAACAAATGATGGAGATGATGAGGTAGATGATGGATTTGCAATTGAAGAATATGTAGGGAGGACATCAAGGTGGTGGGGGGAGAAAACAATGAAAGAGAAGAAGGTTCTGAAATAGGAGAAGGGATCCATATACCTCCATGCACAAACCACACATATGATCAAACTCTTAGGCCTACTATGCCCCATTTCACAGAGAAATAAGAGCAAGAGAGAGGGGTTGATGCATTCACTGAGTTGATCAGATCATTCACAAATGGCATTGATGAGTATGAAGCACTAGATCTTAGAGTCAGGATGATACTTACTTTTGCGAATTATTGTCATGTTAAGGAGAAGTATCGTCCTTGAGTAGGGACTTATAACCAAGGATGACAATAGAATCAAAATTGGGATAATCAAAGGCAGCGATGGAAGGTGACATTGCCTAGATTATATGGGTCAACCAAGATTCCTGCGACATCATGGGTTCAGAAACTAGATACTAACCTTAGTTTGAATCCCACGCAAGAGGAAGATGCCATCAGATTTTCTACATTTCATTTGGAGGGTGATGCGGAGGATTCATCGTATTAGAGATTAGTTAAACTTAAGAATGCACCCATCACACCCTATAGCCAGTGCACTCACAAGATGGTGGAGATATTTGATAGGGAGGATCAAGAGTTGCACTTCAAGGACCTAGCTAACTTGAAGCAGATAGGAAAAAAATAGGCTTACATAGTAGAGTTTCAGAGGCTCCCAGTGATGATTTCAAATATTTTAGAGGCAAGATTGATCATGTTATTTCTTGAGGGTTTGGCCAAGCCTTTGCAATGTTGGGTATGAGATTATAGGCTAGTATCATTGCAGGAATCCATTAGCCAAGTGCGCTATATGTTAGATGTTGTTCCAAAGATGAGGGTTTCAGCACCTACTGAACCCTCCTTCCCTCGGAAGTGAAAAGACACCAGACCATCTCGAAAAGGTGTCGATAGGGAAGGGGAAACTAGATGATGAGACTAGAAGGTACCTCTCGCGAAGGAAATTTTTCTTTACTTGTTAGGATCCATGGGAACTAGGGCATCGGTGTACTGAGGGAAAGACCCACCATATAGAGGTATTATCAGACAGTAATCAACAGGAGGAGGATATGGATCATGAGGTAGATGAAGGTGAGTGTGGACCTTAGAGCTTGGGAGAAGGTGGCCCACTACCCCCACCTAGTGGGGGAGAATTATTTCCCATTGGTGGAGTTATTTCTTTGCTTCGAGGAGTTTCAAAGTATTTAACACTGAGGATCAAAGGCACAGTATAGTGACAACGTGTATCTATGTTGGTGGACAGTGGGGCAACCCACAATTATATTGATGCACAGTTGGTGGAGTGTAGAGGAATTTAGATAGAGGCTTTCAAGGGATTTTCAGTATTGGTTCCAAGGATAGGACTATGCAATGTACCTAGTATGTTCCCAGCATGACAGTGACCATGGGGAACTATTCGGTGATATGCCATTTCTTCGTGGTGGACGTTTTGGAAACCAATGTGGTGATCGGAGTTTAGTGGTTTATTCTCTTGGGCATGTCTCCATTGATTAGAGGAAATTATAGCTAGAGCTCATAGGGCCGAATGGAAAGCTAGTAGTGTTGAGAGGTATGTGTTCATATCTACCCCAAATAGTTTCTACGCATAGGATGGAGGTTTATTTGAGGCATGGTGACATAAAGTGCAATGTGGAGTTGAGGATCTTAGAGACAACGGGTGAAGAAGCATAAACATATAGACATATTGGCTCTCTTAGAGAGGCATTGGGTGGTATTTATAGGGATTCCACCAGGTAGACCACCCGATAAAGGGTTCGAGCACAAAATTGAGCCTTAGGAAGAGGTACACGTAGTCATCACCACTCCCTACAAACATCCCAAGGCATATCAGGATGACATTGAAAGATCTATACATGATTTGTTGAGGTTAGGGCATAGACGACCTATCTCAAGTCCTTTCACTTCTTTTGTAGTGTTGGTGAAGAAGAACGATGGGACCCTTCACATGTGCATATACTACAAGGCCCTCAACAAAAAGACGTTGAAGAACAGGTATCATATTCCATGCATTAATGCGTTGATGGATGGACTTAGAGGATCCAAGTACTTCTCTAAGATAGACTTTCACTCAAGGTACAACCAGATCCAAGAGAGGGAGTAGGACATCCCCAATCGTGTTTTTCATTGCCATTATGGACACTTTGAGTTCTTGGTGATTCCCTTTAGGCCAACCAACACAGAAGCCATGTTTCAGTCTTGCATGAACCATGTGTTCCGCAATCAATTGCGATGATGTGTCTTGGTATTCTTTGATGGTATATTCATACATAACAGGACTTTAGAGGAGTACCTTCAACACTTGGAGGAGGTCCTGCACATACTAGAGGATCAGTAATTGTATGCTAAAATATCCAAGTGTGAGTTTGTATTAACGGAGATGTTATATCTTCAGCATGTGATTGGGGAGGATGGAGTACAGGTGCATCATGAGAATATTAGGGCCATCTTGGATTGGCCTACACCCAGGAATGTGATAGAGTTGAGGGGATTCATGCAGCATCTATATATATTATAGGAGGTTCATGAAGGGTTTTTCCCAGTTAGCAACACCCCTTACGGATTCGATGAAGAAAGGTGCTTTTGAGCGGACTGATGTAGTACATGAGGCTTTTGAGTGCCTCAAGATGGTGATGAGTAGTTTTCTTGTTTTGACCCTTCTATATTTTTCACGCCCATTTATCTTGGAGTGTGATGCATCAAGGGAGGGAATTGGAGAATTTTTGTCACAGTGAGGCCACCCCATAGAATTTGAGAGCTGAAAATCTATCCACATTAGATATTGCATCTCATATATGACAAAGAAATACTAGCATTCATTTATTTGTTTGCTAAGCTTCAACGATACTTAGTGGGGAACATGTACAAGGTTAAGACTGATCACAACATAAATCGATAGTAACATCCAAGCATATGATTTTGATATTTTGTATGTCAAGGGAAAGAATAACATAATGCATTATCATGGAGGCCTGTGACACTCTCTTTGATGGATGTCACATAGGGTTGGAAGGCACAACTTTTGGTGGAGTACCCCAAGGATTGGTATAAATGTGAGATGTTGGATGGTAATCATGGGGATGACAGGTCACGAGTGATGGATGATGTTATCTATTACAAATACATGATTAATTTTGTGTCAGGATCATAGTTGAGGGAGAAGATCCTAAACGCAACTCATGAATCAACTTTGGTAAGGCATAAGGGATTCTACAATATTTACATGGCCATTAGGGAGTGTTTCACTTGGTGGGCTCTTAAGGAGGATGTTCCGAGGCATGTCAGGGTGTTTAATGCATGCCAAAGGAACAAGGGAGAATACACATATCTGACTGGGTTACTACAACCTCTTCCTATTCCTAAGAGGGAGTTGGAGAGTATATCGATGGATTTTATTACAAGATTCCCAACAGTATATGGGAGTGATTTCATCGATTTGGTTTTTGACATACTGCCAAAGTTTGCACCCTTTTTCGCCATTCTAGCTCAATCTCAACGTCCTAGGTGGCTAAGTTGCTTCTCTAGGAGGTGTTTAGGTTGCATGGGCTTCCTAAGACCATTCTATGTGACATGGATGCCATATTTATGGGGGGGTTTTGGCAGGAGTTATTGACTCCCAGCACTAGCTACCACCCTCAGATATATGGGAGGACAAAGATAGTAAATAAGTGTCGGGAGGGATATCTATGCAACTATGTGACTCGACAACAAAGAGCGTGGGTGAAGCTTCTGCACCTTGGGGAGTATTACTACAACACCACATATCATAGGTCCATAGGTATGAAAACCTTTTGTGATTTATATGGTTACTGTAGGTTTTAACCCCGTACAAAAATTACATGCATATGAATTCTAAAACACGTAAAATAAAAAATGCGAGAGCATAACACATATACATAGAGATTTTCCCCTGGATCCCAAAACCAGGACTACTAGATTGATTTTTCATTATTTTCCTTTCAATGTTATAATACATATTTATACATGCCGAAGCATCCAATACCATGGACCGAAAAACCATCGCATCCAAAAAACATGTGCGAAAATCATGCACAAAACCATAGGTGGGTCCGCCCAACCTAACATAGGGTCCAAACCAAAATTTTCTGGGGCGCTACCCCGCACCCCATAAAGTGGGGTTACGGGTACAACTCAAACCCCCTGTGACCCCCCACCCGCTACACAATTGGCGCAACGAAGGGGGGCTCTGCCCCCCGTCTAACCCCCTGGTTAACTACGTGGTCTATTCGTGGAAAGAATATAACACAACCCAACATTCTCCCACTTGTTGTTTTCTTTCCACATAGGGACACAAGAGAGCTTAGTCATTTTTCCAGCCTTGAAATGCCCATTGTCTCTCTACACCAAGAGAACTTCTCAAAGCTCATAGATTTTTTTGTCAATGGCATCTGCAGTATTCTTCAAAGTTTCCACCTTTACCAACAACACCTTTTTGTCTTCTATCATATCCCTCACAAAGTGATACTGAACATCAATGTGCTTTGTCTTTGAATGATATGCGGGGTTCTTTGTCAAGAAAATTGCACTTTGGCTGTCACAGTCTATCCTTATAGCTCCCTGTATTAACCCCATACTTGAACACAATATCTGCAACCAAACTGCTTCCTTGCTTTCATGAGTGGCTACCATGTATTCTGCCTCTGTAGTTGATAGTGCCACTATAGATTGTTTCTTACTCATCCAACTGACTGCACCTCCAAATAGGTTAAACACATACCCACTTGTAGATCTTCTCTGATCCAGATCTCCAACCCAGTCTGCATCAACAAAGCCACAAATATCCAACATTATGTCCAATCCTAATCTTCCTTGGTAGCACAAACCATAATCACTAGTGCCACGCAAATACCTGAAAACCCGCTTCACTACTGTCCAGTGCTCCTTCCCTGGTTTTGACATAAACCTGCTCAATACTCCCACTGCATGTGCAATTTCTGATCTAGTGCAGACCATTGCATACATCAGGCTACCGACTACACTTGCATATGGAACACGAGACATATCCTCTTCCTCTTCTTGTGTCTTGGGACACTGTTCAGCAGATAACCTCACACCTACAAGAATAGGAACCTTCACCAATTTACTATCCTGCATATTAAACCTCTACAGTATTGTCTCGACATACTTCCTATGGTTTAACCAGAGCTTCCTCTTTGCTCAATCTCTTTTAATTTCCATGCCCAAAATATAGTTTGCAGCACCAAAATCTTTCATGTCGAATTTGGAGGACAATTGGGTCTTCAAATCCTGTATAATTTCTTTGTCATTTCCGACCAGCAACATATCATCCACATACAAGACCAG
Organism: Pinus tabuliformis; assembly: GCA_031772625.1. Taxonomy (NCBI): domain Eukaryota; kingdom Viridiplantae; phylum Streptophyta; class Pinopsida; order Pinales; family Pinaceae; genus Pinus; species Pinus tabuliformis. Next base: position 860,318,138 of record CM062817.1, on the reverse strand, counting down.
ATAAATAACACGGTCACCAATTAATTTAAAATACACACAGTGATCTGCTTTGCTTCTGGTGAAGCCAAGTCCCTGTATAAATGTATCAAATTTCTGATAACACATCCTTGGTGACTGTTTTAACCCATATAGAGACTTCTTTAACTTGCATACCAGTTCTTTCTTACCCTTCACCGCAAAGCCTTCAGGTTGTTTCATGTATATTTCCTCTTCTAGATCCCCATGAAGAAATGTTGTCTTCACATCCATCTGTTCTACCTCAAAATAAAAGGCAGCAGCAACAGATAAAAGTAATCTAATAGAAGTTACCTTGACAACAAGAGAAAAAATATCACCAAAATCAATTCCCGACACCTGGGAATAACCTTTTGCTACCAACCGAGCTTTGTATTTCTCCACCTTTCCTTCTGCATTTGTCTTCTTCTTGAACACCCATTTGCTGCCAATGGGTTTCCTTCCACCTGGCAACTCCACCATATCCCAAGCCTCATTTTTGTGCAAAGATGCCATTTCATCAACCATGGCCTCTTTTTAGAGTTTTCCATCCTCTAAATCTACTAATTCCTTCATAGTTCTGGGATCATCATCAGTAATAGATAAAGCAAAATTTGAACAGAAAGCAGATGGACTATACCTTTCTGGCTGCCTTCTTTCTCGAGCTGATATTTTTACACCTGGAGTTTGTGGCTCTTCATCTTCTAATTCCTCCTCTGCTGTAGAGTCTGATTCTTCCTCCTTTAGCTCAAACTCTATCTTCTCAGGTTCCTTTGGTTGGACTTCATGTTTAATAACATCTTTCACCTCTCTGAACACCACATCTCGGCTATACACAACCTTCCGTGTGGCTGCGTTCCAAAGCTTATAACCCTTTAAACCATCCTTATACCCAATAAAGATGCACTTTTCAGATTTACTATCCAACTTGGTTCGCTTCTCCTTTGGAACATGTACATATGCATCACATCCAAATCCCTTAGATGTGAAAGACAGGGTTTCTTAGTAGTCCATACCTCTTGTGGAGTCTTATCCTCCAATGCTGATGAAGGTGACCTGTTGACCAGGTAACATGCAGTATCCACTGCCCCTGCCCAGAATTCCTGTCCTAACCTGGCACCACTAAGCATGCTTCTTTCCCTTTCCATCAACGTCTTATTCATTCTTTCTGCAACTCCATTTTGCTGAGGTGTATATGGAGTAGTCTTCTGTCGTGCTATACCACACTTCTTACAGAATTCTTCAAATTCCTTGCTACAAAAGTCTCCACCATTATCTGTCCTTAGCACCTTTATCTTTTTCTCTGACTGATTTTCCACGAGAGCCTTAAATTCTTTAAACCTGTTAAAGGCTTCATATTTCTTCTTAAGGAAATATATCCATGTATTCCTTGAGAAGTCATCTATAAATGATACATAGTACACAGACTTACCCAAAGATGGAACCTTCACAGGTCCAAACACATCACTGTGCACAAGCTCTAATATATGTTTCTCCCTCTTACCACCAGAGGGGAAACTCACCCGATTCTGCTTCCCATATACGCAATTTTCACAGAAATCAAAATCTAGAGAGCTATTACTCATACCTTTACTAATGAAGTATTCGAAAGCCCTTCTCTCCAATATGTCCAAGCCTTTGATGCCACAACATGGTCTTCTCTCTAGAGACCACTAGATTTTCTGCTCCACTTTTAGGAACCACAGAACTGTTGCACCCATCGATAACAGTGCTACCTTGCAGCTTGTACAGAGTTCCAATTCGAACTCCCCTCATCAATACCAGTGCTCCCCGAACCATTTTGCAGATATCCTTCTCGAACACTGTTTTTACACCTGCATCATCCAGCTTGCTTACAGAAATCAGATTTCTAGCCAATCCAGGAATATGCAAAACACCCAGAAGTGTTCTAATCCTTCCACCTTGCAACTTCAACTTTACTTTTCCACGACCAATGATTCTAGCCTTCGTATCATCCCCTAAGAAGAAATCACCACCATCGTATTTCTCATACTCACAGAACCACTCTCTATGTGGAGTGAAGTGAAAGGATGCACCTGAGTCAATCAACCATGCCTCATGATCTACATGTGTACTTGAAGAAACCAAGTACACATCCCCACCTTCATATGAGGTGGCTTTCGCCTCTGCAGAAGGAGCATCATCAGATCCCTTTCCTTTATCAAGAGCTTTAGATTTACAGTCCCTTTTGTAGTGCCCTTCCTTTCCACATTTCCAACACACCACCTTTACTGGTTTTCCTGGAGATTTAGATCTCCCTCTAGATTTAGATCTCCCACTCGATGACTTATTTTTATTTCTGTTCTGCGACCAACCTCGTACAGACAAGGCATCACCATTCTAGCTCTCCATACTTTTTTGTCTCATCTCCTCCATCAGCAAGGATGAGACTATTTCATCAAAATGCAAGGCAGTTTCATTGCTACCTATTGCAATAACTAGACTATCCCACGAATCTGGTAGAGAACACAACAAACTGATGCACTTATCTTCATCTGAAATTTTAATATCAATAGATGCTAACTGACTTACCACAGTATTAAATGCGTTCATATGCTTTGTCACCGAGTCTCCATCTTTCATCCTCAGGTTATATAGCGTTTTCCGTAGGAATAGTTTATTCACCAGAGACTTAGATTGGTACAAAGTCCCTAACTTGTCCCACAAATCTTTTGTCATAGCTTCCCCTGATACATTCAGCAATACTGAATCTGAGACACACAATCGTATTGTGCTCTTTGCCTTCCAATCCAACTTCTTCCATTCTTAATTGGTCACTCCCATTGGTTTAGTACCCGGATCTCCGCGATCCACCGATATTTATCCACCAACAGATCCTCCATCTTGAGTTTCCACAACTCAAAACTCTGACCATTAAATTTTTCAATCTCTATCTTTCCACTGCTCGCCATCTTCTTTCACCACCAGAATCGATCTCGCAGATCTCCCACTAAACAGGGTCTACCACAGGCTCAAGCGAAACCCCTCAGCAACAAAGGCATCCCCTTGAAGCCAAAACAACTCTGATACCAAATGTGGGTTTTAACCTCGTACATAAATTATCTACATACGAATTCTAAAACACATAAAATAAAAAATGCGAGAGCATAACACATAAAACATATATACACAGAGATTTCCCCTCGATCCCAAAACCGGGACTACCAGCTTGATTTTTCATTATTTTCCTTTCAATGTTATAATACATATTTATACATGCCGAAGCATCTAATACCATGGACCGAAAAAACATCGCGTCCAATACGATGGACCGAAAAACCATCGTGTCCAAAAAAATGTGTGAAAATCATGCACAAAACCATAGGTGGGTCTGCCCAACCTAACATAGCGTCCAAAACCAAAATTTTCTGGGGCGCTGCCCTGGACCCCATAAAGTGGGGTTACGGGTACAACTCAAACCCCCTATGACCCCCCCCCCCCCCCCGGCTACACAATTGGCGCAACGAAGTGGGGCTCCCCCCCCCGCTACACAATTGGTGCAACGAAGTGGAGCTCCCCCCCCCCCCCGCTACACAATTGGCACAACGAAGTGGGGCTCCACCCCCCCCCCTCTATAACCCCCTGGTTAACTACATGGTCTAGTCATGGAAAGAATATAACACAACCCAATAGTTACAATGCACTGACATTTATTGGCATGGTTTTTGGATATAACAGGGCTCCAAGGGAAAAATATTGGATACAGGAGAGCCAAGATATGCTCAGAGCACTCAAGGATAACTTGCAGATGGCACAAAACTAGTAGAAGTTATATGAAAATAGGGGCAGAGTAGAGTGACATTTTGAGGTGGGGGATTTGGTTTTCCTGAGATTGCAACCATATGAGTAGTCCACAATGAAGTAGCAGGGAGTTCATAAGCTCCATCCTCATTTATATGGGCCATAGAGGGTGATATGACAAGTTGAAGATGAAACTTATGAATTGGAGCTTCCACCATGAAGCAAGGTGCATAATGTATTCGATGTCTCTTGCCTCAAAAAGGGTTTGGGAGAATGAGTGATAGTTTCCACTAAGTCACCACCATTAGATGATGAGAGGCATTTGATCTTGATACTAGAGCCTATTTTATAAGAGAGGGAGAGGAAGTTGAGGAGAAACACTATTAGAGAATTTCATGTAAGGTGCAAGGATTTGCCTGAAGATGATGTCACCTTGGAGGGAGAACAAATTTTGCAGCATCCAACACTACAGTTGTGTTGACGGTACTGGACCCGCCAACATGTCAAGGGATCTCCCAGATAAGAAGTCCCAACTAGACCCTAGACCATTTGGAGTAGGAGTCCTAGAAGTGGGTGATAAACTAGTGCCTTGATCGTGGTAGCGTGCAGAGGTAAGTATGATAGCTTTTTCAGAAGCAAGTGTGTGACCTTGCAACGAGTCAAGTGAGATGCATGTGGGTTCTAGCACACAGAGGGTAAAAGGAAGTGTTTCCTTTAGAAGCCTGTAATAGTACACAGCCTGAAAGGAACACACGAGCGGAATGACATCACAGGCTAGAAGTGGAATAGTCCACAATCCAAAATGATGGGTTAATACAACAACATGTCTTCAACAAGATTCATACAATTTCATACAAAATAGTTCATACACAAATGCATAAGTTAAACAGCATACATTGCTAAAGTAACTAGAATCGTCGAACTACGATAACAACATATGCATGAAAAATTGTTGGCTCAGTCATATTATTAAGTGAAAGTTCCATCCATACATACACCATTGACAACCACTATCCCCAACAGTGGAACATTATAGTCAACACCACCTGCTCCTCCAAAGAGATGTACTCACTCTACGCTGTGGAGAATCCAAGGCTCTTCAAAATACTCTCCAAGCCTTCTCTAAGCAATGCCAAGCCAAAATATTGGCTCCCAAAAGCCTGTACTATAAGTTATCAAGTTTTGTATATAGAAAAGGATGGGGTGACCCTTGACATCCCCCTTTGACTCTTGGACTACACTCATGACTCTTCACATTACATACACTCTTCACTTTCCACTGGTGACACTTGGAATTTCACTTACAACATATTTACAATAATATAATTTCCACATATACCCATGTGGGACAAAATAGGCTTGAGTCAGCCTAACAAGACAAACAACATCACTTGGGGTCTTGGGGAAAGACCAACTCGGTAACCTCCTCATGGTGGTCTTCATTGACGAATTGATACCAAGCTTGGTACTATGTTATCGTGTCCCCGTACTATTTGGTGATGTCTTTATCGAAGCAGACTCTTGCCTCCATGGCTTCCAGGTATATGGTTCTGAAACCTCTATCCAGCTCATCCTGAAGCATGCACAACACTATCTTGAGTGTGGTTGGAACACCGAATTACTTCTGCATTTTCCTTGCACTCAGATGCAAGTCATCACTAATGGCTTCTCGCATCAACTACTCTATGTACCTATCGACCTCCAGCATGACTTGGTTCTTCCTCATGGCTTAAGTGAGGGTTCTGATTGAAGGGATATTGTGTGTCCTCACTATGACATCCAGACTCTTGTAAAACCGTGCATAGGAAGCCTCAATGCTAGTGATGAGGGAAGGGAGATTCTCATAGTCCTAGATCAACATTTGAATCGTGCTTATTCTACCTCTTCCTGCGGCTTCGTCATCTTGTGCAAGTAAAGCAGGGCTCCCTCATACCTCATTATCCATTCCTATACACGCACAATAACAGCATGGATGTCTTTGCATTAGGGTATTTTTGAGGTCTAAAATGGGCCTCCTAATAAAATTATACAATAATAGTGGAAATAATAAAATAATATTAGATGGCATCATCAAATTTTAGAGGGAAAAAAGTGAAAATTGTTTTTTAACTCGTAATTTCAACTTGTCTCCCTATGGGTTTACTCAAATTTCGAGTGTAAACACTCGCTGGATGCATAATTTGATTCCTCATCCAAGGAGTACCCATGTTGCATACTTTCAATGGACCTTGCTGCATGAAAAATGAGAAATGCATGAAAAATGTTATTGCAATCGTGTTTTTTCATGTATTTCTCATTTTTCGTGTAATAGGGTCCTTCAAAAGCATACAACATGGGTACTCTTTGGATGAGGAATTAAATTTTTCATCCAATGAGTACTCCTCTAAATTTGAGTAAAAGCTTAGGGAGATAAGTTGAAAATATGAGTTGAAAAAGTAGTTTTATTATTTATTATTTTATTATTTTTAAATATTTTTACTTTTTACTCCAAAAATGGTGAATCATCCCCCATGGTTGACATCATCGTCTTGAATTCGATTGGTTCTTATAAAATTTATTTTGGATGCAAAATTTTCTTAGGAGGCCCATTTTAGACCTCAAAATTTCCTTAATGGGAGTTTGGATTGTCTTTGTGCATTACTATTGAAAACCGTATAGATGGACAACCGCTTTGTGCATGGTGACAAATCTGTTATACAATGTCCACTTGGTGGTCTCCAAAGTTGATAACTCCACAAGTATTGCTTTCTTCATTTCTACCATAGTGGATCCTGTGGATTTCTTTATTCCTTGCTTGACCTCTTGCAATTCCTTCGTCATTTGATCATTCTCTGCTATCAAGAACTTGACCGTAGAACTTGTGGCTTCTACATAAGCCTGAGAAGCGTTGGCCATGGCAGCTGGATGCATTCTGACATATGACACAATCACCCTTTCCTCTATGTGCGCAGGTGATGTGTGATCATCCAAGAGTTTCTTTCTTCGTGCATGTACAATCCTGTGTTGTTACTTGTCGAATGACAGATTGTACACATCCATATTCGAATCATCATCAGGGAGAATAAACCTCTCCCTACTCACTTGGGAATGGTTATGATTCTGGAGGTGGAGAAGACTATGGTGAGACCTCATATTCTCTCGGCATCAGATCGGTATCTTGGTCTCGTGGGTCCTATTCTATCTCCATGTTTGTTGCTTCAACCATATGCTCAACCTCCTGAGCGAGTTCCCACAATAGCATTTGCTCACCCTCTTCTTCATATGTTGGCAAATTAGTTGTCTCAACCTATATAGGCACAATTTTCACTATCAGTGCACCGTGTCTTTCCTCTTGTTCCTATTTCTACTTTTCTTCCCTTTATCTCCTCCTAAGCTCTTGTAATGTGTCCAAATTCTTTTCTGTTTCCTACAACTTCCTCTCTACATCTTCCAACCTTTGATTCTATCTCTTCCTCTGTTCTACTCTACTTTCATGTTGTCGCCACTTCACCTCTATCTCTAAATCTACTTTCTCAACAAGAGGATCTTCTCTGAACTTGCAGCTTTGCTCAACCTCTGTGCTCTTGGTAATATTCCTCTTTCCTTCTTCTTGCACTAGTTTTCTGCTCATTGTTGCTCTTGTTGTTGCTTCATGTGGTGTTGTTGCCTACAGTGCTACTTTCCATTCTATACCTATGATGACTGGCTAATTGAGCCTAGATGAGTTCTAACAATACCTCCAAGGGTATTCCTCTAGCCAATTACATGCCCCATGGATCCATGGGTAATACACCTTCACATAGTGGTTCTTGCATATGTAGTGGGGGTCATACAGTGTTGAACCCAAAATTCTTCAAGTCCTCAGCCTTGACATCCATATCCTTCAAGGTATTGATCTCATACAACCCAATCCGCAAAGGAAGAGTAGGCCATGGGGCCTCCTTCCTCCTGTGCAGTCCTACTGATAAACCTGTGGAGATGAGAGATGCAACCTCTTGCATGACCAACTTGTCCATGGAAAACCTCGGTAGCTCATGTGGATGCTTCTCCATGCCAAACATCTTGATGAAGGTTCCACCACATGAGGCATACCAATCTGTAATGTTAAGAAATGCCTGCATCGCTTCTTGGGACATGCAAGGTGGATCATGTTCGAAAATCATCCTATACAGCAGGGTGATGAAGTGGTGAGATAGCCTTGCCGTGACTCCTCGGTAGCTACACTCGGAGAGTAACTTGCAATAGATGTTTACAACATCCTCTGATGGTGTCCATGTCCAACTCATGCCAGGGAACTGTTGTTGGGCACAGATTGCATCAAGCAGGTACGCGGACATAAAGAATGTTGCTTTCTCATCCTTAGGCAGACTCTAGGTATTAGAGATATGCACTTTTAGCTAAAGATCCAACATATCCGACCACTTGAATGACCTTCCATCATTTTCCAACTGATACAACATAACCACCTAACTCTGCGGGAAGGTCTTTGTACTCTCCTGACCATACAAGCAACATGAAAAGATGACCAAGAGTTGGTAAGCCTTCCTAAGTGACTTCATCTTGTAGACTTGGTTGGGTGTCACTCTGAACTTCGATGGCTCTTTTACCCAACGCTTCATGATGTATATAGTGTTCACATTGTTGTTGGGAGTGAACAACAATGCATCCATGTGGTTCATTGGCTGCGGAAAGTGATGCACCTGATGGTAGCTGCTCATCCTAAAGGTTGCAAGTTGTGTTCCACTAGTACTGCTCAGTGTCATCGTCTCAAGATTGGTATGTGAGACAACCCAATGAATGATATATGTGCAATGGAAGGCAGGGTACCTGCATGCAACCTTTTACAATCTTGACTTGGGGATGTTGACATACACTTGTCGATCTTCCAGGTGTTCATTGAAGCTACCTACAAATATGTCCTTTATTTCTTGCCATGTAATCTTCATGTCCTTCTCTATGAACAACTATGTGTCTGCATAGATGGGCAAGTTCATTGGCACCTGTTCAACTACATCTCTAGTGCTTCTCTCTACAGTATCCTTTGATCTAGCTCTCTTGGAAACCATACCTCCTATACTACTCAAACGCTTCTCAGCAACTGATGTACCTAGAGACAGAGAAAACGCTCACAACAAGGAAATGTGAGCTTAAAAACACAAATCACTTCAAGGATCGATCATGCAACAAACTAGGAAACTGCTAGGAAAGATTGTGCAGTTGTGACTCTCATATCTATGAGACTGTCAGCTAGATCTACGCATTATGAATTCCCGGCTACTAGTGACAGGCACTGATGACTATAACTATGAAGACGCGGTCTAGTATGGATTGTTTTGGACTCGAACTGCACAATGCATAGTTTAGTCTAGCTCGATGTTGGTTGGGACTGCGCATTGCACAATCCCAATGGGAAAGACTCGGAATTGACTACTGCACATCTGGAGCCAGTGACTGACAACCTCTGTGCAATTCTTGGAGCCAAGGAAGAGCATTGAGTTCCAAAAATGTGTAGTGCATGCTGGGAAGAGCTAGATCTGACCCCAGGCAGCCCAAATCTGCCCAAGTTCAAATTGAAAATGAGTAGATCGAAATGCATGAGAAAAGGATGGTGCATATCTGAGTGAATGATCATGGATGCAATCAAAGAAAGTGAAAAAATCAATCAAATGGATGAACAACAAATCTTGTGGGGAGAGTTACCACAACGACGATTGTTAGTGCAAAAATGGGGCTATGCATGCGATGCTTAAGAAAGGCAATGCAAAACTTGAAAAAACACTTCTACAAGTTAAAACAAACTAAAACACCAACGTTCATTCAATAAAACATGAAAAGCAACACTCACATAAGCCAAGGAAACAAAACCGACAGAAAAAGCAACAAAAGACTTGAAAAGAAAAACTTCCTCGAAAAAGTTGTGCCAATCATGCTAAATGTTCCTAGATTCTTTGGGAATGCCAGAGCTCCAGGATCGAATGTGAAAGTGATCTCTAGCAGTGTCCATTAAATATATTTGATTGATTTAGGGTTTATGATTCATATGCCAAAAATCTAGGAAAAAACGACAAGTGGTGGCAGTTTTCTAAAATTGACTCAAGTGTAACTTCAAGTGCTAAAAATAGATCCCTAATTTTTAGGGTTTCTTTTTTCTTTTTCATGAAAGGTTGTCATGCATGCATGGATAAATTGCATAGTTCTGAAGGGAACCAAGCAACCTGTCGGCACATGCATCGGGAAACAGCTGAGGAAATGCCTCTACGTAATTCCTGGGCTGAGTGGCTCTGGCTGCCTCTCATGCTTTGTGCAGTTTCCCAGCAGAAGACAACCTACCAACTGGGTCTACGTATTCTTGGAGCCGAAGCTCACTACTAAGCTACACTGTGCAATTCCTGAGAGCAAGGTAGGCTGCCCTCTGAGACTGCACAGATTTCCAAGGCAGAGCAAGAACCGGTTTCAACCAAGTCACGAGATCAACTTGTGGTTAGACAAAAAAGAAAGTAAGCAAGCACAAGTTGTAAACTGAGAAGATAAACTCAATTGAAAGCACAAGTACCTGAGTAGTGCAAGACAAGCTACTAAGATTTGAGGAGGGAGGCTCCAAAACAAAGCGAAGGAAAAATTTTGGAGGGTGGTTGTAGCCGCTACAACATTGGCAACACACTGGTAGAAACAACATAAATTTTGATTCGGAACTGTAAACTCAAAATGATAACTCACCAAAAAACCATAAAAAACAACCTAAAAGCGAAAAATGTTGATGCTAGAATACTGAAACGCTGGAAAACCTTAAAATTTTGATAAATTTTCAACCATGACATTATGGAAAAAATTTGTGACTAAAAAACCTTTAAAAATGAACACCTAAATGAAAGTGTCATTATATAAAGAGTAATTTCTTTTTTAAATGCTGAAAATATGATGACTTTAAAAACATAGCTTAAGACAACTTGACACATTGCAAAAAAAAAGTTTAAAAGTTAACAATTTTTCATGTTGTCATATTTCTCTTCTTGTTTTTCATCCTAGGATGTAAGTTTTTTACGAGTTATCCAAACATGTGTTTTTTTGTTTTTCTTTGCAATGTTTTTTTATAATGGAAATTCTAAATTTTTTTGCAAAATAAAAAATAAAAATAATGACATTAAAGATATATATATATATATATATAGAGAGAGAGAGAGAGAGAGAGAGAGAGAGAGAACATAATTATCATGTAAGAGATAACAATTTTAAAAATAAAACAAAATTTAAAAATAAATAAATAAATTAAAATATATAAATAAATATATATATATATATATATATATATATATATATAACCAAAAAAAAAATTAAAATCGAACAATTAAAAATAATTAAAAAACAAACAAAAAAATATGAAAATATGAAAATTAAATTTAAAGCATTTAAAAATAACAAAAAAATATTATAATTAAAAAAAAAAACAATTTAATTTTTTTAAAACATAATTAAAATATATATATATATATATATATATAATAAAAAACATATTCAAAAATAAATAAATAAAACAATGTTGGGGGCCCTGGGCCTTTCCCAGACAATTCTCAGAATCAGTCGGGCAAGGACCAGGGCCCCCGACCGCTGGGTTGGAAGGCCATGGAGGGTGCGAGTAGCTCCATGACCGGCCAACCCGGGATTCCCGACTGCTAGGTTTGTCGGTTGTGGAGGGTGTGAGTAGCACCACGACTGGCCAGCCCTGAGATCAGGGACCCTGGCCCTTGCCCGACCGATTCTGAGAATCAATCGAGAGCCCTGGCAATCGGTCGGGCAAGGCCCAAGGTCCCAGCATTGTTTTTTTTATTTAAAAAAATTAATATGTTTATTATATATATATATATATAGATATATATATATATATATATATATATATATATATATATATATATATATATATATATATATATATATATATATATATTAATGTTTTTTTAACTATGTTTTTTTTAATTAAATTCTTTGTTTTTAAGTTTTTTATTATATTGTTTTTTTTATTTTTTAATTTAATTTTCATGGTTTTTTCTTCTTATAAATATTTGTGTATTGGCTTTCCTCATCAACTCAACTAGAATTATAGCATCAAGAAAAGAATTATCAGAGGTTGGAAAGCTTATTATGAGCTTGAAAACATTGTAAGTCAACCAATCTTTAGATTTGGAGTAAAGAAAGGTTCATTTTTTAGACTCTCGTCACCCCTGTTATCTTATATGGATGTGAAGTTTAGGGATGTATATATCTAGGGAGTCGTGGAGAAATATTGAGATGATCCAAAAGAAATTCATAACCTATAACCTCAAGATCGAGGGAAATATTCCCTATCCTATCCTCTTGATCGAAGCTAGGTTGTCCCCCATTGAGATTGCGGCTATGTTTACATATCTTATGTATAACAAGAAGCTTTAGAATATGGAATCGAAGAGGCTCCCAAAAATTGTTTCTAACTTTAGTCAAAACCCCTGCCTATGCCTCAAGCATGGGTGGCATCACGATGCTCAGTCTTAGCTCAACCTATGGGGGATTAAGGAGGAGATCATCATGGGAAGCAAGGACAATATAAAATATACTATTACCTCCAGTTTTAAGGACAAGATGGGGGATGCTAAGGAGCTAGAGGGTAAAAGGAAGCTAAGGTACTATAAGGCAGTGATCAACCCCACCCTCAATAACTAGAATTATCTCTCTATGGTGACCACCACTAAGAAGAAAACAAACATTTCTAGGATTAGAACTAACTCTCATGAGGTTCAGAGTGAGATCAAGCGATGGTCTACTCCCACGACTCCCGAGGACGATAGAATTTGTTAGATTTGTGATACTAAGAAGGTGGAAAATGAAAAGCACTTCCTTTTAGTCTGCCCGACTATTGCCCACATTTGCTCTCAATTCCCTATCATCAACCACAACTCAAATCCTGTTGACTTATTAACCCATCCCAACTATAGCAATCTTGGAATGCTTCTTTCCTTGCTCCTTGATCAAAGAAACAAGATTTTGAAGAATGAAAATTAGGCTCTCTTTTCTTGAGGTCCGATAGACCACATTGGTCTTAGTAGACATTAATCATCATCATTTTTTTTTTTAATTATTTAAAATTATTTCATTTTTTAGTTTTCTTGGGTTAATCTTCTAATTTATTTTTTTTTAATTATGTTTTTTTCTAATTTATTTATGTATCTATTTTGTAATTTGTTATCTTTTACATGATAATTATGTTTTTTCTACATTTTTTATGTTTTTTTTTTCTTTTTTACATATACTTTTTTATATATTTTAATGTTTTTTTTTTTTGGCAGAAAAAAATTGAAAATTCCATTATAAAAAAACATTGCAAAGAAAACTAAAAAAACTCATGTTTGGGAAACCCTTGAAAAACTAACATCCTAGGATGATAAACAAGAGAAATAAGACAACTTAAAAAATTGTTAAATAATCGACATTTAAAAAACAATTGTGCATACTTAGGACATGAGAAATTTTAAAGTATCAAAAATGTCTTTAAAAAACAAATATTGATGCTTTTCAAAATCCGCATGAAAATCACCAACATTTAGAAAAAATATCCACACTTAATACATTAGAAAATTTAAAGTGCCAAAAATAAGCCCTCTAAAAAAAGGGTTTGATGTTGCATCAACATGTTTCAAAACCGACATGAAAATCACTAACATTTAAAAATATATATATATACTTGATACATTAAAAAAAAAAATTAAAGTGTCAAAAATATGCTCCCAAAAAGAAAATGTGTATTCTGAATTAGCTTCATAATTGGATGATTTTTTTGCTACCTCAAAAGAACAGGTAATCGTATAAGTTCTCATTTCAAAGTTTATGTTGTTTAGAGCTCCAACTCTCTGTATGGACTTTGTCTCATGTAAAGCGAGTATAACTCCTCCGGAAGTATTGTTCGATTCTTTGATCATCATGGCTTCCTCACTAGCTTGAGTTAAAGATATAGTCCCTGCCATTCTCTTGATCGGTCAGCACACATACCAAGCCAAGTCAACTGAGTTGTTTCGATTGGGGATGAGGGGTATATTGATGCACAAGTAATGTAAACTATCAGAGTTTAAGTTTCATCTCTGGTGTTGCTCCGCTACTAGCAGGCTTGGACAGTACCCCGACAGAGTCACTTTAGGAACACAAGCATCGATCCACTACTAGCGAGCCTAGACAGTACCCTGATGGAGTTACTTGCTTCACCTCTCTATGCAGGAATCATTTATCTTCTTTTACCTTTATTTATTTATTATTATTATTAGTATTTTTCCTTTTTTCATTTTCCAGAGAACTGTGCATAGACACTTATTTATTTCATGAGGCGGAAGAGGGATCCCAACTTATTGAGAGTAGAAGAGGTTGTCCCTTTAGAGAAGTATCTTATATATACCTTTGACATACTTGTTAAGGTTTCCCCCCTCACCTTACTCTACTTGAATGAGTTTACAAGGGTTAACTGAATATAGAAAAAACAATTAGACTAGGTTGTACTAGTTAAAAGTCCAAGCGTTGTGTTTTCAACAAGACTCACTCTAAACAGAAATTTTCCATCAGGCTATCATTGACTGGAGAATGAAAGTTCTTCATAAAGAGAGGGGATAACAGATAACCAAATTTTGATAGTTGTACAAGTCCTCTTGTACATCACTCTGCTTATCTCAAGATCCAAACATAGTTTCATGTGAAACTAATGCTATGGGTGCATAGCAAGAAAACAAAAAAGGAAGAAAAGGACAGAAGCAAAACGAAAGAAAAGAAAGTAAGCAAAGTCAAACATGAAAGAAAAGAAAATAAGAAAGAAAACACTACTCCTACTCCTAAGATAAATAGTGCATGGGCCTACTCACGTGAAGTGATATTTCCAATGCAGCCACTAGCACATTGGTTGGCCCATGCTGGTGAAGGCGTGTTTGGCAAGAAAGATAAAAAAATGAAGACCAACACACTAAAAGTTTAAAGGTGTCCACAGAAAAGATAAGAATAAAAGCGCAAGACAAACACTCTGTAGGTGTACCATGGTGAAGCATCACACTATGCACAAACAATAAGCATGTACACTCTTTTGACCTTGAGATATGAGAAAACATGCAAAACGAAGAAAAATCGTGCGTAGCAACATGACTTTCTATGTATGACTCCTCTAATGCATGAGCGATAGGATCGTGCGATTCTAGTGGAGGAAGTGAAATATGTGGATTATATTGATTTTCAATGCAACCGGGAGAGTGATGAGGAGCCTGGGGTGTTTCAACAGATTTCTAATCGGGAGTGGAACTGACCTCAAGTATGCGAGAACTTGACATAACCATCAGCTCAGGCTGAAGTGCCTCGACATTTTGAGGGGTTTCCACTTCATCAGTGGGTAGATAATCAAATATCGGTGGCTTGGACAGATCAACCAGAAAAATCGAGATGTACATCGGCATCCTCATGATCTGATGAATCATACAGAGGGGTTGATGAGAAACAGAAATTTTCACCCTCTAAATTTTTGGAAATTAAAGATGACAAATTGAGTGGATTCGGAAAGATATATTTGTCCTCACCGCAACCAAATGACGGTCTGACATCCTATGCATCTTGTGAATGATCAAAAATAGAAACATCCAGGAATGAATTTTCAAAAGAAAAATCAAAATTGGAAGGATCACAGAAGACATCAAGATTGAGTGGACGAGGTGCTAGCAGAAGGAGTTCATCCTTCACCGCAAGTTCTTCTTCAGTTTCCCACACATATTCATCAAAAGTGACAGCACAGGTCGGCTACTCAACACCAACTCTGTCCACAACTTGATCCTCATGAACATCACATGCGAAGTCTGGAATGGACGAACGCAAGACACCAAAATCCAGAGGATCAACAGAACAAGAGGAAGGAGGTTGAGAAAACGAGTTAATGTTACAACCAATAGGATTGCAGTCCAAATCTGTGCATATATCCAGAGCAGGCGGGGTGGGAGGAGGTGACAGTTCAATAGATGGGTTTGCAACATCTCCCACCTCATCCTATGGAGCTAGAGATATTTGATGAGGAGCAGACGAAGGGTCACCTGTGACATAAACCTTGTTCATCTTAGATTTGGAAGATCTAACACTAAGGTATGTTGGGAGGGGTTAAAATGATTCTAACTTATGAGGATTTTCAGATATGTGAAGAAGATACTAAAACCATTCCTTGAGAAATTTCCAATCAATTTCATCTTCAGGGATTTGAAAAGCAAGATTCAAGAATTGCACCCAAAATTGTGCAAAATATGCATCAGGCTCCTTCCATAATTTCAAAAAAAATTGTTGAGTTCTTTGTAATCATAATGATAGAAAGCACGGATTAACTCTCTGATCATGTTATCATATGAGTGAATGGATGTTGTGTGCAATGTGTGACACCATTGGTCAACATGCCCATCCAGCGTGTAAGCGAACATCCCACAAGCAATGTCATCTTAGGGGACTTCATTCCTATGATAGAAGCTTGTGAAGGAAACTCCATGCCTTAGCAGGGCTACTCTGCCCTCACCGTCATACTTAATAAGTGACAAGTCAACAATGACGTCCTCCGACACTTTGAAATCATGTGCAAGAGAAAAACATCCAGAGTTGAGATTGTAATGTAAGTCATGAATGATGTGCAAAGATTCAAAGCAGACTTTAAGGACTCATTTTGTCATTTGGCCCTCCTTCTAGTGCCAGAAATGTTGACAGTGTTGGACACACCAACATGTCAAGGGATATCCCCTGTAAGAAATCCCAAATAGACCTCAGACCGTTTGGAGTCGAAGTCCCAGCAGTGGGTAGTAAAGTAGTGCCTTAACCGTGGTAGCGCACAGAGGTAGTTATGATAACTTTGTCAGAAGAAAGTGTGTGACCTTGAAGCGAGTCAAGTGAGATGCATGGGGGTTCTAGAACACATAGGGGAAAAGGAAGGGTGTCCCTTAGAATCTTGTAATAGAATGTATCCTGAAGGGAACACACGAGTGGAACAACATCACAGGCTGGAAATGGAATAGTCCACAATCCAAAGTGACAGGTTAATACAACAACACGTCTATAAAAAGATTCATACAATTGCATACAACATAGTTCATACACAAATGTGTAAGTTAAACAACATACATTGCCAAAGTAACTTGAATAGTCAAATTACAATAACAACATATGCATGGAAATTTGTTGGCTCAGTCATATTATTAAGTGAAAGTTCCATCCATACATACACCATTGACAACCACTAACCCTAATAGTGGAACATTACAGTCAACACTTCCTGCTCCTCCAAAGAGATGTACTCGCTCTAATTTGTGGAGAAGCCAAGGCTCATCGCCATACTCTCCAAGCCTTCTCTAAGTAATTCCTAGCCAAAATATTGGCTCCTGAAAGGTTGTACTATGAGTTATGAGGTTCTATATATAGCAAAGGGTGGGGTTACCCTTGAAATCCACCTTGGACTCTTGGACTACTCCCATGACTCTTCACATTACATAGTGATGGTTCTTCCACTAGTAACACTTGGAATTTCACTTACAACATATTTACAGTAATACAATTTCCACATATACCAATGTGGGATAGAATAGGCTTGAGTCAACCTAAAAAGAAAAACAACATCATTTGAGGTCTTGGGGAAACACCAACTCAATAACCTCCTCATGGTGGTCTTGGGTGACGAACTGATACCAAGCTTGGGATTGTGCTATCGTGTCCCCGTACTATTTGGTGATGACTTTATTGAAGCAGACTCTTGCCTCCATGGTTCTGAGTATATGGTTCTGAAACCTATATCCAGCTCATCTTGAACCACCAATGTACGTTTATGTGTTCTTTGCGCTCAGATGAAATTCATCACTAGTTGCTTTGTGCATCAACTACTCTATGTACCTGTCGACCTCCATCATGACTTGGTTCTTCCTCATGGCTTGAGTGAGGGTTCTGATCGAAGGGATCTTGTGTGTCCTCACTATGACATCTAGACTCCTATACAACCATGCATAGGAAGCCTCAATGCTGGTGATGAGCGGAGGGAGCTACTCATAGCTCCAGATCATATGAATTTGTTCTTTGTCTAGCTCTACATGCGGCTTCATCATCTTGTACAAGTAAAGTGGGGCTTCCTTGTACCTCATTGTCCATTCTTGTACATGTGCAATAGTAGTGTGGATGTCTTTGAGAGTTTGGGTTGTCTTCGTGCATTGCTGTTGAAAACTGTATAGATGGACAACCACTTTGTGCATGGTGACAAATCTGCTATACAACATCCGCATGGTGGTCTCCAAAGTTGATATCTCTATAAGTATTTCTTTCTTCATTTCTGCCATAGAGGATCCTGCAAACTGCTCTATTCTTTGCATGGTCTCTGCAAGTCCTTCGTCATCTGATCATTCTCTACTATCAATAACTTCACTTGCAAACTCGTGGCTTATGCATAAGCCCAAGAAAACTCGTCCATGGTAGTTGGATATCTTATGACATCTGACACAATCACCATTTCCTTTATGTGCGCAGGTGATGTGTGATCATCTGGGAACTACTTTCTTCATGCTTGTACAATCATGTGATGTGACTTGTATAATGATAGATTGTACACATCCATCTGTAGATCATCATCAAGGAGAAAAACCACTCCTTTCTTGCTCAGGATTGGTTGTGATTCCAGAGGTGGCGGAGACTGTGGTGTGACCTCAAATGCTCTCGACATGAGATCGGTGTCTTAGTCTTGTGGCTCCTATTCCATCTCCATGTTTGTTGCTTCAGCCATCTGCTCAACCAACTGAGCGAGTTCCTACGTGCACCTTCTCACCCTCTTCTTCATCTATTGGTTACTCTTCTATCTCAACCTGTATAAGCGTAGTTTTCTCTGTTAGTGCGCCTTATCTTTCCTCATATTCCTATTTCTTATTTTCTTCCCTTTCTCTCCTCCTTAGCTCTTGTTATGCTTTCAACTTCTTTTATGTTTCCTACAACTTCATCTCTGCATCTTCCAACCTTTGCTTCTCTCTCTTCCTCCATTCTACTCTCCTTTTGCATTGTCGCCTCTTCGCCTCTATCTCCAAAGATACTTTCACAACAAGAGGATCATCTCTGAACTTGTAGCTTTTCTCAGCCTCCGTGCTCTCGGCAATATTCCTCTTTCGTTTGTCTTGCGTCAATTTTTTGTTCACTGTTGTTGTTGGTGTTGCTTCTTGTGGTGCTGCTTCTTGCAGTTTTGATTTCCATTCTACAGTTATGTTGACCAGTTCATTGAGCCTAGAAGAGTTGTAGCAATACCTCCAAGGGTATTCCTCTGGCCAATGACATGCCCTGTGGATCCATGGGTAATACACCTTCGCGCAATGGTTCTTTCCTATGTAGTGGGAGTCATACGGATTTAAAATCTTGGTGTCGAAACCAAACTTCCTCAAGTCCTCGGTCTCGACATCTGCATCCTTAGAGGTACAGATCTCGTACAACCCAATCTGCAATGGAAGATTAGCCCATGGTGCCTTCTTCCTCGTCTATAATCCTATTGATAACCCTATGGAGATGTGATATGCAACCTCTTGCATGACCAACTTGTCCATGGCAAACCTCGGTAGTTCATGCGGAGGCTTCTTTGCACCAAACATCTTGATGAAGGTGCCACTAGGGGAGGCATACCAATCTACAATGTTAAACAATGTCTGAATCACTTCTTGGGACATGCAGGTGGATCCTGTTTGAATATCATCCTGTACATCGAGGTGATGAAGTGGTCAAACAACCTTTCCATGACTCCTCAGTAGCTACACTCAGAGAAAAACTTGCAATAGATGTCACAACATCCTCTTATGGTGTCCATATCCAACACATGTCAGGGAACTATTGTTGGTCACATATTAAATCAAGAAGGTACGCAAACATAAATAATCTTTCTTTCTCATCCTTAGGCGGACTCTGGGCATTAGACACATGCACTTTCAGCTGAAGAGCCAACATTTATGACCAATTGAATGGCCTTCCTTCATTTTCCAACTGATCCAACATAACCACCCAACTCTGCAGGAAGGTCTCCTTGCTCTCTTGACCATACAAGTGGCATGCAAATATGACCAAGAGTTGGTAAGCCTTCCTGAGTGACTTCATCTTGTAGACCTGGTTGGGTGTCTCTCTAAACTTCGATGGCTCTTTTACCTAATGCTTCATGATGTCTCTAGTGTTCACATTGTTGTTGGGAGTGAATAATAGTGCATCCATGTGGTTCACTGGCTGCTACAAGTCATACATTTGATGGTTATTTTCCCTCCCGAAGGTGGCAAGTTTTGTTCCACTAGTATTTATCAGTGTCATCATCTCGGGATTGGTATGTGAGACAACCTAGTGAATGATATCCGCACATAGGAAGGCAGGGTACCTGCATGAAACCCTGTACAAGAGTGACTTGTGGATATTGACATAGACTTGTCAATATTTTAGATCTTCCTTGAAGCTACCTGCAAATATTTCCTTTACTTCTTTCCATGTAATATTCATGTCCTTCTCTACAAACAGTTGTGTGTCGGCATAGACTGGTAGGTTCAATGGCACCTATTCAACTACATCTCTAGTGTTTCTCGCTACAGTATCGTTTGATCTAGCTCTCTTGGAAACCATGTTGCTTGTACTGCTAAGAAGCTACTCTACAACTAATGTACCTGGAGATAGAGCAAACACACACGGTAAGAAACTGTCAGCTCAAAAACACAAAGAAATTCAAGGATCTATCATGAAAGAAACTAGGCAACTACTGGGAAATATTTCACAGTTGCAACTCTCAGAGGTGTGAGACTGTCAATTGGATCTGTGTATTGTGTAGTCCCATCTTCCAGTGAGAGGCACTGATGACTGGAATTGCATAGAGTGCAGTCCAATATGGCTTCGTGTGGATTAGAACTGCACAATGCGTAGTTCAGTCTGGCTTGATGCTGGATAGGACTGTGCATTGTGCAATCCCAGTGTGTGAGACTCAGGAATGACTCCTAGAACTATGCAGAGAACAACTGGAGGCAATGACTGACAGCCTCTGCATAATTCCTATTGCCAAGGTAGGGCCTTGAGATCCAGAAATGCGCAGTGCATGCTGGGAAGAGCTAGATCTCAACCAAGGCAGTGTAGATCTGCCTAAGGGAAACTTGAAAATAAGTAGATCTGAATGCATGAGTGAAGGATGGTGCATATATAAGTTTACTGTCATGCATGCAATCAAATCAAGTGTATAAATCAGTCAAACGGATGAACAACAAAGCTTGTGGGGAGATTCCCTGCAACGATGCCATTAGTGAAAAAATGAGGATATGCATGTGACGCTTAAGAACAATAATGCAAAACTTGAAAAAACACTTCTGCAAGTTAAACCAAACTAAAATGCTAGTGGTCATTCAATAAAGCATGCAAAACAGCACTCGCACAAGCAAAGGAAACAAAAGCGGCAGAAAAAGTAGCGAAAGACTTGAAAAGAAAAACTTACCTGGAAAAGTTGTGTCGATCATGTCGAAGGTTCCTAAATGCCTTTGGAATTCTAGAGCTCAAAGATTGAATGTGAAAAAGGAATCTGGCAGCTTCCATTAAATATATTTGATATATTTAGGGTTTATGATGTGCATGCCAAAAATCTAGGAAAAAGAAACAAGTGGCGGCAATTTTATAAAATTAACTCAAGTGTAACTCCCAGTGCTAAAAATAGATCCCTATTTTTTAGGGACTATTTTTGCTTTTTTATTTTTCCTTTTTCAGGAAAGGTTGCCATGCATGCATGGAGAAATTGGGTAGCTCTGGAGGGAATTGGCCAACCTGTCGGCACATGCATTGGGCAGTAGCTGAGGGAATGCTTCTGTGCAATTCCTGGGTTGAGTAGCTCTAGCTCCCTCTCATGCTCTATGTAATTTCCCAGTTGAAGACAAGATGCCAACAAGGTTTGTGCAGTTCTGGAGCCGAACCTCACTACTGGGCTGAACTACGCCATTCTTGAGAGAAAGGCAGGCTACCCTCTAGGACTATGGATATTTCCAAGGCAGCATAAGAACTGGTTTCAACCAATTCACGGGGTCATCTTGTGGTTAGACAGAAAAACAAGTAAGCAAGCACAAGCTGTAAACTAAAAGATAAACTCAATTGAAAGCACAAGTACCTGAGTAGTGCAAGACAAGTTGCTAAGATTTAAGGAGGGAGGATCCAAAACAAAGCGAAGGTAAAATTTTGGAGGGTGGTTGTAGCCGCTACAACAAGTTGGTTAAGGAAAAGCAACATTTCAGAGGGAGGAATGTCATGTCCCCAATTAAAAAATTTAACAAGGAAATTCCTAATTTTCCAATTTTGGTGATTAATGTATATATTTAGGTAAATAAAATTAGGAGAAATAAGTTGTGGAGATATTAAATAAATAAAGAGAAAAAGAAATGGTTGGGACTTAGGAAAAGAAAAAAAATTAAAGTGATCATAAGTTTTGGACATTACCAAGAATGGAAATCAAACCATGGGAAGAATCAAACCATGGTATCAAATCATAGTGTGAAGAAATCAAACCATGATATGAGGAAGGGAAAGCAATAATGAAAGGAAGGATAAAGCCTCATTTTGATCATTCTGTTTTGCATTTCATTGATGATTTGGAAGGTTTGCTTGAGTTACTGAGCCAAGTCAACCAATGCTACTTAGCATAGGGATTTCTAAGGAGAAAATCCCCTCTCTTTTCAATGAACCTATAGTGTCACCCTAGGAGAGAAATTTGGAGTTGATAGGGTACTTGTAACAACCCACAATTTAATTATATAGCTAATTAGATCAATTATGAGATTTACAATCAATGCACAACCATTCAACTTATTATCATAGAATTTTGAAACATGAGAAAATACAACTTACTTGTAGTGATGATATTCCATACTTGTGATTTTGGAGTTGAACTCTATTTGAATCCTGCTAACAACAACAAATTTTTAGGTACGACTCTCCACTGACCTGTAGTATCAGTTGTACTTAATATTTCTATAGTTGGCCACCCTCGAGCCCTCAATCAATGTACTACTACCAGGGAATTCTTTGTCTCACAACCCTTTTCTCCCAAGAAAATGGATGATGGAATGGATGAATCTCATCCTCTTCATTTTACATTAGATAGACCAAAATATGGAAAGGGGTATGCATGCACACATTCTGCGTCAACATGCAACTTTTATTTCTTTATTTTAAGTTTTACTTTATGTAATATTTCTCTTAATTTAACTCTTTCTTATTTTATTCCTTTTCACTTTTTTCTAAATCTACTTTTTTTTTTTACTATTTTTATATTTGGCTTTTATATATATTTATATAGAACTCCAGTTTATTATTTACTATTTTATTTATTTATTATTATAATATTCTCTTCATTATTTATTATTTATTTACTATTATTATCTTTTCTTTATTCTTTATTCTTTACTTACTTGTATTATTTTATTTTGTTATTTATTACTTCACGTTTTCCCTACACCCTCTGTTGAACTAGTATAACCAATAGGTATCGAAAGTTTCCACAATACCCAGGAAATCCCAAAGAATATTTGTCTTCTTTCCTAACTTTCAGAACCGCGCATAAGCCTCATCAGCCTGTACCATAGCCCAAGGCTTGTGCCCGGCTCAAACCTCATCTTCCCTATGACAGGCACCTGGCTCAATACTCCATGCAGTAGTACTCCAGGCATCTCAAAAGGTTGTCCCACTCCCTCCACACTCACTAAGGTGCACAACCCAGCACCCCCACCAAACTTCAGCATCCCAATCCAATATCAGGTACTCGACCTCCTCAAGATGGTCTCATAGCCCCTCAAGAGTTATTCATCTAGAGCTACACAAGACAAAGGAACCACTGACATATGTAGTGTTGATTGAGTTTGTCCCCAACCTATATGGTGTTACATATTCTCTCTCGCAAGTATGGGCTCCCACGAGATCATTAAATAAATTTCCCCTCTCATCCCATTTGTGGAGTTTATGCCAGTCACCACATCTCAACATGCATCCAATGCATTAGTTATAATCATAACATCATAGAAAATAATCCACATGTCAACTCTTGCATGCCATCATGATAACATAACATCATTGTTAATCACCACATTCTGAATAGTAAAGAACTGCATGCTCATGCATGTCATAAAATATGTATGCAATTACCACATGCTTCACATCATAATATCCTCATAAGTTATAACATAAACATATGAACATCAAAGACATATCATCACATAATGAACCACATGTCAATATATCACATATCATAACATCATAATCCCTATGCATATCATATTCATCACGCCCATCCAACATCATTATCATAACAACTAAATAAATAAGAAACACATGTGCATCATTATCCTCATACCATCACATCATGAAAAATCATTAATATGAGAATCATCTCAATACTTACTAGATACAGAACAATAATATACTATAAGCATCCTTATCATGATTCATTAGAAAAAATCAATTTCATTTGCTTGTATAAAAATGAATACTAACTATAAAGTAAGATTATTCAACATCCATCTAGGATCTCGGTTATCTCATGAATTCTATTATATTACTTTTCAATATTCATTTCCACTTTTATCAACTAAGAAGTTAACCATTTACATTGTAGGTATACTTATTTAAGTACATCATTAAATTTCAAATGAACTTCATTTTCCTGAGACTTAATCTTTTTCATGTAATCTTCCTTACCCAAAGAAATTTTAGTGAAATTCATTGTTAAGATATTACCAACTGTATAAATATTCTTTAAATCATCAATATCAAATTAAAATTCCATGATCACTATACATACTTTTCTTACCCAAATGGCAAAGATACACTAGGTCATCATTATTTAAGTCTTATGTGATGCTTGTTGTCCCTTGATGATTTATCCATCACTTGTGTAATTGTCATTGTTCATCAAAAAAAGATGTTTATATCATCAAGTTCCTATCTCAATACCTCTTGATCTCTTTACCTTAGGTTCACCCTTGTTCATTGTCCATGAAATTTTTAAATGTGTGGTTTTTTGCGGAAACAACTTCTTTTAACTCTATAGGAACAAAACTTGATAAGTTATTCTATGTGAAGTATTACTCAAGAACAAGGAGTGAAGATCAGTCATGTACAACCTCTATTAGTTGACTCTCAATTGTTTATGTCAACATGTACATAATACTTCTCATGGTCTCTTTATAAAATTTCTAACATCGTTCCTTCTTATACTTCCCTTATGTATCTATCTAATACTCTTTTTGTTCGACTCATCATTCTAGGTTGGTCATTATCATGAGGCTACCATTCATTTTCATCATTAGAAATATTGTAGTTCCTCCATTTACCCCTTATCCATATGTTAATTTCATCAAATATCATTACTTAGATCTTTCCCTTCATTCTTAAAATCGGTGTTCTCCTTATACTTATTTTTCCTTCTTCTTATTTGAATAATACGTTTATAGTCCTTCCAAGAGTGGATACATACTATATTAAGGTATGTTGCTTTCAGTTATGACTTCATTGATGTGTACTTCCATTAAATTGTACTACTATTCTCCCAATTATCATTTCTAGCCTTTTTAAAACCTTGGGTGGTATCGAAAGAGCATGGGTCTTTGAAATTGTTGTTAGCATAGATTTTAGCATTAATGCATCCAAAAAATATGGACTAGGTGACACTACTTGTTTCTAGTTCAATAATTTATTATATTATTTTCCGTCTCCTCTTTAACAGCTCATGTTGTTAGGGATGTTTCTTACCTTGTCACTTATACTACATGTAGATGACACTGCCACCACATGTAGATGATACCATAACTAAATGCGGCTCAAAATCAAGATCATAAATGTAATAATTAATTTTCTACAATATGTCATTTACAAAATTGTAACCACCCACAAAATCATATTTTCAAATAAAAGTTTCTTCATGTAAAAACAAATTTAACAATCTAAAATACATGTGAGCATATTCATTATTGAATCAAAATTTCATGAGAAAGTTATGAATTCAACTACTTATTTTATTAAATAGTTGTTGAATACTCAATATATTGGAGCGTCACATATAATATTTTTATATTAATAACTAAGTTATGAAACTAACTTCCAAGATATTTGTCTTTAAAATAAAAATACAATTTTAAACCAATCAATATAAATCATAAAAATAAATAATGTAAGAAAATCAATACACTTCAACCTTTCATTTTTGTAATAAGCACTATTAAACTCTGACTTACCACTTTTTACAATTTATAATTTCTTAATCATTAGTATATTGAACAAATAATTAAACTCATTAATTTTACCCTTAAAACTTACATATAAAACTAACTTAAATTTAATTAAAACTATTTAACCATTACATAACTCTCCAACACCCATATATAACTCTCCAACACCCATAACAACTTCATTTATTTATTTTAATGACTTTTCAATCCCTTTTCCAACTAAATTTAAATACATAAAAATATGTTTAAACAAATATCTTGAAAAGTACTACTATTTCAAATACACATAAATACGTCCTATAAACATTCCAATTATCCTATAAAAGTCATATTGACCCTAATGATTTCTTCTTAACCACTTCATTTGAAATGCATCATATGCACTCATTAACCGTTTCTCATAATTTTTAGTACTAAATTTATAATAGCACAACATATTTGGGTAGTAAAAGAATCCCTATCACAAAGTGGATATAGTGGGGAACGAGTAGTACACGTTGTAGGGAAGTTAAACATAGTATAGTCCTATTGTGTTGTTTTTATTTATTACAATCGGATTATCAATACGCAATGAGCAAATTTTGTAGCATGGCTTTCCGATAGAAATTGATATGGGAACAAAGTGACTTGAAATTGTTAGCGTCAAATGATTATTAACCTAATATAAATCAGCTAGTAAACTTTATAAAATTTACAAGTTCACAATTTTAGATATATTTTTTAAGGGTGTTCTATTTCTATACAAATAACATAAAAATAACATAATATAAATTAACTAGTAAACTTTATAAAATTTACAAGTTCACAGTTTTAGATATATTTTTTAAGGGTGTTCTATTTCTATAAATTTGTATAGACAACAAATTTTTTTTGTTAGAATCTGGTAAAAATATTCAAAAGAAAATTAGAATGTTGGAGTGTCTGAATCATTTGTTTGATGGTGAAAAGGGATTCAGCACCATCAAGAACCCCTAGGGCACCCAAAATCCTGAAGTTTGACAGATATAACCTAGATTTTCAAAAATTTCTATTAGATTTTATCATAATCTTATCAAAATTTCCATTATTTTCCAAGCTAATTTGTGGGTTTTTTGGACTACAATATTTGTCAACTATCAATAACTAGCATTTGCACCACATGTTGCAAAAGAAACGCCGTAAGGCAATGATATGAAAAACAATAGCATAGAAGAGAGAAGTCAAAATTTTATGCAAATGACATAAGAAACAACAGCATAGAAGAAAGAAGTCAAAATTTTATGCAATTTTGTTTCTTTACCGGTGTTTATTTTTTATCATCAACAAATGGCCAATTCGAGGCAATGCTAATCTACATTTTTGACAAAGAAAAATCAATAAAAGTCAAAAACAATTATGGATCTAGAATTGAATCTCAACACAGAGGTGTGCCTTACTGTCTAGCATGTATGAGTGGATATCACAATGAGACTTTTCAGAACATTATATACCTTAGTGTCAGACAAGGGATGAACAAAGAGGAATCCCAGATAAAATGGAGACTTCTGGCTTGTTTTAAGTTTGATACATTATAAGTGCTACATGCTTTTTCCAACCCTAGCGTTGCTTCTGATCCTAAAAGAATTCGACAATGTTCTGATTTTTATTGAGAGCTGAGAAAGTGTTAAAACATGTGTACAAACTCATAACGTTAAAGAGGAGTATACTATAAATATAAGATTTATCCCACATGTCTATCTAGTCCTGTCAGCAAATCTAAAATAACTGATCTTACCATTGGTTTAGGAGCCTATAATACAATTAGATGGATATAAACTCAATTACATCTTAGAAATCATGGGAAGACAATCATATGGATGGAAATGATAAACATACATAAAGTTGAAAAAAGTGAATGCATCATTGCTTGTGTGCAGCATAAGGACACCCACAGGGAGATATATTTTGAATAACATCACTCCTTGGAAAAATCAAAGAGAGTGTATGCAAATTGTCACACAGAATAAGCCATGACGTTGTCGAGAATAACATGCTGTTAAAAATTAAGTACCTTATTCTTCAAATGATCAAAGTATTATCCAAACTTATATTGTTCTAGAATCTATTAGTTCCAACGATGTTTAAATTATTCTTCATTGTGGTTGTCTTTTTATTTCTGGTGTTAATAATAGTTTGTATCTTATACCAGGAAGGTCAGACTTTTATAACTTTCTAGGTCCGGTTTTTATTTCAAGCCTTTTAAAAGTCTTTTGGTTAGTTTAAAAAGTATGCTGTAATGTTGTCGTAGAGTCCTCTATTACCAGAAAGCTGACCGATAGACTTGTTTTTGCTTCTGTTCACCAAATCGCTCTGCACTTACACTCAGCGTGTATAAGTTGCATGTTTTTTTTTATATTAAGAACATATTGAGAACTTGAATGATATCTACTTAAAACTTGAGAGTCAATATTATGTTTGGTGGTTCAATAAATCCCTGTAATTTTCATTCAACCAATTTTCGTGATTTTAAAAAAAAACAACAACAAATACAGACACCCAAACCTTTAGAGTTCATAACATTTTTCCAAAAGTTTTATCCCATGCTTCAAACATAACTGCGGGAGGATTCGCCCAATCACAAAATAGTGCTGCGTTGAAACTTTCCCAGTAACAAAACAGCTTTCCTCTGCACCAGGTACAAAATTATTCTGCCATTTTGGTCATCAATGTCGATCAAAATAGTGCAGTAAAAATTGCAGACAGGTACAAATAACATTTTCCTCCAATGAAAAGCAAGTGGCTCCTTCATAGCAGATTGAAATTGCAATACTCCAAAGACAGATGAAACAGTGATAGAAGGAAACAATGTGGCTCATGGATTTTTGGGTTGCAACTGTCTGAGAATTTTTAGTCCCATTGCTTCCCGTTGAATTCTTCACCATCATCAGGGAACAACAACAATGTAGAAGAAAATCACGCATTAGAAGATTGCATAGTAACCAACCTTTGTTTTTGGATTAATTGATTATATCTGGCAGCCATTCGTCTCCCTGTATAAAGTTTCCAACAGTATACATTCCTACATTTCTCTCAGGTATCTGATTAGACCATGGCGTTCTTCCAGAAACCTTAACCCCCGGCCCATAATTCTGGTATTCCCCATAGTAAAGCGTGTTAAGAGCAAAGTCCTCTATCCATGGCATCCATCCCTCAGGGCTAATGGCCTCTCCCAAATATGAATTTATGCAGATTGCTCTGGAGTACATCTTCCATGGCCGACCCAAATAGCCTTTGTAAATTTTTGGGTTGGCATAGTAAGCCCTCATATATTCTTCAGTTCCATTGATAGTGCAGTTATGGAAAACAAATCCTGTGGGCTCGGCTGGATCTGTTCGACCCTGTGCAGTGACAGGATCTGATGATCCTTTGTCTGAGTTTATTTGACGAGGACGCAGCAGAATGAGACAGTTTTCAAAGATGGTTGCCGAGTCTCCAAATATGAAGTCAACAGTGCCTTCTATTCTGCAGTTTCTATAGAACTGACGAAGAATATGAGTGTACAATGTATCCTGGTGGCCAAGAAAGGCACAGTTGTAGAAGGCAGAGTGATCACTATCTACTCTTAGGGCTACCGCTTGTTGACTACCTAGCCCTGCTGCATTTTCGAATGTTATATCCCGTGCTAAGAAGCCATCAGCATTTACAGCTGCAATTGTGAAAACAAATAAATTAGCAATCCTCAACATCTAAAACAAGATTTAGTGGGATCGAGGAATATGGATTGATTGAATTTTCCTTTGATAAGAGTTCAAAACCAAAGAACGATGGTAATTGTAAGTATTAAATTCCGTCTTTGTTTAGAAATAGCATACACATATTTATCTAGTTATCAGAATAAACAGAGGATCCGATTTTAGCATATGCCCATTGAAATTTCTCAAACTTACAAACCCCAATGCATGTTGAAAGACATTACACCTATCATATGAAAGGGTTCCAAATATCTTATTCTTAAAATGTAAAACCATAATTAATTTTTTTGATGCTTTAATAGGATGAAAGAAGTGCAGAATCTGCAAAAATAAATGTTATTGCTCTCTTCTTTTCAGCAACCTACAATCTGAAGAAAAGCATTATTGCTTCCCTTGCAAATGACAGATTGCATTCCAAGCACTGCTGGATTTTGATTGTTTCCTTCTCCTCTCATTTGTATTTTGTTGATGCTTTCTAGATCATCATTCCTTTGCAAGGGAATTAATCTGGGTTGAACTCAAGTAGAAAATTTCTCTCTCATTAATTGGATGGTCATTTTCACAATTGATTGTCTCCAAAGAAGTCTTGTCAGCCAAATCTCTACCTTTCCTCAGGCTTTTAAGTTTAACCAGCATGCAGGCCCTCAGTGTTGTGGTTTGGCATTTTTATCCAGTAGTTCTTAGCAACATGGCAGAAAGGGCACACTTTATGTCCATGCAGAAGGAATTGGAAGCAATGGTAGTGGATTCCTTGGCCACAGAATTGAACAAGCGTTTAAAGCCCTTTGGTTTCTGCAAGAAGACCCATAAAAATCTGTAAATGTATCAAAGAGAATTGCTTCCTAGATCATACTTGTACAATAAGTGATCATAGTAGAAGGTCATTTGATTGTGAAACCGTTGTGGGATTCAATCCAAGTGACCTGAATTTACTGTAGATAGACGTCCTCTTTGATATCCATGTTTATCTCCATTCAGGGGCTAGGATGTCACTAGGGCATCTAGAGAATAGCTAAAAGGAGGGAGGCATTCTTTGAAGAAAAGCATTATTGCTTCCCTTGCAAATGACGGATTGCATTCCAAGCACTGCTGGATTTTGATTGTTTCCTTCTCCTCTCATTTGTATTTTGTTGATGCTTTCTAGATCAGCATTCCTTTGCAAGGGAATTAATCTGGGTTGAACTCAAGTAGAAAATTTCTCTCTCATTAATTGGATGGTCATTTTCACAATTGATTGTCTCCAAAGAAGTCTTGTCAGCCAAATCTCTACCTTTCCTCAGGCTTTTAAGTTTAACCAGCATGCAGGCCCTCAGTGTTGTGGTTTGGCATTTTTATCCAGTAGTTCTTAGCAACATGGCAGAAAGGGCACACTTTATGTCCATGCAGAAGGAATTGGAAGCAATGGTAGTGGATTCCTTGGCCACAGAATTGAACAAGCGTTTAAAGCCCTTTGGGTTCTGCAAGAAGACCCATAAAAATCTGCAAATGTATCAAAGAGAATTGCTTCCTAGATCATACTAGTACAATAAGTGATCATAGTAGAAGGTCATTTGATTGTGAAACCGTTGTGGGATTCAATCCAAGTGACCTGAATTTACTGTAGATAGACGTCCTCTTTGATATCCATGTTTATTTCCATTGAAGGGCTAGGATGTCACTAGGGCATCTAGAGAATAGCTAAAAGGAGGGAGGCACTCTTTGAAGAACTGAAGACGCCTTTAAAAAAACAGCACATTCGCTAGACAAAGGGGCCTGTGGAGGCAATCTAAAAAAGGCAAAGGGCCAGATAGGAGTTTCCCGTGAAGAAAGAAGACAAGTCCAAAAATGCTCTCAAGGAAAAAGGGATGAATGCCAAACTGTTTGTACAATGGGTTATGGAACTGTTTGTTTATGCTAAATCATACACTGTAGCATGAGGAATTGGATTGTCTCAGCTTGCGCGCAGTCAGGTGGTAACGAGGTAGGCCCCAAGATTTCAACACCGTATAGTACTATAGGTCTGTTAATTGTGTCAAAAAATGCATCTCAGAAGAGATGTCCTGAAAATGCATATGGAAGTATTGTCGGTCAAGCATGGAGAGAGACCTATAACCCTTTCTAAGTTTGGGTTGAAAGACATGCCTTAAGCTAAACCTAAGGGCTATGGATCAGATCCCATAGATGTATAAGCAATGGTAATCTCCACCTCGCTTCCTTTGAAGAAGAAGTGGAAGTTTGTTAGGGTGCTCTTGGATATTTAAATCACAACCTCAGTTTCACTAAGGTTCACCACCATCATTCTATGACCATCACATTGGCAGGGGCATCAAGCTATCTCTGAATGTCCCTAGGGGAGGAGGCTAAAAGGATCAGATCCTCTGCAAATAAGAATAAGGTAAACAAAACATGGTGTAAAACGTAAACATCTTCCTTGTGGAAGTCCTCGCTCGGTTATGCTCTAACCCATTAATGTATATCCCATGGAATTTCATGAAAGCAACTATGAGACACTCAAAGATGCCAATTTCACGTAGTCTCCAGAACGATAATTCCCTTGGAACAGAGTCCAAAAGCCTTCTGAAAATCCACAAAGCAACAGGACTTTAGATGAGGGACGTCAGCTTCCTTGATAATAGCACACAGGCTAAAAATGTGGTCACTAGTTTCATAATCTCTTCTAAGACTTGGTTGCCCCATAGCTTTGAATTTGTTCCTCTGTAGATGTTGAGAAAGCCACACGTTCACGCCCATAACATAGAGTTCGACAAAGGCACGCCCAATCATAATATTCCTGTAATTATTTCTATCAGAAATATCCTTCAATTGGAAGATGGGGTGGATGATATTTTGAGACCATGAAGAGGGAAAGCCAATGCAAATTCAACTTGCAGACCTTACTCATCTACTTCTTTGCTGGTGCTCAAGATCCTAACAGCTCTTTTAATGTCTCTTGGGGTGAATTAGTGACAAAAGGTGAGAGAGGAGAGAATATGGACTAAGGTTGACCCGAAAAATCACAGAGGGATGTGGTCCGCAAGAACCATGTGTAATGATCAAAACATGTTGGAAGAGCAGATTTTCCAATTTCAATTCAAGGCATCTCAAATCTGCCAGGAACCACACCATGATCAAACACAATAACAAAACCAAATTCAGGCAAAGAAATAAATTCCAACTTAATATGAAGAGGAAGAGGAACAATGATGAGCATTACCAACAGTTGCAGAGCCATATGTACTTGGAACACCAGGTAGGGATGGCACACGCATAGACCCCGTGATCACAGTCTTCCCCATGCCATCACCCACAAACATAAGATTAGTTTTACTGGGAGGAGCCCTAACAATCTCCTTATACACCCCAGCCTTTATATGTATCACGAATCTCCGCTCAGATTTATCCGGTGCACTGTTCACCGCTTGTTGAATACTCATAGAGGATTCATCCTTGGACACAGTCACATCGGGAACCAATTTATCAACCTCTAATACATCCCAAATTTGATTATAATGATGGTAATAATCTGCAGTACTAGAGGAATTGGATGATCTCTCTGTTTTTGGAGGCCTCCATAGGACCATATTCTGTCCGTATGTATCCAGAGCATCTACCATGCTAAGGGCATTGCTGGTCAAGCTCATGACTGTAAGAACGGGTTACGTTACACAGCGGCTGCTCAGCGAGATTTGAAGCAGAAAAAAAACCCATTGTTTGATTATGTATAATAAATTAAATATAATCAAAACAATGTAGTGACTTACAGTCCTGCCATCTTAACCTGGTTGGAGTGTTCAGAAGTTTTCTTCGCGCAAGGATAGTAATCGATGGATTTCAAGGGGCAGGCCTGCCTCCCCTGATTCAACCACTCTGTCAAAGCGTTATCTGTCCTGGGCATCTCCATCTCTGTCCCTTCCCCAGCTCAGCCACAATGCTTGTCTCCCCCGATGCAGCTAACGAATCTTCCAGTGGAGTAAATACGCAGAGGAAAAATACGAAGACCGGCAAGAACAGCGAGCCTGAAACCAAAACCAGAGCGAGGGCAAGCGTTTGATCTAAGGTACAAACCCTGCTGCCCGGATGAAACTATTCGATGAAACGCCCAAACCGTTTGGGCAACCCCGATCAACGGCTGAAATGGTTGCAATCGTCTAACATATAATCCTGTGGCTTACAAGATGACAGGTAGGCAGAGAGGGGAGTTGATCTCAGAGGGAAATGCCTTACGGCGTAATTAATATAAAATGAATAAATTATATATATTTTATAAAACTTAGTTTTAACTTGTTATATTTAATTTAAATATAATTTTACTTGAATTTTATATTTTACAACTTGGCCACATGTTCACTTGTTCCACCTTTCAATTATCCAATCTGATGATGCGAGTTTGATGATAGAATAATTGCGATCATAGATTCAGAGCAGGGTGACAACCATCACAGCATTTTGAGAAGCCCTGAAGTGGAAATTTCGTGCAGGTTATTTACCTGACTTCAAGTCCACTGAAACCAGGTAACTGTATTTACTTTTTCAGTCTATTCAAATGATTGCTATAGAATTAAAGAACAAAATATATTATTGTGGCCCTTTAAATCAATTATAGAACACATTGTACAATTTAACTAAATAATCTCTAAGAGTCATCAGCCTAGGAATATCTTTTTTCACAATGATATTCTCTGAGCTTGATGCAGTCAGCCAACCAAGCTCTCATAAATTACATTTCTCTGCATCATTTTTTTTGACAGCTAAGAACTTGCAAACCTTACCCAGATAGCTTTTCTCCTGCCACTCGTTCAAGGAGAAAGACATTACCTTTGTCATCCCTACCAATCCTAGTAATATTGTCAACATATCTTTCCCCACATTAAGGACCATCATTCATGTGACCAAAATCACTTTTAACTATTGCACACTTTCAAAATTAAAATCAAACTGCAGCCAATTCAATATTTTCACAGAGAAAGAGAAAGAAGTCCTCTAATTATCGTAGGAAACATATGGTCAAGGATACGTTATTTCCAACCAGCCTTGGGGATTGAAAATGCTGAGAAGTATATCATAGTTCTTTCGGAACAAATTTAGTAACTGCAAATCACAAACAGCAAAGACATTTGCAACCTCACAACCGAAAATTCCATGCCAAATCTTGTTAACAACCTGTATTTCTGAAACAAAGTAGCCTACCGTTTCAGGGGCAATGGCTGATCTTTCAAACTGGATGTCAACTCGCTGGTTGGAAAGAAGGGCAGGATTAGTTTAAATACTTATGCAAGATTGAGAAACTGAACAATGTTGACTATAAATTTTGAATGAATCAAATCAAGGAATAGGAAAAGACATGAAACAACAAATTGAATTTGATCTTGAGCTGGTGAAATTCAGCCCTCAACCTTAATTCCATGTTCATTAGGCACCTGAGTTTTCCCTATGATTTCGGAAATATCAGAGCACACCTTTTGATTCTATTCAAGAACATAAACTAATGCATATTGTAATAAGTTTTCCACAATGGCTCAATAGATATCAAAGTGTAAATTTTGATTCTATTCAAGAACATGGACTATTCCATATCATACTCAGTTTCTCCCAATCGTTTGGAATATATCAGAGTGAACATTTTGACTTATTCAAGAACATGGACTAATCCATTATAAAATCAGTTTCTCAACATTAATTGGAAGACCTCAATGTGCACATTTTGATTCTATTCAAGAATGTAGACTAATCCATATTACAATCAGTAAGGGTTAGGGTTTGGAACCTTAGGGCTTGCAATCTTGAAGGAAGCCTCAATAGTTAGCTCTCCTGTGAGCATGCCCAAGCCGGCAACACTGAAGCCAATGGTGTTTACTGCTTTTCCCTACATTCAGAGGATTAAGATTTCAAAACCCATATGGGTCCCTACAGAAATCAAAGCCATGAACACCCAAGCTTTTCTGATATGATTTTGAATTTAGAATAAAAGACAAGCAATTCATGAATGAATGACAAACTGGATAGCAGAGCCACCTCTTTTGTATTGATAGTCTGCACAAACTCCCCCAGAGCAATAAAGTCCCGGAGACCTAGCTTTGTCCGTTTAGAGCCCAGGATTGTTATTGTACTGTATAGAAGCTTCCACTAGCCTTCGACCTGGTAGAAACTTCACATTAGAGCATCCATGGTATCCTATCCATGCCCAAATCTAATTAGAACATGGGATCCCAAATCTTGAAATGGAATAATAGCGCTAATTTCTTTTGTAAATGCCACCAACCATTGGACTAGATCCACTTAGTTTCGGAACCCAGATTCACACTGAAATACAAACGCATTTACCATTTGGAGATTTTCAGTAGGATTGTGTACAGGGTTTTGTTCTTCAAGCAGCATTAGAAGCTTCTCTATTTCGGTCCTTTTAGCCACTGGAACGCCGAAAACACCCCTGTTCAGGCCTTGCATTGACATTCACAAAACCCAAACGGGCAATCAGCAATTTACTTTCAGAAAAGGCTTAAATCCTTCAGCTCCGAATTACTGTTATCATCCAAAATGCAATAAGGACCCCAAATTCAATAACAAAAAGCATAACATACCCATGTAAGAATAAGCTAACCTTGTAAGGAATTTTTTAGGGCTATTTTTAGTTGATCAGTGCTCCCAACCTCTGGAGTCTCCATGGAAATCTTTGTTGCTGCACTCGCATTCAGAGACCTGATCTGCTGCACATCGCATCTGATGGCGCCACCTTTGATGGCATGATCCAGCAGCCTATGATCCAGTGGAGTAAATACGCAGAGGAAAAATACGAAGACCGGCAAGAACAGCGAGCCTGAAACCAAATCCAGAATTGAATTTGATCTTGAGCTGGTGAAATTCAGCCCTCAACCTTAATTCCATGTTCATTAGGCACCTGAGTTTTCCCTATGATTTTGGAAATATCAGAGCACACCTTTTGATTCTATTCAAGAACATAAACTAATGCATATTGTAATAAGTTTTCCACAATGGCTCAATAGATATCAAAGTGTAAATTTTGATTCTATTCAAGAACATGGACTATTCCATATCATACTCAGTTTCTCCCAATCGTTTGGAATATATCAGAGTGAACATTTTGACTTATTCAAGAACATGGACTAATCCATTATAATATCAGTTTCTCAACATTAATTGGAAGACCTCAATGTGCACATTTTGATTCTATTTAAGAATGTAGACTAATCCATATTACAATCAGTAAGGGTTAGGGTTTGGAACCTTAGGGCTTGCAATCTTGAAGGAAGCCTCAATAGTTAGCTCTCCTGTGAGCATGCCCAAGCCGGCAACACTGAATCCAATGGTGTTTACTGCTTTTCCCTACATTCAGAGGATTAAGATTTCAAAACCCATATGGGTCCCTACAGAAATCAAAGCCATGAACACCCAAGCTTTTCTGATATGATTTTGAATTTAGAATAAAAGACAAGCAATTCATGAATGAATGACAAACTGGATAGCAGAGCCACCTCTTTTGTATTGATAGTCTGCACAAACTCCCCCAGAGCAATAAAGTCCCGGAGACCTAGCTTTGTCCGTTTAGAGCCCAGGATTGTTATTGTACTGTATAGAAGCTTCCACCGGCCTTCGACCTGGTAGAAACTTCACATTAGGGCATCCATGGTATCCTATCCATGCCCAAATCTAATTAGAACATGGGATCCCAAATCTTGAAATGGAATAATAGCGCTAATTTCTTTTGTAAATGCCACCAACCATTGGACTAGATCCACTTAGTTTCGGAACCCAGATTCACACTGAAATACAAATGCATTTACCATTTGGAGATTTTCAGTAGGATTGTGTACAGGCTTTTGTTCTTCAAGCAGCATTAGAAGCTTCTCTATTTCAGTCCTTTTAGCCACTGGAACGCCGAAAACACCCCTGTTCAGGCCTTGCATTGACATTCACAAAACCCAAACGGGCAATCAACAATTTACTTTCAGAAAAGGCTTAAATCCTTCAGCTCCGAATTACTGTTATCATCCAAAATGCAATAAGGACCCCAAATTCAATAACAGAAAGCATAACATACCCATGTAAGAATAAGCTAACCTTGTAAGGAATTTTTTAGGGCTATTTTTAGTTTATCAGTGCTCCCAACCTCTGGAGTCTCCATGGAAAGCTCTGTTGCTGCACTCGCATTCAGAGACCTGATCTGCTGCACATCACATCTGATGGCGCCGCCTTTGATGGCATGATCCAGCAGCCTATGATCCAGTGGAGTAAATACGCAGAGGAAAAATACGAAGACTGGCAAGAACAGTGAGCCTGAAACCAAATCCAGAGCGAGGG
Source organism: Pinus tabuliformis (assembly GCA_031772625.1). Classification (NCBI taxonomy): domain Eukaryota; kingdom Viridiplantae; phylum Streptophyta; class Pinopsida; order Pinales; family Pinaceae; genus Pinus; species Pinus tabuliformis. The sequence goes on along the minus strand of CM062817.1, from coordinate 860,280,154 downwards.
CAAGCGTTTGATCTGAGGTACAAACCCTGCTGCCCGGATGAAACTATTCGATGAAACGCCCAAACCGTTTGGGCAACCCCGATCAACGGCTGAAATGGTTGCAATTGTCTAACATATAATCTTGTGGCTTACAAGATGACAGGTAGGCAGAGAGAGGAGTTGATCTGAGAGGGAAACGCATTACGGCGTAATTATACATATAAAATATTCCAAAAATAACTTATCAAAATTCCCTCGAACAATTCTATACTTAATTAACCCACTTATATTATACTTAATTAACCCACTTATAATGTCACACAAAATAATTAAAATTTAAGTTTATATTTTCATTTTTATCACCATTTTATTAATCAATAACATATATATAATAATTATTAATATAAAATCATTTCTTATTTTTATATTCTTATTTAAAATAAACATTAAAATTAGAAACATTAAAATAATTCTTATCTACAAATAAAACTGTATCTTCCTATGTCTTAATTGTAATTAAAAGACTACCATGCTTGAATTTCCGGGTTGTAACAATTTATATATAACCAACAATATTAGAAACATTAAAATAATTCTTATCTACAAATAAAACTTTATATTCCTATGTCTTAATTGTAATTAAAAGACTACCATGCTTGAATTTCCGGGTTGTAACAATTTATATATAACCAACAATATTAGAAACATTAAAATAATTCTTATCTACAAATAAAACTTTATATTCCTATGTCTTAATTGTAATTAAAAGACTACCCGAATTCCTATCTACAAATAAAACTTTATAGTCCTATGTCTTAGCTCTCTTAATTGTAATTAAAAGACTACCATGCTTGAATTTCCGGGTTGTATGTTTTAAAATTAACCACTTTAAAATTTTTTACTAGTAGTTCAAGCGATAAAGCCTTCACAGTTTAATAATTCTGGATGGGCCTTCACAGTCTGGAAATTTAGGCATTTAATAATTCTGGATGGGTTTTTTTAATGGGTGAGCCAGGGGTTTGACCCCGTAAACCACCAGAACCACAACAATATGCTCTACCAATGCTTGACAAAATGTGTTGAATGTTGAATTTAAAAGGAGATACTGATTTTTTGGTTTTTTGGGAACATAAAACAAATGGCTATGTCATTGTTAGATAGGCATATGGATTAGTGCGTTTCACATTGGATTAATATGTTCGACGATTTTTCACAACCCCAAAATTATATACATTTTAAATAAATTAATATAAATTAACCATTTCCATATGATTAACATTATTAATGGGCATTGATTTAATCCCTTATAAATATTTGATTTAAAATTTAATAATATTACGTAATAACACCGATTTATAATATCTATATAATTAATGCCCACATATTATTTATAATATTATGTATTATAAATAATTAACATCCACGTAGTCATAATTTTAAAATAATATCCCCGCAACACCTATGCCTTTAGCCTTTATTGATAGGGCCATTTAAAATTTTTGAAATGTTAAAAATAAATTTATTAATTCTTATTATTGCCGATTTCATAAGGGAACCTAAGTTGGTTATAAATTTATTTAATCAATCAATAAAATTATAGATATTTTTAATAAAATTAATTAAATCATTTGTATATTTAGATTTTAATTAAAATTGTATGTTAGGACTTATAGGCCTTAGATTTGCAACCTTGCTCTAATACCATATATAACAACTTACAATTTAAATCTACAACTAATTAGATCAATTATGTGATTTACAGTCAACATACAACCATTCAACTAATTAGCGTAGAATTTTGAAACATGAGCAGAGACAACTTATTTGTAGTGATGATATCTTGTGATTTCGGAGTTGAACGTTATTTGATTCCTGCTAACTGCAACAAAATTTTGGGGATGACTCTCCACTCAACTGTAGGCTCAGCTGCATTTAATATTGCTATAGTTGGCCACCCCCGAGCCCTCAATCAACGTACTATTACCAAATAATTCTTTGTCTCACAACGCTTTTCTCCCAAGAGAATGGATGAATCTCATACTTCTCATCGTCCATTAAATAGACCAACATGATGATGATGATGATGGTGGTGGTGGTGGTGGGGGTTAACGTCCACTGAGACCAAATTGGTCTATCGGACCTATAATTTTCTTAGTTTCTAATTGTCTGGCTCCTCATCTTTTTTGGCGAGATTGGTGTTGTAGCTTTCTTTTTCTTCTCTACGGTCTTCCAACTTTCTTTATCTTGCATCTCCTTCATCGCTTTTGGTTCCTGGGACATTGGTGTCTTAGCTTCGCGATCTATTGTGTTCGTCCTTTTGAAGATTTATTTTGCGCGGTATTTGAACCTCATAACTGTTGATGCTTGAGGGGTTGTCGAGTTCACTTTTTTGTTGTTGGGCGGGGCTTTCCCCCTGCTTGTCTTGAGAGTTGTTTCTTTCTTGCCCGATTTCTTGTAATTCAGAGTTTTCTTGAGAGTATTCTTCTTTGATGATAGTGTAGTTTTCTTTTTGTGCTCCTTCCCACCATGTAGATCTGTAATGATTTTTTCTAGCAGGATTTTTCTGGGAGACTTTTGGGCAATTTTTGGCTAAGTGGCCTGTCTCAAAGCAGGATCGACATCTAAAGATGACACTTTTGTAATCGAGTTTCTAGTTCCACACATAGTCTTTACTTGTTAGGTGTATTTCAGCTGGGAATCTGGCACTGAAGTCCATTTCCACACAGATGCGTGCATAGGTGGTTCTGGCATATTCCTCTGTTTCTGGGCACCTGCAGTAAAATTTCTCAATTGCAGTTCCAATGGCTTCTAGCGAAGAGAAATTCCAGAGATGCAAGGATAGGTTTGGCAATCTCACCTAAACTGGTGCTGAGGTTATCACTATTGTTGAGGGATCGAATGATGGGTTCCATGGCCTTATGAATAGGCCTGATTTTTCCCAAAACCAAGGGCTGGAATCTAGAATACATTGTCTGCTTTCAGGGTTTTCAAAATCTACTATAAAGAAACCCCTAGCACAGGGTTAGATATTATTTGCATCAGGAATTAGAGGCTTCCATACCTTCGAGATCCAACTATGGAGAGCTGTCAGCCGCAGCCAAAAACCATTGAATCGGGAGATTAAGGCACTTCCAGAGAACTTCAAAGCCTCATCGAGTGAGGCCTAGACCACCTGAACAATGGGAGCTGGGGCTTCACTGACGATATGGGCAGGAGCTTGCCCCCCAGAGGTGGACAGAACTGAGCCAGTAGCTATTTTCGCGAAGCTGGGAGCCATATGGAGAATGCTCTCCTGCTAAGTATAAAAGATTGCCGAAGAGAAGAGAAAAGAAAAAAAGAGAAAAGTTGCAGATCTATAAACCACAAAAGATCCAATCAATGAGAAGAGAAGTGAAGAGCCGCAGATCTATATCACGACCTAGTTGCAAAGAGAAGTGAAGAGCCGCAGATCTATGGCAGCCACAAGATCTACTTGTTAGGTTGTGTTATATTCTTTCCACGACTAACCCATGTAGTGAATTGGGGGGTTATAGGGGGGGCGGCAGCCCCCCCTGTTCAGGGGGTTTGAGGGGGGCGGGCAGCCCCCCTCTACGGGGTCCAGGGCAGCGCCCCGAGAAATTTTTTTTTGGACCCTATATTAGGTTGGGCGAACCTACCTATGGTTTTCGGTCCATGGTATTGGATGCTTCGGCATGTATAAATATGTATTGTAACATTGAAAGGAATATAATGAAAAATCAAGCTGGCAGTCCCGATTTTGGGATCCAAGGGAAAATCTCTGTGTATATGTGTTTTATGTGTTATGCTCTCGCATTGTTTATTTTCTGTGTTTTTAGAATTTGTATGCAGGTAATTTCTGTACAGGGTTAAAACCTACATTTGGTATCAGAGTTGTTTTGGCTTCAAGGGGATGCCTTTATTGCTGAGGGGTTTCGCTCGGGCCTATGGTAGACCCTGTTCAGTGGGAGATCTGCGAGATTGATTCTGGTGGTGAAAGAAGATGGCGAGCAGCGGAAAGATAGAGATCGAGAAGTTCAATGGTCAAAGTTTTGAGTTGTGGAAACTCAAGATGGAGGATCTGTTGGTGGATAAAGATCAGTGGATCGTGGTAGATCCAGGTACTAAACCAACAGGAGTGACTGATGAAGAATGGAAGAAGTTGGATCGGAAGGCAAAGAGCACAATACGATTGTGTGTCTCAGATTCAGTATTGCTGAATGTATTAGGGGAAGCTACGGTGAAGGCTTTGTGGGACAAGTTAGGGACTTTGTACCAATCTAAGTCTTTGGTGAATAAACTGTTCCTGCGGAAAAAGCTGTATAACCTGAGGATGAAAGATGGAGACTCGGTGACAGAGCATCTGAACGCATTTAATATTGTGGTAAGTCAGTTAGCGTCTGTTGATATTAAAATTTCAGATGAAGATAAGTACATCAGTTTGTTGTGTTCTCTACCAGATTCGTGGGATAGTCTGGTTATTGCAATAGGTAGCAATGCAACTGCTTTGCAGTTTGATGAAATAGTCTCAGCCTTGCTGACGGAGGAGATGAGATGGAAAAATATGGAGAGCCAGAATGGGGATGCCTTGTCTGTACGAGGACGGTCTCAGAATACAAACAAAAATAAGTCATCGAGTCGGAGATCTAAATCTAGAGGGAGATCCAAATCTCCAGGAAAACCTATAAAGGTGGTGTGGTGGAAATGCGGAAAGGAAGGGCACTTCAAAAGGGACTGTAAATCTAAAGCTCCTGATAAAGGAAAGGGATCTGATGATGCTTCTTCTGCAGAGGCGAAAACCACCTCAGATGAAGGTGGGGATGTGTACTTGGCTTCTTCAAGTACACATGTAGATCATGAGGCATGGTTGATTGACTCAGGTGCATCCTTTCACTTCACTCCCGATAGAGAGTGGTTCTGCGAGTATGAGAAATACGATGGTGGTGATGTCTTCTTAGGAGATGATATGAAGGCTAGAATCATTGGTCGCGGAAAGGTAAAGTTGAAGTTGCAAGGTGGAAGGGTTAAAACACTTCCGGGTGTTTTGCATATTCCTGCATTGGCCAGAAATCTGATTTCTGTAAGCAAGTTGGATGATGCAGGTGTAAAAACAGTGTTCGAGAAGGATACCTGCAAGATGGTTCGGGGAGCACTGGTATTGATGCGGGGAGTTCAGACTGGAACTCTATACAAGCTGCAAGGTAGCACTGTTGTTGATGGGTGCAACAGTTCTGTGGTTCCTGAAAGTGGAGCTGAAAATCTAGTGGTCTCTGGAGAGAAGACCATGTTGTGGCATCAAAGGCTTGGACATATTGGAGAGAAGGGCCTTCGAATACTTCATGGTAAAGGTATGGTAGAAGGTATGAGTAATAGCTCTCTGGATTTTGATTTCTGTGAAAATTGTGTATATGGGAAGCAGAATCGGGTGAGTTTCCCCTCTGGTGCTAAGAGGGCGAAACAGATATTAGAGCTTGTGCACAGTGATGTGTTTGGACCTATGAAGGTTCCATCACTCGGTAAGTCTATGTACTATGTATCATTTATAGATGATTTCTCAAAGAATACATGGATATATTTCCTTAAGAATAAATCTGAAGTCTTTGACAGGTTTAAAGAATTTAAGGCTCTGGTGGAAAATCAGACAGAGAAGAAGATAAAGGTGCTGAGGACAGATAATGGTGGAGAGTTTTGCAGCAAGGAATTTGAAGAATTATGCAAGAAGTGTGGTATAGCACGGCAGAAGACTACTCCATATACACCTCAGCAAAATGGAGTCGCAGAAAGAATGAACAAGACGTTGATGGAAAGGGCAAGAAGCATGCTCAGTGGTGCCGAGTTAGGACAGGAATTCTTGGCAGAGGCGGTGGATACTGCATGCTACTTGGTCAACAGGTCACCTTCATCAGCGTTGGAGGATAAGACTCCACAAGAAGTATGGACTGGTAAGAAACCCTCTCTTTCACATCTGAGGGTATTTGGATGTGATGCATATGTACATGTTCCAAAGGAGAAACGAACCATGTTGGACAGTAAATCTGAAAAATGCATCTTTATTGGGTATAAGGATGGTTTAAAGGGTTATAAGCTTTGGAACCCGATCACACGGAAGGTTGTGTACAACCGAGATGTGGTGTTCAGACAGGTAAAAGATGTTATTAAACATGAAGTCCAACCAAAGGAACCTGAGAAGATAGAGTTTGAGCTAAAGGAGGAAGAATCAGACTCTGCACCAGAGGAGGAATCAGAAGATGAAGAGCCACAACTCCGACTGTGTGAAGATCAGTTCGAGAAAGAAGGCAGCCAGAAAGGTATAGTCCTTCTGCTTTCTGTTCAAATTTTGCTTTGTCTATTACTGATGATGATCCCATAACTGTGAAGGAAGCAGTAGATTCAGAGGATGGAAAACTCTGGAAAGAGGCCATGGTTGATGAAATGGCATCTTTGCACAAAAATGAGGCTTGGGATCTGGTGGAGTTGTCGGCTGGAAGGAAACCCATTAGCAACAAATGGGTCTTCAAAAAGAAGACAAATGCAGAAGGGAAGGTGGAGAAATACAAAGCTCGATTGGTAGAAAAAGGTTATTCCCAGGTGCCAGGAATTGATTTTGGTGATATTTTTTCTCCTATTGCCAAGGTAACTTCTATTAGGTTACTTTTATCTGTTGTTGCTGCTTTTGATTTTGAGGTAGAACAGATGGATGTGAAGATAGCATTTCTTCACGGGGATTTGGAAGAGGAAATCTACATGAAGCAACCTGAAGGCTTTGCGGTGAAGGGTAAGAAAGAACTGGTATGCAAGTTAAAGAAGTCTCTGTATGGGTTAAAATAGTCACCAAGGATGTGGTATCAGAAATTTGATACATTTATACGGGGACTTGGCTTCAGCAAAAGCAAAGCAGATCACTGTGTGTATTTTAAATTAATTGGTGACCGTGTTATTTATCTGGTCTTATATGTGGATGATATGTTGCTAGTTGGAAATGACAAAGAAATTATCCAGGATTTGAAGACCCAATTGTCTTCCAAATTCGACATGAAAGATCTTGGTGCTGTTAACTATATTTTGGGCATGGAAATTAAAATAGATCGGGCAAAGACGAAGCTCTGGTTAAACCAGAGGAAGTATGTCGAGACAATACTGCAGAGTTTTAATATGCAGGATAGTAAACCGGTGAAGGTTCCTATTCCTGTAGGTGTGAGGTTATCTGCTGAACAGTGTCCCAAGACACAAGAAGAGGAAGAGGACATGTCCCATGTTCCATATGCGAGTGCAATCGGTAGCCTGATGTATGCAATGGTCTGTACTAGACCAGACATTGCACATGCAGTGGGAGTATTGAGCAGTTTTATGTCAAAACCAAGGAAGAAGCACTGGACAACAGTGAAGCGGGTTTTCAGGTATTTTCCTGGCACTAGTGATTATGGTTTGTGCTACCAAGGAAGACTAGGATTGGACAGAGTGTTGGATATTCGTGTCTTTTTTGATGCAGACTGGGCTGGAGATCTGGATTAGAGAAGATCTACAAGTGGGTATGTGTTTAACCTATTTGGAGGTGTAGTCAGTTGGATGAGTAAGAAACAATCTGTAGTGGCACCATCAACTACAGAGGCAGAATACATGGCAGCCACTCATGCAAGCAAGGAAGCAATTTGGTTGCAGAGATTGTGTTCAAGTATGGGGTTAGTACAGGGAGCTATAAGAATAGACTGTGACAGCCAAAGTGAAATTTTCTTGGCAAAGAACCCTGCTTATCATTCAAAGACAAAGCACATTGATGTTCAGTATCACTTTGTGAGGGATATGATAGAAGACAAAAAGGTGTTGCTGGTAAAGGTGGACACTTTGAAGAATACTGCAGATGCATTGACAAAATATGTGAGCTCTGAGAAGTTCTCTTGGTGTAGAGAAACAATGGGCATTTCAGGGCTGGAAAAATGACTAAGCTCTCCTGTGGCCTCGTGTGGAAAGAAAACAACAAGTGGGAGATTGTTGGGTTGTGTTATATTCTTTCCACGACTAACCCACGTAGTGAACTAGGGGGTTAGAGGGGGGCCGGAGTCCCCCCTTCGTTGCGCCGATTGCGCAGCGGAGGGGTCACAGGGAGTTTGAGGGGGGCGGGTAGCCCCCCTCTACGGTGTTCGCGGCAGCGCCCCGGGAAATTTTTTTTAGACCCTATATTAGGTTGGGCGAACCTACCTATGGTTTTCGGTCCATGGTTTTGGACACGATGGTTTTCGGTCCATGGTATTGGATGTATAAATATGTATTGTAACATTGAAAGGAATATAATGAAAAATCAAGCTGGTAGTCCCAGTTTTGGGATCCAGGGGAAAATCTCTATGTATATGTGTTTTATGTGTTATGCTCTCACATTGTTTATTTTCTGTGTTTTTAGAATTCGTATGTAGGTAATTTCTGTAGAGGGTTAAAACCTACACTACTATTCATATAACAGCTAGTAGGCTTGTCTTGAGTTTCTTATCAATCACGGGCAATTGATCAGAACCACGAATTTTCGTTTTGCTGTATTTTAGCAATGGCTGCCAGGAAAATGCCCAATCGCAGATCTGGAATTCTGAAAGAGCCACAGATCTGGAATTCTGAAAGAGCCGCAGATCTATGAAGTCACAATCATAGAAAGGGGTTTGCATGTACACACTCCATGTGTCAACGTGCAACTTTTATTTCTTTATTTTAAGTTTTACTTAATTTAATATTTTTCTTAATTTAACTCTTTCATATTTTATTCTTTTTTACTTTTGTTAACTTTACTTATTTTTACTATTTTTATATTTTACTTATATATATAACTCCAATTTGTTATTTACTATTTTATTTATTTTTTATTATTATATTCTCTTCATTATTTATTATTTATTTACTATTATTATCCTTTCTTTATTCTTTTTTTTATATTTTTATATTATATTATTTTATTTATTATTATTAGAATATTTCTTTTCTAGAATTTTGGGATTCATTTCATCTCTGCATCAAGTGGGATGAATATTTCAGGGGGACGTAGTAGCAGAAATAGAGTTGCTTGGAGGAGGAAATTGTTGGGGAAATTTACCTCAAGAATTTGCAGGAATTTCACTTGGAGGATGACCTTCTTTGTGTAGTTTCATAGCTCAATATTGTTGCATTTGTGTGAGACAATTATTCTTCCTTAGGGCCTATGTGGGGGTCAAGAAATAGATGGAATTATCAATCTATCATTTCAGCTCTATTTCTCAGTGGTTTTTAGTTATTTTGATGGAGGATTTTGGGTGGAAGAAACTATAGGTTTTCTGGTGGGACGCAGAGTTGGGTAGTAGGTGATTTCATTTGATTTTTGGGTAATTTAGGGAGCTTCGAATTAGCCCAAAAATTTTGTGGGTTTTGATGATCTGGGGTTGGAGATCATTCTCCTAATATTTTAGACTTTTTGGAGCTGATTTGAAGTTTCAAATATCAGTTTGCCTCTAGCAGTAGTAGTAGTAAATTTTTGGATAGAGCATACAACCAGTGAGCCTATTTCAATTTGGTGTTTTCTTCATTCTCACCTCAGTTTTGCATGATTTATAAAGTAAGCCTAGGTGCACTCTTTCCAATATACTTTGTACCCAGCTTCTCATTGGATATTCAATAAAATTGCTCAACTCTATTGTTTCTACTCAAGAGTGTTCTAAATTTGTTGTTCTTCTGGAGTTTTCAGATTGCATGTTTGTTTTTTTGTTGTAGCTAGTTCATGTTTTGATATTTCATTGTATTTATCTAGTTAGAGTATTACAGAGTCAATCTTCTCTCTTAAACTTAAGCTAAAATAATTCTAGGAAAAAAAATGTAGCAAATCATGAATCAAAGACTTCTCATCATATTAAAAACAATTTTTTTTTAAATTCAAATAGAATTGAGAAAGGAGTAGCTTTGTTGACTCAAATCTAGAAGTTAGTGGTTGAATGTAGGAAACAAAAACACCAAAGTTTTCCGAATAATTTCAGTAAAATCGTTGCTTATGAGCACATCACTTTATCCATTTACACTCAAATCAAGGAAGTTGTAACATAGTGTTGTAGCAGCTACAGCCACCCTCCAAAAATTTTCCTATGCTTCATTTTAGAGCCTCCCTCCTAAATCACAACAACTCATCTTGCACTAACCCAGGTACTTGTGCTTTGATTGAGTTTCATATTTTTCATTTTGGCTTGTGTTTTCTTACTTGCTTTACTATCTAACACACAAGTCGATCTCTTGACTTGGTTTTAACCTAGTTCCAAACTTTCGTTAGTGAACTATGTAATCCTTGAGGGAAACCAACCTTTCTCTCGAGAATTGCGTAGTCCAAGCTATCAGTGAGCCTTCAACTCCAAAATTTCTCAGATTTAGCTAACAGCTAGCCTTCAGTTGGGAAACTGCACAGAGCATGGGAGGCAACTTGAAGCCACTCAACCCATAAATTGCACAGAAGCTTCTTTCTCATAAACTGCTCACGACATGAGATAGTGAGTTGCCCAGTCCTTCTCAGAACTGTGCAATATCTTTGAGAAATGCATAACAAATTTTTCCCAAAAAAGGAAAAAGGAAAAAATAGAAAAAGCATCCTTAGAAAATAGGGATATATTTTTAGCAGCACGGAGGAGGCGCTTGAGTTATTTTGGAAACTTCCGCAAAGTGTTGCTTTTTCTTTGATTTATGTCCTTCATGACATAAAACCTAAATCACCCAAATCTATTTAATTGACACTGTCAGAGCTCATTTTCACATTTTATCTTGGAGCTCTAGCATTCCTGAGGAGATCAAGGAACCTTCGGTACAATCTTCTTTTCTTTTACGGGTAAGTCTTTATTTTCTAGTCTTTTGCTGCTTTTTTTATCGCTTTTATTTGTCTAGCTTGTGAGAGTGTTGTTTCACTCATTTTTTTTAACGACCACTGGCGTTTTAACTTCTTCTTTTTTGATCTTGTAGAGGTGTTTTTTTAATTTTTCCATTGTCTTTCGCAAGTGTTGCATGCATCACCTAGTTTTTGCACCAATGGTCCTCGTTGCGACGACTCTCTCCACATGTTTCATTTTCCTTCAGTTTGATTAGTTCTTGCACTTGTTTCACTTGCATGCATCATCATGCACTTATATCTACACCTAACATCACACTATCCTTCATATCTATTCGATTTCTCACTCCCCTTGGGTAGATCTGGGCTTCCTTGGCCCGGATCTCACTTTCCCGACATGCGCTGCACATTTCTAGAGCTCAAGGCCTCGGCCTTGGCTTATGGAATTGCGCAAAGGCTACGTAGGCCTGATTCAACTACACACTATGTAGTTCTAGGAGCCATCTCCAAGCTTTGGCCATTGAGACTATGAAATGTGCAGTCTCTCCTAGCTTGTGCCCAAACTCGACTGTGCATTGCACAGTTCCAGTCAGCAAGACCTCCCCATTAACTATTGGGACTATGCAATGAATAGTTTCATCTAGTAGCCAGTTACCTCTATGAGACAGAATTATGCAATCCCTCTCATCATTTACCTAGTTTGTTGCTTGGTTTGTTCATGAAGTGATTTTGGTTTCAAGCTAACATTTGCATGCCATCAGTGTCCTCTATATCTCCACATACAACAGTTGTTGAGAAAACCTCTAGTAGTTGCAAGTAACATGGCTTCCAAGAAGGTAGCACTAGGGAAGAAATTGAGCAGGTGTGAGTGAACTTGCCAGTTTATGAAGACACTCAACTGTTCATCGAGAAGGGCATGAAATTGACATGGAAGAAAATTAAGGATACCTTTGTAGAGGACTTCAAGGAAGACTTAGAGAATCGACGGGTTTATATCACTATCCATTAGTTAGGCCTACATAAGGTTGCATGCAGGTACCCCGACTTCCCATGTATGGACATCATCCGCTGGATTGTCTCACACACAAATCCAAAGACTATGACATTGAGAAGTTCTAGTGGTATAGAACTTTCCACCTTTAGGGCAGAGAACTATCAGCAGATGTATCATTTACCTTAGTCAGTGAACTGCATGGACACACTTTTCTATGCCACCGACAAATTTTTGAACACCAAAGATATTGTCAAAAGCTGGGTGAAAGAGTCCTTGAAGTTCAGAATGACACCAAATCATGTTTACAAGGAAAAGTCTCTCAGGAATTCCAACCAGTTCTTGATCATCTTTGCATGTCGATTATATAGTCAAGAGAGCATAGAGACCTTTCTTGAAAATTGATTGGTCGTGTTGGACTAATTGGTGAATGATAGAAGGCCATTCAACTGGTCAGATATGTTGGCTCTTTAGTTTAAATTCCATGTGACTAATGCCTAGAATCTGCGGAAGGATGAGCAAGCGAGATTCTACATGTATGTGTATTTACTTGATGCAATTTAAGCCCAACATCAATTTCTTGGCATGAGTTGGACATGGACACTAAAAGAGACTGTTGTCAACATTTATTGCAAATTGCTTTCTGACTGCAACGGCCAAGGGGTTATGGCGAGGTTGACTGACCATTTCATCATCCTGTTGTACAAGTTAATCTTTGAGAAGGATCTACCTTGCATTTCCCAAGAGGCGATGGGGGCAATACTTGACATTGCAGATTGGTAGGCCTCACCTGGTTGCACCTTCATCAAGATGTTTGGCAGAGAGAATCCTTTGCATGTTCTACCAAGGTATGCCACAAACAAGTTGGTCATGCAAGAGGTCTCATATCACATCTCCATTGGGTTATCAGTAGGGTTGCATAGGAGGAAGAAGGCACCATGGCCCGCTCTTCCCTTGCAGTTTTGATTGTATGAGAATAAGAGCTTGAAGGATGAAAATGTCAAAGCTAAGTAAATAGTGAAGTTTGAGTTAGGCACCAAAGACTTTAATCTGTATTATCCCCATGGCATTTTCAAGAAATATTGTGCGAAGGTGTATTATCCATGGATCCACAGGACATTTCATTAGAACGAGGAGGACCCTTGGAGATATTGTTACAATGACTCCATGCTCCACGAGCCAGTCATTATAGCCACAAATTGGAAAGCTGCTCTGCTAGCGGCAACAACGCGGGAATCAACAACAACAATAGCAATAAGCAACAATCTAGTGCAGGACAAGGGCAAGAGGAAGATTGTTGAGAACCTAGAGGCAAAGCAAAGATACAAGATGAAAGCAGATCCATTCATTGAGAAAGCAACTTTAGCAATAGAGGCAAAGAGGCAACAATGACTAAAGAGACCAGAGCGATGGAATAAAGAAAAGAAAAGGCTGGAGGAAGCATAATGAAAGTTGCAGGAAACAAAGAACAAGTTGAAGGAAGAGCGGGAGCTGAGAAGGAGAGAGAGGGAAGAGAAGAAAAAACAGGAGGAAGAAGAAAGGCAAGGTGTGATGACAGAGAAAATGTTGGAAATAATACTGAGAGGGGGGGTGAATCAGTATTTACAATTCAATAAATTTTCATTTCACAATTAGATTTATATACGCTACTTCAATTAAGTGAACCTGCGTGTGCACGCAACTGTGATTAAGGAAACCAGCGTATACCCAGAGAAATTATGATTTAGTTAATTCATCATGTGTTGATCTTTAATCAGTGCATCAGTACTTTAATATATGGTAGTTGTGTGCAGCAATAACATAAGAAACCATCACACATAAGCAACACACATGAACACCAAGACTTAAGGTGGAAACAGAATGCGCGAGAAAAACCACCTGTTGTTGTCTTCTCTGTCTTATTTTTATTATAAAGAAAAATTGTTTATAATCTTGTACTGGTGCAGACTCATACCATTACGCAGGCACCCACGTGCAGAAGGATACAACATTCTCTCACTCTCTGGCTTATACTAGAAGGGAGCTACAACCCCCTAACTCTTGTACTAGCCAATATGTTTACTAGTATGTAGGCGTCGACCTACAGAAGGCTGAAATCTTCTCTCTTCCTCCAGGGATCACGTTTCATAAATTTTGAGACTTGATGCTCCTGGTACAAGACAACACAATATAAAGGCCTCGTTTCATCAAATTTTCACACTGAACCCATCAGAAACTTTGAAGCTCAAACTCTATCTACATCAACCAACAATTAGTTAATATGAACATTCAGATCACTGTCACCAGAATACTGTGTTGAACCTAGAAATCTGCATCATCATTCAGAACTAGCTGCAACCTCAAAAATCATACATCAAAATGTATACGCTAATTTAATGAACCAAACCTGCGTGTATATGCTACTTCCTGTAATAAAACTTGCGTATACCTCCAAACCACTGAATCATAAAAACTTCTTAATCAAATATGTAGCAACCAGTAATATTCTGAACATCTAATTTCAATTTATAGAGATTCATACATTCAGCAGCAAAGATAACCCTTCTCACTTAATCAATCAATCAGTCAGACATAAACTCCTTATGCATTCAGTTTTACTTTCAGATCTAAGAAGACTTCATTGACAGACATCAACGAAACAACAACATTGATTAAATAGATCAGTCATTTCTGAACAACATGATTTTCTTTTTCATATGCTACTTGGAAGAGTCGAACCTGCGTGTATACGCGCCTTTACCAAGGTAAACTAGTGTATAGATCTGCAAATATTAACTTACAACTTCGTTGTTATTCTAGACTTCAGACATACCCAGATCATGACATTTAAAGAATAAAACATGCGTAAGAAATCAGATCTAGCCCAACCAATATCAGATCATACAATGATAAGTCATTTCAGGTCTCATGATCATGATCCAACATTGTATCCAAGGTGCATAAAATATTTCAGATCATATCATAATCATAGCCCCTACAACATAAAATATACTTCAGATAAGAGTTTCCTGAGAAACCCTTTCACTTGCACACCTGGCCCTTTCATCTTCTTCTCCTTATATAGTTTTTGGCCTTTCTCAATACCTTGGACCAAAAAAACACTTAGAACCTATGTTATTCTTGGATGGGATCTAATGGTCGTTACTCTGCTCAATATTGTGGGCTAATACCATGGTATTGACCCTTGGTATTCTTTACTCTTGAATTTCCTTGATTTTCCAATCCATGCGCACTTTTCCTCTTGTGAAAGTGCATGCATAAATATATGCTCTTTTTGTTCTATGAACCTACTTGTATATGCCACTTTGACAAGTTGAACTTGTGTATACAGCTTAAACTATCTGGAAACATCATTTTCCTTCAACTTCTTGATTCTAATCAGTAGAACTTTGTTCCAACTTCCTGTTCTTCTGTAACAATGCCCTGTTGCCTATGAATTGACCTGTTACACTGTGAGTTGCCTTTTATCAAATTTGAGTTGACCTGTGAGAGAGTTTCCATCAAGGACAACACCTATACCATAATTCCAACAATCTCCCCCTTTGGACTTGATGGAAGCCATATTGGTGTTTATTACTGCAAGTTGTAGAAACTATTGGAGATATCAAGCAGCACCAAAATACTCTCCCCCTTTGGACTTGATGGCAACCATATTGGTGTTGATTACTACAAGCTGTAGAAACTGTTGGAGATATCAAGCAACACCAAAATACTCTCCCCCTTTGACATCAAGGGTAAAGGGCGACCAAGATATTCTTCCTTTGAGATACATTATGTTGTCCATGCTCCCCATGAGTACATACAGAGTTTGCAGATATATATTTTCAAAAGAATAACATGACTCTATAACTCAACTATGTGAGTATGACCTTCCTATCACCAAAGACTCATACATACATCAATCACCCAACCAATGGGGATACACGAACTTGTTTATACATGGCTGAAATATAACAATTATTACATCATCCTTCCCATGCATAGTGGGGATACAAATTACATCATATGTCCAATAGGACTCATTCAAAAATAGACTATGACAGAAGGTGACATTTTACACCCTAGATATTTACAAAAAAAATGAATATCTGAAACCATAGCTGAAATCAGCAACCATAATGCCAATAATGTAGAATGTTTGTGAAGGCTAATGCTCCCCCTGAACCTGTGCTACATGTGCATTGTCAACAAACCATTCATCAAGGCATCTTCATCAGTCAGATAAAAATCAATGAAAAAAGCATATCAATAGACAGTAATCATCAATATCAAACTGAGCACCCATGTCAGAGTCTGATCCATTGTTTTCTATCAGAAAAACGTATATGCTCCTTCAGCCACAGAAACTCACATATATACGCAACTATCCTTCATGAAACTTGTGTATAGGAACCTTCTTCTGGAAAATTCGATTTAACAACAGGATGATGCAAAAACTACTCCCAGCTTTTGTCTGAGATATTCAAATGTTTCTCTGGGAAGAAGGTTGGTAAATATATCAACAACATGTTCTTTGGAGGGAACATACTCCAATTTAACCTTTTTTTCAATCACTTGTTCTTGTAGAAAATGGTACTTAATGGGTATGTGCTTTGTCTTGGAGTGCATGACAAGATTTTTCGAAATACCCATGGCACTTGTATTATCACATAAAATGGAGATGGGTGGAGAACACATGATTTGAATATCTTACAATGTTTTCATCATCCAGAGTAGTTGTGTGCAGCAAGATGCAACAACCACATATTCTACATCAGCTGTAGATATGTCAATTGAACTTTGTTTCTTACTGAACCAAGACACTAACCGTGATCCCATACAGAATGTACCTCCACTAGTGTTTTTTCGATCATCAACATTTCCTGCCCAATCTGCATCTGTATATGCATGAAGAGTAAGATCTATATCTTTAGGATACCATAGAGCAAAGTCTTGAGTTCCTTGAAGACATTTGAATGTTCTTTTTACTGCCTAAAGATGTGATTCCTTTGGATTTGCTTGGAACCTTATAACAATTCCTACTACATGCATGATATCAGGTCTGGGACTTGATAGCTAGAGCAGACTTCCAATCATAGATCTGCATGCTGGTTGATTCACTGTAGGTGATTCATCGTTAGAACTAAGACTACATCCTATTACCATTGGAGTACATACTGGTTTAGAATCTTCCATTCCGTACTTCTTAAGGATCTGTTTGAGATATTTAGTTTGTGAAAGGAAAATACTATCTTTTGTTTGTTGAACTTGTAGACCAAGAAAATAAGTAAGTTCACCAAGTAAGGACATTTCAAATTCTTGCTGCATAACTGAAGCAAAGTTCTAACTCATAGATTCTTCATTGCTACCAAAGATGATATCATCAACATAAACAAAAATAATTAACAGATTATCATTTTCAATCTTTGTATATAAGTTGTTGTCTACAAAACATTTTGTGAAACCTTGTTGTTGTAGATATTTGTCAAGATGATAATACCAGGCCCTTGGAGCTTATTTCAGACCATATAGAGCCTTTTTGAGCTTGCATACAATTTTGGCATCATTTCTTAGAATGAATCCTTCTGGTTGCTCAATGTAAACTTCTTCTTCTAAATCTCCATTAAGAAAAGTTGATTTTACATCCATTTGATATACTTTGAATTTTCAAAAACTTGAAAGAGAAAGAAACATTCTGATGGCTTCAATTCTGGAAATAGGTGCAAAAGTTTATTCAAAGTCTATACCTTCTTGTTGAGCATACCCTTTACAAACAAGTATTTCTTTTTTTCTAATAACCTCTACATTTTCATTCAAGCTATTCTTAAATATCCATTTTGTTCCTATAACATTTTTATCATGAGGTCTACCAACTAATTCCCAAGTATCATTCTTTTTAATATCAGGGTAATGTTCGTCTCTTCTCTTTGCTGCTTTCACTTCATTCACGTTGTTGTTTTTTAGGGAGTCTTATGCAAATTAGTTTATTTTTTCCTATGTTGTTTTCAAGGAATCTCAGGTAGGTTGAATTTTAATACCATGACAAAAATTGAAGGGAACAAAACTTGGAGCAGAGGATTATTCTTCTCAGTTTTACAAATCAGTAAAATAAAATTACATTAGAAGCATCAATAATAAATGACTGGAGTTAAATCCACTTAAACTAAACTCAGTGAAACTAAACTAAGATACTTGGAGATATTTGCCACCTAACACATGGTTAGAATTAAATCCACTTAAACTAAATTCAATGAAACTAAACTAAGATACTTGGAGATACTATTTTGCCACCTAACACATGGTTAGAATTAGAATCTCCAACATATCAATCACCTACGATCAATTCATCAAAATAAAATATGCTTCATGGAAAAATTGACAATAGCCTTGACAATAGCCTTGCCTCTTTCTCTGCACTAATTTCGTTATTTACTTAGATATAAGTAACACCCGTATACATTAATGTCTTTTTTCCATTATCTCTGTTGTAAAGAAGAATGATGCATGTCATTCTAATTTTCTAGGAAAATTTTATGGATAAGGGAAGTTTATTCTTTGAACTTTATTATAAAAGTTTGGTGGGATTTAAAACCATAAGAAAAAGATAACATCCCAATAAACCCACTCGGTTGTCTTACGAGGGGATATCTAAAGGAATTTTTACTCCATAAACTTATAGGGAGTATTAGGAAATGGTAATTATCATACTCATTTTATTGGAAATTAACAATTACTCAAAACATGGATTAACTTCTCATTCTAAATAATGATAAAGATTCGAAACTTACTAATACTCGTAGATTTTGGTGTAACATAAATCTTCAATATAATATCAAATCCTTGACCCAAATGAGTGGGAATATTGGCTAAACTCATCTTATCGAAAATCAATTATATAAACTAACAACCACCTTGGAAACATAAAACTAACCCCATCTACAACTTCACAATTATACTAAGCTTAAAAATATTTTCAACTCCACAACTATATTAAGCTTAAAATATTTTCCGCTTCATACAGGTGTTCCCCAACGTTCGTCACAGTTCTCGTAGATTTGCTATTGCGTAAGACCTGATACATGAGGATGA
The DNA here is from genome assembly GCA_031772625.1 of Pinus tabuliformis. Taxonomy (NCBI): domain Eukaryota; kingdom Viridiplantae; phylum Streptophyta; class Pinopsida; order Pinales; family Pinaceae; genus Pinus; species Pinus tabuliformis. Next base: position 860,261,306 of record CM062817.1, on the reverse strand, counting down.
GAGTACCCAACAATGGGGAAATGGTTAATACAGATAGGTGGATGAGAATGCACCAAAAAAAAAGAAAAATGCCAGAACTGGTGTAGATTTATAGGGAAAATGGTGCTTTTGCTGACTAGTGTTACTGGATTAAAAAAGAACATTTGGGCACACTGATTTTGACTTATGCTACCACAAAGATTCCAGTTAAAAAGAAAAAGCAATTGAAGAGACAGAGTTATTGAAATAATTGGACCCGCGTCCTAAAGTGAATGATTGTAAGGTACGTCAACCCTCTCCAGGGTCGGCTTCCATAGATCACTGCTCCGGCCTTCACGAGTGATCACATGATTACTTTGTTCCAAGCATTTTGATTTAATTAAAATTGTCAATTTTCTTGGGCGTCCTTTATTGAGGGGAGGAATTGGTTAAAATTTAATCAAAATAATTTTAATTTTTTTTATAGTGGAAATAGATTAGTATTATCAAAAAAATTTATAACATTGAAAATTTTAAAGTTTGATAACTATAATTGAAATTTACAAAAAATTTTATTCAATTTTATAAAAATCTTAAAATAATTTTTATAATTAATTTTTAAAATAAATTAAAAATTAAAAAATGTTAATTTAAATAAAATTGTCAATTTTATTTTGATATTTTCAACACATTCCCAACATGTTGATTTAATTAAAATGCTGATTTTCTTTCCATAATTTTTAACATTTTCTGAAAAGTTTATTAAGTATACATTTTCACAATAACTATTCAGTGGAGAAGGGTATTTTAAAAAATATAATACGTGAAAAGTGAAAAGATAAAATAAACATGGAAATGTAAAATGTGTTTTAACAGAAAAGAAATTTAAATGAAGAGTTTAGAAAATAAATAAGTCAAAAAATATCTATTCAAGGACATGGGAGCATTGAAAAAGTTTGTTAATGACAATTTTTTTTACTTAAAAATATTATTTTAGACAATCACTTACAACATTTCGACAATGCAAATAGGTTTATTATATGAACTTCGGAGTTAGTTAAGAGACTTCTTCATACTAGTGTTAGAGTAGTAGAAGTAAAAGGTAGTTAATATGATGGATGTCAATTCTGGAATGTGGAATTAGTTTTTAGTAAGTCATTAATGGAGATCAAATATTTATAGGAGGAAGAAAATTACAAAGAGCAAATTGAATGTGAATTTTGAGGGTAATGAAAAAATTGGCATTTTAATTTTATAATAGTAGGTGAAGTATTATAATATAGAGTGATATTTAGAATCACGAGTAAGTATTAGTGAAATATTGAAATTTAAAAAGGGTATTTTGAGGAAAATAATAAAATAATAGTTAAAATAATAAAATAAAAGTTATAAATTCTTTAATGAAAATGAAAATCAATTTTTTAAACTATATTTTTCTTTATCTTTTTATCAGTTTACTCAAATGTTAAGTTTAGATAACCGTTTGATACAAAGTTAGCTTCACATCTAATGACTATCCATTATACATTTTTATGAGTAGATCCACACTAAGAAAAAATGGAAATACATAAAAAAAAAGCGTCTCATGTGTTTTCAAATACATGAAAAATAGAAATACATTTTTCATTGATTTTCATTTTTTTCACGACAAGTCTACTTAAAAGTAAAGTGAGTGAGTACTTTTAAATGTGGAATTTAATTCTGCATTCAACAAGTATCTACACTACATTTGAGTAAAATTACAAGGATATAAGCAAAAAAATACTATAAAAATATGGTTTTTTTTTTGTCTCAAAAAATATTTAACTTTTAGGATGACATCATCATCTCAAATCTTATTATTTATTTTAAAGTTAATTTTGTTTGTACATATTTTGTTTTGAGGCTCTCAGTTTTATTTCACAATTCTATTAATGGTGCAAATTTACAAAATTAGATATTCTATCTCCATGTAAAGATATTGGGAAAAAACTCTATAATAGGAAAGAGTAGCTATAATTTAGTCACCTTAGGGGTTGAATAAACATATCACTACATTAGAGATGCAAGTATAAGTAGTGTGAAAAATTGGGAGGAAAAGGTGTTGTCTGCAAAGACCATGTGCGTTGAAGGTAACCTCCTTTTCTTAAACATGATTATTTGGAGAATCACATACAACATTTAATGTTGTAAATAAATGCATAATGGGTGTAAGGTCATGATAGTGATTAAGTTTATAATGCTAATATGATTATCATATGAATTTAGAGTTGGCCATGAGTCCTACTCTTATTGGTAGTAGAGTGGTAGAAGTAAGGGGTAATTAACATGAAGCATTTTGATTTGGTGAATTGGCCTTTTGTAAGCCATCATTGACGGTAGAACATCCCTTGGATCAAGAGGAGAAGAAACTCTAGTCTTTATTAACTGTAAGTGTTTAGAGAGAGTCAAGTAAGTCTTTGGAGTGTCAAAGGAGTCATCATATAAACTCATAATAAAAGAAGCACTAGAATTTAAAGTGGTCATTACTCTCAGGTCTAAGTTATAGATGTAAAAATGTGATGCTTTCAAAAGATATTGTCATCTACCTCAATGCAATGCTAGTGGGAGAAGACTATATGATAGGAAAGATTAACTAGAATCTATTCCAACAAAGGGGTTGAATCAATATATCACTACACTAGAGATACAAGTTTGAGTAGTACAAAATTTTGGGAGGAAAAGCAATCTCTTTGCATAGACCATGTGCACAAAGATATGATCTATAAATCTCATTATTGATACCCTTATTTTTTCATCCTTAGATAGTTAATAGCTTCCATTGGAAATATATGTGGGAGCGTTCTATGAATATGAAGGTCAATAAGGTGAAGTAATGACGATACTTTCACATACCAACATGAATACATCTCTTGTTAAACTTGCTACTCCATAAAGCATTTCAATGTAAGATATGGATACCTAGGAAGGTCACTTTGTCATTTACTCATTCATCTAAGCATTTGTACGCATTCAACCATATAAGCATTTGTACCATGTCTACCCATCTAAGAACGCGTACCCATTCTGTCATTCATATAAACATGTGTACTGTTGACAAAAATATAACGTAAAGGTTATAATAGAATTAAATAGTGAAAATACAAAAATTGCTAACACGAAAGTTTCTAAATGTCCTGTTGACGGTGCCGGACCTGCCAACATTCAGGGGATCTCCCCAGCATGAAGTCCCAACTACACCTCACATCGTTTGGTGTAGGAGTCCCATCCGATATGATGTCTCGATTGCCATTATCTTAAATATATGCCTTAGCTCTTGCTTGTCAGCACGTGAGAGTGGTATGCTTTGTCTTTGACATGTTCATCCGTTCGCAAAAAATTATCCTCGCATGTTTGTCCATTTGGGAAAAATTTTCCTCACATGCATCGTCCATTAGTGAACACATCTCCTTGCATGTACTCCCCTTATTCATCCCATCCGTCGTCACATCATGTCTTATCTACATACCTGTATTTGCAATCATCATGACGAGATGACATCAAATCCATAAACCTCATAGTCTACCATGATGCATTGTTATTTTCTTTCGGATGCAGGTGTCCGGGAGAGAGGAAAAGGCTATGAAAATGCACAAGGCAAGTTTCAAGCTGGGATGTGGGCTCTGGGCACTGCTGGTGAAAATTACGCAGAAGTCACTAGGAGACTGAGATGGACAATTTGGATCAACAGTGACTGTCCGTGGGATCTGGCTCGGTTGGAGAGCATATCTGCACAATTTATGGAGGGAATCCGTATGGGCAGCAGAGGGGCTTGGTAGCAAAAAATGTGCAATTCCTAGAGGGAGCTAGTTGCGGGCTGCGGGGTTGTTGTTGACAAAAACTGCGCAGTTACTGGGAGGCTGACCTACTGAACATCTCTACGCAGTTTCTGAGTTGAGCGAGATGTTGGGCAGTTGAGGGTTTGCTCAGGAAATCTACGCAATTTTCTGGGTGAGCAGTCGGTCGGCTGACTGGGTGGCTGGCTGGAAAAATTGCGCATTTTTTTTAGGGAGACAGGGACGGACACTAGGTGTCTATCCAGCCTATCTGTGCAGTTTTCTAAGTTAGCAGAGCGGGCAAGGTTTGTAACTTTTGTGTAATTTCTTAGGGGAATGAGTCCTGGGGTCATTTCCCGGTCAAATTCTCTGGTTGACCAGCAGGAGGGCTGGTTGATCAGCTTGCAGGCAACACAGATTGAAATGGCTTTTTGGACACTTATATGTTGTTATGGGTGACAATCGTTCAAGTTGATTCTAAGTTGAATGTCTGACTATTAGAGGGCGATCCGGTCATCAGAACTTCAGAAAAATGACCAAGTGTGTGAGCGAGTGAATTTGTGCATATGTGACCTTGTGAACACTCACTCAACATGACTTGACGACAAGACACCTCAGACCATCAAAATAACATATAATCAACATGATTGATCGACGACACGAGTGACAAGCACGACGCTTGTGATAGATCGTTGAATGACCATGGCGACGCTTGCATGACAATGCATACAACTTCGTGTGTGAGTGCAATGGATGTTCACATAGCCAATACAACTTTCACACACGAAGCGAGACCTTATGCATGACCAGAACATGGTTGCAAGCATGACATTGTCACCAACATGCAAAAAGTTATCCGTCGAATGGTTAAGCAAGGAGGGTGAAAAGACTCAATACAAGCTCATGGGGTGAGCCTAAGTGCTTTTAAACGTCAAGTAAAAATCCAAGGGAGGCTCTGAAATTAGATGCAAGCCAAAATTTTTGAGGATGTTTCAGCCGCTACAACACTTGGCGACACACTGGTTGAACTCCAACTTCTCTATTTTGGTCCGTTCACAACACAGTGCCTTGGTATTTCAGGGAGTATTGAATCGTTGTTTGGGTTACTTTGGCCTCCCCATTTACCCCATGGACAAACATGGTTTACCTTTTGCCAACTCAGTCAAACAAAAAAACAAGCTTCAACTTGATCACAGTGTTTCAAAATCAGGAAGGGTAGTTTGGATCGCGAGTTAAAAAAATTTAGAGCATAAGTTTTCATCTCTGGTGTTGCTCTACTACCAATAGGCCTGGAAAGTACTCTGGCGGAGTCACGTAGGAACACATGCATTGCTCCACTGCCAGTGAGCCTGGTCAGTAACCTAGTGGAGTTGCATGCTTCACCTCTCTGCATAGGAAGTCTTTCTCTTCTTTTGCCTTTGTATTTTTTTAAAGAGGACTGTGCATAGGAACTTATTTAGTTTTGAGGCGGAAGAGGCATCCTGACTTATTCTGCAATCATAATTTCTACAATCTTTCTTCTACTTACCCATCTACTCACCCTACCATTTTTACTTCTCTTTATTAGGGTGCACTTAAGCTAGAAAATCCTTATTAAAACATTTTTCTTTTCTTTTACAATAGTAAGATAGCTAAGTCAAACCTTATTACATCCAAGGGCTCAGATTAAATAGTTGAGCTCCTTTTATTCACTCTACCTAATCTAATCATCTGCCAAGATTACACTGTTTGGTCAGATCTTTATTCTCTATTTATAGACATGAAATTGAAAACATGAAATAGCCAAGCTTAAACATTTTGACTATCATGGATTGTGGCAAAGATTACAAGCTACACACAATCATTTATTCTGCATAAAAGTAACTAGGAGTGGCATTTTGACTTGCTCACTTTCATGGTCTTTTCTTTTCTTGGGGTTCATATTTTTTTTTTATCTTTTTTGACCTTTTTATTCTTTTTGTCCTTTGATTTTTCTTTTAGGACATACCCTCTTTACATTTTTTAATTTTTTGAATATGGAAAACATTTGTAAAAAAGCAAAGGTGTGTACATTTTACAGGTTTAATCTCAGCCATTCAAAAATTATGACTCCTATTGGTATAGGAACCTAACACACTGGTTTACATCCTTTCATATGAAATCTCTTTAGTACCTCATTTGTATATTTTATTTATGTGATTAAAGTCCTTCCATCATCTCTCCATACTTCAAGACCTAGAAAATAGTGCATCTGACCAAGATCCTTCATCTCAAATTCTTGTGATAACTTCCTTTTTATATCTTTAATCAATTTATCTACACTCCCAGTTATTATTAGATCATTAACATATATAGAGATTAATACTATATCTCCATTTCTATTTGTCTTCACATACAAATTAGGATCATTTTTTCTTTTGTTAAACCCTTGCTAAAAGAAGAATTTATCGATTTTCTCATACTAAGATCTAGGTGCCTGTTTTAGTCCATATAAGTCCTTTTCTAACTTGCCTACAATATGTTCTTGTCCCTTCTTTACAAATCCTTCTGGTTGAACAAGATAAATCTAATTCATGTATCTTCCAATCATATTTAGTTTTCAATGCTATCATTATTCTGATTGTGTTCATTTTTGCAACCACAGAAAAGGTATCTTCATAATCTATACGTTCCTTTTGTGAATAACCTTTTGCAACCAATCTTGCCTTATATTTGTATATGCTACCATCCACATTAAATTTTATCTTGTACAACCATTTTGATCCTATAGGAACTTTATTTCCAGGTAATTTTGTTAATTCCCAAGTTCCATTTTTCATTATAGAGTCATATTCTTCTTTCATAGCTTCCATCCATTCTTTATGATTTTTAGCTTGTTCATAATTTAAGGGCTCAAAAATAGTGATTACTTGAGACATTAAAGCATAATATTTATACCTGATAGGGGTTTGAATCTATTGTGTTGACCTTCTTAGAGGTTCATTACACTGTGGAGTACCTTCTCCTCTTCTTCTTCTCTATGAAGTGCCTTCATCACTTCTTTGTGGACTTTTACTTCTTAACTTGTATTCTAGAATGTCCATGCTTTCTTGAGCTTGACATGATTCCACAACTTCTTCTTCTTCCTTAAAGTTGTCATAAGGAGGCTGCCATACATTATGTTCATATTCTTTTTATTTATTTGTTTGCATGCTCATGAAATATAACATCTCTACTTGCGAAGACCTTGTGAGTGCTTGGATCATACATTTTATTTGCTTTTTTATTAGTACAATATCAAAAAAAAATGCATTTGATAGCTTTAGCATCTAATTTTCTCCTACCCTCTTTAGGAATATGAGCGAAGGCCGTGCATCCAAATATCCTTTGCAAAGACCTTGTGAGTGCTTGGATCATACAATTTATTTTCTTTTTGATTAATACAATATCCAATGAAAATGCATTTTATAGCTTTAGCATCTAATTTTCTCCTATCCTCTTTAGGAATATGAGCAAAGTCCTTGCATCCAAATATCCTTAAATGCCTAACTTTTGGTTTAAAACCATAAAATGCTTCAAATGGTGTTTTGTGCTCAAAATACTTTGGTGGGCTTCTATGTTTGAGATATACAACTGTATTAATGGCTTCAACCCAAAAACTATTAGAAATTTCTTTACTTTTTAACATACTATGAGCATATTCAGCTAATGTTCTATTCTTTCTTTCAGCTACTCCATTTTGTTAAGGTGTATGTGGTACTATAAATTTTTGCATAATTCCATTTTGTTTGTAGTATTTGACAAAAGCTCCTAAAGTGTACTCACCACCTTTATCTGATTGAAGAATTTTAATGCTCTTTCATGTTTTCTTTTCAACCATACTCTTGAATTATTTAAAGTATTCAAACACATCACTTTTGTTTCTTATAAAATACACCCAGGCGTATCTAGTTCTATCATCAATAAATATAAGAAAGTAATATGCTCCACCAAGTTACTTAGTTTGCATTGGACCACATACATTAGTATGCACTAGTTCAAGTATTTCACATCTTCTTCTATTTTCATGCACGAGAAATTCTTTCCTATGTTGTTTTCCTAGTGCACAACCTTCACATTCAAAGTGTTCACCCTTAGTATTTGGAAGGACTTCTACCAGCAATTTCTTTTGTAGTAACATTAGGTCATTATGATTTAAGTATCCATACCTTGGATGCCAAAGCTCTATATTTGACATGCATGTTTATGCAAAAGCTTGATGCCCATTCTTCATTACATCCAACTTTTATAATCCTCCAACTCTCATTCCTTTTGCAACAAATTTTTAGTTGTCCTACACATCCTTTACCAAACAATGTAATTTCACAAATTCAACTTTTAAATGTTGATTTGTAATAGTAGAGACTAAAATTAAGCTCTTCTTTAATCCTGGAACATACACCACATTTTCAATTTGTGTTTCTTGTTCATTAGGAATCATAACACTTATATCACCATATCCTTAAATTTCATGTGATCTATTATCTCCTCAATAAATGTGTGGACCATTATTAACCTCATGATAAGTATCAAACCAATCTCTTTTGCATGACATGTGGATTGATGCGCCATAGTCTATAAACCAAGCATTATCATCATCCATTTCTGTTGATAAAGAAACATTGGACACAAACAATTTAATATTTCTAAAGTCATGGCTAATTGCTTCATCTCTATCAACATAATTTCCTAAATGCCTTCTTTGTTTAAATTAATCAGACCTTCCTTTCATGCAATTCTTAGCAAAATGACCAGGTTCTCCACAGTAATAACACACATCATCTCTACCTAATTTGGTATTTGTCCTTGGTAAAGGTGTACCTTGAAATGATTTTATCTGTGGCTTTTTGCCTTTATTTTTCTCCCAATGTTTGCCTTTGAAATGTTTCTTCCCTTTAGGAATCAATGTTAAATATGAATTGGGAGATTTTTGTTTAAGACTTCTTCTCTTCTCTTCTTCCTCCATAAGTATACCTTCCAACTCATCAAAAGTATGAGCCTTCTCTCTAGCTATAAGACCAGTGATAAACATTTGATATTCATCAAGCATTCCATTTAATGTCACAGTAACCAAGTCTGTAATAGATATTGTTTCACCAATGTCACCTAATTTATCCTTTAGATCCTTAATTATAGATATAAAATTATTGCACTTTCATTTTCTTCCATCTTAATCGAAATAATCTTACTCTTTAAATACAATATTCGATTTGTAGTCTTCCTCTCATGCAAATTTTTGAGAGTGTACCATGTCTCCTTCGATGTTTTACACTGTCTGATGTGTGGAATAATATTGTCTTTAACGGACATTCGTAAAAACACCTTTGCTTTGTTTTCTTGTCACTCCTAATCTTGAATTGCAACATCTGTGGCTTGAGGTGACACCACTTGACTTCAGCTCCAAACACAATCGTCCATATATTGTAGCCTTCCATCAAAGTCTACAACTTAAACTTCCAATTTGCATAATTTTCACCATCTAGCTTATTAGAATATGATAGAGAAGACTCTGATAATACATTTTCCATAATATAAATCATATGGATCCTCCAACCAGTAACTTTAATGACTCCTTAATCACAAATATAATTCCTCAAACAAAAGTCATAAAGTTATATTAAACTTCACAACTCAAAAATATTATTGAACAATATGTCTCCCTCCTCCTTTTTAAGTTATATATATAATTTTTATAATGACAAACAAAACATGATTTCATCAAAAAACCATCAATCTTTCAAGAGTCTTTCTAAAATAACAACTGCCAATTTAAAAAAAAGGTTAGGAGGCCAATCATTAATCAACACTCCACAACATTTTTCACTTAGTTGAAATTCAACCACATATTTATTTTTATGACCAAAATTTACTTTTTTTTACTCAGTTGGAAAGTTTCAAGAACTTAAAACCCAAAAAAAACAATAACCACAAACTACTCTTCACTTAGAAAAGCTATTTTCACCTTAAATAACCCCAATTGGTAAAATATGCAAATTTAATCCTCAACTTAATTCCAAATATTATTGGGTTGCTGATTTATAAAATCATTCAAAATATTATTGTGCTGCTGATTAAAAAATTCAGAAATTATGTTTTACCATTCCAAATCTTACGCCCTTTACACTCACACTTGCACCAACATGGCTCCTTTGACCTCCAAATAGAAACATAGGGCGATCTGGGCAATAGGAAACTCACAGTGAATATATGTCAGCTCTACAAAGTATCTTTCCTCCTTTTGGTGGGTTGAACACCTCAGTCACTTTCAACAATCTTTACACAGAAGCTTAGCCAATTCTCCCTTCAACAGAGCACTCTCATTGCAAACAGTTTTTTCTGCAACACAGGAAGAATAGGAAAAAAAAAAACTCAAATAGATTTCTCACATTCTCACGTTGGCTACACACCTTCTCTACAACACATCGTTTTTGCAACACAACAATCTCACAACTCACACTAACACAATTGTCTCTCCGGGACTTCTTTGCAACACGCCCTCAACACACTGATCCCTCGCAGAGAAGAGACCTCACACTCTGATCACTCACAACCTTTATGAGACTTCTCAGCAACACAAAACCTCACACACTGATCGCTCACAGAGAGCAAAGGCTCGCACTCTCACCTCGCTCCAATACCAAATCAGAGAACGAAAAATTGAACACAATACACACCTTGAACTTTACATTGCCATCTAATGACTTTTATACATGCTTGATGAAGTTTCTCTATTCTGAACTTTACATTGCCATCTAATGACTTTTATACATGCTTGATGAAGTTTCTCAATTCTGGTTGTCGGTGGCTTCTTCAGGAAGCTATTTGAAGTCTCTAGAAACTGCGAGACAACTTCTTGAACTCTCAAAAAGTCTCCCTACCTAACATAGTTAATGGGGAAGGTTGGTTAGTTAGAATTACACCAAAAAGAGAAATAGGGCCTTCAGCCCCATTGTAGCTCCATCTACCACCAATACCGTTGCAGGACCCTAGGTGTCACGCCCCTATCTTGGTGGTAGTCTTTCAACCACACATAGGTAGGTGCAGCACTGCTACCCAATTTCTTTTCACCAATATTCTCAAGTATAGACTACGCCTAACATTCAACACTTAGATTATTTTTCAACTTTTACTAAGCATTCATCTTTTTAACACAACGGAAATACATTCATCATCATCATTTTATAAACATATGCACAACGGATAAAATCTTTAATGGGAGGGGAAACTCCCTGGTTAGAGTCTGCCCAAATAATGATAATAATAATCTTTTACAAGTAAATATACAAGTACAACCTTTGTGAAGGAACCCCAAGTTTCCTTTCAATAATTCTGTGAAAACCCAACAATTCGGCCTACACCATTTAGCAGTGCCCAACTATCGTTCAGGAGCACCCCCCCTGCCGAGTCGGGTCGCTCGCAGCCTGTCGGGCAGAGACACCCACCTGGGCCTCCCTTTGCACTCGTTCATCGCACAAACCAGTTCTCTGTAGTTCGTTCCGCACTTCGTTTCACGGCGTGTCACCCTCCCGACTGTTGTCTGCAACTCGCCCCAGCGCTTCGACACTCACCCACACTACAGACCTACCTTACCACAATCCAACCACCGCAACTAGTCGTTTCGGGCAGGGTCTGCCTCGTCGTGTAGTGACGCCCTCCATGGTTTTCTCGCCGAGAAGACGTGCCCCACCATGCAACGACGCCCTACGTGGTTTTCCCGTCGGACAGACGTGCCCACCCTACGACCTGCCACCTGAACTCGCTTTATGTTTTCTTCCTTGACTCATTGCTACAGTCCAGAGCCCACCTGCACCTCACCCTTCATCGTTTTCCCTTCCTTTAGCTCATCCACCTTCACTTGAACTCGCCCTTGGATGTTTGAACTTGAATGATTGCCTTCTTCCACCCATGCATCCACTTACTTATACGCTCTGCCATGGATATAATGTGGGTTGGCCTGCCCAGGCTATCGTTCCAATTTCGTTGTCTATGCCCCAACTTTGCGTCGACTCGCCCCCATATAATGGCTTGTCGGGTCCACTTACCCAACCCTGCACCGTATAAGCTCACCACCGCAATTCTCCATACTTAGCCAAATTTTCGACTGTTCAGCTTTTCTACTCTCCATGTTGGCTCGTTGCAACTTGTGTCTTGGGCGCGTTTAACCGACCAACCAACTCATTGCAGACCAACTCGTCCCATCGTCGCAAAATTTTGGCGCAACCGACTCACCTGCTCACTGACTCCTCGCATCGACTCGTCACGTGCCAGCTCGTCATGTTTAATCGAGGGCGCGTATCCCCAACTCATCACACGTCACACACACGACTCATGGGCGTGACATACTCCCCCACTCTAAATGGTTGTTGTCCTCGACAACACCATCATACGACATCACAAAGTGTTGCTAGCTCCAACATCCAAAATGTCCATGCTACCCACCTTTTCTCTGCCATCACACAAACCATCAAGGCTCATGCCTCCATGAATAGGAATTCTTCTCAATCCATTATCATCAACCACATCTAATCTCCACATGCTACCCTAGTGTGGAAGGTTGGTCCCTCCAACTCAAGCTACATGCTATCATTGCAACATATATCATGCTAACCCCGTCATGTATCGTCCTCATGTGAAATGTTGCCATGATACTCCAACCCAACTCTAACATACCTCAATACACTGATATCCCCCATGTATTGAACTAGTTGGGTGATAAATCCAACTGTCACTCTCAAACCATGAGAATGCGCCTCCTCATGCCATCATTGGTCGTTTCCCTTAGCATCCGGTCACAACATCAATTCGTTCAAGAATCCATCCCATCTCCATCAAAATGTAAGTAAGCCATGCCCAGGCCCACGAATTAGCCTCCATCTCATCCGCAACATGTTGCCCATGATATTGGTGTCAATGTGTTGCATGTCAATCAGTCGCATCTATCCCAACATCATCATCCATATGTGTGTGTAAGATCCACCTCCTCAAAATGAAGAGATCCTCTCATCAACCAACTCTCGATGTGCCACATCCAGGTCCATGAAGCAACCTCCATCACATCTGTAATATGCTATACCTCAAGTCTGCCAAAGGACAAGTATACACTTGTCTCATCATCCATGTGTTGCCCATGGTCATAAACCAATCAGCCTCCATGTATCAAAAGTGGTTAAGTCTCGACTCAACCCATGCCCAAGTGTTGCCACCAAGGCATCATCATCGCTACAACTCCATCAAATCCAAAGTGTCTCATCTCAATCATCCACATCAATTCACTTTCCTAAACACACCCATAAATGTGCCCAAAAGTATGCACCCCATACTGCATCAAAGTCAGATACACCATTGACTTCAACTCCTTAATGCATCAGATCCTCCAAGCCCACTATAATATGAAGTCTCCAATGGCTGCAACAATATCAAGTCATCATGAGCTCCATGAATCATCTCCATCCAACATCTCGGCAAGCATACATGTCTCAGCCTCAAAGGTCACTACAAGATGCCTTAGCTCTCCATGTAGTAGGAATGCTCTCATAGACTACTCACAAATCCAACTAGTCCATGGCCTTGTTGTACAAAAGTGCACAACATCTCCATCGGCTCATAAGTAAAAGTCTCCATGTCACATCAGCAAATCCATCCGCACAACATCACTACTTTGGCACTCCTCATTGGATGCCCATAAGTGACATCTCTACAAGTGCTCCTGCATAATTTCCCTGCATAGTGTCTTCCATGCTCCATCTATCCAACTCGATGTCCATGACTCAAGTTGCCCATGTTGTCCAACTAAGTAGACCCATCACAACATTGGTCATCTCATCCTAGTCCTCAATTCGGTTTAGTGCCCTCAGTCACCCAAACCATATATATCATCAAGTCAAATCACATAGGTCCCTTCCATCATCGCTCCCCCACTAAAGGGTCCACCAAGACTGCCTCTTGGTCTTTAGCCATGAAGAAGTCCACCCAAGTATCATCAAAACTCAAGTGTGTTCCCTTCCTCCAATCTGCCCATGAGTCATGCCGAGCACTTAGCCAATTCTCCATATGGTTAAAGCATGACCCATCCTCCGCAATGATCATCATGTTCCTCCCTTGTCACGAGCATTTGCATCCCCTCCCATGAGGTCACAAACTGCTCCAACAAGCTCTCCAAAAATCAGTGTTCCTTACTTCTCCATACAAGGTCTCAATGTAGACATCCATGGTAAGGTTTTCCATCGCATCAGAAAACTATCTTTTCCCTTCACTGCATATGGGCCATCCTCCAAAAGCTCTAATGAAACACAAGTAATAATAGGAATACTTACTTCATCATGAGTTTCCTCCATGTGAGTGTCCTCATCCATCAATGTTTACAACATGTACAATTCTGGTTCAACCTGAGCAATTGGAAGTGCTTCAAGTTCCTCCTTCATCGTTGTCATATCTGCAACATCTTTATACATCATGACTTCCTCTTCTTCATCATCGCAGTTTGTAGCTACATCTTGCTCCATTGCCCAACCAAGTCGAAGAAGTTTGCCTTCAACATTCCTTTCCAAGAATTCAAGTTCATCTCGAATCCGTGGGTTATCTTCTTTCATCAGCTTCAATCTGTATAAGGTCAACAAGAGCGTCCCTTGGCATTCTTCCCAACTTTCCATGTCTTGTCGTTCAGCTTGGCCCAAACACAATGCTTCACCTCTGCTAAACCTATCACGAAGTGTAGTAGTAACACTTATTCTTTCTTGTAAATCGATTAAGAGGACTATGCCTCTGATACCATTTGTCATGAAGTGATAATGGGATCAGCTTCTATTTAAATCTTCAACAAAGCCCTGCGGAAAATCAAGGCCTCTGATACCATCTATCACGAAGTGTAGATGTATCACTTTTTCTTCAAGTATTCAGTACCTCTGATACCATCTGTCACGCCCTTATCTTGGCGGTAGTCTTTCAACCACACATAGGCAGGTGCGACACTGCTACCTGATTTCTTTTCACCAATACTCTCAAGTACGAACTACGCCTAACATTCAACACTTAGATTATTTTTCAACTTTTACTAAGCATTCATCTTTTTAACACAGTAGAAATACATTCATCATCATCATTTATAAACATATGCACAACGGATACAATTTTTAATGGGAGGGGCAACTCCCTGGTTAGAGTTTGCCCAAATAATGATAATAATAATCTTTACAAGTACAACCTTTGTGAAGGAACCCCAAGTTTCCTCAACAATTCTGTCAAAACCCAACAATTTAGCCTGCACTGTTTAGAAGTGCCCAACTGTCGTTCAAGAGCACCCACCCCTGTCGAGTCGAGTCGCCCACAGCTCGTCAGGCAGAGGCACCCACCCGAGTTGCCCTCCGCACTCGTTCGTTGCACAAACTAGTTCTCTAAGGTTCGTTCGACACTTCGTTCACGATGCCTGTCCGCAACTCACCCCAAATCTTCGACACTCACCTGCACTACAGACCTATCTTACCACAGTCCAACTGCCACAACTTGTCGTTTCGGGCAGGGTCGCCCTCGTCGTGCAACAACGCCCTTCGTGGTTCGCCCGCCAGGCATACTTGCCCCACCGTGCAGCGACGCCCAACCCAGTTCGCCTGCCAAGTAGATGTGCCCACCCTGCGACCTGCCACCTGAACTTGCTTTCTGTTTTCTTCCTCGGCTCGGCGCTACGGTCCAGAGCCTGCCTGCACCTCACCCTTTGTCGTTCACCCTTCCTTTAGCTCATACACCTTCACTTGAACTCACCCTTGGATGTTTGAACTTGAATGATTGCCTTCTTCCACCCATGCGTCCACTTACTTATATGCTCCACCATCGATATAACATGAGTCGACCTGCCTAGGCCGACCTTCCAATTCGGTTTTCCATGCCCCAACTTCGCATCGGCTGACCTCCATACAATGGATCATTGGATCCACTTACCCAACCGTGCATTGTATAAGCTCACCACCGCAAGTCTCAATACTTAGCCAAATTTTCGACTCTTCGGTTTTTTGACTCTCTGTGTTAGCTCGTCGCAACTCGTGATTCGGGCGCGTTTAACTGACCGCCCAACTCGTGGCACACCGACTCGTCCCAGCGTCGCAAACTTTCGTCGCAACCGACTTGCCCGCTCACCAACTCGTCGCCCACGACTCGTCATACGCTAGCTCGTCGCGTTTTACCGAGGGTATGTCGCCCCAACTCGTCACACGTCGCACGCACGATTCATGGGCGTGACAGTAGGCACTGTTTGTGATAGATTCAAGACACAACCCAATTGCGAGATGATGGACTATTTGATGCAAAGGGCCGGATGAGAAGCAAGGATTTGTAAGATAGAATATAAATCACAATAATTAGAAAAATAGGCAGATGTCCAATACCATGCCATCAATAATAAACCATTGGAGAGAGTGTGCGCAAGGAAAAGTAATGCATGTCTACCTTAGTTGTTGTATCCTACTTAATCATGTATTTATTACTTCCTAATACAATAAAGAATATGCCCTCCTCCATCAATCTCACAAATACACTGAATTCTTTCTAATTAAATAAATTGTGAAAAGCCTATTCCAAAGAAATTAAATTAAAAATGAAGCATAGTTTTTAACATTAATTAGTTTTGCTAGCTCTGAAAAGAATGGAAATTTTAATAGTATTTTGAAAAATTTGGTATAATTTTTTGGAAATAAAAATTATAATTGTCATCATTAAAATTTTAAATGCTTAAATTTTTTCGATAATGCTAAATCTATTTCCACCTGCAAAGAATTGATTCTAATATTTTAAAAATAAATATTTTGGAGAAAAAAAATGTTTTTACCAAATTCCAATCGCAATTTCACCCAAATTTGACTTGACATCGGTAAACAAGGTCCATAAAAACAGAAAATGTGGAAGGCCATTCCAATCTAGGGACCCAAGAAAACGTGGAAGGCCATTCCAATCCAGGGACCCTTATCCGCGAAATACGAGAAAGCCCTGTGCATAAAATATCGTAGACTCGTGCGATCGCTATCAATAATATTTCCAAAATTTTTCTAACGTCAGGTTTTTTAGCGAACAATTTTCTACATAAAGTCCTTTTTTTGATTGACACTCTTTTCACATTAGCCCTTGTAACGATATTGGACATGATATTCCTTTTAACCGGAATAGTCATCGTTTTAAGTTTTTAACTTTAATATGTCTTTTTGGGTTTAACTGCGTGAGTAGATCTGTCAATTTTCAAGTGTTTCTTTTAATATACAGTTAAATGTATATAGGTGCGGTATATAAGTGGTAAATAAATATTCTGGTAGTTTTTATTAAATATGTGAAAGAGGTAAAGAAATAGCTTAGTTTAATTTTTTCAGGGTCAGTTTCAAGTATGTGGGCTTTGATGGTGAAGGAGATATGACTTTTTTTTTTCGGGGATATTGAATAGGACTTTGGTATTTGAGAGATAATGTTGGTTTATTTAAAATTATTTATTATATATATGAAATAAATTTATATTATAATAAAAAATTTATTATATATAAAATAATTTATATTAATTTATATTATAGTAAAATATTTATCTAATAAGACGAAAGAAATAAATAATTTGGTTTAGATGTTTATTTGTATTAATTTTTCTTTATAAAATTTGAACTAATTAGTTAATGAAAACAATTTTTTTTTAATTGGAAAAAAGGTTTTCTCAGATACATTCACTGAGATTGTTAGAACTTTCTAAATTAAAGAATAATGAGTTGGGTTCTGTGTGGGATTTTGAAAAACCCAAACCTAAAAAAAAATCTCAACTAGTATTGGTATTCTTTAAAATAATTTCTCCAATGGTATATAACATTTTTTTAGTAATATAATTTTTTACAAAATTATAATTATTTTTTATTAAATTTATTTTATCATAGAATTTATAATTTTTCTTTTAATATATAAATAAATTTTAAATACTTTTATTATATAAAGTATACCATCCAAATTTACAATTACAATAAATTCATATTAAATAAAAATAAAAATAAAAAAACATTAAACTTAAACAATTAAACTAAACCAACTAAACGCACCTTCAAAATTGATGAGCAGGAAAAAGGTAATCACACCTGGTGTGATATTTTATTAGAAATGAAACCTTTACGGAAAATATTACCAGAAAAAGGAAATAGCAAGGAAGCATGGTCTTTAAAACTTATATAGCGAAAAACCTGTCAAACCTGCCAAGAACGGAAAGTTTATATGGTTTTTGTATTGTACAATTTGGCTTTAAAGGTGAGTGTTAAGTTTTTGTGGTTAGTTTTATCTCAATTGAAGAAATTGTGTTTGGAGTATGTTTTTAGTATATTACATTGATTTGATTTGTGGGACCAATTTTTTTTTCAAGTATGTTTCTAGTATATTACATTGATTTGATTTGTGGGACCAAATTTTTCCATCTAATTATTAGATTATATTTTTATGGTGTGTAGATAGGAAGCTAAAACACTGAAGATCACAAAACAAAAATTGGTTTCCCCTGTGGATCGAAAATATTTATTCTATTTTGTTGGAACCCCATCTTTTACAAAGTAACGAAGATGAAAGATTCATTATTGCTAAGAACAAGCTGTTTAGGAATGCTTAAGAGTCAGTTAAATCAAAGAACTTGTTGTTGTTGGGCGCTCCAGAAACCTCTGCCGCTCGTTGCAGAGGGTGATTTGGTGCTATCAAACCATGCCCAATATGAGGCATTGAACGCTGCAGGAGACGCAGGATATGCACGTGGTGTGAATGGTCCAGCGCACCCACCCCAAGCGTCCAGACATTTGAGAATCACGTCTCCAATTTTCCCTTGGCAAATGCCCTCAAATACCTTTTCTATATCTTCGCCGGGGCTTCTCCACTTGGCCCCTGTTAGCAAATCGGTTCCCAACTCTGATCTCACGAATCTGTAAATGGGATATGTCCTGCACTTGTTTATTCTGTTTGCAATTGGGAAGTCCCCATTATCGAATCGTTCCCTCGCCTTCGGAACCTCTTCCTCTAAACGGGCTTTCAACTCCTCTTGAAATATGGGGATCCTGCTAAACACCCAATTGGGTAATATTCCAGCAGCTCCAGCGCTCTCAGCGGCCTGCAAATTGCGATCGGATTCGGCATTCCCTTCAGGGCAGGATGATTTGAGAGCTTCATCTACGAGCACTTCTCTGAGTTGGAGCATAAGCGCGTATGATGGATTTGTGGGATCGTCGATGTACGAGAAAACGGGTTGATGATCGATGACTTGCAGCAGCTCCTTCTCGCAAAATCCGGTATCTTGAAGGCTTCCGTCTTCTGCAGTGCACAGTGTCTTTCTTGCAGCCTGCAAAACTACGTGCTTCACAACGGATCGCATGTTTTCTTCCAGGTGCCGGAGATCGATCGCCTGGCATAAGGCCACCAGATATGTAGCGAACATCAGCTTTAAAATCTCAACGGCCTCGGCAGTCTTTCTGGCGGAGATCAAACCGAGGGAATTGACGTCCTGGTTGTGTTGTTCGGCGCTCTGGACGTGAGTCGTGACGGGGTTGGCCAGGTACTGGAGCTCCGATGTGTAAGCGGCCATGGCGATCTCGGCGCCCTTGAAACCATAGTCCAAACTAGGATTGGGGCCACCGCTGAGATTGGAAGGCAAACCGTTGTTGTAGTAGTCGCAGACGAGCTCCGAGAATTGAGCGAAGAGGAGCTTCCCGACGGCTGCCAAAGAGATTCGCATGTTGTCCATGGAAACTCCGATGGGTGTTCCCTGGAAGTTACCGCCGTGGAGAGCCATGTCTCTGGAGACATCGATTAACGGATTGTCGTTGACGGAATTGATCTCCCGCTCGATTGAGTGAGTAGCCGCGCGGATGACTTCGATCGGAGGCCCCAACCACTGTGGCGATGTTCGCAGAGCGTAGCGGTCTTGTTTTGGTTTGCTCAACGGGTCTCTCTCGTGAAGCCGCGCTGCTTCTTTCACGTAGTCGCTACCGTCGAGGAGGAACTCCATGACGGCCGCGGCTTCGATCTGCCCTGGGTGGTGCTTCAACTGGTGGGTTAACGGATCTACGAACTCCGGTTTCCCTTGCATCACCTCGCAGAAGAGCGCAGACAGAATCTCAGCCAGCACGCCCAGCACGTTGGCGTCAAAACAGACGGACGCGGCCACGGCGGATCCCACCGCTGTGCCGTTGACGAGAGCCAGCCCTTCCTTGGGCTGCAGTTTAAACGGTTCCAGAATCCCGGCTTTCCGGAGAGCTTCCATGGCGTCCAACAAGTGGCCGTCGGGCGAGAGGGCTTTTGAGTTGGGGCGAGCGGTGAGCAATCCGGCGATGTAGGAGAGGGGAACCAGATCGCCGGAGGCGGTGATTGTTCCCCTGAGAGGTAACTTGGGTGTGATGTTACAGTCCATGAGCTTTCTCAGAGCGTCAAGAATTTCCCATCGGATGCCAGAGTAGCCCTGCATCAAGGTGTTTGTCCGGACGAGCATGGCCGCCTTCGTGTACTCCGCCGGCAAGCACAAACATTCCTTCCCCACGACTCCCGCATTGAGGAAGCGGATCAACTCCTTCTGGAGATCCGCTGCCTTGTCGGTTCTACGGTGGGAGGTGGCTCCAAAGCCAGTTGTAACGCCGTACGTGTCGGTTCCCCTGGCAACGTTTTTGGCCACCCACTGGTAGCTCCTCTCGACTCTTTCCTTGGCGCTCGCCTCGTCTAGCTCCACTCTCACCTCCGCCCTGCGCGTCACGGCAGTCACCTCTGCAACTGTGAGAGTAGTCCCTCTCAGCACCACTTTGCCTGTTGCGTTAAATTGCTTAATCATCTTCCTCACTTCCTCGTAATGGCTGCACTGCATCGCCTCCGCCGCCTTCTTCCAGTGTGTAGGAAAGGTGACGTGGTCGGGGTTCTTCCCGTCCAAAGGCCCCGGCAGAGGCAACGTTGGCGGTCGGCACAGTTCCATGGACCTCATTGATCCGTTTATGTTCTCCATTCTGCTGCTCTCTTCTCCCACAGATGACGACATGATCTCTGCCTACTGAAAAATTGATAAATAGTAAAGATGTCACTAAGAAATCTCTTGTGCCCAGGCTCTGCAATATCTGAGAGGAAGGATGTTCCAGCGAGCGGGTGAAGAGAATGCATGAATCCAGGGTACTTATACATACGGTGAGGTCGAGGGTGGCACTATGCGACCCAGTCAACTTTGAAACGAGGAAGGAGCGACGCACGTGAGCGAGGGCGGTCGAGAAAGGGTCAAAATGCGAGGGCATGAGACTCGAGAGTGAATGGAAAAGGAGGGTGGGCGAGAGCGGTGGAGAACAGGTCAAAATGCGAGGGCATAGACTCGAGAGTGAATGGAAAAGGAAGGAGGAGCGACGCACGTGAGTTAGGGCGGAGGAGAAAGGGTCAAAGTGCGAGGGCGGCGGATCGCGATATGGTGGTGGGTAGGATCCGGTAGGACCTCCACATGGATAGGATATGGTAGTAGGTAGAATCCGGTAGGACCTCCACGTCACTTATCCCCACCGACTCAAATGGAATGGAGTACCTCATTGGACTCTAATCAACGAAATTAAAGGAATATGTCGGAAGTTACACGCTTCAATCATTTTGATATTATGATATGTTTTTAAATAAATTTCGATGATCGGTGTATAAAAATGCCATAATCATGCAATTTTTGTAAAACAACAAAATTAGAAACGAAATTCACTGTATGCTTAATTAACTATATTATTAATGATGATCTGAAATAATGATGTAAAATGTGTATATATTAATATATAATGAAATCGTTGATTTAATTTTTGATTTTTTTTGGATTCTAATAACTAATTACTATAATACATACTAATTTAAATTATAGTTTAAAGAATAGGTGTTTAACATTTTCCTTAATCCAAAGAGATGTATTAAAGTTCAAGAATGAGAGTTAAAAATGAAAAAATGCATTTCAGCGAAGAGTTGAATGTCTCTCAAAAATGGTTTTCAAGAATGACCACAAATCAAGGATGGTGGTTTTTAAGAAAAAACCACAAATGATACCAAAAATGTGGGAGAACTCAAAGGTCTCAACCACTTCTCGAACTTTCATAGTAGTTCTCATATCAATAAAAAATGTCAATTTTGGAACCATCAATGTAGTTCCTCGAACAATTCTAAATATGGAAGTGTTTGTTCATGAACAACGTATTAGCAAAAACTGAAGTCTCTCTGGCTACAACTCTGACTCTAACCGGTACAGGTTGTGGCTAAGGCTCGCTTGTGGATCTCTCACTGAGGCTCGCTTCACAAATCTTCGATCCTGTAGTAGTTTTGCTCGTTCACAAACAACTTATTCAACAAAAACTAAAGTCTCTCTAACTACTTTTAATTTGTGGATATTTATATGCATTACAAAATTCAATATTTATTTTCATGTGTTATCATAGCATTTTATAAAATTGGAAAATATTTCCCTATAAATAGTTCTAAGTACTATTTAGATATAGTGGTTAGTAAATTCTAGGGTAATCTTATCTAAAAGTTCATTTGATTTCAATGTGGGGCAATTTAGATATCACATGTGAATGTTTAAATGAACATATAATTGGAACAATTCATGAAATGAAACAGATGTCTAGAGGTTGCTAGCAGTGAGGAGGGTCCAACTCATTTTAGCTGCAAGAGCTTTTGCAAATTGTGGGAGCTCTTTTATCCCCCATCCCCCCCATTTCTTGGGCAGGGAAATGGATTTCCAAGACACCCAGGCAAAAATTTTACCTTCCTTGTGCCCCTTCCATAGACATCAATTGCAGAGTTGTTGCAAACAGCTGATAATTCCCCGAGGAATCCATGCAAGTGACATCCAATAGACTAGGGTGGCCTCCAAAACTGATTTGATCAGGACTAGCCTCCTAGCTCTGGAGAGTAGTCTATGGTTCTAGCTTTTTAGTCTTTTTTCCAGCTTGACAACTAACCAAATCTAGTCAGCAATGTGATAGCAGTTTGGTTTAATCCGGAAGCCCAAATATTTAAGGCCCTCCGAGAGATGGTGGGAAGTGTAAGGAAATAAAAGGGTTGATATCTGGATTCTGTTGGATTAAGACCAGACAGAGTGATGGTGGACTTGGAATGATTGACTGACATACTAGTGGATATTTCAAAAAGATTGAGGATCTCACGGAAGGTGTCCATGTCCCTGGAACTTCCATTTAAGAAAATCATTATATCATCCACAAAAAGCCTGAGAAAAACCCCTCAGCACCAAAGCCCTGAGAAAAACCCCTCAGCACTAAAGGCATCACCTTGAAGCTGAAACAACTTCGATACCAAATGTAGGTTTTAACCTTGTACAAAATTACCTACAAACAAATTCTGAAAAATAAAAAATAAAAGATGGTGAGAAATACAAAACAAATACAAAAATATTTTCCCTTGGATCCTAAAACTGGGACTACCAGATTGATTTTTCGTTATATTCATTTCAATGTTACAATACATATACATACATGTCGAAGCATCCATAAACCACAATCTATTAACCATGGATTAGAACACAACCATTGTTCCCTTGACCGGATCTACAAGATACAATGGGAAGAAAACCATCATGCCCAAAACCATGTGTAAAACCCATATACAAAACCATAGGCAGGTCCGCCCACCTAATATAGGGTCCAAAAAAGAAATTTCCCGCAGCATTTCCCTGGACCCCGTAGAGGGCAGCTATCACCCTTGTCAAACCCCCTAGCAGGGGGGTTGTCGCCCCCCTTGTGACCCACCCACTACACCCGGCGCAACGAAGGGGGGGGGTTGGCTGCCCCCCTCTAACCCCCTGACTTCACGTGTGGGGCTAGTTGTGGAAAGAATATAACACACACCCAAAATAATAGTACAATTGTAATCAAAGTGAGGGAGACTGTCAATGGAGAGTGCACATTCATTGTCAACAAATGTTGTGTAGTACATTATTCTTGTGGATCACACAGTCACTATCACTAGTGATCGCACAAGCCTTACATTCAAGAGCTCCATACTGCCTATTTAAGCTTGCATAGAAATAATTTTACTTGTGCATTCTTCAAGAACTGAGCATGCATAAGCAAGTGGCTTTGACACTTAGAATATGAGGGAACATCAATTTGATCTTGAAGCATATATAAATGATTAGGGAATGACAAATCCTAGGATCATACATAGGCTCCAAAATTCAAGTGTAAGCAAAATTTTGGAGGATGTTTATCACAATCACAACACCTCCTTGATCTATATACACTTATATAATGAAACATGTCATTTATCATAGGCACTGCCCCCTTGAGGATCAATGGCTAGAACTTAATGAAACAAACTAATGGTATATATTAACTAGAATCCATGTTACCACATAACCCTAGGGCTTAAAACCTAGGGTTTCCTCCATGAGGCTCCATTTAAAAACTTTGGGATCTAGGGAGCGGGACAAAACCCCTCAATTTTATTTGACAGGAAAATTCCTTCCATGGGACACGCTTTCCCTGACCCTTTTCTATTGCGACTCCACTTCATAAATGCTAGGGTGACATTAGAATCATAAATGTCTGAGGTCACATCATGCTGATGTTCCATGCCTCGTCCCTTTTTTCCTTGGAGCTTTCACATTATTCCTTCCCTATTGGATATCATCAGGATGCCATCACACCCTTCATGTAGCCTCCTTTGATAGTGGCACATGTCGTTATTTTTAGTCCACTTGGTCTTGCAAAATGAAAATGACTAGGTGCCCATGTAACGACACTAGAATGAAATGTCACCCAAGTGCCACATATTTGACCAACATGGCTTAGGTGCCACCAATCTTCGACCCCCTTACAAAATGAGTTTTTCCCGTTATAGTAGAATTTTGGTGTTTTTAAAGGTTCTCCAACCTAACCACTAAGAAACTAATTTTTTGTCAATTTTAATTTCTCCTTCCCATCTCCTAGAAAAAAACTCAAGAGCACTATTACAAAATCCACTAGGGTCCCAAGCCCCGAGACCCATCCAATGACTGTGAAGGCCACAAGAAATAGATGGCTCAAATTAAATAAGGGATATCTATTTCATTTCATTCATATGTACCATATATATATATATATATATATATATATATATATATATATATGAGTGTTCTAAAGCTCAAGAGAGATGTTGCTTTATATATATATATATATATCTATATATATAAAGCAACATCTCTCTTGAGCTTTAGAACACTCATATGGCTAGAAAGCCCATTCATATCATTTTAATGCAAGTATTTACTAGAGACTCACCTATCTGTAGGTTTTAACCCTATATAGAAATTACTTGCATACAAATTCTAAAACACAAAAAATAAACAATGCGAGAGCATAACACATAAAACACATATACACAGAGATTTTCCCCTGGATCCCAAAACTGGGACTACCAGCTTGATTTTTCATTATGTTCCTTTCAATGTTATAATACATATTTATACATGCTGAAGCATCCAATACCATGGCCTGAAAACCATCGCGTCCAATACCATGGACCGAAAACCATCGCGTCCAAAAACATGTGCGAAAATCATGCACAAAACCATAGGTGGGTCTGCCTAACCTAACATAGGGTCCAAAACCAAAATTTTCTGATGCACTGCCCCAGACCCCATAAAGTGGGGTTACGGGTATGCCTCAAACCCCCTGTGACCCCCCCCCCCCCCGCTACACAATCAGCGCAACGAAGGGTGGCTCCGCCCTCACTCTAACCCCCCGATTAACTAAGTGGGCTAGTCGTGGAAAGAATATAACACAACCCAACATTATCCCATTTGTTGTTTTCTTTCCACAGGGGGCCACAAAAGAGCTTGGTCATTTTTCTAGCCCTGAAACGCCCATTGTCTTTCTGCACCAAGAGAACTTCTCAGAGCTCACATATTTTGTTAATGCATTTGCAGTATTCTTCAAAGTGTCCACCTTTACCAACAACACCTTTTTGTCTTCTATCATATCCCTCACAAAGTGATATTAAACATCAATTTGCTTTGTCTTTGAATGATATGCAGGGTTCTTTGCCAAGAAAATTGCACTTTGGTTGTCACAGTCTATCCTTATAGCTCCCTGTACTAACCCCATACTTGAACACAATCTCTACAACCAAACTACTTCCTTTCTTGTATGAGTGGCTGCCATGTATTCTGCCTCTGTAGTTGATAGTGCCACTGCAGATTGTTTCTTACTCATCCAACTGACTGCACCTCCAAATAGGTTAAACACATACCACTTGTAGATCTTCTCTGATCCAGATCTCCAGCCCAGTTTGCATCAACAAAGCCATGAATATCCGACATTCCGTCCAATCCTGATCTTCCTTGCTAGCACAAACCATAATCACTAATGCCACGCAAATACCTAAAAACCCGCTTCACTATTGTCCAGTGCTCCTTACCTGGTTTTGACATAAACCTGCTCAATACTCCCACTGCATGTGCAATGTCTGGTCTAGTACAGACCATTGCATACATCAGGCTAGCGACTGCACTTGCATATGGAACATGGGACATGTTCCCTTCCTCTTCTTGTGTCTTGGGACACTGTTCAGCAAATAACCTCACACCTACAAGAATAGGAACCTTCACCGGTTTACTATCCTACATATTAAACCTCTGCAGTATTGTCTCGACATACTTCCTCTGGTTTAACCAGAGCTTCCTCTTTGCCCAATCTCTTTTAATTTCCATGCCCAAAATATAGTTTGCAACACCAAGATCTTTCATGTCGAATTTGGAGGACAATTGGGTCTTCAAATCCTAGATAATTTCTTTTTCATTTCCAACTAGCAACATATCATCCACATACAGGACCAGATAAATAACACGGTCACCAATTAATTTAAAATACACATAGTGATATGCTTTTCTTTTGGTGAAGCCAAGTCCCCGTATAAACGTATCAAATTTCTAATACCACATCCTTGGTGACTGTTTTAACCCATACATAGATTTTTTTAACTTGCATACCATTTCTTTCTTACCCTTCACCGCAAAGCCTTCAGGTTTCTTCATGTATATTTCCTCTTCCAGATCCCCGTGAAGAAATGTTGTCTTCACATCCATCTATTCAACCTCAAAATCAAAAGTAGCAGCAATAGATAAAAGTAATATAATAGAAGTTACCTTGGCAACAGGAGAAAAAAATATCACCAAAATCAATTCCCGGCACCTGGGAATAACCTTTTGCTACCAACCGAGCTTTGTATTTCTCCACCTTTCCTTCTGCATTTGTCTTCTTCTTGAACAACCATTTGCTGCCAATGGGTTTCCTTCCACCCGAAAACTCCACTAGATCCCAAGCCTCATTTTTGTGCAAAGATGCCATTTCATCAACCATGGCCTCTTTCCAGAGTTTTCCATCCTATGAATCTACTGCTTCCTTCATAGTTCTGGGATCATCGTCAGTAATAGATAAAGAAAAATTTGAACAGAAAGTAGATGGATTATACCTTTTTGGCTGCCTTCTTTCTTGAACTGATCTTCTCACGCCTGGAGTTTGTGGCTCTTCATCTTCTGATTCCTCCTCTGCTGTAAAGTCCGATTCTTCCTCCTTAAGCTCAAACTCTATCTTCTCAGGTTGATTTGGTTGGACTTCACGTTTAATAACATCTTTTACCTCTCTGAACACCACATCTCGGTTGTACACAACCTTCTGTGTGACTGGGTTCCAAAGCTTATAACCCTTTAAACCATACTTATACCCAATAAAGATTCACTTTTCAGATTTACTATCCAACTTGGTTCGTTTCTCCTTTGGAACATGTACATATGCATCACATCCAAATACCCTCAGATGTGAAAGAGAGGGTTTCTTACCAGTCCATACCTCTTGTGGAGTCTTATCCTCCAACACTAATGAAGGTGACCTGTTCACCAGGTAACATGCAATATCCACCGCCTCTGCCCAGAATTCCTATCCTAACCCGTCACCACTGAGCATGCTTCTTGCTCTTTCCATCAACGTCTTATTCATTATTTCTGCAACTCCATTTTGTTGAGGTGTATATGGAGTAGTCTTCTGTCGTGCTATACCACACTTCTTATAGAATTCTTCAAATTCCTTGCTGCAAAACTCTCCACCATTATCTGTCCTCAACACCATTATCTTCTTCTCTGTCTGATTTTCCATGAGAGCCTTAAATTCTTTAAACCTGTCAAAGTCTTCAGATTTCTTCTTAAGAAAATATATCCATGTATTCCTTGATAAGTCATCTATAATTGATACATAGTACATAGAATTACCGAGTGATGGAACCTTCACAGGTCCAAACACATCACTGTGCACGAGTTCTAATATCTGTTTCGCCCTCTTACTACCAGAGGGGAAACTCACCCGATTCTGCTTCCCATATACACAATTTTCACAAAAATCAAAATCCAGAGAGTTATTACTCATACCTTTACCATGAAGTATTTGAAGGCCCTTCTCTCCAATATGTCCAAGCCTTTGATGCCACAACATGGTCTTCTCTCCAGAGACCACTAGATTTTCTGATCCACTTTCAGGAACCACAGAACTGTTGCACCCATCAATAATAGTGCTACCTTGTAGCTTGTATAGAGTTCTAATTCGAACTCACCACATCAATACCAGTGCTCCCTGAACCATTTTGCAGGTATCCTTCTCGAACACTGTTTTTACACCTGCATCATCCAGCTTGCTTACAAAAATTATATTTCTGGCCAATGTAGGAATATGCAGAACACCCGAAAGTGTTCTAACCCTTCCACCTTGCAACTTCAACTTTACTTTTCTGCAACCAATGATTTTAGCCTTTCTATCATCGCCTAAGAAGACATCACCACCATCGTATTTCTCATACTCGCAGAACCACTCTCTATGGGGAGTGAAGTGAAAGGATGCACCTGAGTCAATCAACCATGCCTCATGATCTACATGTGTACTTGAAGAAGCCAAGTACACATCCCCACATTCATCTGAGGTGTTTTTTGCCTCTGCAGAAGGAGCATTATTAGATCCCTTTCCTTTATCAGGAGCTTTAAATTTGCAGCCCCTTTGGTAGTGCCCTTCCTTTCCACATTTCCAACACACCACCTTTACAGGTTTTCTTGGAGATTTAGATCTCTCTCTAGATTTAGATCTCCCACTCGATGACTTATTTTTGTTTCTATTCTGGGACCATCCTCGTACAAACAAGGCATCACAATTCTGGCTCTCCATATTTTTCCATCTCATCTCCTCCGTCAACAAGGATGAGACTATTTCATCAAACTGCAAGGTAGTTGTATTTCTACCTATTGCAATAACCAGACTATCCCACGAATCTAGTAGAGAACACAACAAACTGATGCACTTACCTTCATATGAAATTTTAATATCAATAGATGCTAACTGACTTACCACAGTATTAAATGCATTCAAATGATCTGTCACCGAGTCTCCATCTTTCATCCTCAGGTTATACAACTTTTTCCGTAGGAACAGTTTATTCACCAGAGACTTAAATTGGTACAAAGTCCCTAACTTGTCCCACAAAGCCTTCATCGTAGCTTCCCCTAATACATTCAGCAATACTGAATCTGAGACACACAATTGTATTGTGCTCTTTGTCTTCCGATCCAACTTCTTCCATTCTTCATCAGACACTCCCGTTGGTTTAGTACCCAGATCTACTGTGATCCACTGATCTTTATCCACCAACA
Source organism: Pinus tabuliformis (assembly GCA_031772625.1). Taxonomy (NCBI): domain Eukaryota; kingdom Viridiplantae; phylum Streptophyta; class Pinopsida; order Pinales; family Pinaceae; genus Pinus; species Pinus tabuliformis. Next base: position 860,231,900 of record CM062817.1, on the reverse strand, counting down.
GATCCTACATCTTGAGTTTCCACAACTCAAAAATATGACCATTAAATTTCTTGATCTATATCTTTCCACTGCTCGCCATCTTCTTTCACCATCAGAATCGATCTCGAAGATCTCCCACTGAACAGGGTCTACAACAGGCCCGAGCGAAACCCCTCAGCAACAAAGGCGTCTCCTTGAAGCCAAAACTGCTCTAATACCAAAAGTAGGTTTTAACCCCATATAGAAATTACCTGCATATGAATTCTAAAACACAGAAAATAAACAATGTGAGAGCATAACACATAAAACACATATACACGGAGATTTTCCCCTAGATCCCAAAACCGGGACTACCAACTTTATTTTTCATTATGTTCCTTTCAATGTTATAATACATATTTATACATGTCGAAGCATCCAATACCATGGACCAAAAACCATCGCATCCAAAAACATGTGTGAAAATCATGCACAAAACCATAGGTGGGTCTGCCCAACCTAACATAGGGTCCAAAACCAAAATTTTCCGAGGTGCTGCGCTAGACCCCATAAAGTGGGGTTATGGACACGCCTCAAACTCCCTATGACCCGGCCCCGCTACACAAACAATGCAACGAATGGGGGCTCCACCCCCCCTCTATGCCCCCGGTTAACTACATGGGCTAGTCGTGGAAAAAATATAACACAATCCAACACTATCTCTTTATACTTAGGCCATTTAAACTAATTGTAGGCTCACACTACATAGGTCTTTATATTTTTATTAGGATTGGATGTTAACATGATTCAGGTTCATAAAGAAAACAAAAGAGTCACCCTTTTACTCAAATTTACACAAGGAAACAACACTCCATATTCATATAGGAAGTCAAATTCCTTAGCATTAACATAATATGAAATCAAAACAATAGACATGTGCATAATATTCAATATTTCAAGGACATAAGTGGACACTTATCTTATAAAGTAGTCTGACAACTAAGATTGGGATTGCAACTCTCCACCCAACCTTTATTTGGTCTGCAATACAATATTTCTTTCAACCAAACACCCTTGAGGTAGATTCTAGAGATTGAGTAGTGCTCAAAATAAGGGAATCAATACTGGTATCTAAAATAGGGACTCTAGAGGTTATACCAACTCGATCTACAAACTAGGGAATTTAACAAGTTAAAATAGGGAATCCAAAGTTCTCACCACTTCCACCCACCAGTTATTTCGAGGAATGTATAAGTTATACTACCTCCACCCTCAAAGAATTTCCCTTCATGGTTCCACCCAAAGAAAAGAGTCTATAACTCACTAAGAATAAACTAGAAACAATCACAAGGAATTGTAAAGACTCTCAATGGATAGGAATCCAAAGAGAAAATCCTCCACCCACCATCTAAGAAAAGTAATCCAAAGATTAAACCATCTCCACCCTCTAGCTAAAATAATGAATCCAGAGACCTGGTCCTTCAATCGAGAGATACTTATTCATCATTCTAGTGTTCAACCGAAGTTATTTTTCTTTTTTCTTATCCAACTCTCACTTTTGTGTTAAGTTTTATCTTTCCCATGTCTTCCTCTATTCCATATACCTATGCTCTCTGTCCCTTATCCTTTTTTTTCCTATGCACCATTTGTCTCGTGTATTGCCTGTCTTTTCCCATTTGATTGCTTATTTGACCACAAGATTCCTAGCCAATGCCCTGCTTCCACATGGTTCCCCTTGTACTTACTATGGCCCTTCTCCACTCTTATTTGTTACAATGGGCCCTCCAACTCCTCGACGTGCACTCATACATGACTTCCCAACAAGGAAACCCTCTTCCTCTTATTTTTTTCCCTTTCTTTCTTACAAATTTCTCCAAGATAGGCATGACCTTGTCCTCTCTTTTCCTATTGAATTTAATGGTGTTGTCAATCCATGTAAACCACACAAGTCAACCTCCCATGGATATTAAAAAATCAAATTTCCTGTTAATCCCAAGCGACCTCCCTCCCTAAGCTCTAAAATTTGTGTCCCAATATCTTAGCCAATTTCAATAATCACAAAAAACATGTATCCCTTCTAAAGAAACATGTTCATGATCCCACTCATGTTATTGGCTGGAATGTAATGTAGGTCGAACTAGAAGGTGATTTTCATGTTGGGCCTTTGTAAATTTTAGACAAAAGGAAACTTCACTCCAAAATCGAATCATTTCCCAAGTTGAAGTGAAATGGAAGCACTTCAATCTAAAGGAGGATAACTAGGAAATGGAAGAGGAAATGTGAGAAGCATTTCCTTCATTTTTTCAAAAGTGAATAAAGTAGAGGAAATGACAAGGACAAGGTAATTTTATTCAAGGGGGGGAATATGTAATACCTGTTGTGCAATTTCTTTTGCAGACATTATTATTTTATAATTACTTCTAAATATTGAAGTGGAAATATTAGCAATAAAGCCAAGATAAAGTTGATTGACTTATGTAAATAAATTTTACAATAATAAACAAATTTTCATTTTCTCTTGGAAATGATATGGTAAACAACATGTGAGTATTTTGGGCTTCCTTTCTATCCAAGACATTGTTAAGTTATTAATTCCAAGTGGTGGATAGAAAAGGGAATATTGACATAGGTTATAGTTGTAACCTCATCAAATTCCCCCAAGTTTCCTACGAGAAAGACTACTAATAGGAAACAAAATAATTGGAGAAGAATTTTATTTTGGTTGGAAAAATAAGGATAGTTGGAGAGAAATGTTATGCTAGGTGAAAATATAAGAATAAGCATAGCTGGAGAGAAAAGAATGCTTATGGAGAAAAAAGGAAAGACTTTTTCCCAATTTGGAAAAATCTTAGGTAAAGAAAAAAGGTGGGCAGACCTTAAAAAGAGGATGTTTCTATAAAAGTATGTTGGATATGAAAGTAATAAATAACACTAGGTGGAAATAGTTCAAGGCGGTTCCAAGGAGAGCAGAGAAGAAGCCTGAGCTCGAGGGGAGTTCCTAGGAGTGCAAATCATTGGTTGGGAGGAGCGTGTCATTTCCCATAGTATTTTCAAGGGATATTTTGTCATCGCATAAGTATATTTCTATGAAATATTAGTATTGTTAGTAATTTTTCTTGTTATGGAATTAATTGATTCATATGTGTGTGTGTGTGTGTTTTGATAAAGGAAAATAGGATGTGGACCTAGTATGTGTGCAGTATTTATAAGGAAATAAGTATGATCAGGATAGAGAAAGTGATAGATTAAGTAGATGATATGATATGTATATAATTAATTTGGAATTATAATTGTTCTAACAGGTGAAGAAAGTATGCATAAACTGTCTTAGAAAATATAAAATATTGTAGAAAATCTAACATCCTACATAAGTGTTATACGTTAAGCTAAATAATTCATAAACAAATATAGAGAAAAAACAATATAATACTTCCTAAATTTAGGTTCCAAGTATATTACCGCATAACCATAGGGCTTAAAACCTAGGGATTCCTCCATGAGGCTCCATTTAAAAACTTTGAGGTCCAGGGAATGGGACAAAACCCCTCAATTTTATTTGACATGAAAATTCCTTCCATGTGACACACTTTCCCTGACCCTTTTCTATTGCAACTCCAATTTAAAAATGACAGGGTGATATCACAATCATAAATGTCTAAGGTCACATCATGTTGATGTTCCATGCCCCGTCCCTTTTTTCCTTGGAGATTTTACATTGTTTGTTCCCTTTTGGACATTATCAGGATGACATCACACCCTTTCATGTAGCTTCCTTCGATAGTGCCACATGTTGTTATTTTTAGTCCACTTGGTATTGCAAAATGGAGATGACTAGGTGGCCATGTAACAACACTAGAATGAAATGTCACCCAAGTGCCACATATTTTACCACCATTGCCTAGGTGCCACCAATCTTTGACCCCCTTGCAAAATGAGATTTTCCCGTTATAGTATAATTTTGGTGTTTTTAAAGGTTCTCCAACCTGACGACTAGGAAACTAATTTTCTGTCAATTTCCATTTCTCCTTCCCATCTCCTAGAAAAAACTCAAGAGAATTATTACAAAATCCAATAGGGTCCCAATCCCTGAGACCCATCCAACCACTATGAAGGCCACAACAAATACATGGCTCAAATTAAATAAGGGATATCTAGTTCATTTCATATATATATATATATATATATATATAACGCAACATCTCTCCTAAGCTTTACAACACTCATATGGCTAGAAGTCCCATTCACATCATTTTAATGCAAGTATATACTAGAGACTCACCCATCTCTTTATACTTAGGCCATTTAAACTAATTGCAGGCTCACGCTACATAGGTGTTTATTTTTTTATTAGGACTAGATGTTAACATAATTCAAGTTTCTGTGATCCATAATGAATTAAACAAAGTATTTCGGTAGAAATCACATGAGAGAATTTTTTGGCCGATGCGTTTCAAACCAACAAGTGTGATTTATCATCAGGACTAGATGAAGAGGCAGACCATGGCAAAGGCTTAAATAGAGAGCAATGTAGCGACATAATTCCAAGTAACGACTATATTTGAACAATAATGTTTAAATTATAATATTAATTTATTAATATATTAAAAACAAATATTATTAAGTAATGGTTATATTAAACGACTAGTTTTTGAAAAAAATATTTAAATAATTTATATTATTTCATTAATTTATTAAAAATATTAATAGGTAACGGCTATATTAAACAACTAGTTTTTGAAAAATAATATTTAAATTAATTTATTAAAACCAAATATTACTAGCTCTTGAAAAATAATATTTAAATAATGATATTAGTTTATTAATTTATTAAAATATTAATATGTAACGGCTATATTAAATGGCTAGTTTTTGAAAAAATGTTTAAATAATGATATTATTTCATTAATTTCTTAAAATATTAATAGGTAAGGGCTATATTAAATGGCTAGTTTTTAAAAAATAATATTTAAATTAATTTATTAAAACCAAATATTACTAGGTCTTGGAAAATAATATTTAAATAATGATATTAGTTTATTAATTTATTAAAATATTAATATGCGACGGCTAGTTTTTAAAAAATACTATTTAAATTAATTTATTAAAACCAAATATTACTAGTTTTTGGAAAATAATATTTAAACTGTGATATTCGTTTATTAATTTATTAAAAACAAATATTAATAAGTAACCGCTATATTAAACATCGAGTTTTTAAAATAAATAAATAAATAATCAAAGTCAAACTTTAAAGGAGAGGAGTCAAAAATTATAAAAACGAGTGAAGACCCTAATCGAGACAAGATCATTTGTTTTATTTTATTTATTTTTCCATTAATTATTTTAATTTATTTTATTTTATTTCCATTAGTTATTTTTAATTATTTTTAATTTATTTTATTTTATTTCCATTAGTTATTTTAGGAGTTGTCTTTAAAGAGACTTTTTGGAAAGCTTTTCCGGTGGGTTTTTCAGGTCAAAATCCGACAGCAATTTATTGAAATCGCAAGTTTGATAGCTAATTTCTGCACAATCAAAGCGTCCCAGGGGTTTTTCAGGGTGCTGAATCCAAATATGCAGTTAAAAAACCATTTTAAATAATACAAATCAAGATTTAAGCTCAATTTTTTCCACCGGATTCCATCACCAGAATCTCCAAAAAGTCGCATAAAAGACAACTCCGTTATTTTATTTATCAAATGATCTTGTCTTGATTAGGGTCTTCACTCGTTTTTATAATTTTTGACTCCCCTCCTTTAAAGTTTGACTTTGATTATTTATTTATTTATTTTAAAAACTAGCTGTTTAATATAGCGGTTACTTATTAATATTTGTTTTTAATACTCATCAAAGCTGTCATTGAAGCTACGCCTGTCTACTGGATGACTCTAGCTTGGATACCCCGTGGCGTACTAAGCAGAATTCAGAGTATATGTTCTATATTTATATGGAATGGACATCACTCAGGGAAGATATTGGCATGGGTGAAATGGGATACCATTGCTAGGCCTAAAAGTTGGGGAGGCTGGGGCATTAAGAGGCTTGATCTCTTTGCAAAAGCATTAGCAGCAAAACTCGGATGGCAGCTACTGACCTCTGACAGCCTTTGGTCCCGTGTAGCCCAAGAAAAATACATCAGACCATCACATCTCATGGACTGGTTCCGCCAGCAACATGAGCCTGGGCATAATATATCCAACATATGGAAGGCAGTTTTGCGCTCCCTTCCTCTTTTGATGGATGGTATTACCTGGCGCATCAAGAGTGGGCAAGATGTTAGAATCGGGATGGACCCATGGGTAGGGTGTGGTAACATGCACAGACTTTCGGAAGGCCTTATCAGATATCTACATAGCAGAGGCATCACTCATATAAACCAAATTGGAGACAGTGATAACTCCACTTTTCTACAACAGGCTTGGATTTCATCCGAGACCCTGGAAATTCCTGAACAATGGCAGTTTGAATGGCGCTGCTTTACTGACGCGCTCACCCAGGCACATATCAGACTGACTGAAGGATCAGATGAGCTTATCTCGGCCATTGCTAAGCATGGTTTATACTCTCCTAAAATGGGGTACCTGAAATTAATGGAACCACATAAGCCCCCGAATATTCTCCCACTCTGGAAAAATATATGGAAGCTTCAAGCTGCCCCTCGTTGTCGATTGTTAATGTGGAACATCATTTTTGACAAGATTCCCACCGGGAAAAATCTCTTGAAAAGATCTTTCCACGGACCTTTCAGATGTCATCTCTGTTGTAACGATGAGGAGAGCACAGATCACCTATTCTTACAATGTTCAGTTACTAAAGATTTCTGGCACAACATATCATCATATTGCACCTCCCTTAAAGCATGGCAAGGGATGAACATTTTGGAAGCTTGGAGCTTTTGGACACGAGAACACTCAGGGAAACCCATCAACATGTCGCTCCTGGTATGCTGGGCTATCTGGATAGCTCGGAACCAAATTATTTTCAACAATAAGGCTCCCCACTGGCCTTCTATTCTGAGTCATACAATTGCTGACTACAATCTGCTTCCTGAGACAGACTACATCCCCCCAGCCTGCACTATTAATCCCATTACCATTGATAAGTCAAAGCCCTGGGCCTACTTTGATGGATCCGCACAAGAAGAGGGTTGTGGCGGTGGAGCAGTTTTATATATCAATGAGTCACATTGCTATAAGATCCAGATCAAACTTGAAAATGGCACCAACAATTTTGCTGAATTAAGCACAGCAAAACACATCATTCATTTTGCACACCAAAAACATTGCAGACACCTACAATTATTTGGAGACTTACAGATTGTTTGCAATTGGCTGAATTCTGCATCTCATTGTTATGCTTTCTCTTTGAGACATATTCTTGACGAAGCCAAAAGACTGATATCATCTTTTGAATCTTTTGTCTGTCGCCATATTTACAGGGAAAAAAATACAGATGCAGACCAACTTTCCAAAGAAGCAGCGCATAGCCAACTAGATCAATGGCTGATCCAGGAGAAGATTGATGGAACTTTCCATCAATACTATCAAACGCCTTTTGTGGACCTTAATAGAAATGGGTCCCAGACCCGCATATAAACAGTCACAGCTATCTTAGTCAATTTTGATACACGTACTCATATTGTATAGTTTTATTTTCAGTAACTGTCTATAATAGTGCTCTTAGTGCAGAGCAGGTTTTTGATATAAAAACTGTTGGTTTTTTATCCAGCCAAAGCTTCAAGACTCCCTACTGGAGATCCAGATCATTCAAGAATTTTTTGTATCCAGACTGCCCATTGGCCACATATGAATATGCGACCAGCATCTACAAAATGTAATTTCTTTTTATTAATAGAAATTACGACTTTTTCCTTAAGGGAAAAAAAAAACATATATATTTGTTTTTAATAAATTAATAAACTAATATCACCGTTTAAATATTATTTTCTAAAAACTAGTAATATTTGGTTTTAATAAATTAATTTAAATAATATTTTTCAAAAACTAGCCCTTTAATATAGTCGTTACATATTAATATTTTAATAAATTAATAAACTAATAATCATTATTTAAATATTATTTTTCAAAAAATAGCCGTTTAATATAGCCGTTACCTATTAATATTTTTAATAAATTAATGAAATAATATCATTATTTAAATATTTTTTTCAAAAACTAGTCGTTTAATATAGCCGTTACATATTAATATTTTAATAAATTAATAAACTAATATCATTATTTAAATATTATTTTTCAAGAGATAGTAATATTTGGTTTTAATAAATTAATTTAAATATTATTTTTCAAAAACTAGCCGTTTAATATAGCCGTTACCTATTAATATTTTTAATAATTAATGAAATAATATCATTATTTAAATATTATTTTTCAAAAACTAGCCGTTTAATATAACCATTACTTAATAATATTTGTTTTTAATATATTAATAAATTAATATTATAATTTAAACATTATTGTTCAAATATAGCCGTTACTTGAAATTATGTCTCTACATTGCTCTCTATTTAAGTCTTTGCCATGGTCTACCTCTTCATCTAATCCTGATGATGAACCACACTTGTTGGTTCGAAAACCGTCGGTAAAAAATTCTCTCATGTGATTTCTACCGAAAGACTTTGTTTAAATAATTCAAGTTCATAAAGAAAACAAAAGAGTCACCCTTTTACTCAAATTTACACAAGGAAACAACACTCCATATTCATATATGAAGTCAAATTCCTTAGCATTAACAAAATATGAAATCAACACAATAGACATGTGCATAATATTCAATTTTTCAAGGACATGAGTGGACACTTATCTTATAAAGTAGTTCGACAACTAAGATTGGGATTGCAACTCTCCACCCAACCTTTGTTTGGTCTACATTACAATCTTTCTTGCAACCAAACACCCTTCAGGTAGATTCGAGAGCTTGAGTAGTGCTAAAAATAAGGGAATCAATACGGGTATCTAAAATAGGGACTTTAGAGGTTATACCAACTTGATCAACCAACTAGGAAATTTAACAAGTTAAAATAGGGAATCCAAAGTTCTCACCACTTCCACCCACTAGTTATTCCAAGGAATGTATAAGTTATACTACCTCCACCCTCAAAGAATTTCCCTTCGTGGTTCCACCCAAAAGAAAGAGTCTAGAACTCACTAAGAATAAACTAGAAACAATCACAAGAAATTGTAAAGACTCTCATTGGACAGGAATCCAAAGATAAAATCCTCCACCCACCAGCTAAGCAAAGTAATCCAAATATTAAACCATCTCCACCCTCTAGCTAAAACAAAGAATCCAGAGACTTGGTCCTTCACCCGAGAGATGCTTATTCATCTTTCTAGTGTTCAACCAAAGTTCTTTTTCTTTTTTCTTATCCAACTCTCACTTTTTTGTTAAGTTTTATCTTTCCCATGTCTTACTCTATTCCATCTGCCTATGCTCTCTGTCTCTTATCCTTTTTTTTCCAATGTACCATTTGTCTTGTGTATTTCCTGTCTTTTCCCATTTGATTGCTTGTTTGACCAAAAGATCCCTAGCCAATGCCATGCTTCCACTTGGTTCCCCTTGTACTTACTGTGGCCCTTCTCCACTCTTGTTTGTTACAATGGGCCCTCCAACTCCTCGACGTGCACTCATACATGATAGGACTTCCCAACAAGGAAACCCTCTTCCTCTTATTTTTTTTCCTTTCTTGCTTACAAATTTCTCCAAGATAGGCATGACCTTGTCCTCTCTTTTCTTGTTGAATTTAATGGTGTCATCAATCCATGTAAAGCACACTAGTCAACCTCCCATGGATATTAAACAACCAAATTTCCTTTTAATCCCAAGTGACCTCCCTCCCCAAGCTCTAAAATTTGTGCCTCAATATCTTAGCCAATTTTAAACATCACAAAAAACAGGTATCCCTTCTAAAGAAACATGTTCATGATCCCACTCATGTTATTGGTTGGAATGTAGTGTAGGTCGAACTAGAAGGTGATTTTCATGTTGGGCCTTTGTGCATTTTAGACAAAGTGGAACTTCACTCCAAAATTGAATCATTTCCCAAGTTAAAGTGAAATGGAAGCACTTCAACCCAAAGGAGGATACCTAGGAAATGGAAGAGGAAATGTGAGAAGAATTTCCTTCATTTTTTCAAAAGTGAATAAAGTAGAAGAAATGACGAGGACAAGTTAATTTAATTCAGGGGGGGAATATGTAATACCCATCGTGCAATTTCTTTTGCAGACATTATTATTTTATAATTACTTCTAAACATTGAAGTGGAAATATTGGCAATAATGCCAAGACTAAGTTGATTGACCTATGTAAAAAAAATTACAATAATAAACAAATTTTCATTTTCTCTTCGAAATGGTATGGTAAACAACATGTGAGTATTTTGGGCTTCTTTTCTATCCAAGAAATTGTTATGTTATTAATTCCAAGTGGTCGATAGAAAAGGGGAAAGTGACATAGATTATAGTTGTAACCTCATCAAATTCCCCCAAAGTTCCTAAGAGAAAGACTACTAATAGGAAACAAAATAATTGGAGAGAAATGTTATGTTGGGTGGAAAAATAAGCATAGTTGGAGAAAAATGTTATGCTGGTTGAAAAGATAAGAATAAGCATAGTTGGAGAGAAAATAATGCTTATGGATAAAAAGGAAAGAAATTTTCCTAATTTGGAAAAATCTTAGGTAAAGAAAAAAGGTGAGTAGACCTTAAAAGGAGGATGTTTCTATAAAAATATGTTGGATATGAAAGTAATCAATACCAATAGGTGGAAATCGTTCAAGGCAGTTCCAAGGAGAGCAAGGAAGAAGTCTGAGTTCGGGGGGAGTTCCTAGGAGTGCAAATCATTGGTTGGGAGGAGTATGTCAAAACCTATAGTATTTACAAGGGATATTTTGTCATCAGATAAGTATATTTCTATGGTTATTAGTATTGTTAGTAATTGTTATTGGTATGGAACTAATTGATTCGTGTATGTGCGTGTGTGTGTTTTGATAAAGGAAAATAGGAGGTGAACCTAGTATGTGTGCAGTATTTATAAGGAAATAAGTATGATCAGAATAGAGAAAGTGAAAGATTAAGTAGCTGTTATGATATGTATATAATTAATTTGGAATTATAGTTATTCTGACAGGTGAAGAAAGTATGCATAAAATGTCTTAGAAAATATAAAATATTGGAGAAAATCTAACATCCTACATAAGTGTTGTACGTTAAGCTAAATAAGTCATAACCAAATATAGAGAAAAAATAATATAATAATCCTTAAATTTAGGTTCCAAGTATATACAACACTGGATGATAAAAATATTCCTCCTAGGTTGTATATGTATTTAGTTAGATAGAAAAAACCCTTGAACTCTCATGGGTAACAAGGTTATAATGGAAATTATGACTTTTATAGGGTATTAAGAATGTCTCATGTGGCAAAAATTTATGAGAATTGAACACAAAAAGATTGTAATAATATATTCATGCATAGTGTACGAGGAATTTAGACTAGTGACCCTTGACACAGAGATTAAGTAGATGCTAACCCCTTTATTGTGTGAATATTTTTATATAGTGGGGTTGGGAACTTAATATATATCAAGCTGAGCATGTCAAGAAAATTACTATACATATGTCAAACACACTTATTAATTTTCAATAGCTATAGGAATTAAGGAGCCAAACAAAGGTATATATATCAATATGGCTATTGCATTAAACTATAGGCATAACAATACAAAATGAGAACTGTATTATTCTATTCACAAATAGCATGTTGTCTCCAAAACAAGTGGCTTAAAGCCTACTCTCGAGATAAATGAATATAAAATACTATATGAACGCATGGAAGTACAGTGCCCAGTGTTATGATTTAAGCTTAAGAATACAGTCACTTTAAATAGGAAGGAACACACTGAAATAAGTGATTGGGGTTGTTGAAATATGCAATGCCATCTGGTGTCAAGCAAGCACCTATAATATAGATATCTTGTGGCATGTTCCCATAAATGCAGGAGGAAATTATACCGATGAATAGAAGTCTGGGACTAAGAGATTATAGTGCAAAACTAACACAATAAACTAAGAGGAATCTCACTTCACAACAATAATTACCAATATGAGTTTGAAATACTAATATCTTTAATTAAAAAATTTATATAAAAAATGATATACCTTTGGGAAAATGTAGTGTCGCCATATACGAGCTACCTATGAAGAGAAAAAGGAGGATAATTAGCCACTTAATTGATAAAACTGGATCAAAAGCCTAGTCAAGAGCTAAGGGAAATAAAGTTAAAAGTTACTTTAATATTAACCAAAACTAGAACCTAAGAAGAGATGTGGTAAACTAAATTTAAGAGAAGTATCGTACCTATGAGTGCTAATCTTCATACTATCTATCTGAGGAGTGTCACTCTCAAAAATTGATTAAGCCACTTTTTACATCAATAACTAGAAATTGAGGCAATTCAATTTGAGTAGAAAATCCATGAAAACTCATCAGGTTGTGCACCCAAGATAACCTGCATGAACAAATAACAGCTTATAGAGCTCAACGAAAACTATGATAATGAACCAATAAGAAAAAAAGATTCAATCAGGTACCCTTAAGACCATTAAATAGTAATTAAAAAGAGGGGAATAAGCAATATAGAAATTTTGAGGTAAAAAATGGGCCTCAAAACAAAAATGTACAACCAAAATAAACTTTAAGAACCAATAGGATTCAAGATGATGATGGCAACCATGGGGGATGACTCATCATTTTTGGAGTAAAAAAGTAAATATATATATATATATATATATATATATATTTTCAACTCATATTTTCAACATATCTCCCTATAGGTTTACTCATATTTTTAGTGGGAGGACTTGTTGGATGTGAAAATTGATTCATCATCCAAGGAGTACTCATGTTGCATACTTTCAATAGACCTTGTTACATGAAAAATTAAAAAAAAAACATGAAAAACATTAATCTAATCATGCTTTTTCATGTATTTCTCATTTTTCGTGTAGCAGGGTGCATCGAAAATATGTAACATAGGTATCCCTAGGATGAAGAATTAAATTTTACATCCAAAGGGTGTTACCACTCGAAATTTAAGTAAAGTGATAGGTAGATAACTTGAAAATAAGAGTTGAAAAAGTAGTTTTTTTTTGCCCCTCTAAAATTTGATGATTTAATCTAATTTTATTTTATTATTTCCATTATTATTATATAATATTCCTTAGGAGGCTTGTTTTAGACCTCAAAATTTCTCTAATGACCCTAACCACCATATGAGTAACATAAACTTGATAATACTTGATGAAGCAGTGAACATGGTCACAACCTTGGTGTTGAGAAGAATGCATCAATGAGCGTCAATTACATCTAAGGAAGCTAGGAGAAAACCACAAAATTTGAATAAATACCAAATTTAGTAGTCTGCATACTAGAGAAATTAGGATAGAAAAGCAACAAAATGACAATAACTTAAAATCAAACTAGGGGAAATGCTCATCAATTGGAGGAAGTAGAATTACTTTATTGTGGTGAGGGGAAAAACCCTTGGAAGGAGAATGACAATGATAAGTCAGTCACTAGAGGAAACTATAACCAAATTGGAGCCCAAAACATTTGATGTTCTTACAAATTTCACTAAACCTCATCTAAGTTAAGAGTCTAGAAACCAATAAATGAACTAAATCCCTTTCCAAGGTAAAATCCCAGTAACAAGAAGGGGGAAATTTGTTCTTACCAGTAAAGTAGGGTTTGAGTCTCACGAGAAATCACACAAAGGATTCATAGACAAGGTTTATGGTACATAAATCAATCCAGCTCTAAGTCCCTATGCATTTGGGGTTTCTTATGAATGTCTACATATAACCAAAGTTACATTAATATGAAAATTACAAAAAACCCAAACGAAAAAGCCTCACATAAGAGAGGGCTCCATCAATATCACATTAGAGAGACGAACATGGCATTATTAGGTTATCTGAGGCCATGGTTGAAGCTTGTTGGTGCAAGGATTTAAACACTAAAGTTTCTCAGGGAGGCATAAATGAAGGGTAAACCCTAGACTACTGCAATGAAATGGGATGCAAACCTCTGACAATGACAAATGACAAACTTGGGGGATTGTTTATCCATCCAAAAGGTGTGAAGGTTCATGATTTCCATTTTATCAAGCCTTTTCATCAGAGTTGTCCACTTGTAAACACACATGAAACCCTAGTCCACTTGCTAATGTGTTAATGAGGGACTCCACCATAAGAAAATTGAAAATGGATTGAATGAAAAGAAAGAGTGGTCATGAAACGTACAGTAGATCATGGGAGTAACATAAAATTATTCTAAATTTATATGGAGATGGTGGCTAAGTTAACCATTATAGTTATGGTGGATTAAAAGAGTTTAGGGTTCAAAGCCAAACCTTATTACAAATGTTTTTGTTAAAAAATCAATTGATTACTCCTAGAAAGAGTTAGGGATATGGCTTGGACAACTACTCTTATTTCATAGTAACATGGTCAAAGAAAATATGTATATTTGACAATGTTATAAGACAATTGACAACATTTTGAACTTAGATGACATATTTCTAATAAAGATCATGAAGTGATGTACCAAAAGCATATATATATATATATATATATATATATATATATATATATATATATATATAATTGCAGTGTAAAGTAGAGGTATGTTATAATGAACTCGGGGAAATAGCATCCTTACATAATTAGGAAGAAAGGAAGTGAAAATATACAAGCATTTTATAAATCATAATCTCATAGCAAAAGAAAATACGTCATATGTTATCATCCTCGTAGAAGTGAGTTTTTCCCTCAAGAGCATGGGTATGACTAGGTACCTAGAGTACAAGATGAAGATAAACAACCTGGAAGACAAGAGGCTTCCTAGGACTATTTCAAACTCTTGTCAAAACCACTTATTGGATTTAAGTTTAAAGAGAAATTATGGTATGATAAATGATTAGAGGATAAGAGAGCATTTAGATACTATAAGGAGGTGATCAACCCTAATTTATAAGAAAAAAATATCTCTTTGTTTTGGCAAGGATTAAGAATAAAAACAAAATTTTCAAAATAGAGACAATCTCTTACAAGCTCCATAGTGAAATAGGGTGTTTGACACTTCCTAAAATGTCATTAGTTGAAAGAACTTGTCAACTTGTGACAATGAGTTGAACATGAAAAATACTTTCTCTTAGATTATCCTATGTACACCACATTAGATCAAAAATTTAAAATATTTATTACAATAAGGAAATTCCTAATATTTTCACTCATAAAAACTATGGTGATTTAATAATGCTTCTTGCAAAGATTTTCAAAGAGAGAAATAAAATTATAAAGAAACCTAGTTAATTTCCTTACCTTTCTTAAGGTCCAATAAACCAAATTTAGTTTCAATGGATGTTAATCCATTCAAATACACACACTTATATATATTAATGATATTAATAATTATAAATATGTAATATCTCTTAATTAATTAAATTAAGGTCAATTCACAAGTTTAATTCTTGCATGTGACATGTTGAGATCATAATGAGTAGGTCCTTGTCATGAAGAGAGTACCTTGAGGATCAAAACATATTTTATATTTTCAAAATAAAAGTTGTTATTTAATTAATTAAATTGATAGGTATGTCTATTTTGGAATAGAGCTTCAACAATATTAATGTAATTATTAATAATTATCATATGGATGGTAGGAATTTAGCCTCCATGAAGTATTCAAGAATATTCATATCAGTATACACAAATATTTTTCCATTAAATTGATTAATTAAAATAAATGGCTTATGAACTCTCATTTGGCTCATATAGAGAGCCACATTGTGTGTGAATATGATCGAGGGATCATATAGATCCTCAAGGCTCAATGGAAGAGCTCTAACAAATATCTCTTCTTCTAACAATGATTAGAGATCTCAAAGGGGTGAAGGGTTGTGTGAAGGCTCTTTGTGTTGGCTCCTAGTTTGTTTGGTTGGGCATGTGGCAAATCCTTTTGCCTTTTGGTGGCATGGTGGTTTGCGAGAATGGTCCTCACCCAATATGGTGGGCATGTGGTATTTTCACAGTTTGTGTTTGGTGTGTTATTCTGTTGGTTACAACGCTAATTTTTTTAATGAAGCCCTTGCTTTTTTTTTTCTTTTTCTTTTTTAATCTCAAGGTGATATCTATGTTTGATGTCATATTTGTTGGGTTGTTCCATTGTGGTAGTAATGCCATGAAAGTTGTTAGTTTTTTAATCTAAATATGTATGTTATCTTTGTGCAAGTTTGTGGGGTTTTTTTGCAGGTCTGATTATGGTCGTGGTTTTTTGAACTGTAAGAACATGTGTATGTAGTTTTAGTGGATTTGAGACTTCTCTGGTTATATAGAATGATGGGGTTTGTTTGAGGACTCTTGCATCCTCCATGATTATTTTGGATATTTTTGTAACTCAATGTATATCAGTTTTTTAGTAATATAAATACTCTAATTCATAATAATAATAATAATAAATGCCATATGAACAAGTATCATATGAAATAAGTTATGGTTTGGCCCATAATACTGTAACAAAGTCTATTACATCTTATTATAAATATTAATATTATTTATATATTTTTAAAATAATATAATCCTAATTAAAATATTATTTTATCACAACTATTTTATATGTTTTGTGAATTATTATAACAAATAAAAAATATTATAATTGTGTAATAACATATTTAATAATATTAATAACTTATTATTATAAATATTACTTTATTAAAACTAAATTAAGTAATTTCTTTTCATAACTTTATATTGATTCCATTATTAAATTATATTTAATTTATTTATTAATCTTTTTAACATTCATTTTTATAGCTTTTTTGCATCTCTACGTTATATAATTGTATAGTTGGATTAATGCCTTCTTGGACTGTGTAGTGGCGGTTATAGGGAAGCGATACAAGTTGCGCATGCGGAATTGACTGGTTCCCGTTCATCCCAACCATATCATATCATATCATGTGATTGTGAAAGTGAATCACCTTCCCTTTCTCTTTTTATTGGCAGATCACCTCTTTTTTTCCACGCTTTGGATGACGAAGACCCAAAAAAATCTTTTATTTCTTGAGTTTTTAATAACCACAATCAGTTAAATTGTGGTTTTAATAGCATATAATTTTCAAGTACTGTAGTTTGTATAATTTTAGTTAATTTTTTTTTTTTAATTAAAATTGAAAGTTCTAGTCCTGCTGTTTCTATAATTGTAGTTTGAATGTTATAGTTAGCATAATTTCAGTTTCTTAGAAGTTTTTCAAAACTGAATGCATTTAAAAACAAATACGAAATAATTAAAGATGGTGGCGGATTATGGTATTGTAATATTTTTTATTTACAAGTTAATAATATTCATGATAACATTGGATTAAATATCTATGGTTAAATGGTTAATTTAAAAATGTTATAAAGTTAAATTAAAATAAAATGTTTTGATTTTGAAATGAGTTATGGTTTTTGGAATGTGGCATTCATAAGGAGTGATATTAACATATGGTATTGTAACAAAGTCTAACTTTTTATTTTTTTTATATGTGACAATACAATTTAAAAGTACATAAAAATAGTTATCAACCAATTAAAAAAAACTTTAATTTTTTTTTTTCAAAAAATGTTAATATTTATTTTTTTCAAAACTTTAATAAACTTATAGAATATGTTTAAAAATTTCAAAATAAATTGAAATTTCAAAATAAAAAATTTATATAACCTAAGTATAATAATGAAATTATTTTATAATTTTGTAAATTGTTTCTCTGTCTAATAGCATGTAAATTATGATTTGAACTCATTCTACAACTGTCCCACCCACTTGAGAAAGTGAGTATCACAATTGTAGCTAAATTGGATTTTAAATTATAGCTTTGTTTAAATATAGCTAAATTGGAGTCTGAGAGGTTGTGAGTGGATCAATTAAAGCCTTGATGAAAAAAAGATATTAAATTGAAAATGTTGTGCTAAAATGGTGCTTTTTGGTGAGCACCCTACCTCATTGTTGTAATGACGCTCTATAAATTTATTTCTTTGGTATTGTTTGATTCAAATAGATATGGAAAAACTTAGTTTCAAATGAATGAGATGTGAATTTCAGGAAACTTGTTTTGCATCAACATTTATCTCCTACAATGTTTATGGGCATTGTACATGATTGATATAGAGATGAATGCAATTGTGTTTGTGGCAGTGAAGGAAGGGATATGGAACAAAAAAAATTACTGTTATCTCTCAAATGACATCTTGTTTTTAACATGATTGCTTTCTTTTGCAAAGAAAAATGGAGTTGGGATAATCAATACCTTTCCATAGTTAACATCTAAAAGGTTCTTCATTACAACTTAATGTAATCCAATGGTGATGACAATTGCTATCAAGATTAGCTACACATCCTTTCTACTATGGCATGTCGACCCTCATTACTTAGGAAAATGTTTAATATTATGTTAAATTAAATTGGTTCTAAAACATACAAGATTATGATCAATGACATGACATAAAGCAAAATACAAAGCATCAAAAAGAAAAAAATTATTCATATATTTTTATTTGTTTTATTCATAGAACTACAGAGGAAATAGTTATTGGTGAACTTGAAGACAATGATTCACTTGTTGTTGCTAGTCAATGTGACATGTTAACTACTTCAACAATATCATCTAGGTAATATTTAACCTTACTCGATCTCTTTGCATTTTTAGGTAAGGTTGTCATTGCTTTGTTAATAATCTCAAACTCAAACATGTATTCATCTGAATTATCATCTCCTATACAAAAGACACAAAGTCTAGAGATATTTAGCCTTACTCAACGTCTTTGCGGTTTTAGGTAAGGCTCTCATTGCTTTGTTAATAATATCAAACATGTATTTGTCTAAATGATCATCTCCTATACAATAGCCTTACTCGACCTCTTTGCACTTTTAGGTAAGGCTCTCATTGCTTTGTTAATAATCTCAAACACGTATTCATCTGAATTATCATCTCCTATACAAAATACAAAAGACAAAGTCTGGAGGATTCCCGTGGGTAGCCATCATTGTTGAATACTTTGTTGTTTAAGGTGGAACCAAGGTTGGTGGGATTGCACAAAAGATGAAACATGGATATTTGGATTAACAGAAGAGAATAAGTGAATCAAATACCAAACAAAGCATTAGGGTGCATCCCTATCCATGTTGGTGTCAAATAACTAGACCCTAAATTTCAAGAGACCAACCAAAAAGAATCTATTTTGGCCAAAGCAAATCTAGTTGAGTTTGGCCCAAGATTGTTGCACACCAGTGCAGAGGTGTGCATCAATGAACTTGTTTGGGTGTTGATATAGATTCGCTAAATTTGAAAGGAGACTATGTTTAGAGGTAGAAAGAGAGAGTGCCCACTTATATACATATTGAGCCAAAAACAGAGCTTTGAACAATTCCAATGTGATACCTTCCACCAATAACCAATTGTCAATATAACTATCCAAGAATATCAATAAATAACCAATTGTTAATATAACTATCCAAGAATATCAATATTCTATATTTGTTCAAAAACTTTATGACCATTATCTTGTTGGAGAGTATACCATTTCCATAAAAAAACTAGAAGTTCTAATTACAAATTATCCTATGATAATCCATGCTAATAAAGATCTAAAAACATTTTATGCCAAGAAAGGAAAAAGTTGGATGACAAAATGAAGCAAAGCTCATTACTAGAATAATTCAATGAGGGAGAATTAACAGATTTGTTAATTCTGTTAATTCTTCCATTGATATGGATTTTACTATTACCTTTCTAGTTACAATTGCATGTTATTGTGAACATCCCAAGACAGAAACACAATGATGGGATTTTAATCAAAAGAAACCTCATAAATTAATTCAGACCGTAAAAGAAGTAACAACAATAAAGTAATTTAGACCGTAAAAGAAGTAACAACAGTAGAAACACTGGAAACGAAGTAACCAGAGAAACACTGGAAAGTGCAAGCTTTCCCAATGCTGCAGGAATATAATACATATCACCTGCAGGGAGTATTGGAACAGGTTCACCCTAATCATAGGCCTTATGAATCACTATCAGTATCTCTAATACTGGTAACAATAATAATAGAAGGAAAAAATCACGCTAACTTCTTAAGAAATAGCAGAGATCTCTGAGATGCTTATGTCAAAATAAAATTAAGCCATATAGAGAGAATCATACTAATTTATGCCGTAAATTTCTAATTTATTGGCAAATATTTATCATTAGTTTATTATTTCTGCAGTTGGTTTATTGAATGAGAGTAAAGTGATCTTAAAGAATAAGATTTAAAGATAGTGAGTAATGGCACCTATATAGAGAGAATAGAATCATGCTAATTTATGCCGTAAATTTCTAATTTATTGGCAAATATTTATCATTAGTTTATTATTTCTGCAGTTGGTTTATTGAATGAGAGTAAAGTGATATTAAAGAATAAGATTTAAAGATAGTGAGTAATGGCACCTAGTATTTAAAAAATTTATAACAATTACCACAGCAAGATGCCATTGTCTCATTATCCAAATCTTGTCGCACAGCTGTAGTCAATGGTGCCTTCTTGGACTGTATAAGGTCGGCTTTTCAAATCAATTTCAATACAAGTTGCACATGCGGAATTGACTGGTTCTCGTTCATCCCAACTATATCATATCAGGTGATTGTGAAATGAGTCACTTTCCTTTCTCCTTTTTTGGGAGAGGGAATAAAGAGATCAGGTCTGCATGAGTGAAAACGAAGACCGAAAAAATCTCTTATCTCTTATTTCTAGTGAGTTAAACTCTCGCAATCACTAAAATTTTGGATTTAATAACTTTTAAATTTTGATTTTTTTTTATACAATTTCTTTTAGTTTTATTTATTGAAATTTAAAGTTTGAGTTGCAGTTGTTTGTATAATTTTAAGTTTAAATGTTATAGTTAGCGTAATTTCAATTTTTTAAAGTTTCTCAAAACTAAATATGTTGAAAACGAAAATTACTACAAAATCATAATTTTATGAACTTAAAATTATATTATAAAATCTGAATTGTAATTAAAAGCAAAATAAAGTATAAATAATTTTTTGGGTGTAGTTTAATTGGTGATATTTGCGAAACTGAAGTTTTATATTTTAAAAAGGTTGAGATTCAAATCTTTTTGATATGCTCATACGAAAAGAGGCATATTTAGAGTCCTAATGATTAGGGTGGGAGGTTTTGGAATTCACTCTATATTACTAAAATTACTATTTCTCTAATCATACACATGATAGAAATCACAATACAACATTCTGATTTTTTGAATTTTTTAACCAAATTTCCACAAACATTCTATCATCAAAATGAAAACACCAAAAAAATTAAATACCATAGTTTTGATTAGAATTCTTGTAAATATGATCAAATTAATATACACTTAATGATGTTCTAACAAGACACTTGTGAAAATATTTTATAATTAAGTAAATCGTTACTCCATCTAATAGCGTGTAAACTTGATTTTAGCCTAATCTACAACTATCCAAAAAACGAGTAAGAGAGAAAGAAAGTGGATATCACAATTATAAAAATTGCTTACTATTAATTTCATAAAATATACTTAATAACATGTAAACTGTGAGTTGAATTCAAGCTACATCCTTGAAAGACCATGACAGAGGGTCAAATTAATGCGAATTATTGCAGAAATTCTTACCTTGGTCAGAACAGATTCAATTTAAACATAACACAATGCAATTTTTCCGTTTTATAAAATTAGCCATCTTTCCTTTCTATAAAATTAATGAATCAAAAGTCTTAATGTGCAAGTGGATTCTTTACACTCCCGTGATAAGTGTAGCCTCACACTCATCTCTCGATTTTACAATTAAAATTCTAAATAAATTGATTTCCAATAGTTTAATTATTTTAGAAAATTTATCTTTGTTTATTGAAAAAAATCAATTAATTAAAAAAAAAAACTTTCATGTGTTGATAAAATGATAAGATGATAAGGCTGTTACATTTATTATTAATAAAATAGTATTTATAATTTTATTTTATTAGCTTTGATCCACATAAGTTTGTAACTTGAATCACAAGTTTATATAGTATTTTATAGCACAACAATTCGTGGGCTAGAAGTCAATTTTGCCATTTTATCAATTGTAAAATATCATTTAAAATCGACTTCTAACGGGTCATGACCATTGCAATTGATTTATGGTATGATATTTCTTCAAATTTTCTATATATTATTTGTTGGTGAGTTGATGACTAGAGCTTATCAGATATGGAGTTGGACGAAGTTATTTTTTCATGGACTTTGAGGGACAAAGAATTAGAGGAATTGGTTTGTATTGCAATTGATTTAGAGGTTCGAAATAAGGGAAATATAGTTCTTAGAATAGTGATGGAGAAGAGGGTGTTGGAGTTCAACACTTTTATGATCTTAGACCTATTCATAGAGATCATAGAGAAGGAGTTTGGGTAAAAAAAAATCTTGGAGATCTAGGAGGGCCCAACACTCTTTTTACAAAGGATAGAAAATAATTTTTTCAATTCGCTCAAGGTTCAGATCGCTTGGAACATCTAGAAACCAAGTATAGGTCAAAGCCTTTTGTTAATACACCTGACATGCACAAGTTGGATCATGTTTGACTAAAGGTAGCTAAGGACAGTGTAAAGGGTTGAAATGAGCACTTGTCGCTTCCTCCATTGATCCCTAATCCCCTTTTCTGATTTTCAAGAGCTGATGATTGCTTGTGTAAACTATGGTAAGCCTTGTGGGGTTAGAGAAAAGAGTGAAGCCTCTGGAAAAGACCTCATTTTCTCTCAGTGTTGAAGGGAGAATCATAGTGCTATTGGAAATAGTAAATTACTCTCGTATACATGTAATGCATGGAGAGTTGAGTTTAGTTAAGTTGAGTGGAATATTAGAAGTTGAGTGTGAATTTGTCAAGTGCGAGTTAGCTGAAGAAAAGGAAAGTCAAGTTAGAGTTTGTCATGATTCCATATTTAGTAAATTTGGTCCTTATATACTCTTGATTATGTTATTGTTGCGTGTGAAAAGCTAGAGTCGCAACTTTATGGATATATATGAGAAATTTTAATGAATAAAAGTTTTTTATGTGTAGCAGCAACTTGTATATGTATGTTTATCTCTGCCTCTAACCATCAAGAGCTAAGAGATCTCTGAAAGCGCAAAAAGTATGCTTGGAGAGGAATTTTCCATCGCTTGAGAAGGACATAAATGTTAGTAGGATTGAAAGCCTCTCTCTGCATTCTTTGGTTGGAGAAATTCAATATATGACGATGTCAGATCCAAAGGTAAAGAACTAGATTTCGTAAAACTGGAACCCTATTTTAGGGTATTCTAGTCCGCGTGTGAGCTTGCTTATGAACAAATGGTATTCTTTTCATTTCTTATTTGTGGAGAATTAGAAGTTATCTTATGAAATTATCGGGTTTTTGAAATTGGTATTTTATGTTTACAATGTTGGGCACTTGATTTTAACCCTTTCAAAATGAGCATGAAGAAAAAATCTTTATGGGTTAAAATGTCTAGTTTCCCTATAGAGTTGTGGTCGAACAAAGTCTTGGAGTTGGTCAGAAACTCATTAGGGTGCTTTACCTACTATTATGAAAATGAAATGCACATAATGGACAAGTGATTGACATGTTTACTGGTTGATATGGATCTATAAGAAAGTTTACCTGTTGAATTGCACTTTTCATGGAGGAAAAAATAGTATTCATGTAACATCCTCCTCACACATCTACCCAAGTAGCCAGCCAACCTGGGTAAACATGCCATGAGAGGCTACTATGATTGGATTCGACCTCCTATGTGGCCTTAATGAAGTGGAATTGATGGAACACATCAACCAACCTATCCACATCAACAACAAAAACCTCAAGAGACATGTCAGCCACTAAGTCATCTTGTCCTTGGGTCCGACTGATGTTCTAGATATCTTAAACCTTAGTCGCTATCATGTTATAGGAAAGAGAGCGTCCAAAAACCCAAAGTTGCTCTCACGGGATTGCCTGTCAGTGACCAGAGACTAAATTTGCCAGTGTTATGCCAACGACCTTAGGATTTGAGCCACCTTTCAGGCCTAGAGGCCAGGTCACTGCCCAGAATGGAATGTTAGCTTAAGATCAGTCAAAGAATAGGGAAATAATGATGCAAAAGAAATAAGTTAAACAAGACCTTAATCAGACCCCTACTAGCCATGTCAGGCATTTCATCAAACATATCATCAACATGTAACCTACAAATGTAAACAACAAAATTAAGTGTAGGGATCTCATACTTATCTGAGAATCACTATGAACCATTGTTTCCTCATGTCATTTTTTGCATTATGATCAATTAGGCCATGTATACATTATCCATTCATTTACAAGTAAAAGCATGTTGAGATCCACACATAGTTGTTGTAATAAAACTTACATATAACCAACATAATAACAACAAAAATACTTATGAAAGTACAACCATATAGACCACATGTAATCCATCAAAATTCTCATAGAAATACAAGGAGAAATAACCTTTCATTAATGATGCAAAAACCAAACCTAGGATGGGACTTCCACGTTCCACCCAACCATAGAATGGCTAAGCCAAACCTCTCTTCATATATTCACCCCCGTGCCATATTCCAAGCATGAATATGGGACTCAAACCAAAGAACCAACTAGGGCATACCGAGGCTAAACCACATCACCCTCATGAATAGAAATTAGGAGTTATCATAATCCATCCCAGATCACTGGGCCAACACATTAAACACATCATAATAGGCTTTACCATATTCTCCACCAAATCAATAGGCTAAACAAACATGGATCCCATCAGATTTCTCCACCTACACCGTGAGGAATTTTCCTATCTCTTATTCTTTCAGGCTTTACCGCAATCCAAACCCGAATCACTAAGCCCTAAACTAAGACCCACTCTCCAGGCTTTACTGCATATCCCAAACCCAGGATTACTAGGCCCAACATAGAGAAAACCACCTCTTTGATTTACTGTATATCCTGCTATTCACCTGTAAGGATTCCTAGGCCCACTAAGGTAAAGCAATCCTGTATTTATCGCAACCCATAGCTCGGTTCAGGGGTCACAAGGCTAGTGGCTTTACCGTGATCCACAATCTAGTTCAAAGACCACTAGGCCATGTACTCTATCATTCAGGGATCCACCCCACTTAGCTTTGAATCCATCCGGTAATCTAGCTCAACCAAAACATGAGAACCCCATCACACCATGGCTATTTGGAAATGGCAAGGCTAGGCTAAAAACATTGTTACACCTGGAAAAACCCATGCCATGACATAAAAGAACCACATGCAATACCATGTGTGCCAAATATAGCAAGGAAAATACACGCAAATCTATACCTGCAATGAATCTTGATGTAGTTGCTCGATCATGTGTTTCCTTGCTTAATCTTTGCTTCCTCTTTCCTTCTTTTCCTTTCTTGCTCCAATGCCAAAATGTTCCAAGAAAATTGTAAGTTTCCAAGAGTGAAAGAGAGAGAGAGAATAATGAGAGAGCTCCAAAAATCAACTAACAAAAGGTTACCAACTGATCCTTAGAAGCCTTTTTGTGAATGAGGCCTCTATTTTCTTCATTTTCCATTATTTTCCTTCAATTCCATCCTCACACACAACATGTTACCTTTCACCTCCCTTTTCTCCAAATTTCCATTAATTTCATAAATAAATGTGCCAAAAATGCCATTTTTCCTTTCCAAAACCTTATCCATTGCCTTTTCCAATTTCCTTATCCATAAACAACCAAATGAACACCCCCTAGGATGTCTTGCCCAACATTCGTCTTGGAATAAGTGTCCCATCAACCGTGGCTATTATTTTTCCTTTATTAACATTTATTACATGAAATTCTCACCAAGGCTGTTACAGAACCATCCCCCATGGGGAATATTTCCCTTGGTGTTAGACCACACCAAGACCTTAGCAAAACCACTGAAAAGAAAACATAATTCCCATGGAGCTTTATAACATAGCCCGATACAATATTTACAATGATCGCCCTGCTAAAAAGAAAACCAACGTGACAAAATAAAGACATGACACCCATACCGCTTATTGGAGCATTATAACTTAGCTCAAGGTGGTATTTACACCCATGTACATATGTACATATATAAATATCACCAAAACATATACCAAAACGTATACCAAGACATATACCCAAAACACCATACCAAAACTTCTTTGCCTCAACTAGAAAACAAGGAAGGATACATAGCCTGGATCTAATCTTCCATCTCCCATGTAGCTTCATCAGGCCCAAAGTGCTTCCACTGCACATTAACTTGCTCGATTTCTTGGTTTCAGAGCATGAGAACCGTTTCTGCAATATACACTAAGGCTCCGGCTGGAATTATCCATCTGGTTCCACCTGCAATACAAACCAGTCAATCACATGATCAACATATTTAACATAATTCTTAAGCAATGATACATGGAAAAAATCATGAACTTTCACTATCGGAGGTAGTGCAAGTCGATAGGCTACTGGCCCAATCCTCTCAACAATGCTGAAGGGTCCACAAAACCATGGTGCCAGCTTGGCACATGATCCAATCCGCAGGGAGATCTTCTTTGGTTTGATGCACAAGTACACTTGTTGCCCAACCTGTAACTCCTTAAACAACATATTCCGATCTACATAGATTTTCTACCTATCTTTTGCTACCTTTAGATTTTTGTTGATCACCTGCATTTCATATTCCATGTCTACCAACATCTTTGGTC
Organism: Pinus tabuliformis; assembly: GCA_031772625.1. Lineage (NCBI taxonomy): Eukaryota > Viridiplantae > Streptophyta > Pinopsida > Pinales > Pinaceae > Pinus > Pinus tabuliformis. Next base: position 860,205,115 of record CM062817.1, on the reverse strand, counting down.
CAATCAACACCCTATTAACTGGATCATTCCAAATGATGGGAGTATTGAAACTCTTCCCATGCAATTCCTCAAAAGGACTCATCCTCAATGACTCTTGATAACCATTGTTGTATGCCAACTCTACCAATGGGAGATACTATTCCCACTTCCGCTACTGATGCATCACATACATCCTCAACATGTCCTCCAATATCTTATTGACCCTTTATGTTTGTCCATCTGCCTGCGAATGATAAGTTGTGTGGAAGGTCAATTCTATGCCCAAACTTATAAATAACTCCTTCCAAAACTTGGAAGTGAACTTCGCATCCATGTCTAACACAATCTTCCTTGGGAAACCATGCAATCTAACCACATCTCCGATTATTACCTATTCCACATTGCTAGCTGAGAATGTAGACTTCATTGGAATGAGGTGTGCAACCTTCTTCACTGCAGTCAATGTCTTATCATAACCCAGGTGACCTGAATAAGGTTTTGCATGAAACTCTCAAGATCACTTTCTTGATCTCACTGCTATCTGGCACATATATACTGTCTCTGAATCTAACCAATCCATCCATTGTAAGACAATAATCCATACCCTATGCACCTGCACCTGTACCTATACCTGCACCTGTGGTTGTACCTGTACTGCCACCTGTACCTATACCACTAAATGTACTTGTACATGCACCTGTACCTATACCTGTAATATCAAATGTACCAGTACCAACACCCTACTGCAATCTGTGCACAATATCCATATACCTAACATCTTTCTCACCTTCTTGCAAGATCTTATCCTATAATTTTGTCCCATGGGAGCTCATAGCTACCAAGTCGTTTACCTGTATTTGCTTTCTAAGAGCATCTACCACCCTGTTCTCTTTACCTCTGATGTACATGATCTCGAAATCAAACTCATTGATTGTGGCCAAAAATCTAGCCCTCCTGACATTCAAATTTGGCTGGTCAAATAAATATCTCAACCCAATATAATCACTCATAAGTAAAAACCTCCTGCCAAGAAGATAATGTCTCCATATATTTAATGCATGTATGATCACTGCTAACTCAAGATCATGTTTTAGGTAGTTCGGCTTGTGCACGTTTATTTTTCCGAGAGTCATAGCATAACACTTGTCCATCTTACATAAGGATGCCACCAAGTGCTCTCTTACAATAATTTGTAGATACTACAAACTCCTTGTCCATATCTGCAATCTGTAGCACTGGTGCATGTGTCAACAAATGCTTAAGCTTCTCAAAACTAACCTGACACTCCTCTGTCCATTCAAACTTCTTATCTTTCCTCTGCAATGTTGTAATAGGATAAGAAATCTACGAGAATTTCCTGATGAACCTCTGATAATAGCCTTCCAGACCCATGAAAGATCTCACTTCATCCACACTATTAGGATCTACCCATTCCATGATGGCTCTTGTCTTTTCTGGGTCTACTGCAATGCCCTCCTTGGAGACAACATGCCCCAACTAGTGTACCTCAATCTGAAAGAAACTTCACTTAATGAGGTTAGCATACAACTGATACTCTCTCAACAACCTCAACATTGTTGCTAAATGCTTGCCATGCCCTTCCTTATTTTTAGAATATACCAATATATCATTAATGAACACAATAACGAACTTATCCAAATACGGACGTAACACATTATTCATCAAGCACATAAATTAGCTGGAGCATTAGTTAAGCCATATGGAACTACAACAAACTCATAATTCCCATACTTGGTCCTGAATGCAGTCTTGTAAATGTCCTCCTCTTTGATGTGTACCTCATGGTATTCCGATCTCAAGTCAATCTTGGAGAACATTGTTGCTCCCTTCAACTGATTGAATGAGTCATCAATCCTTCGTAATGGATATTTGTTCTTGATGGTAACTTTGTTCAACTGGCTGTAGTCAATGCATAATTTGAGAGTTCCATCTTTCTTCTTCACAAACAATACCGGTGCACCCCAAGGTGATACACTTGGCCTAATGTATCCCTTGTCCAACATTTCCTTCAACTACAATTTTAACTCAACCAAGTCAGGTGTGCTCACCTTGTAAGGTGCTTTTGATGCTCGAGCTACCCCTAGCACTAACTCAATAGAAAAGTATACCTCCCTATGAGGTGGAAAATCTATAATGTCTTCAGGAAATACATCATGAAACTGCTGCAAAACTAGGTACCTGTTCAACACACCTGCATCCTCAACCACCTTGCCCTTATCACTAGAAATTTGTACCGCAAATAACATACACCCTTTCCTACAGCTACGCTTTGATTTCATAGTTTTGACTAGCCTAACTGATGTGTCTTTCTTCTTATCCTACAATACTCTTGGTTCCCCATTTTCATCAACACACTCAATGGATTTGTCATAGAAGTCTACCTTGGTTCTATGAAGATACAACCAATCCATGCCCAACAACATATTGTATGATCCAATGGTAATACATTCAAATGTGTTGTGGTAGGCATACCATTTAAATCAAATGCATAAGTTCTTACCCAATGATAAGCTTGCTTCTTCGTACATGTAGCCAACTTCACTAACCAAGATTTTGCATGCAATTCCTTGCTCAAACCACACTTATCCACCAAGTCAAGACTAACATAGCTATAATTATATCCAGGGTCAATCAAAATATAAATAACTTGATCACAAAGCTTACCATCCATCTCAATGATAGATGCCTAGAGTTATGCATGTCTGTTGTCCACTGCTGCATATATACGAGGAATGCTCTTCCCTACATCCCCAATAGTTTGCACCTCCTGTGCACTATATATCTGAGGCCTACCACCATGATTCTATAAAATCTCTCTTAAGGTGTTCCTTGCCACGTGTCCACACTCCAATCGACCAGTACCAACACCTCTATGTTGCTGGTGCGACTCATGTCCCTATCTAGCTGCATTAAATCTCTTTTCTAATGCCACATTCCCTTTCTCATCTGCACGTTGAGGCCTTGTCCTCTTAGGCTGCCATTTACCTTTACCTTTGTCTTTTCCCTTCCATCCTTACTGAGATTCATTCTTACGCTTTGATTTTTCATAGAAATGATTCAATTTCCCAATAACTTCCTCAAGTGACTGAGGCTTATCATAGTTAATCCGATCTCTAAATACTAATGGAAAACCACTAACAAAATCGTTGAACTTTAGCCTTCTCATCAATAAGATACGGTACATACCTCAATAGCTCCAAAAACTTGGTCATGTACTCTTCATCTATCATTGATCCCATCTTTAGGTCATAGAATTATTTGGCCTTACCATCATATTACCTTTCTGACAAGTACTTCTTGAAAAGCCTCTTGAACTCCCACCAACTCAAATCATCTATCCTGATGTGTCTGACCCACTTAACATCTTCCCACCAAATGTTTGCTTTACCTTTCAATCTGAAGATCACTAGTCTAGCCTTAATGTTATTTGTGTACTCATGCAACTCAAAGAATTTGTTCATCCCAAGTATCCAAGCCTCTACATCTTACGACTTCTTCACATCTCCATCAAAAGTAGGTGGCTTCCCTTTCTTAAACTCATATGGCAAGTATCCCCTATCATTCCTCCTATAAGGATGATAGCAATGATGATCATGATGTTTATCAGAACTAGAACTAGAATAGTACCTATACTCATCGCCTCTCCTATCTAGAGTGTCCAGCAACCTGCCATATCTCACCATACAAGATCTATCCGACCTGTGTCTACCAAGAGACCTACTAATATATGCCCCATTAATTCTATCCTTGTGTCTATGGCTAATCTGAAGTGGCCCTTGTCACTGCAAGTTTGACAAACTTTGAAGGAGTACAGCATTAACATGTGGTTGCTTCTCTTGTGTATGTATGATCCGGTAATTATCTGCCTTAAAACTCCTTATCTCTTCCTTCAAGCTTCTCAGTGTATCTGTCAAATCAGAAGAGTGCCCCACATTGTGCTACTCATCTGATGCACAGGGAGATTCTATGTAGGCTATCTCCTTGCTAGTAATTTGATCTCCTTCCTGCAATGTATAATATGTCAGATAAACCAAATCACGGTAAATCAACGTACCTTAGTATAATTTGGGGAGGATACCTTGTCTGCAAGATAAAAAATAAGCATGATACATGTATAACATAATCATAACATCACATAGACATATAACAAGTAAGTGCATCAACGTATAAACATCATTCTAGCTAAGGTCTAGTCATGAATGCAACACCATATCAAGAATGCATGTTATGACCTCATGCATGAAAAAAACCATTACTCCATTGTACACATTGCCACATGCAACCATAAACATGCATAAGAAATGCCAAATCAACCACACATATGTATAGATGAATGTAGTCGAGCATAAGCAATCAATTGTTGTAATCAACCTACAAGATTGATACATTTAATCAAACCTACAAGAATGTAGCCATACATACAAGGATGTAAGTAGGCGACATCAAATCAACATGTAAGTGACATGTAACAATATGTAACCAGTCATATACTCATGATCATAATCTATATTAGGGGCAAGAAATACCTAAAAAATAAAAGTGCTTGGAATCACTCGAAATCTAAATGACCGTGTCCGTCTCGGTGATAGGATCCCAACGCAACTAGTTTTGCCCAAAACGAAGTTCGTATGAGGAAGTTAGAGCCCGATGACAGTTTCACCAAACAACAAAAAAAATTGCAAGTACTACCCAATTAGTAGTCCATACTGCTGATGTGGCAGGTGACTAGGAAGGTGACGTGGGAAAGTCAATGGATTCAATGCCTAATGAGGTCTCACCAAGTGTCACTGGGTGATTGGTTTTCAAGTTGGTGATTTGGTGCAATTTCATTGGTTAATTTTGGGCCAATGAGAGAATGCCACATGGCAAGCCCGGAGGTCGCCACATGGCACCTCCCAATAGCCTTGGCAGGCTTGGCGCACAAAGGAGAAAAATTTGTTGGAGGCCCTGGGGTTCAACCCCACAACCTCCCCTCCACTAGCCACACACATTACCAACTCCACTACACAATAAGTCTTGTTGCATGGAGGGTGCACTCATTTTTAAAGACATAGCATCGAAGGTTTAGGGGTTAACCACTAGTGGTTACCACTAACAATTAATGCGCATGTGACCACCACTAATAACCACCAACATTAAACCTTAATGATGGGCCTCTAAATTCGACATAAATTAAGGCCCATGCCTCTAAATTAAACATAAATTAAGGCCTATGACCATCCTTAAGCACACTAAACCTCTTTTTTTTCATTAGATAATGTATTTTTAACTTTAATATATTCATTAGGAAGATTTATGAATAATTGCATATTTGTGCCTAATATTATTTATTTTTGTGGAATATAATGAGAATATTGGGAAGATTATGAAGATTTTGAGGAGGAGATAAGTTAGGGACTTGCTCCCTACTACAGGAGGATCACTATTAAATAATAAATCAACAATATATCATGGAATTATGGCACAGATTGTGGAACTCCAATGATTGAGAAAATCTGAGAATGTGTTCCCTGCCATTTAATGCAGATTCCTAGTATTGGGAACTAGATCCACTAATCAAGGGATTTTGGTGGGGAAAGCTTCCTCCATTCATGGGAATGATTCCTAATCATTTTTTATAAGTACCAAGTTGAATTTTCCTCTGAGGAGATATTTTCATTAGTTTTCTTGTGGAGAAAACACGTATTTCTGCATCTCCATTGTATTTTCTTGCAATCATGTAATTGTATTGATGAAAACAATGAAGATTGGTGTCATGTTCAGCTTCTAAATCTTGTTTTCCTCTATAGGTCTCCTATTTTCTTTGGGCTTGGCCATCCCAGGAACCTTAGAGCCCTTTTGTATAATTTTCTTTCATTCTTTTCACTTCTTATTCACATGCATCTCTTATTTTTATTTCTTTCCATTTCTGCATTTAGTATTAATGATTCCTTGTTGTAGAATTGGGTTAAATGTTTGATGTAAGTTCTTTTGCAGGATCATAATCATAATTTAATCCTTAGAAAAGATTTGGAAGGTCATAGTAATCATTGAGATACTTGCATTAGCTTTCTTATTCCCAAATCTATATTTCTGGAACTCCTTTGTGGCAAAAAACAATAAATTTATGTTGTTTTTTAGAGCATGCTAACAAGCTTCAACCGAGTTGGTTTCACTTGCATTAGATCAAAAAAGCATTCTATTTAATAACAAAATTTACCCTATTGCGTTTTCACTTTTTTAGGTTAGGAATTTGATGTATTTACTAGCTCACTAATTCTCGAATTTCTAAATTTTCGACTAATAATTTTCTGCTATTTTTTAGTATGGATTAATAGAGGTTTTTTTGAGTGATTCCACTTGGAATCAGGACCTAACACATCCTAGTCAATAACAAAATTTGTTCCATCCAAATTAGATTTGATTTTATTGGTCATTCGATGAATTATAATTTCATATAGTAAATCTATAACATCCTGTAGTAAAATAGGGGATCCTGTAAGAGAACTAGGGGATCTTGTAGGAGAACTAATACATCTTGTAGCGGCTTTTTTTGAGCCCGAATTGATAAAAATCATCATTGAAGCTGGGATTAGGCCTCTACTTGACCTCTATGCCATCAAGACCATTGTACCCCTCTTCCTCCACACCTGTCTCCCCTGCCAAAGATCAAGGAAAGCTTAACATTTGCATTTATAAAGCAAAAATATTTTAAAAAATGAGTTATTTTATATTACACATGCATACAACAGTTAGTACTCTCTAGATCATATTTCATGCTTAGATTAGTTAAAACATCACATGTGAAAAATAGGGTTAAAATGGGATTCTTTTGCAAGCAAAGTGTGTTAATAAGTAGATAGAGGATTTCACGTTACTTTACAAGCATTTTTAAATTCAGTCTTTCATTCCTGCAAATAAGCAACATTTCTTTTCTATCATGACAGCAAAGGAATGTTACATTGTATGCTACACATATAGTGTCTATACCTTTTAAGTTTGTACGAGCCTCGGGTTGATAATTAAAGTCGGTAGCCTTGGGAGTTGCAGCATTCTTGTTGTAATATAGAGGCTCATCACTTTTTGGCGTCGTTGTCGAGGAAGTGTCAAAGTATGCATTGTTTTCTTCCCTAGTTGATTCATTTCTTTTTAATTTGTGCAAAAAACAAAAAATATTTGCATTAGACATATTTAATTTCAAAAGTAGAAAACTGCATTGCATTATAGTTTTCATTCAATCGTTAAAAAAAAAAATCACCAACACCAACCCACCACCCCCACTTGATCATGTGGTGCAGTAAGAGCCACATCACAATTCACTTTTGTAGGTAGAATAAGAAGATGGCAAAGAATGTAGAAGAAATGGATGGAGATGATGACAATGAGGAAGATCCTCTCGGATTTCCCAATCAAGATAATGATGGTAGTGTGCACACGAAGAACATCCCTCCATCTTTTCTTCCAAAATTTCATGTTCTAAGGCCAGAGGATCCAGAAACCTTTCTCTTTGAATTTGAAATTGTTTGTAGATATTATGGTTACTTATTAAAACTCAAAAACTGAGATTGTTTCCGGCAACATTGAAGGATAGAGCTCTAAAATGGGTCATGAATTTAGGGACTAATTCAATAAAATCATGGAATGATATACAAAATATATTTCTAGAAAAATATAAAGATCATGATCTTAAAGAAGAAATATTTAGAATGAATAAGAAAGAAGATGAGAGTCTAGAGGATCTAATAGAAAGATTCATGTATAATGTTAAGAGGGAAAAACTACATAATTTAGGATCTGACACACTAAAAACCCTCTTACTTACAACAATTAGGGATAAATGAATTAATCTCCTTGATCTCATGAGTAGAGGTGATGTATACCAATTATCATTTGAATAAATTTGTGAAACATGCAAAAACATATCAAGAGGAAAGGAAACTGTAGGTAAATTAGCATCAAGATTGGTAAGTCAAGCTAAACTTGGAAATTCATTTGATAATTTTAAAACAGAAATTCTTAGCAATCTAACCAAACAAGTGGAAATGTTAAGAATGCAAGATGAAGAAAAAGAAGATGTTGATATTTGTGTTGTCCATGAAGAATCACATGATGTTAGACATTGTCCATCATTACCAAAGTTGAAGGAAGTTTACCAAGAGGAAAATGGAGCAAGTCAATTGCCAATGCAACTATGTTATGTAGCTCCAAGAGGATCATGGAATCCTATTCAACATAGTATGGTGCAAGAACCTAATTCACAATTTCAAGGTTATTCACATCCATCTCAAAGTAATTGGAACACACCCTTTCCTTGGCAACATTGGTCATCTCAACCCCAAAACCAATTTTGGCAACAAGGTTGGCAAGGAACTTATGGGAGCCATCCACAATATCCTCAATATTTTCCTCAATATACTCCATACCTAACTCCATGTTATCCCTACCATTCATCTCCACCACAACCACAACCCCAACCACATCCATCTCAAATATCCACTCCCACTCAACTAAATGTACCACCATTTCCAAACCTTTACATTGAAGTAGCTCAACCCACTCATAATGTTGAGGTACAAAACTTCCAAACATCTCCTCTTGAGATCAATGATATTTACCATAGCTCAGGAAGAGTATTGCAAAAAAGAAATTATATTGATATCATTGAAGGACCCCATCCAGAAGAAGAAGATTCAAATGAGACAGCCACAGATTCATGGTCTACACTTGATGAAGAGCAGACGTCAAAATCAGAGATCGAGAGAGCTCCCTCATGGTTACCATCAAATCCTCCATGTATTCAAGAGAACAATCAACAAAAAGAGGAATATTTGAAGGTCATGGTAGAAGAAGACATGAAGAATGATCTAGATAAGCAAGAAAACAAAGGATATCAATGTTATATTGAGGTTTGTTCCTGGAAAATCAACAAGATGGAGCATCACTCTCTTCTTCAACTATGCTTGATCTTTTCAAAGTCAAATCATTTGGTCTCTGAAATCTATGTACATGTCAAAGCATACATTTTAAGCCTACACATCATTTTCTCTGTCATCTTGATGTGCACATGGCTCCATTGGAAGTATTATTATATTCGAAAGTGATTTTGTTTTTCAAGTATGGTAGGGTACGAAAAAAAATACGAAAAATAAGAGAAAAAAGTAAAAGTATTAGGTTAAAACCTCCTTTGAGGTGCCTCAGATTGGCTCATTGATTGAAAACCTCCATAAGGCAGTCAATGAGTCAGGAAAAAATAAAAAAATAAAAAAGAGAGAAAAAAGAAAAGATCCTAGGTGAAAACCTCGTTTAAGGCACCTAGGCAAATCTACTAGTTGAAAACCTCATTGAGGCGGCTAGTAGGCCTAGAAAAAAAAAAGAAAGAAAAAAATAAAAAATCCTTGATCCATGTAACTCTCTGATGAATGTAGGTGCTTTCTAACATCTACAAGGAACAAAAACAAGCTGTCACCAAAGAAAGAAAAAATAGGTCAAACCTAGTCAAAAGAAGTCAAATTTTGACTTTCTCGTCCTTTATTCAAATGCTCCAATAAGGCCAAGGCCATGCCAATCCATCGCCCTCATCTATTTCTACCATCCACTTATCATTCTCAAGATTTTCCAATTTAGTTTTCTTGTTGTCCTTAAAAACTATAGGAAGGCTCTGTTTTACTGCACGAAACAAAAATACATAAAGCAAAAATTTATTTTTGCCATAATTTGAAAAGCATGCATCCATTTAAAAATATATTTCATGGAGAGATGCATATGGATGATGGTAACATGCCCAAGCAATTTCACCAAATTCCAATGCACGGTTTCCAAGAAATCGACCCCCATCACCTTTAGCCATGTTTAGTTTTTCTTGAGATCCATGCATCCATGGACCAAATTGTTTTATGGGGAGGTTCATAATGATGATGAAAACAGGCTCAGAAAGTTTAAGGTCAATCCATTCTACCATTTGGAAGATAGGGACAAAACAAGTCTTCTACAAAAGATTATCCTGAATTACTATAGGAGTTTCCTGTAGTACTATAGGAAGTTCTGAAAATCTACAGGAAAGGAAGTCCAATGGAAAAATTATGATGCAAGCCTTTTTTGAGATATGAAAAAAGGAGATTAACTTCACCACATCTCAGCCAACACCCATCATGACCATGTCACTCTATGGCCACACCTTCCACTCATTCCAATACCTATTGACCCTCCAACAGAGAAAGGACACAAACATTCAAAAAAAAAGAGTAACTACAACAACCTATTTGGAAGTAATAAAAGGATTTAGGTTTAACCTTCAGCACCATGATTAAAAGAGGATAAGCACAACTAAAAGCACAATGAAACTCCTCCAAAGATCAGCAACAACAAAGGAAGCCATCACTTGCACATCAACAAGAAGACAACCCATCAACAAAATAAGAATAACAAAAAGAAAAAGGCAGTCAAGAATATGTACCTGAGCCATGAGAAGCACAACAACATCAACTCAGTAGCATCATGCATGTCTCTCCAACAACCATCAGGTAGGTACAAGTATGCAATATTCTTGACCTCTTCTCTTGGGCATATTATAGTTATAAATTTGTTGTCAATGCATGAGAGATGAGGTTTTATAAGCCTAGGATGGGTCAGCAGTCTCAGTTTCCTTCATCTAGTTAACTGTAGCACACTCCTTCCCTCATGCAATGTTGAAAAATCAAATTATGAAGGGTGATGATTTCAAGGAATGAGGACCATAGTTAAAAGAAGAAATTCTGCAAAGGCCAAGTCACCACAACATTCCAAGCCCTCCATCCACTTCATATTCACTATCCATCCATCATTCATCCATCCCATTTCATAATTTCAAGAACAAACCCTATCTCACCCTGAAAATTTCTTGAGAAAGCAAACAAAGCATCCTCTCCATTTTCACAAACCTACATCATTTCTCATCACTCCCATACTGTTAGAAGACTCTAAAGGAAGAAGGAATGACTACTTCAGGAAGGCAGAATGATGCTACAAAAAGGAAGAAAGAAAAAATTGTGCTAAACCCCAAAATGACAGTGCCTAAGAGAGACCTAATCAAAATAGATAATTCCAAGGCCATTAGGCAACCATCTAGGCCACAAGAGAGAAGAAGAATGCAACAAAAGGAAATGAGGCATCCACCATCAAAAAAGAACTCAAATTGTAGTGATGAAAATAGACTTTCCAAGAGGTCTCTAATCTCTTTCTAGCTTTTGTCCAAGGCCTAAAAGATGTTATAGAAATGAGATAAAGGCGTGGGAGTCAAGTTGAGGGCTTGTCATAGGCTCAGACTATCATTTATGCTCAAAAGGGGTTTCGTGTAGTTTTAATAGGGTTTTCTGTAGGTTTCCTGTAGTTTTGATAGGAATTACTATAGGATGTCCTAGTTCTCATCCAAAGACATTTTGAAGGTTTTGAAAGGTTTCCAAATGGTGGAACAAGGTAGAAGAAGGTTGATAAGGATGTGGAAGACCTTGCCAAACTGAAAAATATTCAAGAAGCCATCTCGAATAAGGGAAAGTAAGCAAACTAATGGTCTCAAGAAACAAGGATTTTTCTTTACACAAATATGTTTTTGGGCTTGTCATTGCAGAGCATACAGCCAATATTCTTAATGCACGAGAGAGAGGCCACCAAGGCCATGAATGAGGTAAAATCAGGTCACTAAGTTGCTCACAGGATGAGCAACACTTTTAGCAAGGGGGTATGATGAGCCTCTATATTAGACATAAATTTAGGCCCAGCCTTTAAATTAGACATAAATTAAGGCCCACGCCTCTAAATTAAACATAAATTAAGGCATATGACCATCCTTTAGCACACTAAACCTATATTTTTGCATTAGATAATGTATTTTTAACTTTAAAATATTCAATAGGAAGGTTTATGAATAATTGCATATTTGTTTTTAATATTATTTATTTTTGTGGAATATTATGAAAATATTGGGCAGATTATGAAGATTTGGAGGATGAGATAATTCAGGGTCTTGCTCCCTACTACAGGAGGATCACTATTAAATAATAAATCAACAAGATATTATGGAATTATGGCACAATTTGTGGAACTCCAATGATTGATAAAATTTAGGAATGTGTTCCCTGTCATTTAATGCAGATTCCTAGTATTGGGAACTAGATCCACTAATCAAGGGATTTTGGTGGGCAAAGCTTCTTCCATTCATGGGGAATCATTCCTAATCATTTTGTATAAGTACGAAGTAGAATTTTCCTCTAGGGAGATATTTTCATTAGTGTTCTTGTGGAGAGAACTCGTATTTCTGCAGCTCAATTACATTTTCTTGCAGGGATGTAATTGTATTAATGAAAATAATGAAGATTGGTGTCATGTTCAGCTTCTAAATCTTGTTCTCCTCCATAGGTCTCTAATTTTCCTTGGGCTTGGCTATCCCTGGATCCTCATAGCCCTTTTGTATCATTTTATTTCCTTCTTTTCACTTCTTATTCACATGCATCTCTTGTTTTTATTTCTTTCCATTTCTGCATTTAGTATTAATGATTTCCTGTTGTAGAATTGGGTTAAATGGTTGATGTAAGTTATTTTGTAGGATCAAAAACATCATTTGATCCTTGGAAAATATTTGGAATGTCATAGTAATCATTGAGATACTTGGATTAGCTTTCTTATTCCCAAATCTAGATTTCTGGAACTCCTTTGTGGCAAAGAACAGTAAATTTTTGCTATTTTTTAGAGCATGCTAATGAGCTTCAATCGAGTTGGTTCCACTTGCATTAGATCAAAGAAAAAATTCTATTTCATAAAAAAAATTACCCCATTTCATTTTTACTTGATTATGTTAGGCACTTGATGGACTTACTAGCTCACTAGTTCTCAAATTTCTAGATTTTCGATTAGTAATTTTCTGTTATTTTTTAGGATGGGTTAACAGAGATCTTTTTGAGTGATTCCACTTGGAATGGAGACCTAAGACATCCTAGTCAATAAAAAATTTGTCCTGTCCAATTTGGATTTGAGTTTCTTGGTAATTAGATGAATTATAATTTCGTATAGTAAATTTGTAACATCTTGTAGTAAAACATGGGATCCCACAGGAGAACTAGGGGATCCTGTAAGAGAACTAATACATTCTGTAGGAAATCCTGTAGCGACCTTTTTTGAGCCTAAATTGAGAAAAATCATCATTGAAGCTGGGATTACGCCTCTACTTGACCTCCATGACATCAAGACCATTGTACCCCTCTTCCTCCACACCTGTCTCTCCTGCCAAAGATCAAGATTAACATTTGCATTTATAAAGCAAAATGATTAAAAAAATGAGTTCTTTTATATTTACACATGCACAAATCAATTAGTACTCTCTAGATCAGATTTCATGCTTAGATTAATTAAAACATCACATGTGACAAATAGGGTTAAAATAGGATTCTTTTGCAAGCAAAGTGTGTTAATAAGTAGGTAGAGGATTTCAAGTTACTTTACAAGCATTTTTAAATTCAGTCTTTGATTCCTACAAATAGGTAACATTTCTTTTTTCTCATGACAACAAATGAATGACACATTTTATGTTGCACATATAGTGTCGATACCTCTTAATTTTGTACCAATCCCGGGTTGATAATTAAAGTCGACAGCCTTAGGAGTTGTGGCATTCTTGTTGCGATACCAAGGCTCATCACTTCAACTGCGCAGATTAGTTGGTGATTAGTGCTAATTAACTTCACTGAAGTGCTAATTAAACGTGCGTTACAGTTGGTGGAGATTTTGGCAGATTCTGCTAAATCTGTAACTGCCCCCAAATTTAGCAGGATTAACTGAATGTTTCTAGATTTGGAGGAGTATTTGTAGAGAAAGTCAATTTCTCTCATAGTTGGAGCATTTTTCGACCAAATGATAACCAGGAAAAGGTGTTCCTAGCTAATTTTGACGTTATGAACACAATGGAACAAGTTTCAAGGGCAATGGGGCACTTCTGTATGTGATTTTTCCACATTGAAGTTTTATGATGCCCAGGGCCACCCACAGGGGCTTCACTAGGGGAGCAATATCTTATCATGTGAGTTCATATTGGAGGGTATTTATTGAGGAAAAATGACATAATATATTGGGGGATATATAGGGGGTAGAGGGTTTTTATATTGGCAGGTATAAAAATGGAGCCCAAAGTTAATGGAAAAATATAAAGGGGTATAAAAAATGATAATGAAAAAATGGATACCTAGAATATCTAGTGAAAGTAGGGGCTTTTGAATTGGGAGGGTGTATTGGGTTCATATTGTTATGGGGTTAAATAATGTGATTTTTGGAGGTATTTTCCAATATCTAGTCAAATTAACGGTATTGCTTAATATGCCATGAACACATGTGATATGCAAGAGGTTCATTGAGTGAAGCCCCTATGGGGCCACCAGGGAGGAGGTCAAGCCCAAAACAAATGTAGTCCATTTGCAGAGCTTGAAGAGTCATATTAGGGGATTTTGGATGCTCTGAGTCCATTGAAGCAAGTTTTAGGAGTTGTAGAGAATTGTAAACGGTACTTTTTCCATTTTGAGCAAATAAGAAGGCCCAAGCCATGGAAGCTGAACCAAGAAGATGTAGCCCAGGAGGGGTGAACTTCTTTATCAAAATACAATGTTAAGTGTTTTTCTTTATGGTTTGTTATTCATTTGCTTATTGTTGTTCAACACTTTACTTTCATGCTATTCTGCTTATGATTTCACATAAAACTTGACATAAAATTTACCTGTTTCCAATCATAAATAGTATAAGAGAACCTTCCACATGAAGCAATTGACAAGCATATTTTTATAAATATGAAGTTGAAATTAGCACAAGAAAAAACTAGCATTCAGCTACAGATCAATTGATGACGATGCATTCCACAAACTCAACATCAAATTCTCCATGACAACCTTACTTCAAGCAAAATCAATCATCAAGAAAATGTAACAAGAACATGGAATGCAACTGTAAGAGACACACATGAAATTGACATGCATGCATGACCAACACACACCACCCATCCAGTTCAAGGGGTGAACCATGCTCTGAGACCACTTTGTAACAACCTCCTCACACATCTACCCAAGTAACCATCCAGCTGGGGTAAACATGCAATGAGAGGCTACTATGATTGGATTCGACCTCCTATGTGGCCTTAAGGAAGTGGAATTGACGGAACACAATAACTAAACTATCCACATCAACAACAGAAACCTTAGGAGACATGTCAACCACTCAAACCTCATGTCCCTGGGTCCCACTAATGTTCTGTGCATATTAAGCCTCAGTTTCTTTCATTCTATAGGAAAGACAACGTATAAAAACCCAAAGTCGATCTCACAGGCTTTCTTGCTAGCGACAAAAGACTAAATTTGTCAGTGTTATGCTAGCAACACCGAGATTTGAGCCATTTTTTCAATACCAGAGCCTAGGTAAATTCAAAGAATGGAAGGATAACTTAATATCATTCAAAGAACATGGAAACAATGATGAAAAAATAATAATGAAAACAAGACCCTAATCAGACCCCTACGAACCATGCTAGGAATTTCGTCAAACATATAATCAACATGTAACCTACGGGTGTAAACAACAAAATTAAGTGTAGGGATATCATACTTATCTTAGAATCGCTATGAACCATTGTTCCCTCATGTCATTTGCTACATTATCATCTATTAGGCCATGCATACATTGTCCATTCATTTACAAGTAAAAACATGTTGAGAGGCATACACATCTACTATCATAAAACATACATAGAACCAACATAATAACAACATGAATACTCATGAAAGTACAACCATATAGACCACATGTAAAACATCAAAATGCTCATATAAATACAAGGAGAAATAACCTTTCATTAATGATGTAAAAACAAACCTGGGATGGGACTTCCACATTCCACTTGACCATAGAATGGCTTAGCCAAATCTCTCTTCATCCATTCACCCCCATACCATATTCCAAGCATGAATATGGGACACAAACGGAAGAAGCAACCAGGGCATACCAAGACTAAACCACCTCACCCTCAGCAATAGAGACCAAGATTTACTGTAATCCATCACGGATCACTAGGCTAACACAATGAACACATCATAACAAGCTTTACCATGATCTCCGCCCAATCACTAGGCCAAACAATTATGGATGTCACCGGATTTCTCCACCTACACCGTGAGGAATTTTCCTGTCTCCTAGTCTCTCAGGCTTTAAAGCAGTCCAAAATCAGATCACTAGGCCCTAAACCGAGACCCACTCTCCAGGCTTTACCACATATCCCAAACCCAAGATTACTAGGCCCAATGGAGAGAAAACCACCTCTTGGATTTATCGTATATCTTGCCATCAGCCCACCGAGGCAACACAATCTTTACTTTACTGCAACCCACAGTCTAGCTCACGAGTCACTAGGCAAGTGGCTTTACCATGATCCACAGTCTAGTTTAGGGACCACTAGGCCATGTGCTCTACCATTCGAAGATCCACCCCATTTACCTTCAAATCCATCTGGCAATCCAGCTCAACCAAAACATGAAAACCCCCTCACACCATGGCTATCTGGAAATTTCAATGCTAGGTTGAAAACACTATTACACCTCGAAAAACCCATGCCACGATAGAAAATAACCACATACAATACCATGCATGCCAAATCTAGGAAGGAAAATACACATGCAAATCGATACCTGTAATGAATCTTGTCGTAGCTGCTTGATCCTTCCTTTCCCTGCCCTATCTTTGCTTCCTCTTACCTTCTTTTCCTTTCTTTCTCCAATGCCAAAATGTTTGAAGAAGACTATAAGTGTCCAAGAGTGAGAGAGAGAGAATAAGGAGAGAGCTCCAAAACTCAATCGACAAAAGGTTACCAATTGATCCTCAGAAGCCTTTTATGGCTGAGGCCTATATTTTCTTCATTATCCATTATTTCCATTCAATTTCCTCCTCACATGAAACCTATGATATTTCACCTCCCTTTTCTCCTAATTTCCATTATTTTCATAAGTAAATGTGCAAAAAATGCCATTTTGCTTTTCCAAACCCTTAGACATTGCCTTTGCCAATTTCCTTAGCCATAAACAACAAAATTAACACCCCTAGGATGTATTTCCCAACATTCAGCTTGGAATCCGTCAACCGTGGTTATTATTTTTTCCTTTGTTAACTTTTATTACATGGAATTTTCACGAGGGTTGTTACAATTCACAAAGGCTAGACTATTGGAGATTCCCCTTTCGTTGTCTTTCATGTCATGAGACATGCCATCTCCATGATTCTTTCCCATTTTTAGAGGGCCCAATTTAGAAGAGTATGAATCTGGAGATTTAATTGATACATTTCAAGAGTTTGAAGATAAAAAAAAAAACATTTTTTCCATATTTATTGGTCGAGAATTGTAATGAGGTGGAATCCAAGATTTGTTTTGGTACAAAGCATAATCTCATTGATGAAAGTGGTCCATTGATGAAGGAATCTTTAAAATAA
The DNA here is from genome assembly GCA_031772625.1 of Pinus tabuliformis. NCBI lineage: Eukaryota > Viridiplantae > Streptophyta > Pinopsida > Pinales > Pinaceae > Pinus > Pinus tabuliformis. The sequence goes on along the minus strand of CM062817.1, from coordinate 860,187,655 downwards.
AACCTTATTCTAGATTTAGGGAATGAAAAAAAACGAGATCGGGCAGTAGTTTTGTTTGTTTGAAGGAGTTAGTTTCATCCAAAAGGAAACCTTTATTGATGGTAACATTATATCTCAAGTTGGTAAACAAATAAAATCTCTCTCTAGGGTATGCTTGATCGTTGCCTTCCTTGTATACAATTTTTTTTCTCGAAAGAAGAAATTCTTCTTATTAAAAGAATTGTTCTTATATTTCCCAACCTTATATCTTGTCAAACCTTAAGAATTATGTGTTAGAAAAGGCTTTGGGGCTATGTAAAAATCTTGTTTTGGCTAAAATGGGAAATCATTTCATCTTTTCTTTCAAGAGGGTTATAAATGGTTTCTAAAAATCCTATATCCTTTAAAGCCATAAAATAAACCTTCTGTGCGAAAGATCTTCTCCTGGATAATGATCTTGTGTCACAAGGTTTACTTTAAACTCCTGTTTCTAAGTTCTTAATAACTAAGGAAATTCAATTTAAGGTTTTTCTTAATGGTCTTTAGATCTTAATATAGGATCTAAGTTCTCAAAGGTATCCCCAATTTAGGATCCCCAATTCCCAATTACAGAGACCCCTTATAAAGATACCTTGTTTAAAAAACCTCTACAGGTTTTCTCTCAATCAAGCCCTACTGCTTCTGGAGATTGATCTGATGTTACCATTAGGAGGAAAAGGGACAAGAGAAAAAGGCCGTTGGAGGTGGAATGATAAGTGGAGGTTTTTTCGGCAATGGTGGTGTTTTCAAACATTCGTCTCCAAAGGAAATTTTGAGGGTAGTAAAGCTCATAAACCCTATGAAGTTGTTTCTAAATGATATTTCTCTCTTTTAATTTGAGAGGAGTGGGGGGAGCTCCTAAATTTAATTCTTTGAAGAGACGGTTATTTTTTCATAAGCATGATGTATTTTTAATTTAGGAGACAATGTCTTATGGGGAGAATATTAGAGATTAGTTACTCAATTTCATCTAGATTGCAACATTTATACCATTGAATCTAATGGGCTGTCTAGAGGTATTCTAGTAGCATGGAACCCTATGACGTTAGATTATTCCATTTGAAACTCCAGCTAGTATCTTGATTGGAGGAAAAGTAGCAGGGTTTAAATTTTATCTAAAGCTCATAAAATTTTATTCTCCCTACTCAAATAGGGAAGAATTTTGGAATTAGATAAAAATAATGGTTTGCTTCTGAAAGAAGGTCTAATATTTGTAGGAGATCTAAATCTAACTATTTCTGCAAAAGAAATTTGGGGAGAAAAGTCTCGTGTGGATCCTTTGGCTGGGTTCTTTATGAAGTTATTTTCTGATTCAAACATAGTTTATGTATCTCCCTCTCCTTTAGCCCCAACTTGGAGAAATGGTAGACTAGGAAAGGAGGTTGTGGCCAAGATGCTATACATGTTCTTGGTTAATGGAAACCTTTTGGAGTCATGTGGAAAATACAAATCTTGGATAACAAATTTTGAGTTGTCTAATCATATGCCTATATTTTTACAATTGGACCTCGGTATTGGCAGATTAAAAGTTCCCTTTAAGTTTAATCATGTTTGGCTAAATGATCTGTCTTTTCAAGAGTTGGTCAAAACTTGTTGGGGGAATTTAATTATTGATCTCTTTCCCCTATGGATAAGTTGGTTTTAAAACTGAATATGTTGAAGAAATTTGTTATTGGTTGGGAGAAAGATAAAAAGAAAGCTTTAGAAGGGGAACTAGTTGAGATTGAAGAGGCATATAATATGGTTTGCAAAGTTTTGTCTTTTTGAAGGTTTTTCCGAGTCTCATAAAGAGGAATTGATTAAACTATAAACAAGAAAGAGGGAGATCCTAAAAATACAAGAAGAAACCCGAAGATTATAAAGTAGAATGATTTTGCTCAAAGCAAGAGATGATAATACTAAATTTTTCCATAAGGTAGTTAATTAGAGAAAAATCCAAAATTCAATATGGAGTTTGGCCTATGGCTATAGGGGTAGAAATTTTAAGAAATTGGAGCTAGAGGAAGTTTCTAAAACACATTTCTCTACTCATTTCAGTAAACTCAAAAATGAAAATATTGTTTCTCAACTACAAGTATTACAAAACTACTCAAAGGTTTTTTGGATAAAGTGTTTTTAGAAGAATTGGAAAAAGATTTGATGAACATTCTGAAAAATAAAAGTCCAGGGACAAATAGTTGGCTATTAGATTTTTTTCAAAGCTTTTTTCTCTTTAATGTGAGAGGAACTTTTGGAGGTCGTTGGCGAATCCCGATTACAAGGAAAAATGACTGTGGCTTTCAGTGAAACTTATTTTTCTTATATTCCAAAAGTCTCAAGACCTGATTATTTTAATGATTTCATACTAATATCCTTATGTAATCTGATTTATAAGCTCGTTACTAAAATCGTTCCAAATAGGATACAGCTAGAACTGGCAAAGACAATTTCAGTGGAGTAGTTTGGGTTCCAAACAGACAAACAAATTCATGATCTAGCTATGGTGGCTCAAGAATGTTTTCATTCTATCAAAATGAAGAAAAAAATTATCTTGTTTTCAAGATGGATTAGAGAAAGCCTATGATAAGGTGAGATGGTCCTTTCATTGTCTAATTTTACTAAGGACTAGTTTTGATTATGTTGTGATTGAGTGGATTATGGCATGTATATCGTCAAAAAAAATTTGTTTTCCTTGTTAATGGTAAATTTTCTTGTTTTTTTAAGACTATATAGGGATAAGGCAAGGCTATCCTTTATCACCTCTCTCATTTCTCATTGTAATGGAAGGACTAAAAATATTGATTGATAAGGAAAGAATAACTGGTAGTATTGAAGGAATTAATGTTCTTTTGAAAAAATGGTAACACATATTTTGGTTTTGGATGATGTCTTATTATTTGGCTCTAGTTCCATGAAGGATTGGGAATCTTTTAGCAAAATTATTAATCTCTTCTATGAAGCCTTTGGGTTACTAGTTAGACGTTTTAGATCCTCCTTTCACCAATCTTTGATGAATAAGCATTGTTTATACATCATTAAAAGTTTTATTCCTTTTGATGTTAAACCTTTAGAAGGATGTTTGAAATATCTAGGTTTATTTTTAAAACTTAGGTTACAACAAAGAAGATTGGTGTTGGCTTCTAAAAAGGGTGAAGGAAAGGATTAATAACTAGATGTATATCTGGATTTATCTGGGAGGTTATTTGGTCCTTGTGAAGGTTGTGCTAGAAAATATTCATCTTTATCTGTTGACTCTTATGAAGGCACCATCAAGCATCTTAGACTCCATAAGATAAAAAATGTTGAATTTCCTATGGTTTGGAAAGAAAGTGAAAGAAGGAATTCACCTTGTTAACTGGGAACATATTTCTCTTCCCAAGAAACTATGGGGTTGGGGTAGTAAGAACTTCTACTAGTCTAATCAAGATTTTAACTTAAAAAAATTTTGAAGAGGACTTTTTGGTGAGGGTCTCTATTCACAAATTATAAAAAGTAAATATTTTAGATATATGTTATTTATTTCTTGGATAAAATATTCACAAAGATTGGGAGGAATATTTCTGTAATTTGAAGAAACCCAATGCACTGTCACAAATGGTTAGCTTCTTGGCTAGCTTGGAAAATTGGAAATGGGAGATAGGTCCATTGGGAGGGATCGATTTTTGGGAGGTAGAGATTCCTTTTGTCTTTTTGAAGATCTCATTAATTTTTTGCATTTAAAAGGTATATTTACATTAGCTCAAGTAAAAAATGAATATGTTTTAGCTAAATCCTATTGCCTTTTTGTTGTAGATATGGGATTGCACGGAACATTTGTGTTAGAATGGGATAGTTATGTTATAATAATTTCTCAGGAAGGAATCAAGTTGTCATATTTATATAATGAAATTGTGTGGAGCTCAAAAATAAAAGTGGGAGATGTAGCAACACTTTCAACAGAAGAAGCCATTTCACATTTATTAATGCAAAGCCATCCTGTGAAGTGGTGGCATTTCCTTTTATGGAAATGACATTTACCTATGAAAATCAAATGCTTTAGTTGGTTGGTTCTTCAAAGGAAAATTGTTACTTGGGATAACTTACAGAAAAGAGGTTTCAGGGGACCAAATATATGTTATATGTGTCAATTAGATGGTGAATCCATTTCTCATCTATTTCTTTTCTACCCTTTAAAAAAAATTGTTTGGAGGGATTTGAGAGATAAGTTAAATTACCTCAGAAGGATGAGGCTTCAAAGATAGTCTTAAGAAGTGTATTTTGGAAAACAAAAAATTTCATAACCTTCCTTTCTTTGTGACTTGGGGAATTTAAATCTGGAGGAATTAGAGATTTTTTCAAGGATAAATTCCAAATGATGCAATTATTTGTTGCAAAATTATGGTTTTATTCTTGAAATTTTTCGGATCTCTCAAGAAAATTCATTAATCCTTATGAAAGTTTGAGGACTATTTCAACTTGATTTTGTGTTTTGAATAGATGTCAATTTTTTATAGCTTTATTCATTCAATGTCTTTTCAGAAAATTGGAACACATGTTTATATGTATATAAGTTGTTATCAGTTTTGTTGGGTTGGAACTTTTATCATTTTGATATGGGGTTAGATGTCTAGAAAAATTATTAGAAAACCATTTCGTTATGGCTATTTGACTATAAGAAGCCATATTTTGATTTTTGGAACTTGAATATGTATGTAACTTTTATTCAATCTCGCCAATAGCAAGTTACTATGTTTTTCTTAGAGATTTCTGGATAAAAATTTAAGATTTTATTAATTAATTGCTAGCACATTTATTAAATTATGTTAAAATTATTTTATTATAAAATTTACCCAAAATTAATGTTGAAATATCTAATTAAAAAATAAGACACATAAATATTACTGCACTAATTCAAATATATATACCAAAAGAACTTAACTCTATATATATTATAATTATTTGATTTTTATTTTTTTTCTAAAATGAAATAATATATTTTTTTAATTTAAATTGCAATTATTTTAAAAATTTAATGTGCATTTTTTAATATAGAAAAATATTAAACATATTGAAAAACCATAACAGTACAAATTACATAATTTAAAATTACAATTTCAATAAATATTGATCAAATTTCAAGTGAAAATATATATATATATATATATATATATATATAAAACTAAACTATACGCTTATTTAATTCCAGATCAAATAGAAAACTTGAGAAATTGAAAAAATTGTCAAATAATTAAACTATACCCTGAATAATTAAACTATACCCTGCTGCACCCTTGAATAATCTCTTTGGTTATCAATTAGTTTTCTATTTGCCTCAAAATCAAATAATATTATCTAAAGTTAATTTATTTTCTCCATTGTAATCTTATTTTGCAATAATTATTTTTTTTACTAGTTGGGTATAATCTTATTTTACAATTATCTTTTAATACATTGTACAAGAATTTAATTTTATATGGTAATATTTTAAAGGAAACATGAATTAACTTGAACCAACAAATATTTTGCATGAAGCAGTCGCCTCCATATATCCATGGACATTTAGTTCCTTGGTACATGGTAATATTTTAAAGGAAACATGAATTAACTTGAACCAACAAATATTTTGCATGAAGACAGTCGCCTCCATATATCCATGGACATTTAGTTCCTTGGTACAGGAACTTTCTTTATTAATATAAAAAACAAATTTTATATATATATATATATATATATATATATATATATATATTAATATTTATATATTATTAATGTATATTTTAAAATTTAATTTATATAATATTTAAAGTAGGAAGAAAATTATTATGATACGTAGAAAAAATATGGATATATAATATTTTAGTCAATGTTCTCGTTAAATTTTTCATTTTATGTTTGATTTTAATTAGCTAATTTATATTAGTTTTGCAAAAGTCGAATTTAAATATTTACAGCATTTTAATGGTGGTGATTCATTTCATTTAACTAATTTATATAAGTTTTTGTATTTTACATATTATAAGTATAGGTATATTTTAACTCAAGATCTATTAAGGATTGAGAGGGACTAAATCTTTTGAGAATTAAGCCTCTTTTAGAGTGAGAAGAGATTTGATCCCTCTCAAAGCTTAAGATGGATCTATGTTGGTTTAATTTCCTCCTTTAGATAGGCTATATTCCACATGAATATCATGTGTAAATATCATGGGTTCTCATAAACCTGGAGCTCAAAAACCACCAATAACTTTACCAAGTCAAGTTTACCCTATTTTTAATAGTTTAAAGCTATTTTTATTGTAACCTATAACTATTTTTATTTTTTTTATTTTATTTTTGGCCAAATAAAAATGTTTAAGATAGGGTTATTTTTTATTTTTATTAATAAATATAATTATTGAATTAAGGCTTATGTGATCCATATCATGTTTTCGAGACATGTTTTCGGCCATAATTACATCAAAATTCATTTGTTGATGCGTTTTGAACCAACAAGTGTGGTTCATCATCAGGACAAGATGAAGAATCAGATCAAGGAAATAAGTTAAATAGAGAGGTCAAGGAAATAAGTTAAATAGAGAGACCGATCATTCCAATAGCTAGAAAGAAACACCTACTTTTGACTAGAAGAAACGACTATATTTGACTGCACCAACAATTAGCGAAAATTTTATTAATTAATTAATTAATTAGTTTATATATATATGATGTTATTTTTATTTTGTATACATATACAAATAATATAATAATAAAAATAATATCTATTTTATTGATCATTCCAATAGCTAGAAAGAAGCACCTACTTTTGACTAAAAGAAACGGCTATATTTGACTGCACCAACAATTATGGAAAATTTAATTAATTAATTAATTAATTAATATATATATATATATATATATATATATATGATGTTATTTTTATTTTATATACATAAACGAATAATATAATAATAAAAATAATATCTATTTTACCGATCATTCCAATAGCTAGAAAGAAACACCTACTTTTGACTAGAAGAAACGAACAATTAGGGAAAATTTTATTAATTAATTAATTAATTAGTTTATATATATATAGGTTGTTATTTTTATTTTATATACATAAACAAATAATATAATAATAAAAATAATATCTATTTTTAAGGTCAAGGCCAAGCCAGACACCAAATTTGTGTATGAGACCCCCATGTTTGTGGGACAAGGGACCCACCTTCGCACAACAATTTGATTGTTAAGTCTACGAAGGTGTACATACTCTACCCCCCTCTGGTTTTGAACCTGTGACCTCTTAGGAGGAAACACATGCTCTTAACCATTAGGCCCACTAGATATATTGCATCATATCCATCTTTCTCAACAACTCTAATGGGTCCAACCCACCCTTGTCACACTACCCAAAGTTAATAATGCGAAAATGAATGAAATTAATGATGGCAACTGGATTACATATAATATTGATTCATCTGACGGTTGATTGTAATGATTTTAAAGTGAATTTGGGGTCCGCACTTATGATTGGTACTTGCGCTAACAGTTGATGGACAAGTGTCCACCCCTTGGGATTGTCAACCCCGCCTTGGTATGGGAGACTCAAACCCTAACTTCGGTCATTTGCATGCGCGTTTGCTAGAGTCTTGAGAGCTCTGCGTTATGGTTATGTTGTGGTTGTCTCTGTGTAAATTTTGCTGTTACTGTGCTCTGGCTCGGCTCTTGACCTGGGAAAATTCGTCAGCTCCTCCGTCTGGTATGAACCTCTGTTTGAACCTGTTAATTTCATTCATGTTGCTTTGTCTGCACCTATTCTTGCTGTCAGTTATGAAACTGTAGTTTGTTGGTTAGACTCTGAGATTTCTCTATGGGCAGTGTCAATGTTGATTGTTTGCTGGATAGCACGACTCCTTCTGGTCTTGAATCCTTCTATGCGACTGTTGTTGAGTCTCTGGTTGTATTTCTCAGTTTTGAACAGGATGCGGTTGCAGGGTCTCGGCTTCAGCTTCTTCAGCAATGCAAAGGTAAGTTTTCTTGTTCTATGCTATCAGTCATTTCCTCTTTTCACTTAGTTAAACTGATATATTTGCTCCTCCGTGAGCAGGGTGACCCTAAATGACTGCAATGACTGCGACCTGTCTCTGCAAGGTAAATTCGAACCCTGGTTTCGTTCTTTCCTCTGGTTTTTACCTACTCTGCCACATAATACTTATGAACCTCGGTTAATGTTTGTCGTTGCAGGTGTAATGTCCTGGAGGGTTTCGGACTTCGGCTCTTCGAGGCTCCGGCTAGACCCGGGTAGGGTCGTTCCCTGTTTTTCTTGTCACTGGTATTCTGCTGTCGTAGGCTAGGGTTATTGTAATTCTTGTTTCAATGATTTCTGGAGCCGTCGACTGTATGTAGTCGCAGGCCGTTGGCTTGCACGGTTGCTCTGGTGGTTAATTGCTGTAGGATTTGCCTTAGGGTTTCTAGGCCCGCATGCTATGATACCCTCGAACTTTGTAAGGTGTTATTGTATGGACTGTATAAATATTTGAACGAGGTTTTGGAACTATATATGATTGAACAAAGATTTCTCATGCTTATTTTATAAATGAAACAAGTGGGTTTACTCTTCGGGCATACCTATATAATTTGCTTGGTTTGCTGTTCGTAAATGCTTGTGCCTTGTCTGTATTTTGATGCTCGAACTATACAAACTCGTCCAGGATTCCTCTACATTTGTATACTTGTTTCTGCAACGCGTTCTTGAGTTATGTCTGCAAATTCGTTTGGGTTCGTAGGCCTGCTTGAATCAATGCAATTCAAAACACATGTGTGTGTACATGCTTGTAGAACAAAACAGAGATTAGATTTTTAATGTTTCTGGAAATCGACAGAATGACATATAGATAGACAGTTACTGGATGTTGGGAAAAAAAATGTCTGTGTGCTCAGAGATATATTTTATTAGCTTTTTCCACTTACTCTCCAAAAATTCGAACCCTTACAATTATGTTCTGTTCTTTTTTAAAATGACTGTATGGAACTGTTTTCTTCCAACTGTTGTTGGTTACATTCTGTTGGTTACACATTTTTAGTTCCAAGAACTGTTATTGTCCTACATTATTGACATGAAAATAAAACTAATTACTTGCAACAATTTACCTAATTAATCCTCTACCTTCCTACATATTGTTCTTTATTAAATTAAACAACATAAACAAAAACAACTACATTGTTCACTCAACAAATTCCTCTTCTGTCCTCTTCAGAGACCAAACAACCTTTCCTTTCGTCTTGACCCGTCAGCTAGATGCTCCTGCATCAGGCTCCCGGGGTAAGAAAAATTCATGGCTCCGTTCCATGAGCTCCTCCACAGAATAACCCGCCTTCTGTATCTGTGCCGCGTCGAGCCACGAACTGTCCTTGATTGGATGGTTCTTCCACTTGACAAGGTATCGCAGATACTCTTTCCTGCGAGTCCTCTTGGCTACCTGTGTGTCGAGAATCTTCTCGATCTCATGGGGTTGAGCCGAAGGCATGTGCCTCATCCAAGAACTATCTCCAACTTGGGTGTCCCGTTCTAGCCGTACCACACTGTCTTCCTCCAGGTTGGCAGTATATGGGAATAAGTCTACCACGTTGAAAATAGGTGATATGCCTATATCTGGTGGCAGTTGTATCTCATAAGCGTTGGCTGAGAATTTACGCAAAATCTTGCAGGGACCAATCTTCTTGAATTTTAGCTTGTTATACACGCCCTTAGGAAACCATTCTTTGCGTAAGTGTGCAAGGACTTCATCACCTATATTGAATTGGACTTCTCACCGCTTTAGATCTGCCTGTTTTTTATATTTCTGAACACCGTCTTGCAACTTTAATTTCACTTGTTCATGTAATTCACTCATCACTTCAACAAAATCTTCCCCATCAGCACTTCTCTTCTCCAACTTTCCCAGATCCCGCAATTCATGTATTCCACGAGGATGCATGCCATACAGGATCTGAAATGGATTGTGTCCGGTGCTGCGGTTCGGTGAATCGTTATAAGCGAATTCTGCCTGAGTGAGTGCACGATCCCATAACCGTGAATTTTCCCCAGTCAAGCTCCGTAACAAGTTCCCCAAACTCCTGTTCACCACTTCCATTTGCCTGTCAGTCTGCGGATGATATGCAGAACTGAAGTTCAACTGTGTGTCCAACTTCTTCCACAGGGTGCGCCAAAAGTGTCCTGTGAATTTTACGTCCCTGTCAGAAACAATAGATCTAGGTAGGCCATGTAATCTAACAATCTCCGTGAAAAACAGGTGAGCTACGTGAGTGGCATCACTAGTTTTTCGACAAGGGATGAAATGCGCCATTTTCGAAAACCTGTCTACCACCACCATCACTGAGTCATAACCTCGTTGTGTTCTAGGCAGTCCTAAGACAAAGTCAATGCTGACTGAGTCCCATGGTCTACTTGGAACAGGTAGTGGTGTGTAAAGTCTGGTGTTTTGACTATGTCCCTTTGCCAGTTGGCAGACTTTACATCTATTCACATACTTTTGTACATCCCTTCGCATTCTTGGCCAGTAATAGAAGTGTCTGAGTTGCTCCAAAGTTTTGTCTATGCCGAAATGTCCGGCTAGACCCCCGCTATGCTTCTCCCGTATAATATTTTCTCTCATCGAACAATCAGGAATACATAACTGTCCCCCTCTAAACAGTAGTTCCTCCTGCAAGTTGTAGTCCAACCATGGACTTTTGTTCCTCAGCACGGGATTTTGATAGGCTTCATAAGCCTCTTTGAAATCTGTGTCGGTCTAGTACAAATCTTTCAAATGCTCGAAACCCAACACCTGTATTGTACTTTCTTGTAAGAGCAAGGCTCTTCTGCTCAATGCATCCGCCACCTTATTGGCCTACCCGCTGATGTGTTTCAACGCAAAGGTGAAACTATTATGAAACCAGCTCACAAAAAGATAGAAAAGATAGATCAACGCCTTAGAATTCAGCATCTTCAAGGGGGAAACCTCCTCTACATTAAATAAATGAACAATTATTGGATGATTCAAATGAAAAAACCTCCTTTCTATATATAGGAGTCTAAGGAGTCACAATATAACCCAGCCGACCTAACAATAATAATATAAAGCCACAAAAATAACAATAGAGGGATCCTATAGGGCACAGTAATAACAATATGGGGACAATAGGGGAACAACAATATTAATAAGGGATACAACTACAATAGTAATGGGGTAATCACTAGTATTATAGGGACCTAACATGCCCCTCTCCTTCAAAAAGGTGTTGTCCTCAATGCTTGAGTAGTTCTAGATGCTTCTATATAAAATTTTCATCCTCCCATATGGAATCTTTAGCGGATAAGTTCTTCCACTTGATAAGATACTCCGAAATTGATCGATTTGTAGCTGTCGAGCTCTTGTTTCTGTGACTGATTCCGGTTCCAATATAATTTTTCCTTCCTCGTCAAGTTCTGGAAATATTGTTTGAACTGGGAGCTTGTCGCCTATAACCTTCTTTAAACATGAAACATGGAAAACTGGGTGCAATCAAGAAGTTGCAGGAAGCTCCAATTTGTAAGCCATAGTACCAATCTTTTGCAACACCTTGTACGGACCATAATACTTTGGTGATAATTTATTATCCTTCTTAGCTTGCTTGAGGGACATTTTCTTATATGGTTGTAGCCATAGGAATGCCCAATCACCTACATCAAAACTTCTTTCGCTGCAATGTTGATATGCCTGTTGTTTCATTCTATTCTGTGCCAACACGAGGTTATCCTTTAAGAGTTGGAGGACTTGTTGTTGATGTTGAATGTGATGTTCCACTACTTGAACCTTAGAATTTTCTCCTAAATATGATGTGATGGATGGTGGCTGATATCCATAAAGTGCCATAAATGGGGTCATTTTTGTTGCTGTATGTAAGGAAGTGTTATACCACCATTCAGCCAGAGGCAACCATTTGCCCCATTGTGTATGATATCCTTCCAAACATTTGTTTACTATCTCAGTTTTCCCATCAGATTGAGGATGATAAGATGAGCTATGAGCTAACTGAGTACCAAGACAAGAAAATAATTTTGTCCAAAAATTTCCAGTGAAAATGGGATCTCTGTCACCTACAGTAATCTTTGGGCTTACATGTAGCTTTTGAAATATTTCCATAAATGCAGTAGAAACTGTACTGGCTTTAACTGGATGTGATAATGCACAAAAGTGTGTATACTTGGTAAGTCTGTCAACTACCACCATGATGACACTCTTTCCCTCAGACTTGGGTAAACCTGTGATAAAATTGATTGAAACCTCCTCCCAACGTTGGCTTGGAATGGATAAAGGTTGTAATAGACCCGGTGTCTTAATTGTTTCAACTTTATTTTGTTGGCAAACCAAACATTCTGCCACAAACTTTTGAATATCTGATTTAAGGCCATCCCAAAAAAATTCCTCCTTAACCATGTGGTAAGCTTTTAAAAATCCTGAGTGCCCTCCTAAGGGAGAAGTGTGCAATTCCATAAGAATCTTTTGTTTTAGTTGGGAATTCTTACAGAGGTATAAGCGATCTTTGTACCATAACGAATCATTTTTCCAGCTAAATGTATCAGATGTACTAGAATATTGTTGTAACTTTCGAATAAGTGTGGCTTGTTGTAACTTTCGAATAAGTGCCCACACTTATTCATCATTCTTCCATTCCTCCCTTGCTTCATTTATCCAATCTAGTTGGATAATAGAAATGGTGCACAACAATGCTTCCACATCCTTATCCTTTCTTGAGAGTGCATTTGCCACCACATTTTGCTTCCCTTTTTTGTAGATGATTTCAAAGTCATAACCCAACATCTTTGTGACCCACTTTTGTTGCTCTTTAGAGGATAATCTTTGTTCTAAAAGTGTTTAAGGCTATCATGATCCACTTTCACCTGGAAGTGTCTTCCTGTTAGGTAGGGTCGCCATTTCTTAAGTGCATGGAGTATTGCCAACATTTCCTTCTCATAAATAGCTTTGTGTAAAAACTTTCCCTTGATTGGACAACTTTCAAAAGTAATGGGTCTTTCATCTTGCATTAAAACAACACCAATTCCATTTCCTGAAGCATCACATTCCACAATAAAGGTTTTTGTAAAGTCTAGTGTAGCTAAGACCGGTGCTTGGCACATTGCCTCTTTACGATGTTCAAAGGCCTTTGTTGCTTCTAGAATCCATAAAGATGCATCTTTCTTCAATAATGTTGTTAGAGGTGCTGCTATTCTCCCATAACTCTTAACAAACTTCCGATAATACCCTGTCAACCTAAGAAATCCTTGCAGATGCTTTATGGATGTGGGGATTTTCCATTCCTTAATGGCATTAATTTTGCTAGGGCTACCTTAACTCCTTCATGAGATACAATATGACACAGATATTCCACCTCTTGTACTCCAAAGAAAAATTTGGATCTTTTTGCATATAATTGTTTCTCCTCCAATAGTTGTAGCACCCTGTCAACATGTTCAACATGATCATTCCAAGACTTGTTGTAGATTAGTATATCATCAAAAAATACTAATACAAATTTTCTAAGGAAGGGTTTAAAAATGGAATTCATCAAACCTTGAAATGTAGAAGGTGCATTGGTAAGGCCAAAAGGCATGACCAAAAATTCATAATGACCCTCATGAGTTCTAAATGCTGTTTTCAGAATGTCTTCAGTGTTCATTCTGATTTGATGATATCCTGAACGAATATCCAACTTGGTGAAGTAAATTGATCCATGCAATTCATCCAGTAATTCATCAATAATAGGAATGGGAAACTTATCTTTAATAGTGAGCTTGTTGAACTCCCTATAATTCGGACACATGCACCATGATCCATCCTTCTTATGCACCAATACTACTAGAGCAGAGAAGGAACTTTGACTAGGCTGAATTATACCCGCCACTAGCATTTCTGCAACCATACGTTCAATTTCACTCTTTTGGGCATAGGGATATCTATACGGCCTGATGTTTGGAGGAACACTTCCTAGAATCAGATGAATAGCATGATCATGATCACGAATAGGTGGGAGACCTTTGGGAGTCTCAAATACCTTGGAATGATTGTCGAAGACTTTTTGGAGATCTGGAGAAATAGATGATTCCAATGTGGAAACATCTAGTGAATATAATTGTGCAATTACACCTCTTTGTTCCTTTTTTAGAAGCTTTTTCATACTGTTAGAGATGATTATCTTTCCCGGTTTCCCTGCAATACCCCTTAATTCAACTTTCTTTCCTTCCACAGAAAATTTCATGAAAATTTCTTGAAATTAAAAGCGATTGCACCCAAGGATTGTAGCCATTGGACTTCTAGTACAACATCAGCACCTCCCATTGGAATGGAAAGCATTGGGCTATTCAATACATATTCTCCCATGATATCTTGATATTATGGCATTTTACAGAGAAATTTATCGTTCCTCCATTTGCAACCATCACTTGACACTCTGGTGCTGGATATAGGAAGCAATTCAATTCTTTTGCTATCTTACAATGAATAAAATTGTGGGTACTTCCTGAATCAATCAACACTATTACCTTTTTCTTCTTGATTTGTCCTTCTATATTGATGGTTTGAGGAGTGGTAATTCCAGCCAATGCATTACAAGATATGGTAAGATTCATTTCTTCTTTATCTAGGCTTTGTTCCTGGAGTATATCCTCTTCTTTTGACCTTTCTTCTTCCTCTTCACAATCAATGTAGAATAATTTCTTCTCAGCACACTTATGACCTTTAGTGTATTTGCTATCACAACTATAACAAAGCCCTTTTGCTCTTTTTTCTTCCAATTTTTGTGGTGTCAACCTTATAGGTTGTGGAAGTCTAGGGGCAACAACACTTCCATCTTTATAGTTGTGAGTGGTATGCTTCCTGGTTGCCATAATTTTTCTTTCCATTTTTCTTGCTAACCTGAATGCCTTCTCTAATGAATCAGGTTCCCAAAGGCGAACATCATGTTGGATATTATCCTTTAAAGTCCCTATGAACACATCAATCCTATGCTCCTCTGGAATATTTTTTACCCTTATGTTCAATTTTTGGAACTCCTCAATGAGCTCCATTATTGAACCCTTTAGTTTGAGACTTATCAATTGGCTAAAAAAAGTGTTGCTTTTTATATCCTCATAATGTGCTATCAATTCTACCATAAAAATTGCCAAAGTGATAATTTGTTTATGAGAGCAAAGCCATTGATACCATACAAACTGATTTGGTTCCAAATATAAAGTTGCAATACGTACCTTTTGTGTGTTTTGCACATTATTGAGATCGAAAAATTGCTCCATTTGTAATATCCATGTTGCGGGATCCTTGCCTGCAAACTTCCTCATATCGATTTTTGGAATATGGTGGGTCTTCGGTCCAACATTAGAGTCTATGAAATCATGATTAACATTTCTTTTTTTCTCATCACAAGTTTCCTTTACTACCCTTTCACCATTAGTAAGCATTTCTTGTAGAAACTTTGTCAAATCTGTCTTCAAATCTTCCATGCCTGTCTTCAAATCTATCTTCAAATCGTCCATATTAGCTTCCATGCCATTCGTCTTAGCTTCCACGCCCTTTATCTTAGATTCCACGCCATTTATCTTAGCTTCTGTTAACTTTTGTGAGAGTGACATTTATTGCACTTGGTCTTGTAATTTTGATATATCATGTAGCATTTCTTCCTCTTCTTCATGAGTCATGCTAGCGCTTTCAGGTTTCTTACTAGGTGTTTGCATTTTATTTCCTCAAGGCATCAATTACTGATAATAATACTCTACTATGCCCTTTGAATTCTTCAAAATAATTTTTCAAACCAAGCTTAAGAAAAAATTTAAAAAAAATCTGCACACCTTTTTTTCACTTTGTAGGAGCTCGATATTGCCTCTGATGTATCTCTGTAATTTCAAATCATCCAGTTCTAAAATTGTGACTTGCAGTAGTCCTCTACGTCCTCTTTCCAATGCCACCAATCTGATCCAAATTGGATTCTCCAAGGAAGAGTTATGCTAAATCTCCCACAATGACCTAATTATAGACTAGTTCAATAGAGCGACTTGTATGACATTCCACGAGTCACTGTTTCAACCTTTTTCTCTGAAAAATATATACAAGAAACTACAGTCCATCCTCTTTCTATACCTTCTTACAAAATTTCAATCTGATTCTCAGAGAGAAAGTTATGATGATTTTCCCTAGGTCACTTGTTTGGAATGTAATTCAGGAGTCTGCAAAAAGACCAACTTCCTCAGATCATATCTCCGCAAATATACCGCGAAAAGCCCTGGAATTCGGATTCAAGGTTCAGTGCGATTTCCTCTCAGATGGGTTCTTTTTTAGCTTCTAAAATGTTGCAGAAAAAAATTTATAGCGAAAATTCCACGATCACCTATTTGGAGCAGCGAAACCCTAGAATCCAAAGCTCTAATACCAAATGTTATGAAACCAGCTCACAAAAAGATAGAAAGATAAATCAACGCCTTAGAATTCAGCCTCTTCAAGGGGGCAACCTCCTTTGCATTACATAAATGAACAATTCTTGGATGACTCAAATGACAAAACCTCCTTTCTATATATAGGAGTCTAAGGAGTCACAATATAACCCAGCCGACCTAACAATAATAATATAAAGCCACAAAAATAACAATAGAGGGATTCTATGGGGCACATTAATAACAATATGGGGACAATAGGGGCACAACAATATTAATAAGGGATAAAACTACAATAGTAATGGGGTAATCACTAGTATTATAGGGACCTAACAGAAACTCTGCAAATACTCTACCCATTTGGCATGCTTATGGTTTAATTTATGCTATTGCATTACATATTGCAGCACTGCATTATCAAAAAATAACACAAATTCACTCCCCAACATGTAGTGTCTCCAATGCTTTAAAGCTTGGACGACAACATAAAATTCCTTGTCATATGAGGAATATTTATGTCTGCTTTCGTTTAATTTCTCGATGAAAAATGCAACAGGTTTGTCTTCTTGGCTGAGTACAATGCCAATAGCTGTACCACTTGCATCACATCGAACCTGGAAAAGCTTATTAAAATCTGGCAACCTTAGAATTGGCCTTTCTGTAATTTTCCTCTTTAGGAGCTGAAAACTGTCCTCTGCCGCCTTGGTCCAACAAAAAGGTTGACTGGCCTTTTTAATAGTGTCCAACATAGGCATGCAGATTTCACAAAAGTTTTTGATAAATTTGCAATAAAAACTCATCAGCCCATGAAAACTACGTACCTCGAATAAGCTTTTCATAGATGGCCAGTTAATGATTGCTGCAATCTTTTCTGGGTCCATCTTTAACTCATTTTCTACAATTACAAAGCCCAAATAAACCAGTTCTCTTTGTAGGAAAGTACATTTCTTCAAATTTATCAGCAGTTTATTTTGCTGCAATTTCTCCAGCACTCTTTGAACATGTTAAAGGTTCTCCTCTTTAGTCCTGCTGAAAATTAATATGTCATCAAGGTACACTATCAGAAACTTGCCAATGAACTCTTTCAACATTTCGTTCATCAACCTCATAAAAGTACTAGGGGCATTACTCAAACTGAACGACATGACCAGCCACTCGTACATCCCTTCATTAGTCTTGAAGGCTGTCTTCCACTCATTTCCTTCCCTGATCCGAATCTAATGATAGCCACTTTTCAGATCAATCTTCATGAAGTATGCTGCCCCAATTAGATAGTCCATCATATCGTCCATCCTTGGTAGGGGAAACTTGTACCTAATGGTGATTTTGTTGATGGCCCGTGAATCCATGCACATCTACCATTCTCCTCCTTTCATAGGAGTGAGAACTTTTGGTACTACACAAGGGCTCAAGTGTTCCCTTATCATCCCTTTATCTAGAAACTCCTGCACCTATTTCCTGATCTCTTCATTATCTTTGGGGCTCATCCGATATGCTACCTTATTTGGTAAGCTTACTCCAGGTATGAAGTCGATATGATGATTGATGCTTCTTTTGGGAGGCAACTTGTCTGGAAAATCATCAACTACAATGTCTCTGAATTCCTGCAGCATCTCTTGAATTTCTACAGGCAATTTAGACATTTCTGTGTGCAACAGCACTATCTTTGCCCTCCTCAAAATAACATAATTCACTTCGTTTTCCTCGATCTGTTTCACAAACTGTTTTCCACTTACTAAAAATGCTTTCGTCCTGCTTGCTTCTGTTGTCTCCTCTTCCTTGATGGGTACAAGCGTATGCTTGATTCCATCTTTAACAAACTTGTAGCAGTTCGTTTTCCCATCGTGTACCACCTTCCGATCATACTGCCATGGTCTTCCCAGCAGTATGTGACACATGTCCATTGGCATAATATCACAGATAACTTTGTCTTTGTACCTACCAATGTGAAATTCAACCTCACACTGTTCATCAACCAACAGCTGGTGGCCTTTCTGTAGCCATGACACCTTGTAAGGGGTGGGGTGCTTAAGCCGCTTCAATCCCAACTTCTCCACCATCTCGGTGGCAACCAAATTATTTGTACTCCCGTTGTCAATGATCAATTTACAACACTTTCTGTGTGATTTGCAAACTGTCCGGAACAATGCTTTTTGTTAGGTCCGCTGAGTTGCTTCCTTGGCTGGCTTCAGCAATACTTTTTTTATAACTAAGGCCTCCCCAGTTTCTGCTACATTTTCTACTTCTTGGGGCAGTGCCTCAACCTCCTCAGGTTGTGCAACAAATGTTCCCCTCTGACCAGCTTTCTCTGCTTCAGGGCATTCAAAAGATCTGTGCCCCCATTTGTGGCACCTATAGCACTGGTAATTAGCTCCTCTACCTCAGCCATTCCCTCTTCCTCGTTGATATGGCCTGCCACCTCTAGTGTTGTCTCCTTTCTCTGTTGTTCCTGAAGCCTTGGAGTTGCTGCCCTCTTCGCTATTACTGGTAGTTCGTCCTCTGCCATAGGACTATCCTCATCCTCTGCCGATTCCCTGTCCTCTCCTAGCATTTTGTTTTCTAGCAATATTTTCTTCAGCCTTCACAGCACTCTGATAGGCTTCTTCTATGTTTCTCGGGGAAAGAATATTGATTTCATCCAGTATTTCCAGTCTCAAACCGTTTACGTATCTTGCTGTCTTCTCCAGAGTGTCATCGGTATAACTAGCTCTCAAGTTCACCCAGTAGAATTCTTTTGTATACTCCCTTACTGTCATCCCTTTTTGTCTTAAGTTCTGCACTTGTCGATAAAGTGCAACCTGGTAATCCTTAGGCAGAAATATTCCTTTCAGCTTGGCCACCATCCTTGACCACTTCTTTATCGGTAGCTTGTTCATTCTCCTTCTCTCTGCTTGGACACTATCCCACCACAGGGCTGCGTGTCCCTTCAATTTGGTTGTAGCGAACCTGACTCTCTGGTCCTCGCTGATCTCTTCACTTTCAAAATACTTGT
Source organism: Pinus tabuliformis (assembly GCA_031772625.1). Taxonomy (NCBI): domain Eukaryota; kingdom Viridiplantae; phylum Streptophyta; class Pinopsida; order Pinales; family Pinaceae; genus Pinus; species Pinus tabuliformis. The sequence continues at coordinate 860,168,267 of CM062817.1, read as the reverse complement.
CCAACTCGCTTATCCAGTCCAATAGAACTTCTGTGGACAGGCTGCCATCGTAGTTAGGAATCTCCGGTTTGGGCTTGCTGCTGGCCAACAGAACTGATCTCAACAGCCTCATCTCCGGCCCTTCCTCATCTGATCTGTCTATTGTAACTGTGGCTTCTTCCTCGCTGTCATCTCCTATTTCTGGATCCCTTCTCCTTCCTGCCTCCACTGCCTCTAAACGAGCAGTAAGGATCCTTAATTCTTCCCTCAATCCTTCGTCTGCTACTCTGCGCACACCTCTCCCACGTCCTCATCTTCCAACTTCCATATCCTGACTCTTTCAACTTCCTGCTCTGATACCACTTGATGGGTCCAGCCCACCCTTGTCACACTACCCAAAGTTAATAATGCGAAAATGAATGAAATTAATGATGGAAACTAGATTACATATAATATTGATTCATCGACGGTTGATTGTAATGATTTTAAAGTGAATTTGGGGTTCAAACTTACGATTGGTACTTGCGCTAACAGTTGGTGGACAAGTGTCCACCCCTTGGGATTGTCAACCCCGCCTTGGTATGGGAGACTCAAACCCTAACTTCGGTCATTTTCATGCGCGTTTGCTAGAGTCTTGAGAGCTCTACATTATGGATATGTTGCGGTTGTCTCTGTGTAAATTTTGCTATTATTGTGCTCTGGTTCGACCCTTGACCTAGGAAAATTCGTTAGCTCCTCCATCCGGTATGAACCTCTATTTGAACCTGTTAATTTCATTCACGTTGCTTTGTTTGCACCTGTTCTTGCTATTAGTTATGAAACTATAGTTTGATGGTTCGAACGCTAAGATTCCTCTGTGGGCAGTGTCAATGTTGATTGTTTGCTGGATAGCGCGACTCCTTCTGGTCTTGAATCCTTCTATGCGACTATTGTTGAGTCTCTGGTTGTATTTCTCAGTTTTGAACAGGATGCGGTCGCAGGGTCTCGGCTTCAGCTTCTTCAGCAATGCAAAGGTAAGTTTTCTTGTTCTATGCTATTAGTCATTTCCTCTTTTCACTCAGTTAAACTGATATATTTGCTCCTCTGTGAGCAGGGTGACCCTAAACGACTGTAATGACTGCGGCCTGTCTCTGCAAGGTAAATTCAAACCTTGGTTTCATTCTTTCCTCTGAATTTTTTTACCTACTCTGCCACATAATACTTATGATCCTTGGTTAATGGTTGTCGTTGCAGGTGTAATGTCCTGGAGGGTTTCAGACTTCAACACTTCGAGGCTCCACTAGACCTAGGTAGGGTCGTTCCCTGTTTTTCTTGTCACTCGTATTCTGCTATCGTAGTCTAGGGTTATTGTAATTCTTGTTTCAATGATTTCTGCTATCGTAGTCTTGCACATTTGCTCTGATGGTTAATTGTTGTAGGATTTGCCTTAAGGTTTCTAGGCCCATATGTTATGATACCCTCGAACTTTGTAAGGTGTCATTCTATGGATTGTATAAATATTGGAACGAGGTTTTGGAACTATATATGATTGAACAGAGATTTCTAATGCTTATTTTTTTAAATGAAACAAGTAGATTTACTCCTCGGGCATACCTGTATAATTTGCTTGGTTCGTTGTTCATAAATGCTTGTGCCTTGTCTATATTTTGATGCTCGAACTATACAAACTTGTCCAGGATTCCTCTACATTTGTATACTTGCTTCTGCAACGCGTTCTTGAGTTATGTCTGCAAATTCATTTGGGTTCATAGGCCTGCTTGAATCAATGCAATTCGAAACACATGTGTGTGTACATGCTTGTAGAACAAAACAAAGATTAGACTTTTACTATTTCTGGAAATCGACAGAATGACATATAGATAGACAGTTACTGGATGTTGGAAAAAAAAATGTCTGTGTGCTCAGAGATATATTTTATTAGCTTTTTCCACTTACTCTCCAAAAAGTCGAACCCTTACAATTGTGTTCTGTTCTTTTTTAAAATGACTGTATGGAACTGTTTTCTTCCAACTGTTGTTGGTTACATTCTGTTGGTTACACATTTTTAGTTCCAAGAACTGTTATTGTCCTACGTTATTGACATGAAAATAAAACTAATTACTTGCAACAATTTACCTAATTAATCCTCTACCTTCCTACATATTGTTCTTTATTAAATTAAACAACATAAACAAAAACAACTACATTCTTCACTCAACAAATTCCTCTTCTGTCCTCTTTAGAGAGCAAACATCCTTTCCTTTCATCTTGACCCATCAGCTAGATGCTCTTGCATCAAACTCCCTAGATATACTGCATAGCCAAACTTCACATCTGTATAAGATAACAGGGGTGACGAGGGTCTCAAGAGTTACCTTTTTTTACTCCAAATGTAAAGATTGACCATCTTACAATTGTTTTCAAGATCATAATAAGTTTTCCAACCTTCAATAATTCTTTTCTTGATGCTATAATTCCAGTTGAGATGATGGGGAAAGTCAATACCCAAATATTTATAAGAAGAAACATGCTCAAGTCAATGGTTATCGTAGATAAAACTACCATGGGTGATCTTTTTGGATTTAATGATCATGACTTTAGTCTTGTTAGTATTAATTGGCGTACCCATCTTGGAGTAGTAGACATGAAGAGTCTTAAGCTTCTTTTCTAGGTCGTCATGGCTCCTTGCAAGAAGAATGATATCATCAGCATTAAGGAGAAGAGTAATGATAATACGAGCAAGGTCGGTTCCTTTGTAGTCTGCAGTTTCCAGACGCTCCTCTAGTTTATCGATGTAAATACCAAAAAGGGTGGGGGAAAGGGGACAACCTTTCTTAACCTCAATATTGCATTTAATATTTTTAGACCACCCTTCATTGGTTTTAATCTTGGAAATGATAGTCTCGTAGAGGTAGATTACAACAATCCTCAGTTCAAGAGGAACCATGACCTCTTCAAGCCTCTCCCAGAGCTTATCTTAGGGGAAAGTGTCGAAATATTTTCTAAAGTCCACAAAACAAAAAAATAAATAGGTTTTACTATTGCAACATTCCTCTGCGACGATCCTAACAATGACAAGGTGGTCGATGGTCAAGTGATGTCTCCTAAAACCAGCTTGCCCTATAGCTCTTTTACCCTAGTTCTGAAGCCAAAGGCTAAGTTTTTTTTCAGAATGAGACCATATGGCTTGGCCAAGATGTGGCTAATCATAATGGTCCTGTAGTTAGAGGGAACACTTTTGTCCCCATATTTGAAGATACGCACAATAAGGCTTTGTGCCCAAATCTTAGGGAAGCCATACTTTACAGCGAAATTGAGAAGCTTGTGAAGATGAGGAATGAGGATAGATTCTCCCATTTTAAAGATCTCAGCTTGGTAACCTTCAATATCTTTGGCTCCCATTAGCGAGCTTATTAATCCCAGTCTCAACGTCTTCCAAAGAAAAAATATCATCCTTAATATGAGTGTTTAAGATCGTGCCCATGGTGTCCGGAGAGTCATACAACTTCTTAAGATAGTTATCCCAATTTTCTAGGAGGATAGAATGATTATCTTTAGTTTGACGAATAAGCAAATTCTGCCAAAACTTTCGAGGCACAACTTTCCAAGAAGATTCTCTTGTCTCATATTAATATATGACCTCTTCTTCCTCTTAATGAGAGTGTTGTAGATCTAACCCAGAAATACTATAGATCCGATACCACTTGTTGTAGCTCTGATACCAATTGTTGTAGCTCTAACCCGGAAATATTATAGATCAAATACGAAAATATAAGATAATGCAAATAAACCCAGAAATAATAATTGTTGTAGATCTGACCCAAAGATATTATGATAATAGAAATAAACCCAGAAATAATAATGAAATGATTCTTTATTAATATCAAACCCTTAAGGTAGGGCAACACCATACATTCACTCCATAAGGAAGGAGAGCACTCCACAAGACATATGCATGTTCATACAATAATACTTCACTTCATATCCTCCATGTGGAGTCTCTAGCCTCTATATAGGCCTCATACATACAATACCATGGGTCATTACCATGGTGCCCTCATACCATCAACTAATACCATGGGCCCATTACATTATTATTAACTACTTGTGGTCCCTTACATGACATGGGTTAACCACCTTATTTATTACTATGGCCTGTCCCATTATTACATTATTACCTTGGGTACCACCCTTGGTACCCCATATTATCCCCCCTATTGTATGAACAGGCATATGGCTTGTGGAGTGTTCTCCTTCCTTAAGGAGTGAATGTATGGTGTTGCCCTACCTTAAGGGTTTGATCAATAAAGAAGCTTTTATATCTATTTCTCTCTTATTGTTTCTGGGTTTATTTCCATTATCATATACTTTTGGGTCAGATCTACAACAATTGGTATCAGAGCTACAACAATTGGTATCGGAGCACTTTCTTGGGCACAAAAGTGGAGAAATGTTATATACCTAGGGGGGATAATATGGGGTACCAAGGGTGGTACCCAAGGTAATAATGTAATAATGCGATGGGCCATAGTAATAAATAAGGTGGTTAACCCATGTCATGTAAGGGACCACAAGTAGTTAATAATAATGTAATGGGCCCATGGTATTAGTTGATGGTATGAGGGAACCATGGTAATGACCCATGGTATTGTATGTATGAGGCCTATATAGAGGCTAGAGACTCCACATGGATGATATGAAGAGAAGTATTATTGTATGAACAGGCATATGGCTCGTGGAGTGTTCTCCTTCCTTAAGGAGTGAATGTATGGTGTTGCCCTACCATAAGGGTTTGATAATAAAGAATCATTTCATCTTATTTCTGGGTTATTTGCATTATCTCATATTTTTATATCAGATCTATAATATTCTTGGGTTAGATATACAACAATTGGTATCAGAGCACTTTCTTGGGCACAAAAGTGGAGAATTTTTTTTTTTAATTTTTTGTAGGGATTTTTGGGTGGCGAATTTGCAGATCAGATCTATACGTTTTGGTGCTAGATCTATAGAATATAATTGCAGATCTGTATTCCTTGTGAAAAAATACCCAAATTCGAAAAAAAAATCAGTTGAATCAGAGTCCGGATAAAGGAGATATCATTGATTTAAAAATCAGTGGAGTTGCAGACAATTTTCAGGGCAGCAAGTTTTGCGGCGCAGATCTAGAAGTCCTGGTGCAAGATCTGCAAGATCTATTTGTAGATCTGGAATCTTTGTGAAAAAAAACACCTAATTTCAAAAAAAAAATCAGTCGAATCGAAGTCTGGATGAGGGAGATATCGCTGATTTAAAATCAGCTCTTTTTGTAGACATTTTGGGTGACGGCGGGAGAGTAGCAGAGCAGATCTGGAATTCTAGTGCCTGGATCAGGATTTTTATCACATGGGCAGATGCATAATGATTTTTCCATTTCTAAAACTAGGTTATAATAGGGATTCTGAGCAATATTGACGGATCTGTGACCATTTCAATTTTTCGCCAATATTTTTGTGATGGCGGGCCTAGATCGCTTTGAACAGGAAGACTCTTTTTTGGGTCGTCTCACTAAGCTCCGACAGACTGGTACAGTGGAGGAATATATTACCGCTTTTGAAGCCTTAGCCTTCCGCACTAGGGGTCTCACAGATACATTCTTCAAGGACTGTTTTATCTTCGGTCTTAAAGAAGCCATCAAAGCTCAAGTTCTACTTCACCACCCTTCCACGTGGACGGAGGCTTGCCAGTTAGCTCGTCAGGTCACATTGCCTAGCAAAGATTTTATTTTTACAGAAAAGAAGGAAACTATGGAACCTAAAGGGGTACCTCCTACTGGTATATCCTTATTGCAGATTCATGGATTGATTCAGAAAGAGAAGATCATTGTTTCTATCAATCCTAGTTGTAAACATAATTTTATTAGTGTTAATTTGGCAAAAAAATTGCAAGTCCCAGCAAAACAAATTGAACATACACAGGTTGATGATAAGGATGTTCAAATCTATAAGGATTTGAAGCTTTCTATGGATAAGTATGTGCTTCATGGTGATTTTTATGCTTCAGATATGGATAATATGGATCTTGTTTTGGGATATCCTTGGATGGAATCTGCGGGTACAATCAATATTAATGTGCAGAAGAAATTCCTGAAGCTATGGTATAAAAAGAAGAAAATTACATTACAGGATATTTCCATTAATAAGCAGGTAGAATCCAAGGAGGTTGACGCAGAAGATGTTCCAGGGACTGACATATCAGATGATGAGCAGTTGATGGTCGATAATCAAACACAAACAGAGGCTGAAGCAGAACAGGTTACTGGTACTGACACATCTGATGAGGGTTCAGTGGTTGAAGTCATATTGGAAAAGAAGACACCACAACAGGCACCACAGCAGGGTGAATTAAAGAAAAAGACATCGTGGGTTAAAACTTCAACATATCATCACCCACATCACCCCGCAAGACAACCATCAAGATGGAAACCAAGTAGTCACATGACGGATAGCGAGGAGAGAAGATCCACCCACTACACATCAACACAGAAGAGCTGCCACAGTCAACTTCTATCTCAAGCGAGCGAGGCACCAGCGAGATCGACGATTCACCTTTCTCTTGGATGGCTAGATGCACGTGCATGGTACCAGTGGACTACTCTTTTGAGTAGATCTTATTATTTGTGTTCTTCCCATGTTTCGGGGACGAAACATGCTTAGGGGGGTGGAATGTTATATACCTAGGGGGGATAATATGGGGTACCAAGGGTGGTACCCAAGGTAATAATGTAATAATGGGATGGGCCATAGTAATAAATAAGGTGGTTAACCCATGTCATGTAAGGGACCACAAGTAGTTAATAATAATGTAATGGGCCCATGGTATTAGTTGATGGTATGAGGGAACCATGGTAATGACCCATGGTATTGTATGTATGAGGCCTATATAGAGGCTAGAGACTCCACATGGAGGATATGAAGAGAAGTATTATTGTATGAACATGCATATGGCTTGTGGAGTGTTCTCCTTCCTTAAGGAGTGAATGTATGGTGTTGCCCTACCATAAGGGTTTTGATAATAAAGAAGCATTTCTATATATTTCTATCTTGTTATTCTTGGGTTATTTCTATTCTCATATATCTTTTGGATCAGATCAATAAAGTATCTGCCAAAAAAAAAAAAAAAAAAATTCTCCACTTTTGTGCCCAAGAAAGTGCTCTGATACCAATTGTTGTAGCTCTGATACCAATTGTTGTAGATCTGACCCAAAAGTATATGAATGGAAATAAACCCAGAAACAATAAGAGAGAAATAGATATAAAAGCTTCTTTATTGATCAAACCCTTAAGGTAGGGCAACACCATACATTCACTCCTTAAGGAAGGAGAACACTCCACAAGCCATATGCATGTTCATACAAGAATACTTCTCTTCATATCTCTCCATGTGGAGTCTCTAGCCTCTATATAGGCCTCATACATAAAATACCATGGGTCATTACCATGGTTCCCTCATACCATCAACTAATACCATGGGCCCATTACATTATTATTAACTACTTGTGGTCCCTTACATGACATGGGTTAACCACCTTATTTATTACTATGGCCCATCCCATTATTACATTATTACCTTGGGTACCACCCTTGGTACCCCATATTATCCCCCCTAGGTATATAACAGAGAGCTTTGTATATACTTAGATTATGGAGCTTAGTGTTTTCATTAGGGGCATCTCTGATTTCTTTCTTGGCAATTTTACAGTCTTTTTCATACCAAGGATTGGAAGTTCTAATATTTTTCTTGTATAAAGTCTTATTAAAGAATTTTCTAATGGAGGTGGAAAGGGTAGTAGTAAAATGGAATATACTTGATCAATGTTGTTATTATAAGTCAGGGAGCCTAAATCCCTTTCCAGATCCCTTAAGAAAAGGTCAACATTACTTCAATGAAAGTGAATGTTACTTTTTTCTTTCACTGTTATCCTGCATGTGGGTGGTATGCATAGCAAGATTGAGGGATAAAGACAAAGGTCTGTGGTCAGAGTCAGCCTCATACCCATTAAGGAACTCAAAGTTTGTAATATGGTTGAGGACATGGATGTCAGAAATCGCATAATCCACGGTGCTGCTACCCAGCCCATGGAAATAGGTCATCTAATTGGAGAGAGGCCATTTATTAATACCATTACAAATGATTAGGTCCCGAGAACTACAAATTTTGAGGAGCTCGATGTCGAATAAGTTCTCGATCACGTCTTCAGATTTTCCCTTGAATCTATTAATTAAGTTACCATCCTCATCAAGGCACAAGGGGTCGGGGTTAGAGTTGTTACTTAACATAATAGCTTGGTTAGTGGCAATTTAAGCATTAAAGTCCCCAAGAAAAAGGATATTTCCTTCATTCCTAAGGTTGTAGATGTTTTATTCTAAGGTATTGAAAGGAAAATTATTATCGAGGTTGTTTTTCTTATAGGATGTAGAGTTGACAAGGGTGAAATAGCAAATTGCAAGAACTATCATATTGGTTGTAGAATTAGAGATATTGTTCCAAGTGTATTGATTGAAGGGGTTGGTTTTATGAAGCCGGATGTGAGAGGAAATAGTGTTCCTAATATAACAAACTATACAACCAAAACCTCTCCTGGAGGAATTTTTATTCCAGGCAGACCAAAGAGTGAACCCATTAAGGTGAGGGACCCTAGATTCATCATGCTCCCAAGTTTCAACTAGAAGAATAAGTTCAATATCACTCAAGATCCAACTTAACATAGGACCTTTACACCATGGAAAACCACGACAGTTCTAGAAGGGGATCCAGAGTGATAATATTCCCTATTTATCACTCGTGTTTGGGACTCTATCTCTAGTAAGATCTTTCTATTCCTAATGATTTCCCATTTCCCTTCTTTTCTTGCCTCCTTGACCTTTTGTACTTATTTCCTAAGTTCAACCTCGTCTTCTGGAATGAGATCTTCATTTATAGATATGCCCGTTCCCTTTAGGCTTGGGGATTTCCTAAGTATATCTATTTTATGGTCATTACAATTGACCTTGAAACAGATTAGTCTATGTTTATTCTCAAGTATGTTTCCTACCCTTATTGCTTCGATGAGATAAGTTGTTTGAATTTGAGATTTTGTCTTTAATTGTTCTTTAACTAATACTAATGTGTATTCATTATTTTTTTCTTCTATATAAGGAATTATAAGGTGTAAGGTTTTTTTGTGGTGCTCATGGTCGAGTACAATTAGTTTATTAATTTCTTCTTTTATGGGTTTAATATCTAATTTATTCTTTGTGTTATTTAGGGCTGAGTCATTGTGAAGTTTTTCATTTAGATTTTTAATCTCACTTTTCAAAGTGTCATTTTCTTTAGCCATTGCTTGTTTTCTACATTCGATTTCTTTAATTCTACCTTTCATTCCTTGGAGTCCAGTCTTGAGTGAGATTATTTTATTTTCTAACGGTTTTTGGTTATTGTCAAGCATTGTAGTTAATTCTAATTTAAAATGGTTTTCTCTTTCTTCTCTTCATCTTTCTAAAGATTCAATGTTTTTCATGCTTTAGGTCTATTTCACATCACGGGGTTTTCGAAAAAAATATACGCATTTGTCGATCTAATTCTAAGAGTGATTGCAATAGCAACTTTGTGGGATCACCAAGGAGGCCTCTTTTCACTTTAACTTTATAGCAAAGAAACTAAAGAGGGAGAAGAGTAGACTTCAGAGATAATTCTGACGCAGGAAAAGATAATATGTAAGACATCTTTAGGCAACAATAAACCCTTTAGAGGATGGCAGAGACGTTGTTCACACCTTGACAAAGGGAAAATGAAAATATTGATCATGCTCAAGGGATAAACTTAATCATCGCCATTATTCATAGTTTTCATTTATCTTTGTTGGTTTGAAGACCCGGGTACAATGTCAAATTTTTTTCTAAAGTCCACAAAACAATAGAAGAGATAAGTTTTACTATTGCGACATTCCTCTACGATGCTCCTAAGAGAGGAAAGGTGGCCGATGGTTGAGTGATGTCTCCTAAAACCATCTTGCCCTATAACACTTTTACCCTGGTTCTTAAGCCAAAAGCTAAGCTTTTTTTCCAGAATGGGGATAGATTTTCCCATTTCAAAGATCTCAACTTGGTAACCTTCAATACCTTTGGCTTTCCCATTAGAGAGATTATTAATACCAGACTCAACTTCTTCCAGAGAAAAAATATCATCCCTAGTAGGAGTGTTTAAGATGGTTCCCATGGTGTTCCGAGAGTCATACAAATTCTTAAGATAGTTATCCCAAATTTCTAGGGGGAATAGAATGATTGTATTTAGGTTTACGGATAAGTAGACCACCAAAAATTTATGGGCATAACTTTAGAAAGGTGGAGAAGATGCTTTTGTCTCGTATTAATATATAACCTCTTCTTTCTCTTAATGAGAGTTTTGTATATACTTATATCATGGAGCTTAGTGCTATCATTAGGGGCATCTCTGATTGCTATCCTGGCAATTTTACAGTCTTTGTCATACCAAGGATTGAAAGTTCTAATATTTTTCTAGTATGAAGTCTTATTAGAGAATTTACTAATGGCAGTGGAAAGGCTAGTAGTAAAATGGTAACATATTTGATCAATGTTGTTATTATAAGTGAGGGAGCCTAAATCCCTTTCCAGATCCCTTAAGAAAAGTTCAATATTACTTCTATCGAAGTGAATGTGAAATTTTCTTTCATTGTTATCCTGCATGTGGGTCGTATGCATGGCCATATTGAGGGATAAAGACAAAGGTTTGTGGTCATAGTCAAGCTCATACTCGTTAAGGATCTCAAAGTTTGTAATATGGTTGAAGACATGGAAGTCAGAAATCGCATAATACATGATGCTGCTACCCAATCCATGGAAACAGGTCATTTGACCAGAGAGAGGCCATTTATTAATACCACTACAAATGATTAGGTCCTGGAAACTGAAAAGTTTGAGGAGCTTGGTGCCGAATAAGTTCTTAATCATGTCTTTAGATTTTCTCTTAAATCTATTATTTAAGTTACCATCCTCATCAAGCCACAAGGGGTCGGGGTTAGATTTGTTACTTAACATAATAGCTTGGTTAGTGGCAATTCAAGCATTAAAGTCCCTAAGCAAAAGGATATTGCCTTCATTCCTACGGTTGTAGATGTATTTTTGTAAGGTATTGAAAGGAAAATTCTTATGGAAGTTGTTTTACTTATAGGATGTAGAGTTGATAGGGGCGAAATAGAAGATTGCAAGAAAGATCCTATTGGTTGTAGAATCAGAGATCCCATGTATACCCATTATATAATTATTAAGGGATAATTCATTATTTTTAATTATAAACTAAATAAAATATATGTATACTTTTTTTGCTTAAGCAAGAGTCGTTCCTTCTATTTCATTAAACCAAAAATAAATTTACAGAATATACAATAACCATGACCCCCGCATGGACTCAGGAAATCCAAGGGTGTGCTACCATAGTAAAGCCCCACCCCTCTACAACATACAATATTAATCTCTCAAATCAAACCTTAGGTTGAACAATAAAAATCAAAAGCCTAATCAAAGGCTCCACTAACCCCCCACGTCTTTATCGCGACAAGCCCGATAAGACCCGTGGCCCCACAAAAAATCACTTACAAATCTGACTGTTAAATCAACCTACGAAATCGGACGGCATAGTGAAATATCACACCGCTTAAGATGTGTGAAACTTAACGTGTGATGGAGGGTGGTTTCATTACCCCTCCCTAGCCACGTGGCGGGAGCCTAATGGAATTGCTCCCAAAAAACTAAACCACTAACCGTACCAAAGCCGAGCGATCACTCGTAAACCGTTAGACCCTGGTTTTCCGACTAGTGAGAGGAATGTGGGGGAACCGCCTTCGCCGGAAAACTAGAACCGCCCTTTTCCGCACAAGCTCGCCTCAGTACATGCAACAGAGACCGCCGATGACTGTGGATAGAACCCTGTAGTACAATCTGAAGGGAAAGGGATCTGGTCACTTTCTGCCAAGGTGTTATATGACTGCTTTGAGCATGTTCATCTTCTAGGTACCAACCCGAGAATTGAGATCGAACCTGTTTAGACATCTTCATTTAGTACCTTTCCTTCTCGCCCAATATTTAAAAATTTCTCTATCTTTTGCCGCTTGTTCTTCACATAGATATTTTACTCTGCCCTGAGTCATATCCTACCACTTCATTTCAAATTTGCACTCTAAATTAATCACCCCTTGGTTGGCTAGAGTGTCCGCTAGTTTGTTGGCTTCTTGTCTAACATGTCTGAAACTAACAGTTCATAGACTCAGGAGATGTTTTTGAATTCTTTGATACACTTGTATTAGTCTCCAGTGTTTTGAGACCTTCTCCAGTGCTGCTCCACAACTAATTCTTTTAATAGCTTTTATGGAGATCTCTGAGTCTGCCTCTATGATGACATTTGAGCTATGATTTAGATTCAACAGTTCTAGGCATTGTTCTAAGGCCATTAATTCAGCCATATTGTTTGTGGCTTTACCTAAGTGGTAGTGGAAAATGAAGATTATAATTCCTTCTTCATCTCTTAACACCCCTCCGTATCCGGCTATTCCAGGGTTGCCTTTTGAAGCACCATCAATATTGCATTTCAGGTATCCTTTCGGTGGAGGCTGCCAGAAATCCTTTTCCTTTCCCAAATTTCCTTCTCTTCTACTGAGTCCATTGGTAATGATCTCTTGCATTCTCAGTTGCCTGAGAGTTCTCATCTCATTTTCTATGGGAGGGTTTTTGGGATAATTGCGAACAGTGGTACTAACTGTCTCCTTAATCTGCTTCAAGATCAGATCCAACAGGCGAAGAGGACTAGTTTTTTCATCCTTGAAAATTCTTTTATTCCGTTCTTTCCAAACATTCCAGATAATGAAGCTTGGCATAAAGGCCCAGGCCAAATTGAGAATCTCATTCTCTGAAAAGTTCCTTCTCCACTTGTTCAGGGTATTAGTGATGCTTCCTTTATCTCTATCTGTCTATTGAAAAATGGTGGCAAAAGAATCCCACAACCAGGTGGTAAAGGTGCAACTGTTAAGAATATGCTCCATTGTTTCCTCTTGAGCTTCACATAGCTGACATCTAGAAGGCCCAATAACCCCTCTTTTCCTAATGTTGTCCCAAGTTAAGATTTTTTTGTGGTGAACTAACCACATGAATAGCTTGATCTTCATCCACCCTTGGTGGCTCCAAAGTTGTTGCCATGAATTTGTTGAATTGCTGGAATCTAGATTCAGGATAATTCTCTTAGCTTCCTTAAGATTAAAGGAGCCTTCTTTATTGAGGCCCCATCTTAACTGATTCTGCCCCTTTGTTACCAATATTTCCCTTCATCTTAGCATGCTTATAATTCCCTTGGCTTTTATTTTTAGGGAGCTGTCATCTCTACAGTCTATGCTTCTCCAATTTCTCCATTTTCTAGAGTTGTGAGGAAGATTCCAGAAATCTTTAACTTTGGTTAATCCCTGGGAATCTGTTTCCTGCTTGAGGATCATATAGTCCTCTTTTAACAACATTGGTTCTTGTTGCCATTTGTCCTCCCAAAAGAGAGCAAGATCTCCTGCTCTGATTTCCCAGAAACTGTAGTCTTGTACTAGGCTTCTGTTTTCCCAAGCTTTATTCCAGATGTAAGAGCCCTTTATGTTTCCAGACATTCTAATAAGATCATTTGTTTGCCACGAACTTGCATATTTTTCTTTCCAAGTTTTAGCCCATTGAGCTTCTGGTTCTTTAACCCATCTCCACCAGAGTTTGGCTCCTAGTACATTACTTAGAATTTCCTGATCATCTAAGCCTAGACCCCCGTGACTCTTAGGTTTGCAGATTTTATCCCAAGAAACAAGGGCCCATTTCTTCCTTGCCCCAAAGGAAGTCTCTCTAGATATTCCTGAATTGCTGTAAGACACCTTTGGGAGCTGGGAGGGCTGATAAAAAGAAAACCGGGATTGACTGTAGAACGGCTTTTGTCAGTATCAACCTACCAGCCAGGTTCAATGATCTGATAGTCCATTTTTTAACTTTGTCTTGCATCTTGTTGAGCACTGGTTCCCAAATAATTTTGTGCAGGGGCCTGGCTGTAAGGGGAATTCCCAAATACTTTGAAGGGAGGGAATCCCTTTGAAAGCCCAGAATTCTGGAGATATTTCTCTGAATTGCAATGTTAGTATTTAAGAAAAAAAAAATTTATTTGGAGAGATTGACTTCCATACCTATAGCCAAGGCAAAGTTATTCAGGATTTGTTTGTACGCTGAAGCTTCTTTGACTGTAGGAATTCCATGTAGCATTGTATCATCCACAAATTGTTGGTGAGTCATTGTCTAACCATTCTCCGTTAATTGAAGGCCCTTAATTTTTCCCAAGGCTTTAGCATGCTTAATGGCTCTGCCCAATCCTTCCATCATGAGGATAAAGAGAAAGGGAGAGAGTGGGTCACCCTGCCTGAGGCCTCTAGAAGGAGTGAAGATATCTGAGGGAGATCCATTCACCAGAATAGAAAAGCTGGAAGAGGTAACCAGAGCCATAACCCATCTGACCCAGTTGTGATCAAACCCAAAAGCAGAAAGGATCCTCTTGATATAGATCCAGTTTACCTTGTCATAGGCTTTGGCAATATCTAATTGCATGATCATACCAGCCTGTTTTTTGTTGGTTAGCGTGTGAACTGTCTCGTGGGCTAGAATAATATTATTAAGGATTTGTCTGCCTTCCACATAACCAGATTGTTCACCTGAGATTAAAGAAGGAAGAAGAGGTTTGAGTCTGCTAGCCAATACCTTGGATATAATCTTGTATACCACATTGCATAAAGCAATGGGTCTATACTTATCAGCAGTCAGGGCTGAATCATGTTTAGGGATTAGAGAGATGAAGGAGGTGTTGAGGGCTTTCAGAATAGTCCTGCTTCTTCTGGAATCCTCCACAACATTCAGAATATCCTGCTTGACAATGTTTCAGCAGGCCTTAAAAAATACACATTGAAACCACCTGGACCTGGAGCTTTGCCATTCTGCATGTCTTTAATTACCTCACTGACTTCCTCTTTGGTGATTGGTTTGTTTAGGTTAAAATTTTCCTCTCTTGACACCAACCTAGGGATATTTTTTGTAATTTCTTTGATGCATTGCCCTCTGTCTAGATTATTTTCCTTAGTGATACCTCTGAAATGTTGAACCAACACATCTTTGATATTCTTATGAGAGATCTGGAGCTCCCCATTGTCATTCAATATCGAAGAGATTCTGTTGTGAGCTCTATTGGCTATGGTGGATCTATGAAAAAATTTAGTATTACGTTCACCTTATTTGAGCCATTGAATTCGAGACTTTTGTCTCCAAAAGATTTCCTCTTCTTTGCATAATTTCTCCCATTCTTGATGTTGTTTATCAACTTTCTGGCTTTTGACTTTGTCAAAACCCTCTGTGATCAATGCTTGATTGAGTTCCTGTAGTTTGGTTTCCACTGCCTTTTTATCCACAAAAATGTTACCAAAAACCTTCTTGTTCCATTCTTTGAGTCTGAATTTAATATGCTGAAGTCTTTTGTGTAGGATGAACATATTAGTGCCCTGGATCTGCAGATCTTCAACCCACCATTTTTCAATGTTGCTGATGAAGTCTGGGTGGGAGAGCCAGATATTCTCAAACCTGAAGGGTCTATTCCTGGGAGAATCAAACCCCTTGAGTTCTAATTGAATCGGCCAGTGATCAGAACCTCCAAAGGGGAGAACTTTAGCTGTTATTTCTCTATTTGCTAGCATAAGCTCCTCTGAGATCAAAAATCTGTCTAACTTGGAGGCTACCTGAGCCTCACCTCCTCTTTTGTTGTTCCAAGTAAAAAGGCCATTATGTGTTGCCGAGTCAACTAGATTCATATCATCTGTGAAGGTTTGGAACAATTCAGAGTCTTTATTAAGCAATATGGTGCCTCCTTTTTTTTTCAGAAAGTGATTTAATCATGTTAAAATCTCCTCCCAAGACCCAAGGTATTTCTTCATTTCTGCTTCTGAGCTCTGCCAAGGAGTTTAAGAGTCTGAGTTTCTCATCTATTCTTTGTGGACCATAAACATTTGTGACCAGGAAAGTATCCATGACTCCCACTGGTTGAATAATAACAGATAAATAATTTCTTGATGCCTCTGCATCTAATATGTTGACTTTTTGGGGGTTCCATAGAGTGAGGATGCCTCCCGCTGTGTTCTCTGCTTTCACTTCGAGAAACTCAAATCTATCCATCCATTTGCTATGGATTTGCTTTAATTTTTGAATGGAGCATTTTGTTTCCTGAATAAAGATTATATCTGGTGTTGCTAGTTTCATTCTGTTACTTAACATTCTTTGTTTTCTTTTACTACCTAGACCTCTGATATTCCAAGATATGAACTTCATAATTAAAGATTTGTGAAAGAGTAACTAGTTAGGTCTTTCATCTTACCCGAATCTATCATTAGCTTTCCACACTCCATCAAGAGCTCATTTTGCTTTTTCCTACCCCTTTTCTTTCCTGGATTTCTAGTTGCTAATCCTGGAGTTGATTTCATAGTTTTCACACCTCTGTGCTCCTACTTGTGAATACTTTTACCTTTATCCAACCCTCTTTCCTAGGTTTTCCATAAAAATAACTACTGTATTCTGGAGCATTCTTCTGGAGGTATTGATTCTATTCCTCCCTTGGATCCCTGCCTCAAGAATCCTTCCAGGTCCAGGTTTTCCTTGTCTAGAATTTCCTGTAATTCATGATCTTCCAGATCTATTTCGCTTTGGGTCATTTCCTGGTCCATCTCCATTTCTGTTTCACTCATAACAGTCTCATTTTGATAACCCATATCTTGAGATTGTTTATTGTTTTCTTCCTTTTCTTTTTCATTAGGATCTTCCTCCTGAGATTGATTTTCCTTCGTGTTTTCTTCATTCTCGTCCAGCACTTGAAACTTGTTCTAACTGACCTTCTACCTCTCGTTCTGTTGTTGCTTTATTCCCTTTTTTCCCCCTTTTCCTCTGCTTGCCACTTTCTGAAAGCTCTCTGTATCCTTCGAAGTATTGAGGTTCCCTTTGTTGTCTGCTTTGCTGAGAGGGAAATCTCTGAATAGATGTCCATGTTCATGGTATCTACGACATCTGAATGGGATATGCTCATAGTCCACTGTTTGCACCCACTCCTCATCAAAAACTTCCAAAATAACTTCATCCAGAAGAGCTTCTGATAGATCCATTTCCACACATATTCTTGCAAAGGAGGTATATTTCCCTCTTCTTGTGGCTTCAGAAACTTTGACAAAACACCCTAGTTTATTGCCAATAGCTGCTAGCGATTCAGTTTGCCAATAATCAAGAGGTAGAGAATATAGCCTTACCCATACTAGAACTGAGGTGAAGGTCTCCCGCTCTGGGACGAAGTTCATCATCCAAGGCCTCATATAGAGACCAACTGCTGCATAAAAGTAAGGTCCTCCTTCGCATATTATGTCTTTGTCTTCAATGTTTGAGAACACTACTGTGAAGAACCCCTTTGACCCAAGATGTAGGTCAATGCTTCCTTTGGGTTTCCAGTGATACTTGATCCATATTTGTAAAGCTTTTTCAGTGGGCGATAGTCCCATGAATTTACAGATAATGGCATAGTTCCCAATGTGTTCTCTGTGCGCTTGCAGAGCATGATCATTTAATATTACTCTGGGAGTGATTTTTACTTTAGGTTTGCAAGGCCCCTTTTGCTTTTGGTCTCGTGAACCATGTTTTTTGTCTTCTTCCTCCTTGTCCTTTATGCTACTATTTACCTTGGTCTTAGTCCCCTCCGTCCCCTTATCATTATCTCTATTTTTTTCTCAACCACGCCTTTACTATTTATCATCAGTGTTTTGCCTTTGTTGGATACCGCGTCCTTGTAGGAGGGAGTTGAGCTCGCTCCTCTACCGCCCTCCATTAGAAACAGTCTCTTCTACTCTCTGAACCCTCGCTGCTCGCTCCTACAGTTTTCCTCCAAAATATATGTTTACTTATATTAATACTATTATCGGAATTATGATGAGATATATTAGGATTAAAAATAAATAAATAAATAAATAAAGGCGATAAATACCTATTAAATTAAATAACACAAATGAGGGGGCAAAACAACAAATAAATAGAAAAGAGAACAAAGAGGAAGCAACAAACCCCATGGGGAACCAGAAGAGACCCATATTCCAGGAAATTCAAACAATTCCTTAGTCGAGGGAATAAAATTAGAAAAGAAAACAATAAAAACAATGGAATGAAGAAGGGCAAAACATGGGGGGGGGGGGGGGGGGGGGGTGCGGGGGGTAGGTGGTGTTGAGGGTTGGACTAAGAGGAAAGAGAAGGGATCCAGTTGTCATCCCTATTGAAATTGAAACAGGGATGACAACTGGAAAATTAGCAGTTGTTGGATCCCTGCCCTTTCCTCTTAGTCCCCATCCACACCGGCCCCCCCCCCACCCCCATTCTTCGCCCTTCTTCATTCCTTTGTTTTTATTATTTTCTTTTCTGGTTTTAATTTTATTCCCTTGACTCAAGAATTGTTTGAATTTGGTGGAATATGGATCTATTTTGGTTTCCCCATCGAGTTTGTTGCTTCCTCTTTGTTCTCTTTTCGATTTTTTTTGTTGTTTTTCCCCTTGTGTTATTTAATTTAATAGATATTTATTGCTTTTATTTATTTATTTTTAATCTTAATCTATCTCATCATAATTCCAATAATAATGTTAATATAAGTATATATATACTTTATTTAATTTTATAATTAAAAAAAAATAATGATTTATCCCTTAATATTTATATATTGGGTATACTAATTATAATAATAACCCATGTATATATATATATATATATATATATATATATATATATATATATATATATATATATATATATATTATTAAAACATTATATATATATATATGAGGATTTTTTTAGTTTTTTAAAAGCATATATATTTATTTATATTTATATTTAAATTAATTAATTAACTAATTAATTAATAAATTTTCTCTAGTTGTTGGTTCAGTTAAATATAGTTGTTTCTTCTAGTCAAAAGTGGCCGTTTTTTTAGTCGTTGGAATGATCGGTCTTTTTATTTAACTTCTTTGCATGATCTGATTCTTCATCTTGTCCTAATGATGAACCACACTTTTTGGTTCACTTGTTGATTCAAAAAATATTGACAAAGTCGCTGGAATGATCAGTCTCTTTATTTAACTTATTTCCATGACAGATGAATTTTGATGTAATTATGGCCAAAACCACGTTTCAAAAAATAAATATAATTATTAATTATATTATTTTATTTTTATATCACTATATTATCATTGGTATATTCCTAATATATATTTTAAATAAATCTTATACTAGTCATTAAATAAGAAATAAAAAACTTATAACTTATATTTGATCTTAAAAACATTTACCTATTGTTAAACAAGTATACTAAAATTGTGTACGGAAAATAAAGTTGTATTGATACCTTAAAAAACTTAATAAAATTGAATTATAATTGAATTAATCATAATTTAATTTGCGAGTTCTGAGTGTACCAAACATGAATAATGAATATGATTGGAAACTTGAGATTCGGGGTGTTTGATAGAACTACGAAAATTAACTTCAATGATATTAATACCTATAAATAAAATTATGTATTTTTAAAATTATTAATAAATTTTATTTTAATTTAGTTATATTTAAATTAAAGAAAAAAATAGCTACTGTATAATAATTATTTAATTTTTAAATTATGTTATAACATAAATATATTTATGTAAATCGCAACTTTAATTTTATATAGCGAAATCAAAATCAAAATTGCCTGACTTTTCCTTTTCCTTTTCCTTTTCTTCCTGGATGATAAATGAAAAAAATTAATAAAAAATATGGAACTTCATAATGGAAGTTATTCAAAGTAAAATCGAATCAAATAATACGTGTGAAATTCAGTGAGGAGGAACTCCATTGTATCAATCAGTTCTTCAGAAGAAAAATACTTATATGCAACTTGGAAGATAGATTATGAAAATCATGAATGCATTAATATTTTAACCACAAATGCAATGCAAATAACATATTGGGCATATTAACCATACATGCAATGGAATCAGAGGGCTGCGGCCATATATGGATTTTCACTCGAAAAAAAAAAAAAACCATACATGCAATGGAGCATAGGAAAGAGAATTTAGTAATGAAAATTTTAGCCAAATAGCATATTGGAGAATAGGGGAGAAAGAAAATTTTATCATCAACTTGGAATACATGAAGATGGAAATTTTGGTCAAAGAAATTTCACAAAATTAAAAGACGGAAGATTGATTAATTATTGAATCTGCGTTTTAATAGGTTCATAAGTGTTTTTGTATTCTAACAAGTAAACGAAGTGTTTGATCATATATTTTTAAATGGAATGAGGAGGTGGCATTTTGAAAGGGAAGACAGTTTCCTTAACTGTAGCTACTAACTGTTTTATAAATATAATTAAAGTTAATATAGTTTATTTGTTATTTATTTAATTTTATATTTTAAAAATATTTGAAATTGATATTAATATTATAAAATAATAAATATAAAAAAATAATATATTATTATACAAAAACAGTAAAATTATAATAAAGGTTTATAGTTATAAAAAACAATTATTTTATAATATATTTTAAAGATTAAAAAATTAATTAAATTATAAATTTATTATTATTATTATTAATTAATTAATATAAATTAAATATATATGGTTAAAGAGAAAAACAAAAATACGTAACATAATTTTTAATCAAGAAGATTCACACAAACTTACTACCTAGATTCTTAATTTATAAATAGATTTTGTTGGAAATAATAAATTACTCTAGCATACCTTGCAGTTTATATCAGGAATGTAAGTGTGAGTGTGAGTTCAATTTATATTTAGAAAAATCTAATTTAGTGTAATTTGATATGGACAAATTAACCCAAATTTAATCAAATTAGTTAAATATAACATGATTCCATATTTAATAAATTAAAACTTTATATACCCGTATTTGAGTTATTTAGATTATTGTGAAATGTATAAAATCAACCATTTTGCACATTTTTAAATTTGATATTTAATAAATATTAAAATATATTTTTATTTTCTAAAACATTTATTACTATTCTTTTTGATTACCCTAAAAAATTGACATGACTATTTTCACGCGGTTGTCAGGGAAAAAAATATATTAAAAAAAAATTATGGCCGCGTATGTAGGTATGTGCTCTATTGCCTTGATAATCCACTCCGAGATTTCATCCTTGTTATCGAGATTCATTATAAACATTTGCATGCTTGTTCACAATTCACATGGTTTTGCGTAATGTGGCAGTATACTTGATTCAAAGTGACTTAATCCATGCTTTTTTTTTAAATATATTTAATTCATTTAAAATTGATATGTACTTTCACTATCAGTGTATTGAAAAATTCAATTCAATTTCAATATAATTTTTTTAAATATAAATTTTTGAGATTTTGTAAGTTATAACTTATTTTTTCAGAAAAAAAAAAGCTATATATGTATTATATTAAAAAAAAAGAGAATTTACAGATATTAACGTCGACAACAGGGGCGTATATGGTATTCAAAATCTTCTGTTTGAGAGAAAACAAGCCATAGGATGGATTATCCCAAAACGGCTAAAAAATGAAACTCTGGTGAAAATAATTTATGAACATGTTATAGAGGATATAGTTCCATTTGGCCAGTGAATAAGAGTGCAAAAAAACTTCCGCAACGAGCAATGAAAGAAAAAAAGGGTACATACCAGATATTCCTCATGAAGAAAGAAAATTATGTACCCGGAAGGCAAAAGTCTTGGATCTGGAGGGTGATGTTGTCCAGCGTGATCTGCATCCTCCAAATACCTTGTGGGGAGGATAGGCCCATCTTAGATAATTCATCTGCTTTTTTGTTGTTGTCCCTGCTGATATGTGTGATGGTGTAGTCCCTCCTACTGCTCCATAGTGCTTCTATCCTGTTAAGCCATCCTTCAAGGTGTATATTTTTTATGTTGTGTTTTGACAAGACATGATCAATGGTGATTTTCGAGTCTCCATAGATTTGTACATTCAGTAAGTCCAGATAGATACAGAAGGAAAGAAGGCCAGCTAAAGCCATCGCCTCAGCTCTATTATTTGACCCTGGTCCGCCATTCCAATGAATTTCATATGTTTGGCCTGCTTCTGGAATGATGTAAACTCCACATGCGCACGTTCCTAGTTGAGCAGCCCCGTCAAAGAAAGCTCGTGGAGTAGCCGAGGGAGTCCATGTTGATGATGATCCACTTCCTTTTCTGACCCTGTTCTATCCTGTTATTTCAAGTGCATTGTATTGGCATATGATAGATTCATATACATTTGAGAGTGATTCCTTTTTAGACCTGAAAAGCATCTCATTTCTCCATTTCCATATGGCCTAGAGGGTCAATATCGGGATTGCTCGCCATTCTCTGTTCATACAACTCCACCCTTTAAATGCCTCGGGTATGGATGAGAAAGAGCAGTGTGGGTAGCCAAAGTGTGCAGCTAGCTTCCGCCAAATAGCCTGAGATTGTGGACAAAAAAGAAATAAATGAAAGTTGTTCTCAGCTTCGGCCCTACATAGTAGGCATATGGCCGGCCCACACCAATTACGTTTCTGCAAATTATCCCATGTGAGATTCCTGTTATAAAACACCAACCAGGCAAAAATTATGTTCTTTGAGGGGCACCCTAATTTCCAAAAGCAAGGTGGAAAGATATTTTCTGTATTCCCAGGTTCTGATAATAGTAACTGTTGATATATGTGTTTAACATAGACAGTCGAGGACCCGTCGAAGCCCTTCCAGATGAGGAAGTCTTTGTCTGCAGAACGATAAATGCCCAGAGTTCGCAAAGAGGATAAAATAGAGTTCCATTGCAGCGCCATTTCACCGTATAGACGCAATTCAGTAGCAGATTTCCAGATTGGAACCGCTCCTACCCATTCTCGGATAACACTGGCCCAGAAAAAAATGCCCCTGTTGTGAAGCAGTCGCATTAGCCGAGGGGATATTTGTATTCTTCCGGCCGCTCCAACGAATTCATCCTTACCAATAATGATCTTTGCCCCGGTCTGTAATTTCCATATTATATTTTTCCTAAAGAAAGGCTCAAGTTTTCTAAAACCTCTCCAAATAGCCGATCCAAAAGGAGATCCGATGTGATTCTCCCTAATCCAGAAAGACAAATCCTTGTTCCCCATATATTTGGCACGAATGGCCTGACTCCAGAAAGACATTCCCATGACAGCTTTCCACATGGTTTTGCATAGTAAAGCTTTCCTGAAAAGGGATAAATCCAGAATCCCCCAACCGCCCATATTTTTTGGTCGAACCAGCTTGGAGAGTTTGCACAGATGGTATTTTCTTTGTTCTTTGTTTCCCCCCATATGAATTTTGCCATCATCCTATTCAGACTGTTAATGGTTGTTGTAGGAATATAAAATAGATGCGCCCAATATACCATTGTTTGCACAAGAACAGATTGGGACAAAATTGCGCGTCCACCTTTGGATAAGCATTTATATTCCCATGCTGTAATTTTCCTGTAAAAACGATCAGCAATCCAGGACCAGTCTTCCACGCGGTATCCAGCACATTTCAAATTAAATCCCAAATATTTAAGCCCATTCCGAAGAGGAATTGCTTTAATGTTGAAAAGCTGGGTGAGAAATGTAATCAAATCCCCATTAACATCTTTGACATGGAATGATGATTTCCCTTCATTAACAGCCATGCCAGTAGCTATTTGAAACCTTCCCAAGATTTCGTGTAGACAAATCCAGGTGTCTCTGCACAAGATTGCTGTCAGAAGAATATCATCGACAAAAAAATTGTGGGAAATGCAGATCCCTCTACAGATGGGAAGGGGCTGACAGTTTTTTAGGAGAGTCGCCCTCTTGATATGAAGACTCAAAGAATCCATTACGAGAATGAAGAGCAACGGAGACAAGGAGCAACCTTGTCGAAGTCCCCTGGCTGCTTTAAAAAAAGGAGTGGGAATGCCATTAATAAGGACCGCATAATTTACCTCCATCACGCACGCCATAATCCATCTGGAGCAACTGTTATCCAATCCAATTTTTGCAAGAAGGCATCGGATGAAACCCCAGTCCACACTGTCGTATGCCTTTTTAAGATCAATTTTTAAAAGAGCGGCTTCCAGATTCCTGTTGTGTATGGAGTGTATGCTTTCTTGGGTGAGAGCCACCGCGTCCAAGATGTTCCTTTCCTTTAGAAATCCGTGCTGTTCAATGGACAAATGAAGAGATAACACATTCCTCATGTGGATAGCAATGATTTTAGAGATTATCTTATACAAGACGTTGCATAAAGAAATAGGCCGATAATCAGAGAATGTCGAGGATAGTTTCTTCTTAGGAATCAATGCAATGTATGTGGATGAGATATTTTGGCAGATGTATCCATTAAGTCTTGATTCCTCGACCATGTTAAGAATATCCTCTTTGAATAAGTCGAAAAAGTGGATAAAAAAATCAATAGACCATCCGTCCGGACCCGGACACCTGTCTTTCTGAAAGGACTTCATCGTTGCTAGTAATTCATCCTCAGAGACATTAGTATAAAGGGCAGCATTTTGATTATCATCAAACATAGTTGGGTACAGATCAATACCCCATAGTATATCTTCAGTGCTGCTGCCAATATCTCTACTGTAGGCTTTTTTGAAATATTTTATAGCTTCACGCGAGATGGCCTCCTGGGAAAGAAAAAGATTGCCAACTTCGTCCTTGATTTCCCAAATTGTGTTCACTTCTCACCTCTTATTTGCAAATCTGTGGAAAAACTTGGTATTCTTATCCCCTTCTCTGAGCCATATAGCTCGACTCTTAAGGCGCCAAGTAGCTTCCTCCTTTGCTAAAATCGATTGCTTCCTTTTCTCCAGATCCCAAATTTTTTTTCGGAATGCTAGAGGACATGTTGGGATTTTTGAAATGAGAAGATAAATGCTCCAATTCCTTGACAATTACTTTCAGGTCCCTTCTGTTAGATATGGATTTCTCCTGCTGCCATCTTTTAACATTAATACGAAGAACAGATAACCGATTTAAGAATGCCTGAGTTTGTGCTGGAGCTGGGTCATCTGGATGCTGCCAAGCTTCCTTTATGAACTGATTGAATCTTTCATCAGTGAGCCACGTCCTGTTAAATTTAAAGGGATATCCAAATCTGCATCCGCACCCCTTCCATTTTATAGAAATGGGACGATGATCCGATATATATGATGGAATGATTTTCACCGAAGGAAAACCAAATCTTTCTATTATATTTTCATGAGTGAGGAATCTGTCAAGCCTTTTTGCCAAAAAAGAGTCGTTTGAACGCCCATTATCCCATGTGGGCCCCCGACAAGCTAGTAGAACATCAATGAAATTGTTTTGAATGATTGCGTCCCTGATCAGGCGACCAATCGGATCGAATTTCCTGCCATTGCCCCATATTTCGTCGATGCATAGAGTACTGTTAAAATCACCCCCAATAATTAAGGAGTCTATGTCAAGAAGTTCTGATGATAAAAGATATTCCCAATATGGATATCGATTCTTATATGGCGCATATATGTTTAGAATGTGGACTGGATGTGGTGAATCACGTGTATAGGCCATGATTAGAATACCTGCAAAACATTGAAATGCAACTGCCTTTATCCATTTTGGATCCCATATAACCGCCAAGCCACCGGACAAGCCAACAACACTTGTAGCAACTATGTACCAAGATGGAAACATACGTCTAAAATATGATATAGTGTTAGAACTATCATGCATTGTTTCTTGAATTAAGAACATTTTGGAATTTGAAGAAAGAAATAGATCCTTGAGGGCCAGAAACTTGGGGTCGGATCCAAGACCCCGAATATTCATAGAAAGAATGTCAAACATTCCGCACATCGGATGGCCGACTTGCTCTAAGAGGCCCAGATGCTAGGGAATCATCAGAAGCTAGAACTGTTATCGGGATGTCAACCAAGGATAGATCCCGGGTTGCCGAATCCATTCTACCCTTTCTTCCTCTGAAGTGTCTGCTCCCTCTATTCTCTTTTCGGCGAACCGTGATGTTCCCAGCGGACTTCGGGCTGATAACAGGGGAGGGTGGGTGATCAGGCTTATGAATGGTGAGAGGTTGAAGTTTTAATGAAGCCCTCTTTAAAAGAAGATCTAAGTCACATTCGAATGAATTTCTATCCGTGGATCCTGGGGAATTAGTTGGGGAGAATGACGTACAGATGGCTTTTCCTTTTGGATCAATTCCATGAATACGGGGGCTGGAAGATGGAATCCTACTAGAAGTAGGAGGGATATGTGGGGCGGAAGATGGTGGAGATGATGATATATATAGAGGATGAAGGGAAGAAAGGCCAGCTAGGGACGGCTTGAGGATCTGCAAAAGAGGGGAGATGGCAATGTCCGACATCGGTTCTGGAGGAGGAGATGGAAACGATATTTTCGTATGCTGTATGATCAGATCACCACTAGGCCTAATGGGGGGAGAAGGCGAGGCAGAAGACCGATGGCGCCTGTCAGCAAGTTCAAGATGCCTTCGGGAAGGTCCCGCAGACATTGATCGGGAGTGTGGATTGTTGTGAGGTCTGTCCAAGGAAGAAAACCTGTGTGAAGATTTCCACGTCTTGGGAAATATAGAAACCCGATATGCATCATCATTAAAAGAATGTCCCATGCTCATAAAATCTCCCTCCTTAGAGACACCTAATATTTTCACAGAATGATGTTTGGATTTGTGTTTTGTACCAGGTCGACGAGGACATTGAGGGTATAGATGTCCCGTTTTGTGACATGCCAAACACCTAAATGGAATGCCCCAGTAGTCCAATCGTTGTTGAATATTTGACGAGTCCCATGATAAATCAATGTACTCTGGAAAGCCTCCCCTGAATTCCTTCTCAATGAGGATCCAAGCTACACGCTTGTCCTTAGCTCCTATGCAACTCGGGTCAACGTAAATGAAGCGACCGATGGCATTACCAATTTTCTCCATTGATTCTTTGGTCCATAGTTCAATTGGTAACCCTGGTAACTTCAGCCATATGTAATTGTTTTGTGGAGTGCATCTGAGAGGGTTAAACCCAATAAACCATCTGTAGAGGGCCAAAAAACTTCTGTCTCGGACCCAGGGTTTAGAAAAAATGATCTCCAAGTCACGATCCCTAAGGAAATGAAAGCTATACCAATTATTCATAAGCCTGACCATGGTAGGGGAATAACCAAGCAGAGGAGCCCATTTTGCAGTTATCCAAGTTCTAATTTGAGAATCCTCCATGGTCGGAAAGTGCCATCGACCCACTAAGGCTCTCTTTTGCAAACTGGAGATTCTATCAAAAAGAAGAGGGCCATCCAGATTAATGGCCTCGGGTGGAGGGGAAGTCTTAACTAGTCCACTGTGTTTTTGCCTCGAGTGAATGGTAGTATCGCCACCTCTAGAAGGTTGTTCAAGCGGAGAAGGATAGATGTCAGCTTCCAATGTGGCAGCCCATTCAGATTTAGATGCTTGACTGGCATGGGCTTTCTTCGCTTCCAATGTGGCCCTAACCATTTCCGAGACCACGGAATTGTCAGATGGAAAATCCATATGGGAGGACCAAAACAGATATGAAAAAATCCAGAGGATAGTACCCAAGAGATAGACTGACAGACCTAGTACAGCGTGACATTAATAAGAAGTGTTAAGAAGGCCATAGTAAGTTAAAAATAGCAGAGCAACTATGTCCGGAAAAGGATGGGCTCGGGAGGAAAAAGTAGGAAATGTCGGCCTATGAGTAGGGGTCATGACATCTAAAGCTTCCATCTAACAAGATATAAAGAAAATCATCAATTGTGTTTGGAAAAAAGATCTCGGCGGCGATCTTATATCAATTAGACAAGGGATGTGGTTAATCAGTCATAAATGCTTGACCAACCGATCATCGGCAAGAGTGGATTCAAAAATTCCGGCCCCGGAAAAAACAGGCAAGGTCTCCCGTGAGAAGCTTCAGGAAGACCCGTCTGGGCAAACTATGCAGCAACAACAGATCTCAAATACACACCACCATGGTCCAAACTGGAGACAGAGATCAGAGCATGGTTTGATAATGATAAAATATTTCTTGAAATGATTAATGTTATCCTCCCACCAGCCAATTGAATCAGACCCCGACATGGGAGCAAAAGGCAGCTATGAAATCGCCAGGATAAGGCTCAAGGAAGAGACGAAATAGAACCAGTGTTTCATGTCATAAATCAGATAAGAACAACACATGTCTATAAAAGCACCGGAAGCAATTCCATGTATTAAAAAACCTATCCTCTGATGCATATAAACTGCATTTAATTGTTAAAACATATCATGGGTTGCTATGAAGACGAACCTGTAACCACGAGCGTTGCCGAGTGGAGAGCACCACAACCCGTCTATGTAAACACCATATGTCATATGACGAAATAAAAACAGAAAGATAATGGATCGTGGAATATGGATAAGCTCAAGATGTAAAAGAGGCCACCAGAAAAAACGCTGGAGAAAAAACGAAGCAGAGTTCCAAAAGCAGGATGGCACACAGCCCCACTTAGGGGAGACACCTTTTGGACAGATTGCCAGGCGTCTAAACAACATCTATAAAAAACGCAGGTCAGTCCACGTCCAAAAAAATCATGCAGAAACCCCTGTCAGGTATTCGCCGGATGGATTCATACAGGAGGTGACGGATGAAACAGGGGGGGACACGTCTCTGGAGTCCAATAGTGATGCAAAAAAAATACCCCCACCAGCCTCACAAAGGAAATGAATCCCTGGTAAGAAATACAGGTGGACTGCAAAAGACTTACCATATTGGTCGCAAAACTAGTGCTCTCCACTCGGCCGCTATGAGTAAGATTATTGCAAATCGATTCTAAACACCAAAATTTGGAAAGTTGAAAAACTTTTAAACATTGCCTTTATACTTCCTCGAGTTCTTCATATAAACATTGCCTTAATATAAAGTGAGGCCTATGGGTTCTTCATATAAACATTGCCTTAATATAAAGTCAAGCCTATGGGTTCTTCATATAAACATTGCCTTAATATAAAGTCAATTCTATGGGTTCTTCATATAAACATTGCCTTAATATAATGTCAAGCCTATGCGAATCTTTGTAGACCATATAGAACTGCTATATTTTATTTATTTATTATTATTGTTAAACCCTTTTTTTATAGGGCAGTTTAATTTTGCGGCAATGATTTTTAATACAATAATCTTAATAATAATAAAAAATAATTATGCCGTAAGGCATTTCCCTCTGAAATGAACTCCCCCAAATGCCTTTCTGTCCTAATCGTAGCCGTTAGATCTTTTGTTAGACGATTGAACAAAAATTAGCCGTCTGATGTTTTAAAACATTAAAAAACCTTAAAAAACGTTTCACTTTCCCCTTGACATCCGTGCGCCGAGCTCTCTGTTTGTATAGTCGAATCGGCATTGGCAATGGCATCCCCTATATCCTCCTGCCGCCAAAACCCTTCTGAAACTGAAATCTGGATAGAAATCGCGCAAACGGGTGAAGGGAAACCACGATACGACTCCACCAGCATTCAAACCTGGAGAGATGCCCTTTCTCGTGTTGCAGAAATCACAGCCCGGGAGCGGTTTGCCGAGCTTCTGTGTCTTGCACCTAAAAAATTAACGGCACACTTTCTTTGCACGCTCTTGGTTGTCTTGCTATTTTGTTTCTGTTACCAAGCATTTCCCCTGTTTTCGTCATTTGGTTTGTGAACTGCTTCAGCAATGAGTCGCCCATTAATACAATTCGTAGGCAAGCATTTAATTTATTTATGATACTAATTCATTGCATGACATTGTTAACGGATGCTGGGTGGCTCTCGAGGCACACCTCCAGATGTGGTAACCTGGCTCCCAGTGGCTTCTCCCTGACGGAAGGAAATAGTGCCTTCGTTTCCCAGTTGCTTCTCCCCGACGGACGGAAATAGTGCAGAATCCCTGCAACTTCAACGTTTCTCGGTATCTAGACCCTGCTCTGCACCGGATTACCAAGAAAATCCTAAATTCCTTGCTGGCTTGGTTGCTACGCTGTAGTACTGTGTACAATTTTGACTGCATGGAGGTTCTCCACTCACCGCCGGCTCAGGTAATGTTTCCTTTTCTAAAATTGCTGGCCAGTTTCTTTCCCTTTTATTTTCTGAGCTATATGTCTTCTATCGAGCTAAACCCTAACAGGCAGGTTGTTTTCGCAGGTAAAGAGGGCAACCACCAGGGTCGTCGGCTCCAATAATTTACCCAGTAGGCAATTGTGCACTTCCTATAACCCTTCTAGTGTGTACAGGTAGACCTTTGATACTCATTACTCTGACCTCTGTGGTAGCTTTCAATGTATTCCTTTGGTTACTTGAAAATTATTATGGAATGAATCATGATGCATAGTGTTTGTATGCGACTGTACTTTTAATCATCTACAGAGCCTTATGTCTTTACAATAGTAAGTTTAAAGTACCAAAGAAAAATTTGAATTTTCCCTCGTAAATTAGGGCTAAAACATAACTCTACTCTAATGGGAACCCATGTTGTCACTGTGGCTTGGGATGTCTGCAAGGCATGCTTAAGGAGCAAGACATTTAAAAATTCATGATGCTTGCCGCCTCTTACAGGATGCACTTTTGTACACACTAATTCAGTTAAAAAAAATTCTCATGATTATTTTCATGCACAACATATGTCCTTCTAGGCTTTACTGAGGTCCTAGGGCATGTTTTGCTTGTGGTGTATATGGAGTTCATTTGAGAGATCATTTTATTTTCTTTATAAATATTAATCAGTTACCACTCATGCTTGACATTGCTTAATCTTCTGAGTTTTTCACTTTGGCTCAGGTGTGACATATTTGCCAAAACTAGACCGTCCACACCTTCAAAGACTAGATTTTCCCAGAACTGGATTTCGAACGGATGGAGTGACTGAGCTTGGGAGTTTAGTGAAGCTGAAGAATGTTCCCTTATGGGAAATTTTTCTGGCAGTCATTCCTGGATCATTGCTTGCATCCATGATTTTTGTAGACCACAATGCTGCTTCCATTTTGATACAAGTAATCCTTCTGGCATTCCCAATTTACTTTTTAGTTTCATCGAGCAGAGGTTACTATTATTGCTTTTAACTTTCTAGAATTTATTAGGGTGCCATTTATTGTCATCTCTTTCTCTACTCTCAGTCCATATTGACTGGAATACAGGACAGGGTCACTATTAGACTGAATCAGACCCAAGTTTAGCCTAAATGAAATCAATAATTCCCTTTCACTGCAGAATAAAGTTGGCCTCAATGCAAGAAGGACCATGTCAAGAAACTGGGATATATCAATTATAGCCATCCTTGTATTTATGTGTGGCATATTTGGGTTGCCTTTCTGCTACGGTCTTTTCTTTCAGGTAAAAGTGTGCTGAACATATCAGAGATGAAACCTGCTTCTACTGCAATCAACAACTTGATAGTCAAAATTATTGGTAGACTTCAATCATTTCAAATATAATTCATGTATCTCAAATATTCCTCTTGTCATGTACGCTTAACAGAGCCTGAAGCATGTCCAAGCTCTTACACATGAGAAACATTCGGATCTGGAGAGCCAGGAGTCCCAGAATGATATTAGAGTCCAGCGCATTTCAGGCCTGATTGCTTCCTTGCTGTCAGGCCTTCCGCTTGCTCCAGGATTAAGTTGGGTCACTGCAAAAATTCCTCCTGCTGTGGTTGTTGGCTTATTCATAGAGGTAAGTTGAGATCATGACCTAAAAACCTGTTTGCAGAGTTCCATTTAAATCATTTTCACTAACTACAATAAATTGCAATACCATGTTGGCTCATCTCATTTTCATCATCTCTTTGAATCCACATAGGAAGCTATATTGTAATATTATGTTTTGTCACAACATTTTCGTCATCTATACAAATATACATTGGAAGGGTTTTTTTTTTTAATTTTGAGCCAGCGAAGCTGACCCATGTGTATAAGCACCAATATTCTCACCAGGGCTCCAGGGATCTGAACCAACCATTTGAGAGGTCTACATCAGCCAAAACATAAAGCCTTTGTTATAAATAAAACATGTATACATAGTCTGCCTGCTCTTACCTTCTTCGATTTCCTTCGAATATTCATATGGGCATGAAAATTTTTGTTGAAAGAAGTCCCCTTTTAACAAACATGCACCACCATAGTGTATCTATTCTACTTGAAACCTCTTAAAAGAGTTGTCCAATACTCCTATAATTGATTTTGTTGACCTTATTGTTATGGATTCTTGTGATGAGAGAAATGTGGTGCATTCTATAGCTTGGCTAGGGTTGTAAGTGATCTATCAACTCTTGATTTTGTTGACCTTGTTGTCATGGATTCTTGTAATGAGAGAAATGGGGTGCATTCTATAGCTTGGGTATGGTTGTAAGTTTTCTATCAACTCTTCTGTTTATGTCTTTGAATTTTGTACGAGAGAAATGGGTTCATTATATAGCCTGGTAAGATTGTAAATGATCTATCAACTCTAGTTTTTGTGTGTGTGTGTGTCTGTGTAATAATGCATTTAATGATACATTTTGATTTAATCTAAATAATATATAAAGTACATTGAATCCAAATACTTGCACGAGCCCATCTAAACTCAAGTCCAATATAGACCTAAAGTTTGTGTAGCTCAAAATTGCATGTGTCTAGTTCACACAGATCTACGTCAAGGTACTTAGCAGACCACTTAGTACATGTCTAGCTTCCTAGTTGAAAACTTGCTAATTATAGTTACTAGTAAGCTAATTATTTCAAGGGTGACTATCGATTGCTGTGGTTATAATCCTCTTTGCTAATAAGGTATATAATCAGAAATTTGCATAAATGTCAAGTGCATGCATAACAACAAGGCTAGATAATTCTGTGAATGTATGTCTTCATAGATAGTTGGTCTTCTGGCTGCATTGTCGTTGTAATCCTCTCTGCTCATCAGGTATACAGTAAGAAATTTGCATAAATGTCAAGTGCATGCATAATAACAAAGGCTAGAGAATTTTGTGAATGTATGTCTATTGTGTGAGTGTATGTTTATATAGATAGTTGGTATTCTGGCTACATTGTTCCAACAAATTACTCCTAATTATCATTTCCCTGACAATATGGACATGTATGAATTTCTGTTCATGGGACAGAGAACAGTGTGTTTTTGGATGCTTGTAAACCAATGTATATTTATATCAACCCTGAATTTGTCAACTGTTGAAAGGGATCAGATCTTTCTGATATGTAAACCCTTTTGATAGTGCAAAAAATTGGGAAAAGATTGCTATCTTGAAAGACCTGATACCTCTGCGTTCTTCACAGATTTTCAGTAAACATATATCTAGGCTTATATATTTGTTAAAAAAAGCTGATTAGATTTTCTTTTCTATTGTTTTGGACACTGTTATAATCTTGTCATACTGAACTGTACAGTGTCATCTGGGTGCAATGATAAGCCTCAACTTAATTATTTCAGAGTATTGATTCCTTCGGTTGTAAGTGCCAAGGTTACACACTTACTCTTAAAAATATGTGTCTTCATTGTAATTCAACAAGTGCATGATTAACAGAACAGGATACACAGTCTTATCAATGTATATCAAAATAGATGGTTAGTCTTCTGATTGCGCTGTCCCAACAAAGCCAACCAACTTACTGCTACACAACATCAAAGAATATATAGAAATGGATGTATTCTCTCTAAATTTTCTGGTGAATCCATATCCATAGGTAGTTGGTTTTGAGTTTGATCCCTGTGCCCTGCATTGCTATAACCCTGCATATAGCTCCATGATGTGGGTACGTTGCCAAATGCCCTTATTGAATGTTTCGATTTAGTATTTTAGTTAAGAATCACAGGTGGTTGGTTTTGAGTTTGATCCCAGTGCCCTGCATTGCTATAAACTTGCATACAACTCCATGATATGGGTACCTTCCCAAATTCCCTTATTGAATGTTTCAGTTTGTTATTTTAGTTAAGAATCCATATTGACCCTAAATGCTTTAGTTTGTCATGTTGGTTGTACAGTGTAAACCCATGTCATCATTTAGTTGGTTTTGAGTTCTATAAGAATTTACCTCGTTTATAATTGATCGAATTTTACATAGAATCTGAATAGACTTGCGAATTGGGTTACTCTAGGTGGTTGAGAATTTCCTCCCACCCATAATTAAAGAATCTGAATGGACTTGCAAATTGGGTCTAACCTAGGTGGTTGGGTTTAGCCTGGAATGTTGTCCTTCCCAAAGAATTAATTCTCACTCAGTGAATTGATGATTGTGCTTTTAATATCCAGTAATGGTACACAACTTATAATGACTCACTGTGTCGGGTATTTTCTGCAGATGGCCTTTCAGACCTTGGCACCGTTGCGTTTCGTTGACAACGCAAGGCTAAGATTGGTAGACCCATCACTACGTTTAGTCCCATCAAGGCAGTTCAGTTTGATAAAAGAAGTGGTACAGTACACCTCTATCCAGATCGCTTGCACCCTTGTAATCTTTGCAACAAGCAAGATCCCAGCTGCAATTATTTTCCCATTGTTCATCCTGCTCATGATATGGGCTCGCCATTGCCCATTATGCAACCTTTTCATAGAAAAAGGCCTTGATAAGCTCGATAGCAAGCTGCCCGACGAGCAACCCAAAATTCAAACCCCAGGCATGAAAATCTTCAATAACCCCCATGCCAGGGGCTGCAGTATCCATCATCGTGCTTCACAAAATCGACAAAATCGACAGAATAACAAATTGGGTCGCAGAAAAACCATGGAAGTTGATCAAACACCTGATCAATCTCTGCTGCTATGGAACAATAATAACCCTAACTCAGTTGTTCTCCCACCTGCAACCAAGCAGAGGCTGAACGAGCTGAGGAGAAGGCAGAATAAACGAATGAAAAAGACATTAGCTTTGGATTCATCACATCATTGTGATGTGAATCCTCCTCTCCATATAGTTATTTTACCTCTTCCGTGCAGATACAAATTGAAAAACCCACAAGAGCAAGAAGAAGAAGAATCCTTTTCTTTTACTGCATCAAGATCAATAATGAAGCAGATGTCAACCCAATTGATCCTCAAGCCCAAAAATAGTTTTGAACTACAAAATCCTATAGAAATGCACTCAAATATACTGTATGATCCAGGACCCAATGATCCACCCAATACAGATCCTATTATAAACCTCAGTCCTGCAAGATCAACAAGCAAACCCAAGAGAGGAGATTGTGTGGATTACACCACAGATGATGAGACTATGATAAAAGTGGTGAATAGCCAAAGCTCACCATATCCCAGAGCACAAACACAACAAAATAATGTATTGAACCAGAGAAAAGAAGGCAGCACTGCCTGTGCTCCTGCTGTTGTTCCTGAGATTAGGCCATTGCCAAAGCCCATAAAGCATGACATTTTTCCAATGGAAGGGAGGATACAACCCAAGAAAAAGATCAGCAATGTGATTGATGAGACTAGCAGGAGGACGAGGATGATTTTAAACCAGAGAAGATGGACATCCAACAAGCCTATGCCATCTGCAAGTAAAGGCCCTGATGGTGGGTGAACTTTTCCAATGTCGTTGGTGGATTGGATTGTACTGGATACTTGTAAAAATTTTGAATGTTCAATTTTGCAAAAGAGACAACTTTTCATAAGGCTTGATCTATTCAAATTCTTCATCCTCTCCTGTCAAAATGTAATCATGTTATCTTTATTTTTTGATATAAAATAATCTTGTTTAATTTAAAGGTTATAGTTTGCAGAGATATTCATGATTTATTCTATCAAGATAAACCTTACAAACCTTATGTATCAACCGGTAAAGTATTATTAATATTGCATATGGTAGAGTATATATTATATGATTTAAATTCAGAATAATATATTAATTGATTTGCTATTCAATACTATAGATAATCTACGGATACTAAAATTAATATTGATAATCTATAGATACTAAAATGTTTATGGCCTTTAACATAAACATTTCATTTCTCATATCCTTAAACTCATTGAAAATTTACAATATTATTTGTATATTTATTAGTTTGATAAGTCAAGTAAATGTGTCCATACAAGCTTATCGGGCTTATATCAATTACATTTAATAATCTAATTGTCCTAGTAAAGAACACAATTATTATATCAATTACATTTAATAATCTAATTGTACTAGTAAAGAACACAATTATTATATGATAGTTAGTTTTATAAAAGATAAGATAATAATCAATATCAATAATAATTTGAAAAATGAATTTAGCAACTTTATCCTTATATGTAAAAAGAAGTTTAAAAAGAAGGTTAAATTTTTAGATTTTTAAAAATATTTATCTATATCAACATATTTGATATAAAAATAGTTGGTTAGTTTTTTCTAAAATTATATTAATATTTATAAATTTAAACATCTTTGTAAAAACGTAAAACGTTATGCACTAATCAATCAATGTTTTACAAATTTATTTATTTTTCATAAAAATATCTCAGTGGTTACGATTTTAAAACTAACATTGATTCTCCCAGATCTTTACTCTTTAATAAGCATGGATGCTTGAATTTTTTTGGTTGAACCTTATATATAAATTACGTTTAAGGTACAACCAAAACCAGAACATGATTCAAGCTTTCATAAATTCAGATCCAATCTGATACTGCTCCAACTGCAAATACTGGGCAGATCAAAGGGGGTCAATTTAAGGAATTTAACTTGTGATATGGCCTTCAAACTATCTGCCTCTATCACTGGAGCAGCATGGATTTTATTAGCTTCTTTGGTTTCTGTGTTGTTGCAAGCCTTTGTGTGTTATTCAGCCAGCAACAACCCCATTGACAACTGCTGGAACAATGGAATCTGGAAAAAAAATCGACAGAAGCTGGCAGATTGCGCCTTAGGCTTCGGAAGTGCAGCCAAAGGAGGAAAAGTAGGACAGATATGCACAGTCACCACCCCAGAGGACGATGCCGCAAATCCACCAGCTGGCAGTTTGAGATATGGGCTGACACATAAGAATCCACTGTGGATTGTTTTTGCTAAGGAATGCATTGCTTGATAGTCTCTGGTTATCCGCAGAAGGCACACCCATCAGAGATGATCAGTCATGAATATATCAGTAAAGCTGACCAGCATGAAATGTTTCTTGGTTTAGGGTTTCTTAGGGTTTTGATTTTCTTGGTTTAGGTATGGAACTCGAAAATTTTCATGGCTTTTCCAGTTTATGATCTTGAAAAGGAATGCATTGCTTGATAGTCTCTAGTTATCCGCAAAAGGCACACCCATCAGAGATGATCAGTCATGAATATATCAGTAAAGCTGACCAGCATGAAATGTTTCTTTTTTTATGGTTTCTTAGGGTTTTTCATTTTCTTGGTTTAGGTATGGAACTCGAAAAGTTTCAGGGCTTTTCCAGTTTATGATCTCGAAAAAAATCAGTTTAAGTCAGTTTATTTAAGTCGTATAGAGAGTCGGGGATAGTATGCTTGTATTGCCTTTCGCAACAACTTTAAAAAACTCCTCCTTCATAGAGGTTGATTGCTCTAGCTATTTTTTTCTTTGTTGATTTTGGATAATGCGAATTTTGTGGCGTTTCCTTGTGTTGAGGCAGTTAGGATTTTTCTTGTAAATAAATTGGTGAATATTGTCATTTTCATTCCTCGATGAAGTTTTGTATGGAGACTCGGGGATAATATGCTTGTAGGCTTTTGCATCTTCTAAAAACATCGGTTGATCTTTTCATCCCTAGAATTCTTTCTCATCTCGTTTTCTGAATGGGCTGTAATTCTACTTCACCCATTTTACTTGTCTTTGGATGCAGGTATATAAGCTTTCATTGAGTCAGAGAGTATTAATTAGATTTTCTTGCTCAGAAATACCTTAACAGATCTCATTCGTCAGTGCGTGTTTGGTAGGGTATTGACATAACACCTCAACACATCCAACGCAACCTCTGTGCCAGGGAACAGGCTTTTAACACTTGTATATATATATATATATATATATATATATATATATATATATATATATATATATATATATATATATATATATATATATATATATATATATATATATATATATATATATATATATATATATATATATATATATATATATATATATATATATATATATGCACTTGTAATAGTGATAAGGACTTGGCCTCTTCTTTAATACACAAAATAGGGTTCCTTGATTTACTAATATAGATGACATGGATGCCCACTGATTGTCTTTTCAAGGCTTGAAAATATATGCATACAAAATCTCGACTTCCTTAAATTATGAAGGGCCTTAGAACTGTCCTTTAAAAGATTCTCAGCTTCCTTACAAATATGTGGAATGAGAAGTCCACCACCTTTCTTCTTTTATAGCCTGGAGATCAAGAAATCACAGTGCCAATGACCTATATTGGTCGGCCAAATTCACAGAGCATGATAGTATATAACAGTGCGTTATGTGGCATAGGCTTCTTGGAGTAGACATCTTCTTAGATAAAACAATCGACATTAACAAAACTTTTTCTCTTCAATAACTCAGAGAACAAAGAGGCATGAATAGGTCAGATTCACTGTCTGAATTGAAGAGCGAGAGAGAATATAAGACAGAGTTCACTGAGCCATAACATTTCTGCCTCCATACCACAAGATCGAGAACAGAGTAATCCTTTCTCCAAGGTTGGCTTCATGAAATGACCTTTGGCATATTCTTGTGTTCTTGCACTTTTCTTGGCCTCTTAGGAGAATAAAGTTCTTTTCAAAGGACCTATCCAAAAGCATACTTATGCCCAAAATGTAAAAGAGAGATAGCTCCATTGCACATCAGACCTTTATTGTTTCTTGTGCTCAGAACAATAGGAACACTTGGCTCCTTCTTAATGGTTCATAGAACTAGGCCAACAACTCGGTTCTTCATTGCTCCATAGGACTCTCTTTAATTCATTGATCAAATCCAAATAAATATATGTATACCTAGAGTCACTTATTTGATCCTCAACAAATTTGCTTGTTGGACATCTTTGTTTACAAGACTTGAATTTATGTGAGCACAGGTGACTAGATGGAAGGGC
The DNA here is from genome assembly GCA_031772625.1 of Pinus tabuliformis. NCBI lineage: Eukaryota > Viridiplantae > Streptophyta > Pinopsida > Pinales > Pinaceae > Pinus > Pinus tabuliformis. Next base: position 860,129,139 of record CM062817.1, on the reverse strand, counting down.
TGCTAGCTTCAGAATTCAGATGCAGAGGTTCCAAAGGGATCAAATCTTCAAACATACTGTTGACTGCTTTACCCAATGAGAAGATTGGACTCAGATCAACAAATTCTTAAAAGAAAACTCTTCATTGACTTCTTATCATGACATGTGGTTTAGCTACTGGAGGACTTTAGCATCTTCAGATTTGATTAATGGCCTTCATGAGCTATTTAGCCCAGCTCTTGCATATACCTAGACTTGTATTATTTTTCAAGACCTATCATGTTTTCGAAGGCTTGCAACAAGATACTTCAAATACATTAATAGTCCACTGCTTCATCTCTTGAGATTGCATGCCTCCTCTTGCTTCGGCTTGACCTTAGCTAGCTCTAATACCATGTTAGTTTTTGAGTTAACATGTTTTTTGCTTAGGTCAGAGCTCAGTTACTTCATTAATCCATTAGCCCATTATTAATTCCATTAATCCATTAGCAATCACATTGACCATTATCACATGACAATAACTGATGAAAAAACATCAAACATAAATTCAAAAGACAAGCCAAGACAAGAGGACACCATGATTTAGACTTAAAGCCAGGGCAAAACCCGACAAGGGGGAAAACCCATAGATCTTTTCTTCTTGATAATATTAAATGTTCACAAAGAGAGAAATCCATAAGTACAATGATACATTAGTCAAACTCAATATATTGACTTGCCATAGATGATCCCAATCAAATGTCCAAAAGTCAAAGTCACATATGCAAAAGTCAACAACAGTCAAAGCTATCCTAACCAGTCAGCAACCAACGGTTAACAACTCAGTCAAATCAGCCCAATCTATTCGGTAAAAGGAGAGAGAAATTCACCCTCTCTAGGCAGTCAAAATGCAGTCAAGGCAACCTTCAAAAGTCTGGTCAAAACTTGGTCAACAGTCTGCGGTTAAACCTGCCTCAGACCTGTGGTCAAACACCTCAGTTTGTGCTCGGTTCCTCTACTCACAAGTGCGGCCTAGCTAGCAGAGTAATACTCCATCAAATTCGCAGTCAAACAGTTGGTCAACGTGCCTGGTAAATGCTGCTCTGTATACTGGAAAAGTCAACCGTAGAAAATCATAGAAAATCCGTCCTCCAAAAATTTGCACGTATGGGAGAGAGATAGTTTCTCAAAGAAAGTCGAATCCATCATGAGAGGAAAGAGAAAATCATGTGTGATGATGCAAAAATGGAGTGAACTCATCTTATATTTATACAATTCAATGTGGGTCAAAGGTCATGTCTTTTGGGCTTCATGAGCCTACATGACTGTGGGGCTGATCTTGACCAAAACCAACATTGTGGGCTTGACTTGAAATATACATTTCTGCCTGTCAGAATCCATCGTGCTTTAGGTAAAAATTGGTCCTCTCGAGAAGAGGAATCCAATTCCATCATCATCTCATACAAAGGAGTCGTCCATAGTGGAATTTTACCTTAGTTGACCATTTTTAACAATTGCCTATGCAGAACCTCTAGTTTTTTTTTTTCTTCTCAGTAACTACTAATTCTATTAAAAGAAGGTAACAATACATTTACAAGGAGATCAAGACCTCCAAACAGAGCTAAGACTGTCCATCAGCATATTTCGACTATCCCATGGATGGGAAAACCAGATACAACATTCCAAATCACCAGAGATTGAGAATTGTGCACGCTGGAAAACCATAAAAAGATAAGAAGGAAATCAGCAGTTAGGCTGTCTATACTGACCAGATGCCCAGAGGCGAAACAACTGCATAGTCGAAGACCTTTTACAAAAAGACATTGTCAAAACGAGATAAACATAGACATAAGCAGCGACCTGGAGAACAGAGAAAAAAAAAACAGGGGAAGCAATTATGGCACATGAGGCATCAAACATCCGAGCCATGGTCCTTAAGTTCCTCCACTACCGGGCATGTAGGGCCCAAACAGACCTCGCCAGCTGTGGTCTGGACCTTCAAACCGCTGCCATCAGGGATAGCCACCAAACGCCAGATGCCAAAGGGGCGACGTGCCTCGTCAACAGAGCCCAAGATGCCCTGGAGGGTGCCGTCAGGTTGCTTGATGTCCCCAGGCATACCTTTCTCTACCTGCACATTATCAGAATTGAAAAAATTGCCCACGTCTTCACCGCTCTGCTTGCCACCGTGAGACAACGACGCCGAAGTATGCACAGAGGCGCTAGATTGAGATTCTTCCTCTGCAAAGACGACAGTGATACTGGCTGAGAGGATGGGCTTGTTAAGACGACTGTGAAATTTGAAATGGGTGGTCTGGAAGGTGTTATGCGGGAAGGGCCTACCACCAGGACAATTCAGTTGAGGAATTTCTGAGGGAGGGGAAGCAGGCACCATGGGGATAACAGGCAATGGAGCAGGCTGAGATCTCCCACGACCTCCATGCCTACCACCATCACGACATCGACCACGTTCGCGCACCATAATCCACAAATAGAGACATTGAGCAGGGGAATTGAAGCAGACGGACACGAAGTGGGAGCCGAAGTAAAGGGGCCACTCACAATTCGGGGAACAGAGATTCAAAGCATCCTCCGAAACGTTGCAAGGATACAAGGACTGATGCGAGAAACTGCAGGGAGGCCAGGGGAAAATGAGGGATGAGACAGCCAAAGTTTCCATATTAAAACTTTCCGACGAAGTTTCTTGATCGACCGGAGCAGTTAATGCAGAATGCCAAGTGAGCCGCAAGTACCCAGAGCGAGCTTGCTTGAGCCGAGGTGAGGCATGAAGAAATGTGTGATCCTGCCACCTGCAGGACCAGACGCCGGCGCAATAAATCCTATCCATAAATGTGGCAATCAAACACCCACATCTAGGTATACAGAACATCTAGTTAAAAGACTAATTTTACTTTCAATAAAAATTGGACAAAAACTTCTCTCGATCCAGTTTGAATCAACTTACTAGAACCACTGTTGCACTTTCTTCATCCACAGAAGCCACTTGAAAATGCTTGAAAATAAACTCTTTGTAAGGGCCATTGTCAATAAAAATATTTGCAGTGGAAGCCCTTAGCCCAACAACCATTTTAGCCAGCCTTGGAAGGCAAATAGTTGAGTTCAAACATGATGAAAATTTAATTCCCTGTATACAAAAGCATGTATTAGGTGTTGATAATGGCTAGAAATATGAATTGAAGATGCATATACCTCCTTCAGTACAAAAATGAATAGAAGAGGCAAAGGTATAAGGTTCACCTCGAATTTTCTTGCAAGTTCGATCCACTGTAGGATGTGAAACGAAGTGTCATAATGCTAAGAGCGAGAAAGTGGGGAAGGAAGAAACTAATAATTTTAGAAATCTTAGCTTTCTATCCATACCTTGATTTGTTCTAATAAAATAAATATTAATTGTTTGACAGCATCCAAGGAGCTATCTGGTAATAATAATAACATTATTATTAGTATTACAATAATAATAACAACAATGTAAAGGTGGGGAAGGAAGAAACTAATAATTTCATAAATTTGGACCTTTTATCCTAGCTTTATTTGTTCTTCAGATCCAACTAATATTTTGTAGATCCAACTTATGGTGAACCAACAACTTGAAAGCCAATTGCAATTCATTCAGCCAACCACGATCTATAAGCATGCCATAGTATTATGTCTCTGCATATTCACAATAGTGATTCCACTATCATATTATTATTCCCCACTTGGACAAAGCGATAACACAAGGGGTTTCTACATGTTGACCAGCCATGTAAATTGGATCTTATAAATTAAAATTCTTGTTTTCTAGCCTTCTATTTCTGTAGATATCAATTGTATAGTTGATGGCATAACTTTTATAAATTCTTCCACAAACTATCATTATTTACAAAATATTAATTTTCAGAATACACATAACTAACTATTGCAATTGTAACACATTATCATCCACCCTTTCTTTCAACAATGTCCATTCACATGTCCCTATTCTTCCCCACTCTATGCTATTCTTCCCCACTCTATACATGTCTCTATTCTTCCCCACTCTATGCTATTCTTCCCCACTCTATGCCTTACGGCTTTTCCTTTGCAACATAAGGTGCAAATGCTAGTTTATAGCCTAACTCGTTGTCAATGTGGCAGTAACTCCTTACTGACCTGTCTTTATTGCATTAATAGAAAATCTTGGAGCAGTATTCGAAACAATGTCTATAACCAGTTTGTAAGCGGCTATCTGTAATCATTTTGCATACTGACCAATCCTTAAGGCCTTGACAAACCATTCCTGAAGCCATATTCCAGATTAACCGGTTACCGATTTCTAAGCTGCATTCTGCATGCATACCAAGATTGGAAGTTTGGATGTTAGCCTGGCTAAACACTGAAGCCTTCAGGTTTTTCTTTTTAAAATCATCCACCATAATTTCTAATAGTTAGATATTTTATATAAATTTTGTTTCTCTTATGATATTATTCAGAATCTTATCCAGCCAGTTTCACTGAATATGCGAACTTTCTCCACCTGTTTTGCTCTTATCATGGATCCATCTTTATCACTCATATTTGTATTTTATTAAGAATGTAATTAGTTAATTAGTTTATATGGAATTATAAATGCTATGTTGAATGCCAATTCTTTCCCTCCAAAAAAATTTTGTTTTTCCATTAGCTTGCCCCAAAAATTGTCAGATATTTTTAGACTAATGTGTCTAACCTAAGTGCTTCACTTTGCTGCCAGCATGATTGTATTGCCAACAAATTAAAATCCAGCTGAAATTTATTATAAAATATTTGATAATCTCTTCAGTAGAGTGGGGAAGTACCATGGAAGAATATATTGTATTATTTTTCATGCAATGTAATTTTGTTTTTACTTTCTTTTTTCTACATTGACGTCTCTAACATTGCAAGTCTCACTCTTTGTTGCCATCTAGATCGTACTACCGACCCATTAAAATTCAATTGGAAAATTATTATAAAATATTTGATAATCTCTTCGACAGAGTGGGGAAGTACCAAGGAATAAAAGATTGTATTATGAGTCCCTACCATAGGCAGTAGGGACTATTACAATTGATTTGTGTTGAAATATGTGCCCTATGTAGACTAATAATTTCTTTAATCAAAATTTTCATAATGCATTTTTTTGTTGAGCCTATTGAACATTGAAAGCGTTCATCGTTAACCAATCAAAAAATCTGAGGTCATATTTGGCCCTTTTTGGAGGCAAAGAGGTTCATAACTTAGGTTTAAAAGGAATTTCAATTTCAGAAGTCCTATCAATCTAGACTAATGCTAGCATTGGTGTAGCATTAGTTAGCTAAAATTAAATGCCTAGGTGGTTCTTCGGTGGATGGAAATCCAGAAGTTATGACCTTTGGGACACGCAGCTTCACTACAATATTTAGAAACTTGGCACATGTGCTCTCCTGTCTATTCTACTACTATGCAGCTTCCTATTTTTCTTCACATGTTTCTTTCACTAATTCAAAAAATCCTATATCAGAGCCTGCTAGGAGTCAGCCTTCATTGGAGTTTTGTAGAATGCTGAATGCTTATGATTATTGAAGCCTAAAACCCGAGTCCATCCTGTTCTTATTCACATAGAATAAAAAATGGTACCACTCTTTGTGAGAAATTCATTTTGCAAGCATATCAGAATGAGTATATATTAGTAGGTTGTTTTTTAAACCATATCAGTAACTAGTAAATCATATTAGTAGGTTGTTTACTACTGTGGTTTACTACTATTTTGCAATAATACTCTAGTTTACTACCAACACTCGAAGCACTTGACTCGTTAGGGGACGTGTTGCATTCTCTAGTGTTATGTCTTCTTTCTTAGTTTCATAGATTCAGGTGGCGGTGTTGGATTGAAATCTAGCTAGCCATGTTATGTTCTATACGAGGGAAGAAGTAGTAAGAGTTGAACTATAGTAGTGAGGTAGTCAAGAAGTGATAGATTTATTTATTATAAGTTTTCCTAAGCAAAGAGAAGAGAGTCTTAGTCCTTCTATAGGCCCTATTTTGTTGGTTTCAAGTAGGTTGATTGAAAACATATGTGTAAGAGTCACTTAATTTACCTTACCTTACCCTTGTACAAGTTGTTTGTGCTGCATTTGATAGAGCATTCCATATGGTTCATTTGCAAAGGACCAACAACCCTCATTCTATTATGTTCTATTTGACTTCCACTGCAGAGAAACCCTCATTTTGTTCTGTTTTATTTGACTTCCACTGTAGAGAACTTGGTTGTGAAAGAAAGGAGGGAGGATTTATAGTATTGTCCCAGTTTTACCTTGATTGATCAATGCCCAAACTCAAACTAGGTTCATCTCCATTAGTAATCTAGTTAAGACAGAGATAACCATTCTTCTTCTCTCATGAGAAAATTAGTAGAGCCACTTTGGGAGGGAAATAACCAACCATATTTAGATTATAATCACATATACAAGAATAGACTTTAGATATACTGATAAATGAATAGATGAGTGAATCCCCCTGCTAAACATAGCCCTGGGGAAACACTAGTCCCACCAGGCCAACCAGTTCCAAATCGCGAACAAATATTCCACTGTGAATAGGCCTATCCTTTCAATAATGTTAAAGTTCCTAGCCTTAACAGCGAGGCCCAACCAATGAATCCCATCCCATGAATAATAGAAAACTTCAATAAATGCCAATTTTGATTTCAAAAATTCCATTTGAGTACTGACGATGAGTTATCCATCTCGTGTTCAATTAGAGACATGCCAGACAGGACAATCCTCCTGTGCCATCTGCTACATGAGGCCTAAAATCAATAGCTACCAAAAACATAATCAAGATTCACATTAATTGGAAATTCATTCTTTTCTCGTGGAGGCACTCAGAAAGAGGCGTAGGTGAACTAAGGACCTAGTCACTTCGGTATGTGTTGGATCAGTGAGAATTTCTAGTGTTGGTTGGGTTGGTAAAGCTAGCAGAGTCTTACCCTTCCTTATCCCTCCCTTCCAAGTGAGAAAGCTTAAATGGGCTCTATTATGACTAAGCAGAACAAATAAAAAATGATGGACTCTACCACGAGTAAAAATAAGACAAGTGACAGTTGTAAGTGACACTTGCAATCCATGCAAGTGTGTTGGCGTGTTGCAATATCAACTACAATTAAAACTTAATTCGAGAGTTTTGAACATTGTTTAATTCCACCAACCATTATAATTTTTATTTTTGGCCAGGTGTCTATCTTAAGAACTCGGTGTAAGTGTAAGGTTAATTTTAAGAACATGTACCTCTCCTCTACTAATGAGGATGGAAGCACCGACATATATCAAATTAATGTTTTTTACCAGGATTCAACCCATAGTTCTTCCAAGTCATGGTTCATATAGCTACCCACACAAAGAGAGAAGATATTTGAACACACCTAAGGAATTACTATGATCTAGTAGGTTTGTTTCTTACACTTTAGGCTTAGGACTTCATTTCTATCAATTTTTTCGGCATAATAGGATTTGTTACTAACATTTACATAGGAATCATCATCCTAGCACAAATAACAAAGGGTTCACGAAAAACTAATGAATTGATGCCCTTAAGTATCAGTCAAGGTGAAGGTAAAGCTTTGTATCAAAGTGCCAAGGTGAAGGATATGGCTTCTTGTTTTGCTTCACAGTGGTCCCGAGGTGAGGATGGGTGATACTGGTTCATGTTTTTCAAATAAAATTAGATTTGTTGGATTTCCCAAATTGTAGAAAAGGTTGAAGATTTCCAAAATTGCAAGGTAGTGTTAGGTTCATAAATAATAGTTTTCCATTGGATTTAGGTTTGCAAGTGAATTGGGAATTATCACCATTAAAGTTTAGGTTCAAATTCAAATATTGACAAAGTGATTACTCACCCAAACACTTTAAGAATTAATTTAATGATAAATTTGATATGTAATCGAGAGGCAATCAAACAAACTACCTCAAGAATGAAATGTTGAGATCATTGAGATTCATCATATCTATCTATACATTGCAGTAATAAAATCCTTGTTGGCATATCCCATTAAAATTTTTCATAACCAAAATACAACCAATAAATAAATGAGTTTCCCTCAAAACCCAACCTAGGAAATTAGCTTGGAATGTCGATGCTTAATATTTGTTAATATTTATAGAAGTCCTTACACAATATTTTGGCTCTCTCCTAACCTCTAGCATATCACTTACCCGAGTAAAACCAATGCCTTTCAAAGCTTAGCTGAGAACCACTTCTAGTTTGTTGTGGGTAGCTGAAAGGCCAAACATCTTTTTATTTTTGTTTCCATTTCTATTGCATTGTCTTTCCCCTTTGGCTCTTTATTTTTTGGTATGAAATTTACATGTGATACCTCACACATTTTATCCCAACTAATATTTTTGCAATAAAATTAAGATTTTTGTCTAATAAAATTAAGTTTTTTTGCCTATTTTTATTTTTTGACATTTGAACAAATGTGGTGGTGTTGTTGCTCATGTGCCAAGCTATTCTGATTTTTCTTCAAAGAGAAGTGAGTGTCCAACAAATTTTCAAAGGGAAAGCTTACTGATAATTTTATGTGCCCATAACTATCATTGCTCATGGGACAAGTGAAGAACTTGGGTGAAGTTTTTCAGTTACTCTTCTACATTGTGATATGTATGATGTCATAGATGTGTTGACTCATACAACTGAAGTTAAGTTCCCAGAATGGTACCAAGATAAGATAGTTAAAATTCAGAAATCATCCAAAACATTAAATGAAAAAGAAATTTATGTCAACTTCTCTCGTGCTTGAGTTTAGGTTGGTTCTCCTTCAATGGGTCAATCTTTCTCAATCTAGATGGCATTTTGATGCATTTATGTTAGGTTATTTGACAGTACAATATTATGAACAAGTAATTAGTTCAGTGATTCCAAGAAACCTCCAGCATTTGTCTTAGGGTTATATTACTCCATTCTTTTGGGGGAAAAACATCATATTGAATTGGACTGTCAGAGAGACTGGTCTCAATTCCTCCTATCATAGCTTGTGTAAATGTAGTCCATCGATTATCAAATAGGGCTGAGAAAACATAGGCTTTCTGGCCTTTTCTATGCAAAGCATTTAGTCCTATCCTCACCATCCCTAGATGGGCGTACTGATAACCAGCTTTGAGAGCTGCTTTGACATGTTTATGCTCGAGGAGAGGAATGGTCATCATGGAATTTAATGTTAAATCAGCTTTGATGGATTTTTCCTTGATTTTGATTTGACTAAGGGCACGGAAATTAAAAGAAGAAAGACCTTGATATACATCATGAGGAGAGACAGGTGGAAGTTTCCAATTGACAGAAGGGTCTGTCTCTTCTTGTTCAATAAGTGCAGAATTACCAGAAGTAGAGTCAGAGCGACATAAGCCTTCCAAGCCAGATCTTAATTCATCTTCAGTTTTTATAGATTTAAAATGCTTAGAACCAAACATTCCCATAGACTCAGAGGATTCAGCAGATGAATTTCTATTTGGTTCATCCATTGTAAGATGAGTAAGATAAATACCCATTCAAGACTTGCAATAATGATGAAAGCATAATTACGGCTTTCTTTTGTAGGAGAAATTGCAGCTTCCTCGCGTACCGAAGTACGAATTCTTGTCCAACATCTTCAACACCTTCAACGCCAACACACGGCAACAACAAGCTACAAACACTATTCAGGACTCAGGCGAATTCGCGATCCACTCAAACAATATCTCACAGACAAAATCCACTCAAACAATACTTGGCTCTGATACCATTCACTATAGGACCTTTTACAGATATAGATAACACGACCAATTTTTGTGGAAATATGAAAAAGATTTATATTATTTATGGATGCAGATATTACAGAAGGAAAATCTCTTCCTCAGATGGACTGCTGCAGCATTTAGTAGATATGAGTTAGCCGAAGCATAACAAATCTATAGGCTACCTGGCATACAAGCAGACTGAGTCTCGAGATTACAATAGAATTATGAACTTCTTGGACAAACTATGAACCGGCCACTTTAGGTTCACACTGGCGTCAAGCACCAATGCGCAGGCTTCTCAATTCTCCTAATACTTGAGTTTTTCTCGTGGTGCAAGCAGTTCAGACTATAAGTCCACAGATGCAGAGCAGGAGAAAAATTCGACTCAGACTTGACTCAGGACCTCTCAGTTCTCTCCAGACACGAATGAGTCTTACTTCGCAGCTACCTCTTATTTATAAGGCTGGAAGGGAACACACACCCGTGAATGGACTGTGTACAAACTGATGACTCAAAAGTGAAACTTCTGGACAGATCTAGACAGATTGCCAAAAGCAAGATTCGAGCATGGGAGGATTGTCCCAAGTTATCTCATCCCTTCTCCTTTTACGGAGAGCCAGAGGCATGTGGGGACCGAATCTTGGTACAAACAGTAATTACATAGAGGATATTCATAAAAAAAAAAACCCTCGAAAGACTGAAAAGACTAAAGGTTGAGATATGCAAATCTTGATTGTACAAGATTACAGGGTGGAGATTCCAGGACAAGGGAACCCACGAAAGCTTGTCCAACACCATAGTCGGTTGGAAAGACATCAATCAAAAGTATAGTAATCAACTTGAGGATAAGTGTAATACTGGTAGTTCCACCTTTCAATCAAGTAATTTGAGTAATATTGTACCCATACTTCTTTTTCAGATTCCCAAGTTGCATCATCATGTGGGTTTGGTAAATCCAAATAATTTAAGTTCATGAATGGATTCAAATCTGGATCAGTCTGTCGGTGGAATTCTTCATAGTTGGTACTTGGAATAATCCTTCTGTTCTTGTAATGATTCATTACGAACCACCTCACATGGCCACATCTTCTGACACCATTCAGAAAATCTGTACTGCTTAGGTTTACCAAATCTCTTATTGTTTTGTACAAAACATCAGTCAGCATCATACTGGGGGGACTGAAGTTTGGAATTTTCAACATGGTTAAGGAGTATGGTTTCATGATGAGCGGTGATAAGCCATAATTTTCCCACCAATCCATGAACCAATCTGGGAGCGGGTCATCTTCTTCCATGTCTTCCACTGGAGTATCTTCAAACAAAAAAGAAAACTGCAAAGAATAAAACATGTTAGTGGAAAAATTTTGTAGATTCATCGCTGCATAAAATGCTTCTTGTTGTCTGTCAGGATCATAATTTTCTCTGTGAAGATGATTGTCAAATCTTCTGAAGGTTATATGACAGCTGGTGATTCTATTATCATCTTCATGATCTCTTTCAAGCCTGTAAGCAATGCTTCCAATCTGTCCTAGGTAGTCTAAAGCTTCAAGAGCTTCATCATTTACTTCATCCTGGTGAGGGTCTGTCCAAAGGAAATCAATGCCTGTTCTATACCTGACTTCTTTGATTGGTCGCCAATCCTCATCATGATCTAAAAGGCTTTTATTCAAATCATATGAGATCCATCCAGAGGAGGTTTCAATTTCCACAATGTCTTCATTTCTTTTGATGAAATTGCATTGCAGACTCATGATTGAATGCTCAGACAAAAATTCCCTACTTAACATATCTGCAAAAAAATTCTTGTCTCCTTTGAAAAATTCAATGTCAAAGTTATACTGACTAAGCTACATAATCCATCTTACCATGGCGGCGTCTTCAAATTCATATTTGTGAATGGAAAATTTTAATGCTTGGAAGTCTGTTCTAACAGTGAACTTTGTGTAGATAACAAAATCTCTGAATTTTGATATACCCAAACAAACTGCTCTAAGCTCCTTTTTCAAACTGGACCAATTCAATTGATTTTTTTCCCAAAGACCAGATGCATACTGGCATAGTTCTATCTCATTTTTGCTGCTGGGGTTCTTCTGGCACAAAACTGCTCCCCATCCTTCATGGCTAGCATCTGTCATTATGATCTTTTCCCATTCTTCTCTGATAGGGGAAAGTGGCTGGATGCTTCTGACCTTTTCTTTTATTGTCTTGACTGCCTGAGTGCAGTCATCATTCCATGGAATTGGATCCTTCTGAAGCCATTTATTTAACAACTTTCTTTCTTGTGCACAATGCTTCAGAAACTTAGAGATATAATTCAAGCTTCCCAAAAACCTCTGCAATTGAGTTTTATCTTTGATTTCATCAGGGAAGTGATCAACAAAATTCAAACTTCTTTGGATTATAGTATAAGATCCATACTGTATATTGTAACCCAAGAAGTCTATCATTGGTCGAAATAATTTCATTTTGGATTATGATAGTACTATGCCCATTTCTTTGACTCTGCGCAGAAAGATTTTCAAATGTTTGATATGGTCATTAATATTATCAGAATGAATCAGTAAATCATCAATGTACTTTTTCAGGAATTCCTCCATTCCTTCAAAAGTCTCATCCATTATTCTCTGAAAGGCTGAAGGAGCATTGATTAGGCCGAATGGCATGATGTTCCATTCATAATGTCCTTCAGGCACTGAGAATGCTATTTTTCACTTATCATCTTCCTTAATCCCAACTTGCCAAAAACCAGACTTTAAATAAAATTTGGAAAATATCTTTGATTTTGATATTTGTGCAAGTATGGAAGAAGGCTTAGGCAAAGGGTCGACATCATAGTCCAAAATACTATTCAGAGGTTTGTAATTTACTACTAACCTTTGCTTATTAACATAGAATGCGAAACATGCTATTGGACTTTTACTCTTTCTGATGAGTCCTTTTTGCAGGAGATCTTTGATTTCTGCCTTGCACATTTTCATCTGGTCTTCATTCATTGCTACTGCTTTAGATCTCCTTAGTTTTCCGCTGAAATCTTTTTTGAGGGGGAGCTCTACTTCCTGCTTCTTGATATGCCAGAAGGCATTTGGGTCATCTGAACAACACTCTTTGAATTTAGCAGTGAGGTCTGCTATTTCAGAGGCATATTTTCCATTGTCCAAATGTTCTTCTGTCCTCAATATTTCTTTCTTTACCTCCATCTTTGCCAAAAGATTTTCCATTCTCTCAAGCCTTTTAATTCTAATGGGTGAATTAGAATTAATAAATGGAAAGAAGATTTCTTTATTCCCTAGGCTGATAAAATATCCATACCTTTGGCTTTTTGTGTCAAACTTAGCTCCGTGTTTGTCAAAATTTTGGAAGAATGGGGTCCCAAGGTACATTGCACAATCAATTCCTGGGACAACGGGACAAACCAAATGTACTCCAATTTTTTCTGTTAGCAGAACATCTATTTCTGCCTCATATTTGGTGGGGATGTCACCACTTGCTGTAATTACTCTTGGACATGCTGTTGGCCTTCGGTGGTGCATGCTGACCACAGTGTCACTTACTATATTTAACCTGGAACCAGTGTCCATAAGAACTTTCCAGTATTCATACTGGTTCCCAATTTTTATTTTCATTTTGATACAATACATGACGTCTCTGCTCATAGTATTGCATCCAAAATCTGTTCTGTCTTTTTCCTCTTCTTCTTCTGGACTGCTTTGCTGCTGAACATGTTCTGAATGATAAGTCCAGTTCTCTGTTTTTCCTAAAACTGGGCCTTGTGATGTCATAGCAGAAGCTGCTTGTGCATTCATTATTCTTAAGCTCAGCTCATTGTGTCTTTCTACGCACAATCTTCTATTCTCCTTTATTGTTTTTCTCAATTCCTTAATTGCCTGATGAACTGCGGGCAATGTTTGTGGCAGGTCTTCACCAAAATCTTCATTTTTAAACTGCCTGGTTAAGGCCTCTACTGAGAAAAGAGTAGCAGGAGGCACATATCCTTTGTTTGGGGAATTCTTCGAACTAGAAGGTGTCTGCTTCAAATGTTCTGTTAGCAGAGATTTGTACATATTTTTCATTTGTGGGTCAGTAGCAGCCATCATCTGTGCAAAGATATTTTTGCTGATTTCATCATAATCAGTCTTCATCATCCTGACTGCATTACAAGTACAAACATCAGGGTCATCACAATCACAATATTTACATTCTGTACAATGAGGATCTCTACAGAATTCTTCATCCGATGATTCTTCTGAATCAACAAAGTTTAAATCATTTTCTGATCCAGAATCAGAAGATACAAGCTCATCACAGCTGCTAGGAAGATCAAAGGAATTAATTTTTCCTTTCTTATTTCTATACTGGACTTTCTTCTTTGATGTGTCTTTCTTCTTGTTTGGACAATTTGGAGCTGTGTGGCCTTTCTTGTTACAATTGTAACATATAATTTCTTTGTCTTTGGAAAACATTTTTGTGTGCTTGTAAGGTTTAGCTTGTGATGTTTTCCTTTTGGTTTTTCTTGGGAAATCTGGGAATTCTTTTTGAAATGCCTTTTCTTTCTGTGTTTATGCCCCTCAGAATTGCCAGCTTTGCCAAGATGCCATTGCTTACAGAGTTGCTGATAGCCATGTGGCTTTTTAGGATTAGTAGCTACTCTAGCAATCTTCATTTGTGAGCATAATTCAACAATGATAGCTTTAACAGCTTGCCTGATTATGCCAAATTTCTAATCACCAACCTTCCCTGGTAATTTGTTAACAATAGCAGAAGAGACCCACTGGGGAAGGGATGCTACAAAAATTTCCTTCCATTTTGGCTCAAGGATGAGATCTGGAGTCAGGGTGTGTAATCTGTGAAGGAATTCATTAAAGTATTCATCAAAATGCTGCATGTTATGCAGTTTCATGGCAAGTAGAGTAATTGTGGTAATGTCATTGGTTATTTGGGGGAAACCAATGAAATTGACTGTAATGCCATAGAGGAGTTTTCCTATCATGTTACTGACAGGCATGTGAGTAACAGGGTCTATGTGAGTGGTACCATCCTCATTTAGGACCACAGCTTGTTCCCAATCAGGAAGGAGGTTTGGCTCTTTCAGTGTTTCAGCTTTTAGCCAAGAATCCAAGGTACCCTCAAATCCTCCAATTATCCTTCTTGTGGCATTAATGGGACCTATGTCATCTGCAAGATAGGTCCTATAGCAAACAAGCATGGAATGTAGAACAGACATGATTTCAGCTTCAGTGCAATTGTCAATATTCCATGAATAGGTAGCATTTGCAGACCAATCCTTATGATATTCTGATTTCATAAGGTCTCTGCGATCAGGAGCAGGATTCCAGGTAGTCTCCCATCTGGATCTTGAAGATGTAGCATTCACCTGATCTTTATCATCATCAGACTGTTCTTGGTCTGTCATAGAGAAGTTATTGATACAGGCTTCAAGGTCTTCAATTTGTGGCTCTGCGTCTATCTTATGAAGACTTGTATCAAAACCTTCTTCTTCATCTTTAGTAGATGAATCTCCGAACATGAAACTAGAAGATTCAGGCTTGCTTGATTCCTCAGTTTCTTTGGATTGTTTTATGACAGGTTGTGGACTAAAGAAACTGGGATTAGCAAACAAAGAATATGGATGAGTGGAAGTTGGAGGTGGAAAGGTTATGGAACTGGGAGTTCTTATGAGGCTTTCCACAGAAGGAGTAATAGAATATGGAACATAAGTCTTGGGTTCTGAAAATAAGGTTGCAGACTTGTAGGCTTCCACCCGAGGCTTCTTTCTCAGGGATTCTATTCCTTGAGATACTTCCCAAACTTGCTTTTTGACAATGTCCAGAGAAGTATTGATCTTTACTATTTCTTTTCCATGAGCAGAGGTAGCCTCATGGATCTTCTTTTCTGTCTGTACCATCTGTAGAGATAATCTGTCAAGACTCTTAGCAAGAGCCTTATCATTTTCTGCTAGAGTAGTTACACTGCTATTCAGGTAAACTGTGTTATAATCTTGTTTCCACAGAGTACTTTCAAGCATAATTTTCATTTCAGAATTAGCAGTTTCAATACTCTCAAATTTAGAACTGACAAATTTCTCAAGGCTAGACAGAGCTAGATTTGTCCAATTAGTAGCAGCAATAGAATCTCTTGCTACTAAAGTAGGATCATCAGCATGTGACGGAAGTAATTTGTACAATTTTCCATCTTGTCCTCTTATTACAAAATTCTTCCAAGGGGGAAATTCTGTATCTGTTTCCAAGAGATTACCATCAAGGAGTTCCCACTTGTGTTTATTTGGAGTTCCAGTCCGTATCATATTTACATGGAGCTGGGAACAAATCTTTCTTAGTAATTTCTCACCTTCTATTTGAACAGCCATTAGAGATCTAGGAATATTTGGCTTATTCATCATACTCTGAATTTTTGGTTGGAAAACATGGGCTTTCAAAGGTGGAGGAATTACTACAGGGTTTTCTTTCAATTTTTCTTCCACAAATTTCTCTGGATCCTTGATTCTTTTTTTCTTGGCTTGATTTCTGAACTGCTTCATCAAGGATTGTTCTACTATATTTGCAGAAGGGTAATACCATTCATAGAATGATATCCATTGGTTTTCTGCCTTCATCCATTCTTTCCAATTTTCAACATTCTGTCTGTTGAAGGCAGGGCGATCATCTTTTGGAAGAAGTCTGACTTCTTCAAGGTATAAATGTTCTTTTTCATGTGTAAACATGTCCCAATTGAACATTTTCTTTTTCCATTGGTCTTCTGGATCATATGGACTTATACCTTTGGAAATTTTCAAAAAAGCAATTATCTCTGAATCAGAAGGAATTTCTACATGCTTTGGAATCTTATCAATAGGATTCCTTCTATATTCAGGAACAGGTGAAGAATTTACATAACCTAAACCACAAGTAGAAGGACCGGAGACTGTATGTATAAGAAGTTCTTCTTGTGGATTAAAAAATACAACTCTTTTGTAACTTTCTTCAGAAGAATCAGATGGAGGAGTAAATCTGATCATATTGATTTTATGACGGTCTGATGACTCACCATGTGGTGTAGGTGGTTCTGAAGAAAATTGACAAAATGTTTTAGAGCAATGTGGATGGTCACAGACTGAGCTGAATGGCTGAGAAGGGCCTGGTTGTGAAAATGATCTTTTGATGGAATCATACACTGCTTGATCAATTGCAAACTATGGAGGTGCAGGAATTTGGAGAGGATGCAATTGGCTGATTGTAGTTGGAATTGTAGAGACTGAGGGTCCACCATGTTGAACTGTGTTGACTCTAGGAAATCGTGTGGTAACCTTGCCGTCGATCTCAGTGATGATTGATTGGGCTGCAGCAACAATTTTCTTTGTGGGTTTTCCCCAATTTGTTACCCAATCATCTGGAGGACATAGATCATTCCTTGAAACATACACTGGGGCCACTGGATTTCAGGCGAAGTCATACTGTATGAGGGTGACTCGACCTTCATCTTTATCAGAAGTATCTAGGACAACAGGAATTGTTGTGTTATAGAAACCAACACAAGTGATATAAAAGATGGCCAAATTTTTTGATTTTGATTTGAAGTTTTCATATCCGGCAGTCTGAATACCTAAAGTTAGGCATTGCAGGATATTTGTATCATCTAATGCAACAGAAAAGTTGAGAAAAACATCATATTGAATTGGGCCGTCTAGTTGTAACTGCAGTTTTGTTCCAACCATAGATTTAGGGAGCTACAATTGAGGCATCGAGCATGCATTTATTAGAGCCTGAATGAAACTCCATTGGCAAACCGATGAAAACCTTGTAGACCATAGGGAGGTCCTCACCTATCCATATAAAATAATTAACTTTTATTGACTTTTTGTTGATAAAGTCTATATTACTCCACTGTAGGTGTGATATTGTAATGCACTCTCATATAGTTCAAGTACTGACAACCCTCATCCACTAGTGTTGCATGTAACCATGTAGACAGAATACAAAGAAACATAAGACAACCCTCATTTTCGAGCTTGGAGCAACTTTAACAAACCGAATGAAATGACAAGTCAATAACAGGTTCAATATAGAATACTAGATTGTACAGCCAAATAACTCTTTCCCAACCCCAAACAATAGGTTTGATGTTTGCAAAGATAAAATCTACATAAACTACAATGAATGTTGCAATCTAGAAGTAGAGGATAGAAACAAGATAGTGGTAAGTTAGTTATGTAGCTTTGTTCAGTGCATGCTCATTGATTCAAACAAGGTTCAATGCATCCATCTCATAAGACATAGTCCAATTATTGCTTTCATAAGCCAGTGTAAAACAAGGAAGAGACATAGGATTACTCAGATTCTTTTCATCAACTTATATTCCAGTTTTCTCCATAGCTCATCACATTCACTCAAAGGAATATTACTCAGAATATATATATGTGCCAAAGAGAATTTTGTATTTATCTTGGAGAAGTATTTTCATTCTATCCTTACTTCTTTTAAACCTTTCTATAATTTCATTCACCAGGAACAATAACATTTGTTACTTTGTAGGAATTGACTCTACAGTAACAAAATTTTTCAAACAGTTATGGTAGATCTCTCTTGATTCTCAAGGTGTGGTGTAATGTTATATTTATCTATTCTGTGATCAATTTCCATGCCATTTGGGTGAGGGCATACCATTGTGGGAATGCAACTCCAGTGGATAGTTTCCATTTACCCAAAAATAGTAACAATTTGTCCTTTTTATAAATTAGTTTGATAATAACATAGTTTTATAAGATCTATTTTCATTTGTTAACTGTTCATCCAGACAATTATCCTTCCATTCTTACTATTATCCTTTGTAATTTGTCAACGTTGTGACATGCCACATTTAATTTCTCATTTTTGTGAGTTAAATTTTAATTTTTTTGCCCATATCCAGGTCCATTTTATTGTTTCTCCATGTCCTTCGAGCATTGTTTCTTCAATTGAGAGACAAGAAACATGAATTTACAAACAGGTATCTATATTTCCTAGGAATCAAACCTATTAGATCTGTAATCAGACCATTGTAATTGAACTAGTGTGAAAAGAGTACTTTTCAAGAAATTTTAAGCAGTATGATTTTTCCTTATATAGTCATCCAGAATAAATTATGAATGGCTTCATGGTTCTGATTAATTTTTGTTCTTTTCATTTTGATATCATTCCTGGCATTGTTAATGTTCTCTAACTTGCCCAATTGACTAGATTTTATTGCATAAGTTTTTGGTAGTAGTTTTACTTTAGCATGTTTTGATACATCCTCGGCTAGTGATTGTTTATTAACATAACGCCAACTAAATTTGGTTTCCTTGTAATGATTCTTTCTTTTGTTGCTCTGCATGGTGGGATGATTTTTTGAAGACACTGAAACCAAACAAGATAATTATTTAGATAATTTTTAGAACAACCAGAAATCAAGGGATAAATACACCTTACAGATAGTGCTACAACATGTTTTTTAGTTCCCATTTTTTTTCCCACTGAACCTTTAATCATCTTCACCAGTCCTTAGTTTACAATAATAAAATCCATACAATTCCTTGCTTCAATCTTCTATCAAAGAAATCACAACTAAATGACTTCCTTATGTTTTGCAAAGTAGACTCAAGAAGGTGGGAGGCACGAGAAATCAAATGGTTGGTGCCACAATTTCAATGAAACTAGTTTTAATCAATTAAAACAAATTTATTAGCGTCCTGGAGGATTGAAAGGTTAATTTAAGGGGACCTTGACCTAATTCAGTACTGGAATTTGTTAAACTTTATGGGAAGCCATTGTGCATCAAGGTGCATCACACTTCCTAATTAATATGGCTATTGAATGGCTTGGGTTGCAAATTTGGGCAGTTTTTTGCCCACGTGGAAAGGTTGTTTCAAGCCCCTTTTGAATAGAAAAAATCTTTGTTTGGGCTCCCTACTAAAAATAGAACCTAAATAATTCCTTTCTATAGCCAGCTTACCTTCCATATTGTTGTCTTTCTTCCTCTAATCTATCTACCTTGCCTCTCCCTCTCCTACCTCCCTGGTCCCCTTTCGCCTATCTTGGTTGTGTCATTGGAATGTCTTAAGCTGGCATATACAAAATAAGACTTTATTATGGTTAGGGGATTTTCTCCATTGATATCAAGGCATAAAAAGAGGGCTACAAAATTTTATAGGCCCCTCGACATGACTTGGATTAGAGGATTTCCTCATGGTGTGCCTGATAACTACAACACATCTTCCAGATTCTATGTTGTTTTTGGTGAACATTCTATCCCAAACGAGAGTGAGGATGTTGTAATGAAATTTTTTGAGTGTTACAAATGTGCTCAAAGAGATATCATGCAGACGCATACTCCATAACAATTCTCAAGTGAGTTGGTGTTAATATTTCCTGCAATCCATCAACAATTTCAATTATGATTTGCAATCCAATTCATGTACTCTAGTAAACAATGTTTTTATAAATTTCATGTACTTGTCTCTTGAAATCTGACAATCTTTGAATGCCCCAATGAGCGATTATTTATAAATTCCCCTTGAACATTTTCATCAATCTGCCAAACTTCGAATTAAATCCTATATCTTGAAAAATATTGTCTCTGCAATACTCAATTTTGTTGTCTCAAATGCTCTAGTTATTCGATGTATGTCTAAAACGCAGTTTTCTCAGGCAACCTCCAATTATTATTCAAAGAATCTCTAGATGTGAATGTCAAACTATTGTTAGGTTGTATTGTAAAACTAGAATACATCAATGTCAATATATTATGTGGTGGTTGACTCTTTTAAATGTAAGGGTTTTTAAGTTGTTTTTAAGGTAAAATGATTTTGATGGAAATGTTTAATTTTTTACTTTATGTGTTGAATTTAACCAATTTAAATTTATATTAACTCTAAATATTTATTGTTCCTTTCTATTGGGACTCCAGAGTAATAAACCCATGGGATTCCTAGTAATCATGCTCAATTCTGAATATGTATTGTATCTGTCAGGGAGGCCCTATCTCGTGTCTGGTAATGACCTTACATGTTTCACAGTGTGAATATTAGTATTATTTCAATTATTTCTGAGGCATTTTCATTAACATCTTATAATAAACAAGCACCTTTAACAACTTATAGTTATATTTATCGTATCTAAATATAATATAAGTGCCTTGAAACTTTATCTCTTTTTGGTTATGGTGTACTAAGTCATGTTAAATACCTATTTATAATACATATTTATATGCAAAAAATGGAAATAACATCATTTTTTTTAACAGGCGTGCATCTTATCCTTAGATTTATATACTAATAAGTCATATTTTTTTTTATTTTGCATGTCTTTCTACTAAAATAGTTCAGTAGACACTTGTTGAAGATTTACTGGAACATGTTAGTAGACATTGATACTTGAAATTTAACATTTACGCAATATACAGGCTACCATTTACAATTGCACTGACATAATAAGCATCACCTTGTATACATCATCTCAAAAACAGAAATTGGTATTTGTCTTAGAAAAGAATAACTTGTTTCAAGTAAACAATTTATCATATATGATTGGAGATTGTTTGTTTGATAGTTTACAACTTTCACTACATTGTACATATACATCGATAGAATTAAGAAAAAGAATAGTGAAGTTTTTTAAAAAATGTTTAGCAGAAAAATATAAGGAAGAAATTATGTCTTATCAACCTGAGCTCCTTGAACTGTCATTAGAAAAACTGCACAACATCAGTAATCACGATTTGTATATAGCAAAAATTTCTAGATCAACTTCAATTGATATACCTCTAGAATCTCGAGGACTATGGGGAGACATTTTTTGTATACATTGGTTATCAAATTGGTTGAAAATTCCAATTAGAATTTTGTCCAAAACAAAAATGAAAATGTATTTGCACTTTAATTCAATAATTGCAACAAATACTTATGACATACTATTTCATGATGAGGATCCTATAAATGGCCACTTTGAGCCATTTCTTTGCAAAAAAGACCCTATCATGGATTTTGCCTTCTGGCAGCAAACCAACACTGCGTATGAACAAATTAACTTATCCATCTTTGAACATCGAACATTTAGGGCCATGACCAACCTCGATAGGGTGCCCATGTTCAATAGCATATATGGTGAGAGTGCATTTGAAACAATTTTTTATCTTCTAGATAATGAATATAGTGTGCCATGCCTTCAACTTATCATTGCACAAACATTTTGCAATGTAGTTGTTCAAAATGACCCATTTGCAATTAGATGCATAACAGAGCATATATACTTTAGTTGTATAGAAAAGTACAAAATAATAACTACTTGGAAGGAATACATAAAACAATTAGCATTTCCCTATAACAAAGGAAATATTGAAGGTGATCTATTTGTCTTTGCTTGGTTAAGCAAAATGCTAAACATACATCTTGTCATTTGGTCTGCAGTTACAATGTCCATATTCAGGAAAATATGTAATTCATAAACAATACTTAGAACTTTGAACATATTGCAATTTGAAACAAGTATAGGTCATGTCTACTATGAACCCTTACAACAAATAGGAAAAATTGAAAGTCAAATAATAGGTGAACTTGGTGCAACCAAATTCAAAGCATGTGAAGAAATAGTTGATCTTGGTGCAACCCAATTCAAAGCATCTTGTAGCTTAAACAAGAACAACAAAATTTTATCTTTGTGTCTTGTTAAAGACACTATTTGAAGGAACTTGAAAACATAGAAAATAAAACTTTCCTATAACACAACAATAATGAAACAATAAGTAGTGCTAGAAGATTTAGAGCATCGATCCACAAAATCATCTCATGTTCCAATTGACACGAACACTGAGGATAGTGTCGTCTTTGAATCAATGCAGTTTTTGAAAAACAATGTTGCGAACAAGTCTAAAGCAATATATCAACTAATTGCATACAAATTCAAACCATCTTCTTCCTTAAACAAGTAGAAGAAAAACTTGTCTTTGCATCTGCTTAAAGATGTTATTCGAAGAAACTCGAAAACACATAAAATAAAACTTGCATATAATACAACAACAATGAAACAACAAGTAGTACTAGAATATTTGTGTCAATCAAGATCAAGAAAAATATTAAGGAACAAGTCAACATAATTATCAATGTCTGAACAAAAATATCAAGAACATATAAATGATACACCTATCTTTCATTGTTCAATATGTGAAAGAAATTTCTTTAGAAGAGATGTTTTTCCAATGAAACAAGTGAACCAAAAAACACATGCAAATAACATTAGCAAACACTAGATTGTTCCCATGAAATTGAAAAACCTAGATTTGAAAGTGTCAAAAACAGTAGTTGCTTCATTTGTAGGCTTGGAAAAAATGCATTTTCAGATGACACAATTCCTAAATATGCAGTTCCCGCAAAAATAAGAAGAAATAAAGGCACTAGAACACTTAGTCATATTACTGAACTAGAAGCAAGAATAGTGGCATTATGATTCCATTTTTTTCAAATAAAGGAAATGAGCCATCAACATAAAAACCCACAGCTAGGTTTAACTGGAGGAGTCATTAATGTCCCAACTAACATATTTAGAATTCAATTTGTGTTTCCTCGAAGCATAAAAGACACTGACACAGTGGAAGTTGTGCTAAAAAACATTTAAAATTCAAAATTGCTTATGCATTTGGTTAGGTTTTAGTTCACATAGTCATGAAATAATTAAAAAAATTATGCAAAACAATGCTTTACACATTATAAAATTCCAACATAGACGACAATTGGAAATGAGTGTTCATAGAAAACTAAGAAGCATACGACAATACATCTCACGTTGAAGGTAGTGGATGATAATCGGGATATTGATGAACTGACCACAAAAATATTGGTTGATGGTTTCACTGATCCACATACTATAAGAAAATTAATATTGCACTTGTTGCAGGTTTTGTGCCATTAGTAATTTTACAAGATAAATACTAAGAAGAAATGGGTTTTCCATCATTATTCTATGGAAACAAATGGCCAACTGATATGTTGAAAAACTTTACATATCAAAAAATCTGTCAATTAGAAGTTCTGCATAAAAATAATGACTTTTCTTACCATATAAATAACCTAATTTATAAAGCAATTCACATTATCATAAACTAGGTATTGAATATTATGTGGATTAGAATTAGAAAAGGTTAGTTGAAAGGAAGAAAACAACTTGCAAAAGATGTTAAATCCAAACCAAATGTGGATTGCATTTTGAAATATGATACTCAGTACACAGACTTAAAAAAAATTCACACTTCACGAGACTACCATAAAAAATACATAAAAAAAAACTATATGCAATGATTCGACATTGTCCTAGTTATTGATGATTGTCGGGCACAAATGCTTCAACCGTCATTGTAATGCATGAAATGTGTCCTTATTACTCAAATTTATGCCTACATATCTCATTGTCATTGTTATGGATGATTGTTGGGCATAAATGGTTCAACCGTCATTGTAATGGATCAAAATGTGTCCTTATGCTTCAACCATTCATATGTTAGGTCCACCTACTTTCTTCATGTCCTTTAGTAGCGCGAAGCATCTTTGGGAGCTTTTGATGAATGCACTAAAACATATAAGGAAAAAACTACAAGACAAAAAAAAATGAATTTGAAGAAAATGATCCACACTCATTAATAAAAAATGATCCAATAACTTGTGCATGTCACTATAGATCTAGGATGGATGCTTTGCGTCAATTAATAGCTCATGATTACAAGTGTTATGGAGAAATTGATGACTACTTCTACGTCACATAATTCAAAAATAGAGGAAGTGAGTATGAACATGGCTTATTATGGATAAAATATGCACCAATATGTGGCAAAGACACAAACATTGATGTTGAAAATTTTGTTGATAAATACTTATCAATTGTTTCATCGGTTCTAACAAAATACCTTAGGACTTTCGAACATTTTTTCACACAAGAACCTATAGGAAACATAAAAGTTCTAGTTTCACATTTAATTTCTCAATACCTCCAATGAAAACAATGAAAATACTTGAACCTCCTAAATTTGATAGTGCTAAAACAGAAACAAATGCAAATCTAATATTTGACACAATAAATGATGTCAATTATGATGAAAATGATACATTTGATAGCTTTTTGCATAGCATTGGATTAAAAAATGATGAATACATACATGTTTTCCAATGTACAATAAGTCACACAACTTTACCACTACAAAGAAATCCATTTGACACCTGTACAAATAGCTTTTCTCGAAACATCCCGACAATTTGGATTACAAACACTGACTCCCAATTTGTACTCAATGTATATGTCGCTGCAATGTACTGCAATTCATATATGACAAAAGAAGATAAAACACATACATCGAACTTCAAGAACATATGCAGAAATCACCTTAAAACAAAATCTGATATCAGGAACACTATTATTTTCTAGGAATATCTTTAGTAAACATGCAACAAATGTCTACACAACAAGCAGTGCACATTGTGTTATCACTTCCATTAAACTATGGTTCATGAAAAAGTATTTTCATTAACACATCTCCTATAGAAGAATGTACATTTGTTTTGAAAAGAAAAAAAGACTTGCAAAAGGAACCAAATGACTTTGAAGACATAATGTGTCCATCAATTATTGACTATTATATTCTACGACTTGTAGCTATTAATGCTATATATTTAGCAGAATTTGCATCTAGTTATACAAACAAAGGAAAAAAACCGTAAACAAGAAAATAAGCCATATTTCATTCAGTGCATGAGATATAATAAATAAAAATACATTGTAAATTATTGTAGATAACAATTAATGTTATACTATCCATATCGGGTCATTGAGACTACGATCAAGCAACATCACCCAAGTTGGCAATATGCATATGTTGCATTGGAAAAAACATTAGGCAGAATGAACAAAATTTTAGATTTATTATAGTACCTATATGGGGTGACATAGATGATGCAATCAATGCAATAGAAACACAGGCTGAACAATTATTTGACATAGATAGTCTAAAATAAAATGAAACAGAGAATATAATATTTGATAAATGCATCAACGAAAAATACGAAACCTATGATTTCCAAAGTGATCTTCAACACTTCCAAGATATAAAATACTTTACTCTATTATCTACAAGGCCATAGGAAATTGTCAAACAACCAAATATACTAGAAGACATAGAGTATTATAAGTTAATGTGACAACTAAACCCAGAACAAGCAAAATTAGTAGTTGATGTGATAGCAAAAAAACTCTATAGGCTAGATGAACCAATTCATTTGTTCTTGACAGGATGTGCAGGAAGAGAAAACACATTTACAACATTATCAATTTTCCAAATCTTACTATGCATACATAATGACACATTGGCTTATAATCCATCACAACTAAAAGGAATAATCACAATGCATACAGGAAAAGGTGCATTCAATGCAGATTGTGTCACATTGTATTCTACATTCTATTTACCTTTTAACAATAGCGATTATTCTTCACTAAACAATGAAAAGTTAGATAAATTATCAAAGAACTTATAAAAAATTCGTGTAGTTATTATAGACGAGGCATCACTTGTTTTTGCAACAACGCTTTATCAAATTGATAAGCCATTGTCAAATCGTGCATACACCAACTTCATATTTTTCTATTGTTGACATGATATTTTCTGGTGATCTCTACCAAGTAAGCCCTATAAGAGACTCTCTTGTATTTGAAAACCCAAGATTCAATAAAAACATAATTCCATATGGATTTTGGACAAAGAAAATAAAATGTTATCAATTGTACACATCAATGCGTCAAAAAGACCCGATCTTCATCAATGTCCTAAATAGGATGAGATTAAACACGCAAACTGATAAAGATATTGCATACATTAATGACAATTTCCATAGGTCAACACCTTTAAATCCACTTTTCCCATACATTTTCTACTGAAACAAGGATGTTCATAATCATAATACAAAAATGCTTTCACTAGCACATGATCAACAAATAACACTGAATGTTATTGATGAGCATGAAATTGTTGGATCAAATTATTTTTCTTTTGAAAAGACAATAGCATTGTCGTCAACAATAATAGTCAAACAAACCAGGTTATTTGAGTTATATACAGGAAGCTACAATACCAATGATGGATTAGTCAACAACGTTGAAGGAATTCTTAGATGCTACTCATCTAATAACAATGGAACTGACATTGTTTGGATAGAATTTCCAGATGCAAACATTGGAAAGAATCAAAGAAACAAATTCAAAGAGATATATGAGATAAATATCTTGTCATCTTGGACACCAATTTTTCAAATTGCAAAATAATTAGCATTGTTTGACAACAAATCACAGATAACAATACGAAAACAATTCCCAATACAATTAGCTTGTGCACGAACAATACATTGAATGCAAGGACTAACATTGGATCAACTTGCATTTGACCCAATTGGTGTCACCAAACATGGGCTAGTGTATATTGCACTATCAGATGTTAAAACCATTAACTCTTTATACTTTATTACCAAACTAAAACCCCCAAAACTTTCATGTACAGAACAAGATATTAGATGAAATGATACGACTAGAAAAAAATGATTCATGGAAATTGGAATTTACCAGAAAAAAAACCTAGAAAACCAAATGTTTTATCAAGCAACTTTAAATAAATGAAGTCTACATGCACATCTTAGCAATGTCATCCTTGACACAAACTTATTTGACAATATGATTCTATGTTTTCAAGAAACACACTTGTACATTCTACCCAAAAACAAACATTTCCAACCAATCAACCTTTCCATAGAAAATTACATTCATGGCATCCTTACTTGTGTAGAGAAGAAGATATTGATCAAAGCAAAAAAAACATTTTGTAACAACAAAATTGAACTCACGCTAATTGACATCTACTTCCAATAACCAATTTTCTTAATCAACATTTATGCAGCACCATTTGAACAAGTGTCTACAATAATAGAAATAATTAGAAAATCAAAATTGCGAACTACACATGTTGATTGTGTCTTCTTAATCATTGTTGATTTTAACATTGATATTCAATTAGAAACAACTCAATCGAGCTCTTACAGAATATATGAAAACTGAGAACTTGCAAGAAATAAAAATTTATGTCCATGTGTTGATGGTGTTGGACCCGCCAACATGTCATGGGGATCTCCCTGGTAAGAAGTCCCAATTAGACCTCAGACCATTTGGTGTAGGAGTCCCAGCAGTGGGTTGTAAGGTAATGCCTTAACCGCAGTGTTGTACAAAGGCAAGTAGAATAACTTTGTCAGCAACAAGGGTGTGACTGATGCAGTGAGTCAAGGAAGGTGTATGAGAGGTTCCAAAACTTCGAAGGGGGAAGGAGGTGAAGGTGAGTTCCAGGTTGAAAGGGATCAGTCCCAACTCGGTTAGGAACACATAACATAAAGGACATGCACAACTTCTGGCAGAGCAGTCCACTCGGATGCGACAGTGACATCATACAAGGTAAGGTAACACATAAAACACTCATAAATCAGTCCGAGACGAGTGTGACAGTTGTTATAGCAAGGTTCAAGTGAAAGGTCTGTCTGATGTCCGACCAAGTAGTGGACACAGACGATGACAACATTAACAACATATGCAACACATTAACAACAAGATTCATATAATTTCATGTGAATTAGTTCATACACAAGTACGTAAGTTAAACAACACACATAATTAAAGCAACCAGAGAAATCCAACTACAAAAAACAACATATGCATGAAAATGTGTTGGCTCTTATTATATAAAGAAGTGTAAGTCACAATCATACAATACATCCATGTAAACCTTCTAGCCCCAATAGTGGAACATTACAAGCACATCCATCTGCTCCTCCAAAGTGATGTACTAGCTCCGTGTAGTGGAGAAGCCAAAGCGTGTTACAATAATATCCAAGCCTTCTTCAAAATAGTCTAAGTAGAAGCTTGGCTGACCAAAAGCCTATACAATGAGTTATGAGGGACTATTTATAGCGAAGGGTGGGGTGACCCTTGAAATTCCCCTTTGTGACAGTTCAACTACCCTCATGACTCTTCACCTACTCTATGACTGTTACATCCAACTATTGACACTTGACTTACGCTTGACATGACTCAACATTATAATGCACATGTACTCATGTGAGACAACATGGCTTGAGCAAGCCTTGCAAGACATCACTGAAACTCAGTCCGATGTGGTGAGACCAACTCTTTGACATGCTTGTGATGGTGAAGCTGGTGAGCTGATGCTAAGCTTGGTCATCCATGATGGTGTGCATGCACCACATGGTGACATCTTGTTGAAGCGAACTCTTTCTTTAGCTACAACCAGTGCATTGGTTTTGCCCCTTTATCCAAATCGTATGTTAACATGCGCATGGTCTTCTTGGGTGCAGTTGAACTGGTAGCACACTAATACATAGTTTCTGTATTGATATTCAAGTGTGTGCTGGTGGTCATGCACATCAACTTGTCGAAGTACCCTTTCGGCTCTAGTTGGAATTGCTTCTTGTCTTTGCCTTGGTGAGTGTATTGAATGGGTTGGATTGCATGCATGCGCACAATGACATGCATGTTGTTGAATCCCTTGCATGTGATCAATCACATTTCTCACCATGTCTGCTCTGTGTTAGCTATTGGCATGGATCTTTAACTTGTACCGGCATAGTTTCATTTGTGAGTTCACGTTGTGCCTACTGTTGTTCTTGATCCTACTACAACTCATTCGTCTATCTACGTAGCTTCATGTTCTTCCTGAGTTGTTACTTCAGCACATGCAACTCCTTCTTTGTTACATCTTCTGCCTTCACGTGATATTCATGTCGCACCGTCACTCCATAGCCGGAGTCCCCAAAGTTGCTTTCATCATCAATGGACCTACTTGAGCTTGTAACCTATTTATGTCTCCGTGTTTTCAACAACTCTCCTCTTGCATTCGTTGCATTTGGTATGCTATCTTCAGTTGTTGTTCATGATGCTACTCGCTGTGACGCTGCTCGCTATGATACTGCTCGCTATGATGCTGCCGCTTGATGTCCTTGTCTACGAACAACTTGATGTTTTCATGACTATGCAAGCTCATAGACACTTGATCGACTGCATCCCCAAGCGTGATCTGAACGGTGTCCTCATCTCTGCTCTCCCAGAAACCATTGTACCTATACTACTAAGAGGCAGATGAACACCTACGATACCTGGAGACATGGCAACACTCATAACAAGCAATCTGTCAGTCAAAAACCAAAATGAACATGAGAACTGACTTGCAACATACCTGGGTGAATGATCACGAAGGTTGTGAAATTTCGGCTGGGAGGTCAGGAGACCGAATGCCAAGACTACTGAAAGCAAAGTCTGGGCTACTGGGAGGATGGCTGACTACTAGAATTGCATAATCCGCAATTCCAGTTGGGAAGGACTACTAGCTTAGGGACATATCTGCACAATTTCTTGGGCCAAGAAGCCATTGTCCTCCATAAATGCGCAAAATAGTCTTGGAGGCTAGTGCCAGGTAGGAATGCGAAAATTTGGAGAGGAAGGTGAGCCTTCCTTTCTGAGATTGTGCAATATAGCCTGGGTGAAATCAAAGCCTAGGCCAAGGTTAGCCTGACTTGCCGACGCGTGACTGAAAGCAAGTAAGTCAATGAATGCATGGTGACACTAAGTGATAGCAAAAGTGATTGATAATGCATTCAAAACATGAATGAAATATTAATCAAACAGATCAACATGCATGTGGGTGAGGCAGTGTGTTGGTTGGGCGAACGTCCATGCAAAATAGTTTCATGCATGCGATAACAATGAGATAGCAACGAAAATTGAAACAAAGCTAGGAAAAGCTAGTATATATGTAAACGACATGAAGTGTTCAAAGAAATCAAGGAAACATTGCTCCTACAAGTGAAAACACAAAAAGTGAAAGAAATGCAGCACAAGGCATGGGAAGCGGGCTTACCCCAAAACAGCTGAGTTGAATGTGCCGACTGCTCCTAGATCTGATGTGGGATGCATTGTTGATGTGAGGCATGAGCTCTGTAGTGTCTAGTTGATGAGTTTGGATAACATCAAGGTTGTGACGTGCATGCCATGAATCTAGGGGAAGCGACACTTGGTGGGAGGTTTTGGAATTGCTCCTTGCATGTAACCTCCAACTGCTAAACATACATCCCTGAAACAAGGGATGCCTTGGCATGCTGCCTTGGGAGAAGCAACCCATGCATGTAAATATTTTTTTCTCAGTCTCGGAGGAAACGGGTCAACTCAGTTGCACATGTAAGATACTACTCGAATGCTGGAGAAAGATGTGCATTTTTCGCTAGGAGTTGGGCTACCTGCCCAGGAGATTTGTGAAATTTCTGAGTAGAGCAGCTGACTGCTACCCTGATTTTTGCAAATCGTGGGCTGAACAACCTACTGCTAGGAAAATTTACACAAATCCTGCTGGGAGGGTTGGCTGGCAAGATTGTGTAATCCTGGAGCCTAGTAGGTTGTCAGAGAGGATTGCGCAATTCCTAGAGGGAAGGCTAGTTTCCCTCCAGAAATGCGCAACTTTCAAGGGGAAGATGCTTAGCCTACAACTGGATCAAGTTTGGATGACAAGCCTGTGAGGAGAATGGAACAACTATGATCGACAAGCTTCCTTTTTGTGAGGAAAAAACTGAAGCTTGAGTACTTGATGAAGCAAGACAAAGTGCTGTGTAAAGTTGGTAGGGAGGCTCCAAAATAGGCTAAGGAAAAATTTTGGAGGGTGGTTGTAGCCATTGCAACACTTGGCGACACACTGGTAGAACCCCAGCTCCCTGAATGGACTTTGTTCGTGAAAAGAACGTCTAACACCTTCAGAAGTGTTGTTCATTTTTCAACTCATCTTGGTTTCACACTAACTTGATTATAAGATGTAGCATCTTCCAAGCCCTTGGTCGACTGACACACATTCCAAGCCAAGGAAACACATTTGTTTCGATTGGGGTTGAGGGGTATATAGGTGCACAAGTAGTATAGTCGTCAGAGTCTTAGTTTCATCTCTGGTGTTGCTCCATTGCAAGCAGGTTTGGACAGTACCTCGGTGGAGTCACATAGGAATGCAAGCATGGCTTTGCTGCCAGCAAGCCTAGTCACTACCATAGTAGAGTTACTTGCATCACCTCCCTACATAGGAAGCCTTTCTCTTCTTTCGCCTTATTCATTTTTCATTTTTCATTTTTGACTTTTCATTTTTTCATTTTCCACTATGCATAACACTTATTCATTTCAGAGGTGGAAGAGGGATCCTAACTTATTGAGAGTAGAAGAGGTTGTTCCAACATAGAAGTAGTTAATCGTATCTTTGATGTTCATCTTAAGGTTTTCCCCCTTACCTTACTCTACTTGACTTAGCTGATAAGGGATAACCCAAAAACAATTGACTAGAGAAGGTGACACTAGTTAGTGCACAAGCATTGTGTTTACACCAAGGTTCACTTCGAGCAGTACGTATTTTCCTTCGATGTATCATGGACTAAAAGTAACAAGCTCATCATACAGAGACAGGATGATAGATAACCAAGCAGTGATAGTTGTACAAGCCCTCTTATACTTTACCCAACTTGCTTCAAGGGTCATACATGGTTTCATGAAAAACTAACCTATGAATGAAACAAATGGATGAACTAACACTCAACAAACCAAAGTGAGAGTAGAAGCAAAAATGAAAGCGAAGCAAGTAAACAAACAAGCAAGCAAATAAAAAAGAAAACAAAGCACGTAAGCAAACAAGCATGCAAGAAAACCACTGAAAGCAAACACTACTCCTACTCCTACACTAATGGTACATGGGCATGATCATGTGAAGTGATACTTCCAATGCAGCCACCGGCGAATTGGTAGACCCATGTTGGTGAAGGCTTGGTCTGTGAGAAACCCAGTTGTGCAAACCAGCAAGCAAGAAAGATATAACAATGAAGACAACCACACTTTATGATTCAAAGTGCCCACAGGACATAAGTGAGTGCATGTGCATGACAGGCAGTCCATGGACTTATCATGGTGTTGTGTGACACTACGTGCAACTTTGAAGCATAAGCACACTCTTGACTGTGACATGCAAGAAAATGAAAGAAACAAAGATAACTTGCATTGCACACGAGTGCTTGCAACATAAGATTCCTTCAATGCATGAACAATGGGATCATGTAGTTCAAGCGAATGAAGTAAAATATGAGTGTTGGATTGATCTTGAGTGCATACAGATGAGTGATGAGAATCCTTGAGTGTTTGAACAATTTCCTGATTGGAAGCGAAACCAACCTCAAGACAATGAGGGCCTAACATAACCATCAGCTTGGGCTGAAATGCCTCGATGGTCTATGGGGTTTCCACTTCGTTGATAGATGGATCTCTATAGACCAATGGCTTAGACAAGTTGACAATGAGTGAATCAACATCGTGATCGGATGATGAGGTGAAGAGATCACGACAACCAAGATCATAAAATTCAGAATGTTGGTCGGCATCCTCATGGTTGGATGAATCACACAGAGGGGTAGATGAAAAGCAAACAAAATCATCCTTTGTGTTTCCAGAAAAGATAGATGAAGGATCAAGTGGATTTTTAACGAGTAACTTATCCTCTCCGTTGTCGAATGATGGACTAACATCCGGTG
The DNA here is from genome assembly GCA_031772625.1 of Pinus tabuliformis. Lineage (NCBI taxonomy): Eukaryota > Viridiplantae > Streptophyta > Pinopsida > Pinales > Pinaceae > Pinus > Pinus tabuliformis. Next base: position 860,095,794 of record CM062817.1, on the reverse strand, counting down.
AGTCCTGTGAGTGATCAACAATGGGTGCATCCATGGATGAAGATACACATGCAAAATCATGGATGGAAGGTTCACCAAAGAGGTTAGGAAAGAACGGAGGGGACTCAGACAGAAGGGAGTCATCCTTCACCGAGTGTTGATGTTCAAGCTCCCACTCATACTCTTCATGAATGATAGTGCATGTTGGTTGTGAAACATTGACTTCGTCAGTGGGTTGTTCCTTATTCACAACAAGTGGAGAGTCTGGATTGGATGAACACAAGACAACATCATCCAGAGGAACACCTGAGTGCGAAGACGGAGGTCGAAGAAAAGAATTCATACGAGAACTCAAAGGAATCACAACCAAATCTGCGTGAAAATCGATTGGAGTGATGTTGGGAGAGTGTGAAGGATGAACAGGTGTGTGAGCATGATCCTCAACATCACTAGGCAATGGTGGAGTTGCCGAATGAGAGGGAGGCGGAAAGTCAGTTGAGAGAGTGCCCACTCCCAAATGAGATTGCGCAGTTCCATCAATGAAGAATGTTGAGCGAGGCTTGATATCAAGCTTCCTCTTAGGATGGGTAGATTTCTTAATGCAATACTCAAACTAGTCCCAAATATAAGAAAATTTCATCTGGTTCTTCGGAGATTGAAACTGCAAGTCACAAAAGCGCTGCCAAAATTCAATAACGGATTCATGTGGAGCCCTTTGTTGCTGTAACAGTTTCTGGTCAAGATAGTCTGGATCAAAATGATAGAACATGTCTTCAATGAGACCACATAAGTGCTCAAATGAGTGCACGGTGTCAGTTGTTAGGCTGAGCACCCAACAAAATGGAGATTTGTGAAGTGTGTATGCAAGCAGAAAACTGGCTTGTTCGTCAGAAAACTCATCTTCCTCATAAATCATAAAAATAAAGTTATATAAGTGCTCAGGCTATGCCACTTCACCTTCGACATCATATGTGTGATTGGAAAAGAGATCGAAAAGCTTCCTTGAGAAGGAGACATCTTCATGATTCAAAAAACACCTCAGGGGAAGATGAGTGCAAGACTTCATGAAAGATAGGCAAAGGTTCAAAATAGGATGAGAGGACACAACTTGTCATCAAGCCCTCCTTCTAGCACCAAAAATTTTGACGGTGCTGGAATCGCCAACATGTCACGTGGATTTCCTCGGTAACAAGTGTCAATTAGACCTCAGACCATTTGGTGTAGGAGTCCCAGCAGTGGGTCGTAAGGTAATGCCTTGACCGCGTTGTTGTACAGAGGCAAGTAGAATAACTTTGTCAGCAACAAGGGTGTGACTGATGCAGTGAGTCAAGGAAGGTGTATGAGAGGTTCCAACACTTCGAAGGGGGAAGGAGGTAAAGGTGAGTTCCAGGTTGAAAGGGATTAGTCCCAACTCAGTTAGGAACACAAAAAACAAAGAACATGCACAGCTTCTGGCAGAGCAGTCCACTCGGATGCAGTAGTCACATCATACAAGGTAAGATAACACGTAAAACACTCACAGATCAATTCAAGATGAGTGTGACGGTTGTTATAGAAAGGTTCAAGTGAAAGGTATGTCTGATGTCCGACAAAGCAATTGAAACGGACGGTGACATCATTAACAACATATGCAACACACTAACAAAAAGATTCATATAATTGCATGTGAATCAGTTCATACACAAGTACGTAAGTTAAACAACACATATCAGTAAAGCAACCAGAGAAGTCCAACTACAAGAACAACATATGCATGAAAATGTGTTGGCTCTTATTATATAAAGAAGTGTAAGTCAAAATCATACAATACATACATGTAAACCTGCTAGCCCCAACAGTGGAATGTTAAAACCACATCTGCCTACTCCTCCAAAGTGATGTACTAGCTCTGTGCAGTGGAGAAGCCAAGACGCGTTACAATATTGTCCAAGCCTTCTTCAAAATAGTCTAAGTAGAAGCTTGGCTGAGAAAAATCCTATACAATGAGTTATGAGGCACTATTTATAGCAAAGGGTGGGGTGACCCTTGACATTCCCCTTTGTGATAGTTCAACTACCCTCATGACTCTTCACCTACTCTATGACTGTTACATCCAACTATTGACACTTGACTTACACTTGACATGACTCAACATTACAATGCACATGTAGTCATTTTAGACAACATGGTTTGAGCAAGCCTTGCAAGGCATCACTAACACTCGGTCCGTTGTGGTGAGACCCACTCTTTGACATGCTTGTGATGGTGGAACTGGATGCCAAGCTTGGTTGTCCATGATGGTGTGCATGCACCTCATGGTGACATCTTGTTGAAGCAAACTCTTGCTTTCATTGTAACTGGTGCATTGGTTCGGCCCCTTTATCCAAATCGTCTGCTAACATGCGCATGGTCTTCTTGGGTTTGGCTGAACCGACAACACACTAATGTTTAGTGTCTGTGCTGATCTTCAAGTGTGTGTTGGTGGTCATGTGCATCAACTTGCCGAAGTAGCCGTTTGGCTCTAGTTGGACTTTCTTCTTGTCTTCTCCTTGGTGAGTGTGTTGAATGGGTTGGATTCCATGCATGCACACAATGACATGCATGCTGCTAAATCCCTTGCATGCGATCAACCACACTACTCACCATGTCTACTCCGTGTTAGCCGCTCGGATGGATCTATAACTTGTCTGGGCATAGTTTCATCCGTGAGTGCACATTACGCCCACTGCTGTTCCTGATCCTGCTGCAACTCATTCGTCTGTCTACATAGCTTCATGTTCTTGCTAAGTTGCTGCTTCAGCACATGTAACTCCTTCTTTGTTACATCTTCTACCTTCATGCGATCTTCCTGTTGCGTCGTCACTCCATAGCCAGAGTCTCCAAAGTTGCTTTCATCATCAATGGACCTACTTGAGATTGCAACCTTGTTCCACCTTTGTATTGTCAACAACCCTCCTCTTGCATTTGTTGCATTTGGTATGTTGTATTCAACTGTTGTTCGTGATGTTGCTCATTGTGATGCTGCCACTTGATGTCCTTGTCCATGAATAACTTGATGTCTTCATGAGTAGGCAATCTCATAGACAATTGATCGACTGCATCACCAAGCGTGCTCTGAACGGTGTCCTCATCTCTGCTAGTTCTAGCGTTGTACTAATCCTTTCTTTCAATGTGTCGAAGGCTTTTTGATGTTTGCCTCCCCACTGAAACACCTGTTTCACACTTGTCAAAGCATGTAAAAGAGTTGCAATCAAAGAAAAATTAGCAATAAACATTCTCCTATATTGCGTTTCCCCTAAGAAACTTCTAACTTTTGTAGTAGTATTGGGCTTAGGCCAATTTACAATGACTTCGACCTTAAATGGATCTATCTTCAATTCACCACCCCCTATAATATAACCCAAATAATTCAAAGATGTTCTGCCAAATTCACATTTTAACAGTTTTACATAGAGATTTTCTCTTTTGAAAACATCTAAAATCTTCTTTACATGCTTTACATGTTCATCCCATGTTCGATTGAAAACAAGAATATCATCTAAATAGACTATTACAAAATCATCAATGAATGGTCTAAATACATCATTCATGACTCGCATGAATGTAGCTGGAATGTTAGTTAAGCCAAAAGGCATAACCATCCATTCATAGAGTCCTTGCTTCATTTTGAAAAAAGACTTCCATACATCCTGTTCTGCAACTCTGATCTGATGGTAGCTGCTTCGCAAGTCCAATTTAGAGAAGTAAACTGCATCTTTTAACTGATCTAACAAATCATCAATACGAGGAAGAGGATAACGATTCTTTATTGTGATTTTATTTAATTCTCTAAAATCAATGCAAATTCTCCACAAACCGTCTTTCTTTCGCACTAACACAATAGGTGATCCACACGGTGATGTGCTTGGTCGAATAAGCCCTTGATCGAGAAACTCATGTACCTGCTTCTTTATCTCTGCAATCTCTAAAGTTGATAACCTTTTATACCTGTAGTTGTAACCATTGTCTCGTCACCTGAATATGATCCCAAGTCCTTTTGAATAGCAGCATGCTTCTTTCGCTCTTTACTCCCAAACTTCTTAGGCTTCAATTCCGAATGTAATGACCAACAGTGTGCCTCATCATGTCCTTCCTTCTTACAATGAGTGCATGAAGGTTTATCCTTGTTCAAAGTGTTTGTTTTCTTCTCCTTCCATTTAAGTTTCTTTTTGCCTTTATTCTTGCTTTTAATAGGTTTGCATGATTTCCCAACATCTTGGGTTACAATTTTACTTCTAGCTTCTAGATGAGTTGCTTGAACCGATACATCATCTAAGCTAGTTGGATTAAACATAAGTATGGTATGCCTCAAATAAATATGAAGACAATCTATGTATTTCAACAATGTCTCTGGTGAGTCCAATGATATGACTAATGTTAAAGCTCTCTATTCCTGAGTATAACTTTGAACACTTTGACCTTTTAATTGACGTAGTGTTTGCCAACTAATCATTGCTAGTTGCATATAAGCCAAAGGATAAAATTTCTTTTTAATACCAAAAACAAATTCATTCCAAGTTGAAATGATTTTACCATGCTTTTGGAGATCTACTTGTGTCTTGCCTTCCCACCATAAAAGTGCGGTTCCTCCAAGTTGAAGGCTAGCAAGATGGATCTTATTTCTTTCTAAAACAACTTTCTGCACCCTCCAATGTACTTCAATTTGTCTTATCCAATTATCAGGCTTTTCAACGTTAAGTTCTCCATCATAAATTGGCAAATCAAATTTTACATCTAAGTTGATCAAAGAGGATTTCTTCTTCTTCTTCTTAGAAGGACTAGATTTATGAGAAGAAGAGGATGATGATGACGATGATGGCGATGATGGAGGATATGGTGGAGGAAGCATTCCTCCCTTTCCCTTATCTTCTTGATCTTTAGGTGATGAAGTGCCTTCATCTTTGTTCTTCTTAAACTAGTGATACATCTCTTCCACCATTGCACGTATTGTCATGAAACTATCCAATAATCGAGATTCTGACCCAATTGGGGTTTCATTTGCCATCCTTCTTTGTGAAAAGACCCTTCCAATCTCTGGATTTGCCTCAACAAGTTCACATTCACCTCATTCGAGCCTAGTAAGCATTCAAATATCCACACAAACTTGTCAAACCTTAGAAACCTTTCTGATTTGATACCACTTGATCTGTTAATGAAAAAGGTATTATAGACTATGTGTGAATTTTCTTATGTTACTTAGGGCAACAGTTCGAAAATATTGCGAATAACATAAACACATAAACAACTTGAAAACACATTAAAACACATCAACACAACCAAATTTAATAAAGAAGTTCACCAGACTTTTTAGCTACGTCTCAATGCCCTTCCGCTTCTAGTGTTGACATTTTTATTTTGTCTTCAATTTTTTGTTACAGGTATGAGCTTGAAAACAGAGTCTCAAATAATAAAATGGACATCGCCACTGCGTCCAGCTCAAAATTTTGAGTCAAACAAGTATAAACTCGATCATATTTGGCCACTGTGACCTCCAAACCCCCTGGAATGGTCCAAAACCACCTCTGTTCCTGCAAAACCACCCTCTGTCTGGCAAAAACCACCTTCTGCCTACATAAAACCACCTTAGAATGTGTGCTAGTGGTAGTGTGGGTTTGACACCTGTAATGATTATTAAAAAATTGGTGGCTTAGCTAACCAAGTCCGACCCTTTGGCATGTTGGTTCTTGTTTCAGTGATATGGTATTGATATACCATATGTAGTTACAATCTGCGGTGAATGTGGGATAATGCGATAACATAAAATCAAAGGACCGACAGTCGTGGGGTTGACCCTGACCATTCGGCCTTTTCTGGTGGATAGCCTGACACCAAAATAGATACAAGTTTATCATATCCATACGAAGTCCCATCCGATCCAACGCTATCACGTCACCCGTTGGCCAACTATCTTGGCCGATCTCCACTGTTGATCAATCTCGCGTGATCCAATGGCTATTGTGTCACCTACTCGCCAACTAGCCTGAACGATCTCCACCATCGATGTGACCCATCCAATCGAACGACTATCGCATAATACCACGCAAATTCTTGCACGACCGATATCAGATCGAGACTGCGCAAGAAAAGTGGTTTTCTCGTGCTACATGTTGCCTGCTAAGGTTTACCATTTTATAAGTGCATGATATACTACTTATCGCTTATGAATACTACTCCTCTGTTCTGCTAACACGTGGCTTAATCTGATCTCTTCATTTCTTAACTTTATTTTGCGCGACTTAATCCTAGCCATTTATCTCCCTCACTCTCGTTCGTTGATCTAACTGATCCAACGACTGTGCTTCATTGCTTTGATACCACTTTCATCTACATTTGGAGACTTTTATCTGGAGGCAAAACTGAATCCATTTTGGATCACATGGTTACATCCACTTTTGGGTTCGTGTTTAGAGTTTTACTTTTATTTTAATTTATGACCCCCTTTATGGGTTCATTTTACTAATTTCAATTACATAGTGAAATATATTACAGTTTATAAATATCATTTTGTTGTAGCATTTAATGCATGGTTAGATGAACATAAAACCCTCTCATTTTATCCCGAAAACTTAGGACATACCGAGTAAGAGAAAGGTTGTTCTAAGGCTCAGGATTCTTAGTAGATCAAGATGTAGATTAGAGATTAAGAAGAAGAGAAGGAATTCCCGTGAGTCCTCACATGCAGGTCTTATTGGAGTTTTCAGTGTAGCTGGGAAGTGCTCTTAGATAGCTCCAAAGCTTGGTCCTACAGATAAGAGAGAGAACAAAGCAACCTTCACAACATAGTATCTTGATAATTAAAACTATCAGAAACATATAAATATTACTAAATAAATAAGTACAAACCAAAATCCCATTCATTCATTAGTGAAATAGAAGAAGTAAAGAATGAAGAGCAGCATATGGAAGGAAGAACAACTGATCTATATTAATAAAGAAGTTGGAGGAAAGTTACAACCATCAGATGCAGTTGCGGGAACACCTCCCCCAACTCCTAGCTCCAAAAGTCTCCCTCTTAAGATATATCTCAATAGCATGACAATACAATAATTCCCATCCTTTTCTCAATGGCCAAGCCTCCAATATATAGGAAAGTGAAGGCTATGAATATTTCCCAAATTCCTCATTAGTTAAATTTGGGCAAAATTTTTTGGGTGAATAATGTTTCCCCATATAAAAATGGCCTTTTCCACTTTTTAGATGCTTTTGTGCTTAGGAAAAAGCTTCCCCATCCTTTATGGCTCTTGATCATTTTTGTATGCTTTTATTTTTTAGGAAAAAGATAAAGATGAGGATAAAGAGTTCACATTCCACCATATGAGTTTCTGAAAGTGAACAAGAGTGTAAAATTCTAGTTAACTCGAGCTTTTTTCCTCGTGACAGAGTGATAATTTTGGTAATAAAAGTTATATGAAGGGGAAAACTTGTTATAGACTGGGATAATGTGGTCCTTATGGTACATACCTTGTATTATAGTTTTATATAGTCTATGAGAAAGTGGTATTTCAACCAACAATATAGTATTCTCCTTAGAGCTAATGAGGTGGTATTTTCATGTATAACACATTTAAGAAGATATCACAATTCAATTTGATAACTTAATATTTGTAAACAAATTTAAGGGTAATTGACAACATTCACCAAAAAGATAGCAGTATCCTCATACATAACAATTCTCCATAAAAAAATCATTGAAAATTTTCAATATAAATATGACTACTAAATCAACACTTATCACAAATATCATTATTCGAAGGTAAATTCACAAAATTACATCCAAAAATAGTAATAACATTATACATAATGATTTTCCACCAAAAAACATTGACAATTTTCAACACATATATAAAGTAACAATATAATACTAATAATATCCTCATCATCTTTAATCAAATAAACTAAGATTCAAATGTGTGATTATTAGATAAAATCTTTCATGAACACCATTATTCTAAGGTAAATTCACAACATCCATCAAAAGATAGTAATATCATCATACATAATAATTCTCCATCAAAATAATGTTAATAATTTTCAATATATACATAAAATAACAAGATAAAAATGATAATATCATCATCATATTTAATCAAATCAACTAAAAGTCAATTTATGATTACCAAATCAAAATGTTTCATAGATATCATTATTCTAAGGTAAATTCACAACATCCATAAATAAATAGGAATATCATCATACACAATATTTTTTCATAAAAAAAATGTAAACAATTTTCAACATATTCATAAGGTAATAAGATAGTACCGATAGTATCATCATCATTATTCAAATAAACTAAAATTCAAATGTATGATTACCTTATTAAAACATCCCAACTAAATATAAAAAATAACGCATGGCTAGCTAACAACATGAAAATCATAGTCGAGATCATCCTCATGGTCATTTCCATGATCATCATCCTGACCATCCTAATAATCTCATCGAAATAATCATCACCATCGTTATCACCATCGTCTTCCTCAACATCATCGTCTCTAATATATGATGTAATATAAACATAGTCTGTATCATCATCTTTGCGATCATTATCTGTAGTGTTCTGGAAAAAAAAAATCAATATTACATGCTAATATTAATTCTATAGCACAACCCATATTTTTGTTACAATGTTAACCATAAAATGAGGTAGGACATAATAACATTTAATAGTACTAAAAAATAAAACGAAAATATGGTTTAAGATATATCGGAGATCCAACTAAGATTACACTCGTAATTCACATTAAGTATTAGAAGCATTTTTTAATGCATATGAAGTAGGTACCCATTTTTTCTTCATATTATATTGTGAATGTCTTTTATGATGTCGAGGCATGATTGGTAAATTAAGAGTTACTTGAATCTTTATTTCAAATTACAATTGTAATTTGGATTAGAAAAAGAAGAAATTTTAACGAAAAAGAATGTCACATGAAAAAAGTAAAACTGTCTTTAATGAAAAATAATTTGCATATAATATGAATGTCACATGAAATATTGAGTTGTTTTTAATGCATGTACTTTTCTCTATGATAAAATGGATCCTAATGTACGTTCAAGAACAAATTCTCACAAATAATTACTTCATTTTATCCATTATCACACTAAATCCATTATACCTAGTGATGACAATGATTCCATTCAAATTGTTTTGAACTCCCTAAATATAATGTAAAAGAGAAAACTCCATAGCCACGACCACAACTGGAACCCCCTCCCTTGCCTCATCCACCATCAGAGACAATGAACTTGGAGTTATGACCATGATAGGAACCCCTCCCTTGCCTTGTGTCCACCATCAAAGGTATTGAACTTGGAATTAAGAGTGCTCATTTTTCTTTGCTCCAATTAATCTCCAAGGAATTAAACCTTGATCAATATATCAAGGACTCCAAAGAATAGATATGTCACAAGCGAAGCTCAATAGGATTTTCCAAAAGAGTGGGAAAAACACAAGTGTTTATCTTTGTTTTATGAAATAACTCAAGTGAGTGGAATGAATGGTGGGAAACACTTACCAGGGAAAGGAAGATTTTTGGTCTATCCTTATTTCTATTATTATTTTTTTTTCTTAGAATGGAGGGAAGTGTTTTAAAAATTCTAAAAATTATTTTTAATTAAAAAAAATTTGCTTATGTTTTTTTTTTTTTTTTAAATTTATATTTAGTTTTAGTAATTTTTTATTTTCTAAAAATATTATTTAGATTTTGGTTTTTTTTTTTTTAAACAAAAATTATATATATATTTTTTATAAAAATGGATTTTAAATATTCCATTCATTGTGATTTTATGATAGAAGTTTAATGATATATAAAAAAGTAACTTAATGCCATGTGTTGTGTCACTGCGATGGGTATTATACATCTCTTCCTTGTTAAGTTATAGAATGTGCTTGGGTTTTCTTAATGCAATAAAATTAATTCTGCTCTTCATTATATCTTGATATGTTCAACTTGCAATAAAACAATAAAGTTAAAATAGGTTTGTCTTTGTCCTTTGTAGATATTTGTCCCCATTAATCTTGGTATTAATAGGTTCATTGTATTATGGTGGCCTTGAGTGGTCACTCCCATTAGTTGCATGCTTTTTAGTTTTATGTTAGTGACATTTATTAGGCTTGATAACATGTTATTTAATTTATGAAAATGTCTTATTGTACATATTATTATTAAATGTTAATATTAAATATATTGGTTTTGACCATGGTTTAGCACAAAGTTCCAAAAGGTTTATAGATTGTATTTTATAATGTAATGATTCATTGCTTGATGAAAATGTTTTCGATAATTTTTTTAATGATTCATTGATTGATGGAATTGTTATGGATATTTTTTTTAGTATATTAAATTGTATGTGATAAAGTCAAAAGTCACCTCTTTTTGAGATTTTCATTGGTCAATTTCCCTTAAGGCCATCAAGCTCACCATTCACCATGAAGTGGCATTGTCCAAGCACTTAAATATCGAAAAATGTTTTTTTTAGTCACATTATACTTCCTTTCTGTGTAAATTCCCCATGAAAATAGTCTCATGGAACATGAGGGGCCTCAATAGTAAAGGAAAACAAACACTCCTAAAAGAAAAATAGTATGCAAAGCACCCATCAATAATTTTGATATAAAAACAAAAATACTAAGGGAGGTTCTACCTCATATAATTAGCAAATGGGGGAGGAATTTCCAAGTAGTAGTGATCGATGCTTATAAATACTTGGGTGGAATGGCTATTATTTGGAATGATCGGGACATCAAGGTTACCAAGATGTTTACCTCTTTTTTCATTATGACAATACAATTTTAGTTAATTGACATCGAGGAATACTACCATGTATCCAATGTTTATGACTCTAATACCACAAATGGAAAACCTTTATTTCTCAATCCTATTTCCAACAGAATTAATTTATACTCCCCATCTCCATGGATTATTGGGAGTGACTTCAATATTATCAAGTGTCTCGAGGAAAAGAAAGGATGAATCAGAATGTTTACCAAGAGATTTTGTAAGCTATACCATCAAAGCCCTAAATTAGTCTCCATTAAATTTCGCAAGAAATGAGTCTCCAACCCACACTTGTGGATTAATGAGATGTGATACATTTGTGTGTGGTGACTAACTTAATACAATGTTCTAATAACTCCACAAACTTAAGTATTTCACTCCATCACATAAATTGATTGTATTGTTGCATAAGTAAACCAAGAGTAGACATGAAACCCTTAGGCAAAAAACATTACCTAGATCCTCAATTAGGTTATTAAATGATGAAGTGAAAATGCAAGGGGAAAAGAGGGCTTCATGATTTAGCCATCACAAACATGTGATCAAGTGTGACTAGGAGTGTATATATTCATATGTTTGCCAAAGAGGGAGTGAATACATGAGTTATCATTTATTGGGCCTTATTTTTCTTTATTTTCCTTTTTCTTATATATAAGACTTATGAAATGAGGTTTTCATAAGTTTGGCACAACTCACAGATATAACATTTACATGAATTTTCACTTCAACCTTAGAGTTTAGACTTAGATAAATCATTCTAGTGCATCTTTAATGATTTTGGCCTTCACTTTTTTATTTTGTTTCATCACAAATGAAAAAAGGGGAAATATTTTTCCACAAATCTATGAATGCTTAATCATAAAGGCATCATGCAATTGAAATAAAATAATGATGTTATTCTCTATGAAAATGATGGGTATTCTTGAGAAAATCTTATACGTGTGGATGTCTCCTCCCTAGTTGAGAGGGAGTGAGGGTGGACACCATATTATCCATGTGTCATGTACTATGGCCAGGACTAACAGTCGTAAGCCTAGTAAAGACACCAGTAGGGAGAATGGTGGATCGGATAAACATCTGGGACCAATATTCTTTGATAATTTGTACTTTGACTAAGACTAACCTCCATAAGTCAAGTACATTCCAATATAAGAATAGTCACTAGGATTGACATTTCCTGGTGTCAAATATTATGACAGGGGATTAGGAAATGTTAATGTGAGGAAATACCTAGTGAACATCCCGGTGGGGTAAGTGCCTAGAGAGGAAGTGGTGTCCAAATTTATGCCTCCCAACATTGTGCTCATATCTAATGGAGAGATAGAACTTGTTAGTCAAGGCCTTGCTATTTTTACAATGTTGGCTATGATGATGTAAATCATCGTTGATGCTTATCAATCCGGATCCCTTCTTATATGAATATTTCAGCTTCAGAGTACTTTTTTGTCTCATTATGAGTACCTCCCTTGTTTAGAGGGAGTGTTAAAAAATGTAACTAGTGTCGGTATTCATAATGCAATAAAATTTAATTTTCATCATTAATATTTATTATTGTACTGATTATTATTATTTAATGTTGGTCAAATCATCTTCTTCATGCTTATAGAGTCGAAAAGAAATTATTTTGAGTCAAGAGAAATGTATTTGAGTCAAGTCCCATTTCGACTTTTGAAAGAAAAAGAAAAGGAATTTTTATTTTGAGTCAAAGAATCAACATAAGACCAAGTCGGACCTCCTTGAACAAGTCATCCTGAGAGGCAGCTATTTGACCCTCTTGGATAGGTATATATATCAGTCAACTTGATCACTTGGAATACCAATCGCTTATCATCACAAAGCATTGTTTCTTGTGCCAAACAAAAATAAAAGACAATTGGAATTAAAGAATAGATAAACTATGATTTTTTTAGCTTATTTCTGCACACGCGTGTGAAGATTTTGTGGCTTCTTTATGAAAATTATAGGTCTGAACTTCACCCTTCACTACAAGTCCAAAAAATTCTGTGATTTGACCTTATTTGAATTTTTAATCAACGCTGGATTTCATTGACTTTGACTTGGTTGGAGGAAATTTGGAATAGGGTTGACTTGGATATTTGTGGCAATCTTGGTCTTGGTATTGGGTCTTGTATATCTCATTTTGATCTAATTTTATAAGAGAATTATTTTTGGGTTTTCCCCCTTATGGGGTTTTTGCCTAGATCGGAACCTAATTCTTGGTGTTCTTTGTTTCCTTGTGATCTTTATATTTTTCATTTTTGTGTAATTACTTGATGAAGTAGGCAATCTAAGTAATAATAAGCCAAAAAGCATTCACAAGTAATTATCAAGTTAAGATAAATCAAATATTTTATTCTAAGACTTGGTTTCTCAACATGAAGTAGGGTAATAGGTCTTATTACATCCAACCTAAAATATATGATGGTAAATCATCAATAGTCTCTTTGAATAAACATGTCCTATTGAGGGGGTCAAGAAGAGGTATGAGGCATCACTAATTTATAGCTGAAGAAGTTTAAATCCTGGTTTGTCAAAATTAGCCCTATGTAGGAAAGAAAACATGGAAGATGATCCACTTAGAAGAGTTGAAAAGGGGAAGGCCACATAAGGCCTTATATAAATATCTAAAGCCAAGGACCTTCCTCATATTTAGAGTTAGAAATGTATTGAAAGATAGTAAAAAATGATCCTTCCAAATCTTGTTAGAGATAATAAATGGGACATCTACAGATGAGGTGACCCTCTAGCTCTATATCATGTATATGACAAAGCTAATAGAAATTATCGAGCAAAGGAAAATATCCCAAGAGAGACAGAAAATGTAAAAATTCTGATAGTAATACATATGCAAAACATGATCTTGAAACTAGTAAGTTCATGAATCCATGATTGTAAGGTCATTGGCATCATCATAATCATTGTCATCATCTTCATTATCGTCATCACCACCATCATCGCCATCATTATTGTCATCATTGCATTATCATCATAATCACCATTCATGTCGTCATCATCATCATCATGATTATGGACATTGTCGTCAATTGTTCATAATTATAGGTGTCGTAAGAAATATCATCAACCCAAAAAATGTTACGAGTGCTAGAAAAGGGTTGTTAGGACACATGATATATGCAAGAGAAATAAAAACCATTATCATGTACATTATAATTTTCATCATCTCCATCATCATAATTAATGTAATTTCTATCATCATTGTTGTCATCGCCGTCATGGACATCATCATCATCATCATTCATGCCATTATTGTTGTTGATGATGACCAATATGAAAATAATGATAATGATGATCAGATGATGATGACTTGGAAGATGACGCCAAAGATAATGATTATGATTATGACCATGACAATGTTTAGAACTTGGAAATATTGTTCAAGGTCATTAGCATCGTCATCATCATTGTCATTGTAACCCCCATCATCTTTATCATCATTGTCATTATCATCATAATCACAATTCATATCATCGACATCATATTCATTATCATCATCATGATAATTATTGACATTGTAGAGTTGAGGCTTCTGTGATCCATAACAAGTTTAAGATAGATTTTTCGGCGAAAATCACATGAGAAACCATTTGTCGACGTGTTTCGAACCAACCAGTGTGGTTCATCGTCAGGACAAGTTGAAAAAAAGATCCAGCTTAGCCTGTTTAAATAGCTAGAGCAGAGACACCAACGGTTACCTAGGCAAAAAGTTGACTTAAGGAGCAAGGTCAAATTTAGTTATATTAGGTATAAAATAAAATTATAATATAATAATAAATAAATCAAAAATAAATAAATTTATATAAATTTATATATAAATATATAATTTTAGTTATATTTTTTTTTATCGTTAAGACTACTCTAGGAAATTATATTATGTACAGAGAGAAATTACATGCAGTGAAACAAGTTTTCCAGGCCAGCGATAGCACTATGACATTGCAGCCAACAGAGGCGTGCATTGAGCGCTGGATACCCCAAAACCTCATCAAAAAGCCATTGTTTTAACATAGACATTGCCCACGCAGGGGCTGAGACACAGAAACACTACCCACGCAGGGGCTGAGACCCAGAAACACTACCCACGCAGGGGCGATCCTGTAAATTAACAGACTTCCATAATAAACTAGATGATGAAATTTAAAACAGAGCAGGATCAAAATTGAAAACAGAGCAGGACCATACATAATAAGCGACCAGAACGAGACCAAGCTACCATGCGACCAAGACAGAAGACCAAGTGACCAAGACAGAAGACCAAACATGATCAGACGACCAAGACCGGGGACATCAAAATAGGACCTGAAAGGCGGGCGGATGATGGAGTTATTCGTCTGGCTCCAAGTCGTCCGGGTCCATCTCCACGATCGGGTACCCAAAGCCTTCAAAGGGGTAATCCTGGTCCTCGTTCGCGCCCGCTCTGGACGATGACGCCTCCTGCGTCTGAGTCTGGATAGGCGCCTTCCCTTTTGCATCTTCTGCTTGAGCCACGTCTTGGTCCAGCGGATTCGCAGAGGGTAATTCATGATTGCTTGCCCCCTCGAGGTCCGGCGCTGCATCTCTGACAAAGAGGATGGAAACATGGGCATTGAAGTTGCCCAGCTTGAATACCGCTGTGCCGAATGCTGGGAGTTCAGGCTGCCTTGGCGGTCTCTCATTCGGGTCGGAGGTATCCATGAATTGAGATACTTGCAGGTGGGGGATTCCAGCCCGACGTAAACTACAACAGCAACAGCACTGGTGATGCCCTTCTGCCACTGCGGGAGGGCGAGAAGGTGCCCCACGACCAGGCCCTCTTCGACATGGCTGTCTTTCTCTAGTTCTTGCCATATGAACAGAGAAGCTGCCCAGAATGTCCGCTTTACAAAACGAATACCAAATCTCCAGAAGCGTCCAAGTGCAGAGAATGTTCTCACTCGTCTGCAGAACCAGAACTCGCCAAGAATGTCGCTGCAACATTCTTGCTCCATCCTTAACCTCCGCGGCCTTCTCTCGGAACCTGAGCGCCATGAATGCGCTTCTCTCTCACCTTCTGCCAGCATTAATGAGCATTAAGGTTTTTTGGAGCAGAGGCTTATGTTGTTAATGCCTTCGTCCTCTTCACGTGACATAGTCCTCTTGGCATGTGGCACCATGCCATCAACCAGCGCGTCACCCGCATCCGGGGATAATTTTAGTTATATTAGGTGTAAGATAAATAAATAAATATATGAAGAATTATAAAATAATAATAAATTATTTATTTATTAAATCAATATATCAATGAAGAATAATAATAAATTATTTATTTATTTATTAAATAAGTAAATAAATAAATGAAAAATATAAATTAATAAATATAATAGTAAATATGTAAATAAATTATTTATTTAAAAATAAATGGTATCATTAGGGGGTAAATAAATATATAAAAAAATTTATATATATAAATTTAGTTATATTAGGTGAAAGATAAATAAATAAATATATAAATAAAGAATTATAAATTAATAATAAAATATTTATTTATAAAAATATACCTAGGAATTGATATCCATCACAAGCTCAACTGGAACCATAGCATTGAGAAAAGGATCAATGGGGGATGGAAAGCCTATTTTGGTCTTGAAAATAATTGTAAAACAGCAAACCTCGTAATGTGGGATAAAAAGAAGTTCCTCTTTGAAACTTTAGTCACTCTTGTTATCTTATATGGCTGTGAAGTTTGGGGCTGCAGCATCTCTAGAGAATCATGGAGGAAGATTGAGCAAATCCAGAAGCGTTTTATAACTTATAACCTGAAAATTAAAAGTAATACACCCTATCCTATTCTCCTTATAGAAGCAGGCCTTTCTTCTATTGAGAGCCTAGCTATGCTCAGGTTTCTGATGTACAAGCACAAGCTCAATAACATAGACAATCATAGACTTCCTAAGCTAGCTTTAAATTCCAGCCAAAATCACCTAAGGCTTAACCGAGGATGGCATAAGGACACAAGGGCCTGGTTAAACTATTGGGAGATCAATGAGAATGATGCTTTGCAAAGCATAAATAACATTAAAGATATTGTTACTTCTAAGTTCAAAGAAAAATTGTGGTGTGAGAAAGATTTAGCGTATAAAAGAAAATTAAGTTATTATAAGAAGGTCATCAACCCCACCCTTGAAGATCAAAAGTATCTCTCTATTCTAACTAGCTCAAAAAAGAAAATTAATATAGCAAAGATTAGAACGAATTCTCATGAGCTCCATAGTGAAACTGGCCGCTGGGCAGTTCCTAAAACGCCATGGATAGAAAGGATCTGCCATATTTGTGAGAATAGGAGCATCGAGGATGAAAACCACTTCCTCTTAGAGTGCCCTGCATACAACCACATTAGATCTCAATTTCACAACCTTTGTTACAATATTGACCTTCCTAGCCTTTTACAATGCCAAAATTATAGTGAACTCGGGAGGCTTCTCTCCAAGCTTTTTGAGCATAGGAATAAAATCTTAAATCAAAATAAATAATTTGTCTTTTTAGGTCCGATAGATCATTATTTTGGTCTCAGCGGACGTTAACCATCATCATCATCATAAATATATAAATGAAGAATAAATTATTTATTTATTTATTAACTAAATCAATAAATATATAAATACATGAAAAAATTAATAAATATAATAGTAAATATATAAATAAACCAATTATTTAATTTATATAAATAAATAATAAATAAATAAAAATAATAAATATAATAATAACAGTAATAGAATTAAGTTATAAAAGTAAATAAATAATAATTAAGTTATTAAATAAATAAATAATAATAATAATAATACTAATAGAATTAAGTTATTACAAATAAATAAATAAATAAATAATAAAATAATAATAAAAATATAAATAAAATAATAAGAGACAAGAAAAACGATTATTAGATAATAGAATATAGTAACAATAGTAACTGTATAATAAAAGTAATTGTTTAATAGTTTTCTTATTAGTATATTTAATAGTAATCGTTTAATAAATAATAGTAAATAAATAATACTAAAATAAATAATAATAAGAGACAAGAAAAACGACTAAGTCAACTTTTTGCCCAGGTAACCGTTGGTGTCTCTGCTCTAGCTATTTAAACAGGCTAAGCTGGATCTGTTTTTCAACTTGTCCTGATGATGAACCACACTGGTTGGTTCGAAACGCGTCGACAAATGGTTTCTCATGTGATTTTCGCCGAAAAATCTATCTTAAAATTATTGACATTGTCATCAGTGGTTCAAAATTTTCAATGTCATAAGAAATATCATCAATGCAAAAAATATGATATGTTGGAAAAGGGATGCAAAAGAGAACAAAAAAAATGGGGGCAACAATAGACATAAAATTGGATAAAGAGTGGACACAACATAAGTAGATGCAAAACAAGACAAAAAAAATTAACACAAAAGTGGATGAAAAAGTAGATTCAATAGTTGATGCAAACTTGGACACAAAATAGGATGCAAACGTGGATGAAAAAGTGGAAGAAAACATGGGTGCAATAGTAGGCATAAGACTTAGCATTAATTGTGGTGAAATAAATGTGGATACAACAAAAAATGCAAAAAAGGACAAAACTTGGATGTAAAAAGGAGGCAAACTTGGATGAAAAAAGGGATGTAAACATGGACGAAACATGGGTAAAATAGTGGACACAAAATTAGATGCAAAATTGGACTTATGGGAAGTGGATGTAAAAGTACATGCAAAATGGGATGCAAAAAACATAAACAATATTTGTTGCAAACTTGGACACAAAAGATCATGCAAATGTAAATACAAAAGTTGAATCAAATGTGGGTTGCAACAGTAGGCACAAGATATGGCACAAATTGTGGAACAAAAAAAGTGGATGTAATAACAGACACAAAAAAATGCAAACTTAGAGGCAAGACAAGATACAATAAGAGATGTAAAAGTGGATGCAAACAGGGGTGAAATAGGAGAAACAAAGTTGGATGCAAAATATGGATGCAATGGAAGTAGATGAAAAATAAGATACGAAATGAGATGCAAAATCCGTCACAAAAGTGGATGCAAAAATAGATGCAATATTTGATGCAAAATAGGATGCGAAGATGGATGCAAAATTGGAAGAAAGTGTGGGTACAACATTAAGTGCAAAACATGGCACAAATTGTGGCACAAAAAAAGTGGATGTAATGATAGATGTAAAAAAATAAGCAAATGAAGATGCAAAAGAATATGTAAAAAGGGATGCAAAAGTGGACGTAAACATTGGTGCAACAATGGATGCAAAATAGGATGCAAAAGTTTATGCAATAAAATTCGATGCAATATGAGACAAAAAACCTGATGCAAATCTTGATGCAAAAGTGGATATAAAAATGGATGCTAAAATAGATGTAAAATTTGATGAAAACCTAGATGTATATGAGGATGCAACCATGGATGAAAAATTAGAAGCAAAATGGGTGCAAAGGGAGGTGCCAAACTAGGTGCAAATTATGGCATGAGAAAATTGGATGCAATAGTGGACATAAGAACATATGAAAAAGAGGATGAAAATATGGATGCAAAACAAGATGCAAAAGTGGATGCCACAAAAGTAGATTCAAGAGTAGATGCAAAACTATACACAAACCTCAATGAAAAACTTGGTGCATAAGGGATGCAAAAAATGATGCAAAAATGGATGCAAAAAATTATTTAAAAAATGATGCAAAAGAGGATGCAAGAGATGGTGCAAAATTTGACGCAAGTGTAGGCACAAAAAGTGGATGAAATAAAGGATGCAAAAGTTGGTGAAACAAAATCAGGTGCCAAACTTCTTGATGAAAAACATGGTGCAAAGGATGGAACAAAACTTGGCATAAAACCTGGCATAAAACCTGGTGAAAAACCTATTACAATACCTAGTGCTAAACTTGATGTAAGACTTGGTGCAAAACTCTGTGCAAAATTTGTATCAAGTTTTGCACCATATTTGATAAATGGACACAAATAGCACCAAAAATGGGCTCTAAACACAAAAAAGGAAGCAAAAAGGGACGTTAATCACAGGGTTTTGTTGTAGTGAGAACATTGGCAAAACAGTTGTATATCTTGTGGTATATGTAGATGATCTTTTGATGACAGGGAACAATGAGAGCTACATTGCATCCATAAAGAAGGAATTGAGGAAAGGTTTTGAAATGACTGATTTGGGCTATGTTCATTACTATCTTGGTATTGAAGTAACTCAACATTTGAAGTCCATATTCCTTTCTCAAAAGAAGTACATTGGAGATCTGTTGAATAGGTTTGGCATGACTGAATGCAATCATTTGACTACTCCAATGGAACAAAACTTAAAGCTCACATCCATTGAAGGAAAAGAATTTGAGGATGCAACAAAGTATAGACAACTTGTAGGAAGTCTCAACTACCTGACTACTATTAGACCAGACATTTCGTTTACTGTTGGAATCCTCTCCAGGTTTATTCAAAAGCCTTGTGAGGGACATTTGTGTTTCTGGGAAAACTAGTATTCCTAAATAATGCTAGCCTTCTAGGTTTGGTAGCTACCCTAGAAACAATAGTTTAAAGCAATTCAATGATTTCTTCTATGTGTAATAAATAAGATAAAGATAATGGAACCAACCTAGAACTTACGCGTAATCCCTTGCTTGATCTCTCTCCCCTTTGACAGATCCTGCAACTCCTCCCCGTACTTAACACCCTTGGAGAGTACCTGCACAAGTACATCAACAAAGAACCACCAAAGCATCGTGATCTATTACAACATAAACATTACAAAATGAAATATATAATGAACAAATGATAGCATTCACAAATGATAACATTCACAATTGCACAATCATATGGAAGAAAACTTGAAGAGCTTTATTAATAGAAGGGAGAATTACAACCCAGTTGTCTAATCCAGCATCATCCTCCTAGCTTCAATCCTTCTTCACCTCATGAAATAGCAAGATCACACCAACAAGAATACAATGCTCTCTCCTCAATTACAAATTATCAACACTTCCTTGCAATTCACAACATTTCAACCTCCTAGATCTCTTGGATGAGGGATCCATTTATAGATGTGTGCAAGGGTGTGAGTCATCCATGGGGTTTGATTAGTGTCATTCCATTTGTTACAATTGGTTCCACAAGAGAAGGGATTGGAGATTTCTTAGATCCCTTATTCATCCTTGGGCGAATTCAGAGAGGAAAGTGGCAAAGGAGAAGTTTCTAGAAGATTCCATGAGAAACCACTTAGCAAACTGTCCCAGACATTTGTCCATCCTTGCCCATCACACCTTATAGAAGGCCTAAATAGTATGCATCGCGCCCTGGTAGTGTACCACTCAATATGCAACGCACTTTGCCAGTGGAGCAGTCAGTATGGTTCAATTTAGGCAATTTCTGGATGGTTTCTCAGATATAACTTTTGGGGAATGATGTATTCAGACAACTATGTCCCTTTAGGGTATGAAACAACTCTTTTAGGGGTTGATGAGCCATAATACATTGACATATAAGTTTGGGTTTGATGTGCCAAAATATGTCTATAACAGTTGCCCCCTAAAGCATGAGGTCGTAAATATTCATGTCAGGTGAAATGCTTTATCATGAGGATCCAAAGTTTCGAACTGGAAGGTGACCTGCATTAGTTACAATACAATACATTATCATAATATGATTTTCATGATCTAGCTGAGGGAGGCATTCCCATGCTTAGCTTTATAAATTTCATTTCATGTACATAGATCAGATAGTTGTCTACAGATACAGACTGGTGATTCTTCAGATATAGAGTCATCATCCATGATTAGGATGACCATCTGTGCAGAGCCTTTGTACATTTGATGTTTTTATATCCCTGAATATATCGCAGCCCGAATGGATGAAACTAGATCCAGGGTCTTCAAACTCATTCAATCTTCGCTCGATGTACAAGTCAAACCATGTGAAGAGATGTTCTAAAGTCGAACATGGAAAGACATCGCCTGATTCGAAGCCAATGATGTGAGCTGTTAACAGACGTGAGAGGAATCACCAATAATGATAATTATCCTCAAGGTACTACAATACAATTCACGTGGTGTGAATACATGATCTGATGTCGAACACCACACAAAATCTTTTGGTTGAAGGCCATTGATGTCAACCTGTCGCCGGAAGTGAGAAACTTGCCAGTGATGTATGCAAGCTTCAAAGCATTGAAAGGGTTGTTCCTAAGTCAACTTCTTGGATAATTTGATGATATCGACAAGAAGCGACTCGTCGTAGGAGGGCCTTGATGTATCCCACATCTACAACACGAAAGAAAGCAAATGATTTTTGGAGGTGAAAAATGAGCTGACGACACAAGGTTCAGGAAAGGCGATCATGAAAAATGAAGGTTGAAGGTATTGCAGTGTATGAGACATTAACTGGATAGTGATTTCTCAATTGAATGACTTCACTTGAACATGTTGACGACACTGAGATGAATTGGTAGTGTTAACCCCAAAAGATGGATGGTATGATGACCGGTGAACAGAATAACCCAACCCAACTCAATTATGGAGATGAAGTGAAAGTGTCATGTTCAAGAGTGACTTGCTACCATAAATTCTTCAAGTTTTTTACATTTTTCCCTAGTCATTGCTGACCAGTACCTCTTTATTTTTGTCAAGATTGAGGAGGATAACATATGCTTGTTCTATAAGTCGCCCTTCGGGCAAACCTGTCGCTATTTAGTGTTTTAACGAGTCCAGCGATAGTGAAACTCGGTCTCCTCTAGATGGACAAGTTTGTCACTATTATTTTAACGAGTTTAATGATAAGGATAACTCGGTCCTTTTCATGTTTAGAGAGTTTGAAAAGGGATGAAAATAAAACTCCATAAGTTCTTTTTCATAAAGTAATCCCTCGGGTCCAAGAAAGGATAAAATAATACAAGAGGGATGTCATTTCTGATCCTTTAATGAGCTGGAATGGACAAGCGCTCGACAATATTTTCTTATTTAGAGAGTCTAAAAAGATTTTAAAGAGGACTCTATTTTGAGGAATGAGTGGTGTCTAGGGTAGCAACTGGTTCCGGTGATGTTGGAACTTCTCAAAACATGTTGATTTATGTGAAGAGGTTGGCTAATAAGACCACTCATTGCAACTGTTCCTTAAAATGGGTAAAACAACCAAGTGAAAGCGTATGATCAGCCAAAGAGATGGTGGTGATGAGATGAAAACAACCAAGGCTCAAAAAGGCTGACAGAATGGAAATCACAAGGGTTAAAAATTGAAAATGGGTTCATTTTTAGACAAGCTTGAACCATGGGGAACTATGCTTGGATTCGGTTTCATGTTTACACAAGCTTGAAACGAACAAACTATGCTTGGCTTCAGTTTCTTTTTTACACAAGCTTAAAACGAAAAAATATGCTTGAATTGGTTTACATGCCCTGAGCATGATGAAAAGGAGAGTCTTCTGTAACCAGATGGAAGTCACTGCGGTGAAGCAGGATGGTTATCCAACACCTATTTGGCTTCGTCTAGATAGAAAAAGGTGAATGGTGTGATAGACCAATCACATAACCTATAGGGAAACTTATCTTTACCATTAGGTTCCTGTAACCAGATGGAAGTCATTGCGGTGAAGCAGGACGGTTATCCAACACCTATTTGGCTTCATTCAGATAGAAAAAGATGAATGGTGTGATAGAACAATCATATAACCTATAGGGAAACTTAACTTTACCATTAGGTGCACACCCCCCAAGCTTCATTACATTCACCTAAGTAGACGACTCATGGCTATCAAGTGGATGGAATGAAGGTTCTTTTACGAGATCAAGTGAAAGACTTGACTTTGAACTTGGGACCTTGTTTCATTTTTTAATGAGGTTGACACAAGACAAGGAATTATCCTCGTACTCCTTGTTTTCATTTTTTAACGAGGTTGACACAAGACAACAAACCATCCTCGGAGACCCTTATATCACAACTCATAGGTGGTCATGAAGGAGAGCTCTAGTTCCAATGCCCCTAGTACATGCTATACAACATCACTGAATTGATCGTCAGTTGATGTAGGTATGGAACAGGTTGCCACATAATTAACCCATGGCGAGGATGATACCATTGGTATAAAAGGACCATTTAGGGACAATGGTTGACTAGGAGCTATATTTGGACTGGGAAATGAAAGCTGGTCCACAGTGACAATCCTACCTTCATGCAAGAAACAAATCACTCGAAAGAGTGTTGAAATAATAACTCCCATGTGATAAACATAGTCACACCCAAGAAGTAAATTGTAATCTAAAGGTCTTGGGACTACCATCACATTCAGATAAACAATTTTTTCTCCCAAAGTGATAGGTAATTGAGGAAGGATCCCTAACGGTCGACTGGTTCCTTTGCTAAAGCCCAACAGATTCTGTGTAACGGGCACAAGCGGTGGAGAACCGAGCGCTTGCCAAACAATTGAGGAAAGGATCCTCACCGATGCACCTTCATCTATAATAGTGCCAGCTACAATCATTTTACAAACTTGTACTATGATCTGGAAAGGCACATAAGAAGGAAGGCGGGATCCAGCTAGTCGATTCCAATCAAAGGAAGTGACTAGACTACTTGGAGGGGATACCATAGAAACGGGAGAATTAACCCCTTGAGTTACGAGAACTGGAGTATTTTCCTCTTGTCTTGATGGAACAGGTGGACTGCCCCCAAGCTCATTTGAATCTGAGGAAACAAAAAGAACTTGAGCGATATCATTTTCACTCTCTTCGGGAAAGGTACGATTAGTTGAAGGTGAAATGGGGTCAATTGTTACCTCGACCTGTTGATTTTGCTTGGGTATAGACTCATAGGATTCACTTTCAGAGAGAGTGGTTTCGACCGACGGTTTATTTTGGTCAATCGGTTCATCAACTAGTGAAGGATCTAGGGAGAGTTTCCTGTAACCAGATGGAAGTCATTGCGGTGAAGCAGGACGATTATCCAACACTATTTTGGCTTCATCCAAATAGGGACAAAGGTGAAAGGGGTGATTACCTTCACATAACCTACATGGAAGCTTGAATTTTCCCTTCTGTCCATGAACTTTACTATCACTAGTTGATGGTGTGTTACCAATATGATCTCTAGAGGTTGATGACATGGAATGGTGTGAACGAGAATACTATTCTTTCAAGATTTGAGGAAAATAAGGACAATTTCGATGAAAATGGTCTCCTATACACACTATGCATGGATATTTGACTTTGTGAGGCTTAATGAATGGATTTTCGTCAGATGTTGCATCCAGAGCAATGGTTGCTTGGTTGCCTCCTTATTGAATTGGCTTTTTCTTCTTCTTCTTCCCTTTCTTTTTCTTCTTAGACACCTAGTTATTAGTACCAATACTTTCACCAAGCGAAGAGGAAGAAGGGGAGGAAGAAACAAACGAGGAAGAGGGAAAAGAGTCAACTTCAGATCAACTAAGGTGTACTCGATTGTGGAGAAATCACAACATTTTGAACCAAAGAGGTTGAAAATAGCCATATTGGGAGCCCAATGGTAAATCCTGGAAGGGATAATGTAGCCATATAAGGAGCACCAATATTTCTGAAAGAAGGAAAAGGACTAGGATTCCCATCAAAAGGGATTCCTTGATTGGTTGACTCCAGATTTGTCGCCATATGTCTCAACCTAAGATAAACTAAGGAATATGGATGTTATTCATAGTCAATTAATTTTAACGACACTTTGGACACAACTTTTCTTTTTTAGTTTTTAAGAGTCGAGAAAAAGCTAAAGATGACTCTAGTCTCCTTCGATTTTTAATGAGCCTGAAAGGACAAGTGCTCAGATGGACCTTTTCTTTTAAAGAGTCAAAAAGGAACGAAAGTGACTACTCTGGAAAATATAGATAGAGGGATTACCAAACCAATCACAAAACTGCAATATACACCTTGGTGATAAATTAAAAAGAAATTACCAAGGACTTATGTACGATAGTTAATCTTCCTGAATGCTGTGTTCAGTGCATTGTGATCAATAAGGCAACAGACTCAGTTTCCTATGGATAAAGGATTTAAGCCTATTGTGGTCTGCCAATATATACGCAACGGTATGTGGAGCACAAGTCCGTGATAGCACTTGTCGTATCAAGGAGGAAGAATCACCCAACCTTCAATGTGTTATGCTCTTAACCTGCAAAATGATACCCAAATACAGAATATGCGAAGAAAAGATACCCAGAACACAGAATAGCAATGATTTTATTATTCAGAGAGTAATGTTCACTTGCCTCTTCGAGGGGGCAACCTCCAATAGAGTAGAGCTCGATTACAAAATAATACACAATGTCCTCGCATGGAGTCTCTATCCTTTATATATGACTCATACATGCAATACCACAGGCTAATACCGTGGCTTTTATTAATACCATCTATCTAATACTACGGCCCATTCACAACTAACTGTGGTCCCGTCATTAATTGCGGATTAACCACTTACAATTATTAATATGGGCTTTATTGACTCTTGACTATGACGTGATCCCATTACATAAATAAGGGGGTTAGGGTGGGACCCAAACATGCCCTCCCCCTTAAGACTAGCCTTGTCCTTAAGGCTGAAGCTGCGGAAACTACTGAAGAATAGTGGCTGGTTCCCAAGTTGCATCTTCCGGAGAGGTGTCTTTCCATTTGATGAGGACTTCCTTAATCATGCGACCACGCAGTTGCTTGTCTCGTGTGTCTAGGATCTGTTCGGGTTGAAGCCAGATGGACCCTTCTTCGTCTAATTCAGGTAGACTAGTATGAATTCTACAATTGTTCCCAATCACTTTCTTGAGGCATGAGACATGGAAAACTGGATGGATTTTTGCAGTAGGTGGCAAGGCCAACTTGTAAGCCACTTCTCCAATGCGTTGAATTTGGGAGATAGTTTATGACACCCTTTGTCTTTGAGTGATGTTTGCTTATATGGTTGTAGCCGTAAAAAGACCTGATCCCCTTCTTGAAATTGGCGCTCTGAGTGATGTTGATCTACCTGTTGCTTCATGCACTTCTGAGCTTGATGAAGATTCTCTCGAAGATGGGCGATCATGGTTGCGCGGTGTTGTAGGAGTTGATCCACTGCTTGGACTTTTGAGCACCCCTTGAGATACGAAGCAGGTGAAGGCGGGAGTTGACCATATACTACTTCATAGGGAGTCATTTTGGTGGTGGCATGATAGTTGGTGTTATACCACCATTCAGCCAGAGGTAACCACTGTACCCAAAGGTGTTGCTTTTCTGAAGTGAAACACCTAAGGTAGGTTTCTAGACATTTGTTAACGGCTTTGGTTTGACCATCTGTTTGCAGATGATAGGAAGTACTGAGTTTTAGTTGAGTGCCTTGTATCCTGAAGAGTTCCTGCCAAAGATTACTGGTGAAGATCGGGTCGAGTTGGACACAATAGAAGTGGGCATGCCATGCAATTTGAAGATCTGATCCATGAAAGATTGAGCGACCAAAGTTGGTGTAAATGGGTGTGGTAGGGCGTAGAAATGAGCATACTTCGACAGTCGGTCCACAACCACCATGATGACTGACTTGTTCCCTGACTTTGGAAGACCTGTAATGAAATCCATAGAAACCTTCGTCCAAATTGATGCCGGAATGGGCAATGGTTGTAATGTGCCTGGTGTGTTGACGGTTTCCCCTTTGTGGCGTTAACAGACATCGCATTCTGCTACGAAAGTAAGGATGTCCTTTTTCATGCCTGTCCAAAAAAATGATCTTCTGGTGCGAGCATATGTCTTCTAAAGGCCCGAATGTCCTGCAATGGGAGATGAGTGAAATTCTGCCAAAATGCGACTTTTGAGGGTGGATGTTGGTGATATTACGACTCTGTCCTTGTAGCGAAGAATATCATCCTGCCACGAGTAGCCCTTGGTGGAATTTGGATCTACCTGCAATTGAGAAATGATTTGGGAGAGCCCGGGGTGTGAAAACCATTCCCTGCGAGCCTCTTCAATCCATTCTAGAATGGGGAGGGAAATTGCTAGCAGAGTACTTTCCTCCTCAAATTGGCGAGATAATGCATCTGTTACACTATTGTCTTTCCCTTTCTTGTAAATGATCTCATAATCATATCCCAGCATTTTGGCGAGCCATTTATTTTGTTGTGGGGAGGATAGGCGTTGCTCCAAAAAATATTTAAGACTGTGATGATCTGTGCGGATTTGAAAACGTCGCCCCAATAAGTAAGGTCGCCAGGTCTCGATTGCATGTAAGATGGCCATCATTTCCTTCTCGTAGGTAGATTGGCCCAGATTCCTCCCACTTAGTTGTTGGCTTGTGAAGGCCAAAGGTCGCCCTTCCTGCATTAAGACCACCCCAATACCTGTACCCGAAGCATCACATTCAATGACAAAAGATTTGGTGAAGTCAGGTAGTGCTAAGACTGGAGTGGAACACATGGCATTTTTTAGAGCTGTAAAGGCCTGTTGTGCTTCCTCATTCCAGAAGAATGAATTTTTCTTTAGGAGTTGGGTGAGGGGCTTCGCTATGCGACCATAGTTGCAGACAAATTTACGATAATAGTCTGTGAGACCCAAAAACCCTCTCAAGGTCTTCAAGGTCTTAGGTTGAGGCCATTCCTGCATTGCCTGGATCTTTTTGGGGTCCACCTTGACACCTTCACGCCCCACAATGTAGCCCAAATATTCTACTTCTGCCATGCCAAATGAACACTTGGACATCTTGACAAATAATTTATGCTTGCGAAGCAGTTGCAAGAGTAGATCTACATGCTGAAGATGTGCGACCCAAGTGCAACTATAGATGAGGATGTCATCGAAGAAGACAAGGACAAATTTCCTGAGATATGGTTTGAGAATGTGGTTCATAAGGCTCTGAAAAGTAGAGGGGGCATTACAAAGACCAAATGGCATGACCAGGAATTCATAATGGCCTTCATGAGTTCTGAAAGCAGTCTTGGGAATGTCGACTTCCTTCATGCGAATTTGGTGGTAGCCTGAGCGAAGATCCAGCTTAGTGAAGAATTGAGCCCCATTGAGTTCATCCAGCAAATCATCAACCACTGGGATGGGAAATTTATCTTTGACTGTTAACTTATTGAGGGCCCTGAAGTCGGGACACATCTGCCACTCCCCATCTTTCTTGAGCACCATGACCACTGGGGATGAATAAGGACTAATGTTGGGACGAATGACACCTGCTTCCAAAAGTTCCTTGATTATTTTTTTTATTTCATTCTTTTGGGTGAACGGATATCTGTATGGGCGCACATTTGGGGGTTGGGCCCCTGGAACCAATGTGATGCTATGATCATGTTCCCCTCCCGAGGGTGGAAGCTCATGAGGCTTGTCAAAGACCTGCAGATGGTTATTTAAAATCTATTGCATCTCAGGATGAATTGGCAGAGGCTTGGTTTCGACTGCCTGGATGGCATTAAATTGAGCTACAACTCCATGATTGCCCTTTTTTAACAATTTTTCGATCCTATGCAAGCTGATGATAGAGGGGGCTCCCGCCTGGAGTCCACGGAGGGTATGTGTGTAGTTGTTCTTCTTAAAACTCATATATAACTCCTGGAAATCCATTGTGATTGGCCCAAGAGTGCGGAGCCATTCAGCGCCGAGGACAATGTCGCAACCCCCCATGTGTATGGAAAACATGTGGGTTTTCAACTGATAATCCCCCATTTGAAGTTTGACATTTTCACAGCGGCCTACACATTTCATTGTGCCTCCATCCGCAATTTGAACTTGGAAGTTAGAAACTGCTCATACAAAACAATGCACTGCTTCTGCGACTTTTTGATGGATGAAATTATGTGTACTTCCACTATCAATCAATACTACTACTGGGCGATGTTTAATAAAACCTCAGATTTTGAGAGTTTGAGGGGAAGAAATCCCTGCCAAAGCATGCAACGAAATAACTGGTTCGTCAGAGACATTGTCCTTTTGGTTGTCTTCTTCTAGCGGCTCATGTTCCTCAAGTGGTGGATCTTCCTCTGTTGAGCTGTAGGTAGTGGCATCAATTTGAAAAAATTTGGGCTCCTTGCATTTATGGCCTGGGGAGTATTTTTCATCACAGTAGTAACATAGGCCTTGCTTTCTTCTTTCAGCCATTTCCGCAGGTGACACCTTTTGGACCTTAAGTGTTTGAGTCATGTTGTGAGCCTGTGGAGGGCGACCTTTAGCTGAGAAATTTGGGCGGCTGTATTGGGCGGCTAATGCACGTTCCACGTTATGGGCTACCTTGCAAGCCTTTGTCCATGTGGGAGGGTGGTGCAGTAGGACTTGGGCTTTGATAGCTTCTTTAAGACCGCTGATAAAACATTCCGTGTAGAACACATCTGAGAGACCCCAAGTGCGGAAGGCTAAGGCTTCAAAAGCTGTAATATATTCATCCACTGTACCAGTCTGTTGGAGCTTAGTAAGACGACCCAAAAAAGATGATTCCTGGTCAAAGTGGTCTTGAAGAGCTTTGGTGAATTTGGTCCAAGTCCTAAGAGGTCCAGTGCAACGTTGATGCCATTCCCACCATTTCCACCTATCATTGTCCAAGTACATGCTCCCCAACATAAGCTGAGTCGCATCATCGAAGATGTGATTCAGTTTGAAATACTGCTCCATTTGTGCTATCCATGCCGATGGGTGAGAACCGTCAAACTTATGCATATCCAACTTGGGATGTCGCTGACTGGGTGGTTGGTGGGTGTGCCAGGCATGAGGAGAGTGGCTAGACTCACCCTCATTGTGTTCATTGCCATTATACGCCTCCTCGTGGGCTTGCTCCTTGCCCTTCAGGACTATTTTCTCGACCATGCTACATAGTCCAGTAAGCTAAATGTGGAGGTTTTGCACTGATTCTTCAAGTTTGTCCATCCTTTCATTGGCCATCGCTTAAGCTCTAGTTTCTACCATACACCAACCTGATTTTTTTTTTTAAATTGTGACTGCCTAAAATAAAATTTTCACTAAGAAGTGAATGGTACCACTGTGCTCAGCTCGTCGTCCTGATTCTAATGGGCTAGATCACCAATAAGTGCCCGGAAAGATCTCAGACTTTTTTTTTTTTTTCTCTGAAAACTCCTAACAGAGTTTTACTCCTTCCTTATCAATACTGCAGTCACCAAATCCTAAAAATGTCAATGCGGCCAAAAGTCCTGCGAAAATTATACCCTGGTATAGGAACGACTCCGATCTGGTGGAGCTGAGAGATCTGAATGGAGAATCTGATAGCTCTGGGCAGCGGAACAGACTGCTTCTGCGGATCTAATGGATCTAATAGATCGGAATAGCTGATCTGCGAACTCGAGACTGCGGGACTAATGTCTGCTACTGCTGCACCCCTTTGCACAAGCGGATCTAGAAGAGATGATGTGTGATCCCTCGATAGAAAAGGGAACTATGGTCTTGAGGAGTGTCAGGTGCTATAGATCGCAATATACATAAGGGTCTGGCAGTAGTACTCGGCCCAATGTTTTAGGGCTCTAACTAAGGAGGCTCGACCGTACCCTTAGCCATAGAACCCGACTACCCTATCGTACGGGCGAGTAATCTCTCTGAGTGCTGTTCTCAGTGTACTATAGCCGCAAGACGGCCGACGGTTTATCTATGGCGAGGTTTCAAGGGAGCCTAGGGGGCTTCCGATATACCCAGAGGGTATGTGGAAGACAGTCCCTGCGCGGTTCTGTCTAATGCGCTACTACTCGAAGGGGTACCCACAGGGGTTACAATGGAGTCCAACAGACGTGACCACCTCTTGTATTTCTTGCGTACATGCCTCCCCAAAACCGCAGGTTTATGCGCTTAACGACAGATCCTGTGGTTTAAAGACGCCGGAACACGTCTCTAGCCAAAAAAAAAAATTGCTAAGAAATGGAGATCCCACCGGCCCTGGAAAGTTCTCTGATACCACTTGTTATGCTCTTAACCTGCAAAATGATACCCAAATATAGAATATGCGAAGAAAAGATACCCATAACACAGAATAGCAATGATTTTATTATTCAGAGAGTAATGTTCACTTCCCTCTTTGAGGGGGCAACCTCCAATAGAGCAAAGCTGGATTACAAAATAAGACACGATGCTCCTCACAGGGAGTCTCTATCCTTTATATATGACTCATACATGCAATACTATGGGCCAATACCGTGGGTTTTATTAATACCATCTATCTAATACTACGGCCCATTTGCAACTAACTGTGGTCCCATCATTAATTGCGGATTAACCACTTACAATTATTAATATGGGCTTTATTGACTCTTGACTATGACGTGATCCCATTACATAAATAAAGTGGTTAGGGTGGGACCCTAACACAATGAAAACGATAGCCACTAGTTTTAATGACGCTGGAACAAGTCCCTAGCCTAGACCTCTAGATATGTTGCGTTAAGTTCCAAAGCATTGTTAGGTTCATTGAAATTCATTTTAAAGTTGATATTGTTTAGAGTTTTCCTTTCAATGGTTCACCGCGTGATGATGATATGAAATTCCTAAGATGAAATCTACAATGATAAACAATCTTTGTTTATTTAAACAATGAAAATCCTAGCTACTAGGGAAATAAGATAACAGTGCTTTTAAGCAAAGAGAAAAGAGCACACACTAGTGCATTTCCCTAAATCATCTTTTTGCACACAAATAAAAAAATGCTAAATGCAAATGCATGTATTTGTTTTTGCTCTCCTTAATGTGAAAGATGCAAAAAGGAAAACTAAATGTAGCAAAGATCTGAAATATTTCACTCAAAACGACATTTTCGACAATTTCTTCTTCAAAATAGAAAGGAAGACTCAAAATGAAACTTTCAATTTTGAATAAAAATGCTTTCGACACTTTGAATGTAAACAAATCAAGTCAAATGCATCAAGAAATTTAAATCAATTATCAAGGGAAGGAACAATTTACAACACTTCTCTTTTCGACATAAAACGACAATTATGACACTTTTTTTACCAAAGTGACAAATCGACTAAAACAACCTTTTGACAAATGATTGTAAATGATGAACAAATACACAAAAAAATTCACTAACCCTAATGTAATTGAGGCTAATCTAGGTGATGCAAGTAAGCTTTAGTAAAGAGGCACTGTTCATTTGTGGCAAAACAACCAAACAAAACTGAAAACAGGTCAAAAACCCTCAATTTCTAGATAGAAAAAGAGTTCAATCAATCATCGCACCTAGGCCTCACAGAAATGAGATGCATCACACTTATTGCACTCGGGAGGTGCTATGCATACTGAGTCACAGTGGAAGATAGTGCGATGGTCCAAGGAGCGCAACTGAAATGGGTTTTGGCTCAATTATGGAGCTGTTTTCAATGAATTAAGCTGGGTTTTGATGAACAATGATGAGCAAAGTATGATGAAATGTCTTGAGAGGTTACTGAGCTACCAAAAGGGCATCTAAATGTGCTTATAAGTCAAATGTTTAATTCATAAACTAAACCATAGATCGACTGAGGCAACATTCATCTACTATGCAATTGAAGAGCAAGAGCAGTTCGAAGGCTACCTGGCTGACTTCAAACTCTGTCTATAGTTTATCAAATTGAACATAAAACAAACAATAACAACAAACAAACATCTAAATCAATCCCCAACAAAGTTTCCATTTTGCTTATGGGAAAACTAGTATTCCTAAAGAATGCTAGCCCTCTAGGTTTGGTAGCTACCCTAGAAACAATAGTTTAAAGCAATTCAATGATTTCTTCTATGTGTAACAAATAAGAGAAAGATAATGGAACCAACCTGGAACTTCCGCTTAATCCCTTGCTTGATCTCTCTCCCTTTTGACAGATCCTGCAACTCCTCCCCGTACTTAACACGCTTGGAGAGTACCTGCACAAGTACAACAACAAAGAACCGTCAAAGCATCATGATCTATTACAACATAAACATTACAGAATCAGATATATAATGAACAAATGATAGCATTCACAATTGTACAATCATATGGAAGAAAACTTGAAGAGCTTTATTAATAGAAGGGAGAATTACAACCCAGTTTTCTGATCCAACATCATCCTCCCAGCTTCAATCCTTCTTCACCTCATGAAATAACAAGATCACACCAACAAGAATACAATGCTCTCTCCTCAATTACAAATTATCAGCACTTCTTTGCAACTCACAACATTTCAGCCTCCCAGATCTCTTGGATGAGGGATCCATTTATGGATATGTGCAAGGGTGTGAGTAATCCATGGGGTTTGATTAGTGTCATTCCACTTGTTACAATTGATTCCACAAGAGAACGGATTGGAGATTTCTTAGATCCCTTATTCATCCGTGGGCAAATTCAGAGAGGCAAGTGGCACAGTAGAAGTTTCTAGAAGATTCCATGAGCAACCACTTAGCAAACTGTCCCGGACATTTGTCCATCCTCGCCCATTGCACCCTATAGAATGCCTAAACAATATGTATCACACCCTGGCAGTGTACCACTCAGTATGCATTGCACTTTGCCAATGGAGTAGCTAGTATGGTTCAATTTAGGCAATTTCTGGATGGTTTCTCAGATGGAACTTTTGGGGAATGATGTATTCAGGTGACTATGTTCCTTTATGGTATGAAAAACTCTTTTAATGGTTGATGAGCCCTAATACATTGACATATAAGTTTGGGGTTGATGTGCCCAAATATATCTATAAAAATTGGTTTGCTGCAAAAATAGTTCTAAAGTACTTGAAGGGAACTAAAGACTTTGGACTCAATTATACGCAGGTGGGCGACTTCAGCTTGATTGGATACTCTAATTCAGACTTCGATGGAGACAAAGAAACTGGGGTATCTACTTTGGGTTATGCAATGAGTCTTGGATCAGGAGTTGTCTCCTGGAGATCACGCAAACAATCAGTTCCAGCAGATTCCACAATAGAGGAAGAATATGTGGCAGCAGCTGAGGCAACAAAAGAAATTGTGTGGCTCAGGAAAATTCTGGAAGATTTGCAGGTAAAACAAGTATGATCGACTCCACTCATGATTGAGAATAACTCGGCAATAAATTGGCCAAGAACCCAAAGTTCCATGATCGAATGAAGCACATCAATACAAAATATCATCTGATTCGACATCATGTTGAGGCCAAAACAATCCATCTTTGCCATTATTCTACTAATGAGTAGATTGCAGACATCTTCACCAAAGCGCTTGGAAGAGAAAAGCTTGAAAGATTTAGAATGATGCTTGGACTTACCAACATCCCTTCAGACTAAGGGGGAATTTTGACACCTAATCATAGGGATTGGGTGAACAATTGTAATTAGTGTAAATAAATAATAGAGGAAATGGAGAGTCATCGGGAGATGAAATTGAACAGTCACTCCCTCTTGTATATAATAATGGACAACCTAAATGAATAATACAATTTCATTTTAGGAGTTACCTCCTCGCCTGACAACATATATCATGAATGTAACCATAACATCAAAAGACATACATAAACCTAAATGAATAATACAATTTCATTTTAGGAGTTACCTCCTCGCCTGACAACATATATCATGAATGTAACCATAACATCAAAATACATACATAAACCTAATGTATATGCACCTAATGCATATAAAAATCCTTAACTTACATACCTGCATGTTGAACATACAATACCTATATGATAATCTTCTCTTACCCCAAAGTCCAATGTTGCAACCTCATTATGATGATCTGCA
This sequence comes from Pinus tabuliformis, assembly GCA_031772625.1. Classification (NCBI taxonomy): domain Eukaryota; kingdom Viridiplantae; phylum Streptophyta; class Pinopsida; order Pinales; family Pinaceae; genus Pinus; species Pinus tabuliformis. Next base: position 860,060,364 of record CM062817.1, on the reverse strand, counting down.
TCCCTTGCTCTATCTCAACTAGCTCATTAGCATCATAACAACCAATAGCATCATGATGACCTAAATTGCATACCATGACTTCACAAGGCATGTTTGACCTACTATTCATGCATAAAAACTGCATATACACACATAACAAATGAGTACAAAACCATATACACATCATTCTAGCTAGAGTCCAGTCATCAATGCATGACCATATCAAGTACACAAACCATGACCTCATGCATTACAACAACCATTACTCCATTGTACACATTGCCACATGCAACCAACAGTATGCATAAGCAATGCCAAATCAACTACACCTACGCATAAATGCATGTAGTTGAACATAAGCGATCAATTATTGTAATCAACCTACAAGATTGATACATGTAATCAAAATATTAAAAAATGTAACCTAACATACAAGGATGTAAGTAGGTATCATGAAATCAACAAGTAAGAGAAATATAATTCATACACAGTTAGTCACATGTTCCAAAAATCAAGACATCGTGTCTATTAATTTGAAATCAGCATTCACCAATACTAACAACCTATAAGCATACCCTCTTACTATCCACGGTCCACATTAAGGTAGAAGGAGGAAGCTACTATAATGATCTGATCTCCAATGTCCAATTATGGAAATGGGATATCCAAATCTCTACTAAATTTAACCACACTTGAAAAGAAATTTATTTTTATTTCTCATAAATTTGTATGAGAATAAGTCAAAAACATTGCACTTATTCCACTTGTAGCATAATAACTAAATACATGCCACTTTTCCATTTCCTTACATGCAACTTTTCAAATTCCTTGCATGCAACCTTTCAAATTCCTTTCATGCAAATCTTCCAATTATATGCATGAAAATATGCATAGATCGGCTACATCCATATTATCATACCACAATACTATCCCATCTTAAAAATTAACATTTTCTTCAAACAATTACCATACTTTTACATTTTATTCAAACAACTACTATACTATTACATTTGCATGTAAGCATTTCTTTAAACACTTTACATGCAAACTAATGTAGCAAACTATTTGCATACAAGTAAGCATATATCAAATACAAAAATAATATTACACATCAATACTATCCCCAGCCACAAACAACATACTCATTGGGGCATTTTATCAAACAGTTTGTATGCAATTAACCATTGAACCATTTAAGGATTTGATCAAACACTTTGCATGCAAACTAATATTGAGAATGATTCAATGCATATATCCTAAACTGTAGTAGTACAAGTTATGGAAACTGAACCATATAATCAGTGGTATTTTCCCTCACTATGGTTCAAGTTTCAACTTCTGAGATTTCAAAGATGAAATGTTATAACAAAAATACCAACACAATCCTATTTGGTGCACAATTCTAGGAGTACCCAGAAATCTCAACTTCCACTGGTCATATCTCCTAAAATATAATGAATAAATGTCTACACTTTTTGTCACAATATAATTGGGATTTTTATCATAAATTGGATCCTTAAACTCTCTTAAAGTTACCCAAACTATATAAAGAAGCTCATGCCGAAGTTTAAAGTCTTGTGGATGTCGAAGCTATGAGAATTAACCTCTGAATAATGGTAATTTTTCAGCCAGCATGGAGCAACGAGGACCTTCAGTCAAAGCGCTTGACCGTTGGCCCATGGAGACTTTGCATGGTGCAAAAATAGTAGTTGGGAGGCTCAAACCCAGAAACAGAGGATGTTTCTGATGCGTGATTAGCGCAAGCTAGGCAAAACCCCTCGAGAAGGAAAAATCCTCGGCACCCGGTCATGTGAAAACATATCAAACTGTGGGAAAAGTGCTAAAACGACAGGTGGGTCCCGTGCTCCAGAACCAGCAGACTATCAGAGGTGTTTCGGGTGGTAAGCGGGTTTGTCAGACGAACCAACAATTCCGTACGTTGAATTATGCGTGTCTAGCGGATGAGAGAGAAAACCACTCTCATCGTAGGCTAACGTTCGAGCAAGTCAACCGCGCGATAAGACCGATAACCGTAGGATCTATAGGCCCCAAATCTAACGACGGAGATTGCACCCGATGGGAGACTGGATTTGGAGGAAGAAATAAGCTACGACACATAAAGATTTGAAGTCCCATGTGGACGATGAGTTGGCAGAAATTCATGTTTCATAGGCGTTCTTGGAGTAAACAGAAATAACAGTCGTTTCAAACGATCGATTGTTTCCGTTGAACCTGACACTTATCCGTTATGGAATAGGTGGTTGTTTCCTTGGGAGGTGTGATGCAGTGACTGTGACAGCCAAAAGAAGGGATTCAAACGGACAGAGGTAGGGAATGAGAGAGCGAAAAGCAGAAACGAACAGTCCAGAAGCAGATGGCTTAAAGCCACAAACTGACAGAGATAGAGGGGATTGACAGAAGAAGACATGAGAGCGAACAACGAGAAAAAGCTGAATGCGTAGAGAGTCTTTGGAGTCACTCGAAGGTCAAGTGAAAAGCCAGAGAGCTCAATTGACAAAAACATATTTTTGTTGGAGTTGCTTGGAGGTCAAGCGACTCATAGAGTTATGCAAAGGCCAAGAGACTAGAGAAGCCAGAGCAGAGAGCCAAGAGCCACAGCCAGAGCCAAGAGCCAAAGAAAGCGCCAGAAGTGAAAGCTGAGAGCCAGAACTAGAGCCTGAGCCAAAGAGCTAGAGCTAGAGTCAGAGCCAAGAGCCAGTGCAAGAGCTAGAGCCAGAGACAAGAGCTAGAGCTAGAATGTCAAAGAGCTCCAAGAGCCAAGGGATAAGATGGTGTTTTGAGCCCAATGTTCCTGTGTAAAACATTGGAGTTGAGTGTGGAACTTGTAAAAGAACTGTTTCCATAATCCTAGAGAGCCTAATCGAGTTGGTTAGAGCTCAAGTGATGTAGCCCAAGACATCAGGGTGAACTCCATATTATATTGTTGTCTTATGTGTTTATTTTTACTGCTGCTTTAACTATTGTTGTATGCATTTATATATCAGTTTAAGTACCTTCCCATATCAGCACCAACAACAGATTTTAAAGCAAATACTTAGCTGAAACAAATACAAGTATACACCCATATTTTCAAGCATTTCTTAATTCCACATTGGTTAATCATTAAGACTTGGGAAAGCTTAAAGCTTTGGAAGTGGAGAGGTTCTTGTAAGTTAGACAAGAAGCCTAAGAGCCCCATTTTTAGATCAGGTGGTATTGAAGCTTAAGATTGATTAGCCCCACCTTCAAAGAAGGTTGTATCAGAATGATTGATTGACAGGGCAAAGATTGCTTCTCCAAAAGGTGTTTGGGCAGTCACAGATTGATTTTCTGATTGATTGTATGCTTGTTTGCATACTGACTATTGTTTGAGTTTGCAGAGGTGAAGGGAAAGCTATTGATAGCTCAGTCCAGGAAGGACAAGAAGGAAGAAGGGATGAAGGCATTCTTCTTATCCCCAAAAGACCTCAAAGCAAACCTTGAAGCACAAGAGGTTTGTTGCAAAAGGTTGCTTGAGTAAGTTCTTTATTAATCTTGTTTGAAGTTCTTTTGTTCATTGGCATAATGAAAAATTCTACAAGTGAGTCCTCAAATTCTTCTTTCTTCACAAGAGCCCTTGATGGAGACATGAAGCAAGACCTGTCCACCATGAGGGATATGGTGAGAGAAATGTATGAGGATGGAAGGAAGAGCAACATACTTAGAGAGAAGTTGAATTCTGTGGAGGAAGAGTAGATGCTTTCTGGAAAATTGCAGGAAATGGAGAGGCAACTTCATATTGTAAGTATCAACCTGAAAAGGATGCATGAGTTTGAGTCACAACTCTTTGTTGCAAAAGAAGCCTTGGCTAAGTATCATCTTGAAGAAGAGGTAAACCATTCCTGTTTGTCTTCAAATTCTTCTAAGAATGCTTATATTGGTTCTTTTGAAAAACATACCAGAGGCATAGGTTCCAAGCTAATGCCCAAGATGCGCTATGAAGGAAAAGGATTGGGCAAACATGCAAAAGGTATTGTTGAGCCAATAATGGTTGAGGAAAGGCCTAAGTATTTGGGTCTTGGCTATGGACAGTCTTATGGAGAGAGTTCCAAAGTTGCTATGAAGGCCATTGAAACTGTTTCGAAAAGGAGTTTCATTGCAGGTCCTCTACCTTAGAAGTGTGAAGATTGTATTTAGGAGGAATGCGATAGCTCTAAACATCATTCACAGGATGTAGGTGTTCAGAAGCACATACTTGAACCAGAGGGTTGTGAAAACTCTAACAGCCTTGAAGAAAGTGATAGTGTTCCAAAGGGAGCCACTTCTTCATTTGCTTCACCTCCTCATGAAGGCAATAAAGGTGAAAGAGGCCGGTATAAATCTGGTTCTAAACACATTCCTTTTGATTTTGTAAAGCATGGAAAAAGAATTGCATGTTACTTTTGTGGTTTGGATAACCATTATGTTTCTAGATGTTGGAAGAGGGTGGCCACATACAGGGAACTTTTGAAGGAAAAGGAGCAAGCAGCCAAAGGTCCACAGGACAAGGAAAATCATGCTGTCAAAAGGATGCACATGTGTTGCACTTACTGCCATAAGCAAGGGCATCTTGTTGAAAGGTGTTAGACTTTGAATCCAGCACTGCTTCCACCAAAGCTAAAGGAGAACGTGGAAAAAGAAAATAGCAGGGATGGAAATAAATATTCCATGATTGATGTGGTTCAAGATGATTCACATATTAATGCTGATGTGCAAACAAAGGAGGGACCTTTGAAATGGATTGGTAAGAAATGGTTAGAAATCTTATCCAATTAAGGCTGCATGTCTAATGATGCATCTGTTTGCATTTTTTTGTGGAATAAATGCAAGTTGCAGGATCTTACCAAAATGGTAAATGGGAAGAAGTTGAGTAGGAAACTTACTTTATTGCTGCAACAATATGTTCATTTCGGCTTCGAAATTATAGTGTACTTAAGCGAAAGTTGATAGATGGACTGCATGCATGAGCATGAGATGCATGTAATGTTGGCTTAGGAGAAGCTAACCTGGTCTCCAAAATGGAGATAATGATGAAGTGTTTCATCTTTTGGAAAAGAGTCCTAAATATATTTTTCTACGTGCTTGACCTGAAGGGTCATTTGTTTTAAAGGCATGTTTTATTGGCTTGTTATCTAGTCAATCATTTGTATGCAGATATAAGACATGGAAGGGTTCACAAGATGTGAAATATGTTTCTTTGTTGAAGTAGGAGTTAGCCCATGCAGTTGTTGTCTGTATGCCTACTATTGTTAACAGTTGTTGTTGGAAGTTTTTCAAATAGGTACAAATGAAAGTTTTGTGGAGCAAATGTACTTCACACTCATTTGAGCCACCTTGGATCAAGGATCAAGGCAAAGAAGTTCAAACTACCTTCTGTAAACTTCACAAGTTCTACATGAAGTAAAGGAGGAAAACAGTTCTTCCCAAGACGACCAACCCATCCAAGAATGGAAGTGGTTAGAGATTGTGGTTTAGAGGCACTATGCAAAGGCAAGTGTAGGGAGGCTGAAAGAAGAGGGCATTGTTACTCTCATTACTACTCATATCAGTATATCAGTCTTTTGGTAGACCAAAAGTTCTTTTAGTGGGAAGGCGTGATTCGAAATTGGATCCTTAAACTCTCTTAAAGTTACCCAAATTCTATAAAGAAACTCATGTCAAAGTTTAAAGTCTTGTGGATGTCGAAGCTATCAGAAATAACCTCTAAATAATGGTAATTTTGCAGCCAACGCGGAGCAATGAGGACCTTCGGTCAAAGTGCTTAACCGTTGGCCCATGGAGACTGTGCATGGTGCAAAAATAGCAGTTGGGAGGCTCAAACCTAGAAATGGAGGCTGTTCCTTTTGCGCTAATCGCACATCGCTAGGAAAAACCCCTCGAGAAGGAAAAAGCCCCAGCACCCGGTCATGTGAAAAACAGATAAAACCATGGGAAAAGTGCTAAAACGACAGGCAAGTCCCGCGCTCCAAAACCAGCAGAATATCGAAGGTGTTTCAGGTGGTAAGTGGGTTTGTCAGATGATCCAGCAATTCCATACGTTGAATGACGCATGTCCAACGTATGAGAGAGAAAACTGCTCTCATTGTGGGCTAACGTTCGAGCAAGTCAACCACGCGATAAGAGCGATAACCGTAGGATCTAGAGGCCCCATATCTAACGGCGGAGATTGCACCCGATGGGAGACATGATTTGGAGGAAGAAATAACATACGACGCATAAAGATTTGAAGTCCCACGTGGACGATGAGTTGGCAAATATTCGTGTTTCGCCAGTGTTCTTGGAGTAAACGGAAATAATGGTCGTTTCAAACGATCGAGTGTTTCCGGTGAACCTGACACTTATCCATTATGGAATAGGTGGTCGTTTCCCTGTGAGGTGTGATGCAATGACTGTAACAGCCGAAAGAAGGGATTCAAATGAACAAAGGCAGGGAACGAGAGAGCGAAAAGCGGAAACGAATAGTCAGGAAGTAGATGGCTTAAAGCCACAAACTGACAGAGATAGAGGGGACTGACAGAAGAAGAGAGGAGAGAAAATAGCGAGAAAAAGCTGAATGCACAGAGAGTCTTTGGAGTCACTTGGAGGTCAAGTGAAAATCCAGAGAGCTCAATTGGCAGCAACATATTTTTGTTGGAGTTTCTTGGAGGTCGAGCGACTCACAAAGGCATGGAAAGGCTGAGAGAAAGAGCTTAGAGAAGCGAAAGCAGAGAACCAAGAGCCACAACTAGAGCTAAGAGCCATAGCGAGCACCAGAAGTGAAAGCTGAGAGCCAGAACCATAGCCCAAGCCAAAGAGCCAAAGCCAAAGTCAGAGCCAAGAACCAGCGCAAGAGCCAGAGCTAGAGCTAGAAAGCCGAAGAGCTCCAGAGAAAAGGGATAAGATGGTGTTCTGAACCTAATGTTCCTATGTAAAACATTGGAGTTGAGTGTGGAACTTGTAAAAGAAATGTTGCCATAATCCTAGAGAGCCTAATCAAGTTGGTTAGAGCTCAAGGAGACGTAGCCCAAGATATCAGGGTGAACTCCATATTATATTGTTGTCTTATGTGTTTGTTTTTACTGCTGCTTTAACTACTGTTGTATGCATTTATATATCAGTTTAAGTACGTTCCCATATCAGCACCAACAACAGATTTTAAAGCAAATACTCATCTGAAACAAATACAAGCATACACCCATATTTTCAAGAATTTCTTAATTCCACATCGATTAATCATTAAGACTTGAGAAAATTTAAAGCTTTGGAAGTGGGAGAGGTTCTTGTAAGTTGGACAAGAAGCCTAAGAGCCCCATTTTTAGATCAGATTTACTCTCATTTTGGAAAACATTTCAGCTCCCGAGAGTGCCAAGAAGAAATTTATAACAAAAATGTCAGTGTGACCTGTTTGAGGCCTGATTTTAGGAGCATTCAGAAGGCTCGACTCCATCTGCTCATATATCCTAAAATATTGTGACCCAATATCTGAAATTTCTACCACATAATCATTGGTCTTTCCCCTCAATGTGGACAATTTTTCAGCTTCTGAAAGCCTACAGAAGAAAAGTTATTGCAGAAATACCAATGTGATCTGTTTAAAGGTGAAATCAGGAAGGTCATCTTCCTTAGATAATAATTCCTAAAGTATTGTGAACCAATATCTGAAATTTTTACCACATTATCAGTGGGATTTACCTTCAGTATGGACAAATTTTCGACTTCTAATATTCCACAGAAGAAAATTTATAACATATATGACAGAAAGGTCTAAAATTTAACCTTTGTTCTTCATTTTACCTATGATAGAGCCCTTCCAATCCAGGTGTTTGAACCATGCTCTGATACCACTCTGTAACAACCTTTGGGTTAAATGTGCATATAAACAACATAATAGGAACATAAATACAATAAACATATCAGACATCAAAATCCATATATATATATATCTATATCTATATATATATATATATATATATATATATATATATATATATATATATATATATATATATTAGTACATTTTCACATGAAAATAAAGGGAATGAATTTTTCATTAATAAATGCAATGAACCAATCGGTGATGGGACTACCATGTTTCACCCAACCATAGATTGGCTGAGCCAAGTCTCTCTTCAGCCAATCATCCCCGTGCCATATTCCAAGCATGAATCTCATAGAACACATCAATCAAAACTCATCTAGGGCTTCCAGAGGCCACCCACCTCAACCCATCAAACAGTGATTCTACCTCACAGTCGTACATCACCAAAAACCATCATTAGATTGGTCTCCATACAAGCCTTCCACAGCTTCCAGAGTGTTTTTCCAACCAAGGCTTCCAAAACTAGTAACTCAACCCAAAGCTCATGCAGGGCTTCCAGAGTGTTTGTCCAACTAAGGCTTCCAGAACTAGTAACTCAACCCACAACTTATACAGGGCTTCCAGAGCGTTTGTACAACCAAGGCCTCCAGGACTAGTAACTCAACCCACTAAGAGCTTCCAGTGTGTTTGTCCAACCAGGGCTTCCAAGACTAGTAACTCAACCCAAGTTTTTACAGGGCTTCCAAAGCGTTTGTTCAACCAAGGCTTCCAAGACTAATAACTCAACCCAATCTAAGGAAACATGAGAATCAACCAAAACAAAGTAATGAAAGTAAACCCACAATCACCATGGCTATCCAGGAAATGACATGGCTAGGTAATCCACTGTCAATATCGGCCATCCTCCATGCCAATGACAGATAATAACCAAGAAACCACATGCATGTGCCATACACGCCAGAACTAGTGAAGAAATCATACATGCAATTCAGTACTTGCAAGCAATATGATGTAGCTCCTGATGCCAATGCCTTCTTGCACTTTCCTGCTCTTCCTTTGCCTTCCTGCTCCAAGAATCCAAGCATGCCACACCCTCCAAGAGTGTTCCAAGAAAACTCTAAGTCTCCAAGAGTATGAAAGAGAGAGAGAATAATGAGAGAGCTCTAAAGCTAAACTAACCAAGTCTTGCCCACCAATCCACATGAGCCTTTTTATTAACAAGGCCTCTATTTTCTTCGTTTTCCATTATTTTCCTTCAATTTCCTTCTCACATGAAAAATGCGACCTTTCACCTTCCTTTTCTCCTAATTTCCATTATTTTCATAAATAAATGTGCCAAAATACCTTTTTTCCTCTTTAATGCCTTAGCCATTTCCTTTTCCAATTTCCTTAACCATAAACAACCAAATGAACACCCACTAGGATGTCCTACCCACCATTCAGCTTGGAATACGTGTCCCATCATCCGTGGTATTTATATAATTTTACATGGAATTTTCACTGGGGTTGTTACACTTAGTCACACCAACATACCAATAATTACAAAAAGAGGAAACGACTATGCTGCTATGCAACTATCCCACTTGTTAGTTGCTGCCTCTTCCAAGGACTATAGGAATCACCTCGCAATCAATGCTCATTGACCTTTATTAATTCTATCCATTTTCATATGCATAACACATGTTTTTGGGATTTTTTTTTTTATTTACCTTTTTTCTTAAATTATTAAAACAATTATATAATTTTTGAAAAATATATTTCTCATTTTCAGATTGCCCTAAGGAACTTTGATGGGACTTAATATCTTTGGTGGAGTGCATTTTTATTTTTGTATTTGTAAGGGCCTAACAAATCATTTTAAAATGAAAAGATGCTAATTTTGTAAATGGTCATTATGTCGGTGAGTGCTATGAGACTCACATTGACACTGTTATGCCTGGCATTTCTAATGCTCTACCCAAGGATGAAAAAACATCTTACATTGATGTCAGGACCTCCTCCTCCCATCTCGCAACAACACCTTGTCTGTTGGCAGTGTGCTCGGCCTGGTGGTGGTCTGGAAACCTGCATGCATATAAGTAGAGAGAATAGGTTTTCTTATTTTTTATTCTCCGCTGAATCTTTATGCTATAAAAGCAACCACAGAGAGAGCCAACACTGGAATGGGAACCACGATGTTCCTAAAGATGGAAGAATTTTTTGAATGGAAAGATGTGAATTTGATGGGTTTTATTGCAGTTAAATTAGCCCTACTATAGAATCTAAAGTATGTGTTCCTTCTCTCCAATATGCTTAGTGGTGCTACAAAAGCTAGAGTTCTTGGATCTAGAAGACAACTTGTCACTCATAATTGTTGAGAAATGGAAACAAGAAATTTTAGTTTAATTTGTCCTTGAATTAAACTGTGAATTAAATTCGAATTTTATTCTCATAGCAATTTAAAATAGTTAAATTAAGTTTCTTAAGCTTAGTTAACTTAGGAAATTCGATTTGGAAGTCTTTTGGAAGTCATGTATATGTTCTCCCTACTTTGTAGGAGTCCAGTGTGAGTTAATTGTGAGTTGTAAAATAGAAGACTCAGTTTCATGCGTCAGTTCAATTAAATTAGTTCTCAAACTGATTGAGAGAACTAATAGTGAGTTAATATTCAGAGGTGACACTAATGAACTCCACCAGTACTACTCTATTTAATTGAATATTTACTCATTAGAAACTCATGCATGTCGATTCTGAGAAAGACCGAGTTGAGACTATAGTCTAGAGACAATGTACTATTTGTTTTATATTTTTCTGAGTTTCAGTGATAGTGCATGCATTTAGGAACTGATCCTTGAGGGATTGCGATATTTTTAGAGGCCTTATTTACATTTAAATCCTTCATAGTAATTACACATTGTAATAGAGACTTGGAGAGCTTGTGAAGGGGCTAAGCTTTGGCCTTGATCTTGTTGATCAGTTGGAGATTGAATTTGCTGAGTGTTGCGATTGTTCTAGAGAGACCAAGAATTGTAATTTCATCTTGATTTTCCGAATTAATACAAAACAGATAGTGGGGTTTTGAGTTGTGGGTTTGCTCGAATATTTATTGTGTCATGTGCCTTTGATTCTCTTCCTCTATTGATTATTGTTTTCTATATGTTTATTGGCTTCCACTGTAAAGAGTAGAAGTAGATTCTTATCTCTTGCTTTAGTAAATTGCATTAGCTTGTGAATCTATAGGATTTCTACATGGTATCAAAGAAACATTGTCTTTGGGGCCGAGAGTTTACAGAGAAGATCTAAGAATTTGTGTGAAAAAATTTCAGAAACAAATTGCAGATCTTCATTCCTTGGGAAAATATACCCAAATTCAAAAAACAAATCAACCAAATCGGAGTTCGAATGAGGGAGATATCATTGATTTAAAATCAGTGCTCTATAGGAGATTTCAAAGTTTTGAGTTTCTGTGTTACAGGGGAAAGTCAAATTTGCAATAGATAATTGATCGACAGATGACGTTCCATGGGTTGAGGCTTATGAAAGCCTTGGAAGGCAACTAGAATTTCATATCCTAGAGGGACATGATGGAGGTTGTGCTAGAGGACAATGGCTTGAAGGAATTTGTTGAATAAGAAATTCCTATGCCAACAATTATTGATGCACAGAACTTGGTCGAGTGGAAGAACTGTGTGCGAAGGAAAGGTGAATAATCCTTGAGGGAGTTCGAGATCATATTGTCTTGAGTCCCCATGGAAAGAAAACCCCACATGCTCTGTGGAAAACATTGAAGAACTTGTATCAGAATAGCAATGATCAAAGGAAGTTGGCACTGAAGAATAAACTACGTAAAATCAAGATGGAGAAAGGAGAGACGATTCCAAAGTACTTGACCAAGTTCACTCAATGTCGGGATGAACTTGGAAGTGTTGGGATCATGGTTGCCAAGGAGGATATAGTGAGCCTTGCTCTTGTTGGACTCCCAAAGAGTTGACATAGTTATTAGGACTTTGTCAATGGTTGGGAGAAGCTACCAGATTGGGAAAGAGTATGGTCGGATTTGATGCAGGATGAGATCAGGAGGGCCACCAAGGATGTCTCTTCATCAAAGACTGATGATGAAGATAACTGTGCCTTAGTGATTAAGGTGAGGAAGGGGAAAGGTAAAATTTTCCATTCCAAATCATATTCTTATCGTGGAGGTAAGAAGAAGGACATGATGAAAGTTAAATGCTTTCATTGTCACAAGATGGGACACTTTGCTACAAATTCTCCATTGAAGAAGTCCAAGGAGAAGTCCTCAAGAGGAGGAGCGGGTGAGGCTTTGGCCTCCCAATTTGAATTGGAATTTTCCATCATTGCATGCATGGTGTCTTCAATGATGGGAAGTGTCTAGTACTTAGAGAGTGGAGCTTCTTTCCACATGACTGGTGAAAAAGAGTTATTCCGTGAACTGGAGGAAAAAGATATCAATATGAATATCAAGATGGGTGATGACGGTAAGTATAGTGTTATTGGTGTGGTCACTATTACTTTTTAGAGGGAGCATGCGGCTCCACTCACCTTGAAGAATCTTATGCATGTACCCAGACTAATGAAGAACTTGGTATATGTTGCCATGCTTGAGGATAAAGGCTATGATGTGATTTTTTCGAAAGGAAAGGCATTCCTTCAACACATAGCCATGGGTCAAGTAAAGAAAATAGGGATTTGAGTTCAGAATCTCTATAAGATAGAGGTAGAGGGTTGTGTTGCTTTGAGTTCAAAACTAGAAAAGATGTTGAGAGGAGACATCAGCGAGTTGTGGCAAAGGAGATTGGGCCACTTGCATCATGGGGCTTTGAAGATATTACAGCAATTCTCTATCGGTCTTCCCAAAGGTATGCTTGAGCAAGTTGATACATGCAAGGATTGTACTTTGGGAAAATACACCAAGTCTTCCTTTGGAGACAGAGACAGTGGAGCAGAGTCTATTCTGGAGAGAGTTCATTCTAATGTGTGTGGACCATTCTCAACAGCATCCATCGCCAAACATAGGTATTATGTTATATTTGTTGATGAATATTCTCGTAAATGCTGAGTATTTTTTATGAAAAAAAATCAAACTTTCACAAAGTTTTGTGAGTTCAAAGCATTGGTAGAGAAAGAGTTTGGAAAGAAGGTTAAAGCTCTACGAAGTGATAATGGTGGTGAGTATGTCTCCAATGAGTTTAAGAACTTTGGTGTAGCGGAAGGGATTAAACGAGAGTTAACGACACCTCATAACCCTCAACAAAATGGGGTTGCCATGAGGAAGAACAGGAGCATAGTAGGGCACCAAGGGCGACATTGCATGATCAGGGCCTACCACTACACTTGTGGGTTGAGGCATGCAACATAACGGTTTATGTTCAAAACCATAACCCACATAGGATACTTGAGATGAAGACACCAGAGGATGCTTATTCTAGTAAGAGGCCAGATGTTGGTCACTTCAGTATTTTTGGGTCATCGGTTTATTGCCATGTGACCAAAGATGCACGGAAGAATATTGAGCCAACAACAGAGTTGGGAATCTTTGTGGGGTACACTGACACACCCCAAAACTATCGTTTGTACATGTTGACTAGTCAGATGACAGTGGTTCGCAGGGATATTAGGTTCGATGAGGAGAAGGTCGTGTGAGTATCCCTTGAGAGGGAGCTTGAGCTACATCCAGATGAGGAGCAACCACATGCAGAGGTTCAGATAATGGAGACATCCACTTAGGCAAAGTCTTCCAGAGAGGTAAGAAAGTGCACTAGAGAGGTTGAAAAATTATTGGATGATGCACTGGAGAATGTGAGAGCACCCTCTTCTCAGCGCAGACAAAGGAGGTCACAAGAGAGGTACACTAGATACATGGCACTTATGGGTGCATGTGTTGTGATAGAGCCATCTTCCTTTCAGGAAGCAGTGCAGCAATCGGTTTGGGTTGATGTGATGGTGGAGGAGTATGACTCCATAGTTCAAAACAATGTTTAGCATGTGGTCCCGAGACCAGAGGACAAGTCAGTTGTGATCCTCCACTAGATTTACAAGGTAAAGCAAGCTGCAGATGGTAGTGTGGAGAAGGAAAAGGCCAGATTTGTGGCCCGTGGATTTTCATAGGTAGAGGGGATTGACTATGATGAGACCTTTGCTCCTATTGCAAGGTACTCGTCAATCAGATCTATTTTGGCACTATCAGCACAGATGGGTTGGAAGATCCATCAGATGGATGTGAAGACTACCTTCCTCAATGGCATGATTAAGGAAGAGGTGTACATATAGCAGCCTGAAGGTTTTGAAACCTTGGATCATGAGTTGCGTGTGTGTCGACTCAAGAGAGCATTGTATGGGTTGAAGCAAGCACCTTATGCTTGGTACACCATGATAGATAGCTACTTCACTGGGTTGGGATTCACGAAGAGTGAAGTGGATGTGAACCTATATCACATAGTGGTAGAAGGTAAGTTGTTGATCATTGTACTTTATGTAGATGATTTGATACTGACATGTGATGAGAATCTCATCAAATCTTACAAGGAGGACCTTGCAAGAGAGTTTGAGATGAAGGACATGGGAATCATGCATTACTTTCTTGGCATGGAGGTATGGTATGGAGATGGGGAGTTGTTTGTATCTCAGGGCAAGTATTCCAACGAGATACTTAGGATATTCCATATGGAGAGCAGTATACCCATGTAGACTCCTCTCGCTGGTAACTGGAGGAAGGAGGATGCTACTTCAAGGGAAGTAGTGGAATCTGCTATTTATAGGCAGCTTGTGGGTTCACTCATGTACTTGGTGAACACACGATCGGATATGTGCTATGCAGCTAACCATCTTAGTCAAGTGATGGTTAGGCCTGCCAAACTATATTGGAAGGTGGAAAAGCATGTATGAGATACCTCAGAGGCACTACTTAGTTTGGGTTATGGTATAGACAGACAAAGGGAGTGAAGCTTCAAGGCTTCACCGATGCAGATTGGTAGGGAGTCCATCTGACAAGAAGAGCACATCAGGAGGGATCTTTACTATTGGGTTAGTGACAATTTCTTGGTACAACAGGAAACAAAGATCAGTTGCACTCAGTTCGGCAGAGGTAGGTTTGTTTGGTCAACAAATGGATCCAACAATGATTTATTGTGATAATCAGAGTTGTATCAAACTCTCTAAAAATCCAATCTTTCATGATCGGTCCAAGCATATTGATATCCGGTATCATCATCTCAAAGATTGTGTATTGAGGTGGATCATGTTGTTAGATTACATTCCCATGGAGGAGCAAGATGCTGACATCTTGACAAGGGCATTTTCAAGATGTAAATTCGAGTTTCACAGAGACAGGATCGGGGTAGTTAATAATCCCTTTCTTGTTGAGAGCGAGTGTTGAGAAATGGCAACAAGAAATTCCAATTTAATTTGTCCTTGATATACAGTGTGAATTAAATTTAAATTCTATTCTCATAGCAACTTAAAATAGTTAAATTAAGTTTATTAAACTTACTTAACTTAGGAAATTCGAGCTGGAAGTATTTTGGAAGTCATGTATATGCTCTCCCTAATTTGTAGGATTCTACTGTAATTGTGAGTTGTAAAATAGAAGACTCAGTTTCATGAGTGAGTTGAGTTAAATTAGTTCTCAAACTGATTGAGAGAACTAATAGTAAGTTAACAGTTAGTGGTGACACTAATGAACTCCACTAGTGCTACTCTAGTTAACTGGATATTTACTCATCAGAAACTCATGCATGTCGATTCTGAGAAAGACCCAATTAAGACTAGAGTGTAGGGATAGTGTACTATTTGTTTTAGATTTTTCTGAGTTGCACTGATAGTGCATGTATTCAGGAACTGATCCTTGAGGGATTGTGCTATTTTTAGATGCTTTATTTCCCTTTAAATACAAGCTATCCTTCATAGGAATTACACATTAGAATAGAGACTTGGAGAGCTTGTGAAGAGGCTAAGCTTTGGCCTTGAGCTTGCTTATGAGTTGGAGACTGAATTTGCTGAGTGTTGGGGTTGTTCTAGAGAGAACAAGCATTGTAATTTCATCTTGATTTTTTAGATTAATACAAAACAAATAGTGGGGTTTGGAGTTGCGGCTTTCCCCGGATATTTATTGTGTTATGTGCCTTTGATTCTCTTCCTCTATTGATTATTTCTTTCTCGATGTTTATGGGCTTCCATTGTAAAGAGTTGAAGTAGAATCTTGTCTTTTTCTTTAGTAAATTGCATTAGCTTGTGAGTCTATAGGTTTTCCTACAAGAATACCATGTGAATTGGTTAATTTGGAAAAAATGTGGAGAACTATTAGTTGAAGAGGGTATTATGATCAATGATTGTTGAGATATTAATCTTACTGTCTGCTAGGTGTCATCACAATTGTTTCCATTGTTTGCTAGGTGTCATAGTAAGTTCAATTTTACTTCAGTTTAGTCGAGTTTCACTCCAGTCATTTATTATTGATGTTCTCTATGTATTCTATTTAACTATTTTGAATATTGAGAAGAGTAATCTCTACTCCACGATTTCTCTTGATTCTTCATCATGGTATTAGAGTTGAGACTTATCTATTCTTGACACATTGTGGGCAAAAAACAATGAGATATTTCAACTACTAAGAGTCAAAGGAAACATCATATTCTCAGATTTTTCAACATTTTCTATCAGTCTTCTATTGGGAGGTTTGTCATATAACATGTGTTCCCTTGAAATATTACATCATAACCATGTTCCATCAATTTTCCTACACTAATAAGGTTATGCTTAAGATGTGGAACATAATAAACATCATGTATGTATTTGTGTTGATTATGTTTAGTAAGAATAGGGACAATACCTTTCCCTTCATATTTAATATAAGAACGATCTCCAAGAGTAATTTCTGATGTTATGGAAGCATCAAGATAAGAAATAATTTTTTTGTTACCTATCATATGATTGTTGCAACCACTGTCCAACAACCAAAGTTCCTCGTTATGAGTGTCTTCAAATAGATGGCAAGGAAGAAACATTGTCTCATAGGATTATCCTTCATTGTTGGAGAGATGGACACTGCCTCTTTGTTGATATAAGTGTTTCTTTTTGCATTCATGTTCATAATGCCCGAATTTCTTGCAGTAATAACATTTAATAGTAGATTTGTTCCATATATTGTGTCTTTGTGTTTGGTTTTATGGAGGTCTCCATTCCTCTGTTGCATGATGATGTTCTGATATGTCACTGCCTCATTTCTTGTCGCCTCTATATCCTCTGTGTTTTCCTCTACCAAGAGAGAGTTGTGCTTTGAAGGCTTGTTCCATGGAGTCTTCTGCCATGTTGAGTCTTGTTTCATGTGTCAAAAGTGATCCAATCAACTGTTCTACTGAGAAATTTGTAAAATCCTTGGATTCCAGAATGGATTTTACATCCATGTTATATTTCTTTGGCAGGCTACGAAGGAATTTTTCAACAATATTCTTATCTGTAATTGTTTCACCAATGAGTTTGGTCTGATTGACTATTCCCATGACTCTAGTCATGAACTGATCCACATTCTCTATGTCAGACATCTTTAGGGTTTCGAATTGTGCTCTCAATGTCTGCAATTTAACAATCTTCATTGTATCATTACTTTGATACATTGTTTTCAAAATATCCCAAGCTTCTTTTATTATTGATGTGTGGTTATTTTGTCGAGGATAGAGTCACCGACTAAGTTATGTATCCAAAATTTGGCTTTGTGCTCTTTCTTTCTGAGTTCAATAGATGCATTCCTCTGGTTATTGGTCATGGATTCCCATGCTGCTTGGGTCGGATCTACATAGGCACTTTGAAGTGTATCCCAACACTCTTAGGCTTGTAGAAATGTCTTCATTCTTAAAGAGCCAAACTTGTAATTTTTTCCAAGAAAAGTTGGGGTTTGTGGCAAAGAACTGGAGGCCATTGTTTTTTTAATGTAGATGTGTGCCCCTTTTTACAATCTTCTTTCCAAAAAAATGAAACACCCTTACAAAATTTATCTCAGATCCTTTGATTTTTTTTTGCCAAAAAAAAATTAGAAATAAGGGAGCCCTTTTTTAACAATTTCAATTATTTCTATTTAAAAAAAACATAAAAAGTAAAAATAAACTCTTCCTTTTTAATCAACTCCTCCTCCTTTTAAATGACCCTTTTTAAATAAAACTTCTTTAAAAAGTTTTAAAGAACCCTTTAAATAAACTGTTTCCATATAGAAGAACCAAACTTGGGAATTAGTTGATCTCCGAAGAGACAAAACCAAAATTGGTGTAAAATGGGTATATAAGACCAAGTTGAATGAAACAAGAGAAATTGAGAAACATAAGACAAGGTTGTTTACCAAAGGATTCTCACAACCGTTTGGTGTCAACTATGGTGAAACCTTTGCTCTAGTAGCAAGTTTAGACGCTATGAGAACTATTTTATCCACAATAGCTCAACACAAATGGAAATTCTATCAACTTGATGTAAAATCTACTTTCTTGAATGGTATATTGCAGGAAGAAGTTTATGTAGAGTAGCCTCCTAGTTTTGAAGTTCCAAGATAGGAGCATAAGGTATACAGATTGAAGAAAGTTTTCTATGGTTTGAATCAAGCTCCAAGAGCTTGGTATAGTCTCGTCGACACTTATCTCATCAAAAGTGGTTTTTTGCGGAAGAAACCATGAGCCAACTTTTTATACCACAACTCATGAAGGTAAAATTCTTATTGTATGCCTTTACGTAGATGATCTTCTTTATACATGAAATATGATGCTAGAAGACTTCAAAGCAACAATGAAAACAGAATTTGATATGACTCATCTAGGGGACATGAAATGCTTCTTAGGCATTGAAATTCACTAATCTGCTAATGGCATTTTTTTTATCAACAAAAATATACCACTGATATCATCCAAAATTTCGTAATGACCAATTGCAAACCTGTTGATACGCCAATTGCTCAAGGCACCAAGCTGAGCAAAGAAAATTTAGCACCACCAGATGATCCCACATTGTATAAAAGTCTAGTTGGTAGTTCGTTGTATCTCTCTGCAACTAGACCTGATATCATGTTTGCAGTAAGTTTTGTCTCTAGGTTTATGCAGTGACGTAAGATTTCTCATTAGAAGGTTGCAAAAAGGATCTTAAGATATACTGCAGGGACCATAGACTATGGTTTTTTTACACATTTTGAAAATTGTTCACTTTCAGGGCATATAGGCAACGATTTTGCAGGGAGTTTAGATGATTGGAAAAGCACCTTAGGGTATGATTTTCATCTTGAAACCAATCTGATTTCATGGGCATCCAAGAAATAGTCAATTGTTTCAATATCTTCTACAGAGGAAAAATATGTAGCAGCATATTCAACAAGTTGTCAAACAATGTGGTTGAGAAGATTATAGAAATATATTTCAAATGTTTAGAAGGAGCCAACTCCTATTTACTGTGATAACAATTCAACGATTTCCTTATCAAAAAACCATGTTTTCCACAGAAAGAGAAATCACATTGACACACGTTTTCATTTCATCCGCGAGTTTTTCAATGATGGGTACATAGTACTTGCCTTTTGTGGTTCCAAAGATCAGCGTGCAGATATTTTCACAAAGCCATTGGGAAAAAATGTTTTTGAATTTCAGAGAGAGAAATTAGGCATTGTAAGTGCCTCCACTTGTAAAAATTGAGATTAGGAGGGGATGTTGATATATTTATCTCATTGTCTGCTAGGTGCCATTACATTTATTTTCAATGCGTGCTAGGTGTCATAGTCAATTCAGTTTTACTTCAGTTTAGTCGAGTTTCACTCTTGTCATTTATTTTTGATGTTCTCTATTATTCTATTTAACTATTTTGAATATTGAAAAAAAAAAACTTTGCTCCATGATTTCTCTTCATTCTTTGTCAATGATTCCAAATACAAGAACACCTCACAGCGCGAGGTCCTTTACATAAACAAAGGGGCATGACAGGGGACTTCTACAATCACGGTTCTGATTAATACATATATATCTATATGTATGTATATACTTTATGTTGGATGGTAACTTACACTCCAACTCATTATCATAATGGCCTTAGTTTGAGTGGTAATGGTTATGTGGCCTATGATGTGCTGATTTTTTCTAAACTAGATAACTAGCTATATTTACTACTTTAGTTCCATTGCTAATAGATATTTAATTATTTACTAAGTTTTGCTAAGTTTTGTTGTTGAAACCTTGCAATTATGAATTACCATTAATGATATTAATGATATTTCAATTATGGGTATTATAATGAAGTATCTACATGTTAAAATTGGAAGGATTTTGTTTGAATTATTTGTATAGATATCAACTATCTAATTAATAGTATGAGAAAGTGTTAGGTTTCCTTAAGTTGATGATCCATCCAGAAATATGCTTAAAGTGATTGGTATCCTTCCATTCAATGGTTCACACGTGAGGTAATAACCATAAAAACGTAATAACCATCCGTTCACGACCCCCTTCAAGGTTGTGATGACATTTCATTCAAAGAGATGTCGAGTTTTCTCACAGGAAATACCCATTAATGATGGTAACGAACAATATTTACAAGAGTTTAGGCATCAACAAAGTTCACAATTAAATAGTTGGGAGGGTAAGTACAGAGTTCAAGTGTATTCAGGTGAACCCATTTCGTTTTTATTTGTGCGTTTGATTGCATCGAGAGACATATTGTACAACCTAGTACAAGGGAGGTGTGTGATTTTGTTCTTACACAAGGTGGAGTTGATATGGGTTAATGTTGATGTGTGTTTATTATAATTTAAAAATAAAAATAAAAACTAAAAAATCACATAATAATTAATTAATTTTTGTTTGTTACTCTAATCCTATAAAACGCCACCTTTTTTATTAATTATTAGTCAAACAAATTATATTTTAATGTGCGGATTAAAGAATATGCAGAAAAGAGAAATATGCACTAAATTTTTTATTTTACACACCATAATAAAACCATTATTTTGCACAGATCCCAACTTCATACACATGTTCCTTTATAAAGCTACTCCCACAATTGAATATTTTCTTTAAAAAATATCACTGTGTCATAGTCAATTGATGGATCAACTCTTGCTTCTAATCCCAGATCGACTAAATAAACATCTCATTTGAAAACATATTACATTTTCCGAAATAAAAGAGGAGAAAAAAAAATCAACCACTTAAAACAACTATTTAGAAAACATAATATAAATATTTAATTTAAATATGTAAATATGGTATATAAGTATTTAATTTATACATATTCCATGTTCCATATTCGAGGCATATCCACATCAAAATTATAATCACTTTTATGTTGAGTATTCAAGATTTAGTGGTATGAACACACCATTGCCTTAAAAATAGATTGATAAAAATCACTATGCTAGTCATAGTACGTTAGTACGTTAATAGTTTCCTGACAAGAATGTTAGCATATATGTTTAAACGTATGCATGGTGACTATCAAATTTATTCCATAAAAGCTATTACTCTAGAGGTTGATAATTCAAAGAATAATCACAATGAGAACTTAAAAATCCAATCTAAGGAAGTGATCTTTCCTCGGGTTTTCCATGTTAATCTCTTTCTTGGGTTTTCCATGTTTGATCTGAAAATGGGGCATTAAAGGCTTCTTGTCTAACTTACAAGAACTTTTCCCACTTCCAAAGCTTATATATATATATATATTCCCAAGATCTAGTGATTAACCAATTGTGGAATTAATAATGTGCTTGAAAATAGGTGTATGCTTATGTTTATGTTTAACTGACCAAATGCCTTAAGTTTTGTTGCTTATGCTGATATGTAAATACATATAACAGTAAATAATGTAGCAATAAAACAAACACACAGAACAACAATGTAATATGGAGTTCACCCAAAACTCTTGGATACGTCTCCTTGAGCTCTACTCAACTCGACTAGGCTCTTTGGAATTATGGTATAAGTCGTTTTACAAGATCCATGCTCAAATCCACTGGTCTACACAAAACGCAATGGGTTTAGAACACCATCTTATCCCTAGCTCTGAAGCTCTCAGGCTTTCTGGCTCTGGTTCTGGCTTTGGCTTGTGGCTCTCGCTCTCACTCTGGCTCTCAGCTCTTTCTCTTGAGCTATCATTAGTTCGCTCAACCTCCAAGCGGTTGTCTCAACAACTTTCAGCTCTCTGGTTTTTTGCTCGACCTCCAAGCGGCTGCCTCAGCAACTTTCAGCTCTCTAGTTTTTCGCTCGACCTCCAAGCAACTCCAAAACTCCCTCACTTGCCTATGCTTCCTGCTACCTCGTCAATTGAGCTCTCTGGCTCTCTTGAGGCATCCTTCCGGCTCTACGGCTTCCCCAGTCATTTCTTTATGTGTAATCATTCCTCTGCAGCTCTGTGACTTCTTCTGCTCCTTGTCTCTTCGACTGACCATTTGTCTCTATGGCTCTATGGCTATCTCTGTGTTACAAACACATCATTGTCTATTAAATACCCACTTGCAATGTGGCACAATGATCAGGGACAGTTACAAAGGAATCAGGGCCTTCCTTCAGCTAAAACCCGAAAATGGAACAAAATTCCAATACACAGAGTTTTATTAGAAATACACTATCGGGCACAAAATCCAGACTTCAAATTCTATGAAATCGCATTCATAATCCCTATTGGGTCCGCCCTTTTATGGCTGTCACAAGCCCACCATTGATCTGCGTGATCTCCGATCCAACGACTGACAACCATTTCGGGTGGCTTATGTGCACGAAGATTACCCGCCCAAAAAGGAAGTTTTCTCTCTCCTACACCATGCCATGTGTCGGCCAGTGTATGGGAGCAGGTGGAGCCTGTCCAATACCACTTACCACCTGAGGGCTGCCCGAAATCCCACTCACCACAAAACTCAAATGATATAAAGCCGCCTTTATAAACCTTTCGGGTCCGACTTTATCGCTTACCGCAATTGCATAGCGAAATGGTTAAAAGAACCAATACACAGGAAATACAAAGAAATCTCGCTTTCTTGGATTACAAATATTATGAAATCGGGTCTATAAACCCATCGGGTGCGGCCCTTATCGGCATACCGCTATTGCAATCGCATTAGCCCTGGCATCGGGGATCGCTAATCATTGATCGTCGATTGAATCCTGACAGTTAATCCCTTCCCGATCCAACGACTGAGATCGCACATTGTTATCGGCATATTGCATTTTCTATGGCCTAGGGGTTCTTCCCTTATACCATGGCATACGCCATCACCGATCCGCCGACACCGATATCACAATCGCTCCATCGCATATCGCACATCGCTTAGTCGCATGTCGCTATGCTTGAGGTCCTGATATCGGGTGATGGCATACCTTCGATGTGATAAGCCAGAGGTCACAGTTGGGGGTTCCTTCTACCCTTGCCTTAAGTCCTCCGCTTAACCCTTCCGATGCAATTTTCCTTTGTAAGGCCTTTTATGCCATTTTTGAAAGAATTTGCCTCCTTTTCAAAGGAACAAAGGCAAACTTATATTTGCAATAACTTCTTCATCCGAAGTTCATTTTAGCCCATTCAAATTGCATCAGATTCAGAATGAAAAGTTCTATGCAATGGGACTATTTCTAGGAGCATCCTTGGACTTTCATTTTCCTCTGTGAGGAACAATTTAGACTTAGAAGTATATTCTAGATCCATTTTGGATCACATCTTCCCACTAAAAGAACTTTTGGTCTCTAAAAGACTGATATACTGATCTGAATAGTAAATGAGAGCAACAGCACCCTCTTCTTTCAGCCTCCATACACTTGCCTTGCATAGTGCCTTTGAACTAAATCCTTTGACCACTCTCCTTCCTCGATATGTTGGTCCTCCTGGGAAGAACTATCTTCCTCCTTGACTTCCTATAGAACTCCTACTGAGAAGGTCATAGAGGGTAGTTTGAACTTCTCTTCCTTGATCATTAATCTGAGGTGGATCAAACAAATGTGAAGTTACATCTGCTTCACAAAATTTTCATTTGTACCTGTTTGACATGTTGTCAACAACAACTATTAACAACAACAGAAATACAGACAACAACTGGATGGCCTAAACTCCTGCTCCAACAAAAGAACCCTGCAACTTGCATTCCATCAACAAAGAAATGCAAACAGATGCCTTATATCAATAGACATGCAATCTTAATTGGATAAGAACTCTAGCCATTTCTTACCAATCCATTTCAAAGGTCTTTCCCTTGTCTGCACATTAGCATCAACATGTGAATCATCCTGAAACACATCATCCATGGAAACTTCCTTTCCATTTCTGTCATTTTCTCTTTCCACCTTCTTCAGCTTTCGTGGAAGCATTGTTGGATTTAGAGTCCAACACTTTTCAGCAAGATGCCCTTGCTTATGGCAGTAAGTGCAACACATGTGCATCTTCTTGACAGCATGATTTGCCTTGTCCAGTGGACCTTTGGATTCTTGCTTCCTTTCCTTCAAAAGTTTCCTATATGTGGCCATTCTCTTCGAGCATCTAGAAACAATATGGTTATCTAAACCATAAAAGGAACATGCAATTATTTTCCCATGCTTATATGGAAATTTATCATGCTTAACATAATCAAAAGGAGTATGATTAGAACCAGATTTATACCTTTCTCTTTCACCTCTTTTACCTTCATGAGGAGGTGAATTGAATGAAGAAGTGGCTCCCTTTGGAACATCATCAATCTCTTCAAGGATTTCAGAGTTTCCACAACTCTCTGGTTCAAGTGTATGCTAATATACACCTTCTTTCTACAAGGTATGCTTCACACCATTGCATCCCCCAATAATACAATCTTCACACTCTTGAGATAAAAGATGTGAAATGAAACTCCTTGGAGTTGTTTCAATGGTCTTCATGGTGGCCTTGGAACTTTCTCCATAAGCTTGTCCATAGCAAAGACCCAAATACTTAGGCCTTTCCTCAACTATTATTGCCTCAATAATACCTTCTGCATGTTTACCCAAGCCTTTTCCTTCATAACCCATCTTGGACATTAGCTTGGAACCTATGCCTCTAGTATGTTTTTCAAAAGAACCAATATAAGCATTCTTAGAAGAATTTGAAGACAAACAGGAATTGTTTACCTCTTCTTCAAGCTGATACTTGACTAAGGCTTCTTGGGAAACAAAGAGCTATGTTTCCAACTCATGCATCCTTTTCAGGTTCCTATTTGCAATATGAAGTTGCCTCTCCATTTCCTACAATTTGTCAGAAAGAAACTGCTTCTCTTCCTCCACGGAATTCAACTTCTCTCTAAGTATGCTACTCTTCCTTCCATCCTCATACATTTCTTCACCTTGTCCATCATGATGAACAAGTCTTGCTTCATGTCTTCATCAAAGAATCTTGTGAAGAAAGAAGATTTGAGGACTCACTTGTAGAAGTTTTCATTATGCCAATGAAAAAAAGAACTTCAAACAAGACTAACAAAGAGCTTATTCAAGCAACCTTTTGCAACAAATCTCTTATGCTTCAAGGATTTCTTTGAGGTCCTTTGGGATAAGAAGAATGCCTTCAACCCTTCTTCCTTCTTGTCCTCTCCTGGACTTAGTGAACCATAGCTTTCCCTTCACCTCTGCAAACTCAAACAATCGTTAGTCTGCAAATAAGCATACAATCAATCAGACAATCATTTCTTGACTGCCCAAACACCTTTTAGACAAGCAATCTTTGCTCTGTCGATCAAGCATTCTGATCTAATACCACTTGCATCATGATATAACCAATTTTGATATAAACTTCTTTGAAGGTGGGGTTAATCAACTTTTAAGCTCTGATACCACTTGATCTGAAAATGGGGCGTTAAAGGCTTCTTGTCTAACTTACAAGAACCTCTCCCACTTCCAAAGCTTATATATATATATATATATATATATATATATATATATATATATATATATATATATATATATATATATATATATATATATATATATATTCCCAAGATCTAATGATTAACTAATTGCGGAATTAATAATGTAATTGAAAATAGGTGTATGCTTATGTTTATGTTTAACTGACCAAATGCCTTAAGTTTTGTTGCTTATGCTGATATGTAAATACATATAACAGTAAATAATGTAGCAATAAAACAAACACACAGAACAACAATGTAATATGGAGTTCACCCAAAACTCTTGGGCTATGTCTCCTTGAGCTCTAGTCAACTCAACTAGGCTCTCTAGGATTACGGTATAAGTCCTTTTACAAGCTCCATGCTCAACTCCACTAGTTTACACAGAACACAATAGGTTTAGAACACCATATTATCCCTGGCTCTGAAGCTCTCAGGCTTTTTGTCTCTCGCTCTGGCTCTGGCTCTGACTCTTGGCTCTGGCTCTGACTCTCGGCTCTTGCTCCTAAGCTATCAGCAGCTTGCTCGACCTCCAAGCGGCTATCTCAGCAACTTTTACCTCTCTAGTTTTTTTCTCGACCTCCAAGCAACTCCAAAACTCCCTCACCTGCCTGTGCTTCCCACTACCTCGTTAATTGAGCTCTCTGGCTCTCTTAAGGCATCCTTCCAGCTTTGCGGCTTCCCCAACCATTTCTCTGCGTGTAATCATTCCTCTGTGGCTCTGCGACTTCTTCTGCTCCTTGTCTCTTCGACTGCCCGTTTGGCTCTATGGCTCTGTGGCTCTCTCTATGTTACAAATGCATCATTTTCTATAAAACGCCTGCTTGCAGTGTGACACAATGATCAGGGGCAGTTATAAAGGAATCGAGGCCTTCCTTCAGGAAAAACCCAAAAATGGAACAATATTCCAATACACAGAGTTTTACCAGAAATACACTATCGGGCACGAAAACCGGACTTCAAATTCTATGAAATTGTGCTCATAATCTCTATTGGGTCCACCCTTTTATGGTTGTCGCAAGCCCATTGTTGATCTGTGTGATCTCCGATCCAACGGCTGATATCCATTTCGGGTGGCTTATGTGTAAGGAGATTACCCACCCAAAAAGGCGGTTTTCTCTCTCCTGCACCATGCCACGTGTCGGCCAGTGTATGGGAGTGGGCGGAGCCCGTCCCGTACCACTTACCACCTGAGGGCCGCCCGAAATCCCACTTACCATGGAACTCAAATGATATAAAGCTGCCTTTATAAACCTTTCGGGTCTGGCTTTATCGCTTATCACAATCGCATAGCGAAATGGTTAAAAAAACCAATACACAGGAAATACAAATAAATCCCACATTCTCGGATTTCAAATATTATGAAATTGGGTCTATAAACCCATCGGATCTGACCCTTATCAGCATAGCGCTATCACAATCACATTGGCCCTGGCATCGGGGATCATCGATCACTGATTAAATCCTGACTGTTGATCCCTTTTCCCGATCCAATGGTTGAGATCGCACATCGATATTGGCATATCGCATTCACTACGGCCCAGGGGTTCTTCTCTTATACCATGGCATACACTGACACCGATCCGCTGACGCTGATATTGCAATCGCTCCATCGCATATCGCACATCGCCCAGTCACATGTCGCTATGCCTGGGGTCCCGATATCGGGCAAAGGCCTACCTCCAATGCGATAAGTCAAAGGTCGCAGTCGGGGGTTCCTTCTGCCCTTGCCTTAACTCCTCCACTTAACCCTTCTGATGCAATTTTATTTTATGAGGCCTTTTATGCCATTTTCGGAAGAATTTGCCTCCTTTTGAAAGGAACAAAGGCAAGCTTCTTTTTGCGATAACTTCTTCATCCGAACTCCATTTTAGCCCATTCAAATTGTATCATATTCAGAATGAAAAGATCTATGCAATAGGACTATTTCCAGGAGCATCCTTGGACTTTCATTTTCCTCTATGAGGAACACTTTAGGCTTAGAAGTCTATTTTAGATCCATTTTGGATCAGTGTTAAACTGAGATCACTATGTAAACCCCAAGGAAAAAAGATGTCTCTAATGATTCAACTTTGTTTTTATTATTATGTATTTACTAAGGATTTCCATTATTAGTCCTTGCCATCTGGCAGATGGAATGGACTATAGTAATTGGAATCGACCGATATAACATTAAATATGGTTAATATTTACTCTGTTTTTACTTCAGTCCGCACTATGTGGTTTGAAAACTATATTCTTATTTTTTCATGGTCTTATTTGACCTCTTCTCGAGGCAGAGAGGCTATAAGCATATAGTATCTTGACTTGGTGTCATTCATATTTCAGAACTATTCAGAATTAGTTTAAACTAATGCTAGCATTAGTCTAGCAGTATGAAATGCTAGCTCTCTATGTCTTGCAACCTAGAACACTGACATGAGAGGCCCCCTGTTGCCACTTGTTACTACATGTTGCTTGCCCCTTGTTGCCACCTGTTATTGCATGTTGCTTCGGTTTCTTTATGTTCATAGTTGTGTTTCTCTAGGAGCGCCTTGGAGAAAAACAGGAGCATCGTGGAGAAAAACCAAGGGAGGAACAGTGTATGCCCCTGTACCCATGATTTGGCTTCTAGACTGCTACTTCCGAGTAGCCAGATGAATATTTTGCATATGTCTCTATTTTTGATAACCAACACTCTAGAGAGGCTGAATAAATTGCACATATCACCCTAGCAGCTATAGCTCTACGATTTGTTCAAGGGTGGCGACAATCCATTCAGTGGCTTGTTTAGGCTCCATAACCCTTGCTTCTCCTCCATAACCCTTGCTTCTCCTACTATTATACCTGGAGTAGCTCGTGCATCTAAAACCATGGTTATACATACCATTCATACAATGCACAGTTTATGTATTTGAAAATGAATGCACAGTTTAATGTATTTCAAAAGGAAAACAAGACAATTTCTGCATCTCTATTATAGAATAGGAAAAAAAAAATAGAGAACATGCGTCTATCTGGGAACATACATGTATCTGGTCACACACAGGTCATATTGAACCTAGTGTTGGCCAAGGAATTGCTCAGGGCCAAGTTGTGGAAGGTATTGCAAGACAACCAGCGGCAGAAGATAAAATAAGAGGTACGCGTTCTATCATCGCTTTCACTCTACCTATGACTCATCTCCCATCATACGATGTTCTTGCTTTAGCTTCTAAAATGATAAAATAGATGTTATTTCAGTTCCCATCTATGAGTTTACCTCACCTAAGTTTGCCTAACCCAAACTCATCTCATTCGAGTCTGCCTCACCTTATCTCCATCCTTCCTCTATTCTTTATGCCCTTGCTTGACTACCTTGCCTTCCACTTATGAAATACCCCATCTAAGTAGTGCACTGACAACCCCACACTGACAGCATGCCCACTGGCAAGACCAGCAAAAGACTACTAGCTTTGGCATGCCGCCTAGCCGTGTTAAAGTAGCAAAATGGCATTCCTAATTCAATATAAAGAGAATGTCACTATAGGGGCTAGAATCCATATTTTGCTCATAATGATGCCAGGCCCTGCTAAAGACGACACTTTGCTGCTTTCAATGCCTAAATAATTTGTGTTCTCACCACTTTACCCCAATTAGGTTTTATCCATTGTTGTTAATCGAGTGAAGCTCGATTTTAAGTCAAAGCAACGATCAAAGTCTGGTTTATTGTTACTACTGGAATTTGAAGCAGAATACCGCATACATATCAATAGGTTTTTTGAATAGTGGAAGGCAAAAGTTACATGATATCTCCATATCCCTGTTTTATATTATGTTATTAATTATTGGAATAAGGAATTTTAACAAGTGGGCAATGCAAGTAGGAATTAAGTTAATAGGTGTTCAATGCAAAAGTCCACATGTTAAGCTGCCTTGAACTTCGAATAAGATTTAATGTTTTAATCTATTAAGTTTTGATAAACTGTAACATTTGCCTTGAACTTCGAATATGATTTTATGTTTTAATTTATTAATTTTTCATAAGTCGTAACATAGGTCTGTTGTTCAAAGCAATCCAGGATGCTAGATTGGGATCAACGCTTCGGTATAGCCCTTGGAACTGCAAGGGGCATCGCCTACTTGCACGAAGAGTGCAGGGATTGCATTGTTCATTGTGATATTAAACCCGAGAACATCCTCCTAGATCATAAAAGTCATCACAAGCATTCATTGACTAGTGTTCGGGGGAACAAGAGGATACTTGGCTCCAGAATGGCTTGCCAATTTACCCATCACTACCAAGTCTGATGTTTTTAGTTATGGAATAGTTTTGCTGGAGATCATAAGCGGTAAAAGGAATTTTGATACCTCGACGTCGAGGAAGAAATTCTCAGTGTGGGCATTTGAGGAATTTGAAAGAGGAAACATTCTAAACATTACAGATGAGAAGCTTGGTAGAGATATTAATATTGATAAGGTAAAGAGGGCACTTCAATTTAGCTTTTGGTGTATTCAGGAGCAACCCTCACAACGGCCAACTATGGGGAAAGTTGTCCAGATGCTGGAGGGGATTTTTCTTATTGACAAACCACCTGCTCCTAAATCTTTGGAAACATTTCAAAGCAGTACCAGCGGTAGTGCTAGTGAACTGGGAATCTCAGTGCTTGCAACACCCTGGGCCATGGGATATTATGTTGCCACTCTTATTGAATTTTCTCAGCTCAAAAATTTTCAGGTAAAGGTTTACACTGTGCTCAGCACGAACCCTCTGTATTGATCTATAAGAAGGACGTACACATAATTTTCGAATCATGTAGATGAAAATAACATTACCTGCCCTTTATTCAGAGTACCAAATATGACTATCATTAATGGTACTCAAATTCAGATTCAATTTTATTAAAGAGAGCGCATTTAAAACAAGCTAATTGTGTGAAATATATACTTTACTTTGTTGAACTCTCTATCAGCCTACTCATAATTCTTAAGTCCAATCATGTTCAATGATTTTACTGAATTGTGAATTGGGTTCTTAAGTTCTTGAACTTAGGACAAGACAAGTTTTCTTATCATTCCTGGAACATTCTGCAGGTGCATCCATATAAGAAAGCTAGAACCGATGAGGCAAGAAAGCCCCTCTACACCAATCTGCACTTTATGGAACATCACTTCGGCTATGGCCATCTGTTTATCCAATTCCTCTTTAGCTGAGACTAATACACTCGCAGAGTTTCCTTATTTATTGGAAACTAATTGCTGATTAAACCTAACCCCCAACTAGCTACTTACTTATTCCACTGCCTTGCCTCCTATCAAGCTATTTCAAGATGATGTGTCTGCTTCAAGTCTCGCTGAGAGATCTAGACTCTTTAACAATACCTTTAAATAAAAACATTTTGTAACACATTTATATTCGAAATCAAAACTCTTAATAATCCTTTTAATATATATTTTTTTATTTTGCAACTATTGGTATCAGAAAATATCGATTAAGTGAGCAATTCACAATTCCTCGATTTGGATGCAAACTTATCTGAGGATGAGCTATGGACCAACTAATTTACCTGCTCAACCAACTAAGCTCTGTAGATGTTGTATCATTGGTCACTAGATACTTTAAATAATAAATATTCATTTATTGTCTTAGATTAATTCTTTGGGACATATTGATGATCATTTCATATTGGCCTTTGTCTGCTCAGTTAAGCACACCCTTCCTAACTTCCTAGTCATTATAGAGGTGTATTATTTATATATATCTAGGGGTTACTATATATGTAGCAGTTCCAAGGGTTGCTGTGCAAGAAAACAAGTTTAATGGAGCTGCACTAATCCATCCATGTTGATAGTTACATACACCTCATATCACAATCATCTGTGGCCTGCTAATCGTGCCAACTCCAATTTGAACGTCGTCCTCCCTACAAAGCAGTCTCAGTCTCAGCTTGGAGTAGCTCCAATTGTCTCAGAAAAGAGTTCCAACATTTCTCAGGAAGTGGCATCGACTCCAGAAGAGGCAGCAACTTGTATAAATTCGTCTAATAATCTCTTCTCCCTGGGAGACTAGAGCAACGCATGGTCTCTTCCATAGAAATTCAAGAAGATGAACCTCTGGCATTCGTGCAGGATGTAGTTGAGCTATGCATTTCAGGTTCTAATAATTTAGATGATGATGATGATTTCTATGCAGACCTTGGGGAACTACCCAACTGATCTACGATTTTCAGCACAAGGGGTAGCATCTTCAAGGACGACGAGAGTAGGAAGAGTGGAGGAATTGATCGACTTAGTTTCTTTTCATGGTCTGGGAGCTATGACATACTAGGAAACAATTGCAGTCAACTGAATCACTTCGTGTATATATATTTATATAGAACGATCACTGCAATTTGGTGCATGGGAGACACTAAGCTTGTAATACAATTTCATGATATTGTAGCCTGATCTTTTGTTAGGAATTCATATTGTATTTTGAACAAATGTGAATTGTCACAAAAATAGATAGAGAAATCTACCATCTAAATAATATATTTTCAAATTGAGAATTCTTGTACAATACATTAAACCTTTTCCCTTGCATTGGTGGTTGTTTCTAAATATCTGTGGAAAAATATGGTATTGAAAATTTCTTTTTAATTGGCTCCAATCATCCATGCCATAGGCGCTAAGAAGCATGTAGATATTCTTCCTTTGTTTTCCCATGAGCATTCTTACATTAAATAAGGCATTTTTGCCTTTGGTCACATTCCACATGACCTAATACATGTTATGCATTCAATGTTTCTTTAATAAAACCTCCCATATTCCATGTCCAAGTGACTTGCAGGGACAAAGGGGATAAACCTCATCAATATGCGCCTTCTAATCCAAATTTTCCCACTAATTATTTTTTTTTCAAGATGAAATGACCAACTATATTCTATAGAACAAAATGTAGTTAGATTTCCGTGATTCTGGGAATCCAGATGGTAATCCTGTCACCATGCTTTTCTTGCTGACCAAGAATATAAAATAGTGCTTACATGGCATGTGAATTGCTCAACAAACACAGTCCGAGGATTGTTCAGTGTGACATTAGCTCTATTCTTACATGTATTTCTTATAATGAATGATGACCCTAATTACCTCTTGTTACACAGTAATTTGTCACTGTCCTCATTTTAGTCCCTCTACTGTGTCATGTATCAAATACACATGTCCATATCTTCCCACTTATGCAAAAAGATTAAACAGTGCTTTCTGATGCTGAAGAACTAACCCTTTTTCCTAAGTTTTTGCATTGTTGCTAATAATACATTAAAAGGTGCGATGATCCCTTATCATG
The DNA here is from genome assembly GCA_031772625.1 of Pinus tabuliformis. Lineage (NCBI taxonomy): Eukaryota > Viridiplantae > Streptophyta > Pinopsida > Pinales > Pinaceae > Pinus > Pinus tabuliformis. The sequence continues at coordinate 860,027,448 of CM062817.1, read as the reverse complement.
AACTATCTCGTCGCGACACCATCGCCGGTGTACACGTGTTTCCCACGACGGTGAGATTTTAGGGCTTGGCGCAAAGCTCCCAGCTATTTACATCAATGATTCATCTGAATTCATTGCCTCCTTGCGATGACCCAAATTTAGCGAATTTGTTCAAACAGTAGGCCTTCTGGGTGTTTCTAGAGCTGGTTGTTGGGTTAGTTTGGGTCACTTTTCCTCCTCTGGGATGGTGGTTCCACCTCTTGTGCAACCTCCCTTAAGGATAAGCTCCCTCTCCCTCATTTCATGGAGACTCCTTCTCCTATAAAATCACTCACCATTGCTATGATCTGCTAGTTCTTTAGTTCTGCAGTGCTAGCTAGTTCTTTTGAGTTTGCTTTGAAACTAAGTAGATAGCTTTGGTGTGAGTGTGACAAGTGTGGGATTGCTAATAGTTTGGTAAGAGGTTGTGGAGTGCCTTAACCTTGTATTAGAGCTTGTGAGTGAGAGAGAGATATCATCTATTTGGGAGACCCATTCTTGAGAGTGAATGCTTGAAGAAACATATTGGCTGGACCCTCTGAGAAGGCTTGCGACATCAAGACTTGGTTGTAAGCTTTGATCTTGATTCATTTTAATGCAATCAATGATGATTTCCTATATCTTGTGTACAATATACTTGATAGCTTATGATTTCTTGACTTTATAAGTAAATAGATCATTGTTGTTCTCGGTTACGTGCTCTGTTGTTTTCTTGTGGTGTTTCAGGTTGATTGCTCGCTGAGGAGAAAGAAATGGAAGCTGGAGTAGCGCAACGAAAACTTCATCAACCACTGGTTTAAGTTAGGCCTCCAATGATGACTATTTAAGGGAATCGATTGTTGTTTGTCTTTGCTATGACTAGACCCACTCTAGGGCTAGAGGGGTTGCCTATGTCCGCAAAGGGAACACTTTCCTTTATCACAAGTTGGTGACTCCACTGGGGAGTCCTTTGTATGTTTTCTTCTTGTTCACCCTTGATTTGTTATCTGTTTTAGTCTCTTGGATTTTTGGGGTTTGCACCTTCAGTTTTTGAATTGCCTGGGTCTATCTGGGAATTCGTCTTACTGTTTGGTAGAGTAGCCTGGTGTTTGTTTGAGGGTTTTCACTTGTCTTTCCTTGTTTTTAAACTCGTTGCTGAAAAAAGTTTGACAGTCGCGACGATGTCGCCCTATCGTCATTTTGTAAACCTATACGTCGTTGATACCCTGTCGTACAGTCATGACTATTCCTGAAATCGGCCCGTCGCGGAAGATAGGTGTACCCCTGCGACGACGTCACTCTATTGATGCCATCACCCTTACAACGATTCACTTATCGTCACAAGTTGTTGGTTATATACCCGCGACGATTCCTGTGCAAGTTGTTTTTGCAACTTCACCTCCTGAATTCACTAGTCTTGTTTATCCCCTGCTGTTTTCCTATCTCCCATCAACTTGTTTTAATTTCTTTTGGTTAGGGTACTGTCTCTTTGGTTTCATTGAATGAGTCTTGTGTTTTTAGACCGTGTGACCTAGCTCTTTAGAGGTTTTGTCGAGAAACTGTTTGCTTGGGTTACTTGTCTATTCAAGTTTCATCCACGACCATCTTATTGATTTGCTTGAGGCTTTTTCGTTGCTTGTTTCTTGCTGGTTGATTTTTAGTGTAAATTATTGAACCAATTTTTGATATTGATTCGATTTCTTCACTACCAAGCATAGATCACAATTGTTTGGATCGATCAGTTCACACTTGCTTGTTTGTCTCTTTAAATTCAAAAAAAAAAAAAAAATCAAAAGATTGCATCCATTTAGTATACAAAAGTGAAGGTACATTTGCATTTCAAATTTTCATGCTTGAGAAATTGGAAAGCGAACTTTAAATCTATCATTAGTAGTATCGATGCACTATAGGATTGGTGTGTTAATGCATTGTGTTTCTTGACGCTTGCATTTTCTTGTCTTGATTTTGTCCTGGTTTGGGAATGAACTTTCTATCTTTCCTTAAATAGGTGTTCATTGAAATGAAAGATGCTTTACTCATTCTAGTTGCATCCTAGGGTTTTTGATATACATACGGTAGGGCTTGAAATCTGAAACCTAATTCAAGATCAACTCTAAAATTAACTGAATGAACTTAACAATGCATTGGAACTTAACGCGCATTATTTAGAGGTCTAGGCTAGAGACATGCTCCAGCGTCATTAAACCTAGTCACTATTGCTTTCACTTAAGGTTGGGTGATTCCTCCTTCTGTGACTCAATAGCTACCTAGTATGGACTTGTGCTCCCAGTACCATCGAGTATATATCAAGAGACCCCACTAGGTTATCATCCTACATCCATAGGAAGTCGTGTCTACTGCCTTGCGAACCGTAATGCACCGAACACAGCATTCGGGAAGATTGATTGCCGTACGGAAAGTCCTTGGTCATTTCTCTTTCATTTGATCACCAAGGTGTATATGCAGTTTTACAGTTTGTCTGGTTAACCTTTTGCCTAGTTCTCTAGAGTAGTCACTTTCATTCCTTTTCGACTCCCTAAAAGAAAAGGATCATCTGAGCACTTGTCCTTTCAAGCTCATTAAATATTCGAAGGCGACTAGAGTCATATTTTGTCCTTTTCTCGACTCTTTAAAAATGAAAAGGTAAAGTGTTGTTCCTGTGTCATAAAATTTAGTCGACCATGTTCATGTTTACCTTGTTAAGTCTTGACTACGTTTCAGTTTGTATAGGATTGTTTTCCCTACTTGTTTATTTTTCCCTAGAAATTTTGAGTTAAATCATCCTGGCGGAATCACCGATCCCGTCTCCCGTACCAAGTGACCAAGGCTCTACATCTTCTGTCGCTTCTGAGGTACCAGTTGTTAGCGATACTCTTCCTGTTATTCCGAGTATTCAACCACTTAACTCTCACGCTCCAGAAGACGAGTTTTACGATATTCATTGGAACCCCGTCTGGGAACCTTCCAAAGAAGATTTCCTCGTTACTCCTTCTGGTGTTTTAGTCCCAATGTCTTCCTCTGACATGGATGAGACGAACCTCGTCTCTGGTGAAGAGACCTTTATGGCAAGTGGTGAAATCCCTATACCTACAGAAACTTCACCCTTCCGTGTCACCCCTCTTGGTATCACATTTCCTTTACGCTACCATGCTTTGGCTGATATCATGAGTTCCAGATCTCCCCTTACAAGTTCCATGTGGTCTCATACCGTCACTCCAACCTTGGAACCTTTCACACCCTAGATTCACAATGTGACTGTCACATCTATCCCAACTATTCCGACTGTTTGTGCGGCTTCTTCAGCTCCCGCTATTAGTGTCGTCACTGCATCTTCAGTAGTGACCACTATTGTTGAATTGAGGCTTCTGTGATCCATATCAAGTTTAAGAGAAATTCTTCGGCGTAAATCACAAGATAAATCATTTGCCGACGCGTTTCGAACCAACTAGTGTGGTTCATCGTCAGGACAAGTTGAAGAGACAGATCCAGCTTAGCATGTTAAATAGTTTGAGCAGAGCCTCCAACAGCTATCACGACTAACGGCTACTTTTGCCTAAAGTCAAAAGTAGCCGTTAGTCGTGATAGCCGTTGGAGGCTCTGCTCAAACTATTTAGCATGCTAAGCTGGATCTGTCTCTTCAACTTGTCCTGACGATGAACCACACTAGTTGGTTCGAAACGCGTCGGCAAATGATTTATCTTGTGATTTACACCGAATAATTTCTCTTAAAATTGACCACTATTGCCGAACCTTCAGTTGGTCCTACTGGTGATGGTCTGTTGGCATTGGCATCTGGAGTTGTTAATCCCACCAATAGTGTCCCACCTTCTTCCGGTTCCATTTTGGTAGGGTGGACATATGACCAGTACATGCATGCTTTTCAGAATCTGAATCCACAAAATCCGTTTCATTACTATGATTCTCGAGGAGCCCATATTTATCACACTGGATCCATCCCATCTCAGACTGTGGTTGAGGTTTCCATTTCGTTATCTGTTTCTTGGGGCCCGACCAATTATCACGGTGGCCAAGCACAGCCTTCAGCTTTTCAAGGTCCACCCTAAAGGTCAGCCGTCTTACAGACAGCCATATTACGGGCAACCTCATCCAAGGAAACCTGTTGGCCCACAAGGAAAACATTTATAGGGACAACCTTCGGCCTTTAGTGGTTCCTCTTTTACTTAATTCGGGCAACCTTCTGGTCAACCAAGACAACCTTACATCCAACAAGGCCAACCTGGTGCCCAGCAAGGTCACCCCTCTGGACAAGTAGGTCAGCCTCAAATTCAGCAAGGCCAACCTACTGTCTAGCCTGGTCCATCCTCTGGACAAGTGGGTCAGCCTCAAATCCAGCAAGGCCAACCTACTGTCCAGCCTAGTCCATCTTCTGGACAAGTAGGTCAGCCTCAAATCTAGCAAGGCCAACCAATTGTTCAGCCAGCTCAACCATCTGGTCAGTCAGGTCAGCCTTCAGTTCTACAAGGTCAACCCATTACCCAACAAGCTCAACCTTCTGGGCAAATGGGTCAACCTCAGTCTCAACTAGGCCAACCTTCTAGCTAGATGGGTCAACCTCAGTTCTAGCAAGGACATCCGTCTAGGCCCACTCAACCAGCGCTCAAATGCTCGTTGTTTCTCAAGCTCCACCCGGTTTCCAGACTCAGTCTGGGCTCTAGACCCAGTCCGGTCTCCAAACTCAAGTTGGCTTTTAAACCCAACCTGCTTATCAAATGCAGCCTAGACCCCAGGCACAGTTTGGAGCTCAGCCGCCATATGGTTTTCAAAACCTTCAGTAGCCCCAAGGAAAAACTCAAATTGCCCCATATCAAAATTATCAACAGCCACAGGTTAATCCTTATCAGAATTTTTAGCAACCGTATGCTGCTCCTATTAGTCAGGTTGGTAATCAGTGGGCCACTGGTGGTCAAAACCAGGATCAACCATCCGGTTACACTTATAATCCCTATGGACAAAACCCTTATGGACAAAACCCTTATGAGCAGAATCCGTCCAAGCAAAATCAATGGGGGCAACCGGGAACTGGATGGAGCTCTAATGTTTTTTTTTACCTATGGCCCTAGATGTCCTTCAATCCTCAATTACCTTTCTTGGCGACTTTGGAATTGCCAGATGTGTCCAAACTAACAAATGATCTCATTCTTCATAATCCGTATTGGCCACCGGTTCTAACCAAGATTCCTAGTGATTGCCCCAGATTCGTCGGTAAATCTGGAGAAGATCCCCAAGCTCATGTCATGACCTATCACCTATGGTGTTCATCTAATTCATGGCTTGACGATTCCATCTGGCTCCGTCTGTTCCAACGAACTCTCACTGGCTCTGCCACAAAATGGTATATTGAGCTAGTTCGCGAAACTTTTAAGGACTTTAACTCGCTTGCTATGGAATTTTTAACTCATTTTCAGTTGCCGATTCGATATCAAATGGGCACGCACCTCTTGAAATCCTTGAAACAGGACACGGCCACGCATATCTCTGATCATATCCATGAATAGAGGATGCGTCGTCATCTAATTAAGTTCTGGATCTCTGATCAACTTCTAACTGACTGGTTTACAACCTCGTTCATCGGTTCGATAGCCCAGGACATTGCTATGGGGGCATGTGTAATCGAAGAGCAAGCTATTGCGTGTGCTCAGTATCTTGACTTGGTTTACTCCCAGTCCGGTACGCTATATGATTATTTGCTTGATGCTCCGCGACCTGGAACTTCCAAAGCTCCGTCAACGCCATCTGTTGATGGTGTCATTGGTTCCATTAATGCATCCTCTAGAAAATATTCCGTGAACCTTGTGAAGCAAAAGTTTACTACTCCAACCGAAAATGCTTCTCAGACCCCACCCAATCCTGGTAAAACTTCTGAAGTTAATGCCGTCCAGTCCACCGCGGTGGATAAAACTTCGAAAGGTAAGAAAAAGGGAAAAGGAAAGAATAAAGCTGATCAACCAAAGCAGGATCCCCTTAAGCCTCTGGCCAAAGAAGGTGCCAAGCGCAAGCCTAAGTACCCTTGTCTCATTTGTGACAAGGATCACTATACTAAAGACTGCCCTAGACAGTCTGAGGTTAGTCATTTGCTAAAAGGTGCCCCTGGGACTCCTGTTGTGCTCAAAGAACCTTTTCCCTCGCAACAGACTCAAATGGTGGCTGATCAACCTCAATCTTCTTCCACCTTCGGATCTCAAGTCTTCATGGCTGGGACAATTCCCATCCATATTAGTACGTGGTCAAAAGAATATCCTTCACCTGTCGGGAAGGAAACTGAAGTCCCCTCCAGTATTCCTTCATCCAGTACTGGTCCACTCCATATCGAGTGACCTAGTACCAAGTCAGTCATTCGACCTCCTCCCAAAGGAGTGCTCCGGAAGTCTTCCTACAACCCTAATGCTCATGCTGCACAGCACTATAGCATTGTTGAGGACTTAGCCCAAGCTCCTTCAGCTATGTCCACATTGGAAGTCCTCCAGAGTTGTCCCTCCCAAAGGAAGTCTCTGCTATTAGCCATTGGTGGCATCGACACGGCCGACTCGGATTTGATCACTTTTGATCTGGATAATCATGTACTGAGACTGCCTCACCAGATCACCTTCCTCATTCAAGTCATCATCAACTCTAAGAATATTCACCGCACTGTTATTGATGAGGGCACTTCCACTTGCATCATGTCTATTGCTTGTTGGAAGGCTATTGGTTCCCAAACCCTGAGTCAGTCTCCCAATACCTTGTAAGCCTCCGATGGGAGAGATTCCCAACCTTATGGTATCCTCTCATGTTTTCCTATTACCTTGGAAGGAAAGACAGTTGAAGTTGAGGTCGAAGTTGTTGATGCGAATTTAACTTACAACCTCCTCTTAGGACAAAGCTAGACATACGCCATGTGAGCCGTGGCTTAATATCTATTTCGTGTCCTTCTTTTTCCCCATCAAGGGAAAATTTTCACGATAGACCATTGTCCTTCTTTGATTCTTCTTCTTCTGATGGAAACATGCCTTTTGTGGAGCATACCTCCGTTCCATATGAGAGTGTGGGTGATGGACTTTTTAAAGATCCTGCCCTCATGGGTGTTTTCTCACTCCCACCTCCCAACATCGCTCCCATTAATATGATTTCTGTTTGTTTTGATCATTGGGTCCTTCCTCCCGTCGATCAGGTAGAATCTTGGGGCGATGTCATGCCATTGAGTCCTGCCGAGTTCAACTATGTCAAAATTGTTTCTGCCTCGCCTTCATCTTATGAACATGCTCCTTTGAGTAGGTCTTTTAAAACATATATACAATCCCCTTGGCTCGGAGATAGCGCTTCTTCAGATCCCTTACAGGAAATATTTCCTTCTGATGAAGCGATTATCGAGACTATGTCTTTCAAGGAACCTCCTTGGTTTGATCATCACCATCGCTCCTCATTTCTCCCTAGCCACGGGGTTATGATTACTTGTCTTGAGCAGTTTTCTTCCTATGTCCCCTCCCAACCCCTTTAGACACCTATTCAAATCCATCAATTTTTCTCTAAAGGCAATATGGGGAACATTACGCAAACCATACCTATCAACATCTCTATTAAACTGGGGGTTGTCGAGAATATTCACATCGGAGTAACCTGTGCTCCAGAGGAGATTCAACTTTATACTAATCTTTTTAGAGAATTTCATGACGTTTTTGCTTGGTCGTACAAAGAGATGCCCGGAATTGATCCTAGTATCGTGGTGCATGAAATAACTACATATCCGGGTGCCAAGCCTGTTCGACAACGTTTACGCCCCGTGCACCCCCGAAAGGCTACAACCACTAAAGGAGAAGTTGAAAAACTTCTTAAAGCTGGGTTTATTTTCCCTATCTCACTCACAGTTTGGGTTTCTAATATTGTCCCTGTGACCAAGAAGCAGGGCACTATTAGGGTTTTTGTTGACTACTGCGACATTAATCGTGCCTGTCCCAAAGATAACTATCCTACGCCTTTCATTGACCAGCTCATTGACGATTGTGCTGGAAGTGAGATTTATTCATTTATGGATAGATTTTCTAGTTACAACCAGATCAATATATCGCCTGTGGATCAACACAAAACCACCTTCATCTGCCCGTGGGGTACCTTCACCTATAATAAACTCCCTTCCGGTCTTAAAAATGCTAGTGCTACCTTCCAACGTGCAATGTCTTATGCGTTTCATGATATTCGTCACATTGTGCATCCTTACCTAGATGACCTTCCGACCCATTTAGCAAAGTGCCATGACCATCCAAATCACCTCCATGAAATTTTTCTTCATTGTCGACACTACAATATCCGTCTTAATCCGCATAAATGTGTTTTCTGCGTTGAATCCGGTAGACTTCTTGGGTTTGTCGTCTCCAAAGAGGGCATCCGTTTGGATCCCCTCAAGTTTGAAGCCATTTTGAATCTTCCTCCTCTTGCTTCTTTGCAACAATTGCAGAGTTTCCAGGGTCAAGCAAATTTTTTACGCCTTTTTATTCCGAACTATGCTGAAGTTACCAAGGGCTATACGCGGTTATTAAAGTAGGATACCTCCTTTGTTTGGGATGCCGCTGCACAAGATTCATTTGAGCAACTCAAGGTACTCCTTGTTTTTGCTCTGTTGTTACATCCGCCTGATTATCACCGCGACTACACTCTTTATGTGGCTACCGCCGATAGCACCATCGGCATGGTTTTTGTTAAAGACGATGATGTTGGTGCCGAGTATGTTGTCTATTATCTCAGTCACAATTTACTTGATACGAAAACTCGATATTCCTATGTTGAGAAGCTTGCGTTGACAGCCGTTCATGCTGTCCAACGTTTCTGTCATTATATACTATTGCATACAACAATGGTGATTTCTGACTGCAACCCGATGATGTACATCTTGTCACGTCAGTTGCTGGGGGCAAATACTCAAAATGGATTGTCATCCTTCAAGAGTTTGATTTGGAGTTTATAATGGCCAAGTCTAAGAAATATCTTGTTTTCGCTGAATTACTCTGCTCGCTACCATCCACTACCACACCCTCTCGGTTAGAGGACCATATTCCGGATGAGTCTCTGTTCTTGATTAGCACCCTCAATCCCTGGTACGGGGATATTATTGTCTACCTTCAGACATCCTCTTTTCATCCTGACTTGTCTAAGTATTCTCAGCGATGTATTCGCCATCATTCTTAGCCTTATCGCATTATCGGGGACACCCTATACCGTCTTGGCATTGGCTCTATTCTCCACCATTGTCTGACATTCGAGGAAGCCGAATGAGTTTTGAATGACTGCCACTCTGGCGCCTGTGGCGGTCATAAGTCCGGGTATGCTACTGCCCAAAAGATCCTCCGCACTGGTTATTTTTGGCCATATATTTTTAAGGATTTCATTCTTGCCGTCCGCTCTTGTCATGAGTGCCAAATCTACCAACGGAAGATGTGTGCGCCTCCCTCTCCTTTACACCCTGTCATTACCATCGGCCCTTTTGCCAAATGGGGCATTGATTATATAACTTGTAACCTTCGCTCGGCCAAGGGGCATGGGTATATCATCATTGCCGTCGATTATTTTACGAAATGGGCCGAGGCGATGCCCACATTATCTAATGACGGTAAGACAATGGCTCATTTTTTATTCAATCATGTAATTTCTTGATTCGGAGTCCCTTGGGCTATTGTCACTGATCATGGTTCTCATTTCCATGGTCATATGATGATTGAGTTAACAACCCAACTGAGCTTGCGTCATGATAGTTCGACGCCATATTATCCTCAGGCCAATGGCTAAGTAGAAGCTGTCAACAAGGTTTTGGTCACATTGCTTCAGCATACCATTGGTATGCATAAGTCTAACTGGAATTTGTTGTTATTTTCTGCCTTATGGGCCTATCGTACATCAGTTAAGGATGCCACCGAATTCACCCCATTTCAACTCGTTTACGGTCTAGAGGTTACCCTCCCAATTGAATGCGAGATCCCTTCTCTTAAACTCACTGTCAAATTTCTCCCAAACACTACTCTAGTAGAAGAACGTATTCTTTACCTAGAGCGGTTAGACGAGACCTATCGACTAGCCTCTTTAGTCATTGAAGTATAGAAGAAGAGAGTGAAAACTCACTTCGACCAAACTGTTACCCCTCGTTCTTTCATTGAAGGAAACCTATTACTACTCTACGATCAAGCAAATGATAAGTTGGGGGTAGGAAAATTCGAGCCTATGTGGCATGGGCCTTACATTATGAAACACGTTTTGCAAAAGGGGGCCTATGAGCTGATCGATTATGAAGGGAATCCTCTAGACAAGCCTCGGAATGAGCTTTACCTTAAGAAATATTATGCATGAACTTCGAGCATCTTCTATGTACATACGTGTGTTTTCAGTGTGTGTGTGCATCTGTGGCTTGGTGTAGAGACATAATTGACACTTATTGTGTCGTTTTACTTCTTGTGCAGATGTCTGGTACCCCTTACATTGGTTTCACTAATGGTGCTTGCCGTAGTACCCGAAATTTTTCCTCTGCGGCATGGGTGATCTACGATCCTCACGGTGAGTTAGTAGACCTTCAAGATGTTTGTCTAGGTTGTACCACAAACAATGTCGTTGAATATAGCACTATTATTGAATTATTGACCGAGGCTGTTAACCCGATATTCGTGCATTGGTTGTGAATCTGGATTCTCAACTTGCTGTCCTCCAACTTAACGGGCATTATTCTGTCAGAAATCCTCAGATTTTAAGGTTGTATTTATGTGTCAGATTATTGGAAGAAAATTTTTATTTTATCACATATCAACACATTCTAAGACGATTAAACACATTAACTAATGCATTGGCAAATCATGTATTAGACATAAATTTATGCAATATATAATAAAACATTGTATGCAAGCATTTAGACATAGTAAAAAACCATAGATAGCATATATAAATATCGTGTGGCGCACTGAGGCGCTCAAAAATAAGTGTGTATGTCAAAAATAGAGTCTGTGTTCACAATACATCTAAGACACATGTCTCTCAAAAGTAGCAAGAAAGTAAGCCTAGGTGTCTACTGTGGTGGGTTCTGTTCCCTATAGCAGACCACCGCCTGCACTACTCGTCTCAAGAGTCTATGCATCCTAGGTGTCACACCGACAGTATGTCTCTAATACTGCACCGGGACCTCCTCGATCCCCCTGTAATCTGGGATCCCATCAGTCAGGCCCTCGAGGTTCTGAGCAATCTCCTCCTCCGCATTACTGCCCAGACGAGCTAGAGCTAGCTCTCTGTTTCCCTCCCTCCATGCCGCAGGAGCCAGTCCCATGGGTCTCTCCGGTCCCACATCTGCAAATAACATAGAAACGACAATTAAGACATATGCATGTGAAAATCCAAAAACATTATAAAAAACAAAACACATAAATAGTGTGGTGTTTGACCAAGTGTTTTACCTCCCTCGTCCCACTGCTCGCCAGGTGGGAGCAGCATGTCAGGATCTCCTCGGAAGTCTGTGCCCGCATAAGGCCAATCCTCGACGTTGATCTTCTGACGATCCAGCCACTCCCGAAACAATACTCCCCATGATACTGGCCGACCACCACCTCCTCGTGGCATCACATGTGCCCATCGGGTGATGCGAGTCTCTCGCGGTCCCGACACATACAGGTCCATATCCTGTAGCTGAAGTGATGGTACCCACTCTAGCATGAGCGGTATCAGAATGGATCCATATCCAAACTGTTTGGTCTCCCCCCGTTGGCACTTAGTCAGTTGCCTCTTCATGCTAAGAGACACTACGTCGGCCCAGTTGTACATGGTTGGAGTGAGGCAATCAAGGGCTAACCGTAGTTGGGTCTTTGTTTCCTCATGTTGTGCTTGAGAGCCCATTGCTCTCGTAACCATAAACAATACTGAACGAAGGGTCAAATCCCCCACTGTCAGGATCTACAGTTTCCCGCTAGTGGATGATTTGTGCGCCCCTGGGCACACCCACGCTATCAACATATCAAGAGTCTCGCTGGCAGCCCATACACCCTCCATGATTGGTCTCTCACCGCGACGAGACAAACCTGTCAAGAAATATATGTCCGTCGCGTCAAAATTGATGTCCTAACCACGAATGATGAACTTGCCCTCTGTCGGGTTCCAAGAATGGATCAGCAGCTCGAGCAAGTCTGGCTGTGCCCGAAGGTGTGGTGTAAGGAAGAATTTCAATAATCCACAGTCACGCAGGGCTCTTCTGAACTCAGGGTCATTCATTGCCCATTCGTCATCGACATCGTGGGTTCTCTCTTGCCAAACAAATGCCATTATTGCTTTGCATTGAAGAAAAAATGTAATTAGGGCCATTTTTATGGGCTAAAATGTGTGATTTATAAAAAATTCAAACTTTACGGCGTCGTTGTGACTGTTTTTCAAACAGTAGCGACGACTCAAATTCATAGTTCATTTTTTCCTTGATCGTCGCGACAGTACACCTGTCTCTAGCGACGACCTTGACAATGGTGTGTGTTAATATGCTCGTTCATCGCTAACCCGTGAGGGATTTCCGCGACGACCAAGGAGCGAATTTGAAACAAAAAATTTGCCGAAATCCACCTATAGAACATGAAATTGAACTTAAAAACAATGAAAATGTAGTGCCAAGGATGGTGTACTTACTTGGTAGGAGCGTCGGGTGGAATGGTGGGTCACCGGCGCTGAAATCAAGCTCTAAAGGTCGCACAGGTATGCACTCAAAAATTACCAAGGGTAAAAACTCAAAGTGAAAATGTGAAAATGAATTACCATAAGCCCCTTTATAGTCATTTTTTCCAAATTTTAGGGTTTTAAACTATAGGGCTTGGGGTTTTGTGATCTATTTGGGGTTTTGCCTATGGTTTTAGGGTTTTTAACCTAATTTTCAAATATATAGTGCATTTTTGTCGAATGGATCTTATACTGTGGTTCTTTCTGTGCAGAAATAGGGACAATGGATACGTTTAATGATTAATATATGCTTGGTCCATATTTTCTACAAGTCTTATTTAAGCCCTTTTCCAACTTACAAAAGATGAAAATATTGCCGAGTTTTCCTCTTAACTCATTAATCAGAATAAAAGGCGGTCCACTTTCAGCTCTTTTCTGACCGTATAAACATGCAAAGATCGCCGAACTTTTGTCGTTTTGAGTTCGATACTGGTTATGAAAATGACGTGCCTTTGATCACTTTTTTATTTTTTTCGGATTGAACCACTAATTACAAAAAGTACTCCTTGATCGTAATGGTCAAGCGATTCTCTCGGGTATTGTTTTCTACTTTTTCGGGTTTGAGGGACACAAATTTACGAAAAATGACCCCCCTGGAGTTTTCTTTTCCGTGTCTTTTTCAAACTCTCTAAACATGAAAAAGACTCCGAGTTTTACCTATGTCGGACTCGTTAAACCCTGATGACATTGGACTCGCCACCATGATGAGACTCGAGCTTCTCCTCCCTAGCGCTCATTAACTATCACTAGGTTGGATTCGTCCGTAGGTCAAACTTATATCACAAGCATATGCTATCCCCTTCAAGTTTGTTTTTCAACAATAATTCGGGTACTCACTAGCAATGGTGGGGGAAAATTTGGAAGTCGTCATTGGTTACCTATGGCAGCTAATAACTCTTGAACATCGACACTTTTTCTTCTCGTCGGGTTGGGATATCTTCACATCGTCATTGGCCTTCCGGGGTTTTGGGTTTCCATTTTGCCTCATTCCATCTGATCCATGTTGTCTCCATTAGACCTCTGATCCCTTTGTATCAAAATTCTACCACTTTCTGCAGTCGTGTCACCAATATGTTCAAGATTATAATCCTTCTGCAGTTCGCACCCTTACCTCCTACTCTGATGCTCTATTTCACCATCTGACATTTGTTCATTATCTCGCGTCGTTGATGGGGGAAACATTATGGCCCTACTGCGACAGATCGTCTCCTGTCGACACCAGCTCATTATTCAGGAAATTGATCTAGAGATCCCTTTCGGTACCTTGGAGCTTGCATGCCTCAATAGCAAGTTATTTGCGTCTAGCGAGAGACTTTCATCATTGGTATTCGATTGGGTGATTCCATGAGTGTTCAACTTCAGCCCATTCTTCACACTTAGTGAATTGTACTGGACATACCTTGAGATCCATTGGCATCACTGCTGGTTTCTCTCGTACTTGTTAATAGTTTTCATTATTGACTGGTAATTAAATGATTTTCTATCATGCTCAACTTCAGCACATCTGTTCGCATGCTAGAATTTGTACTAAGATTGGTTAGGGTTTCAAGACCCCGAACTAAGATTACATATGTTCGGGCTACGTGGATTGGTTCATGATTACATACTTGACTCTTTGATTGGATGGTTGCGACCATACTTGAGTCTTCTGGTGAGCACCAGTATTGCAGCAATAATGTTGCAACTCCTGGGGCTTCCTACTTTACTTTTATCAACCCGGTAGCTTGTAACAAACTTGGAAGCGATGATGCTGTATGCACAAGTACTAGCTCTTACTGCAGGCTGTCACTTGGTCAACTGGTGCAAGATCACTAGGAGATCAATCCAACTTCTATGAGATTCCAGAAGAAGCTTTTAACTGTGATGAAGTAACGCTAACTCTACAGAGGCTATTTTATTTGCAGAAAGGGAAAGAAGACCGGAATGTAAAGCAAACCCTAATATTTTTAACTAACCCTACTTTTGCAAAAAGAGAGATGAAAACTAACGAAATGAGTTTCATTGACTACTGAGAAGGTAAACTACATCTATTCAAGCTACTTCTAAAAGGAAATGAGAAAAAACATCTTTTTGTGTTATTGAGTGTTTTTATGTGAAATTGTTATGCTTGTAATTTATTTGTGTGTGATTGTGGCATAGGTTTGGTGGCGATGGAGGGTGGATTTGGTTTTTGCAGAGGTGGATGAAGGTGTGGAGAGGTCCTAAGAATCCCTTAGTACCATTTTGAAGACTTCTCCAACAATTGGACTTCGAAAAATCACTCACGGAAAATTCTACAGGAGGCTACAGGGGATCTATAGGAGGATCTACAAGAAGATGCCGAGAGCTATTTTTGGAGATTTTGAAGGTGGAAAAATGGTGCAAAAGGGTAGCTGAAGACTAGAGGGATGTGTCAAGGTTTTTGGAGCTTATCAAGGAAGATCAGGAGGGAAAATGATGGTTGGATTTGTTCAAATGGCGAGAGGGAAGCTTATGGAAAAAGTGCAGAAATTATGGCAGATTTGTGAAAGGCTATGAATTAGTTTGGGAACCAGTGAGAAATGAGATGATTTTGGTTGTTTTATGGATGTATGGTGAGCTGAGGTGTGTTGTGAGAGATCTGCACATCTAACTACCGAAACTAAGCAAGAAAAGGACTAGCTGTACCATGAAAACAAAAAAAATCTCTAGTTGACCTAATTTCTGACCTAGAAACAGAAAACGTTGAACAATAACCTATGAAAAGAAAAGCATGCAAAGAGATCTATTGTAAAAATAGGAAATGATCTTGGCAAACTGAATCTGAAGCAACACATTTAACTTTCAAATCGATTCATCACACTAGAAATTGCATGGAAGAGCAAAACTGTATTTTTGGTGGTAGCAATGGTGCCATGACCTCAAATCATGATCCCAGGAAGGGAAAATGGAGATCAAGGCCTATTTTTGACCTTTTTGAATCTTAATCTATCACTGTATTAATCTATTTCATCAACTAAAATGAAATCAACTATGTAAACCATCAAAAGCAACCTATTCTAAACAAGTTAAAATGAATCTATCTAACATAAATTAACTCATGAACTAAAGAAAAAACATATAAATACAAAGCAAGAGGTACTGGGCAGCTTGGGTTGGGCTCTAACCCAAGAGCTTCAGCCCTCTAAAAGAGATCAGCACTGGCTCAGGAAATATTTCATCTTCATTATAAAAAATAATAGTCACATTACATGAACTATCCACAAAAAGAAGCTCGAAAATGAGTTGAACAAGAGTTGCACAAAAGTGTGAAAATTTGACTAATAATTGGCTAAAATCCAACTAAAAAAACTAAGCACCTAAGCCCTGTTATTTATACAACTCAAGCCTCCAATAGCTCTCCTAAAATCAAGGAGCTCAACTTCCCAAAACTGCAGATAAACAACAGTCCTTCTTTACTTACTCAACTGCCCCTTGGATGCACTAATGTGGTTACTTGTGCTCCAAGTTTCTGATGGAGAATTCGAGGTAAGGGTTCATAAATGAAGGGGACACCCTCCTACAAATCCTCTCCCTTTTTCTTCCTCGAATTTGGCTGCCAAATGCTCATTAAACCTTTGATTTTGTCTCAAAATTGACCAAAAATCTGCATAAAGCACACATTAGACTTTTTGGCATAATGACTAACCCAATTCACTTTATTAACATAAATATAATAAAAAACATGCAATAAAATCATGAGAATGGTGGATTAAGTCGAATTAAGAGGCAAAATGAGCCCATATAATTATCCATTTCTGGGGCTCATCATCACCCCCCTATTGAATGCATTGCTCATCCTCTGAGCAACTAGTCTAACTCTTCATCCTTGATGGCTTTGATAGATTTCGTGACATCCCATGCTTCTGATGTGATATCTTCCTCTTTATCATGGAATCTTGCCTTTCTATCCACCTCTTCCCACTGTTTCTGTTCTTCCTCCTCTTTTACTCCTTCCAGCAGTCCTAGTAGCAGTGGAGGACTGAATTTGAGGCCAATCCAATTGGCCCTCAAGCTTTGAATAGAGTGCTTATACAGTGGTACTCTCCTCATGGCTTCCCTCATCCTGTTTGGGGAGTGATACTCCCTGATCTGTAGGCTGTGTGGCAATGTGTTCCACCTTCTCATGTAGGCATGAATGCAGTCATCTCCAAACAATCTCTCCATGTCCTTGAAATGTGCAATAGCCTGGGCCTGCTCATCAACATATTTGGGGAAACTATGAGGATTAACTGCAAAGTTTTGGTGGGCATAGATGAGAGCCATGGGGTCTGCTGGCTCTGCTCTAATCATCAGGGGTTCATTCAGCTCTTTTGCCATCATTTTCTGGATTTCTGCTGCCCTTTTCTCTTCATGGCTCATCCAAGATGCCATGGCCATCAGCTGCAAGTCTCCTAACACAGCATTGGTATCCCATAGGTGCATATTAGTAAGGGCCATGTTGTGTAAGTAAAACTCTGTCAGCTTTTCTTTGTCCTCAGCTGAACTGTGATCACATAGATCCATGAATTGGCAATAATCTTGAAAATGTATGGTGCCTCTCTGGGCTAGAGTCTTGATTTGAAATTGGAGCCATTGATCCTTGAGGTACACTGCATATGATTTAGTTGGCTGCCTACACTGTAGTGCCTCCATAGCTCAGTTGGCCATGCAGGCTAATTAGGATTCCCTTTCCTATAGCTGCCTTCTTAAGATTAATACCTCATTTTCTACTTGGGGTTCCCTTTCTTGCAGCTGCTTTTTTAACATTTCATTTTTTGCCTCCAATTGAGCTCTTCTGATGCTTTCTGTATGTCTGACCATGCTCAATTCTTTGCCCATTTTTCTCAATTTATCTTACATGTGCCCAATGTCTTCCACCCCTTTTGATTTTGTAATCTTCATCAATGTATGGTTCCTTACTCTTTCCTTTTCCAGCTCAAAGAAAAGAGAGAATATTGTAATAAGAGCCTAAGGTTGTAATAAGAGCCTAAATTAGGCTGAGGGTAAGGTTTTGGTATCTCTTCTGCCTTACCTTTCTCCTGGGTCTATCCTTTTTCCTTCTTTTCAAGATTCTCAATCTCTTAAAGCTTTGTCAATGTCTCCTGTAGAGCGGTCTGTGCCTCCTGTAGGACTATTTTAGAGTCCATAAGTTTGATCCTTTCTTTCCAAGTAGAAGCTCTAGGGCTGCCCCTTTCATAGGTAATGGGGGTTTTGGATGGAGATTCGTCCTCTTTTGCAGTAGGGACATCTTCAATGATGATGGGCTCTTTTGAAGGTGGCTGAGGCTTCTCCATCTTTATTCTGGTGCTCTTGCGAGCCTTGAAATACGTAGATGGTTGTCTCTCCCTTTTTCCTTTGGGCTTGGCTAGAGTACTAAATGTAGCAAGAACAACTGTTGCCTCTTTTGCTAGTGTCTTAGGAGACACTTCTTCTTGCTTTGTTTCTTCTTCTTCATCTGATGTTTTTCCTCTTTCTGCTGGTTTTGCTTCTGATGTTTCTGATTTTGTTTGCTCCTCTACTTGCTTAGCTTCTACTTTTCCTGTGGCAACCTTTTTCTGAACTATCTTAGGCTTCGTCCTTTCAGTTCTTAGCCTCTTCTTTTTCTCTACTGTGGTTTTACCCTTTTCTGCTTTTGATTCTTTCTTCTTCTCTGCTTTGGGCTCATCTTTGGTGGTGTCATGTTTCCCTTTTTCTATCTAGTTTCCTTCTTTTTCTGTGTGGGGTTCCTCCTCTTCCATTTGAGTGTTCGTTTCTTCTTCATGGATTCCCTTCTTAGCTTCTCCTTTTTGTTCTTCCTCTTCACTTTCAGACGGAATAAGGTCATAGATGAGAGTTTTTATATCATCCTCTTTAGTCATGTTTCTGAAAATCTCCAAGGCTATGGGGATTTTGAAAGTGTGGAGGGCATCCTCCACCAACAATTTAATTAGACCATGGTGAGCCAATTGGTCTGGAACCCCTGCCTTCAATTTGGTGCTATATTCTATTAAGGATTGGAGGAGAAAATATGGAATACTGAATTTTCTGGATGCAGGAAGGTTCATGCCATATCTGAGTTCATGTAATAGTCTGAAATGGTACCCATAAACTATGTTGTATCTTCCTTCACAGGAGATGTATTTCATAATCTAATAACTACCCTCATCCCATGGGTCAGGTATACTTCTTCTCCTAATTTCATTCTTGTCCTCCACAGGATGTTCATTAGGTTGGAAAAAGGTCTTCTTGGCAACTTGACCTAGTGGTTTTTCTTCCTTGCTCCAGGGTAGTCCAAGTGGGAGACTTGTAATCCTGCTGATGAACTCTGGGGTGATTTCTATAGTTAGACCCCTGAAACTAACAGTGGCATGGGTTTTTGAGTGAGGTTTTAAAGACAATATAATTCCTCTGTGATTTCGTCATCATACCCATGCAACTTTTCAAGGAAAGGCATCCAATTTGCTCTAATGAAGAGGGCTACCACTTCTGGATGTTCATGCATCTTAGTTGAATTCAAAGGCTCCTTCCTCATAAAACCCCCTGTTATGATGCTTCAGATTCTGCTAGAATATCTTAGTTGAAGAGGAAGGCAGCAAGTTTCAATCCTGAAAACAGAGGAACAACTGAGGTTTTCTTTCAAGAAACGGAGAGAGAGCTTTTGTGTTTTTTTTTTAAAACAAATTTCAACTTCCCTTCCTTCCAAAATCCATTCTCTAGACTCACATTACTTCTCTGTCTGTTTGAGGGAAACAATATCTTAAAAAAACAGAGAACATACAGAACTGTGTTTTTTCCTTTTTCAAAATAAGTAGATACCCAATGCAATTTCACTCTTTACAGGCTTGATTTTCTAGAGTTGCATCATTTCTTTACATAGGAGAATACCACGGAGGAGAAGGAGACAGTCTTTCAGTGCAAAGAGCAAATGGATAAACTATCTATCTATATATATATATATATATATATATATATATATATATATATATATATATATATATATATATAAACACAGGTAGACTCTGTTCTCACTTTCCTTCACTTTTCAACGCAATACCTCGCTTGGAATCACACCACCTTTTGTATATATATGGAAATGCAGAGTGGATTTTACTGAGCCTACCTTTTTCAGCTCGAATTTGTCATGAAATCCTGAGTTTTCCTCTACGGTGCTGCTCACTGGCCTTGTTAGCTCTACTATAAACTTCAGCATTTAAAGGTCAAATTCAGGTCCGGTGGTTAGTTTGTGCCGAGAAAGGTGCTCGCAGTGGTCATTCACCTTCTTCTCCTCTATTTTCCTCATACCCTCTTAAACTCTTGCCATTTCTATTTTCCTCCAAAATCCTTTGTAAACCTTAAATTCCCTTTTACCCCGTTGTTTCTGTTTTATTCCGAAAACCTGCATAAACCCATGTTTATTTAGTTCAGGCGCTTAACACATGAACCCGCACTAATTTAACCCTCTTTCACTTTAGAAATCACAGTCGTTGATTGCCCCAATCTAACGGTCTCTGTCAGATTTCCCACTCTCTAACCCGTAATCGTTTCCCCGTCGTTGATCACATCCACTGCGCGATCTAACAGTAGTCGCTGTCCCCACCGCCGAGACTTGCACACATGATAACCCGTGGGGGAAGCGGTTTTCCTCCACCACGTGTCACGCCATGACTGTGTTCACTGCCCGTTATACGGATACCACCTCCTCCGATAGGCGATGCGATAAAACTGCTTACAGCCACCGTACCCTCCTCCCACGCGTTATCTCCCGCGCACCTTCTGCTTGCAATCACCGTCGGATCTGCTCGCTCGCGATCCGATGGCTCGCGATCCGATGGCTTGCGATGCACTCTGCCCACTTCTCTTGATAGCCCCTACAATTCATCCTCCATCGTCCATCTACTAGATCCAATGGCCAGTAATTGTCCACGTTATAGTCGTGCCTCCACCATTTCGTCTGCGCCTTTAACCTGTTCTATGTTTCCAAAGGAAGAAGGAAACCAGTGTTTCAGCTCCCAGAGTAATAAATCCTCAGCAACTGCATTTAAAAGACAGAATGGCCTAAGGACAAAAAGGACACCCTTGAGTAGTTCAACTATTTATCAGTGACGGTGCATGTTCCATATTATACACCACCTGCTCAGAGGAGGACTGCAGAGCACCAGAAAAGGTCGATTTTGTTCATTAAAACACTCAGATTGCAGCAGAGGGCCATTTTATATTGTAAATGTGGTTGGTGGTCAGTTATGACCCCTCCACGCATAGCCTAGCAGAGCAATTTTGTAAATAAATTCCATATATACCCACAAATAAGGTGGATTGAGGGTTGATGAATGTTATTTTGATGTAAAGTTCAAGTTCTGGAGAATGTAACTACTATGATACCTACAACATCTGGTCTTCATTTTCAGCTAATGCAAGCTTCTTTTGCTGTTAATTTCTCACTTTCCACTTCTTCTTTGTTCCAGGCTATGCCTGTTATGCATTTTTCATTTGCTCTTGATGTTTAGGATTAGAGGGGCTATCATCCCACCTCTATGTTAGAATCAGTTGGTATTATTGAATGTGTATGCAGGTTTCCGTTGTTTTAATGCTAGAGAGCTGTCATCCTATCTGTGCATTAGGAAATAGATTTACAGACCTTTTAATTGGTTGCAGCTGGCCATCACAGGGTCCTGTGCATCTGCTGGTGTGATCAGTATTCTCCATCATCACATTTTCCTTAAACTGTGAGTAATTGGTGGTCTAAAGCCTTGTAGTCTCGGGGTGTTCACCCATGTCTGGGGTTAAGAATAGTAGAAGTGGTTATCTGGCTAGAATATGCATCATTCCTTCCATTCATCCGCCATTTTCCAACATTTTGGTTGAGTTTGTAATGTTCCCGAGCATCTCTGATATACAACCTAGGAGAGTTTTTTAGGGTGATAACATTAATTGGCGCCATTGCTGTGAGAGGAGAGTTGAAGCTCAACTTCGCTGGGAGAACGACAAAGTTCCAGATTTTGATGATAGACAAGGTCTGGGTACATTTTTGGTTGTAATCATCTATCTGGTGACTCCACTAGAGGATGACCATCCTTTGGGGACTCCACACTGCAGTTCTGGTGCAGTTGGTGAGGCATGTTCGGAGAAATACTTAGAAATCATCAGCTAAATCAGTGCCTGATCCTGAGAAGATCATTAAGCAGAAGAAAGTATTGTAGAAAGGAGCATCAGGACTAGTTAAGCCTTAGAAATTCCATGTATCTCTGTTAGTGAAAGTCACCTTCAGAGATTCATAAAGCTCCTTAGTCATTCATTTACCTTTCGGACCTCAGTTCAAAGTAGCATCCATGTTGTCCATCATATTCCTCCGTTTCTATCATTCTTTTCATTGACCCATCCTACTCAGTCTAGCAGTATCCTTTCATATACCCCAGTCATGGCAGGTCAGCAAGCTCTCACAAAGATAGAAATAATCGTTGTTGCTAGATATGGACCCTTGGTCTTGCATGTTCCTTTAAATGTCATGCCTGCAGGAGATTATCAAGAATTTATGCCAAATTTTACTGGTACAGAAGGAGTATCAACTGAAGAGCACCTTGAATCTTTTTATTGTTATGCTGATAACCTAGATATCAATGAAGAGGATGTGTGGATGAGGGTTTCTGTCCAAAGCCTAGTTGGGGAAGCTAGAAA
The DNA here is from genome assembly GCA_031772625.1 of Pinus tabuliformis. Lineage (NCBI taxonomy): Eukaryota > Viridiplantae > Streptophyta > Pinopsida > Pinales > Pinaceae > Pinus > Pinus tabuliformis. The sequence continues at coordinate 860,005,107 of CM062817.1, read as the reverse complement.
ATGGTTTAGAGAATTACCCCCTAGGTCCATTGTAGACATTGAGGCTTTAGATGATGTGTTTTTAAAGCACTGGGGAAATAATAAAGATCTGCTCTTTTATCATACTGAATTTTGGAACTTGTAGAGAGAAGATGGTGAGCTGCTGTCTGATTTCAACATCAAATTCAATCATATGTACAACAGAATGCCAGCTGAAATAAGACCCACCCCTACTTCTGCCATGCTCACTTATGCTAATGCCTTCGATTCTCAGTTCTGTCTGCTGTTAAGAGAAAGGAGATGTGCTTCTCTAGCTGATATGCAAGATGCAGCTTTTGAAGTTGAATCGAACATTCTTGCTGCAGAAAGACTCGAAGGTAATGCTAAAAGGAGAAGACAGGAAGGTGAATCCTCATCATCCTTAGAGCCCGAGATCGATGAATTGGCCAGGATGATAGAGTTTTTAGCCTCTGAAGTTTCCAAACTAAAATCTGAGCAGTATTCTGAGGAGGCAAGAGCTCCTTGTGTCTTTTCTCTTCCAACTCCAAATCTATATAGAGGAGCACATGAGAATTTGCAGATTTTGCAAAGAAATAAAGTTACAAATGAAGATAAATAGAATACAGTCATGAAAGAAGAGAATCCTGATGAAGAGGAGGAGGTCCATGGTTTGGAAGGTGCTCATTTCCTAACCAGAGCTGCTTATGAAAAAGCATTATCCATAGGCACTGCTCATGAGTTTGTTGTAGCTGCAGAACAACAAGCTTATCAGCAGGAGCAATCAGCAGCTGACCCCTTCATCCTCCAAGAATCTATGCTCGATGCTATCCCATCTTCCCATGATTATGCGGATCTACAAATGAGCTAGCATGCTATCATCCGTAGTCCAGTGATCAATAAGGGAGAGGAAAGCTCCCCATCATCTTTCGTCCCTCTGCCTGGTCAAGTAAAATTCCCTCACAGTTGCCCCTTGAACTCTGAGGCAGGCCATAATTCAAAGCCCAAGGCTGATACTGATCATCTCAGTCTTGATATTCTAATGCCTGCTCAGATGGCCTCCACACAGACTGAAAAGGCAGCTTACCAAATGACAGAGGAAGAGGATGCGAATTTTTGGGACTCCTCCTTGAATGAGGACTCTAAGAAAGATGCAGGAGCAGTTGATGTCTCTGTGTCCCCTGCACAAGAATACATTGGTTCATCATTCATATTAGTTGTGCAGACAACAAATAACAGAGAGAAGTACACCGCAAACATGGCTATTTAGCAGGTGTACAAAGGCTCCCATGATGAACATCCAAGGAGGAGAGCACATAGAAGGGAGATGAAATTTGATCCATATCTTCCTATTAATCTCAAATTTCCTAAACTCTTTGAGGTAGAAGATCAAATAAATCCAGTTCTATTGCTCTATGATGAATCGGTCAGGAGGAGAAGAAACAGTTTTGGTGGCCCATCAGTTGGCCAGTATTTGAATATTTATGTTGTTTAAGATCCTCAGGCCTTAATGATTGAAAGCATTTTGTTTACAAGTTTTAGTCTAGACTTAATTTGACTCCATGCCCAATGGATACTAGGCAAATGTTTTTAAGATGGTTTTGTATGAAGGCATTGGTCTATAGATTCTTGAGACCTCACAGGGAGGATCTCATCCCCAGAAGGAGCCAGCGTTAGCTCTGTATAAACTTCAGCGTTTAAAACTTCAAATTCAGGTCTGGTGGTTAGTTTGTGCTGAGAAAGGTGCTCGTGGCGGTCATTCACGTTCTTCTCCTTCAATATCCTCATACCCTCTTAACCTCCTGCCATTCCTATTTTCCTCCAAAATCCTTTGTAAACCTTAAATTCCCTTTTATCCCGCTTTTTCTGTTTTATTCCAAAAACCCGCGTAAACCCATGTTTCTTTAGTTCGGGCGCTTAACACATGAACCCGCGCCAATTTAACCCTCTGTCGCTTTTGAAATTGCAGCCGTTGATTGCCCCGATCTAACGGTCTCTGTCGGATTTCCCGCTCTCTAACCCGTAATCGTTTCCCCGCCATTGATCGCATCCACTGCGCGATCTAATGGTAGTCGCTTTCCCTACCGCCGAGACTTGCACACGCAATAACCCATGGGGGAAGTGGTTTTCCTTCGCCACGTGTCACGCCATGATTGTGTTTGCTGCTCATTATAAGGATACTGCCTCCTCCAATAGGCGGTGCGATAAAACTGCTTATCGCCACCGTATGCTCCTCCAGTGCATTATCTCTCGTGCACCTTCCACTTGCGATCACTGTCGGATCTGCCCGCCCACGATCTGACGACTCACGATGCACTCCGTCCACTTCTCCCAATAGCCCTTGCAATTCATCCTCCACTGTCCATCTGCTGGATCCGATGGCCAGTAATTGTCCCCGTTATAGTCGTGCCTCCGCCATTCCGTCTGTGCCTTTAACCTGTTCTATGTTTCCAAAGGAGGAAGGCGGTCCGTGTTTCAGCTCCCAGCGTAATAAATCCTCAGTGACTGCATTTAAAAGACAAAATGGCCAAAGGAAAATAAGGACACCCTCGAGCAATTCAACCATTTATCAGTGATGGAGCATGATCCATATTATACGCCACCTGCTCAGAGGAGGACTGCAGAGCATTAGAAAAGGTCGATTTTGTTCATTAAAACACTCAGATTGCAGCAGAGGCCCATTTCAGATTGTAAATGTGGTTGGTGGTCAGTTATGACCCCTCCACGCGTAGCCTAGCAGAGAAATTTTGTAAACAAATTTCATATATACCCACAAACAAGGTGGATTGAGGGTTGATGAATGTTATTTTGATGTAAAGTTCAACTTCTGGAGACTGTAACTACTGTGATACCTGCAACGTCTGGTCTTCATTTTCAGCTAATGCAAGCTTCTTTTGCTGTTAATTGCTCACTTTCCACTTCTTCTTTGTTCCAAGCTGTGCCTGTTATGCATTTTTCATTTGCTCTTGATGTTTAGCATTAGAGGGGTTGTCATCCCACCTCTGTGTTAGAATCTAGTTGGTATTATTGAATGTGTATGCAGGTTTCTATTGTTTTAATGCCAGAGAGCTGTCATCCTGTCTGTGCATTAGGAAATAGATTTACAGACCTTTTAACTGGTTGCAGCTAGCCATCACAGGGTCCTGTGCATCTGCTGGTGTGATCAGTATTCTCCATCATCACATTTTCCTTAAACTATGAGTAATTGGTGGTCTAAAGCCTTGTAGTCTGGGGGTGTTCACCCATGTCTGGGGTTAAGCATAGTAGAAGTGGTTATCTGGCTTGAATATGCATCATTCCTTCCATTCATCCACCATTTTCCAAGATTTTGGTTGACCTTGTAATGTTCTTGTGCATCTCTGATATACAACCTAGGAGAGTTTTTTGGGGTGATAACATTAATTGGCGTCATTTCCGGGTAGAGGAGAATTGAAGCTCAACTTCCTTGGGAGAATGACACAGTTCCAAATTTTGATGATAGACAAGGTCTGCGCACATTTCTGATTGTAATCATCTATCTGGCAACTCCAATAGAGGATGACCATCCTTTGCTGACTCCACATTGCAGTTATGGTGCAGTTGGTGAGGCATGTTCGGAGAAATACTTAGAAATCATCAGCTGAATCAGTGCCTAATCCTGAAAAGATCGTTAAGTAGAAGAAAGTATCGTAGAAAGGAGCATCAGGACCAGGTAAGCCTTAGAAATTCCATGTATCTCTATTAGTGAAAGTCAACTTCAGAGATTCATAAAGCTCCTTAGTCATTCATTTCCCTTTCGGACCTCAGTTCAAAGTAGCATCCATGTTGTCCATCATATTCCTCCGTTTCTGTCATTCTTTTCATTGATCCATTCTACTCAGTCTACCAGTATCCTTTCATATACCCCAGTTATCGCAGATCAAGAAGCTCTCACAAAGATAGAAAGAATCGTTGTTGGTAGATATGGACCCTTGATCTTGCCTGTTCCTTTAAATGCCATGCCTGTAGGAGATTATCAAGAATTTATGCCAAAGTTTACTGGTACAGAAGGAGTATCAGCTAAAGAGCATCTTGAATCTTTTTATTGTTATGCTGATAACCTAGATATCAATGAAGAGGATGTGTGGATGAGGGTTTTTGTCCAAAGCCTAGTTGGGGAAGCTAGAAAATGGTTTAGATAATTACCCCCTAGGTCCATTGCAGAGATTGAGGCTTTAGGTGATGTGTTTTTAAAGCACTGGGAAAATAATAAAGATCTGCTCTTTTATCATACTGAATTTTGGAACTTGCAGAGAGAAGATGGTGAGCTGTTGTCTGATTTCAACATCAGATTCAACCATATGTACAACAGAATGCCAGCTGAAGTAAGACCCACCCCTACTTCTACCATGCTCACTTATGCTAATGCCTTCGATTCTCAGTTCTGTCTACTGTTAAGAGAAAGTAGATGTGCTTCTCTAGCTGATATGCAAGATGCAGCTTTTGAAGTTGAATCGAACATTCTTGCTGCAGAAAGACTCAAAGGTGATGCTGAAAGGAGAAGACAGGAAGGTGAATCCTCATCATCCTTAGAGCCTGAGATCGATGAATTGGCCAGGATGATAGAGTTTTTAGCCTCTGAAGTTTCCAAACTAAAAGATGAGCAGTATTCTGAGGAGGCAGGAGCTCCTTGTGTCTTTTCTCTTCCAACTCCAAATCTATATAGAGGAGCACATGAGCATTTGCAGATTTTGCAAAGAAATAAAGTTACAAATGAAGATAAAGGGGTGAAGACCCTTTTATAGAATACAGTCATGAAAGAAGAGCATCCTGATGAAGAGGAGGAGGTCCATGGTTTGGAAGGTGCTCATTTCCTAACCAGAGCTGCTTATGAAAAAGCATTATCCATAGGCACTGCTCATGAGTTTGTTGTAGCTGTAGAACAACAAGCTTATCAGCAGGAGCAATCAGCAGCTGACCCCTTCATCCTCCAAGAATCTATTCTTGATGCTAGCCCATCTTCCCATGATTATTTGGATCTGCAAATGAGCCAGCTTACTTTCATCCCCAGTCCAGTGATCAATAAGGGAGAGGAAAGCTCCCCATCATCTTTCATCCCTCTACTTGCTCAAGTAAAATTCCCTCACAGTTTCCCCCTGAACTCTGAGGCAGGCCATAATTCAAAGCCCAAGGCTGATAATGATCATTTCAGTCTTGATATTCTAATGCCTACTCAGATGGCCTCCAAACAGACTGAAAAGGCAGCTTACCAAATGACAGAGGAAGAGGATGCGCATTTTTGGGACTCCTTGAATGAGGACTATTCTAAGAAAGATGCAGGAGCAGTTGATGTCTCTGTGTCCCCTGCACAAGAATACATTGGTTCATCATTCATATTAGTTGTGTAGACCACAAATAACACAGAGAAGTACACCGTAAGCATGGATATTTAGCAAGTATACAAAGGCTCCCATGATGAACATCCAAGGAGGAGAGCGCACAAAAGGGAGATGAAATTTCATCAATATCTGCCTACTAAGCTCAAAGGTCCTAAACTCTTTCAGGTAAAGGATCAAATAAATCTAGTTTTGTTGATCTATGATGAACCGGTCAGGAGGAGAAGAAACGGTTTTGGTGGCCCATCAGTTGGCCAGTATTTGAATATTTATGTTGTTTAAGATCCTCAGGCCTTAATGATTGAAAGCATTTTCTTTACAGGTTTTAGTCTAGACTTAATTTGACTCCATGCCCAATGGATACTAGGCAAATGTTTTTAAGCTGGTTTTGTATGAAGGCATTGGTCTGCAGGTTCTTGAGACCTCACAGGGAGGATCTCATCCCCAGAAGCAACCAGCGTTAGCTCTGTATAAACTTCAGCGTTTAAAGGTCAAATTGAGGTCTGGTGGTTAGTTTTTGCCAAGAAAGGTGCTTGTGGCAGTCATTCACCTTCTTCTCCTTCAATATCCTCATACCCTCTTAACCTCCCGCCGTTTCTATTTTCCTCCAAAATCCTTTGTAAACCTTAAATTCCATTTTACCCCGCTATTTCTGTTTTATTCCAAAAACCCGCGTAAACCCATGTTTCTTTAGTTCGGGCACTTAACAAATGAACCCGCACCAATTTAACCCTTTGTCACTTTTGAAATCACAGCCGTTGATTGCCCTGATCTAACGATCTCCTTCGGATTTCCCACTCTCTAACCCGTAATCATTTCCCCGCCGTTGATAGCATCCACTGCACAATCTAACGGTAGTCACTTTCCCCGCCGCCGAGACTTGCACACGCGATTACCTGCGGGGGAAGCGGTTTTCCTCCACCATGTGTCACGCCATGACTGTGTTCGCTACCCATTATACAGATACTACCTCCTCCGATAGGCAGTGCGATAAAACCACTTACCGCCACTGTACGATCCTCCCACGCGTTATCTCCCACGCACCTTCCACTTGCGATCACCGTTGGATCTGCCCGCCCGCAATTCAACGGCTCACGATGCATTCCGTCGGCTTCTCCTGATAGCCCCTACAATTTATCCTCCACTGTCCATCTGCTGGATCCGATGGCCAGTAATTATCCCCGTTATAGTCGTGTCTCCGCCATTCCGTCCGCGCCTTTAACCTGTTCTACGTTTCCAAAGGAAGAAGGCGGCTAGTGTTTCAGCTCCCAGCGTAATAAGTCCTCAGCAACCGCATTTAAAAGACAGAATGGCCAAAGGACAAAAAGGACACCCTCGAGTAGTTCAACCATTTACCAGTTATGGAGCATGTTCCATATTATACGCCACCTGCTCAGAGGAGGACTGTAGAGCACCAGAAAAGGTCGATTTTGTTCATTAAAACACTTAGATTGCAGCATAGGCCCATTTCATATTGTAAATGTGGTTGGTGGTCAGTTATGACCGCTCCACGCATAGCCTAGTAAAGAAATTTTGTAAACAAATTCCATATATACCCACAAACAAGGTGGATTGAGGGTTGATGAATGTTATTTTGATGTAAAGTTCAACTTCTGGAGACTGTAACTAATGTGATACCTGCAGCATCTGGTCTTCATTTTCAGCTAATGCAAGCTTCTTTTGCTGTTAATTTCTCACTCTCCACTTCTTCTTTGTCCCGGGTTGTGCCTGTTATGCATTTTTCATTTGCTCTTGATGTTTAGCATTAGAGGGGCTGTCATCCCATCTCTGTGTTAGAATCTAGTTGGTATTATTGAATGTGTATGCAGGTTTCTGTTGTTTTAATGCCAGAGAGCTATCATCCTGTCTGTGCATTAGGAAATAGATTTACAGACCTTTTAGCTGGTTGCAATTGGCCATCACAGGATCCTGTACATCTGCTGATGTGATCAGTATTCTCCATCATCACATTTTCCTTAAACTGTGAGTAATTGGTGGTCTAAAGCCTTGTTGTCTGGGGGTGTTCACCCATGTCTGGGGTTAAGCATAGTAGAAGTGGTTATCTGGCTTGAATATGCAGCATTCCTTCCATTTATCCACCATTTTCCAACATTTTGGTTGAGTTTGTAATGTTCCTTAGCATCTTTGATATACAACCTAGGAGAGTTTCTTTAGGTGATAACAGGCCTTCCTATAGAAAGGCTCCTGTAGGATTGTGTTTTCGCTCCTGTAGAGTTTGATAAGTGGAAGGGTTCTGTGACTGGCAGGGAGCAACTATTTCGAAACTCTGGAGGTGGTAGGTAGGTTTCTACAGTCGAGAGCTCATCAACACAAATGAGAACAAAGGTGGTGAAGGTAGTCAACTGTAGCGTACTTAAGCTTACGGGAGCGTTCTGCGGTGACGAGGTGAGGTGTCAGGAAGGGTACGTTACCCTCATCCAAACCGTTGGTCCCTACTTCAATGTCATGATGAAGCTTTTTATGCCACCTGTCACAATTATTTCAATCATTCCCATTAGATTCCGCCACTATCTGTTTTGAGATTTTTTGAGTTGACTAAACACACGTGTTGAGTGCACCCGCTAAGCACTGTTTGAACTAGACGAGGGTGGCCAGTTAGCTAGCCATCGATCTAGTTTAATCGCAACCATCTCATTTGTCCATGCATTTCTTAGATCATACAAATGCAACAAAGGAATGGGTTTAGTCACTTACCTGAGATCCGAATGCATTTGCTGTGAGGTGTTATGGCTCCTTTGACTGCTACATGCTTGTATTTCCCTTGTTGCATGCTCTCTACTTTCTAATGTGTGGCTATTTTTCTTGTGTAGGTATCCTCTGGCTGGATCCAAGCTGCAGGAGTCTGCTTCAACCTTCAGATCTGCACCCTCATGCTACTGATGCTAGATTTCACTGGGACAGTGACTTGTTTTGTCCATATCTCCCAAATGGTAGACTAGATTGACCGGAAATTTTCTGAGCATGTTTCCATCATCATTATACACCTCTCATAGAAACATTGTGGTCAATGGATGCACGGATTTTGAGAAAAATTGAAAATGGTTGAAGGTGATGGATGCCTATTTCTTGGAAACCATGCACTAGAATTGGTTTAAATTTCTTGGAAATGTTACTATCACCCATATACATCTCCCCATGAAACAGGTTTTTAAATGGATTCACAGATATGGAGAAAATGCAAAAATAGCTGAAGGTGATGGAGGCTGATTTCTTGGAAACCATGCACTGAAATTGGCTGAAATTTCTTGGACATGTTTCCATCATCCCTATACAACTCCCCATGGAACAATTTTTTAAAAAGATGCATGGTTTCCAAGTTAGGGAAAAAACAAATTTCTGCTCTATATATTTTTGTATCAGAGCATTCTGCAGTTTTTTGGACAGTAAGAAAAAATGAGCTTGGGTTGTAATGCAGACTTGGAAATGATGGAAGAGAGGATTGAAGATTGCAGAGGGATTTATAAATCCTTTATGAAGCTTCCCTATTCCCAAAACTGCTTTTAAAATCCATTTCTAGCTCTCTATAATTTCTACAGGAGTCTCCTGTAGAAAACACAGTTTTCAGAAAAGAAGCATAGTGAGGTGGAAAGAATGTCAAGAATGATGGAGAAAGGTGAGGGAAGGTAGGATAGGTGTTGTTATTGGTTTTAGAGCTTTCTTGGCACCTGCTGCTGCTTCCTGAAGTTCTCCTGCAAACCTGCAATATAATTGGAAATTCACTTTTCTTTTCTTTTTTTCCTTTTCTTTTTTTTTGAAAACAACTAGAGCACCTCAAGGAGGTTTTCACCCTAATTGCCTGCCCTGGACGCCTCCAAGGGAGGTTTTCACCCAAGGATCTTATTCTCTTTTTATTTTCTCTTCTTTCCAACCCATTGACCGCCTCATGGAGGTTTTCAATCAGTGAGCCAATCTGAGGCACCTCCGAGGAGGTTTTCACCTTATATTTTTATTTTTTCCTCTTATTTTTCATTTTTTCTATTTTCTTTTTTTCTCTACCCTACCCTGCTTGAAAAAAAACATTTTTAAATATAAGAATACTTCCAATGGAGCCATGTGCACATCGAGATAATAGAAAAAATGATGTGGAGGCTTGAAATGTATGCTTTGACATGTATCCAGATTTCAGAGACCAAATGATTTGACTTTGAAGGGATCAAGCATAGTTGAGGAAGAGAGTACTGCTGCAACTTAATGAGTGTTTAGAACCATATTTGAATATAGTTGTGATGTCCTTGCTCATTTTTCTAATCTAGATCATTCTTCAGGTCTTCTTCTATCATGACCTTCACATCTTCCTCTTTTTGCTGATTTTTCTCTTGAATACATGGAGGATTTGATGGTAACCATGAGGGAGCTCTCTCAATCTCTGATTTTGATGTCTTCTCTTCATCAAGTGTAGCCCATGGTTCTTTGATCTTCTCTTTTGCATCTTCTTCTACTGGATGTGGTCCTTCAATGATATCAATATAATCTCTTTTTTGCAATACTCTTCCTAAGCTATGGTGAATATCATTGAGCTCAAGAGGAGTTGTTTGGAAGTGTTGTACCTCAACATTGTAATTGGGTTGAGCTACTCCAATGTGTAGGTTTGGAAATGGTGGTTCTCCATTATATACTTGCTAGGTCTGTCTGTTGTTCAGGTTCGGGTTCGGTTGGGCAAGCATTTAGGGTTGCCTTGGTGGAGCAAGAGGCAATGGTTGTGGTTGAACAGGTGGTGGAGGCAAAAGAGCGAGACGAGAGTTGTACTAGGGCCACCAACCTTGATGAGATGCATTCCAATGAGGTTGCTGCTGAGCATAGGGTTGAAATGAATGGGTGGCTGGTTGGGCACGATATGGAGATGTGAAGGACCAAGGAGGAGGTGTGGACCAGGAAGGATGAGCGGGGGGGGCCCAATAAGGTATGGATGTGACTTGGTTGGGTTGTAGTATGCTTGAGATGTCCCTTGCATCCCCTGCTGGTATGGTCTGGGTCCATGCGACCTCTTTTGGTTTATGTAATAGATCTGTTCAGTGACTCCTTCGGCCCCTTGGTATACAACTTTAAGTCTGGGCAAGGACGGGCACTTATCTGTAGAATGATTTCCTTCACAGATTGAACAAACCTCTATAGAGTTCAATGGGCATTCATTCCTAGGATGCCTCCTGGTGCATCTAGGGCAAAAAATGGCCAAGGCCCTCTCTACTTCCTCTTGTTTCCTTTTGATATGTAAGGCCTCCATTTTCATGGCAAGAATATGCAACATCTCACTCTTGAGGTCTTCCAGCATGCTTCCAATTTCACCTTTAATGGATGAATTGGAAGAAAAGGTACTGCTCCCAACATTTTTGCTTTCAGCCATTGGCTCCAGAGGAATGTTTTCTTCTTCTTCTTCCCCTATAGGTTCTTCAAATATGTCTCACTGTTACCTAAGGGTTTTTCTTGATTGCAGCCACCGAAGAAGATAGAAGGTTGGCTGTGTGAAGCAATGGGGGTGTTGTGAAAACATTTTCCTGAACTATCTCCATTCCTACGAGGCATGAAAGGAAATCTTTTTGGTTGGATTTTGTCTTCTTTCTTCTTCTTCTTCTTCTTTTTTTTTTTTTTTCTGCTTGTACCTACAAAATTGAAATTGATTGAACAAACAAATTGCAACTACTGAAATGAACTTGCTGAAATGAAATTGCAAAACTAAAAAGGAAAGAAAATGAAATGCAGAAAGGAAAGCAAGGAAATGACTAATCTACTTTTGCTGAAATGGAAATTGTAGAATTAAAAGGACTAATCTACTTTTGCTGAAATGGAATTTTCAGAATTGAAATGACTAATCTACTCTCGCTGAAATGGAAATTTTAGAATTGAAAGGACTAATCTACTTTTTCTGAAATGGAAATTGCAGAACTGAAAGAAAAGCAAGCAAATGCAGAAATTGAAAGAAACAACTACTCTACTTTTGCTAAAATGGACTACTTAACAGAATGTTGCACTAGAAAAATAGAAGAAGGCAGTAATCACAAAATACTCTGATGCTTCCCCAATAATGGTGCCAAAAGGTGGTGAGCACCAGTATTGCAGCAATAATGTTGCAACTCCTGGGGCTTCCTACTTTACTTTTATCAACCCGGTAGTTCGTAACAAACTTGGAAGCAACGATGTTGTATGCACAAGTACTAGCTCTTACTGCAGGCTGTCACTTGATGAGCTGGTGCAAGATCACTAGGAGATCAAGCCAACTTCTATGAGATTCCAGAAGAAGCTTTTAACTGTGATGAAAGAAGGCTAACTCTATAGAGGCTATTTTATTTGCAGAAAGAGAAAGAAGACTGGAATGTAAAGCAAACCCTAATTTTTCTAACTAACCCTAATTTTGTAGAAAGATAGATGAAAATTGAGGAAATGAGTTCCATTGACTACTGAGAAGGTAAATTACATTTATTCAAGATACTTCTGAAAGGAAATGAGAAAAAACATCTTTTTATGTTTTTGAGTGTTTTTATGTGAAATTGTTATGCTTGTAATTTATCTGTGTGTGATAGTGGCAGAGGTTTGGTGGCGATGGAGGGTGGATTTGGTTTTTGCAGAGGTGGAGGAAGGTGTGGAGAGGTCCTAAGAAGCCCCTAGTACCCTTCTGAAGACTTCCCCTGCAATCGGACTTCGAAAAATCATTCACGGGAAATTCTACAGGAGGCTGCAGGGGATCTACAGGAGGATCTACAGGAGGATTCCAAGAGCTATTTTTGGAGATTTTGAAGGTGGAAAAATGGTGGGAAAGGGTAGCTGAAGACTAGAGGGATGTGTCAAGGTGTTTGGAGCTTATCAAGGAAGATCAAGAGGGAAAATGATGGTTGGATTTGTTCAAATGGCGAGAGGGAAGCTTATGGAAAAAGTGCAGAAATTAGGGCAGATTGGTGAAAGGCTGTGAATGACTTTGGGAACCTGTGAGAAATGAGATGATGTTGGCTATTTTATGGATGTATGGTGAGCTGAGGTGTGTTGTGGTCTCTATCTTGAGAAACTGCCTCTCATTAATGACATCACTTGGTTTGTGCAACATTGAAAAAAAATAATAATTGATCAAAGCTTTGTGAGGATTGATTCATTCATATTGCTTGCTACACCAAGGCACCATACTTGGTTCTTAGCTTTGTGAGGATTGAGTCATCCTTGTTGCTTGTTGCACCAAAGAACCATACTTGGTTCTTTCTGCTTGACTTCAAGCACTAAAACCCATTGTTTTCAAAAGTTGTGGTTAAGAAAAACTTGAATTTGCTATGATACCAACCTTTTTCATCAAAGTGGTCAAAAGAAAAAACTAGGTCTATAGGTAAACTACACTTCACATGAAGGCTTGTTTGGTTGTGCAGTTATTCCAATTTCTAACAGTGTTTGGCACACATGATACAAGGTGTTCATTTACAAATATGTCTATTTTTTATTTATGTGTCATCTATTTTAGATCTGGCTTGTTTTGTTGTGCAGTTATTCCATAGATTTGATATTTTCATAGGTTGTGTGACTACCTGAATCAACTTCATAGCTTACATTCTCAGCAACGAGCACGAGTGCTAAAAATCTGGGTATACCTCCCTGAGACCTGGCCATATAGATGTTCTTATAACCTGGTTCCTCATTTTCATTAGATTTATAAAAGCCCTCTGGTTTAATAAAGGAGTTTCTCTTCCTCTTAACCCTTCCTACTTACCCTCTAATACTGTCTATGCACACGACATTCAATGCTATAAAATCTCTATCCACACGACAAGTAGAAACATAAACTTTATTCTTGCTCGCCAACTTTGGTTGTAATTGTGACCGCCTTTACTCATGGTGATTTCTTAGGTGATATTAGCTGCTAGTTCACCTTGCTATAGGACCTCGGCTTTACATGAAGAGTTATGCATCTTTCTTTATAACAAAGTTCTTTGGTTAACCCTTCCACTGCTTGACAAAAGGTGTTGCTTCCTGTGTGACTGCCACAATCTTCTTCTCATTCCATTTTTTCTTTTTTTCTTCTTTTTTCTATTGTGGTTCTATTTTCCTGTGCGTGCTTGATTGTTGCTTCCACCCTTCCCCCTCGAGGTGTTGTGCTTGCAAACTAGCTTCATCAATTATCTTTGGTTTGAACCACATTACTTGATGCCAAATCTGGGGTAGCAATGCTCCCAGGTATTTGATGAACATTTCTAGGATTTTGAGAGAGACCCCTAGTTGAATTTCTCTCTTCCTGAACTTTGTCGTGAACTCCTACACTGATTGTCCTTGCCTCTGGCTGAAGTAGTGCCATACAATCTGTTGGTTCTCCTGATATCTAATTGGGTCAGTGTTCTACTTGCTACATCACTCTCCCACCATTGCAGAACATGGCCTTCAAGCTTCAACCAGGCAAAAACAATCTTTTGCTTCCCGATTAGAGCAGGTTAAACATTGACTAATCAGTGCACTATAGGATGCTTAGGATTTCTTTGAACATTGACTAATCAACACCTCTATAGGATGTTTTTGCTTGCTATGCTGCTTGTGCTAGATATAGCTTCAACCAACAACATCATAGGGCAGGGACTAGCTGTCACGCAACCCCTCTTGTTAGAAATGGTTTCCATACAAATTATGTGGGAACAATAGGTCATGCTTGGATCCATGCTCATGTAGGTAAGGATCATTTACCCATCTACCACTAGCATAGTTCTTAGAATGTTATATTAAAATGAATCTTGAACAAAAGAGTATGGCACACCGGAAGAAGTTATAAGTTTGACCATCAATATATCACAAGTGAGGGTGAAATTTGTCACCTTTTCTCCGTCCCTTGAACTTAAATTGATCATTTATTCCATAATATATTGAAACCTGATGATAGTGATGGAAAGGAAGAGGAGGGAAACACTGAAATACACAATTAAATTTCAATTCATAAAAATAATTTTATATACACAATTATCGGGCTACGACTTTTGGATCTTCTAACCTTATACATCTCACAATGACCCAACCATGGGTATTTAAGGACGTAATTTAACAAATATGGAAACCTGTAAACTCCAACTAGACTTGAATCAATTTTGGCTAACATGTTCATGTAAACTCTCACTAAATTAGACTTTTCCAAATATAGATTGGACTCAAACTAACTCACACTAACTCAAATTAACTCACACTCTTAATATAGACTACACTGCATGTGATAGTAATTAACTATTTCCAACGCTCCCCATTAATTATGACCATATGACTCAACATAAATCAATTATGACTCAACATGACTCAACTAAGTATGTTAGGATTACAATAGAAAATAAGTGATCCATCACTTGAATATGTTTGTTAATCTAAATTTCAGTTAGGCTTACAATAAAAAAAAAATTGACACAAAAAATTTTGCAATGTTGAATTTTCTTTTTCTTTTGTTTTTTTCCAGATTCGATACCCTCGAATTTGCTTCATTTTCTGTTGCGTTTTCTTGTTGTTGGCTTCATATTATTTCATTTGTTTTTGTTGCAATTTTTCTTTGACTTCTCTTGTATTTGTTTTGAAAAGCAATATGATCTTGTCTTCTACGGAGAAGATAACTATCATTCCTCATGACACACATGGAGGAGGGAATCCATGTGTAACGGGGTTCCATTTTAGTGTAACGGGGCTGCAGGCCGGCATCGGTCCTGCAGCCAGCCCTGCCTCCGTACCCCCCCTTTCAAGACTTGAGCCGGGGGTTTTTTATCTTTTATCTTTCCTCCCTATTTTTACCCCCCTCACATCTCCGCAGGAGCTCTTCTCATCCCGCTCGTTTTTACCCTGATCAGCCTTACCCTTCTCTGCCGCTCGTTGCGAGGTCTTTGTCGCCGCGCCTAACTCCTTACTGCAGTCGCCTGTCGCTTTCCTCCCATCGTTTTACCACCCGGACGGTTATCTGTCGCCCCTCTATTCTCGCTCCTGAATGGCTCAACGGCTCACCTGACTGTCGGCGACAGTCCCCGACGGTTACCTGGTTCCTTTCTATTCCAAGCAGCTGGCGATGGATCTTGACGAGGTGGACTACTCGGACTCTCCGCTGGCAGACGGTTCCATCTGGTGCTCCACGTTCACGGCCTCTAGAGGTATGTACAATGAAAGCCTGTCTGCTAGTTTTGAAGATCTCTCTCAATCAACGGATCCGACCCTTCCTACCGCTCTCTAGACAGCCGAACCCTCCACCTGGGCACCCTTCTCTGTTCCATCGCCGACATCCCCAGGGTTTCTAGCAGAGTGCGTCCACTCCTCCCCCATTGAAGCTAGCCCCTCAAATCTTCAGGCTTCTCATCCCCTCCCTCTGCTATCTGACGCTCCCCTTGAAGCCCCCCCTCCTATAGCTCCCCTCCCCCCCTCTGCGCCCCTTACCACATCTGGTAGCTACAACCCCATCCCCCCCCTCCCGGAGGATATTCCCCCCCCCCCCCCCTCTCGATCCCTCTCCCCCCTCCTCCGGTCGACACTCCTGCTGAACCTACAGCATCAACTAACCCTAGCCGTATGTCCTCCCGCCCGAAGAAGAAACAATGATGCTTTAAATCCAGACCAGAGGACATCATTTTGAGGCTTGAAGAAGACATACAGTGGGGAGAAGCGATGGATGTAGCGGACAGAGTACTTGTGGGATGCATCTGAGGCAGGAACTACTCAGTGGAAAAACTGAAGACCTGGGCAACAGAAATATGGGGACAATACCTGGCGGAAATCCCCTCAGTCCAAACGTTCGTGCGAGGCTGGTTCGTGTTGAGGTTCGCGAGGGCTGACCACACGAGCTGGGTACTGCCATCCTTCTGGCACTTTGAAAATGCTCCAGTACTTCTTAAAAGATGGACACCCCTCTTCGACCCGGAAACTGAACAAATTGGGGTCGGGCCTGTATGGGTTAGACTCTCGGGCTTGCCTCTTCAGTACTGGTCCGAGGATATTTTCTGGAGAATTGGAAACTCGCTGGGCACCTTCATGGAATCGGACAAATCCTACATTGCGACGGGGATGATGGCATATGCCAGGATTCTAGTCCACCTTGATACGAGAGGAGGCCTGTAGGAACATATCACTATACAGTGGAAAACATTCTCGAGGAAGCAGAAGCTCGACTATGAAGGGATTCCTTACCGATGTAGGAGATGTCATCAAGTGGGTCACCTCTACAAGGATTGCCCCCTTCTCAAAAAGGCTCAACACGAATCCATATTGTAGGAACAACCCACTTCAGCAGGACCCCAAGCTTCTTAAGCCGCGGCATCACCAAGGGCGGAGCACATCAAGGCCTCAGACACAGTGGAGGCGCCGCTTGCACCTATTGGAAAAAAGCAGGGCAAAATCCTGATCAGGCCACCTTCTCCTCCTCTGACGCGCTCAAGGGCTGCAAAGGGCGTCGTTTTTTCATCGGGTATGTCTCTTCCCCCTGTTAATTCTGCATCGCATCTTGCTTCTTCTTGTATATCACTATCCTCCCATATGCCCCCTCCTGTCTGGATCCCCGGCCCCTCATCCCCTTCGGCACTTGACCTGGTGATGGGCTCCCGCCCGCCCCTTCCCCCCTCAAAATCCCACCACCTCTATGTGACCTGCCCTCTCCCTCAGCCTTCGACTTTCCTCTCCTCCTGCCCCCTATCCTCCGTCCAATCCCGTCCCCTCCCTTCGCCCTCTCCCTCGGTAAATTCCACTTCGAGGTACTCCACCCGCTCTACTGCAAAACAGAAAGAGCCGGACGCCATAGGTTTGGATTCTTCCCCCTCCATCCTCTCGCCCAAGCAGAGTAGAGGCCGACCCTCCAATATTCACAAGGCTAAAGAAAAATCTGGGGATGAATTGATCCAGGGTAAACAACACACCATTGAAAGGGTTCTTAGAGCAAAGGACACCCTTCCCCCCTCCCCTCCATGAAGCTCTTGTCCTTCAACTGTAGAGGGATGGCCAGTCCTGAGAAAAAGCTGGCCCTGAAGCGACTCCTGCTTTCCGAGTCGGTTGATATTATCTTCCTGCAAGAAACCCTTTGTAATGCGGAATCAGCCACTTCCATCCTATGCTCTTGGTTGCATGACTGGTCTTTCCATGCTATTGATGTCTCGGGCCGCTCTGGGGGCATTGCAATTGGGTTCAAGAACCGTTCGATATATCTGAAGAACGTATGGGGTGGTGAGGGCTTTCTAGGGGTGGATATATACTCCAAGGAGCTGGAGGAAGAGATAAGAATCTTAAATATTTATGGACCATGTCACAGTCGGGAACGTTTTTGGCAAAAGCTCCTCAGCTCCCACCTTCTCCAAAAAGGGAATTTAATTCTTGGGGGAGACTTAAACTTCTCCATGGGCTTCTCAGAATCCTAGGGACATATGGCTCAGATTGACCCGCTCTCTGATTTCTTTGAGCAGCTGCTCGAGATCCACCAATGGATCGACATCCCCTCGGCCAAGATTCAATACACCTGGAGGAACAATCGGTCAGGCGACCAAAGCTTGGCCAGAAGACTGGATCGTTTTATCATCAAGGAGGCCTTTCACAACAGCCACCCAAGATCCAGACAATGGGTTGGCAGTGGAGGCTTGTCGGATCACAGGCCTATCTTTCTTGAAATTGGGGAAAAACAACTGAAGCAAAAAGCTCCCTTCAAGTTCAACTCCACATGGCTCCGGGACCCCTCCTACATTAAGCTAATATCCGACTTCTGGAAAACACACCCTATCCCTGAGGAGGAGGATCCAGCAATTTGCTTTATAAAAAACCTCTCTGAATTAAAGGGACTATCCAAAGACTGGGCTCACAAAAAGAGGGAACAGGAAGACTTAATTATCTCCCAAGCAGAACAAGCAATTGCAGACCATGATTCGCTGTCGGATGGTACTTTCAACTCTCAGGAACAGAAAGCCATGTATGGATCCCTGATCAATCAGAGATCCCAAATCCTCAGAGACAGAGAGGCAAGCTGGAGATTAAGAAGCAGAGCAATCTCGATTAGGGAAGGAGATGAAAATACAATATCCTTCCACCGCCTTGCTAATGGTCGGAAAACGATCAAAACTATCTGGGAGCTGCAAAATGATAGGGGACACCTAGTGAACAACTCTAGAGAACTAGCCTCAATGGCCACCTCACACTTCAGGAACATCTATGAGGCCCCGAGGGAAGCCGACCTGCTAGAGATCATGCGAGTTTCCGAGTTCTTTCCCAGGTTTGTGGATGACGAGGATGCTGAAGATCTCATCAAGGAGGTCACATTAGGGGAGCTAGAAGCCACCATGCGAGATTTCCAAAAAGGGAAGAGCCCGGGACCTGATGGTTGGACCATCGAATTCTACCTTGCTTTCTTTGATCTACTGGGCCAAGACCTCCTTAGGGTTATCAACCATTGCAGCCGCTCAGGAAAGATCCCCTCAGCCATCAAAGCCACTTTCATAGCCCTCATCCCCAAGTCCGACAAGCCAGCCTCTTACAATGACTTCAGGCCCATCTCACTCTGTAACTGCCTTTATAAGATCATGGCCAAAATCCTCGCAAATAGGCTAAATCCCATCCTCTCGGCTCATATTTCCCCTGAACAGTTTGCATTCCTTCAGCATCGCCAGATCCACGAAGCTATTGGCACCGCACAAGAGCTCCTTCACTCAATGCACAACAGGAGACTGAAGGGAATGATATTAAAGGTGGATCTCTCCAAAGCTTTTGATAGGGCAAGCCTGCTCTACATTCGAATGCTTCTTACACACCTGGGGTTTCCCTACTTGTACATCAAAAGGATAATGAGCTGTATAACTGAAGTGCCGTATAGCATCCTCCTTAATGGCTCCCCTACGCCCTTCTTTACTGCAGAAAGAGGTCTCAGGCAGGGATGCCCCTTATCTCCCCTACTTTTCCTGCTCATCATGGAAGGTCTAAGTCAATTGATAGGGACAGAACACAGGAGAGGTAGGATCACTGGTATAAAGATAACGAAAAATTTCTCTCTCACTCACCTACTGTTTGTAGATGATGTGCTCATTTTCTTAAATGGCAGCTTGGCCGACTCTTCGTCCATGCAGTATGTTTTCGACCTCTTTCAGAAAGCTACAGGTATGATCATAAATATTCACAAATCCTCCCTCACAGAGATAGGCTGTACACAACATGAGATTTTTTACATCCGACACCGGTTCCCCTTCCCACCACACCAGATGGAGGAAGGGCTGAAATATCTAGGATTCACAATAAAACATGGAGGATACAAGATTGCTGACTGGACTTGGATTATTGCAAAGGTGGAAAAGAGATTAAATATCTGGTATAACAGATACCTTTCCAGGGCTGGAAGACTCACCCTCATCAAAGCAGTTCTGGAAGCAACCCCTGTTTACTGGATGTCATTGGCCTGGATTCCAAGAGGAATCCTCGACATACTACAAAAGGTCTGCTGCAGATTCTTATGGAAAGGGAACAAAAAGGGAAACCTCTTTGCATGGGTTAAATGGGAGACTATAGCTAGACCAAAGAAATGGGGAGGTTGGGGAATAAAAAGATTAGAGGTATTTGCAAAAGCTTTAGCAGAAAAGTTAGGATGGCAGCTCATCACCACTCATAGCCTCTGGAAAAAAGTGGTATACGAAAAATACATCGCTCTGGAAAACATATTCGGCTGGATTCGTAGGGAACACAGAGGGAGCGAAAGGCACTCCAATATATGGAAAGCTGTCCTCAATTCTCTCCCACTTATCCGGGAAGGTTTAACATGGAGGATACACTAGGGACAAGCTGTACGCTTAGGAACGGATCCCTGGATCGGGTGCGGGAATGCCCATCGCCTCCCTGCACCATTAATTGCCTATCTCCAGGATATGGGCGTCTCCCACATAGCCCACATTGCAGACCATGCAAGCACCACCCCTTTCCAGCAAGCCTGGAAGTCAGCACATGATCTCCACATTCCGGGACAGTGGAGGCATGACTGGGAGATGTACATTGAAGCCCTCACACAAGCTCACATAAGGATAACAGAAGGAGAAGATGAGATTGTATGGGCACTCGCAAAAAATGGAACCTATACCCCCAAGGAAGGCTACTTAAAGCTCATACAATCTGTACAGCCTGAAAATGTCCAGCCTTGGTGCCAGAACGCATATGCTCATGTGGACCATACTGTTCAATAAAATTCCCAACGGCGCAAACTTAATGAAACGATCATTCCATGGACCTTTCTAGTGTCATCTATGCAGGTGCAATGAGGAAGACACGGATCATCTTTTCCTAACCTGCCCTATTGTCTCTACTCAATGGTCCCTCATAATCTCATCCTCTCCATCTTTCAACAAATGGAAAGGTCAGAACACATCAGAAGCCTGGCTGTATTGGCTTGAGAAACACAAAGGTAGAGAAAGGAACCTACCTCTCCTCATGTGTTGGGCCATCTGGACGGCCAGGAACCGAGCTATTTCTGACCATAGAGACCCTATTTGGCCTACCATCAGATCCCAGGTCCTTGCCGATTATGAATTACTCTCAGAAGACCTCTCTCAGCCCCCCCTTAGAACCATCATCCCTGAGCACATTGAAAAATCCTCCCCATGGGCCTATTTTGATGACTCGGCCCAAGCTGAAGGCTGCGGAGGAGGAGCCCTCCTCTACCTCGGGGAGGGCCACTGCTACCATATACAGATGCACCTAGGAAGGGGCACAAATAACTATGCTGAATTGACCATTGCCAAACAGATTATACATTTTGCTCTTGAGAAAGGTTGCACAAAGCTACAACTATTTGGAGATTCAAAACTTGTCTGCAACTGGATAAATAGAACTTCGCACTGCTCTGCTTTTTCATTGAGTCACATTCTGGATGAGACTCATAGGCTCATAGAATTATTTGAACATTTTGCTTGTCAACATATTTACAGGGAGCGCAACTCAAGGGCGGACCTCTTATCAAAACAGGTAGTGCAAAGGCAAGAAGAAGACCGGCTGATACAGGAAGAGCTGGATGGACTTTTCCATCAACACTATCACAGACCTTTTGTCGAACCGCGCTCTCTCTAGAGGATATAGTCACGAGGATGTTATTTTCTTTTTCCATGTTACAAAACTATATACAGATTGTTTTTTTTATGATACTTTTTTGGCACACAGACAAAGATTGAAGACAGCAGCTACTGTTAACTATCGAAAATATTTTGAACTCATTACAGAACCATCAGACATATCTCTTTTATTTGGATGAACTGCAGATGTTTACTTATTTTGTTTTCAAACAGCATGTCTCCCTGCGTGGAGCACATTTTGATACTTCTGTATAAATTTTGGTAAATGACACATATGAAAATTGAACTCCTTGCGTGGAGGAAAACTGTTAACATCATCTGTACAAGGTTGTAGACAACATTTTTGCTAATATTTGGTGGAGGCGAACAACGTCATCATGCATATGCCTTGGCATCTACAGAATGTAATTTCTTTTATCTAATAGAAGTTACGACTTTTTCTAAGGGAAAAAAAAGATCCTGTCTTCTACAACTTCCTCTTCAAAGATTATTTCACTCATGAACTACTATCTTTTATGCACACTATCATCGAGCTTATAACCAAAATTCAATTTATCATTATCATACACTTGATCATGACATAGTTTCCATAACGTTAGCTCATAGTAAAATTTAATTTCTACAAAACTCCAAAAATGAAAGCTTTCCTCAACATTTTATTCTTCTTCTCCACAAATTTCCATGTCTTTCTCTTCACTTTCATCATTTGGTACTAATTCTTTTTTCATGTAATTTGGACACTCAAGATCATCATTAGGATTACATGTAAAATCATAATCACTCTCATTTTTCTCGTTCACCATTTCATTTAATTATTTTATTCCAGTTGTTGCTTTAAGACTATCATCAATTTGTTCAATTGACTTCTCAATCCATTCTTCAATGAGCTTCAAATCTACATCAAACTTATTAACAACTTTGTTTTCAACTTCCACTCATATGTTATTTTGAACACCTACATATTCAAAAGCAATGTTAGAAACATTTTCGTTATGCTCTACAATAAGAGATTTCTTCTCTTTCTCTTCCTTCTGTGACTCTTCAACAATATTGATACTATCTTCCACTATTTTGTAGTCAATGGATATTCTCATTAAAAACTCTTGAATCATTTTATCTTCATATTGATCATCCGTTGTTTCTAGATCACACATTACTTCATGAGAAGTTCCAATTTTTACTTCATAACTTGCTTCTATAGTGGCAACTTCAACCTTTAAATATTTATCAAACGTGACACTTTCCATATTGCCACAATCAATCTATGTCTCAAAAAATATACCACAAGTATCATTAACATAATTTCCATCCACCCTATGGTGGGATATTCGAGCATACATGAGCTCATTAACAATTTTAACTTCACCAAATTCATCAATGAAAACTGGATTCACCAATTCACATCTCACTTTGTAGTCATCATCTACATGATGTGTCTCGTCATAGTGGGATTCACCATCATCTTCACCATCCATGTTACGGTGTAGTTCATGAGTATTTATATGTTCTTTCTCTACTACATACATAGAGGCTTCAACTTCTCTCTCTAAAATCTTTGTTGCATCTTCTTCATGACCATCATCCACTTTTGAGTAGGATTCTCCAAGCTCTGTTTTCCTCCTAGAGTCTTTCTCATCTACTCTCATATCTGAAGTTGACTTCTCATTGATTCTTGAATAGAGTGTGACACAACTTGCTACTACATGTCACTTTCTTTTGTGCCAAATTATGCTTCCAGGATCTTCCCTGCTTCCTTGGAAGATGTAGATTTTTCTACCTTGTGTCGAAACTTCTCATACAATGCTTGTTTTATAATATCCAATACTAAAGCATCACATACTTCATCATGTGGGTTATTAGATAGGTACTTAATTAACTCTTTACCTCGAAGAAAAGTTTACATTTTGACAACCCAAAAATAAAAAAGTTGACTAGTAAACATAGGAGGTGGTAGCAAATTCATGCTACACCAATTAACCTAGATTTCTCTTCCGTCTTCTACTAGACTTATTGGTTCCTAGGTTGCGGCTTGAACCTCTCTAAACATGACAATGGTCAATGCCTCTTCTTTCAAAAAAATTCTTTTGATCTTTTTTAGTCTTGCTTTGCAACCCATGATTGTAGTCTTTATTTTGTCTTATGGTTGCTTTCCTTATTGCATGAGACTCCCATATATATATATATATATGATTTTAATATATGCCCATGTAAAGCAAAATCTTCACTGGATTCATGTACACAAAGAGATTTTTCTTAACCCAAAATACTGTCATGCTTGACAAAACACAAAAAATTGCACTAATTTTTTTCAATTCTCTTCACCTTACAAAAACATCCTTTATAAAACCGTCCATATAACAAACTTAATATCACACCAAAAAATAATTTTACCACACCAAAAAAAACTATATATAAACTCTTTACAAACCTATTATAAGCTTCATGTAATTTTATACACCTTTATAACTTTCCTTTTTAATAACTGCTTTGAAACAAATCTTCCCTTTTTAAATCACTTGATAAAGAGCTCTAATACCAATTTGATGCAAAGGAAGAGGAGAAAAAAACCAAAATACACACAATTAAACTTCAATCCATAAAACTTTCTAACATACACAATTACTGAGATGTGGCTCATCTCACAATGACCCAACCATGGGTATATAAAGACATACTTTACCAAATATAGAATTTTAGTTTCCAACTAGGTTTGATTCAACTCTCATTAACTTGTTGATATAAACTCTCACTAAATTAAACTTTTCCAAGGATAAATTAGACTATGCCCGTGTAAAGCACAATCTTCATTGGATTCATGTACACAAAGGGATTTTTCTTAAACCAAAACACTGTCATGCTTGACAAAACACAAAAAATGCAATATTCTTATTTATTTTTAATTCTCTTCACCTTACAAAAATATCCTTTATAAAACCCTCTTATAACAAACTTTATATCACACCAAAAAAAGACTTTTACCACACCAAAAAAAACTATACATAAACTCTTTACAAACCTTTTATAAGCTTCATGTAATTTGATACACTTTTATAAATTTCCTTTTTAATAACGGCTTTGAAACAAATCTTCCCTTTTTAAATCACTTGATAAAGAGCTCTTATACCAATTTGATGGAAAGGAAAAGGAGGAAAACACCAAAATACACACAATTAAACTTCAATTCATAAAATTTTCTATCATACACAATTACTAAGATGTGGGTCATCTCACAATGACCCAACCATGGGTATATAAGGACATAATTTACCAAATATAGAATCTTAATTTCCAACTAGATTTGATTCAACTCTCATATAAACTCTCACTAAATTAAAGTTTTCCAAATGTAAATTAGACTATGCTCATGTAAAGCAAAATCTTCACTTCATGTACACAAAGAGATTTTTCTTAACCCAAAACACTGTCGTGCTTGACAAAACACAAAAAATTGCAATAATTTTTTTTTTTTAATTCTCTTCACCTTACAAAGATATCCTTTATAAAACCTTCCTTATAACAAACTTTATATCACACCAAAAAAGACTCTTACCACACCAAAATAAACTATATATAAATTCTTTACAAGCCTTTTATAAAATTGATGTAATTTGATACACCTTTATAATTTTCCTTTTTAATAACAACTTTGAAACGAATCTTCTCTTTTTAAATTACTTAATAAAGAGCTCTATACCAATTTGATGGAAAAAAAAAGAGGAAAACACTAAAATACACACAATTGAACTTCAATTCATAAAACTTTCTAACCTACACAATTACTAAAATGTGGCTCATCTCACAATGACCCAATCATAACTATATAAACACATAATTTACCAAATATAAAATCTTAATTTCCAAATAGATCATTCAACTCTCACTAAACTAAACTTTTACAAATATAAATTAGACTCAAACTAACTTTCACTCATAATATAAACTGCACCGGTCGTGATTAGCTATGCTATTTCCGACCTATAAAAGTGTGGTTAATTTTGTCCATTTAATTTTGAAATATTTTCAAAATAGGAAATCCTGCTCATACCATTACCAAATATCGCTAGAAACAAAAAGAGATCAAATAACTAAATCAAGGAATAATTACGCATAGCTCCATTGTTACAAGGTGTCACAGTTGTTGCAAAAACATATCTGGTGGTAATCTCGGAGTAAGTAGCAGCTTTGAACGTCGGTTCGATTTCTATTGAATGACATTTCTTAATATAATCAAACCTTTAAACCATGTCAAAGAGGGCTAGGTTTATATTTCATCGGTTACACCATAATTATATCAGGAACAGAGCGCAGATAAACATTTCTTTGTGCCTCCCATATAACAATATCTTTTGCAGTCTCAAGTTTCAACGTGGCGAGTTCGAATCCCATTGAATGACGTCGTTGATTTCTGAATTCTGTTCTTTATTTTTACGTTTCAATTTCCATGGAATGATGACGTCTGAATAAACCCCACAATGTCATGTCATCATCGCATTACTTGTTTTTTAACCCTTATTCAATATACACTATTTAAGAAAAAATTATAGTAAGTTAAATTTAATGAATCATTCTTATTTTACAAATAAGAATTTGTGATTATTTATATTATTAAATATTTTTATTTTTTTTTCTCGGTAAAGATTAAATCTATTGATAGAAAGTATAGTACAGCAGGAAGTTACAGCCAGGAGAAGCAAGAACATAGGCAGCCGGAAAGGATAGGCTATCCACCTCGGCTCCTAGAAGAAGAGAGAAGAGAGTATGTTGGGCATTTTTGATGGGAAAATACCAAAAACAAACAAAATAACCACCACAGAGACAGTGCTCTGTTTCCTCTGTCCAGAATCTTTACACAGGGAAGCTTTTAAAAACTAATTAACTCAGAACAGTCCATTACACAGTCACAAAAAAAACTTCTATTGATTTAAAACAAAAGAACTGATACAAACTTCATCCTCTGCGCAGAGAGGGATTCACCGGGAGAACTCTGTCTCACTTGCTTCTGGTTCCACTGCTGTGGATATTACAAAAGGAATTTCATGATGTTCCTCTGTTTTACAATGGCAAGCTAAAACATTACATCCCCATTTTTTTTGATATCTCGCACTGCTGTGCGTTCAACATATACCACAAAGATTACATACACCGCTGCACGCGGGGACTACACATACAAAAAAAATATCACACACACATCGTGCGCAGGCACAATACACAAAACTGCAGCACGTAGACTTTTTTCTACAACATATATAAAACATATATAAAAATATATAACAATATGCCCATAACCATATTAAAGGCACCTCCACCTAATCTACGTAAAAACATTAAAAACCATAAGTTCATCACCTACGGTGGTCAACACAAAACGACAAAAGAAACTTTGATTTGACGCGGCGGGGTGCAGCATCGGAAATCAACGGTGGAGAGCAAACGCCCAGATCGGACGGCGGAAATCGATGCCGTTAACGTCCGCCCGGCTTCGCGCAGATCTGAGCTCGCTGACCCGATCCAACGGATTTCGCAAGCCAACCTCGCGCAAACAAAACGATCTTTAACGGCCGGGGAGCAGGCGGTATTGGCGTTTGTACAAGGGACGCGTGGCGGAGTTTGATTGTGTCGGAGCCCTTCATACGGAAACAGCCTTTTGCCAAAGGCGGTGCGGGGAGACCGGGGCGGTTTTACCAAAACTGCCGCGCTGTTTAAAATTACAAATTTAACACTCCCCTTTAATTTTAACAGCCGCATGTTCGGTCATTCCCAAGCATTTTCTCAAAAATTCGAAACTCTTCTGAACCAGTGGCTTTGTCAAGATGTCTGCAACCTGTTCCTGGGTCCTGCAATGTTCTAGGACGATTTCGCCATTGTTCACCAATTCTCTGATGTAGTGAAACCTTGTATCAATGTGTTTCGTTCTCTTATGAAACACTGAATTCTTTGACAAAGCAATAGCTGAGCTATTGTCACAAAAAACCACTGTCGCTTTTGCCTGCTCTTGGCCTAGGCTTCTCAACATCCTTCTCATCCAAACTGCTTGACATGCTGTTGCTGTTGCTGCCACATATTTAGCCTCTGCTGTAGACAATGCTACAATGGACTGCTTCTTAGAAGCCCATGAAATGGCTCCTGAACCCATATGAAAAACATAACCGGAGGTGCTCTTCCGATCATCTACACTTCCAGCCCAATCGCTATCAGTGTATCCAATTAAATCTGAACTTTCTGAGACATTATATAAGATGCCAAAACTTTTAGTACCTTTAACATACCTCAAAATTCTTTTTGCTGCCTGCCAATGTGCCTCCTTTGGCCTCTCCATGAATCTGGAAATTAAACTAACAGCATACATTAAATCAGGCCTAGTTGCTGTTAAATACATAAGGCTGCCCACAATGCTTTTATACAAGCTAGGATCAAAATCCTTGTTGTTGTCCTCTCTGCTGAGCTTTAATCCCATCACTGTGGGAGTGATGGCTGCCTTGCATTCTTGCATGTTAAATCTTCCCAAAACTTGATTTACATATCTTGCTTGAGATATAAAAATTCCTTTTTCATTTTGATCTACTTCTATGCCTAAGAAGTATCTCAACAAACCCATGTCAGTCATTTCAAATTCATCCTTCATGACTGATTTAAAGTTCTCAATGAGCTGATCATCATTTCCTGTGAAAATAACATCATCAACATATAAGACAACAATTAAAATTTTACCATCTTTTTCTTTGATGTAGACGGTGGGTTCTCCTTCACACTTGTCGAATTCATTATCCAATAGATAAGAATCTATCATGCTGTACCATGCTCTTGGCGCTTGCTTCAGCCCATAAAGAGCTTTCTTCAATTTGCACACTTTGTGCTCTTCTCCTTTCTTCTCATAGCCGAGAGACTGTTCAATGTACACCTCTTCTTTTAACACTCCATTTAGGAATGCTGACTTCACGTCCATTTGGTAGACTTTCAATTTGTTTTGAGCTGCTATGGACAACACTACTCTCACTGTTTCCATTCTTGCAACTGGGGTGAAAGTCTCCTCATAATCTCTTCCATACTGTTGCTTGTAGCCTTTGACAACCAGCCTTGCTTTATGCCTTTCAATCTTGCCTTCAGCATTGCTCTTGGTCTTGTAGACCCATTTCACACCAATGACTTCTTTGCCTTTTGGTAACTCAACCAAATCCCATGTTTTGTTTCTCTCTATGGCATTGATCTCCTCATCCATAGCTTCTATCCATTTCTTATCTTTAATTGCATCTTCGAAATGAATAGGATCATCAACATGACAATACAAGGCAAATAAGGAATTCATTCCTTCATCATAAATATCACTTAAGTTTCTGAATTTCTTACCTCTTTCATTTGGTGTGCAAGTGCTTGAAGATGCACTTGAATTTCCTCCTTGTGGTGTGCTTGGAGAAGCACTCTCATTGATCCTCAATGGTGTACCTTGTTGTTCTTGTGTTGGTGCTGCTGTTTGGGGATTCATTTCAGCCACCTCCTCTTCATCCTCATCATGAGACAAACAGTTTTTAACATTCACTGTTTTCTCTATGCTTCCATCCCAAGCTTCTTCCTCAATGAATTGAACATCCCTGCTTACAAAAAATTTCTTGGTAGATGGGATATACAGCCTGTAGGCTTTGGATTCATCACTATATCCAACAAGGATACATTTCTCCCCTTTGCTGTCCAACTTCTTCCTTAGCTTATCTGGAATGTGTGCATAGGCCACACACCCAAAAACTCTCATGTGGGTGACTCCTTGCTTTCTCCCACTCCATGCCTCTTCTGGCACTTTGTTCATGACTGCTTTTGTAGGACACCTGTTCAAAATATAAACTGCACAATGTACAGCTTCAGCCCAATACTCATTTGGCAAATGCTTTGCCTTCAACATGCTCCTTGCCATCTCCATGATGGTTCTGTTCTTCCTTTCAGCAACTCCATTTTGTTGTGGGGTGTACCGAGTTGTAAATTGTTTATGAATTCCATTTTCTCTACAAAACTTTAGGAATTCATTGGAGATATACTCACCTCCTCTATCAGTTCTCAAAACTTTTATATGCAGCCCGCTTTGGTTCTCCACAAGTGCTTTGAAATTTTGGAATTTCTCAAACACTTCACTTTTGTTTTTAAGGAAATATGCCCAAGTTTTTCTTGTAAAGTCATCAATGAATGTTAAGAAATATAGGCTGCCTGCTAATGATGGAGCTTGCATCGGTCCACATAAATCTGAGTGGATGATCTCTAAGGGTGCCTTTGCCCTTATGCTTTTCCCTGATGGAAAACTTTCTCTATGTTGTTTGCCCAATATACAACCTTCACAAAGGTTGTCCGGCTTCTCTATCAATGGTAATCCTCTTACCATTCCTTTTCTGCTTAATAGGTTTAGACCTCCAAAATTTAGATGCCCGAATCTCAAGTGCCATAACCAATTTTCATCCTTTGGCACACTTTGGAAGGCCTCTTGGGTGACTACTGCCATTTCCTTCTTGTTCTTCAAGTCTGCCCTGATCCGGAGAGGGAACATCCTGTTCCTTGTCATCTTCACTTCAACAATGCATCTTTTGCTGGGTGGTATATCCATGATGGTACATACATCATTTACAAAAAAGACATTGTAACCTTTTTGAATAAGTTGTCCAATACTCAAGAGGTTACATCTCATTCCGGGGACATAATAGACATCTGCTATGGTTTTCCTTTCTCCTTGCTTTGTAAATATTTTTACCTCCCCTTTTCCCATAACAGACACTTTACTATCAGTTCCTAGTGTGACCTCTGACTTCAAGTTTTGATTTAAGACTAAGAAGAGGGCAATGTTTCCTGTCATATGGTTGCTGCAACCTGAGTCTAAAAACCATATGTCTTCACTATGTGTTTCAGCCATGTTACAAGCTAACAGGACATTTTCATGACTGCTATTTTCTCTTGTAACATTTGCATTTTGTCTACTGTTCACATCATGTTGTTTCTTTCTACAATCACTTGCATAATGTCCATACTTTTTGCAATAATAGCATTGAACATTAGATTTATCATACCTTTGTCCTTGAGCATGATATTGTTCTCTTTGTTGGCTGCTGCCTTGGCCTTGGTTCTGATTTGTATTGCTGCCTCTTCCTTGTGCATTTGATGGGTTGTTCCTTCCACCTCTGTTCTGGCTTCTGCCTCTTCCTCTCTTGTTTCCTCTGCCTTGACCTCTTCCTCTTCCAAAGGACATCTGGGTCTTGAAGGCTTGCTCAAAAGATGAGTTTTCATTCCTACTCAACCTCTGCTCATGTGTTATCATTGATGCATGTAGCTCATCAACTGAATAGTTTGAGAGATCCTTTGTCTCTTCAATGGTGGTGACTATGGCATCAAACCTTAAGGGTAAGACCCTCAATATTTTCTCCACAATCCTTCTATCTTCAATGGTTTCTCCATGAGTCCTCATCTGTGTGACCAAACCAATTACATGTGTGAAGAATGAGTCAATGTTGTCTGACTCCTTCATGTTCAAGTTCTCAAAATCCTTTCTCAGCAATTGTAGTTTTGTTGTCTTCACTCTCTCCATGCCTTGATAGGCTGTCTTGAGGGTTTGCCATGCTTCATTTGTTGTCTTAGCTGCTGCTAACCTTGGAAACACACTCTGGTCTACTGTTAGATACAACAACATACGGGCTTTTGAATCCTTCTTCCTATTGCTCTTCAGCAGATCCTTCTCTCCCTGAGTTAATGCATTGAACTCATTTTCATCTGTTGGTTCTTCAAACCTAGATTCAACTATTTCCCATAAATCTTGAGAGGCAAACAGGGCTGTCATGGTTATTGACCAATAGTCATAGTTCTTCCCATTAAACTGTGGGAGCTGGGTATTAAACATACCCATACCAGTGCTTGTGCTAGCCATTCCTTGACTGTGTATTTAAAACAACTGACTGCTTCTTCAGCAACACATAAAAAAACTTTGACAAATACCTGAATCCTTTGCCTGAGACTTTACTTTGCTGGAGAAGATCTACTGCTGCAACAAAGACTCCTCCCTTCAGCTTCTTGAACACCTTCAAGAGCCTAAACTAGCTCTGATACCACTGTTGGGTATTTTTGATGGGAAAATACCAAAAACAAACAAAATAACCATCACAGAGACAGTGCTCTGTTTCCTCTGTCCAGAATCTTTACACAGGGAAGCTTTTAAAAACTAATTAACTCAGAACAGTCCATTACACAGTCACAAAAAAAACTTCTATTAATTTAAAACAAAAGAACTGATACAAACTTCATCCTCTGCACAGAGAGGGATTCACCGGGAGAACTCTGTCTCACTTGCTTCTGGTTCCACTGTTGTGGATATTACAAAAAGAATTTCATGATGTTCCTCTGTTTTACAATGGCAAGCTAAAACATTACATCCCCATTTTTTTTGATATCTCGCACTGCTGTGCGTTCAACATATACCACAAAGATTACATACACCACTGCACGCGGGGACTACACACATACAAAAAAAATATCACACACACATCGTGCGCAGGCACAATACACAAAAACTGCCGCACGTAGACTTTTCTCTACAACATATATAAAACATATATAAAAAATATATAACAATATGCCCATAACCATATTAAAGGCGCCTCCACCTAATCTACGTAAAAACATTAAAAACCATAAGTTCATCACCTACGGCGGTCAACACAAAACGACAAAAGAAACTTTGATTTGACGCGGCGGGGTGCAGCATCGGAAATCAACGGTGGAGAGCAAACGCCCAGATCGGACGGCGGAAATCGATGCCGTTAACGTCCGCCCAGCTTCGCGCAGATCTGAGCTCGCTGACCCGATCCAACGGATTTCGCAAGCCAACCTCGCGCAAACAAAACGATCTTTAACGGCCGGGGAGCAGGCGGTATTGGCGTTTGTACAAGGGACGCGTGGCGGAGTTTGATTGTGTCGGAGCCCTTCATACGGAAACAACCTTTTGCCAAAGGCGGTGCGGGGAGACTGGGGTGGTTTTACCAAAACTGTCGCGCTGTTTAAAATTACAAATTTAACAGAGTAGAGCTGAACAAGAAGTAACTAGAAGAACCAGGGAGCGAAAGCAAAGCATAGGATTCTACCCAACATGGGAAGAGTCAACTATTCGGCACTTTTTCCCTTTCTTTTTACCAACTTTGACCCATTCAGGAGGGCATTGCTGAGCTGGCATGGTTTGCAAACTGAGCTGGGCTGACTGAGAGTTTTCCTTATCTGAATCCGAGGTAGAAGATTCATGAATTCTTTTCTGAGAGAATGGCTGGACGGACAAATTTTCGGGCTCAGCCGAGGGCGGATCCTGTGCCATCTTTGCAGCCACTCCCTCCTCATTCTCCTCCTCTTCATCCGAGCTGAAATCAAAATCGTCCATGGGGGGAGGGTCA
Source organism: Pinus tabuliformis (assembly GCA_031772625.1). Lineage (NCBI taxonomy): Eukaryota > Viridiplantae > Streptophyta > Pinopsida > Pinales > Pinaceae > Pinus > Pinus tabuliformis. Next base: position 859,972,371 of record CM062817.1, on the reverse strand, counting down.
TGAGGCTTCCAGCTTTTGGATTTCTGCTTAGGATTGGCTTTCTTCTTTTGGGCAGGCATCGAGGGACAAGAGCTCTGAAGGTGCCCTGTGTGATGGCAGTTGCGGCAGCGGAAGGCTGTGTTCTCGTAATCCAAGTTCTGAGTCCAGTGGAAGTCTCCAATCTTGAGATTGATCTTGTCAGGGAGACCTTTGCTCATGTCTATTTCTGCACAGATTCTGGCAAAGGTGTACAGGCCCTTTTCTCCTCTAGACGTGTCTGTGTCTAGAAAGCGGCCTAGAGAATTTCCTATCCCTTGGAATACTGCAAAGTGCCATAGATGTGCCGGGAGATTGGGAAGTCTGACCCAGATTGGGAGCTTGGTGATGATTGCTGTAGATGGATCGAAGTCTGGGAACCAGGGGGTGAGGAATAAACCTGCTGAGCCCCAAAACCATGGTCCTGCTTTTAAAGCTCTTTGGTAGTCCTCATCAAAAGCAAACACTATAATGAAAAAGCCCTTTGAGCATAACAGAACCTGACAATTGTTGGTCCAGTTAGAGTGAATCCACTGGTAGAGGTCTGCTGTGCGTGGCCATAGCCCATTGAACCTGCATATAATTCCATGCTCTGCATACTTTTGGGTTTGCTCATCCAGTGTTGGATGCCCGATTTCAATGGAGGGGTTTTCCTCCAGTTTTTCCACCAGAAAAGGTTTGGGAGCCTGAACTGGTGGAACTGTTTTTTCTTGCTTCTGTGCATGGACTGCATCTTTGTATGAAAATGCCTTGGCTGAGGATGATACTCTCAAACGAAGGGCAATACTAATGGAAGCATTTCTCTTAATGTTGTAAAAAGAAAGAGGGTAGAGATCCTCAAGTTGTTTACCTTTGTGGAGAAGTCGTTGAGCTGCCGAGGGGATCCCCAGCTTGAGATCCAAAGCATGCTTGAGGTCCTGCACTAGATCTGAAGAGTTCACCCATTGTAGCAGAGTTTTGCCAAAGATGAGCTTGATTTGGATCTGAAACGAGACAAAAAGATCAGAGTTCCTCTTTCCTCTGCAGATCTGAGACGAGAGGAGGCAGGAGCTTTGCTGGGTATTCTTTTTCTGAACTTGCCGCAGGGGCATGAGTGGAGATGATGGGGGTATTCCATCGTCATTGAGACTGTCGATGCATCCCACTCCATCAAGCCTCCATATGGACCATCCAGATAGATCTAGGGTTTTGAGGGAATTCTGAAGATTAAAACCAGAGTTTTGGCTATTCTTGGGGGACAGAGGAGGTAATAATAAGGTTGAGCAACCTTCCGGATCATAGAATGTCTTCCCATTAGCCGCCATTTGGGGACAAGTGTGAGAATAATCCTCCTGATCATCCTTAGCCATCTCGTTTGCAGTCTGAGGGGGGCGACGGGTGCTAGAAGCAACCACAAAGGGCCGCAATCTGGCAACCCCAGGAACCCGAACGGAAGCTAAAGAAGAGAGGGGGGCGCTCAGAAGATGATGAAATACCTGCAGATCACCGTTTAAGGGGAAAACCAGCGCCCTGTGGCTGAAACGCGCGTCTCTGTCAACATCAGGGCCGAACAGAGGCCAGGCGGCGGCCGAAGGAAGGGAGGCGGCGTCCAGGGAGTTAGGGTTCATCGTTCCAGTGGTTTTTTTCCATTTATATTATTAAATATTAATATTAATTTAAAAATTGGATTTTTTTTTTTCCTTCCATGGAAAAATGTTTTTATTATAAATTAAAAAAGTATATATATATATATATATATATATATAGAGAGAGAGAGAGAGAGAGAGAGAGAGAGAGAGAGAGTTTACAACATCAATAATTGAGTCAAAACAAGGTGTTGAATAAGTAAGGTTTCAAAATTATACCAAAACACAGTTTGTCAAAAAATATGTAATAGCCCATATCAGTACAAATGGCAATTGTATCTGTGTAATGTAAATAAAAATGCAACTAAATGCAAATGCAAGACTGGTTATAACCAAAATAAGTGAAAATCCCACATAGAGTCTTGTTGTAGGGTGTTGAAATGCTCATGGCAGGCGAAACCTACCCTCCTCTACTACCTTGTTTTCAACCAAGTATCGATAGTTCAGTATACCAGAAGATCTGCCTAGGCCAATGTTGGAGAGGTTGTTAGCCATCGTATTACATTCCCCGTATACATGTGAGATGGTGTATGAAAGGAAAAAACCCAGGATGTTCTTGATCCTCTTGAGCCACCCCAGGAGAAGGGGGGGAAAGAACCCAGTAGTTCCCTTGATGCCATCGGTTAACGCCTTAGAGTCCCCATAGATATTCAACGAGCAAATGTTCTTGTAGAGAGCAAACCAAAGTAGCCCCCATAAAGCCATAGCCTCTGCCTTGGTGTTGGAACCAAAGCCACCATGCCACCATAATTGATATTAAGTTCACCAGTCAAGGTGCAAAACCGCACCACATCCACAGTCTCCATGTTGAGCAACACCATCAAAGAACCCAACAGGGACCTGAATAACAAAGGGCCTCATCTTGTACGATTGATCAACATCATTCTCGATATAGTTGGAGGTGGCCTTTGTCCAAGATAGAATTTTGTGTATAATCCAGTGATAATCAAATTTTCGACCCTCAAATAAGCACTAGTTCTGGGCCTTCCAAATTTCCCAGCTGATGAAAAGAGGAAGGGTCCTATATTTCTTCTGAAGGTCCTATATTTCTTCTAAACTTTCATCCAGTCTATCATGAACTCTTCAAAATTGTTCATCCTCCTATAAGTGAACTGAAGGGCAGCTGCAAAAAAATTCCAATTTGATTAGTGTATGTACACAGGAAGAATAAATGCTAAGCCGATTCAGAATCTTCCATACAAAAGATACAAATACCCGACCCCAAATGTCCCCTTTTCCCAAATTAAAATAGTGGTATTTATAAAGATAAAGCATTACCATAATCTTCTCAGCATGTGTCAATCATTTAACTTATCTCAATATACTGAAATTCAATATTCAATCAATTTAATATAGTGTTTGCATCAAGCTCTAAAGTTTCATATAAATTTTAATTATGGTAAAAAAAAATTAGACATTCTTATCCACCTTGTTTTATAGTTCCTATGGTTAGAATTCATTGACTCTCAAATCGTTGAATGGTTGTTTCAATTTATTTATTACTTCTGAGGTGATTTTCTGACCACTTATTACTCTTCTCTATACTAATTCTGGCATTCAAGTGGCATTTAAGTATAGTTGCAACAAGGTAATTATATTGTTAAGTATAGAAAGAAAATATTGATAGAATTGAATATAAAAAATTACAAACTATTATCTTAGGATTGGAAATAGTCACAAAACCAAATCGGTTGATTCCACATACATAGTTATACAATATATCCACCATTTTATCTAAATCCATTATCTTTCTAATCTCCCCTCTTTTGAATGACATGCATTTTCTCAAAAGCTTAAAAATTGTAAATCATCTATGGTATCATCGTGTTGCATATAGATGACTCTATACCTTTGGCATAATTTTTTTGCAAGTTGCTAGTGTAGTGTTTTGTATTGATGATGTAAGCCTCAATAGGTTGCACTTTTCGCTTACTAGTGCTAGTAACTTGGCCCTAATTCCCTAATATCAAGGTTCCTCGTGTCCATGGGATTCATAGTATGTTACAAAAAATATGGTACCATACACGCAAGCATAATATCACTGGTTAAAAATCCACAATAGTGACAATGCAAAGCCGTAAGGAGAAATTTATTTATACAATCATTTCTGACAGTTGTTCCAACACTACAACTTTCTTTAACACTATACCATTAGAAAAATATACATATTAAATTAGGATAATTCAATATCGAAATGTAAATTAATTATTAATTTTGCACCTTTGGTCGCATAATGGAATTAACCCTAGAAATTCAGGGCATCCACCAAAGACCCATTAATCCAAGGGTAGTCCAAAAATCATGAAATGAAATCTATTTTTAAAGCATAAACATTGAGGTGAGTTACTTGATTAGAGTCATGCATGTTTCCCATCTGTTCGCCATTTCTTTATCAAATGTATAATTTTTTTTATCTAAATTTAATAGTTCTTCGTGACCCACTCCTCTAATAAAGTGACATTGAACACAATTCTATGCATGGTATTAGGAATTGGAGCAAGTGGTTTCACAAAAACTCGACAAAATTTGATGGTCAATTAAGTGGCGCCACATAATCCAATTACTGGGGGCCATATTACACATCAGGTAACTTGGCAAAGTTAAATCCCTTCTTACTTTATGTCCCAATGTGCCTTATCCATTGTTGATCGATTTGTAGTGCTTTGGACTTCTCCACATGCAACATCATATTTCCACTCCTGATCTTTCTTGACCTAACGCGTAATAACCCTATAACAAGGCTATAGAATGAGTGGATGTTGGGTCCCTATAATACTAGTGATTACCCCATTACTATTGTAGTTGTATCCCTTATTAATATTGTTGTGCCCCATATTGTTATTACTGTGCCCCATAGAATCCCTCTATTGTTATTTTTGTGGCTTTCTATTATTATTGTTAAGTCAGCTGGGTTATATTGTGACTCCTTAGACTCCTTTATATATAAAGGAGGTTTTTTCATTTGAATGATCCAAGAATTGTTCATTTATGTAATGTAAAGGAGGTTTCCCCCTAGAAGAGGCTAAATTCTAAGGCATTGATCTATCTTTTCTATCTTTTTCTTGAGTTGGTTTCATAACATTTGGTATCAGAGCTTTGGATTCCAGGGTTTTGCTGCTGCAAACAGGTCATCGTGGCATTTTCGCTATAACTTTTTTCTGCGACATTTCAGAAGCTAAAAAAAAAAACCCATTTGAGAAGAAATCGCGCTGAATCTTGGGTCTGAATTTCAGACCTTTTCGTGCTTTATTTGTGGAGATATGTTCTGAGGAAGTTGGTCTTTTTGCAGACTCCTGAATTACATTCCAAACAGGTGACCTGGGGAGAATCATCATAACTTTCTCTCTGAGCATCGGATTGAAATTTCATAAGAAGGTACAGAAAGAGGATAGATTTTAGTTTCTTGTATATATTTTTCAGAGCCAAAGGTCGAAACAGTGACTCGTGGCACGTCGTACAAGTTCGCTCTACTGAACTAGTCTATAATCAGGTCACTGTGGGAGATTTCGAATAAATCTTCCTTGGAGAATCCAATTTGGATCACACTGGTGGCATTGGAAAGAGGACACAGAGGGCTACTGCAAGTTGAAATTTTAGAATTGGATGATCCGAAAGTATAGAGATACATCAAAGGCAATATCGAGCTCCTACAAAGTGAAAAAAGGTGTGTAGATTTTTTTAAATTTTTGCTTAAGATTGGTTTGTAAATTTATTTTGAAGGAATTGAAAGGGCATAGTAGAGCATTATTATTGGTAACTGATGCCTTGAGGAAAGAAAATTCAAACACGAAGCAACCTGAAATCTCTAGCATGACTCATGAAGAAGAGGAAGAAATGCTACATGATATATCAAAATTACAAGACCAAGTGCAACAAATGTCACTTTCACAAAAGCCAATAGAAGCTAAGATAAAGGGTGTGGAAGCTAAGATGGATGATTTGAAGATAGCTTTGAAGACAGTTTTGAAGAGAGACATGGCAGATTTGAAGACAGATTTGACAAATTTTCTACAAGAAATACTTAATAATGGTGAAAAGGTAGTAAAGGAAACTCATGATGCGAACAAAAGAAATGTTAATCATGATTTCATAGACTCTAATGTGGGATTGAAGACCCACCATATTCCAAAAATCGATATGAGGAAGTTTGATGGCAAGGATCCCGCAACATGGATATTACAGATGGAGCAATTTTTTGATCTCAATAATGTGCAAAACACACAAAAGGTACGTATTGCAACTTTATATTTGGAACCAAATCAGTTTGTATGGTATCAATGGCTTTGCTCTCGTAAACAAATTATCACTTGGGATTTTTACGGAAGAATTGATAGCACATTATGAGGATACAAAAAGCAACACTTTTTTTAGCCAATTGATAAGTCTCAAACAAAAGGGTTCAATAATGGAGCACATTGAGGAGTTCCAAAAATTGAACATAAGGGTAAAAAATATTCCAGAGGAGCATAGGATTGATGTGTTCATAGGGTCTTTAAAGGATAATATCCAACATGATGTTCGCCTTTGGGAACCTGATTCATTAGAGAAGGCATTCAGGTTAGCAAAAAAATGGAAAGCAAAATTATGGCAACCAGGAAGCATACCACTCACAACTATAAAGATGGAAGTGTTGTTGCCCCTAGTCTTCCACAACCTATAAGGTTGACACCACAACAATTGGAAGAAAAAAGAGCAAAAGGGCTTTGTTACAGTTGTGATAGCAAATACACTAAAGGTCATAAGTGTGCTGAGAAGAAATTATTCTACATAGATTGTGAAGAGGAAGAAGAAAAGGAGCAAGAAAGGTCAAAAGAAGAGGATATACTCCAGAAACAAAGCCTAGATAAAGAAGAAATAAATCCGACCATATCTTGTAATGCATTGGCGGGAATTACCACTCCTCAAACCATCAAGATAGAAGGACAAATCAAGAAGAAAAAGGTAATAGTGTTGATTGATTCAGGAAGTACCCACAATTTTATTCATTGTAAGGTAGCAAAAGAATTGAATTGCTTCTTATATCCAGCACCAGAGTGTCAAGTGATGGTTGCAAATGGAGGAACAATAAATTTCTTTGGAAAGTGCCATAATATCAAGCTATCCATGGGAGAATATGTATTGACTAGCCCAATGCTTTCCATTCCAATGGGAGGTGCTGATGTTGTACTAGGAGTCCAATGGCTACAATCCTTGGGTACAATAGCTTTTAATTTTCAAGAACTTTTCATGAAATTTTCTGTGGAAGGAAAGGAAGTTGAATTAAGGGGTATTGCAGGGAAACCAGGAAAGATAATCAGCTCTAACGGTATGACAAAGCTTCTAAAAAAGGAACAAAGAGGTGTAATTGCACAATTATGTTCGCTAGATGTTTCCACATTGGAATCATCTATTTCTCCAGATCTCCAAAAAGTCTTGGACAATCATTCCAAGGTATTTGAGACTCCCAAAGGTCTCCCACCTATTCGTGATCATGATCATGCTATTCATCTGATTCCAGGAAGTGTTCCTCCAAACATCAGGCCGTACAGATATCCCTATGCCCAAAAGAATGAAATTGAACGTATGGTTGCAGAAATGCTAGAGGCTGGTATAATTCAACCGAGTCAAAGTTCTTTCTCTGCTCCAGTAGTATTGGTGCACAAGAAGGATGGATCATGGCGCATGTGTCTGGATTATAGGGAGCTCAACAAGCTCACTATTAAAGATAAGTTTCCCATTCCTGTCATTGATGAATTACTGGATGAATTGCATGGATCAATTTACTTCACCAAGTTGGATCTTCGTTCAGGATATCATCAAATCAGAATGAAGACTGAAGACATTCCGAAAACAGCATTTAGAACTCATGAGGGTCATTATGAATTTTTGGTCATGCCTTTTGGCCTTACCAATGCACCTTCAACATTTCAAGGTTTGATGAATTCCATTTTCAAACCATTCCTTAGAAAATTTGTGTTAGTATTTTTTGATGATATACTAATCTACAACAAGTCTTGGAAGGATCATGTTGAACATGTTGACAGGGTGCTACAACTATTGGAGGAGAAACAATTATATGCAAAAAGATCCAAATGTTTCTTTGGAGTACAAGAGGTGGAATATCTGGGTCATATTGTATCTCATGAAGGAGTTAAGGTAGACCCTAGCAAAATTAAAGCCATTAAGGAATGGAAAATCCCCACATCCATAAAGCATCTGCGAGGATTTCTCGGGTTGACAGGGTATTATCGCAAGTTTGTTAAGAATTATGGGAGAATAGCAGCACCTCTAACAACATTATTGAAGAAAGATGCATTTTCATGGACTCCAGAAGCAACAAAGGCCTTTGAACATCTTAAAGAGGCAATGTGCCAAGCACCGGTCTTAGCTACACCGGACTTCACAAAAACCTTTATTGTGGAATGTGATGCTTCAGGAAATGGAATTGGTGCTGTTTTAATGCAAGATGAAAGACCCATTGCTTTTGAAAGTCGTCCAATCAAGGGAAAGTTTTTACACAAAGCTATTTATGAGAAGGAAATGTTGGCAATACTCCATGCACTTAAGAAATGGCGACCCTACCTAATGGGAAGACACTTCAAGGTAAAAACAGATCATGATAGCCTTAAATACTTTTTAGAACAAAGATTATCCTCTGAAGAGCAACAAAAGTGGGTCACAAAGATGTTGGGTTATGACTTTGAAATCATCTACAAAAAAGGGAAGCAAAATGTGGTGGCAGATGCACTCTCAAGAAAGGATGAGGATGTGGAAGCATTGTTGTGCGCCATTTCTATTATCCAACCAGATTGGATAAACGAAGCAAGGGAGGAATGGAAGAATGACGAAGAAGTGTGGGCACTTATTCGAAAGTTACAACAAGATTCCAGTACGTCTGATACATTTAGCTGGCAAAATGATTCGTTATGGTACAAAGATCGCTTATACCTCTGTAAGAATTCCCAGCTAAAACAAAAGATTCTTATGGAATTGCACACTTCTCCCTTAGGAGGGCACTCAGGATTTTTAAAAACTTACCACAGGGTTAAGAAGGAATTTTTTTTGGGATGGCCTTAAATCAGATATTCAAAAGTTTGTGGCCGAATGTTTGGTTTGCCAACAAAATAAAGTTGAAACAATTAAGACACCGGGTCTATTACAACCTTTATCCATTCCAAGCCAACGTTGGGAGGAGGTTTCAATGGATTTTATCACAGGTTTACCCAAGTCTGAGGGAAAGAGTGTCATCATGGTGGTAGTTGACAGACTTACCAAGTATGCACACTTTTGTGCATTATCACATCCATTTAAAGCCAGTACAGTTTCTACTGCATTTATGGAAACAATTCAAAAGCTACATGGAAACCCAAAGATTATTGTAAGTGACAGAGATCCCATTTTCACTGGAAATTTTTGGACAGAATTATTTTCTTGTCTTGGTACTCAGTTAGCTCATAGCTCATCTTATCATCCTCAATCTGATGGGAAAACTGAGATAGTAAACAAATGTTTGGAAGGATATCTTCGTTGCTTTGTATCTGATAAACAGACACAATGGGTCAAATGGTTGCCTCTGGCTGAATGGTGGTATAACACTTCCTTCCATACAGCAACAAAAATGACCCCATTTATGGCACTTTATGGATATCAGCCACCATCCATCACATCATATTTAAGAGAAAATTCTAAGGTTCAAGCAGTGGAACATCACATCGAACATCAACAACAAGTCCTCCAACTCTTAAAGGATAACCTCGTGTTGGCACAAAATAGAATGAAACAACAGGCAGATCAACATCGCAGTGAAAGAAGTTTTGATGTAGGTGATTGGGTATTCCTACGGCTACAACCATATAAGCAAATGTCCCTCAAGCAAGCTAAGAAGGATAATAAATTATCACCAAAGTATTATGGTCCGTACAAGGTGTTGCAAAAGATTGGTACTATGGCATACAAATTGGAGCTTCCTGCAGCTTCTCGATTGCACCCAGTTTTCCATGTTTCATGTTTAAAGAAGGTTATAAGCGACAAGCTCCCAGTTCAAACAATATTGCCAAAACTTGACGAGGAAGGAAAAATTATATTGGAACCAGAAGCAGTCACAGAAACAAGAACTCGACAGCTACAAAATCGATCAATTTCAGAGTATCTTATCAAGTGGAAGAACTTATCTGCTGAAGATTCCACATGGGAGGATGAGAATTTTATACAGAAGCATCCAGAACTACTCAAGCATTGAGGACAACACTTTTTTGAAGGAGAGGGGCATGTTGGGTCCCTATAATACTAGTGATTACCCCATTACTATTGTAGTTGTATCCCTTATTAATATTGTTGTGCCCCATATTGTTATTACTGTGCCCCATAGAATCCCTCTATTGTTATTTTTGTGGCTTTATATTATTATTGTTAGGTCGGCTGGGTTATATTGTGACTCCTTAGACTCCTATATATAGAAAGGAGGTTTTATCATTTGAATGATCCAAGAATTGTTCATTTATGTCATGTAAAGGAGGTTGCCCCCTCGAAGAGGCTGAATTCTAAGGCGTTGATCTATCTTTTCTATCTTTTTCTTGAGCTGGTTTCATAACAGTGGATATGGCATGCAACCTTGGAGGATGAAAGTGTCTTCTAGTTTGTGATAACTGATAAGATAGGTGATGTGAATTTTATTCCAATACCATTACTCTTTACGAAATTTTCAATATTCCTTATATATTTGACTTAATATTATATGCCGAAAATCATCCTCTGCATATTTTGTATTTTAAAAAGTGCCTCATGTTTTGATACGTATCAGGATAATCCAAAGGGCACACAAGTTGAGAGAAGTGATGGCCCAACAAGATATGATTGATGGGAACTATTAAATAGTGAACCCCCCTACTCATCCAAAGTTTAACAAAGGCAAGGGGTATACATTTTTTCATTTTGTAAAAACCACTTTTGATAATGTGGCACACATTGTTGAATAGTGGACCCCCCTAGTTATTTTCAGTACCACCAAGGGCCCCTGCTATCCACTCTTTGATATCACTTTCCAACTATATACAAGTTTGATCATGTCAACCATTTAACTACCTACTCAATTAACCTTAATTACAATAGATATTAAATTAACTTATCACAACATAATCAAGCCTTTGTGTGTGGTCTCCCAATTCAAGGTAATGGTTCCTCAAAACTCATCTTGGAGAATAAACTTAGGTTTAGCTAAATCTAAGTATAATCTGAAGGACCTACAGACTATCTTATGTTTTTAGTCCTTCACTCCTCTGCATAAGGATGACCAATAATTGAATCACCTGGACTTAATTCTTCATTAAGTAAATTATAAGGCCTTGTACAAGGATCTGGACTTCGAGTTATTAAGCACTGAAAAGTAGTAAATGACCATCCCTTTAGTGATGACCTTGTTAACCACTCAAGCCACTTATAATTGAATTACTTAGAGCTCTTGACCTCATGCGTGAGTAATTAAATGGAAGGATGACAATCACTTTAGTAGATTTCTAGATGGAGCATTGATCTAAGGAAATTGACCACTTTCTGATATATCAATTAAATCCAATTTGAACTGCCAGATATTAGGACAATGTACCTAACATATATATTTAAATTGAACTTAAATTTATAGTCAATAATCAAGCTAACACTTTTGAAGGTATTTGGAAATGAGAAAGAACATTTAGCCTTGGCAAGAATCTCCATGAATGGTATAATTACTTCAACTAATTTTATGATATTGCTTACTCCAAATATTTTGTGGTGTAGGAAATTTGTTAAGGATGTTTGATGGGAACTAAGTAGCAAGCACATATTTCTCTTCACAGCTTCTTCGCAACATCTTGCAGGCAGTGCATTGGGAGGGGCCATGGGCTCTAAAACCACCAATGTTAGATGACATTTGCGTAATTTCAAAGAAATTTTCATGGGGGGAGCTATTTTTAGCTAATTACTAAGGGTGATATCTCTAAATTGCTCTGAAGGATTGAGTTTCTTATAGATTCTCTTAAGGAATCCATGCTTCACAAGCAATATGGGAGATCATCGACAGAAAAAATCTTGAGGATGTGGTGCAACAATTAGGTGAGAAAGTTTCATCGCTACAAGTCTTGTAGTCCAATCCTAAACAAGATTATGTATGCTTGAAAGCTGCTCCACGCAAGATTCCTTGAGTTAAAAAAAATATCACCAATAACCTACAATCATATATAACCTAATTTTCAATTTTTAAGAAACCAACCTTCACCTCCTATCATTATCACCTTATTAAAATATCTAATATAAAATATTAAAAAATATTAAAAATATTTGAACCAGAAAAACAAATTATTAACGGTGAAAGAAAAAAAATTAAAATATAGAGTACCCAAAAAAAGAGATGGTAGAGCTATATGTAATTAGTTTGGCATGTGTTTTACATTATGACCCGAGAAGTCATATCATTTTGAATTTATGTGGAAATCTATTTCAATTAAGTTTATATTTATGTTTTTCACATATCTGTTTTACATTATAACATGCCAAATCATATTATTTTGAATTTATGTTGTATGGAAATTTATATCAATTAAGTTTATATTAATATAGCAAAAGTGGTTATATCACTTTGAAATAATTAACTCTGGATCATGATTTGATGAGCTCATCACTTCTAGTTATGTGGAAGTAAGAGATATTTTAAGGGTGTTTTAAAAATTATGTTTTTTTTTTTGGTTTTAAAAGTTATGAAAATTTTGGTTATATTTTGAAAAATTTTGGCAGGGATTTTTGTAAATTTAAATAAAAATTGTTAAAATTCATAATTTTAGGTGTCGTAGATCTTTTTGATGGTGTTAAATCTATTTTCACTATAAAAATGTGATTCAAATACAACATCTATAAAAAAAAATAATTTTTTTTACTCAAATTCCGACTACTTTCAACCGTCTAAACAATTTTTTGAGGCAATTCCTCCCCTCCCTAAACCACTCGGATATTTTATCTAATCAATTTCGATTAGCAGACCAAATTTATAACTTAACATTTTGGGCTTTCACGATTGACTTGTTTCAAGCAACCACAACCGATATTTTGATGTAGAGTCATACTGGTAAACGTTGGGTGGCAATTTTTTATTTTTATTTTTGGCTTAATTGTATCTGAAATTTGGTAGGATATGCACATAGCTAGTAAGCAACCTTTTCCAGCAGCAATGAGGCACATGTATTGTAACCAGAGTATCTACCGGTGAAGGGGTGCCCAGTAACCCCGCCTCAACATTTTCTCTTGTGATGTAAATTTATAAATGCTAAAAGTCCACATTTTCTCCCTGTACAAGCCTGGGCATCCATATAAATGTAGAATGTCCACATAGGACGAATAACAAAATGCCAAAAGTAAAGACAAACAACAAAATTCCGAAGTTATTCGTTTGTTGACTTTTGCACTCAAGTTGGTCACATTCTCATGTTGCATGCTCGCTCTGTCCTTCAGCTTCCTACCCTCCCATTATGCCCATATATAATATTGCAGGCATGTTTTCTTTTCCTTTAATATTTTTAGAATAAAAAGATGCTTATCCATGCCCATTCTTCCATTAATTCATTATTGAAATGGTAAGTCAACACAGCTGTTTAATTTTGGCCATTATGTCTACCGATGCAGTTAAATATTGCTTCTGTTCGAATCTATCGGTACATGTGAACGATTCACAGTTCGGGGTTTGCTCATACTCTTTTTTACAACCATATTCTTTATTCTGCGTATGTTCATCGAGAATCCACATAAAAGGCGAGCAAGCAACGAATAGTTGTTTTCTCACTCCAATGTATTAATAGCTTTTTTCAATAGAAAAAATAAATAAACTTCTTTCATTAGTATAAAAGGAGTTTACATAGATAAAGAATCATGTCCCTATGTACTGTCAATTCAGATTCATACATAACACTGTACGTAATGGACAAAATAAAACCAAAGCCAAATAGGGATGTGACAATGATAAACCCAAAAAAAAACAGAACTGAAAAGATAGAAACCAGTATAGTTTAGAGGAACTACTTCGTCGTACTGCCGAGTCAACTTGAGATAATATCACATCAGACCATGAGTTAGACAAGGAAATATAGAACGAATAAAAAACACTCCTCGAAAAAGAACTAAATGATCGTAATCTCAAACCGATCAAATAAGGAAAACAGAGCAAAACAAAGGAAAACCAATCTATACTAGGATTCAAAGGACTCTAAACTAAAAACAACACCATTGCTTAGGAATTCAAAAAGGACTTTGACCTAGAAGCAACACCATTGATGAGGAATTCAAAATGTAGTGAACTTGTTAGAAGGGAAATCCCACTCTTGGAGAGGGCATCTACCTTTGAATCATCTTCTTGATATACATGTTGGAAGGGGATGTCATTGAAGGAGGACAACAAGAACTTGATCGTTTCCGTTCAATGAAATAAGGAAGACATCTTAAGAGATTTTCGTCCCTAAACCCACCCGATGACCAATTCATTAGAAATTAAATAATAGAGCAATGAGACTCATAAAGTCTTGTGGAAACAAAAATACAAAAAAACATTAAAAAAAGGGAGATAGAGATATACGTGGTTCACTCAATTTGGGCTATGTCCATGGAGAAACAATCATGCCTTCCTTTTATATTATCTAGCAAAATGAAGAGATACAACCTGCAACAAATCCATTGTAATTTCCTCCTCGCTTTCATACAATTTCTTTTCTCTTTATCACACAAAATCATTATACACAGTCGTAATACAATTCCGTCATATACGCTGAGGCTTTCCTTTTAGGGAAAAAAACCTAAATCTACATAATTTCTACGGTCAAATCATCCACCTAATGAATGACCTAGATTGATTACAAAATAACAATATTTTACAAGACATTTTTCATCTATTTTTTGCTTCGAGGGCATTGTTCTAAACCCCTATCGAGTGATCCATATGTTTTACTTCAAGGATGCATGCAAAATTGGATATAAAAGAGCATGTAACCAAGTGACATAAACACATAAAAGAAACGGAATTCAAAAACAACCATGAGATCAAAGGCATGAAAACCACTTGATAATGAAGTTCACCCAGTGTGGGCTATGTCTCCGGGCCCTGCTCAATGTGGAGAGGTCTCTTTCATTAATTGGCAGTGAAGTCAAATTACAATCAATTACAAAATGACACCTTATACCTCCACTTTCAGGGATGGTCTACAAATGCAAAGCTCCGCTGCAGAAACGGACATACCCATTGAATTCATGGCGTGAAATCGTGTCAAATGACTATAAACTTGACCCTGCTCTAAGAAGGTGATTTCTAGGGCTCTAGAGAATATTTTAGATTCCCTACAAGGTTCTCTGAAAAATATTCTCCCAAGATTCCTAGGAATCTTTTTCAAAAACCGCACCAGGCAAGGCACAGTTCCAGCTCGGGGTTCTGCAAGTAATGTGGCAGGGTTCCGTTGGGCATGGTTCTTCCTCTCCCGGCTCTCGGCACTTATGAATACTTATATTATTTTTTTTCGGTGCTTTGAAATCAATGTGCCACTTTGCCTAGTGGTAAGCCATTGGTTGTTAGGTCGTTGGCCAACAGGCAGTCTTGGTTTCAAACCCCGGTGGATGGGTTCAAATAAATTTTAATTTAAAATAAAAATGTTCCCTATTGTTATACCATTCGCCGGCTGTTTGAACAGTTTCATTGGCCGTCGACATTGTTTAAATAAAAGCCATTAACTGTCATATTTAAATAGCTTGTCAGTCATTAAATAGTTCCGCTGGGTAATCGCCACTGAGCCGGTTGGTGGGGTTTGATCACCCGACAGCTGATGGATATATATATTTTTTTTTTTTAATATAAAAGGCCCATAAGGTCATTTTTCTCTATCAATTCTTTTAGGGACAGTACACATTTTAGGCAACAAATTTTCCTTTGTCGGTGACCGGACCGGTCTAATTTTTTGCCACCTAAGTAAAAATCCGACAAGCTGACTAGGCTGCCACGTGGCGCTAATGATTTGTTTGTACAACTGTCTAGGCCATTGACTGGTCCAACTAACACGTCTCACTCCGTGATTGGCTGTTCGTTGACCATACGCCATGTCACTCTAATAACATCAGTAGTCGTACAAATGATGTCAGCGTCTGTATTGTTGACGTCTACGTGCCAAGTGCACTGTGGGTCCTTCCTACAAAAATTTTAGTTGTTTTGGAAAAACTTCAATGGGCCATAACCTTCACATATGGTGTTTGTTTGAGGTGTCGTTTGCATCGTTGGAATTGGAATGACGAGCTCTTTGATTTGAGATTGGTTTCGCTAAATTTTGAGGAATTCAAAAATTTGGCCTTTTGGGATCCTCTTGGATCATTCCTCCCCACTAATGAGCTTTTAGGATGCCAAAATCTTTTCAGTCAATTGGCAAGTGAGGAAATTTCTCCCTCACTTTCTTCTTTTCAATCCAAGGGGACTTACTTGGATGCATTCCCTTGAAACCAATGTGAAGGTACTCCACATATCCTAATCATGAAGTCCTAGTTCTCTTGTCAAGAATGATATCCTCAGGTAGTTTGTCCAAGTATTCTGGTACAAATTCGTCCATTATAGGAACCTATCGAACCTCTTCGGTGTACATGATTAAAGAAGGTTCATAAAACTTCAAGTTTTCAACGTTCACTGTTAAGTACATCTGCATGTATGCTGACAAATCGAGACTGAAAACATTGTCTCCAATCTTCTCTATAAATGTGGTGAATGAGCCATATTAGATTGGTATCAACTTATTTCCTTCCTCTTTCATTTTGCCTTTGCTTATGTGGAGCCACACTCTGTCTCCAACCTGGAATTGGTGATTAACCTGATTCTTTTCATGTCGAGCTTTGTCTTAAGCTTACCTTTTCTCCAACTGCTCCTTTACTTCCTGGTGAATCATATGGATTTGTTGAATGAACTTTCTTGCTTTGTCCCTATCATATTTCTCACAGGAATATTCATCTCTCCCAAAGATCATGTCTAAGGGATCCTTTGGGAAATATCCAAAGCATGTCTTGAATAATGAGCTCTGAGTGGATGAATGCACTGCTCGGTTGTATGCATGTTGTACATAAGGAAGTTTTTTGTCCCACAACTTGGGATGCTTGCCACAATAGCCCCGAAGTAAATGTATCACTGTGCAGTTGACAACCTCTCCTTTCCCGTCAGTCAACAGACGAAATTTTATGCTTCTCTGCAGCTTAGTAACCATCATTCTCTACAAACTCATCCAAAACTATCCAAGAAAATGAGAATCTTGATCAGACAAAATGGATGTGGGAAACCCAAAGTGGATCCATACAAATTTGAAAAAGAGATGAACAGTCTGCTCTACAATGTTCTGCTTTTTACAACGCATTAAGACACACATTTTTCTAAATCGATCCACAATGACATGAAAATAGTCATGAACTCTCCTACACAAAGAAAAAGAGCCAACGAAATACATTAACACACTTTCCCATGGATGACTCGGAATATGGAGTGGTTTGTAGAGCCCCAATTTTCAATTAATGGGTTTGCAAACTGAACACAACACACATCCTTTTGCATATCGAGTCAAAATATTTTCATATGAGGCCAGAAACAAAACCTCTGGAAATGGTACAAAGTTTTCCCTACACCAAAATTACTCGACACAAGAGAGGTATGTGCCTCTCTAATTACATGTGTTCTTTCATTGGTGGGGATACAAAGTTTGGCAAGGTGGTACAACAATTTTCCCTGCAAATGGTAATTGTCTACCCATGATTCATGAGTCAGCTTTGGATAAATCTCCCTAAAATATTCATCATCAACATATTGTTGAGCATAATTTGCAAAAGATAAAAAAGAATTTTGCAAAACTATAGATGCAGAAATAGGAAGGCGAGAAAGCATATTTGCAACTTTGTTGATGGTGCCCTTCTTGTATTTTATTACCAAGTTAAATTGTTCGAGGAATCCCATCCATTTGAAATGGCGTGCTTGTTAAAGCTTGGTTTGCGACTGGAGGTACTCCAAGGGCTGGTGATATGTGTGAATAATGGTCTCCTTGCCAATCAAATAGTGCTTCCACTTCTTGATGCTTTGAACCAAGGCTTACAACTCCTTGTCATATGTGGGGTAGTTCACAACAACTTGGGAGAATGTATGTGAATAGTACATACAGGTTTCCTGTACTACATCAACACTGCTCCCATGATGTACCCACTAGCATCTGTCTTGATCTCAAAACATTGTTGGAGGTTAGGTAAGGACAAAACTGGTGTGGTATTGATCTTTTGTTTTGATGTATCAAAGCCTTTCTGCTGCTTTCCTCCCCACAGAATTTTTTTCTTCACAATCATCAATGCATGCAAAGGGGATGCAAAGACAGAAAATTTGGCAATGAACCTTCTCCAATATTGTACTACACCCAAAAATATATGAACCTCTGCAACATTGGTGGGTTTAGGTCACTTTACAATCACATCAACTTTAGAAGAATCTATTTTTAACTGTCCATCTCCAACAATGTGATCGAGGTAAACCAAAGAGGTCTTACCAAATTCACACTTGGACATTTTCACATACAATTTCTCTTTTTGTAAACCATCGAGCACCTTTTTAACATGACTCACATGATCTTCCCATGTCCTACTAAAAACAAGAATGTCATCAAGACACACAAGTACAAAATTATCAAGAAAAGGCCTGAAAATATCATTCATCACCCTGATGAATGTTGTTAGAGCATTTCATATTCCGAATGGCATCACGAGCCATTCAAAAAGTCTTGTTTTGTCTTGAATGGATTCTTCCATACATCTTATTCGGCAATCCTGAGTTGATGATAGCCATTGTGCAAATCCAATTTTGTGAAATAGACAACATTTCTCAATTGATCTAATAAATCATCAATGCAAGGGAGAGGGTATTGATTCATCACTGTTATTTTGTTGAGTGCCCTGTAGTCTATGCACATCCTTCATGTGCCATCCTTCTTTGGCACCAACCCAATAAGTGAATCACATGGAGAAGAACTTGGCCTTATGACCCATTGGTTCAGAAATTCCTGCACCTGCTTCTTTATCTCCTCCATCTCAACAGTTGAAAACCTGTACATACCAATATTGGGTAAAGTAGAATCTAGCTGCAACTGAATTTCATGTTGGATCTCACGCTTTGGAGGAAACCCACTTGGTCCCTGAAAATCCCATTATAGTAAGAAACAATTTCATACAACTTTTTTCTATGAGCGAAATCACAACCTTGGAAAGCTTCAGATGTCTCCACATCTTTTTCTCTTACAACCATGAGCATGCACCCTTTGATGGAATTTATCAATCTCTTCATCTGACTTGCACTTACAATATTAACACTGACCTTGGTACGATGAGCTCTAACATTATATTCCACCTCATCTTTCGTGAGATGATACTTGTTTACATGGCATAAGAAAATTGTTTTCATGTCATAGAAATATGGACTCCCCAATAAAATGCTACAAATATCCAAAGGTACCACATCAAGGTCAACCTCGTCTACTAGTTTGGATGCAATCACAAATCTAGCTCTATACTGCTTGGTTACATGTAATTTATCTTTGTAACACACCCAATCAAGAGGGTAAGGTTTTAGATGAGGCTTGGTCTCTAACCCTAATTTCTTAACCAAGGACTCTGAGATCAAATTTTCTTGTGAGCTCGAATCAAACAAGGTTTCCACTTTAGTATGTTATATCACAACTCTAATGTGGAACAATTTAGTCCTCTTTCATTCATTAACAAGAGACTCATTTGAAGAACTTTTACTTGCATGAAATTTAAAATTTTCATTAGCATGAAGAGAAAAGATACCTTGTAAACCCACTATTGTGATTTATGTCTCATCACCGGAGTCAGACCCAAGGTCTTATTGTATGGTTTCCACCGTCTTTTGCTTGCTATTACCACCAAATCTCTTCGGATTCAACTATGAATGCAACTTACAACAGTGTTCATCATCATGGCCTTCCTTCTTGCAATGTGTGTAAGATGGCTTTGCTCCTTCTTCCTTCTTGGTTGTAGTTTCCTTCTTGTTCTTTTCCTTTCCTTTTTGCTTGAACTTGTCATCATGAGGTTTGAAAGATGATTTATTGGGTTGATCTTATTTTTCATTATTGTCCTTGCTTTCAAGGTGAATTGCCTTCACACCGGGTGCATCAATAGTAGTAGGCTCAAACAACAAAGAATTCATGATGTAACTATGTAAAGAGCCAATATACTTTGTTGCAGTTTTTGGTGAATCAAGTGAAATGCCCAAATTCAAAGTTTGTTTTCTAAACTCTTCTATGAAGCTTTGTATATTTTGACATTTTCCTTGTCTCAAATATTTCCATTCCATTAAATCCTTTTGTCGATAACCCAAAGGATAATACTGATATTTTAATGCAGAAATAAAATTGGACCAAGAAGAAAGGAGATTACCCATGTTTTTGCTACCTTTCTACAACTTTCTCTCCCACCAAACAAGAGCAGTGTCACTCAACTGAAGAGATTCTAATTGGATCTTGGCCTTATCCTCCTCGATCTATTCAATCTGGAAATAAACCTCAATCTATCTAATCCAATTGTTTAATTTCTCTACATTACATTCTCTATTACATGTGGGAAAATCAAACTTTACATCTAGCTTAAAAATGGCTTCTTAGATGCATTCCTATGATGGCTGTTAGAATGATGAAAAGAGGAAGAAGAAGAATTGTCACTGGTGGATGGAGAGGGAGGATGCTCTTCTCCTCCACTTCCATGGTTTACTGAGGCATGATCATCGAGCTCTTTCTTCTCAAGCTTGATTGACTTCTCATATTCTGGAAACAACTTGTCAACTTTCTCTGCCATGGTGAATAAGATCATACGATAATTTCGATCTTCCTCCAATCGAGCTTCCTCATCTACCATGTTTCGTCTTCATGTTGCATGCCCTGCTATAGGATCAAAGGATTTGAGTTTTCCTTGTCCTCTTTGGAGCTTGTTCCTAGCTAACATTCACTCATGAAACTTGCATCAAGAAGAACTACTCTGATACCAAACTTGATCTAGATCTTTTACTTCAAGGATGCATACAAAATTTCATATAAAAGAGCATGTAACCAAGTGACATAAACACATAAAAGAAGTGGAAATCAAAAGCCACCATGAGATCAAAGGCACAAAAACAACTTGATAATAGAGTTCACCAAGTGTGGGCTACGTCTTCTCACCCTGCTCAATGTGAGGATGCCTCTTTCATTAATTGGAAGCGAAATCAAATTACAATCAATTACAAAATGACACCTTATACCTCCACTTCTAGGGATGGTCTGGAAATGCAAAGCTCTGCTGTAGAAACAGACAACACCTTGAATTGATGGTGTGAAATCGTGTCAAATGACTATAAAATTGACCTTGTTCTAAGCAGGTGACTTATGGGGCTTTAGGGAATCCTTTAGATTCCCTGCAAGATTCTCTGCAAATATATTCTCCCAAGATTCCTAGGAATATTTCTTGAAAACTATGCTAGGTAGGGTGCAATTCTGACTCAAGGTTCTGTAGGTAGTGTGGCAGGGTTCTGTTGGGTGCAGTTCCTCCTCTCCTAGCTCTTGCCACTTATGATTACTTATATATTTTTTCGGTGCTTTGAAATCAACGGGCCAACTGGCCCAGTGGCAAGCCACCAGCTGTTAGGTCATTGGTCGGCTGACGATCTTGCTTTCAAACCCCAGTGGATGAGTTCAAATAACTTTTAATTTAAAATAAAAATATTCCTCATCGTTACACCATCCCTCCATCGTCTCAATGGTTTCATTGGTCATCGACATTTAAAAAAAACATTAATTGTCATATTTAAATAGCTTGTCATTCGTTGCATAGTTCTATCGAGTAAACATGTTAGGGTCCAACCCTAACTCCCTTATTTATGTAATAGGATCGAGTCATAGTTATAGAGTCAATAAAGCCCATATTGATAATTGTAAGTGGTTAACCCGCATTTAATAAAGTGACCACAGTTAGTTGCAAATGGGCCATAGTATTAGAGAGATGGTATTAAGAAGAACCATGGTATTGCCCCATGGTATTGCATGTATGAATCCTATATAAAGGATAGAAACTCCCCTCGAGGAGCTCGTGTCTTATTTTGTAATTGAGCTCAGCTCTATTGGAGGTTGCCCCCTCAAAGAGGCAAGTGAACATTGTTTTGTGAGTAATAAAATACTTGTTGTTATTTCTCATTGTTCTATGTTCTGGGTATCTTTCTTCACATATTTCGTATTCTGGTATTGTCTTGCAGATTAAGAGTATAACAAGTGGTATTAGACCGCTTTCCAGGGCCGGTGGGATCGCCAATTTTCAGCAATTTTCTTTTTTGGCTAGAGACGTGTTTCAGCGTCTTTAAACCACGAGATCTATCATTGAGCACATAAACCTGCAAATTTGAGAAGGCATGCACGCAGGAAATACAAGAGGTGGTCATGCTTGTTGGACTCCCATGTAACCCCTGTGGGTACCCCTTCAAGTAGTAGCACATTAGACAGAGCCGTGCACGGACTGTCTTCCAAGTACCCTTTGGGTATATCGGAAGCCCCCTAGCTCCCTTGAAACTTGGCCATAGATAAACCGTCGGCCATCTTGCTGCTGCAGTACACGCGAACAACACTCAGGAAGATTACTCATGTGTATGATAGGGTGGTT
This sequence comes from Pinus tabuliformis, assembly GCA_031772625.1. Lineage (NCBI taxonomy): Eukaryota > Viridiplantae > Streptophyta > Pinopsida > Pinales > Pinaceae > Pinus > Pinus tabuliformis. Next base: position 859,950,052 of record CM062817.1, on the reverse strand, counting down.
GGGTTGTACAACTAAGGGTACAGTTGATCCTCCTTTGTTAGTGCCCTGGAGGATTGGGTCGAATACTACTGTCAGACCCTTATGTATATTGCGATATGTAGCACCTGACACTCCTGGAGACCATAGCTCCCTTCTCTATCTTTGGATCACGCATCATCTTTGCCAGATCAGATCTCGTAGGTGGGGTTTTATCGCAGCAGCAGCAATCAGTTCCGCCATTTAGATCTATCAGATCAGCCATTCAGATCTATTAGATCCATTAGATCTGCCATCCAGATCTAACAATTTGGGCTCTGTAACTGTCACAACAATTAGATCCGCCATTCAGATCTATTAGATCCATCAGATCTGCCATCCAGATCTAACAATTTGGGCTCTGTAACTGTTGCAACAATCAGATCTGCCATTCAAATCTAACTAATTGTGTGGGTTCTTATACCTGGGCGTGATTTTCAAAAGACTTTTGGTAGCATTGAATTTTTTGGGATTCAGGTACTGCAGTATTCTCAAGAAAGGAGCAAAACTCCATTTGGAGTATAAAAAAAAAAGAAGTGAATCAGGTCACTTATTGGAGAAAAAAGAGTGAATCAGGTCACTTATTGGAGACTTAGCCCATAAGAATCAGGCCGACGAGTTGAGCAAGGTGGTACCATTCAATTTTTAGTGCAAAAATTTTTGGCGGTCCCAAATTTCAAGTACATCAGATCGGTGCATGGTACAAACTAGAGCTCAAGCTATGGCCAATGAGAGGATTGACCACCTTGAATCACAATTGAATGATGTACTGTTGCAGCTGAAGAACTTAACTCAAACACTCTCAAAGGGAAAGGTGGAGGAATGCACGGAGGCATATATTGGCAATGAAAACATTGAGGGCAAGTCTAGCCAGTCTCTTCACCTCTTTGGCACCCACCAACAATCCCATCTATGACCACCCAAGCTGGACATGTATAAATTTGATGGTTCTCACCCGGCTGCATGGATAGCACAAATGGAGCAATATTTCACACTAAATTACATCTTGGATGATGCAACTCAGCTTAGTGTGGGTAGCATGTACTTGGACACTGAAAGATGGCAATGGTGGCAATGGCATCAACGTTGCTATGGAAGGCCCTTGAATTGGTAGACATTCAAAAAAGCTCTTGCGGATCGCTTTGACCATGAATTTAATTTTTTGGGTCGTCTCACTAAGCTCCGACAGACAGGAACAGTGTACGAATATATTACAGCCTTTGAAGCCTTAGCTTTCCGCACAGGAGGTCTACAAGATGAGTTCTACATGGAATGTTTTGTCAATGGTCTCAAAGAAGCCATACAAGCCCACATCCGACTGCACCACCCTGTCTCATGGCTGCATGCTTGCAGGATAGCTTGTGAAGTAGAACGTGCGTTAGCAGCCCAGTCCAATCGCCAAAATTTCATAGCCAAGGGTCGCCCCACCTAGGCTCAAAGCACTACCCAAACACTCAAGGTTCAATAGGTGTCACCAGCAGAAATGGCAGAAAGACGAAAGCAAGGATTGTGTTACTACTGTGATGAGAAATACTCCCCTGGGCATAAATGCAAGGAGCCCAAATTCTTTCAAATTGATGCTACTAATCACAGTTCATCAGAGGAAGCCCCACCACTTGAGGAACCAGATGAGGAAGAAGAGGACAACCAGCAGGGCAATGTACATGAAGAACCAGTTATCTCGTTGCATGCTTTGGTAGGGATTTCTTCTCCCCAAACTCTCAAAATCAGAGGTTTTATGAAGCATCGCCCAGTAGTAGTCTTGATTGATAGTGGTAGTACACATGACTTTATCCATAAAAAAGTCGTGGAAGCAGTGCATTGTTTTGTCTGAGCAGTTTCTAACTTCCAGGTCCAAATTGTTTATGGGGGGACAATGAAATGTGAAGGCCGCTGTGAAAATGTCAAACTTCAAATGGGGGATTATTAGTTAAAGACTCACATGTTTCCATACACATTGGAGGGTGCGACATTGTCCTAGGTGCTAAATGGCTTCGCACACTTGGCCTAATCACAATGGATTTCCAGGAATTATATATGAGCTTTAAGTAGAACAACCACACACATACCCTCCGCGGACTCCAGGTGGGAGCTCCCTCTATCATTAGCTCACATCGGATGGAAAAATTGTTAAAAAGGGCCACCATGGAGTTATAGCCCAATTTAATGCCATCCAGGCCTTTGAACCCAATTCTCTTCATATTCATCCTGAGATGCAACAGATCTTAAATAACCATCTGCTAGTCTTTGACAAGCCTCATGAGCTTCCACCCTCGATAGGGGAACATGATCATAACATTACTTTGGTCCCAGGGGCCCAACCACCAAATGTGCGCCCATATAGATATCTGTTCGCCCAAAAGAATGAAATTGAAAAAATCATCAAGGAACTCTTGGAAGCAGGCATCATTCGTCCCAGCATTAGTCCTTATTCATAGCCGGTGGTCATGGTGCTTAAGAAAGATTCAGAATGGTGTATGTGTCCAAACTTCAGGGCCCTCAATAAGTTGATAGTCAAAGATAAATTTCCCATCTTGGTTGTTGATGATTTGCTGGATGAACTAAATGGGGCTCAATTCTTTACTAAGCTCGACCTTCGCTCAGGCTATCACCAAATTCGCATGAAAGAAGTAGACATTCCAAAGACTGATTTCATAACTCATGAAGGCCATTATGAATTCCTGGTCATGCCATTTGGTCTTTGTAATGCCCCATACACTTTTCAGAGCCTTATGAACCACCTTCTCAAACCATATCTCAGAAAATTTGTCCTGGTTTTCTTTGATGACATCCTCATCTACAGTCACACCTAGGCCACACATCTTCAGCATGTAGATCTGCTCTTGAAACTGCTCTGCAAGAATAAATTATTTGTCAAGATGTCCAAATGCTCTTTTGGCATGGAAGAAGTTGAGTATTTGGGCCACATTGTGGGGCGTGATGGTGTCAAAGTGGACCCCAGAAAGATCTAGGCAATGAAGGATTGGCCTCAACCAAAGACCTTGAAGAGCTTGAGAGGATTTTTGGGTCTCACAGACTACTATCACAAATTTGTTCGCAATTATGGTCGAATTGCTAGGCCCCTCACTCAACTCCTCAAGAAAAATTCATTCATCTAGAATGATGAAGCACAACAAGCCTTTGTAGCTCTCAAACATGCCACGTGTTCCACTCCAATATTAGCACTACCCGACTTTACCAAATCTTTTGTGATTGAATCTGATGCTTCTAGTACGGGTATTGGGGCGATCTTAATGCGGGAAGGCCAACCCTTGGCCTTCACGAGCCAACAACTAAGTGGGAAGAATCTGGGACAATCTACCTATGAGAAGGAGATGATGGCCATCTTACATGCAGTAGATACATGGCAACCATACTTATTGGGGCGACGTTTCCAAATCCTCACAGACCATCAAAGCCTTAAATATTTCTTGGAGCAACGCCTATCCTCACCACAAAAAAATGAATGGCTCGCCAAAATGTTGGGAAATGATTATGAGATAATTTACAAGAGAGGGCGCAAAAATATTGTAGAAAATGCGTTATCCTACCAATTTGAGGAGGAAAGTACCCTTCTCGCACTTTCCGTTCCCATTCTAGAATGGATTGAAGAGGCTCGCAAGGTGTGGTTTTCACATCCCTGGCTCTCCCAACTCATTAATCAATTGCAGGCGGATCCAAATTCCACAGTGGGCTACTCGTGGTAGTATGAGATTCTTTGCTACAAAGATAGAGTCGTAATATCACCAACATCCACCCTCAAAAGCTGCATTTGGGCGGAGTTGCACTCATCTCCCACTGCAGGACATTTAGGCTTTCAGAAGACGTATGCTCGCACTGGAAAATCATTTTTTTGGACAGGCATGAAAAAGGACATTCTTACTTTTGTAGTTGAATGTGATGTCTATCAACGCCACAAAGGAGAAACAATCAAATCCCCAGGCACATTATAGCCATTTCCCATCTTGGACTCAATCTGGACAGAGGTTTCTATGGATTTCATTACGGGTCTTCCAAAGTTAGGAAACAAGTCAGTCATCATGGTGGTTGTGGACAGACTTCCTAAGTATGCTCATTTTTGTGCCCTACCCCACCCTTTTACACCGACTTTGGTTGCTCAATCTTTCATGGATTAGATCTTCAAATTGCATGGCATGCCCACTTCCATTGTGTCTGATCATGACCTAATCTTCACCAGTAACTTTTGGCAGGAACTCTTCCGGCTACGAGGTACCCAACAACAACTCAGTACTTCCTATCATCCACAAACTGATGGTCAAACTAAAGTATTCAACAAATGTCTAGAGACCTACCTTAGGTGTTTCACTTCAGAAAAGCAACATCTCTAGGTATAGTGGTTACCTCTAGCTGAATGGTGGTATAACACCAACTATCATGCCACCACCAAAATGACTCCATATGAAGCAGTTTATGGTCAACTCCCTCCTTCCCCTACTTCTTATATCAAGGGATGCTCGAAGGTACAAGTAGTGGATCAACTCCTACAGAACCACACAACCATGCTGGCCCACCTTAGAGAGAATCTTCATCAAGCCCAGAACCGCATGAAGCAACAGGCAGATGAACATTGCTCAGAACGCCAATTTCAAGAAGGGGATTAGGTATTGTTGAGGCTGCAACCATATAAGCAAACATCACTCAAAGACAAGGGTTGTCAAAAATTATCTCCAAAATTCTACGGACCGTATCAAGTACTTCAACGCATTGGAGAAGTCACCTACAAGCTAGCTTTGCCACCCACTGCAAAAATCCATCCAGTCTTCCATGTCTCATGCCTCAAGAAAGTGATTGGGAACCACTGCAGAATTCAAACCAGTCTACCTGAAGTGGATGAAGAAGGATCAATTTGGCTCCAACCTGAACAGGTTCTTGACACATGAGAATGACACCTGCATGGCCACACGATCAAGGAAGTCCTCGTCAAGTGGAAAGATACCTCTCCGGAAGATGCAACCTGGGAACCAACTACTATCCTTCAGCAGTTTCCGTAGCTTCAGCCTTGAGGACAAGGCTATTCTTATGGGGGAGGGCATGTTAGGGTCCAACCCTAACCCCCTTATTTATATAATAGGATTGAGTCATAGTTATAGAGTCAATAAATCCCATATTAATAATTGTAAGTGGTTAACCCGCATTTAATGAAGGGACCACAGTTAGTTGCAAATGGGCCATGGTATTAGATTGATGGTATTAATAAGAACCATGGTATTTCCCCATGGTATTGCATGTATGAATCCTATATAAAGGATAGAAACTCCCCTCGAGGAGCATTGTGTCTTATTTTGTAATTGAGCTCAGCTCTATTGGAGGTTGCTCCCTCGAAGAGGAAAGTGAACATTGTTTTATGAATAATAAAATACTTGCTATTATTTCTCATTGTTCTATGTTTTGGGTATATTTCTTCACATATTTGGTATTCTGGTATCATCTTGCAGATTAAGAGTATAATAAAACACCACAGGGAAAACCGATGGGGTTTGACTGCCCGCTGGGCGACAGATATATCTATATCTATATATATATATATAAGGCCCAAGAGGTCATTTTTCTTTGCCAATTTTTTTAGGGACATTAGACATTTTAAGTAGGAGATAAATTCGACATGCTGACTGGGATTCCATGTGGCACTTGTTGATTGGTTCTTACGGCTGACTAGGCGACTGACTGGTCTGATGACATCAGTTGACACATGTTGCTTTGTGATTGGATGTCCTCCGACCGTACGCCACATCACCCTCATGACATTAATAATTTTATGGGCAAGTTTAGCATCTGTACTGCTAATGTCAGCATGCCAAGTGGGACTATGGGTCCTGCGTGCAAAACTTTTAGTTATTTTGGAATAACTTTAGTGGGCGATAACTTTCAAATATGGTGTCCGTTTGAGGTTTCATTCAGGCCATTGGATTCATAATGATGAGCTCTTTGATTCAAGGTTAATTCGTTTAATTTCGAGGACTTCGAAAATTTGGCCTTCTGGGATCCTCCTGGATTGCTGGGAGGGGGGCTCACAAAATTGTTGTCACCCCCTTAGACCCATTTGATGGCGATCCTACAAGAGACGTTGCCACCCCATTATGAATTGGGGTCCATCACTGCTAAAACAAGACCTATGAATAAAAAATATAATCAGGCTCCACACCCAATATGATTTTGAGTCACCAACAATTAGAATCTTCTTGATGGTGAGCCAAGAAGTGCACCAAAGAACCCCCCATAGTGCCATCACCTCTACCTTACAATTTGTACCAGGTCATAATATCCATTAAAAGTGGAAATCATGTGATGGATTAAGTTTTATATAGGCTCCATAGCCACACTAGCCACCAAATGATGCCCCGTCAAAATACCCAATGGGAAACGATTCTTTGAGATCCTTAAAGGTGACACTGCATTGATGGGGCTTTGGTTTCCATGGAAAAATCTTGAAGAAATAGGAAACAATTTTTAGAATAGTTACCAACACATCAAGGGCATTATTTTAAAAAATGCTAGCATTTCTACATCGCCAAATACCCCCAAAAATTTATAGTGGAATAACTCTAAATTCTTTTAGCCTAAAGGTCTAGAAAAAGAGGCAAGAGTCGACAGAAGACCGATCCAACTCAATGTTAAAATTAATAATTTTTATATTTCCTTCCAAACAAAAATCACAAACTGGAAATTCAAAAAATGATGCACAATATCTTCAAAATCCATCCTGCACAAAGGGCATCTCGCTGATCCTTGAAATCCCTACTTCATCAATTTTTCCCAAGTGAATATTCGATTATTAAGAATCAGCCGAGTGAAACATTTAAGCTTAAGTGGAGAATCCCACTTCCACATTTGAGCCATCCAATCTACATAGAGACCAAGCTAATTATTCATGGAGATATAAGAATAAGTCTCTTTAGTTGAGATGTTGCCTGCAGATACACAAACTCCCCACACTAGATTATCCTGCTTGTGGGATAGATAGATCCCAACATCACATATTATTTCTGATAAATCTCCCACTCGATCTCATACTCCATAGAAATACCTAATTCCCAAGAGTGTGGCCATTTGGAAGGAGAAAATAAAGAGGGCCGACAAACACTAAGGCTTTCCAAGGAGAAAATACCACGTTGATTCAAAACTTGAATGGCAAGAGCTGTGAGGTTATGATTCCTTCTCATACGCTTTATGGAAATCAAGTTAATTAAAACCTTGTCACCACTACCCACCTTCCAACATAAATTACCAAAATGAAAAGGTTTTGTAGGCATCAAGCTACGTCATATGTATGATGATTTGTCTTTTGAATGAGCCCCTACTACTACCCGATCCTCCAGACTTGATTTCTAAAGGTACTTCCCTCAAATTATCTCTTTCCAAATGCCATGTTCATTAAAAAACCCTCCACATATTTTGGAATAGAAGGGCGAGATTAAAATTTCTAGTGTCCCTTATACCCCATTGTCCCACCTCAATTGACCATGTAATAGAATCAAGTCTAATTAAATGGTATTTCTTATTATTACCAGCACCTGAACAAAGTAATTGTGCATTGATTGCATCAACCTTGTGGATGATTTCCAATGGAAGATGAAATAGATGCATCTATTGTTGGAAATAATACTGAGAGGGGGGTGAATTAGTATTATCAGATTAATAATTTTATTTCACAAATAGATTTATATACGCTACTTCAACTAATTGAACTAGCATGTACACGTGACTGTACTTAAAGCAACCAGCGTATATGCAGAGAACTTTTGATTTAGCTAATTTATCATGCATTGATCTTTAACCAATATATCATAGATTCATTAAATAGTGCAGTAAAAGCAGAATAAAGCATGACACATAAGAAACACACATGAACACCAAGATATAAGGTCGAAACCCAATCTAGGTAAAAACCACCTACTGCTGTCGTTTCTATCTTCTTTTAATAATAAGAAAATATGTTTACAATCTTGTACTGGTGCAGACTCATACCCGTATGTAGGCTTCTACCAGCAGAAGGTTACAACCTTCTCTCGTTCTCCAGCTTCTACTGGAAGGGAGCTACAACCCCCTAGATCTTGTACTAGCCGATATGTTTACTAGTACATAGGCGGCAACCTTCAGAAGGCTACGACCTTCTTTCTTCCTCCAAGGACCACGTTTCATAAATTTTCAGACTGGATGCATCAACAACATCATAACTGCGATACACTCATCAAATACATCTGCATCAACTAATCACTGAAACTCAATCATCACTTTTTGAATCAACCAACAACTGAATCAATCAATGACTTTGAAAATACATCGTCACTGTAGCAAATCACAATCAATTTGATCATTCATAACACTGTCGCCAGAATACAGTCACCAAAACCGAAAGCAGAACCTAGTACTCTACAAGAACAAATAGAACCAACTGAACCATACTTCATAAGGTATATGCTACTTCCATGTGTCGAACCAACGTGTATACGTGCTTTTATCAAAGCCAACCAGCATACACATCTACAAATATTAATTCATAATTATGCAGCTATTTCGGACTTCAGTTATACCCAGACCATAATATTTACATAATAACACATGCGTCAGTATTAAGATCTAGACTATACATGATCAAACTACATAATGATAATTCATTTCAAGCCTTAAGATCTCGATCTAGCATTAGATCTTATCCCTCATCAATTGCTAAGGTTCATCCTTGGTTCAGATCAAGCACAACACCATAAGCCAATAACCTGCATACTGTTGGGTTGTGTTATATTCCTTCCACGATTAGCCCACGTAGTTAACTGGGGGGTTAAAGGGGGGGTCACAAGGGGTTTGAGGGGTACCCATAACCCCACTCTATGGGGATCGGGGCAGCACCCCAGAAAATTTTGGTTTTGGACCCTTTGTTAGGTTGGGCGGAACCACCTATGGTTTTGTGCATGATTTTCGCACATGTTTTTGGACGCAATGGTTTTCGGTACATGGTTTTGGACGCGATGGTTTTTCGGTCAATGGTATTGGATTCTTCGGCATGTATAAATATGTATTGTAACATTGAAAGGAATATAATGAAAAATCAAGCTGGGAGTCTCGGTTTTGGGATCCATGGGAAAATCTCTGTGTATATTTGTTTTATGTGTTCTGATCTCGCATTGTTTATTTTATATGTTTTAGAATTCGTATGCATGTAATTTCTGTACGGGGTTAAAACCTACATTTGGTATCAGAGCAGTTTTGGCTTCAAGGGGATGACTTTGTTGCTGAGGGGTTTCACTCGACCCTGTGGTAGACCCTGTTTAGTGGCAGATCTGTGAGATCGATTCTGGTGGTGAAAGAATATGGCGAGCAGTGGAAAGATAGAGATCGATAAATTTAATGGTGAGAGTTTTGAGTTGTGGAAACTCGAGATGGAGGATCTATTGGTGGATAAAGATCAGTAGATCGTGGTAGATCCAGGTACTAAACCAACGAGAGTGTCTGATGAAGAATGGAAGAATTTGGATTGGAAGGAAAAGAGAACAATACAATTGTGTGTCTCAAATTCAGTATTGCAGAATGTATCAAGGGAAGCTACAGTGAAGGCTTTGTGGGACAAGTTAGGGACTTTGTACCAATCTAAGTCTCTGGTGAATAAACTGTTCCTACGGAAAAGGTTGTATAACCTAAGGATGAAAGATGAAGACTCGGTGACAAAGCATCTGAACACATTTAATACTGTGGTAAGTCAGTTAGCATCTGTTGATATTAAAATTTCAAATGAAGATAAGTGCATCAGTTTGTTGTGTTCTCTACCAGATTCGTGGAATAGTCTGGTTATTGCAATAGGTAGCAATGCAACTGCCTTGTAGTTTCATGAAATAGTCTCATCCTTGTTGACGGAAAAGATGAGACGGAAAAATATGGAGAGCTAGAATGGTGATGCCTTGTTTGCGAGGATGGTCCCAGAACAAAAACAAAAATAAGTCATTGAGTGGGAGATCTAAATTTGGAGGGAGATCTAAATCTCTAGGAAAATTTGTAAAGGTGGTGTACTGGAAATGCAGAAAGGAAGGGCACTACAAAAGGGACTGTAAATCTAAAGCTCCTGATAAATGAAAGGGATCTGATGATGCTCCTTCTATAGAGACAAAAAACACCTTAGATGAAGGTGGTGATGTGTACTTGGCTTCTTCAAGTACACATGTAAATCATGAGGCATGGTTGATTGACTTAGGTGCATCCTTTCACTTCACTCCCCATAGAGAATGGTTATGCGAGTATGAGAAATACGATGGTGGTGATGTCTTCTTAGGGGATGATAGGAATGCTAGAATCATTGGTCGTGGAAAGTAAAGTTGAAGTTGCAAGGTGGAAGGGTTAGAACACTTCCGGGTGTTCTGCATATTTCTGCATTGGCCAAAAATCTAATTTTTGTAAGAAAGCTCGATCATGCAGGTGTAAAAATAATGTTCGATAAGGATACCTACAAAATGGTTCGGGGAGCACTGGTATTGATGCGCGGAGTTAGAATTGGAACTTTGTACAAACTGCAAGGTAGCACTGTTATTGATGGGTGCAATGGTTCTATGGTTCCTGAAAGTGGAGCAGAAAATCTAGTGATCTCTGGAGAGAAGACCATGTTGTGGCATCAAAGGCTTGGACATATTGGAGAGAAGGGCCTTCGAATACTTCATGGTAAAGGTATGGTAGAAGGTATGAGTAATATCTCTCTGGATTTTGATTTCTGTGAAAATTGTGTATATGGGAAGCATAATTGGGTGAGTTTCCCCTCTGGTAGTAAGAGGGCAAAATAGATATTAGAACTTGTGCATAGTGATGTGTTTGGACCTGTGAAGGTTCCATCACTGGGTAAGTCTATGTACTATGTACCATTTATAGAGGACTTCTCAAGGAATATATGGATATATTTCCTTAAGAAGAAATTTGAAGCCTTTGACATGTTTAAAGAATTTAAGGCTCTCGTGGAAAATCAAACAGAGAAGAAGATAAAGGTGCTGAGGACAGATAATGGTGGAGAGTTTTGCAGCAAGGAATTTGAAGAATTTTGTAAGAAGTGTGGTATAACACGACAGAAGACTACTCCATATACACCTTAACAAAATGGAGTTGCAGAAAGAATGAATAAGACGTTGATGGAAAGGGCAAGAAGCATGCTTAGTGGTGCTGGGTTAGGACAGGAATTCTAGGTAGAGGTGGTGGATATTGCATGTTACTTGGTCAACAGGTCACCTTCATTAGTGTTGGAGGATAAGACTCCACAAGAGGTATGGACTGGTAAGAAACCCTCTCTTTCACATCTAAGGGTATTTGGATGTGATGTGTATGTACATGTTCCAAAGGAGAAACGAACCAAGTTGGATAGTAAATCTGAAAAGTGCATCTTTATTGGGTATAAGGATGGTTTAAAGGGTTGAAGATTTGGAACCCAGTCACACGGAAGGTTGTGTACAACTGAGCTATGGTGTTCAGAGAGGTGAAAGATATTATTAAACATGAAGTCCAACCAAAGGAACCTGAGAAGATAGAGTTTGAACTTAAGGAGGAAGAATCAGACTCTACAGCAGAGGAGGAATCAGAAGATAAAGAGCCACAGACTCTGGGTGTGAGAAGATCAGTTTGAGAAAGAAGGCAGCTAGAAAGGTATAGTCCATCTGCTTTCTGTTCAAATTTTTCTTTATCTATTACTGATGATGATCCTAAAACTGTGAAGGAAGTAGTAGATTCAGAGGATGGAAAACTCTGGAAAGAGGCCATAGTTGATGAAATGGCATCTTTGCACAAAAATGAGGCTTGGGATTTGGTGGAGTTGTCGGTTGGAAGGAAACCCATTGGCAGCAAATGGGTGTTCAAGGAGAAGACAAATGTAGAAGGAAAGGTGGAGAAATACAAAGCTCAGTTGGTAGTAAAAGGTTATTCCCAGGTGTAGGGAATTGATTTTGGTGATATTTTTTCTCCTGTTGCCAAGGTAACTTCTATTAGATTACTTTATTTGTTGTTGCTGCTTTTGATTTTGAGGTAGAACAGATGGATGTGAAGACAACATTTCATCACAGGGATCTGGAAGAGGAAACATACATGAAGCAACCTGAAGGCTTTGCGGTGAAGGGTAAGAAAGAACTAGTATGCAAGTTAAAGAAGTCTCTGTATGGGTTAAAACAGTCACCAAGGATGTGGTATCAAAAAAATTATACATTTATACGGGGACTTGGCTTCACCAGAAGAAAAGCAGATCACTATGTGTATTTTAAATTAATTGGTGACTGTGTTATTTATCTAGTCTTGTATGTGGATGATATGTTGCTAGTTGGAAATGACAAAGAAATTATCCAAGATTGGAAGACCCAATTGTCGTCCAAATTCGACATGAAAGATATTGGTGCTGCAAACTATATTTTGGGCATGGAAATTAAAAGAGATCGGGCAAAGAGGAAGGTCTAGTTAAACCAGAGGAAGTATGTCGAGACAATACTGCAGAGGTTTAATATGCAAGATAGTAAACCAGTGAAGGTTCCTATTCCTGTAGGTGTGAGGTTATCTGTTGATCAATGTCCCAAGACACAAGAAGAGGAAGAGGACATGTCCCATGCTCCATACACAAGTGTAGTCGGTAGCTTGATGTACACAATGGTCTGTACTAGACCAGACATTGCACACGTAGTGGGAGTATTGAGTAGGTTTATGTCAAAACTAGGGAAGGAGCATTGGACAGCAGTGAAGCGGGATTTCAGGTATTTGCATGGCACTAGTGATTATGGTTTGTGCTACCAAGGAAGACCAGGATTGGACAGAGTGTTGGATATTCGTGGCTTTGTTGATGCAGACTGGGCTGGAGATCTGGATCAGAGAAGATCTACAAGTGGGTGTGTGTTTAACCTATTTGGAGGTGCAGTCAGTTGTATGAGTAAGAAACAATCTGTAGTGGCACTATCAACTACAGAGGCAGAATACATGGCAGCCACTCGTGCACGCAAGGAAGCAGTTTGGTTGCAGAGATTGTGTTCAAGTATGGGGTTAGTACAAGAAGCTACAAGGATATATTGTGACAACCAAAGTGCAATTTTCTTGGCAAAGAACCCTGCATATCATTTAAAGACAAAGCACATTGATGTTCAGTATCACTTTGTGAGGGATATGATAGAAGACAAAAAGGTGTTGCTGGTAAAGGTGGAAAATTTGAAGAATACTACAGATGCATTGACAAAATCTGTGAGCTTTGAGAAATTCTCTTGGTGTAGAGAAAGAATGGGCATTACAGCGCTGGATAAATGACTAAGCTCTCTTGTTCCCCCTGTGGAAAGAAAACAAAAAGTGGGAGAATGTTGGGTTGTGTTATATTCTTTCCACGACTAGCCCACGTCGTTAACCAGGGGGTTAGAGGGGGGCTCACAGGGGGTTTGAGGGGTACCCATAACCCCACTCTATGGGGTCTGTGGTAGCGCCCTAGAAAATTTTGGTTTTGGACCCTATGTTAGGTTGGGCAGACCCACCTATGGTTTTGTGCATGATTTTCGCACATGTTTTTGGACGCGACAGTTTTCGGTCCATGGTTTTGGATGGGATGGCTTTTCAGTCCATGGTATTGGATGCTTCGGCACGTATAAATATGTATTGTAACATTGAAAGGAATATAATGAAAAATCAAGCTGGTAGTCCCGATTTTTGGATCCAGGGGAAAATCTCTGTGTATATGTGTTTTATGTGTTTTAGAATTCGTATGCAAGCAATATCTATATGGGGTTAAAACCTACACATACTATATCTCACACTTCATTAGATATTCGATACTTGCACACTTGGCCTAATGAACTTCTACTCCTTATATGGTTTTAGGCCTTTCTCAATACCATGGACCAAAACCACTTAGGACCAATACCTTGGACCAAATACCTAGGGTCAATACCTCAAACCAAATACCTTGGACCAATAATTTGGATCAAAATACCTTGGACAAAATACCTCAGACCAAAAACTTAGTTTTCGAAGATATATGCACTTTTCCTTCTGTGAAAGTGCGTGTGTACGTATATGCTACTTGTGTTTAGTGAACCTGCATGTATACGTGGCTTGGTCAAGGTGAACCTGCGTATACCTCTCTTTCTTCATTCTTTGTAGTTTGATCTGTGATTCTTTGTTGTTGACATGTTGTACTATGATCTTTCATTTGAGTGAGTTGCCATCAAGGACAACACCTATATCATAATGCCAACAATCTCCCCCTTTGGACTTGATGGCAACAACAACACCAAGTCACTCTCCCCCTTTGACATCAAGGGCAAAGGGTGGACCAAGATAATTTCTCCCTTTGACATACATTATGCTGGTCATGCTCCCCCTGAGTACATGCTGAATTCTCTGATTGAGCTCCCCTTTTGTACATGCTGAGATGTACTGAAACCGTCCATGCTCCCCTTGAGCACAAGCAAAGTCTGCAAAAAGATTTTCTAAAAGAATAACATGACTCTATAACTCAACTATGTGAAGATGACCTTCCTATCACTAATGACTCATACATACATCCATCTCCCAACCAAGTGGGGATATACCAAATTTGACTTATCCACCCAACCAAGTGGGGATATACCAATTGTTTATAGATGAAAAAAACAAGAAATATTACATCATCCATCCCATGTAAAGTGGGGATACAAATTACATCATTTGTCCAAGAGGACTCATTCAAATGTATGAGAAGTCATGTCACACCCTAGACTTTTACACGACTGGAGCAACAAATGGTATAAATATCTGAAGCCATAGTTGGACTCAACAACCATAATGCCAACAGTGTTGAATGTACGTGAAGGCTAATGCTCCCCCTGAATCGGTGCTACTTGTGCATTGTTAACAGGTCAATGATCAAGGCATCTTTGTTAGTCAGATAAAATTAATGAACAGAGCATATTAATCATCAATATCAGTCAGAGCACCCATATCAGAGCCTGCCCCACTATTTTTCTTGTTTGAAAAAACATATACGCTCCTTGACCCACAAAAACTCACATGTGTACGCGACTATACTTCATGAAACACGTGTATAATAACCTTTCTCTAAAAAAATTGATTTAACAGTAGGATGATGCAACAACTACTTTGAGCTTTTGTCTGAGATATTCAAATGTCTCTCTGGGTAGTGGTTTAGTGAATATATCAGCAACTTGTTCTTTGGAGGGAACATATTCCAATTTGACCTTTTTTTCAAGCACTTGTTCACGTAGAAAATGGTATTTGATGGGTATGTGCTTGGTCTTGGAGTGCATCACTGAATTCTTTGAAATAGTGATGGCACTTGTATTATCACATAGAATGGAGATGGGTGGAGTACATGTGATCTGAATGTCTTGCAACGTTTGCATCATCCAAAGTAGTTGTGTGTAGCAAGATGCAGCAGCCACATATTCTACTTCAGTTGTAGATAACGCAATTGAACATTGTTTCTTGCTGAACCAAGACACTAACCTGGAACCCATATAGAATGCACCACCACTAGTGATTTTTCCGTCATCAACACTTCCTACCCAATCTGCATCTGTATATGCATGAAGAGTAAGATTTGTATCTCTAGGATACCACAAACCAAAGTTCTATGTTCCTTGAAGATATTTGAAATTTTTTTTGACTGCTTGAAGGTGTGATTCCTTTGGATTTGATTGGAATCTTCCAACTATTCCTACTGCATGCATGATGTCAGGTCGGGTACCTGTTAGATAAAGTAGACTGCCAATCATGGATCTGTAAGTTGGTTGATGTACTGTTGTTGATTCATCATTTGAGCTGAGACTGCATCCTGTTACCATTGGGGTACATACAGGTTTAGAATCTTCCATGCCATACCTTTTCAAGATCTATTTGAGATATTTGGTTTGTGAAAGAAAAATACCATCTTTATTTTGTTGAACTTGTAGACCAAGAAAATAGGTAAGTTCACCAAGCAAGGACATTTCAAATTCTTGTTGCATTACTGAAGCAAAATTCTAACTCGTGGATTCTTCATTGCTACCAAAAATGATATCATCAACATAAACAACAATTATTAGCAATTTATCAATGTCAATCTTTGTATATAGATTGCTATCTGTTGATCCTTTTGAAAAACCCTATTGATGTAGATATTTGTCAGGGCGGTAATACCAGGCCCTGGGAGCCTATTTTAGACCATAGAGAGCCTTTTCGAGTTTGCATACAAGTTTTTCATCATTTGAATGAATCCTTCTGGTTGTTCAATATAAACTTCTTCTTCTAAATCTCCATTAAGGAAAGCAGATTTTACATCCATTTGGTATACTTTGAATTTTTGAAAGCTAGAAAGAGCAAGAAACATCCTTATGGCTTCAAGTCTACCAACAGGTGCAAAAGTTTCTTCAAAATCTATACCTTCTTGTTGAGCATACCCTTTACAAACAAGTCTTGCCTTGTTTCTAATAACTTCTCCATTTTCATTCAGCTTGTTTTTGAATATCCATTTAGTTCCTATAATATTTTTATCATGAGGTCTAGGAACTAATTCCCAAGTAGTATTCTTTTCAATTTTCTCATGTTCTTCATTCATGGCCTTGACCCAACATTCATCTTTGCATGCTTCATTTACATTTTGAGGTTCGGTGGAGGATAGTAATGCTAGATAGCTTGATGTTTCTGTAATAGTTCTTCTTGTTTGTACACTTGCCTCCTTTTCCCATAAAATTTGAGTTTTAGGATGATTTTTCTGAACATACCTGGACGGAGTCTTTTCTTCTACCATTATGTCTTCTTCTGGTGCTTCATTGGTTTCTTCTTTAGAATCATTGTGATTTGATGTGGGAAAATACTCTGCATCTTCTTCGTTGTCATAATCTTCTGTTTTTGTCTGTTTTGGACTTTTGCATGCTTCATCAACTACAAAATCAATACTTTCAACAATTTTCCCAAGTATTTTATTATAACATTTATACCCTTTACTTCGAGAAGAGTAACCAAGAAGAATTCCTTCATATGCTCTGGGCTCAAACTTACCAAGTTTTTCATCAGTCCTTTTGATATAACATTTTCTTCCAAAAACTTTAAAGTATTTTATAGTAGGAGTCTTACCATACCAAAGTTAATGTGGAGTTTGAGTGCTATTTACCCGAACATTTGCTTGGTTGAGAATAGTTACAGCGATGAATGCAGCTTCACCCTAGAAGGTTGCAGGAGTTACAGATTCATCTAGCATAGCTCGAGCCATTTGTTGAATAGTTCTGTTCATTATTTCTACCACTCCATTTTTCCGAGGAGTCCTTGTGGTGGAGAATTGCCTTTTTATTCCATGTTGTTCACAAAAGTCAAATAATTCATCCGAGGTAAATTCCCCTCCTCGATCAGATTTGAGACATTTGATTTTTCGATCTGATTCATTTTCAACCAAAGCTTTGAAGGCTTGGAACTTTTCAAATGCTTCATATTTATGCTTTAGCAGACCTATCGAAAAAATTCTGGAAAAATCATCAATGAACAAAATAAAGTATTCTTCTCTACGAGGTGACTTCTTCCTTGATGGTCCACATAAATCAGTATGGACAAGTTCAAGAGGCTTACTAGCTGACCCTTCTTTTTCAATGAAGTGAGCTATGGTTTGCTTACTGAATTGATATGGTTTGCATATTCTATTTTCAGGGATGCTGATATCTGGAAGATCACGAACAACCTTGAATCTGCATGATTTTCTTATTTGAAAAAAGCTTAGATGTCCCAATCTTCTATGCCACAACCAGTTTTCATCATTTTTTCTTAGATAACACTGTTTTTGTCCTCCCTTGAGTATGTATAAGTTGTTTGGAGTTCTTTTACCTTTGATCACGGTCTCCCCTATATCAAGCTCATGAGCAACACATTCATTTGATCGAACCACCACTTCATTTCCTTGATCACACATTTCACTGAGACTCAACAATTTATGCTTTAAACCATCTACATACATAAAATTTTAAGCTTTAACAGTTTCTTTCAAGAAAACAGGTCCTTTACCCTTTATGACAGCAGGAGTGTTATTTCCAAATGAGACATTCTTTTCCTTTTCTAAGGCGTTATATGAGTGAAGTTTTTCTTTGTCACCTGTCATGTGTTTTGAGCATCCACTGTCGATGTACCACTGATTTTCTTGTCCTTCTGCATACAAGGCTATACCACATCATTCTGTTTGAGATTCTTTCCTTCTCCATATCTTGAGATTTAATGGAGTTTTTTCCTTTTGAGATGTTTACCGAAATTTGCTCCTGCATTTAGATTTTTCATGACCAAAGTTGTTACATATTGAGCATTCTATTTCATTTTCAAGAAGAGAAAAGTTATTATAGGAAGTTTTCTTGACCCCTGTTACGTTCCTTTGATTTTGTGCTTCTCTAGTCATGATGGTTTTATAAGAAACACATTGAGCAGCTTTGTGTCCAAAATTATGACATGAAAAACATTACCGATTAAAGAAGTTCCTGCGGCTATCAAATCTTTTGACATGGTGACAATTGTTTCTATTGATATTCATCTTTGGAGCAAATTGAGTATGATTTACCTAAGGTTGGTTGTGGCTTCTATTCATCCTTGGAATAAACTGAGACTAGTTTACTTGGTGATCTGCTTTATGCCTTTTTTGACGATTGTCATATTGTTCACTGGTCTTTCCTACATCAAGATATCTTTTAGTGGAGGTTTACGGCTTTTGTGATTGAGATGCTTCTTCAATATATCCAAGACCTATATTTATCAGAGGAGAATGTTGCATTTTGATAATTTCATTTAGGGTTTCTGATCCTTTAGCAAATATAAGATTGAGAGATTTCGTTTTCTCAAGATCCTTTCTTAGACCCACAATTTCACATTCGAGTTTTTCATTGTGTTTTTTTTTTCAACAAGTTGGTATGTCAAGGTATCTTCATGAAGGTCATCTTCTTCTAAAGCATCCCAAAAATTATCATCGTCATAAGCCATTAGAAGTTTATAGTCATTACTATTTTCATCATCATCACTATTTGATAAACCATCACTATCTTCATGAGTATAGTAACTCCTTTTTTTACAACTTGTTTTCTATTAAATTTTGCATATTCCTTCCCTTTTTCATATTTATCTTTATGGGGACATTTGACAACATAATGATCGACTCTACCACAGGCAAAGCATTTGAAGGGTAGCTTACCTCTAAATCTTCTAGAACCCCGTTGAAGCTTCTTGACAAAGTTTACTTCATCTTCTTCTTCTGAAATATGTCCTGATTCATTGAGTTCTTCCTTTCCTTTTGATGAAGCTTTAAATGCAGCTTCTCTCATATCTAATGGACCTCCTTTTATCATCTCAAAGGCAGTTAAGGTTCTGTGAAGTTGTGTCATAGTGATAGTCTGTAGATCTTGTTTTTCTTCTATGGCAGACACTTTTGATTAAAATTTAGCAGACAAGGATCTTAAAACTTTCTCAACTAAGGTAACTTCCTTTATATCTTCACCCAGATTCTTCATAAAATTGACAACATCATCTATACGCAAGAAGTAACCAGCTATACTTTCATTACTGTGCATCTTAAGAGTTTCATACTGAATTTTGAGAGTTTGAAGTTTAGCACGTTTTACCTGAGAGTATCCTTTGTAGCTCAGAACGATTTTGTCCCATATTTCTTTGGCTGATTTGAGCTGCATGACTTTGACAAACTCTGATTGTGATAGACTTCCCATTAAAGTATTGACAGCTCTGGCATTGGTTTCATATTTCATTTTACCTGCCGTATCTATAGGAATTGTTGTTGGAAATGTATATCCTCCTTCCAAAATTTCCCAGACATCCATTCCAAGAGATTGTAGATAGGTTGTGGTTCTTATTTTCCAACAAGCAAAGTTTCTCCCATCAAATATTAGCGGTCTGATGGATCCGACGCTTTCTTGATTACTCATGATGATGGATCTTCCTTCAAGCGATCAAGCTTCTTCTGAAGAACATGCTCTGATACTAATTGTTGGAATAATACTGAGAGGGTGGTGAATCAGTATTATCAGATCAATAATTTTATTTCCCAAACAGATTTATATACACTACTTCAACTAAGTGAACTAGTGTGTACACATGATTGTACTTAAAGCAACTAGCGTATATGCAAAGAACTTTTGATTTGGCCAATTTATCATGCATTGATCTTTAACCAGTATATCAGAGATTTATTAGACAGTGAAGTAAAAGCAAAATAAAGCATCACACATAAGCAACACACATGAACACCAAGATATAAGGTGGAAACCCAATGTGGGTAAAAACCACTCGCTACTGTCATCTCTGTCTTCTTTTAATAATAAGAAAATCTGTTTACAATCTTGTACTGGTGAAGAGTCATACCAGTACACAGGCTTCTACTTGCAGAAGGTTACAACCTTCTCCCTTTCTCTAGCTTCTACTGGAAGGGAGCTACAACCCCCTAGCTCTTGTATTAGCCGATATGTTTACTAGTATGTAGGCAGTGACCTTCAGAAGGCTACAACCTTCTTTCTTCCTCCAAGGACCACGTTTCATAAATTTTCAGATTGGATCCATCAACAACATCATAACTGCAATACAATCATCAAATACATCCGCATCAACCAATCACTGAAACTCAATCATCACTTTTTGAATCAACCAACAACTGAATCAATCAATCACTTTGACAACCCATCATCACTATAACAAATCACAATCAATCTGATCATTTAGAACACTATCACCAGAATATAGTCACTAGAACCCAAAACTTTGCAACAGCAAACAAAACCAACTGAACCATAATTCATAAAGTATACGCTACTTCCATGTGTTGAACCAACGTGTATACACCCTTTTATCAAAGCCAACCAGTGCACACATCTGCAAATATTAATTCATAATTATGCAGCTATTCTGGACTTCAATTATACCCAGATCATAATATTTACAAAATAAAACATGCGTCAGTATTCAGATCTAGACTATACATGCTCAAACCACATAATGATAATTCATTTGAAGCCTTAAGATCCCAATCCATCATTAGATGTTATCCCTCATCAACTACTAAGGTTCATCCTTGGTTCAGATCAAGCACAACACCATAAGCCAATAACCTGCATACTAGATCTCACACTTCATCAGATATTCGATGCTTGCACACTTGGCCTAATGACCTTCTCCTCCTTATATAGTTCTAGGCCTTTCTTAATACCATGGACCAAAACCACTTATGACCAATACCTTGGACCAAATACCTAGGGTCAATACCTCGGACCAAATACCTTGGACCAATACCTTGGATCAAAATACCTTGGACCAAATACCTTGGACTAAAAACTTAGTTTTCCAAGATATACGTGCTTTTCCTTTTGTGAAAGTGCGTGTGTTCGTATACGCTACTTGTGTTCAGTGAACTTGCGTGTATACAAAGCTTGGTCAAGGTGAACTTGCGTATACCTCTCTTTCTTCATTCTTTGTAGTCTGATCTGTAATTCTTTGATGTTGACATGTTGTACTGTGATCTTTCATCTGAGTGAGTTGCCATCAAGGAAAACACCTGTGTCATAATTCCAACATCTATAATATTGATATTCCTTGTAGAATCACCTTAATAATTGTCACTCTACCCCCCTAGAGTGAGCCATATATGATCCCAAAGGGCTAGCTTTTTTTTTTTAATTTATTAATTCGCTAGATCCAGTCCTGATTTTCATATCTTATTAGCTTCAAGTATAAGCCCAAATACTTAAACCCTCCTGATATAGATCTAATTTTTATCCCAATTTAGAGAGATATAATTTGTTGAATTACTTCTGAATCCTCCCCATCTGAAATAATTTCTGATTTTCCTTTGTTAATGATGAGTCTAGAAGTAAGACCTTCCATTCCAATATTCTGGCTTCTCCAAAGTAGAGGACATCATCCATGAACATAAGGTGTGTCATTGAAATATTTCTAGTTACCCTGCATTCTGAAATTGTACTAGACTCCTTTGCTATGCTTAGAACTATGCTAAGTGCATCAATGATCAGTATGGAAAGAAGAGGGAAAATAGCACACCCTTGCTGCAATCCCTAGAGATCTTGAAGAAGTCTTTCAGCACACCATTGATCAAAACAACCATTGTTACCAAAAAACATAGACTATTATCCATTTGATATGTTTATAGGGAAAGCGTACTTTCTGAAGAATTATTTTGAGAAATTCCTAATATACCTTGTTATATGCCCTAATAATATAAATTTTCATAAAAATTTCTTTCAGATTGCGAGATTTAATTGAATGCATACATTATTGAGTGATAGCCACAACATCCTAAATTCTTCTATCAGGTAGGAAACCAAATTGATCGTGAGTGATATGTAATGAGAGGATCTTTTTAACTCTATTAGCTATAATTTTAGACATGATCTTATAAACAAAGTTACATAGAGAGATAGGTCTATAATCAAAAATATATGAAGAATTTGAACTTTTGGGAATGAGAGAAGTGAAGGTTGCATTGATAACACCTAATATATGACCTGAGCGACAAGATTCTTCCACCATTTGTAACAAGTAAGGGCCTATTAAATCATAGACGAAGAGGAATAGCTCAACCAGTCATCTATCCTGTCTTGAGCTCTTGTCCTTTGCTGAATATTTCAAAGTGTAAGGAGATCGTCCTAAGATATTGGTTTATCCATATGCACAATGTCTCCATCATTTACCATGTGAAAGGCAGGACATTCAAATCATTCTCTTCACACCATTCTAAAAGAATAGCATCGTGATTTGATATTTTTTAGAAGAAAGATGTAGTCTCAAGCTTCTTGAATCTCTAATACAAAAATGAATGGATAAGGAATCTCTCAAGTCTTTTCATAATTCCATCTACTCTAGAACACCCATTTCTTCAAGTTGGGTAAATTGGGTTTGGGTTTATGTCCCTACACATCTTGGGATTGAAAAGGTCTTTAAAAAACTTGCCAATGTGTCCACTTTAACCATATTGCCCCAACATTACCCTGAATCCATTATTAAATTCAAATCCCCTATTGTTATAAGAGAATGGATGTCTAAGATTCCAGTAATCAATGTTATCCCAAAATTCTTTTCAGTTGTTATAGGGGGCATATATGTTCAAAATGTGTATAAGGCAACATGATCCTCTACAATATCTAGTTAAAATGATTCCAACAGATGGTATGAAGTATTTGAGGGAGACCTGTTTGGGATTCCACATAGTAGTGAGTCCATCCAATATGTTAGAAGCACTTGTTGCATAGACTTCCCATGTAGGACATCTTTTCAACAATAAGTCGCGAGCCTTTTTATTCTCTTCCATTTTTTCCTATAAGATGTCTAAGGTTGGTTCTTTAGATTGGATGTTTTTAATTAGAGATCTTTTGGTTTGGGATGATCCTAGCCCCCTTATATTAAAGGACATAATATTCATTAGGAGCTAGTAGAATCAGGAAACTTTCCTCTAAGGTCCCAAATTTTTATACCCTTCTAAGTTCCACTAGCATCATTACATGGACCTAGATCAAAATATGGTAATAATGACTCCTCTAGTATCTCAGAAAATGATAATTTAGATCTGAATCAATACCCCCACATAATGAAACTTTTTTGTATTTTGTTTCCTTCCTTTTTCTCCTATGAGAACCGCTCTTTCTCTGATCTTGGACAAAAGTAGAGTCTCTTTCTTGGAAAAAGGTTTTCTTGATGGTCATTGGTCCAAGATCCAATGATCATTTGTTAACAAGATTCTCTAGTTCGACATCCTCTGATAAAGGATTGGAATCCTCATTCTATGAAGGCCTATAGAAAATACGTGAAAGTAAGGAATTTATTAAGGTTTGTTGTTATGAAACATCCTTGCCTTTGGATTGATGACAAGATAAGGAGATTTTTCGATGTGAATTAGAGATTGTTAAGTCCTTATTAACATACCTCCTATATTTCAAATCACTAATTTGTTCTAGAGCCACACGTGAACTATTATGTTGCCAATTTGTGTCATCTAGGGACTCCTCCAGAGTTAGCCTTTGAGGTTCAGTAAGTTGTTGACAACTCCCCTCCAACTTCTCATGTCTTGTACGATATCGATTAGCAAGTGTTGTCTTCCAATTCTTACGGATACGTTCTCCTTGAAACTAAAGTGGACATTCCACAATAAAATGCCCAATTTTATGGCCACCAAAGCATCTAAATGGAATTCTCTAATAGTTAAATTATTTCATGATAGAGAAAGTACCCAAGTATATATCAATAGCAGCGAACAATTCTCTAGAAAGATCCACTTCAAGAAGAAACCATGTCGCCCTTTTGTCCAGAAGTCTGGCACATCCCTCGTCCACATAGTAAAATTTCCCAATCTTATTAGCCATCTCCATGATCACTTTATTTGGCCATAGTTCCAATGGGAGACCTAGAAGTTTGGCCCATTCAATTTTCCTTTTAGGGACCTCCATTATCGGATCAAAGCTGACATTCCATTTTTGTAGCACTAGAAAACCACGACCTCTCACCCATGGCATAGTTGCAATATTAATGGTATCTTCCTCCTTTAGTAAATGAAATCCAAACCAACCATTTACTAACACACTCATTATAGGACTATATCTAAGAATTGAGGACCAAGATTTCCTAATCTAATCTTTCATCCACACTCCATTTAGTTTTGCATACTCCCATTGGCCCACCAAAACTCACTTCTTCAACCTCACAACACTTTCCCAATATATGTCAACTTCCATGATAATTTTATGTATCTCCTCTTTTGCCTTAATCAGTTTCTTGTTCCTTCATCTTGTAGTCCTTTTATGGGCTTCATTTGCCTATGGATCCTTGCTGAAATGGGCTCAATCATTGGTCGTAGGAGAAATGTCCATTTGATCCAAATTCATGGCCACTGATTTGGAGCATCTATCCTTGGAAGCCAACTCATTCTATGAATCATGACATCAATTAGCTCCTCCATGTCTGAGATATGGTTAATTAGAGATGGTTTACCATCCTTTTAGGATTGTAACCTAGTAACTCTACCAATCTCTAATTATAATAATATGATCTCGCCTATGAGAATATAGATGTTCAAATTTGGGCATGTCGAAGACTGTAGGGCCTGATATTCCTTCTGATACCAAAGACATTACCCAATCCGGCATAAAATTACCCTGCTTCTATTACTTCTATGCCAGCAGCCAATAAGCATTAGGACATCCAACATTTCTAATACCAAAAAATCTC
Organism: Pinus tabuliformis; assembly: GCA_031772625.1. Taxonomy (NCBI): domain Eukaryota; kingdom Viridiplantae; phylum Streptophyta; class Pinopsida; order Pinales; family Pinaceae; genus Pinus; species Pinus tabuliformis. The sequence continues at coordinate 859,924,858 of CM062817.1, read as the reverse complement.
GATTGGATAGCAGAATCCAATAACATTTTTTTCAAAGAAAGATGAAGATTTTATAGTGGGATTTTTACAATTGCTTACCAACTCCAACAATTATCACTTAAAGAAGCCAATCCCAGACTTTTTAAAAAATCTAGCCAATCAATCCCAACCATTAACATCCAACTAATCCATTCTATACAATCTCTCATATTGGAAAAACTTTGATGACACTTTCCTTAGAAAAATAAACCACCGAGAAAGTTAAATGCTATCAGAGGAAATATTCCCCACATTTGTTGGTTTATCACGCTCCCTCTATCCTTTTAATGTTATTAATTCTAGATTTAAAATTTGAATAACATCTCACATACTATATTGAATGCAACTGAGGGATTGAATTGGCATTCGTTACACCCACCCATCTTCCTTTAATTTTCCATACCATAGAAAAACTAGAGAAAGTTTTGTAGTCAGTTGATTCATATTTTCAGAGTATTATATATATTCTTTTATTTTCTTAATAGTCAAAATTAGAGCAAACACATTTTTAAAACTCAACATCCAATATCCCACCACATTAATTCAAAAATTAAATCCTACATTAAATGACATATTCAATCTCCCATAAACAATAAAACATGTCTGGATTACACCCTCTATTTGATCACTATTCTAAATTGAAAAAAGTTGCACTACAAAAACCTTAAAGTCTTGATTCTTACCATCCCATCTGCTTCCAAGCATCCCCCCTTTATGTAACACCCCCTCCTAACTCATTACACAAATAGAGTTAGAAGGAGGTAGTTACTATGCAAATCTAGTTCCCAAGGTATAGTTATGGGAACAGGACCTAAAAAATTTGACCTTTTCAAACTCATCTAAACTCAGAATAACCATCACCATTACGTTCATATCATCAAGACAAATCCAGTAATATAAAATTTTGCCTCAATTTAATCTTCGGATTGAGATATATGGCCTCTCAAAAATAGGTGCCACTTACCCTTACCACAATATCTGACTGCCATGTGGAAAACCACCATTATTTATCATGGTAGTTGGGACTCTTGGACCAGTCATGGTCAACTTCACTCACACATCACGTTTTTCACTTTCTCGGCCTGACCACTGATCCCTAACCTAGTCGAGGTCGTCCCTCATCCTCGCTTTATTTGGTTTTAACACCTCACTGACTCCCGAGCCCTGATCTATGAACCCAGTTGGGGCCCCGACCCTTGACCTCCAACCAATTTAGGGTTTTCTCTAACCAGGGTGCATTTCCTTTTTGAATCTAGTGCTAGCCCCCAACTTCCTAAAGTTTAGGTCCTGAACCCCGACCTCCAACCAATTTGGAGTTGACACTTATAGTGCAATCTACCCCTTTTTACAGTGGTCCAACCCCCGACTTGCAAGTCAAAAACTAAGGTTTTCCTGGTATTTTCAAACATTTCAATGAGTTGCAGGGGTCACTTCTCCTTTACATCCTTTTTTTGGGTTGAATGGCTTTCAAGTGCCATAGATCCACTTCAAGGCCATTGAACTCTGAGGGAATTCTTAGGTACAAAAGCATGCATCTTCCTTTAATAAAATCACAAAAACAGGACCACTTCGATGAGTGATCCTTCCATGGACATAGAGAAATATACAACTTTATAACAACAATAAAACCAACCTTCCTTGGCTCTATCAGCCTACCTAGCTAAGCAATAATGGACATAGATTCACATGACCATGCATACATTCATAATCAAGTGAAAGAGATGCACGAAGAAAACTATTAACATCAAGCATACAACCATGGACTTGTCAATACCAACAATACAACATTTCTATGATAACAGGGTTCAACTCATAACATGCATTCGTCACGATATAACAAATATTCCATAAGGATCCTTACTACCAAACTATATCACCCATGCAATCCGAGCACTATAAAGAATGAAACCTTCCCTTCACCAACATGCTAGCATAAGGCTAATAATTCCATGAAATGTCCATATCCATCCACATATTTACATGGGTTCATAATCAACCATTCAACAAGAGTTAGTATAGGGAAATCCAACCTCCCTTTCTGCAATCAAGGACCCACATTTATTTTCAACAACATAGTCATATGACTCATATAACGAACATATATACATCATTACATGAACAGTCAGTAAGATGCACCTACTAACATTTTTGTATCAATCATTATGGTTTTCATGCCATGCCAATAGCATTGTAGACAGAAAATGGAATGCATTCTGAATCCCACTTTCTAGCACATGTAAGTTATCAAAGTTCTCAACGCAGACTTCATTGTATTGACAACTACAAGAAAACACATGGATTAAAGAATTTATATATGAAAATTATGATCTCTTCATGCATACATAGAGATGTGATGTTAGTTTAAATCTAGGGACATAAACCATTTCATTCAAGCCTGTGAAACAATCCCATTACAAAATGTCATTGGTTATAAGAACCTATAACAGACATAAATCATGCCATTGTATACATGAATGGATCTCCATGTTTCTTTCTATTAAAAAGGTGATAAACACAAACATATTAGTTTCAAGAAACTTTGGTTGAACATCATAAATAGAGTCATCTCACAATTCATAACCTCCTTGCTTGATTCCAACAACTCTTCAATAGTGCCAAGCAACATATGACTTAGCCTATATAAGCAATGAAACTTAACCCAAATTTAAATAGGGATAGCATCGACTCAAAAATATAATAGAGATCAATGGCCATTGAGAACATGAAAGCCTCATACTTATCCATACATCCTTTCATGGATCATAACCAACCATTCAGTATATAAGCACAAGTGATTCAATATTTGTCATGTAAACCATCAGCATATCAATCATTTACATTTGAGCATGATAACCATACAAAGTTACATACAAGAAAACTTATCTTCGATTTATAATGGAGATGGGCAACTAAGTTCAGGACTTAGACTCTCCCCCCAACCATAGACGAGTTGTAGCCAAGGTACTTGTAGTTGTCACCCCAGGCCATATTCAAAGGGTTTGAGTTTGTCTTTCTCAAGGGAATAAACACCATTCTAGCAGCTAAAACAAGGACTCTAGAGGTTCTTCTTCCTCCACCCACTAGTTTCTAAAAAAGTCATTGATGCTCAGTAAGTTATAGAGGCCAACTTCCTCCACCCTCCAACTATCCAATAATAGGCAAATGATGCACATGGGGAACTAGAGGCTTACTCCTGCATGTATCCACCTCTACATTGTCTCTCTCTCTTCCTTCTTTCCTCAATATGTAGTGAGATTCAACTCCCCTTTTTTCTATGCCCCTCGCCCCCTTGAATTCAAGCCTCTCCTCTAAAAATTATGACCCGATTTCTTTCCTCCTTATTCCTTTCTCTGCTGCATAGTTCTTTTCAGCGAAGAATCTGCAACATGTAATTTTTTCCCCTCTTACTATTTGTTTGGTTTCCCAAGCTAGCATGGGATTTGTCCTTTGTTTTGTAGTTAGTAAATTTACTAAAAAGGTTCCATTCAACACACCATTCTAGTGCATTTATAGCTCAAGAACCAGCCTTCAATGGCTATCCATTTTGTCCAACTTCCTTCCTACAACAAGTAAGTTGAATTTCCCAAGCAATTTGACCTCCCCAAATCTCTTGGAATCTGTGTCCCTTATTCAACCCATTTAATTTTTGAAATTCAATTTACATGATGGAATTACATGGCCAAATCAAGCCATTCATGTGGTGGGTTGTTATATTTCTCATGCAAACCTCCTTTCTATGTTCTCTATGTCCCACCTGTTGCAGTCAATTAGAACTCACTCAGAGTCCACTAGATATTGATAAAAATATTGCACCCAACAACACCAACACTTGCACTAGCATAAGCTACATCTAATCCACCTGCCACCACATCTACATCCAAAAATGTCCTCCACTAGGATTCTCATTTTCTCTACTCTCGCAATCCATGCTTTAATTATCAGCTTCTGACTCTTTCGTGAACTAAAGTAACAATTTTGGTGGTTGCCTGACAGTGGATTCTTTCATCCAAAAATATTCACAAAGGCATGACCTTGCCACATGGCTTGTATTTGAGGTTCACCAGATTCCATTAACTTACAATATATTACTTTTACAGTCTACTATACATCCATAATTGGTTTCCACTACCATCATTCAAATGACATAAACAAACTGGATAACATAATCCAATTCCACCATGTAAACAAGGCTTGACATTCATTGCGTCGGAGGTCCAAAGATCAATGAGGCTTCTTAAAGAATTCCCCTTTCTCTAGTCTTTCAAATATATACAAGGATAAGCACTATAAGAAGGATAGCTCTAAAAAGCAGCCCCAAAAATTGAAAGAGTTCACCCTCAACAGACTAGACATTATTTATCCTCTCCTACATCCTAACTCCTTCCTAGTCGATGAAAGCTACCAGTTGATCTCAGAAAACCAAAGTGTAATGATAACTAGATCTCCAATATCTTACGCTAGACTCCAATTGTATTGAATACCTATGAACAGGTCCAACGCTTTTTTGTTGTTCCCTACTGACTTTTGATAAATGATATTTTAGTGATCTTGGTTCCTACTGACTTTTGATAAATAAGTTTAATGATCCATTGGAATGGCTTGCTTCTTAGCAGACTCTGATGCCTCAATTATATGGGGCAATGAATTTTTCAAGTAAGCTTGCAATGTCCCATACACGAGAAGTTTTTGATTTGTGCAGAAATAAATGTGCGGATTTCCTCACACCTTTTATCTTGCACATATCCCTTTTCTGCCATCTTTTATTCATCGAAAATCTCGGCTCCCGGCACTTGTTTTTCAGCATAGCGATTTTAGCTATTTTTTTAAATATCACAATCAAATTGTAATTCTTATATATAAAGTTTCAACCCTTCACTATCATTGGCCCTAGCAAAATAAAAATCATGTTGTCAAAATTGTTCAAGATTCCAAATCACAACTTACTATCTATGTTTTCAAAATCAATGAAGGTTTTGATCGACATTTTTTTAATCATCTCTCTTTTCTCAATTTCTAATCCCTATTTATTTTTTATTTTAAAATAATCAACTTCATCTTTCTAATTTTTGATCCCTTCATCTAACAAGGATGGAAAAACAAATGTGTTATTAATTACTTTCTCTGTAGATATATTCAACATATATTTTTTTGTAACTCACACATTAGCAGTAAAACCAAAATCCACATATATATAAAAAAAAAAAAAAAAAAAAAAATCTCTTTTATATCAAAATCATTGTAAATATAAAATATGTTGACTTTTATTTTGTAAATGTAAATTTGTATTTTCATGTTCAAGCACATTCATTTTATTTGGAAAGAAATACTGATACAGACATTCATTTCATACCCATCATAGGCATTGGTTAGAGTTGGGCAGTGCTACCATTGGCGTTTTCCAAACAATTAACCCCCCATTATCCTTCCCTCTCCATGTTGTGATCCAAAAAATAGAAAATACTTCAAGTTTGTTTGCAACAATATATGAGCTTGCTAAAAAGAGTTTCCAGGTTTACTTTACCATATTACATGGAGAGTGACCATAAAAGATGCATTTTGATCAATGTTGCATAGGTCATATCAATATATGAGCTTTCCAAAAGGAGTTTTCTGATTTACTTTACCATATCACATGGAGAGTAACAATAAAATATGCATTTTGATTAATGTTGCACAGGTTGTATTGTAATATTAAGCATTCAATAATTTTCCCTCTCAACAGTTTTCTCTGTGGATGTCTTTGTAAGCTCAATCCATACACAGTCTAGTTTAACCCTATCTTCCTTCACCACATTTTCTTTATTCACATAGATAACACCTCACTCCCATAAGCAACTTCCATGAAAAAAAGGCTTTACCTAGAGGCTACAACAAGTAATCATGAACTACATGAATAATTTAGTTTTCTATTGGTTCATGCCATGTTAAAAACTGGCTTTTTAAAACTAATTTCATAACTTTAAAATTAATTGTAAATTGGAATTTGAAAACTAATTTCATAACTTGATTCCAAAAGGTGTGAAGCTTTTAAATTTTAGTTATGGGCAATCAAGGATGTGCGTAAGAGATGCGTAAGAGATGAATGTGTGAGGAAAACTTTATTCCCCTACTTTTGCACCTCCATGCACATTCCTGTTCCAGAAACCTCCATTCTTCCTAACACATCTTCTCCACATGCATGAACTCTTTTTAATGTGATGCAAGAAAAACACACTCAATAAAATTGGTGGTGCGAAAACAACAAAATCAGGTTAATTAAAAACTGTAAAATGTCAATTTTCACGTTATTTGACACATATTTTCCCATTCCATAGAAATGTATTGGCAAAATGCCACATAAAGTCAATTAACCTCCCATGGAAAGGATTAATGGATATAAAAAGATCAATTAAGGTTAAATCCTACAATTAACAAAAGCTTCCTTGCTAGTAAATGTAAGTCTTTCAACATTTATTTGTCAAATCGACGTATAATTAAGTCATAATTCATATGCTTAATAGAATTTAATCCGGCACATTATGTAATGATTACTAGTTGTAAACAAATCAAGAAGGTGAAAAAGGTTTCACAACCACTATCCATTGAGTAGAATGGGAAGCGATATTTGTTTCCATGTATAAAAATATTGTTTTCATAAAGTGAAAATGTAGACCCTACACTACCTTGATCGCACCAACATATCAATAACTACCAAAAGGTGAAGGGATTATGTTGCTATGCAACTAGCCCACTTGTTAGTCACTGCCTCCACTAGGAAATATAACAATCACGTTGTGGACAAAGCCCACTAACTCCCTATTAATTCTAGCCATTTTTATGTGCATAACCAAAGTTTTCGAGATTTTCTTTTCTTTATGAATTTTCTTAAATTATTAAAACAATTATATAATTTTTGAAAATATATTTCTCATTTTCAAATTGCCCTAAAGAACTTTGATGGAACTTAATAGCCTTGGTGGAGTGCTCTTGTATTTTCATCTTTATCAATACTTAATACATCATTTTAAAATGAAAAAAATGTTAATGTTGTAAATGGTCATTCCATCGGTGAGTGCTCTGACACTGACATTGACACTGTTGCATGACATTGCTACTGCTCAACCCAAGGATGCCAAAACCTCCTACAACAATGGGACCTAAAAACTCTACATTGATTATCGGTCCATAGAAAAAATCAAAGTCATGAATAGGTACTTGATTCCACATATTGACGACCTTCTTGACCAACTGAAGGGGGGAAGTACTTTAGAAAAACTGATTTGAAATATGGCTATCACCAAGTTCCAATAGAACCCACATATGTGTGGAAGACTACTTTCAAGTCCAAGGAGGGTTTTTTCAAGTGGTTGGTCATGCCCTTTGATTTGATGAATTCCCCCACAAATTTCATGAGGTTGATGGATGACATATTGTGGCTTTTCATCAACTTTTTTGTGGTTGTATATCTCGATCATATCCTCATCTTCAACAAGAGTTGGGAAGAGCACATGCAACATATTGGGTAGGTCCTTCATACTCTGCGGTGGCACAAGCTATGTGCTAGCTTGGAAAAATGATCCTTTGGCATGGATAAGGTTTCATATTTGGATTACATTATTTATGAGAAATGCGTGCTTGTGGATCTAGCTAAGATACAATGCATTCAAGATTGGTCGGCCCCAATGACTCACACAGAGCTTCACAAATTCTTGGGCCTTACTAATTTCTAGAAAAGATTCATGTTGGGGTTATCTCATATCACTTGGCCCTTAAGTCAAGTTACCAATGGTGGAAAACAAAAATAAAAATGCTCCAAGTCATAACAGAAAGCTTTCACTGAACTAAAACACCGCCTTTTCCCTACACTAATGTTCACCTTGCAATACCTGCAACAACCATTTGAGTTTAAGACAAATGCCTCTGACTATGTTATTGGTACAATCCTCACTTAGCAAGGGCATCTAGTGGCTTATCATAGTGAGACACTCTTTCATATCATTCGAAGAGAAACAACTTATGATAAGGAGATGTATTCCATTGTACAGGCCTGCCCACAATGGAAACATTATATTCCTTGGAAGGAGATGATCATCCACATGGATTATTAACCTATTCAATTTATGCAGACACAGGGAAAGTTACAAAACTATTTCCATCATAAATGGTCCACATAACTGCAACAATTACATTTTAATATTAAATACAAGTAGAGTAGCTCCAATCACGTCGCAGATTGCCTCAATTCCCTAGTTGTGGCACTGAAAAAAGTTCTCAACTCTTGTGGGAATGAGACCTATGGATGGAAGAAACTATACAACAATGATCCTTAGTTCACCACCACATACCAGATGATGATGAAAAACAAGTAAGTTTTAGACTTCCACCTCCAAGATGCACTATTATGCTACTTGGGACACCTTTGTGTACCTTTAAGTGACTGTGCCAGGCTATTTCGGGATGCACATTACAATTGGCTAGCGAGGTACTTTGGTCTTGAGAAGGTAATGGAAATACTTCATAATCATTTTTCTCAACCAAAACTTTCATGGGATGTATGCAAACATATTAGGTCTTGCATTACCTATGCCATTGTCAAGCCAACCATTAAGAAGCAAGACTTGTACACTTGTCTTCCTACTCATAGCCAACCTTGGGAATTCATCTCCATGTACTATATGTATGACCTTCCTTCTACCAAGCATAATAATGACTCTGTGTTTGTGGTCATCGATAGATTGTCTAAGATGATAATACTAGCTACCTGCAAGAAGAGTATCACAACAAAATTTGTTGTCAAGCTCTTCTTCTAATGGGTGTGGGTACATTTGGGATCCTGGAGACCATCATATCAGATTGGGATAGTAAGTTACTAAAATCATTTTGGTCGAGCCTCTGGTTATTTTTTTACACCAAACTCAGCAAGTCAACATTTTTCCACCCCAAGACTGATGGCCAAATAGAGGTCGTCAACAAGATGATTGGGCACATATTGCACATGTACAACTCTAAGCATCCATGAACATGGGATGAGAGTCTTCCCTATATCAAACACCAAGGAAACTTTTAGGGGCTAATATTCCCAGATGGACTATTTTTCCATGTTTTTTTCCAAAAAAATGGATTCACCAATTCTCATTTTTTCTTAAAAATGATTCACCCAAATTTTATAAGAAAAAAATATTTTACCTTAAAAATCGCCAAAATTTTATATAGAGACTATATAAAAGCATTATAAGTTTGAATTTTTTTACTAAAATATCAACAAACATTTTAGAGTTTGCATATTATGGATTAGTAAGATTCACCAAGGTTTCTAATCCGAAGATAAATTTCCATCTTTAAAATTTTCTCTGTCCAACACAGCTACAACAAATCTCTCCATAGATTAACTAGCCACAAGTTGCCCATTTTAGGTGGGCTTGGGATTTCAACTGTTGTGTCACATCAACGATGCACTGCCCCTTGTAACTATATAGGTAGAATCTGCACATGTTCAATTTGAAGTTGGCAAAGCCACCAAGTTTATTGAATGAATTCATCACATTTGCTAGCAAGTTCATGATATCATGCACAAGGCTAATACAAAGTACAAACATTGTCATGATCAACATCAGGTGCCACATAAGTTTCAAGTGGGCGATAAGGTTTAGTTGCATTTACAGAAGGAATACCTTGCAAGGTCCCAAATAAAGCTTCAACCACTCTATTATGGAAGTTATACCATCACCAAGGCTATGGGTGGCCATGTTTTTTAGCTAAGTATCCCCCCATTCCTTGGCTTGCACCTAGTGTTCAATGTGCACTGCCTTCAGCCTTACTTTCCACCATTGTTGGTCAAATAAGAAATTGCAGAACAACTGAAAGTAATAGAGCTCAACCCAGATTGCATTGAATAGGCCATGACTGATCAGATCATGGACACATAGATTAAGAACTCCCTCCAATAGAGAATCCAAATGTATTGGGTTGTCAAAGTAGGTCAACTCTTGCACCAAGGAAAGTGGCTCACGAGGGACCAAGTTTAGAAGAAGTTCACTCATCTCATACAGAGAGTTTACGCAATGGGGAGAATTTCTTCCTAAGGGGGAGGACTAATGTAGGTGGATATTGATGGCTACCACCTACTCCACTAGCTCACAACATGATTTTCTTATTTTGGCAATTTTTTATATTTGGCAATTTCAGGTTCTAAACTCTTGGAGTCATCTTGAGGCCCTAAACAACATTTTTTGGGGAAACAACAAAACGTTGGACTTTGATTATGTTTTCAATTGAAATTTTTTCTCCTCAGATAAATCTTTCTAATGCACTGTTGTGTGTGCCAAATGGAGTTCGTATGCTAAAGTTACGACCCCGAGAAGTTGATGTTCCAACTTACTCCATCGGGGCCCATAAGCCTTTGGCACATCATATTTTAGGGTTAGGGTTTGACATGTTTAGGGTTTCTCATTGTTTATTCATGATAAAAAAAACTTTGATCCTCATTGTAACATATTTCAGAAAGACGAGTAGCCATCACATCTCTTCCTAGAGATAAACTACCATTGTTCGAGCTACTTTTCTTTAATTTTGTATGTAAAAAATTTCAACATTTGATATTTATTAATAGAAGTTGAGTTTCATTGTATCTTTGTGTTTCTACTTTAAATATGTATTTCATTTCGTTTTTTAATAATTCAGATTAACCTCCATGGAATATCCTAAAATATTCTTAGTGGTATAGCAAATCGAAAGATGAGATTTATCTGTAAAACAATTATTTTATTTGTGTTCTTTTAATGAAATTGATTAATGAAAAAATGTCATATCACGAAGTGTCGTATGAAATGAGTTATGGTTTTTTGGGCATGTGGTATTGATAAGTCATGGTATTGACCCATAGTATTATAAAAAAACCTACTTACATATTAAGAATCTCCATGGTAAAGTGAGGGTGAATCTCCATGGTTAATATCTTGTTACACGATTTTAAATAAATAAATAAATATATATATATATATATATATATATATATATATATATATATATATATATATATGTTTAACTTATATATTATTTTTTTTTATATAAATAATAATATAAGCATTTTAATTTTGATCATGGATTGATGCCTATGAATGTCGACTAGCCATTTAATTTATATGGTTGGGCTAGTTATCATTTAATTGTTAAATTAGTAATGAAAAAAATATTATAAAAATATTATTCGTTGTTATTTGTGAATACAAAGTAAAATAATTTTATTATTATTTAAGTGGTAGATTTTCATTCTTATAAAATATTTCACACTTTTGAATATTGCACTTTTGATGATAATGATGAGGATGATCAATATCCACTATTACTTATATCGTTTATTAGACCTTCAAAAGGTAAGTGATTAATTAGAATTATCTAACAATTTATTTCTATGCTAAAAAAGAAGTGAAAGAAGTTTTTCTATATCATTGTATTTTTTCTAACTTAAAAGGTCATGAAGGTTGGTAGTCCCACAAATGTTTTGAAAATTATATTAAATGTGAGTGTAATATGGATAATCTAAGTGTTATCTCTTAGGGAAAAAATATGGATAATCTAAGAGAAAATTGTTTTCATCTTCAACCTTCTTAGGATTGCACAAGTGACAAACTCTTTCATCTCGTGACATTTTGAAAATTGACCAACCCCAAGTTTCATTATCAAGCTCATGAGAATTAGTTCTTATCTTGGAGGTGTTCATTTTCTTCTCAACACTAGTCAAGAAAAAAAGGTAATTTTGCTTTTTGATAATGGGGTTAATCACCTCTTTATAAAATATGAGTTTGGTTTTTCCTTTTAGCCTTTTACTGCCTCACAATTTCTCCTTAAGTTTGGAAATAATAATGGTTTTAATATGATCCAGATTCTACAAGATGATCTCCTCCCTTATACCCCAATGATTTAGCCAAGACTGGGCATTGTTATGCCACCCGGGTTTGGAAGAAATTCTAGGAAACCTTTTAGTGTGCATGTTGTATAACTGCTTATTATACATAAGATACCTAGTCATAGCGATGCTTTCAATTAAAGAAAGACTTGTTTCATTATAGGGTATGGAGTACTCCCTTTAATCTGGAGATTATAGATTATAAACTACTTTTGGATCTATTCAATCTTTCTCCAAAGCTCTCTCCATATATTGTAACATCAAACCTCACATCGATACAAAATAACATGAGTTACTAGAATCTCAATGAGGAATTTTTTTTAATTCTAGTCTAATAATATAAAAACATCAATAATAAGTTTTCCAACTTCTATTTATCTTTTGTCATGCTATAGTTTTCTAATTTTAATTATTAAAATTAGAATGAATGTCAATTCAAAAATAATTATATTAGAAAAAAAAAAAAATTTAAAAATAATATTGTAAAATAAAGTTCGTATTTTTAAAATTAATTATTAGAAATTCATAACCTAAGAGAAGCCTTAGACTCAAATCAAAAACTTTTATTGAATTCGGTGAAAATAGAATTTTGAGTTTTTATATTGGTTTAAAACATAATGCAATAAATCATTCATTATTATAAATTAGAAAAACAAATTAATAATAATAATAATTATTATTATTATTATTATTGTTATTGTTGGTCTCCTCTATCGTTATTGTGTTGGCCCTCTAATCTGAACTGTTTGATACAAATGTTAAATGCACTTAGTCCATATAAAATCAATCAATCAGCTAAGATGGTAATCCATCAACTCAGAATGCACTTAGTCCATATAAAATCAATCAATGAGCTAAGATGGTAATCCATCAACTCATTATAGTAAAATATGCTTAATGCAACAATTGACAAATAGACTTGCATCTTTGTAAACAGCTACAGATACTAGAAACCTACAGAGGTGGAAGAATGGATGCCTATCCTTACGGTGACTACGGCGAATATCAGACTGTTGTTCATTGCCAGGATATGGCTACGGGACTACGAACAATCTGCGTTCCACCCTTCACGCATTTCCACCAGATTTGTCCGAACTCTTCGTGTCCGCTGGATTTGTGGTGAGATGTTATTTTGCTTTCAAATCTCACTGTATAACTCGCCTTCTCATTTTTCTCTTTGAAAACGAGAGTCCTCGGCTCCACGATTATATTTACGCTTCGAGGGTTTTCCAATGCCACTTCATACACACAGGGCCCTCCCCCAACGTTCGTCACAGTTCTCCTCGTAGCACGAACTAAATTTAACGTGTTAAAGACCACGGAGAATGAAGGGTAGTTCAGATCTCCTGGCTCCTGTAGGTCGGTGCACGAGCTCGCCTTCCTTGTGAGAATATGAATTTGGCTTCTACTGTAATTGAGACTACATAAAAACCTAACGTAGTCATCAAATTCAACATCATAGACGAGACCGGGATCTATGGCAGCACTAGGATTCACATGACCAGCGCCAATAGCAAAGGCGTTTGCTGGTAGCGCGGTGACGGATTCGCTTATAAGGCGTTTAGAATTATCAAATGCCACGGACGATGTCATCAGAGCTGATTTTATTGCAGCGGGCGTCCACGTGGGATGTGCTGCGAGAACAAGCGCAGCCGTGCCTGTGACATGAGGGCACGCCATGGAAGTCCCAGAGATTATATTGTAATCTACTCTTCTTTTATCTGAGGTCAAGCGGGTTGGGCCAACGTGCCCACTCCACGCCGCCAATACGTTAACGCCCGGAGCAATCAGGTCCGGTTTAAGGATCTCCGGAACGAGCGGATTCGGTCCTCTGGAAGAGAAGCTGGCCACCACCGGAGCTCGAATTTTACCCACCACAGTCATTCCCTCTGCTTTAATGGTTGCCGTGGGGTTTTTGGTCCTGTTGATATAAGCTTTAATCTCTAACCCGGACTTGAAAGCGACACTCGTTGCCGGTAGGAAATGACAATCGGTCCACAAATTCTGCCCGTCCACAGGCCGGTTAGCCACAATCATTCCGGCACCCCCGGCTTGTCGCACGATCCGTCCCATCTCCACCGTTCCCTCTCTCTCTCCAAGATCACAAAGCACAATTTTTCCACTAACCATCTTAGAATCAAGGCTTTCTGCGAGGCACAGATTTGCAGTATCGTTACTGGACGCGGTTTTCCCATATACCAAAGGCAATTGCTTGTTGCCCAGCGTCTTGCCTTTGTAAAGCGACGAGCCTCTGTAGTTTTTTCCGTTCCCAAGCACCACCGGAGCCGGGAACTCTCGGTCGATGGTGCTGGCGCCTACGGTGGTTATCCATGGCGCCGTGTTGGAAATCATAGAAGCAATTGGGCCTGCATTGCCAGCTGCACAAGACACAAAAACACCTTTCTCAATGGCTCCGAGAGCTCCAATAGCTATAGCATCTTTATAATAGGGAACAACGCGATCGTCAGCAATTGATAAGGATAGCAAATCCACTCCGTCAGAAACAGCCGCCTCCATCCCGGCAAGCAGATCGGAGCCTAAACACTCCTCTGGCCAGCAGACTTTATAGACTGCCAATCTAGCTTTGGTAGCGATGCCTCTAGCCGTTCCTGCGGCGAAGCCAAGAAGACTCGACCCAGGCACCTCCGACCCGGCGACAGTAGACGAAGTATGCGTACCGTGGCCACCAGCATCTCGAGGAGATCTATAACTCATATTTTGGTGGACATGACCATGCTTGGCTTCATATCCTTTAAGAAAGTAGCGGGCTCCAATGATTTTGTTGTTGCAGTGGGAAGCATTGAACTCAGCACCCACTTCACACTCTCCCTTCCATCTTGCAGGAACCTGGGTAAGACCTTGATCGCTGAAACTTTTGCTCTCTGGCCATATGCCTGTATCTAGGACGCCCACGATAATATCATCGGCGTAATGTGACAGTGGCCATAGACCATGACTAGAGCTCAACCCCAGAAAGTCGGGGGTTCGAGTAGTATGTAGTCGATAAACGGAGTCCGGAACTACAGCCAAGCATCCATCCGTATTCTCCATAGCTTCAGCCTCCGTGCTGGTCAGCTTGGCAGCAAAGCCATGAGTGACTGTATCGTACGCATACAGCATTTCAGTGGCATCAGAATTGGATCCCGAAACCTCGTCTATCAATGAAGTGTACCAGTGTTGGTGGAGACTGAAATGCTTCGGCTTCATGGATTTATCCATGTAAACTATGTAGGACTGTCTTGCACTCTCTTGCTCACTGGACGTATCTAACGCCTCTGAACACGGAGCCCCAGAAGCTAATGCAGCGATCATGAAAACGAGAACATAACAAGCCATGGCATTCTCCATAGCACAAGTATTGCGAAAGACCTAATACAGGAGGATGAGAATGCCCAACAATGGCTACAAGTGGTGTAGATTTATAGGGAAAAGCGTGTGTTTCCTGGCTGGTGTTACTCATTTGGGAAAAAACAATTGGGCACAGTGTTTTTGACTTACGCTCCCAAAAGATTCCAGTTCGGACATTAAAGAGAAAAAGGAAAAGCATTTGAAGAGACAGAAAGCTCTTGAAATAATTGGACGCGCCTACAAGTGACTTTTGTAAGTTCACACAGTCTACATGCCCGGCTTCCCAACAGTCTTATGGATAAGCTCGCCTTTACTGTATTTGTAAGTTTCATGGGACATCATCTTGACCACGGCTCCAACCTTCACGAGTA
Source organism: Pinus tabuliformis (assembly GCA_031772625.1). Lineage (NCBI taxonomy): Eukaryota > Viridiplantae > Streptophyta > Pinopsida > Pinales > Pinaceae > Pinus > Pinus tabuliformis. Next base: position 859,909,237 of record CM062817.1, on the reverse strand, counting down.
ATCGAGGAGTTACTTTGTTCCAAAGTCCAATATCCTAATTAAAAACAAAATTGCGTGGTACATCTCATATAGGGTTAAAAAAATTCAGATAGAAAACATGTTGATATAGTTAAAATGCTCAATTTGATTTGGATAGTTTTCAACATTTTCTTAATAAGTTTAAGACTTGATTAGTACTTATTCATTATACTTGTTCCATATAAGTTATGTAGGATATGGACACTTTCACAATCATCTTTAGTAAGAAAGGACTTCTTTAATATAAAATTTTAAATTTATTAATTTATTGATTTCGATTAAAAAATTATAATATATGAGATGAAAGAAACATGACCATGGAAATTTAAAAGTGTGTTTTAGGGAAAAGAATTTAAAATAAAATAAAATATGAAAATAACATGAGGTAAACATGTGTATTCCATGAATGGTATGGATACAATGAATAAGTTTTTAACGAAAAGTTTCTTTCACTTACACATAACTTGGGAGAAGCACTTACAATATTTCATGTTATAAAGAAATGTATAATGAATATAAGGCCAAGACGATCGCGCAAAGAGCGAAACTTCTGCTCAGTGAATGTCTTGGTGAAGATGTCTGCAGTCTGTTTTGCTAAAGGATAGAATTGCAAATCAATGACCTGATCATGTACTAAGTCTTTGATGTAGTGCATATGGATCTCAATGTGCTTCGTCCGCTGCCACTATACTGGATCCCTACAAAATTTGAGAGTGCTCTGGTTGTCACACAGATGACAATGGGATGGTGGAACTGGACGCCCAACTCAGTGAGGAAGTGTTGTAGCCATAGAGCCTGAATGGTGATGTTGACTACTTCTCTATACTCAGCCTCGGCTGAAGAGAGAGCAATGGCAGCTTGCTTCTTGCTCGACCAATAAATAGGGCCAGACCCTAGATTGAGTGAATATTTGGAGGTGGACTTGCGATCAATGCTGTTGCTTGCCCAATTAGAATGAGTGAAGCCAAGGTGCCATACTACATAGTGAATCCCGAAGGTGATGGTGCCCTGCACATATTGGAGGATGCGCTTGGCAGCATTCCAGTGTAGCTCATGCTGCTCCTGCATGTATTAGGATACTGCCCCTACTGCATATGAGAGATCTGGTCTGGAGTGGGTGAGGTACAATAAGCTCCCCACTAGCTGTCAATAGAGAGTGCTGTCAACTAATGGAGTGACACCTTCATTCTCAAGGTGGATCCCAGACAGAAAAGGAGTCGGTGCTGGCTTGCAGTCAGTCATGTGAAATCTCCCGAGGAGATCCCGTGCATACTTATCTTGAGAGAGTTTGATGCCTGTGGCATCCTGGCTAATCTCAAGACCAAGAAAGAAGTGTAATGGACCCATGTCCACCATCAAGAAACTATCATGCAAGGCCCTCTTGACTGTAGCAATGGCTGAAGCCAAGCTGCCAATGATTAGGAGATCATCCACATACAAAACTATGATAAGAAGAGAATCATGTGTCCTGAGCATGTAAACATTGGGATCAGACTTACATCTTTCAAAGTTTTGTGATAAGAGAAAATAATCCATCTTTGCATACCAAGCTCTCAGGGCTTGCTTAAGGCCGTAGAGAGATTTCTTTAGTTTGCAGACCAAAGGTGAATCCTGAATGAAACCATGTGGCTGCTCCATGTAGATCTCCTCAGATAGGTCTCCATGAAGAAAGGCATTCTTCACATCCATCTGATGTACTTCCAACCCCTGGGTAGCCGCAATGGCAAGTGTAAGGCGTATGGAATCCATCTTTGCTAATGGAGCAAAGGTCTCGTCATAATCAATGCCATGCACTTGTTGGAAGCCTTTGACTACTAGCCTTGCTTTTCGTCTGGTGATTTGCCCATCTGCAACACTCTTGGTCCTATAGACCCATTTGCATCGGACAAGTTTCCTTCCTAAAGGAAGGGGGACCAGATCCCAGGTCTGGTTCTCGAGGAGGGAGTTATACTCCTCCTCCGTGGCGGACTCCCAAGATGGATGCCTAGGAGCTTCAGCATAATACTGTGGATCAGAAGACTGAACCAAATGACAATGCCAAGACGGCGATGGTTCAGTGGCAGTGAGGACAAGAGGAGGCTCAATACACTCTAAGCTAGTCCTCTGCAGATTAGAATTATCCCCCACAAGACTATTTCTAACAGCTGGGTGGTCTTATGCATATATCTCACATAAACTCCTTGTTCTCTGATTTATGACAGGGGAATTTGATTCACTGCTGGAAGCCCGATCTGGGCTTGGATGTGGATCATCATATGCATGCACTGGATTTGTATCTGAAGACTCTATCTCTGCATCTGCATCTGAGTGTACTGAATCATCATCTTGGACATGAGGTAGATAAAAGGCGTCTACATGTGGCAATTGCGGTGCATGCGAGAGACTTTCCTCAAATTTGACACTTCGCTATGAGCTTGTCCATAGAGGAAATCAGGAGCCGATATCCCTTCACACCATCAGGGTATCCAACAAAGATGCACTCAATGCTCTGTGGATCAAGAGCTTTCCTCTTTTCAGAGGGGATCCTGGCCCATGCTCGGGAGCCAAAAACACGGAAGTGGGTGACCTCTGGTTTAGTGCCACTCCAAGCCTCAAAGGGGGTCTGATCCTTGACAAAGCTATGAGGAGATCTGTTTTGGATGTAGTTAGCACAATTAAGTGCTTCAGCCCATAGCTTATGAGGCAGTGACTTAGCATGCAACATGTAGGAAGCCATCTCTTTAAGAGATCGGTTCTTTCTCTCAGCAACTCCGTTCTACTACGTAGTGTATGGAACTGTGTACTGCAACTGTATGCCTGATTGAAGGCAAAGGTTCAGAAGTGTTGTGTTAACATATTCCCCCCCATTGTTTGTACGGAAGGGTTTGATCTTTCTCTTTGTCTGTGTCTCAACTAGTGCTTTGAAATCTTCAAAGTGCGCAAAAACTTCAGATTTGTTCCTGAGAAGATACACCCAAGTATATCGTGAGAAATCATCAATAAATGTAAGCACATACCTTGCTTTGTTGATGGAAGGATGAGGAAAAGACCCCATGAGATCACTATGGATCAGATCTAGAGGAGAGGATGCTCTGTGAGTCTTGCCAGTGTCAAACTTTTCTCTAGGATGTTTGCCGAGGACACACCCTTCACAAACGCCTTTGGAGAAACTGATATTTGGCAAGCCTTCCACCATCTTGTGCTTGCTTAGCTGCTGCATATACCTGTAATTTATGTGACCAAACCTCTCGTGCCAAAGCCTACTACTATCATCAGCATGTGTAAGCAATAAGGAGGATTCAAATTCAATAAATTTAGAAAATGTATACAGTCTAGCTCCATTGTTTACCTCACCGGTTGCAATTTTGGAGCTACTATGTAGGTCATATATGTTGACTGCATCTGGAGTGAATTCCACTCTCTTTCCAATGTCAGAATGAGTGATCTAATAAACTGAAAGTAGGTTTATCGAAAGTTTTGGAACATGAAGCACATCTTCAAAGCTTCCGTGTAAAAGTTCCACTCTACCTTTCCGATGACCTCAATAGGTGAGTCATCTCCCATGAGGATGGGAGGTCCTTTGCATGCATCCAAAGAGGAATAGACTTCCTTTGTAGCAGCCATATGATGTGATGCACCAGAATCTATAATCCATTCATCAGGGGAAGAATTAATTGCAACTAAAGCATGAAAATGGTTACCTTTCCCGTGTGGCGAATCCTCAGTTTTCTTCTTGGTGCCCTGAGGGATGTGGTCCCCAAGGTTATGCTTCTGAAGGTTTTCTAATATTTGGTCAATTTTTTTCTTCATGCAAGAGGATTCTGGATGGAATCCTCTTTGACAGTAGGTGCATCTGTTTCCTTTCTTTCCTTTCTCATTTCTCGAGCCGGAGGAGTCATTGAAGGGCTTGGTGTACCCTTCCTTCTTTGGATGGGAATGTGCTTTTTCCTTGTCTTTTTGCTACTGAATTTTCTGATTTGAATCAGATCTTTTATTTTTATTGTGGCTGCCATCATGCACATCAAGTGCATGCGCTTTTGGAGGTTTGATTTTCCCCATGCCAATGAGTTTATCTTGCTCAAAAGTAAGGGACTCCATGAACTCTTTGAGAGAAGGCATAGTGTAGGATTTACCTGTTGCAAGCCTTACTGAATGAAATGTAGACACAAAGACGGAGTATTCCAGTTCGAGCTTTGACATAATAGAGAGAACTTGGCGACTCTCCTCCTTGGATTTGTCAATTCCATAACCCTTGAGTTGCAGCAATAGATCATTATATTTGGTGAAGAAGTCTTGAATTCTATCATAGTTCCGTGGATCCAATGACAACAACTCCACTTCGAGCAGATGTCCTTTCATCTCATCCTGTTTCCTGTAGAGTTCTCCAACCTTTTTCCAAATCTCATTGGGAGTATTGCAGGCAAATATATGAAATTGCAACTCTGGAGAGATGCACATGCATATGGATCCGTGGGCCTCATCCATATGGTTGAGGTACTTGGATTTCTCTATGGCTAAAGTGGGTTCCACTTCTACAGCCATGGTAATCTTGTACAACCCTTTTTGACGAAGGTATCGAGTCATTTGGTCCTTTCATTCGTGATACTTGTACGGTGTTAGGATCAATGCTTTGGGAAACTCCATTTTTCTGTCAATCTTCGATCTCCAAGTTGTAATACCTGCAAAATAAAGTACTGGTGCACCTTTTATCTAGCAACCTGTGGGCTCTGATACCATTTAAATGTGTTAGAAAACCTGCACAGATGAATCTATCTAGTAAAGGTTGAACACACAACTTTGCGGAGCAAAAACACTAAAAGAAAATCGAAAGAACAAAAGAATGATTCAATAGAAAATACATTACAATGCTCATAGGTAATGCACCATAGTGGTGACCAATGAGAAGACTCAACACCTACAACAAGTTGCGAAGAGAACTAGCTAGTTGCGGAGTGAAAGAAGGAGCAAATCAGGGAGTAAATGATGTAGAAGAACTAACCAGTTGCGGAGTTGAAGAAGGAGCAAATCAAGGAGTAAATCATGCAGAAGGAATCTTGCATGTAGTCCCATGCTCTAACTAAGAGTTCGCATGTAGGTGTGTACTAGTTCCAATAATGAATGCATAATGAATATAATACCATGATAGTGATTAGTTGGAAAATTCTTATAGATTTATCATATGAGTTTGAGTTTGGATTTAGTCATAGTGTTTTTTTTACTAGTGTTAGAGTACTAGAAATAAGAGGTAATCAATATGGTCTATATTGATTTGGGGAGATAGTTTCTAGTATGTCATTAACAAAGTTTAAATATCTGTTGGAAGAAGAGGATTAAATATTTGTTGGAAGAAGACGGTTAGAGAGAAGCAACTAAATCTCTAAAATGATAAAAATGTTATCCTCTAATCTTGTAATAAGTGGGCCATTAGAATTTAAAGTAATCCTTTGTTTTAGGCCTAAGGTGATCTATGTCAATGTAAGGCTACTAAGAAAAAATTGTAAGATAGCAAAGAGATACTAGAATCTAGTGCACCTTAGGCGTTGAATAAGCCTATATCAACACTAGATATAGAAGTTTAAGTAGTGCCAAAATTTGGAATAAAATGGTTCTCTCTCTGTAGAGGCCATGAGCTTTGAAGCTAGGCACTTTTGTTTAGACATGAGTCTTTGGAGAAGCATTTACAACTTTTAATGTTGAAAAGAATCAAATAATTGATGTAAGGCCAGGATAGCGATTAGTTTTGCAATGCTCATAGGACTATCATGTGAACTTGGAGTTGGTCGTGAGACCTCTTCTTGATAGTGTCAGAGTGATAGAAGTAAAAGGTAATCAACATGATGCATGTTGATTTCGGAATTGGTCTATCATAGGCCACCAATGAAGGTCAAACATTCCTTGAAGGAAGAGGCCAAGCGTCTCTAATCCTCATAAATTGAGTGTTAACAGAGAACCAAGGGAATATTCTCAGTGATAGAAGAGTCATCCTCTAATCACATAATACACAAAGCACTAGAATGTAAAGTGGTCTACAATCTTAGATCTAAGGTGTACATATAAGAAATGTCTTGCCCTTGAAGAATATGGTGATCTATATCAATGTAATTGTAGTCGGAGAAAACACTAGGATAGGCAAGAGTAACTAAAACCTATTACATTTAAGGGATTGAATAAGTATATCACTACACTAAAGATACAAGTTTCCATAGTACCATAGCTCAAGAGTAATAAGGATATATTTTCTCAGACCATGTGCGCCAAAGGCAGGATATATAAATCTAAGTACTAATACCCTTATTTTCTCACCCTCATAGAGTTAATAACATCCACTTGAAATGTATGAGGGAATGGTTTATGAATATGAAGGTCAATGAAGTGAAGCAATGAAGGTTTTTCCACATACCAACATGAGTCAATCTCTTGTTTAACTTTCTAGTTGATAGAGGATTCAAAGTAAGATATGAATATCTAAGAAAATATAAATTTTGGATTTACCCATTTACCTAATCATGTGTTCCCATTTAACAATTCATCTAATCATGTGTACCATTGAGAAAAATTATACTATAAAGGTTACAAAAGAATTAAATAGTGAAAATACAAAACCAAACATTGAAAATGCCCACAGTTAATGCATCCCAAAATTCCTTACATGGATATCATTTTTTTTTAAACTCTAATACAATAATGTAACACCCTCCTACCATATCTACCCAAGAAACCAACCAGCCGGGGTAAATATACGATGAGGGACAACTATGATATGATTCAACCTCCTAAGTCACATTAAGGAAGTGGAACCGATGAAAACACAACATACAGAAATTCAACGTCAGCATTAGGAACCTAAGGAAATAATCCAACCTTTTTGTCAACCAGCCCCTGGGTCCCACTGAGCTTTGGACCACTTAACCTCTGGAAGCTCTCATGCTATCGCCATGCCAACATCTAGGGACCTCTAGATGCTCTCGCAGGGCTACAAGCTAGCATCCCTGGGATTTGAGCCACTTTTTCAAGCCTACAGCCCAGGTCACTTCCCAAAATTGAATGACATCATCATAACAGTAAAATAACAAGGAAATGATAGTATAAATGCAATCACTTGAATGAGACCTTGACTAGACTCCTACTAGCCATGACAAGCATTTTGTCAAACATATCACGAATATGTAATCTACAGGTGTAAATAATAGATCTGAGCATAGGGGTCACACACTTAGATGAGAATCGCTAAGAAGCATTAATGCCTCAACACATCAACTGCCATTTAATCCATTAGGTCATTGATACATGGTAAATTCATTTACAAGTAAAAACATGATGAGAGTCATACATAGCTACTTTCAAAAACAAATATATAAAAAAAATAATAGCAACAAAAATACCAATGAAATCACACCCATATGATCCACTTATTAACCAGCATAATACTCATAGAAATACAAGGGGAAATAACCTCATGTTGATTATGCAAAATCCAAACCTAGGATGGGACATCCATGTTCCACTCGACTGTAAAATGGCTGAGCCAAATCTCTCTTCAGCCGTTCACCCTCGTGCCATATTCCAAGCATGGATGTGGGATCTCATAAAACACATCAATGCAAAACCATCTAGGGCTTGCAGAGGCTATCCATCTCAACCTCTCAAATAGTGATTCAACCTCATAGTCGAAAATCACAAAACCATCATTAGATTGGTCTATATCCAAGCCTTCTAGGGCTTCCAGAGCGTTTGTTCCAACCAAGGCTTCCAGGACAAGTAACTCAACCCACAACTATCACCTGACTTCGAGAGCATTTGTCCAACCAGGGCTTCCAGGACTAGTAACTTAACCCACCAAGGGCTTCCAGAGTGTTTGTCCAACCAAGGCTTTCAGGACTAGTAACTCAACCCAAGTTGTTACAGGGCTTCTAGAGAATTTTTCCAACTAGGGCTTCCAGGAACTAATAACTCAACCAAAGCTAAGGAAACATGAGAACCAACCAAAAGAAACAAAGAAATAAACCTACAATTGCCATGGCTATCCAGGAAATGGAAAGGCTAGGCAATCTGTTACCAATCCAGGAAATCCTCCATGCCAATCACAGATCATAACCAATAATCCACATGCATATGCCATGCACGCTAGAACTAGTGATGAAAACATACATGCAACTTAGTACCTGCAAGAAAATATATTTGTAGTTGTTGATCCCGATGTCCTCTTGTGCTTTCCTGCTCTTCCTTTTCCTTCTTACTCCAAAAATCTAGGTATGCCAGACCCTCTAAGGGTGCTCCAAGAAAACTCTAAGTATCCAAGAGTATGAGCAAGAGAGAATAATGAGAGAGCTCTAAAACTGAACTAGAAAAAGATTAACAATTGAGCCTTAGAAGCATTTTTATGAATTCGGCCTTTATTTTCTTCATTTTCCATTATTTTCGTTCATTTTCCTCCTCACATGCAACCTGTGACCTTTCACCTCCCTTTTCTCCTAATTTCCATTATTTTCATAAATAAATGTGACAAAAACGCTAGTTTTCCTTTCCAAGGCCTTAGCCATTGCCTTTTCCAATTTCCTTAGCCATTAATAACCAAATGAACACCCACACTAGGATGTCTTTCCCAACATTCAACTTGGAATAAGTGTCCCATCAACCATGGTTATTATTTTTCCTTTATTAACTTTTATTACATGGAATTTTCACCAGGGCTGTTACAGAACCCTCCCCCTTGGGGAAACACCGTCCTCGGTGTTCAACAACACCTATAACCACAAAAATGTTGTAAGAAAAATATACTATCGATGGAGCTTTATAAATTAGCTCAATGCAGTATTTACAATGATCAACATGTTGAGAAGAAAACCAACATGAAAACATAACAGTATAACACCATAATGACAAGACACCCATACCGCTTATTGGAGCTTTATAACATAACTCATGGCAGTATTTACATCGATATACGTATGTACGTATAACAACATCACCAAAACGTGTACCAAAACATATACCAAGACATATACCAGAACGCCATACCAAAATTGCTTTGCCTCAACCAGCAAACAAGGAAGCATACATAGCCTACATCTGATTTGCCATTTCCCATGTAGCTTCATCAAGCCCAAAGTGCTTCCATTTCACCTTAACCTGCTTGATTGCTTGGTTCCAGAGCATGCACACCTTTTTCTGCAATATACACTGAGGCTCTAACTAAAATTCTCCTTCTGGTTCTAGCTGCAATACATGCCAGTCAATCACATGATCAACATCTTTAACATAATTCTTAAGCAATGACATATGGAAAACATCATGGACTTTCACTGTCAGAGGCAGTGCAAGTTGATATGATACTGGCCCAATCCTCTCAATAATATTGAAGGGTCCACAAAACCATGGTGCCAACTTGGCACATGATCCAATATGTAAGGAGCTCTTCCTCGGTTTGATGCATAAGTACACGTGTTCCCCAACCTAGAACTCTTTGAACAACCTGTTCCAATCTACATAGCTCTTCTGCCTATTCTGTGCTTCCTTTATATTTTTCTTGATTACCTGCATTTCCCATTCCATGTCTGCCAACATGTATGGTCCAATCAACACCTTGTTAACTGGATTACAAAAACTGATGGGATTATTGCAACTTCACCCATACAATGCCTCAAACTGACTCATCCTCAAAGATTCCTGATACCCATTGTTGTAAGTGAACTCTACCAGTGGAAGATACTCTTCCCACTTACATTGTTGATTTATCACATACATCCTTAACATGTCCTCCAATATCTTGTTAACCCTCTTTGTTTGTCCATATTTCTGCGGATGATAAGTTGTACAAGAGCAACTCTGTGCCCGAACCTCCAAACAACTCCTTCCAAAACTTGGATATGAAATTTACATCCCTGTCTGCCACAATATTCTTTGGAACACCATGCAATCTCACCCCATCCTTGATGAATACTTGTGCCACATCACTAGTTGAGAATGTAGAATTCAATAGAATGAAGTGTGAAACCTTTGTCAATATGTCGACAACAACCATGATGGAATCATGCTGTCTCACTGTCCTCGGAAAACCTGTGATGAAGTCCATGGAAATAAATTCCCATTTCCATTTTGGAATCACAATCGGCTGTAGCAGTCCACCTGGATTTTTACACTCTGCTTACACATGCTGACAATCAAAACACCTAACCACAAACTTTGCTACATCCCTCGTCGGGTTGGGCCAATAATAAAATCCCTTCACTGCTGTCAATGTCTTATGATAACTTGGGTGACCCAAATATGGTCTCACATGAAACTCCCTCAAGATCACCTTCTTGAGCTCATTGTTATCTGAAACATATATCTTGTCTCTGAATCTAACCAATCCATCTACTGTAAGGCAATAATCGACATCCGGTGCACCTCCACCTGTACCTGTACCTATACCATTACATGTACATATACCTATACCTATACTAGTACTCTGTTGCAACCTGTGCATAATCTTTATATATTTGACATCCTGCTGACCTTCTTGCAAGATCCTATCTTGTAAGTTTGTCCCATAGGAGCTCATAATTGCTAAGTGATTTACCTGTATCCACCTGCTAAGAGCATTTGCCACTCCATTCTCTTAGCCTTTGATATATCTTATATCAAACTCGAAGTCATTGATCGTATCCAACCACTAAGCCTACCTACCATTCATATTCGATGGGTCAAATAGATACTGCAAACCACTATGATCACTCATCAATATAAACCTCCTTCCCATAATATAATGTCTCGACATCTTCAATGCATGTATATTGCTACCAATTCAAGATCATGTGTGGGATAGTTCTGCTCATGCTCATTCAGTTTCTGCAACTCATAGCATACCACCTGTCCATATTGCATAAGGACTCCACCAATTCCTTTCTTGCAAGCATCTGTGCATACTACAAACTCTTTTTCTGGATCTGTAATCTTTAACATTGGTGCATGTGCCAACAACTACTTAAGCTACTCAAAACTAGCCTCACACTCCTTTGTCCATTTGAACTTCTTAAGTTTCCTATGCAATGATGTGATAGGATAAGAAATGTGTGAGAAGTTCCTAATGAACCTCCTATAATAGCCTGTCAACCCCATGAAATATATTACCTCATCTACATTCCTAGGAGCTACCCACTCCATGATGGCCCTTATCTTTTATGGATCTAATGCAATGCCCTCATTGGAGACAACATACCCCAAGTAATGTACCTCAGTCTAAAATAAAATACACTTACTAAGCTTAGCATACAACTGATGCTCTCTCAACAACCTCAACATTGGTGCTAAATGCTTGACATGCTCTCTCTCATTTTTATAATATCATCATCAATAATCACAATAACAAAATTATCCAAATATGGATGCAACACACTATTCATAGAGCACATAAATGTAGTTGGAGCATTAGTCAAACTGAATGGAACTACAACAAATTGATAATGCCCATACTTGGTCTGGAAATTCGTCTTGTAATTGTCCTTCTCTTTGATGTGTACTTGGTGATACCTGGATCTTACATCAATCTTCGAGAACACCGTTTTTCCCTTCAATTGATTGAGCAAGTCATCAATTCTCGCTAATTGATACCTGTTCTTAATGGTCACTTTGTTCAACTGCTTATAGTAAATGCATAATTTGAGAGTACCATCTTTCTTCACAAACAATACCGTTGTTCACCCCGTGGTGATACACTTGGCCTAATGTATCCCTTGTCCAACATTTCCTTCAACTGTAGCTTCAACTCAACCAATTCAGGTGTGCTCATAGTGTAAGGTGTTTTTTATGTCATAGTTGCCCCTAGCACCAACTCAATAGAAAAGTATACCTCCCTGCGAGGTGGAAACTCTTTAATGTCCTTAGGAAATACATCCTTGAATCGTTGTAAAACTGGTTACCTTCTCAAAACATTTTTATCCTCAACTTCCTTACCTTTATCACTGATGTGGCTTTCTTCTTTCCCTACAAGATTCTTGGTTCCCCATTGTCATCCAAGAATTCAATGGCCTTGTCATAAAAATCCACCTTGGTTCCAAAAGATACAACAAATCCATGCCCAAAAACATATTGTATGATCTCAATGGTGATACATTCAAATGTGTTGTGGTAGGCATACCATTCAAATGAAATGCACAAGCTCTTACCCAATGATGAACTCACTTCTTTGTACCTGTAGCTCGTTGCACTAACCAAGATTTTTCATGTAATTCCTTACTCAAACCACACTTATCCAGCAATTTAGGACTAACATAGCTATAATTAGGTCCATTGTCAATCAAAATATAAATAACTTGATCACAAAGCTTACCATCCATCTCAATGATAAATGCTTGATCGTTTACATGTTTGTTATCCAATGTTGCATAAATACAAGGAATGCTCTGACCAACATCCCCAACAGTCTATGTGTCCTATGCACTATATATCTGAGGCCTAACAACCTAATTATGTGGACAATCTCTCTTGCGATGCTATTTTCTATGATTCCAACACTCTATAGGCTTCCAACCTGCATCCTTATTTTGCTCCTCAGATCGATGTCCCTATCCTCTATCTGATGCATTGAACTTCTTAAATGGCACTACATTCTCTTTATTACCTGTACCCTGAGGTATTGCTCTCTTTCTGTCCCATTTTCCTTTGTTCTTTGCATTACATTTCCAGTCTATCTTAGTCTCATATTTTCACTTCGATTTTTCGTAGCAATTCCTTAACTTTCGAATGGCCTCCTCCAATGATCTAGGCTCATTGAACTCAATCTTGTCTTTGAATGAAACCGGTAATCCACTAATGAACCTCTAAATCTTGGCATTTTCTTTTATGAGATAAGGCACATGCTTCAATAGATCTAAGAACCTACTAGTGTAATCATCATCTGTCATTGATCCCATATTTAGCTCATAGAATTCTTTTTCCCTGCCATCAATGTATCTTTTTGATAGATACTTATTCTTGAATAATCTCTCAAACTCACTCCAAGTCAAGTCCTCCTCATGTATGCATCTGACATTGTTCACATCTTCCCACCAAATTGCCTCTTTACCTTTGAGACTAAATGTAGCTACTATGGCTTTCATGTTCTTTGAATAGTCATGTAACCTGAAGAACTTCCTCATGCCAAGAAATCATGCATCTGCATCCTATGGTTTCTTCATCTCTTCATCAAAAGTAGGTGGATTTTCTTTCTTAAACTCATATGGTAAGTATCCCCTATCACTCTTCCTATAAGGATGATAATGATGATGATCATAGTGCCTATCTAGACCAAAACTAGAATAGTATATGTGTCTATCACCTCTCCTATCAGAATTGTCCAATAATATCTCATCTCTGATCATGTCATCTCTATATGTCCTCTGACCACCATGCGACCTACTGACATATTCCCCATTAGTTTTTTCCTCCTACTCATATTTGATCTGACGTGGTCCCTGTCACTGCAAATCTGAAAAACTCTAAAGTATCACTTCATTTACCTCTTCTTATTTCTCCCATGCCTGCATGATTCTATCATTATCTACCTTATAACTTCTTATTTCTTCCTTTAAGCTTCTCAATTTATCTGCCAAATTGGAAGAGTTCCCAACACCATACTTCTCATTTGATTCATAGGGAGAGTCTTTGTAGTCTACCATCTTGCTATCCATTTGATATTTCTTCCTACAAGGTATATCATGTCAACTAAACCAAATCACAATAAACCAATGTACCTTCGTATAACTCGGGGAGAATACCTTTTCTACAAAATCCACAAATAATCTTGATACATGTATAACATAACCATGATATCATATAGAAACATAACACATAAGGATATAACCATGCAACCATCATTCTAGCTAGGGTCTAGTCATCAATGCATGACCTTAGCAACAACGCATACCACAATCTCATGCATGAAAACAACCACTACATCATTGTACACTTGGCCACATGCGAACATTAAAATGCATAAGCAATGCATGACCAACCACACACATGCATACGCACATGTAATCAAGCATAAACGAATGATACTTGAAACCAAACCTACAAGAATGATACATGCAACCAAGCATACAAGAATGCAACCAAACATACAAGAATGTGACCAAGCATACACGAATGTAACCAAACATGCAGGAATGTGACCAAGCGACATATAAAAACATGTAAGCGATATATGACAACTTGTAACCAAACATATGCTCATGATGATGCATTCCACAATGACAACATCAACTTCCACATGGCGACATCACAAAAACCATGATCAACATTATGCAAATATAACAAGCACATGGAATGAAAGCATAAGAGGAACACATGCAACTAACATGCATGCATGACCAACACATAACCCATGAACCATGCTCTAATACCACTCTATAACACCCTCCTCGCACATATAATAAAGCAACTGGCCAACCGGGGTAAATATGCGACGAGAGGCCAGTATGACATGATTTGACCTCCTAAGTCATGTTAAGGAAGTGGAACTAACGAAAAGACACCATACAAGCATTCAAAATCAACATTAGGACCCTAAAGAACCAATCCAACCTTTCTGCCAACCAACCTGTGGGTACCACTAAGCTTTTGGACCACTTGACCTATGAATGTTCTCATTCTATGGGCATGCTAGTGTCTAGGGACCTATGGACGCTCTCACAGGCCTACAAGCCAGCATCCAAGGAATTTTTCACAGTGTTGCGCCAGCATCCCTAGGATTTGAGCCACTTTTTTAGGCCTAGACACCAGGTCGCTGCCCAGACTTAAATGACATCTTTAGAACAATAAAAGGAAATGACAGTATAAATGCAATCACTTGAATTGACCCCTACTAGCCATGACATGAATTTCGTCAAACATATCATGAATATGTAATCTATAGGTTAAATAATAGATCTGAGCATAAGGGTCGCATACTTAGCTGAGAATTGCTAAGAAGCATTGAGGCCTCAATACATCAACTTCCATTTCATCTGTTAGGTCATTAATACATGGTTCATTCATTTACAAGTAAAAACATGATGAGAGCCATACATAGCTATTTTCATAAATATATATATATATATATATATATATATATATATATATATATATATATATATATATATATATATATATATATAATCAACATGATAGCAATAGAAATACCAATGAAATAACAACCATATGATCCACCTATAAACCGGTATAATACTCATATAAATACAAGGAGAAATAACCTCATATTGATGATGAAAATTCCAAACTGAGGATGGGACTTCCACATTCCACCTAACCATAGAATGGCCGAGCCAAATCTCTCTTCAGCCATTCACCCCCGTGCCATATTCTAAGCATGAATATGGGATCTCATAGAACACATCAATCTAAAACCATCTAGGGATTCCAAAGGTCATCCACCTCAACCCATCAAACAATGATTCCACCTCACGACCGAGCATCACAAAACCATCATGAGATTGGTCACTATCGAAGACTTCCAGGGCTTCCAGAGCATTTTTTCCAACCAAGGCTTTTAGGACTAGTAACTCAACCCACAGATGCTGCCAGGCTCCCAGGGCCTTTGTCCAACCAGTGCTTCCAGGACTAGTAATTCAAACCACCAAGGGCTTCCAGAGCGTTTTTCCAACTAAGGCTTCCAAGACTAGGAACTCAACCCAAGCTATTACAGGGCTCCTAGAGAATTTGTCCGACAAGGGATTCTAGCAAATCCTACTGTAGCTGTTGATCTTGATGTTCTCTTGCACTTTCCTGCTCTTCCTTTGCCTTCTTGCTCCAAAAATCCAGGTATGCCAGACCCTCCAAGAGTCCTCCAAGAAAACTCTAAGTATCCAAGAGTATGAGACAAAGAGAGAATAATGAGAGAGCTCCAAAACTGAATTGACAAAAGGTTACCAACAGAACCTCAGAAGCCTTTGTATGAATGAGGCCTCTATTCATTTCCCATTATTTTCCTTCATTTTCCTCCTCACATGCAACCTATGACCTTTCACCTCCCTTTTCTCCCAATTTCCATTATTTTCATAAATAAATGTGCCAAAAATGCCAGTTTTCCTTTCCAAGGCCTTAGCCATTGCCTTTACCAATTTACATAGCAATCAATAACCAAATGAACACCCACACTAGGATGTCTTGCCCAACATTCAACTTGGAAGAAGTGTCCCATCAACCATGGTTATTATTCTTCCTTTATTAACTTTTATTACATGGAATTTTCACTAGGGTTGTTACAAATAATTACTCTATAAAGAATGAATATTGATGAAAAACATGTTGGTTGTTGTCTTTTTCAAAACCAATGTTGGATTGAAGTGAGTTATGATTTCCAAAAACCATGTTTACCATCATTTTGTGAACTAGATATTTCTCCTTAAAATCCATTTGCATTGAACTTGATGGCATCCTATCATTGGAAGCAACAAATTTAGATTCTTATTGAATGGTGATGACCATACTTCTCAAAATATTTCATTCTACCTCCAAAATAGTGATTTTCTACTTTTGTTGGATCTAAGTTAGAACTCATAATTATTGCATTTTGGTTAGTTCAGTAATGAGCATTTTAATCAACTTTGGTAGTCACAAAGAAGAGATAGGTTTTGTTACATCAGATGAATTATTCATGCCTTCAAAAGACCCCTCAAAACTCTCAAGATTCCCTATAGTGTAAGGATGTGAAATATAGGAAGAAATAGTGCCACCAAACTCTAACAATGGTATTAAAAATCTCTAGCTATTGAAAAAAATGAAATTGTCTAGGTGGAGTCCTAACTCTGACACAGTGAAGATGACCCTCTCTTCCACAAATCAAATCGAAAAATGACCAATGTGCTAAGTGTCTAGAACCTTTGAAACATAAATTTAGTGAACTAGAGTTTTCAATGTCAAACTAAACAAAAAAAATCATATCTCCGAGAGGGATTGGCTAGGACAACAAGCGATAATAGCTTATTAGCTGTACAAGTTACTATTCCAAATAAAAGTCAAGAATGAAAAACTATGAAGAATCAAAAACATAGTAGAAATACAAGAGTCAGAATAAAGGAATAACCAAATTCTAAGCATGCCATGATGCTATTATGATCCAACATAAATTATAAATTACCATCTAGAGTTTGAGTGAAACATTTACCAATTGCTACATATTCTTTTCTCTACACAATAATTCTCACTTCTCCCACACAGAGTTCCATTCCTTGTTATTGTAAAACTTCACTAAGGGATTCAAGAAGTGAATGAAAGTTAATTTTAATCATATGAGATGGGGGTCATAGGTCCTTTCATATTTAGGTGCCTCACTTGATATCAAATGATTTTGAGATCGTGGCATTTTGGATTTATTAATATGTGACATGTCTTCATATGTACAATATAAAGGAGCTATAGTATTACTTGATAGTTCCAACCCCCTCTTTTCTAGAGAGCCTCTATTTTGAAATTTGTGACCTTATTGGCTAGATAATTTCCATGATAATTATCATCCCTTAAACCTATTAAACCAAGACCTTATGTGGAGTGTAGACCTCTTCCTAGATTCATGCAAGAATCATAGCAAGCTTGTTATAAAATGAAATTGATTTCAAGATCAACGGTATGATAAATATTCTTGAGTCTCTTATGTTAATAATGGGCTTTGTAATGATTACATTTATTGTAAGAAAATGTAAATAAAGCAGACATGCCTTACATTTTGTTTGTTTGTGAACGTTCTTAAGCCACATGTGAAGGCTATTTCACATTTTCCATTATGATATAGAGTGATCCCTACACCTAACACACTTATTTCAATGAAGAACTTTATAGTTAATAATCATTTCTATAAATGAGAAAATGAAGATAATGAAGGTTTTAACCCTATATAAATTATGTGCAAACAATTTTTTTTTTAAATATAAAATATACAATGGTGAGAAAAAAAATATACACAAATATTTTTCTATTGGAACCCAAAGCCAAGAAAACCAGATTGATTTTTTATTATGTTCCTTTCAATGTTAGAATACATTATATACATATCGAAGCATTCAAACTAAACCTGCAATCATTAACCTTGAATTAGAACATAATCATAGTTTCCTTGACCAGATCTACAAAATAGCATGGGAAAAACCATCATGTCCAAACCATGCATCGAATCGTGGGTGGGTCATCCGATTATCATTGGATTTTCCTAACTATGCTTGGGTCCGCATAACCCTTTTTTTAGGGAATTGCCCTGAACTCTATGCAGGGGGGATTGTTGCCCCCACTATGATCCTTTGTTGTGCTTGACACAATGTAACAATGCATGGTTCTATTCATGCAAGGAATATAACACATACCACACAAATAAACAATTAAGACCCCAGGTCCATTACAACCTTTATCCATTCCAAGCCAACGTTGGGAGGAGGTTTCAATGGATTTTATCACAGGTTTACCCAAGTCCGAAGGAAAGAGTGTTATCATGGTGGTAGTTGATAGACTTACCAGGTATGCACACTTTTGTGCATTATCTCATCCATATAAAGTGAGTATAGTTTCTACTGCATTTATGGAAACAATTCAAAACCTACATGGAAACCCAAAGATTATTGCAAGCGACAGAGATCCCATTTTCACTGGAAATTTTTGGACAATTATTTTCCTGTCTTGGCACTCAGTTAGCTCATAGCTCATCTTATCATCCTCAATTTGATGGGAAAACTGAGATAGTAAACAAATTTTTGGAAGGATATCTTCGTTGCTTTGTATATGATAAACAAACACAATGGGCCAAATGGTTTCCTCTAGCTGAATGGTGGTATAACACTTCCTTCCATACCGCAACAAAAATGACCCCATTTATGGCACTTTATGGATATCATCCACCATCCATCACATCATATTTAAGAGAAAATTCTAGGGTTCAAGCAGTGGAAGATCACATCGAGCATCAACAAGAAGTCCTCCAACTCTTAAAGGATAACCTCACCTTGGTGCATAATAGAATGAGATAACAGACAGATCAACATCGCAGTGAACGAAGTTTTGATGTAGGTGATTGGGTATTCCTATGGATACAACCATATAAAAAAATGTCCCTCAAGCAAGCTAAGAAGGATAATAAATTATCACCAAAGTATTATGGTCTGTATAAGGTGTTGCAAAATATAGGTACTATGGCATACAAATTGGAGCTTCATGCAGCTTCCCGAGTGCACCCAGTTTTCCATGTTTCATGCTTAAAGAAGGTTATAAGTGACAAGCTCCTAGTTTAAACAATATTGCCATAACTTGATGAGGAAGGAAAAATCATATTGGAACCTGAAGCAGTCAAAGAAACAAGAACTTGAAAACTATGAAATCGCTCAATTTCAGAGTATCTCATCAAGTGGAAGAACTTACCTGTTGAAGATTCCACATGGGAGGATGAGAATTTTATACAGAAGCATCCAAAACTACGCAAGTGTTGAGGACAACACTTTTTTGAAGGAGAGGGAATTGGTAGGTCCCTATAATACTAGTGATTCCCCCATTACTATTGTCATTGTATCCTTTATTGTTATTGTTGTGCCCGTATTGTCCCCATATTGTTATTATTCTTCCCCATAGAAGCCCAATATTGTTATTTTTGTGCCCTTATATTATTATTGTTAGGTCGACTTTGGTTATATTGTGACCCCTTAGACTCCTATATATAGAAATGAGGTTTTTTGATTTGTATGATCCAAGAATTATTTATTTGTGTAATGTAAAGGAGGTTTCCCTTTCAAAGAGGCTTATTTTGAAGGTGTTTATCTATATTTTCTATCTTTTTGTGAGTTGGTTTCATAACAAGTCTCTTCAAGACCAAAACATTTATATTTCTCACACAAAATTGCCTGAAAAAGGGTCAAAATGTAGAAAATGTATAAGAATATATATGTTTTTTTTTTAGGTAATGTGAGTGCTGAGCTCGCTAGCACACTTAACTTGTGGCTTGCGTAACCACAACCCATAGGCATCTAAGCCGTCAAAATCACTCAGGGATCACACCCATCTTGGACCACACCAACTCTTAGCATGCCTGGACTTTTTCCCATGAGGTTTTGAACCAGTAACACTTTCACTATGGAGTGACTTAATAGAACACATTGTCATCATCTATTTTATGCCCCTTTTTTTAACTTCTAAGTATTTTATCTATTTCTAAAGTTGATATAGAATTATGTTTTATTTATGGTTGAGAATGACAAGAATATTTTTACTACATCATATTTTCTACACTGGGTTGTAATATCAAATCTATTTTAACCACGACCAAGTGCTAAGAGGGATAAAATCTCTTAAAATGCAAACTTATGTTATTAATCACTTTTGACATTGATAAATATATGGTTACGATCTATACTCACCCTCTGTTTCTACCACATTATGTATATTAAGATATTTTCTTGTTATTAAAATATTTTTAAATACATGTAAATATTATTTAATCTTGAAGAAGAGTAAATATCTTATATATAACCTCCATTAATTATATATTTTTTATTTTCTTAATTACACATATCAATTTCATATTAAGATTTGAATGAAATACACATCTCCTCTATAATTGAATTATTTTACTTTTAATTATTTCTTTCTTTAGGACATTGAAATATTTTACTATGATGAGCATATGTGTGTGTGCTCATGCACTTTTTCTGTTTATATATATGAAATTCTTATTGAAATATGTTAATTAACATGAATATTAGAATTGTTCATTTAAATTTTATATATAAATATTTTTAAGGTAAATATAAGATTTCTTTCTTTAAACTTTTAATTTATTTCCTAGATTTTATGTGACCATGTGTGGATCCATCTTAACAAGGATCTAGAAAGTGGTGGGAGGAATCAAATCTCTTGAGGTGCAAACTTCTTCTAAAGAATAAAACTTGGAAAAAGGTTTGCACCTGTAAATATTTCATTCCTCTCACTAAATCAAAAATATATGCTTGAAAATGAGCCAAAATGTAGAGTCACGTGACTACTTTAAATGTTTTTATTTATGACCTACATTGAATTATTATTATTATTATTATTATTATGATAGAAATACATAAATTAATATCTATATTTAAATAATTTATTTAAGTCTTGTATTGAAATAGTTTTTAAAAGTATAATACTTATACAGCTTCCTCATACTTAAAAGTGAAAATATAAGACTTTGTATAATTCTAATTACTTTATCTCATCTTAAAGTGGACATCTAAATATTTTATTTAGGGCATGAAATATTTTAACCAAATCTCTTTTAGAATTTAATATCAATAACATAGGAAGTACAATGAGAGTGATGTTATTGATGTTTTATAATACTTTTAATCAATATATCTATATATATCTATATATATATATCTATATATATATATATATATATATATATATATATATATATATATATATATATATATATATATATATAGATATATATATATATATATATACATTTTTATTTTTAATTACGAATCAAATATCCATATTCATATTTTTTTGTGAATCAAGTTTTTATATTAATTCAAATGATTACATCATGTTGTGGGGTTCCTCAAAATTCTGTTAGCCTCACTTTTATTAGGTTTATTGGCTAACAATAGTATGACTAGATACATAGAGATTTTCCAAAATGGCAATGCTTTACATAAGTTTAAAGGGAAAAATGACAAAACATGCAAAAAATAAAGAGACAACCAACAAACATTAGACACCATGATAGTTTACTAGAGCCGGATGATTTGGACCTAATCCAAGGGTGGTAAATGTATAAATACATAGTGCACGTTCCCCTCTATGTGAGCCAAATGAGTTTCCAACTAGTCAAGTTGTTCCTGGATGCATTGCTAACCTCTCCAGAGGTTGGCCCATCTATCATGCATCTCCCACAAGTTATCTTGGGTATGATTCATAAAATACATGGCGTCACTGTGATTATCTTCTAGATCCCAGTTGAGCTAGTCCAATGCGTCATCCAGCTTCCAAATCACACTACCATGGTTATTCATCACAAGAAGGTCTATTATTTTTCCATGTTTTTGTTCATGGTGCTGTTGCCGACCCTGAATTCTGCTCTCGCCTAGTCCTTAACGAGCCCCATCACGTTAAGGAGGCATTTTCACTGTCCACCCTTTAGAGTATTGACCCTGAGAGAGCACACCTCTATGGAAACAAATAGAAAACCCTTTCAACCCATAAGAGGCCTGAATCAGCCACGACCCCCAATGTAAGAGCTATATGATAGTAAATCTTCCACAGACGACCAGAGAAGTTTCCCAAACAAGCGAAATGGCCCTACAGTGATGCAGATATTTGATACACCTCTAAACAATATGAAGAGTGGCCCAAAGTCTAGATAAAAAACGTAGCTTTCTAGAATTACCCTTCACACCAAGAAGCAATATGTTATTTGAGAGGTAAACCTAAGAGGCCCATTAGCCAACTATGTCTAGTTTCCAGAACCTAGAACACCGATGCACATAGATGATACTTTTCCTAAGCCACCAAGACCTCCCAAAATTTAACATCGGGCCCAACTATAAAATCCAAGTACAAAAAAATGGAACCAATAAACATGCAAGGAAACCAACGATGGATAATAAGGTATACCAACCTTAATACAGGGCTCAAATTTTTTTCTAGAAAATTGAAATCCAATTAGTTTACTTGCACCTTTTCCCCTTCATTCAAGCCCTACCTCAACCACCTTGGAAAAATCACGAAGACACTAAATGCATGCTAAGGAGATAACTTGAACCCTATATCCTATTTTTTTGTGTTTTAGACCACAACAAAGAAATTGGCAATGCTGCCAAAGCCAACTTGATCTCTTACCCCCATGGTTATGACTTGAGGAGCAAGGATAGGCATGGGAAAAATGCCACCATGCTTGTCCAAAAGACCAAATTCTCTCACCACATTAACTCACATACCCTCACTCATATAATGTCATTTAGTAGAGTTTGTTCTACCATATATATCTCCATCCTTCTCTAGAAAGGTCACCTCAGACTTGTAGCATGAAGTGTGCTTGACACACATGCTTAACTCCTGTGACAAGTAGATGATGGTGGTGAGGCCACCTCCCTCCCTACATTTTCACTGGTACATAACCCCATTAGGGAATAATTTTTATTTTTAATTGTAACTGACATTGTTTTTTTATTTAGAGAATATTTTATTTTAATTTAAAACGGACATGTTCAATTGAAGGTTGAGTACTAAAGGAATCACACATTTCTAAGCAACACCTAGTTATCTTAGACATTGAAATATTTTATTTATAGCTTTGAGAGTAACATTGAACATTTCCTTCATACTAGGTTGTAACATTAAAAATAAATCCAACTACCACAATGAGAATGGGATTATAAATATTTTATAATTCTATTAATTAACTCTAACCAAATATGTATATTTAGTTATGTTTTTATTATAGGTGAGAATGATTTTTTCTTTAAAGTATGTTTTATTTCTATTTTGAAAGGAACATGTGAAATATATTAGTTAACATGAATATATATATATATATATATATATATCTTAGTTGATATAAAACATAAACATCAAAATATTTTATTTATTCATAGCTTTGAGAGTGAAAGTGAAATATTTTTACCACATTACCTTCTTGTTGGATTGTAATATTAAAAATGAATTAAATCAAGCTCACACAATGAGAGTGAGATTAATAATGTTTTATTATTCTTTTAATTAAAACTAACCGAATATATGTATGCTTATGTTTTTATTATAGCCGATATTGTTTTCTATTTAGAGTATTTTTTATTTTTATTTTAAAAGTAACACATGTCAACTTGAGCTTGAGCATGCAAGGAATTGCACATCTCTCTCATACTAGGCTATAGAATGTGCCTCTTTGTACAACTAGTATAAATCCATCTTAACCACATATCTACCAACTACTGAGAGGGATCAAATCTCTAAATATCAAAACATATTTTAGAGTGCAAAACTTGAAAAAAGGTTTGTACCTTAAAATATGTAGTCCCTTTCAACATTGATAATTTTTGAATGCATAAATTGATACAATACCTTAAAATTCCGACTTGGATTTTCAATTCCAAACAAATATTTGTTATATTTTAGACAAAATGAATGTAAAATATATTTTTCTATTAAGAATTGAATGAAATACACATCCCTTATTAAGAAAGTAACTGAATTATTTTACTTTTAATTATTTCTTCCATTCAAGCACTAAAATAATGTGTGTGTGTGTGTGTGTGTTCATATTGAAATATATTAGTTATTTTTTAAATAAGAAAGAGTATTTGTTTTATATAATTTTGCCTAGTTCGCATTCATTAGACATTACAAAGCTAATTCATCATTTTTTTCTAATAGTTTTCTCCTTTCCAATAGGAATACATGATTTTATTTAGGAGAATTTACCTAAACATTAAAAAGAGGGATTTTGTAGATAAATATGTTACAAAACTTCCCCAACAAAACATAAACTTTACAACACATAAGGGTACTAGCAAAAAACTTTCACATAGAATTCATCTACCATTATTGAATTATAGCAATTTGTGACTTGGCCATTAATATTTAATTCACATATCTTCAATTTACATCCCTAGTTAGGATATTTCTCTGCTTCTCTATTAAATTATATTAGGATAGGAAATATGCTTTGGATGGGACATCTTCCTCATTTTTCCTGATTCTTTTCATGATGTTTTTGATAGATTTCTCATTTGGGAGGGATCCTTTGATCATGTGATGCAAGATTACGAGAGAATCTCCCATAACCATAATTGTGTCCACTACCTCTGCTTCGTTATTTTTTATATGAAAAAGACGCCATGAGTACATGAACACTTTATCCTCCTAGGGGCCATAGAGTATCAGCCTCCTTTGCACCCCCTTTTTCCACCCTTCACGTTGAAATATATTAGGTAACATGAATATTCAAACTACTTATTTAAGTTCTATATTGAAATATTTATAAGGTAAATATAATTTTATTTATTTATTTACCTTTAATTACTCTATCTCCAAAAGTTGATGTAGAACATAGAAAAGGAAATATTTTATTTATGGATTAAAGCTACATATTTTTACCACATCTCCTTCAAATGTGCTGTAATATTAAGAATTAATCAAGATAGGACAATGAGAGTGTTATTTTCAATATTTTATAATGCTTTTAATTAAATTAGCCAAATATGTGTATTCACATATCTTTTTATTATAGCTAGCATTATTTTTAATTTAGAATATTTTTTAATTTTACTTAAAAAGTAACGCATGTCAAATAGAGTTTTGAGAATGAAATGAATTACACATCCCCTTAAAAATTCATATTGGGTTGGTGCAATAAAAAGCTTAAATTCATCTTAACTCCAGATCTACCAAGCTCCAAGAGGGATCAAATCTCTTTTTCATCTAAAGGAGGTTTGCATCTCAAGATATTTGATCCCTCTCAATTCTTGGTAGATTTGGAGTTAAGATGGATCTATGTTGGTTTAATTATTAAAATTAATTAAAATTATCAATTTTATGTTTACTTTATTTTACTTTTAATTTTGATGTAATTTGGCTTAATAAAAATATTTTCATGAAAGTGATTACTTTATTAAATATTGATAAAATCAATAATAATTATTAATTAAATTAAAAATAGATTATTTATTATTGATTTCATCGTCATTTCCTGAGGGAGAGTGAGTTATCAATCTTGACTAGGAAAGAGATTTTTTGGTTTTGATATGTAAGAATGGAAAAAAAAATTATTGTAACTCTTGAGTTTTAAGTGGTAATACCCTTTTCAACATGAAGAATGTAAGTTTGGTTTTTATGTTGGAGATAGGTAAGAATAGGCGATCTCCATGGCCTAGTCGCTGAGAGATTACAATGTAGTTATGCATGAGGTAGTGAGGATAGGAGGAAACGGGCATTTTGGGACCGAGACATGGCCTCTTTCAGGTTCGAAGAGGGTGAATCTATCTTTATACTTCTCCATATTCTCTTCATTCTCTCTGTTGCGATTTTTCTTACAATCAGGATGGTATTGCTTTCTCTCTTATAATTTACCATGGCATTATATCTGGAGAGAACATGCTTGTATGGCCCTGTTGCCCGACATATTTATCTACTGAGTAGTCTGTTACAATGATTCCCCTGAATAATACACACATTTCTTTAGATTCTTCTTTGGAAACATGGGAAAGGTTGCAACCATTTTCATACGACTAGAAAGATTGTAGTTTACTTTATTGGTATCACATGATTAAGTCCACATGGTGTTGCGAAGGTGGTAGCATTGGATGGCTATGCGAATGTTGTCTTTGGAGATGTAGTTTATGTTGGTTTAGAGTCTGTAGCCTATGTGTGTATTGTTCTTGAAGAATTGTTCTAGACGTGACAAAAATCTTGGACTTGGAGGTACAATGTGGTATTAATAATGAACTTTTTGGGCCTTTGGACTTTGACTCAACTGGGTGTTCTAGTTTAACTAGCTAGTTTAGAGAATCATACTCCATATTCTACTCAGCTTGATGGTTTTAGTTTACTTATGGAGGATCAATTGTATATTTTCATGAGGCTGAGGGGGCCAGACTTTTACACAGAAATTTTATGGATTGTTATAAGGCGTAGCTTCATCATACTCTTCATATGTTTAGGTTTTCCTGATCTTATCTGGGGGATTCAATTGTGTTTTTACTAGTTTTCCTGTTATACTTTCCTACGGGCGAGTCTTGGTTATAGGGTGGTGAATTTTTCAGCGCTTGTTTTCTTCCATTTCCCATTGGCTAGGGTATGCCTTCTGGGCGGGCCTCTTCCCCAATTCCAAGGAGCCATTCTAGATTGTTTGAAATTTTTTGGATATTTCCACTTTGGGATTTATTTCCTTGAACGACCCTTTTCTAGAGTGATGCTATTATTTATGTGTGTTGCCAAATCCTTAAATTTCTATTCTCATCAGATCTCTAGATTGGAATGTTGGTAATTGTAATATGATGCGTCAAGGGGTTGTTGAGATGTTAGCAACAAGATTTTTGAGATCTTGTGTCGTCATTCCATTTAGGATCCTCCTTCTCATTAATACTTTCGTAAGAGAATGGGGGGTTGGTTGGCTCTATTTTGCATGTTCTCACAACCCTGTGAAATCCTTTCTATCCTGTGGTAGATTCTTAGCTAATATTCCCATTGTACTGTGCCTGTTAACATTTAATTACCTTGGACACGGTCTAGAGTTCTGGTGGGACTCACATGGATGGTGTATTAGCATTCCTCGATTATGATGTGGTTACGCATTAGGCTTTCATACAAGCCATGGTGGAGGCTGAATGAAAAAGGGAGATCGGTTATCATCCTGAGGCACTAACGAATGTGTTGCCATCTAAAAGAGACATGGCATTGCCATCACTAGGATCCAAGGAATATATCGATATTACACAACTTGACCCAAATTTCTTTGTTTCCCATCATAGGAGGTTTAGAAGGAACGAGGCTAAATCCATTAATCCAAACTCGCAAACCAAGCTTCTTAGTTTTGGGTATGACATCTTGTGGGATCTGGTTGCCAACCTGTAGAAGTGAGCCCTTGTGGGGTGTTGGAGGTTCATTGATCCCACTGAGAAGGACATTCAGAATTGGGCGCAAAAGACATGGGCTCCCTTGTTGGGATATAATCCAAAGGTAAGCATATTGATGAATGTCCAATGCAAATTTCACTTCCTGCATATGGATGACATGAAGAGGATCCTGAAAACCCCTTGGATGAGAGGAAGAAGTTTCCTACAATTACGTAGATGGTATATCGGTTTTAACCCTTTACACGACACGCCGAAGAATGACATAGTGTGGGTTAAGCTGTCAAGACTTCCTGTGGTATTTTGGACCTGACGCACTCTGACTGAGATTGGGAACTCGATCAGGCAATTCATATACTTCAATTCAAGGATTATGGGAGTTCTAGACAGACGTGTAGCCTAGATTCTGGTCGAGGTACGATTTTCTGGTGGCCTCCCAAATAACTTGGATCTAGCATGGGGGCCAATTCAATTTCGACAGAGAATAGATTATTGCGGCATACCTTTCAAATTCTTATTCTTCCATCACACTTAACACCTACTTAATCGATGCCCAGATAAGAGAAGACCTTGACATTCTGGATCGAAGTATCACTTTGGGATTTCAAAGGTGTCATATTAACATGAATCCCACACTTATAGAACATCACTTAGAAGTACTTCTCCAGCTCTTTTTATACCTTCTTATCTTAAATTTTCCTCCCCATCCCCTTGTAGAATTTCCCACTGTAGATCAATAGATTATGCAATATACTAAAGCAAAATACAAGATCTACTTCTACAAAGAACTTGCAGAAGTTTAATCGATTATGAGCAAGATCAATTGGAACACATATAACTGAGAATGAGAAAGAAATCACACATTAACATAGAAGAATACTCTGGGGAAAGCCTCAGCTAAAACCCCAATCTATGTAATATCATACAAGTGGAAATATGTCCAGATTACAAAAAGCTTTAGCTCACAAGCTATCCAGCTCTCAGTACAATCCTATAATGCTACTCATAGACTGAATAGACACAATATATGCCTTCACTTAGCCCTCCAAGCCTCCTATTTCCTTGCGCAGTTTCTCCTGGAGTCCAATGCTGCCACCTGTGTGAATTTACCTCTCACACAACACATCAAACTCAAAAGTAACTACGCAGTTCTAAAGGAGATAATTCCTTCTGCATGGATGAGTTTCCTATATAGGAAAAATCCTCCAACTAATAGTACATTGTCCCTTCATTTGATCTCAACTCGGTCTCTAACTGAACTGACATGCACGAGTTATTTATGAGAGAATATTCAGTTATATTACATGCGTGCATGCATTAACTAACTGAACTCACAATCAGTTCCATAAACTGTTGGAACTAATCTAACTGGACTTAACTCAGATAATTGTTCTAACTAATTACAACTCAAAGTACAACTCATCCTAATCTCCTTAACCAAGGGATAACTTCCTCAATCAATGGAGAAACTGTTGCATGTCTTCACATAGACTTCGTGTTTGATTTCCTACAACTAATTAACTCAAGATGAATGAATTAATTATTTTATAAACAACTACTCAGATCAAATTCAAATTTTACTTCTCAATTTTAGTTCAGGGACTAACTAAAATTGGAAACTATCCCAAAATGCTATTTATAGTAATGCTATTTTTAGCATTTCTATTTTATCATTCCTTGTTGCTGTCTCCAACACTAGTACCTGAAATTCTATTTATAGTATTTCTTGTTGCTATTTTCAACACTCCCTCTCAACAAGAAAGGCATTCAACTCAAACCCGATCCTGAACCTTTGGAATGTTCTGCATGCAACACTTCTCTCAAGTGTTGTTGCTCCAGCAACTCTAGGAACAAAAAATATCCAACCTGAATCAGAATGATGCCTCTGTCATCAAAGTCTCTAACTGTTATTGCCTCTGTCGACTGAAAACTCTACACCTTTATGACCTTCAGTGTCTGACTGCTCTAGCCTCTGTCACTTTGATCTCTAATTGCATCAATCACATTGATTCCTCCTACTACATCCGTGCTGCTGCTGGTCCTATCTCTCGGCACTGCATCCACACTGTACCTCCTCTCATCATGTTGCATCATGCTACCCACTGCTGCACCGCAACTCAGTTACTAAGAAGTAAGTAACTGATCTCCCAATTGACCTCTCGGTTGGGCTAGAAACATCCTCTGATGTTGAAGCTTCCTCTGCCGCTCCATCTGCATCTGTCTCTACCCACTCAATCAGTCCTACTACTCCTCGTCGAGGCTTCCGTAGCAAGGTATAATCAAAGAGGTTGGGTACCTCAATGATCCTGCCCCTATTTCAGCCTTCTTGGGATTGTCACTTCACATCGTCCCACCTCCTACCTAGAGGTATGGATGCATGTGATCCCTCTACCCACTTGGCTCAAAATTTCCCCCTACTGGAGGTATCTGCATGAGTGGATGCCTCCACTCGGTCTCCTCTTGACTTCTCCAGTTGTGGCTACTCCACAACCTCTTAGAGCTGCTTCACCAATTGTGGCTCCTCCACAATTGTCTGAGACTTCTTCTGGTTGCATTTTGAGAGGTAATGTACTCTCCCTCTCAACCACCAAGTCTCCAATAGTTGCCTTTCTCCTCAAGGCTTTGCATGCATCTTGAACCTCAAAAGCATACAGGTTCTTGACTCATGAACTGATCTACTTCACTTGTCTCATGGTGATGTCTCTAAGGAAAACCTTTCCCTTACTGAAGACTACATCACAGCCTTTGTCTTCCAGCATCATGATCAATACCAAATTTCTCTTCAATCTTGGGACATACTTCACATTTGTCGAGGTAATGCGAGCTCCATGTTCCCTCTGAAAGGCAATCGTGCCTACACCTGAGACACTATACTTTTCCTCATTACTCATCTCTATGAGTATCTAAAGGTCTTTCTCCACCAAGGTAATGAACAAACTCTTATCGCCAGTCATGTGGAATGAAGCTCCATTGTCAAAAAACCAACTGCAAGCCATCATCGATGAAACAATGCATGTGATGAGGGTGAAATCCAATTCGAACTGTGAGGCTAGTGCCTCACCTTTTGATCCTTCCAAGGATCCCTTCTTGGATTTCTTCTATGGATAATTTTTTGCATAATGGCCCACCTCATGACAGTGAAAGCATCGCACTTTTGATTTGTCAAACTTCTTCCCACCATGGGAAGAACTCGATTTGGGATGAGAATCCTTCTCCTTCCCTTTCTTCGCCTTACTTGCTAAGACGCAAGTTTCTTCATCCTCCTTGGATGAAGAACCATCTATGGTGCTTCTACTTATCTCCTCTTGCATCAGATCTGACCAAAGTCGTTCCCAATATGGCAGTTTCTCTCTTCCATTTACCGAGTCTTGGTAGCTATGCCAGCTCTTAGGAAGACTGCGGAGAGCAAGACTCACCAGGTCATCATCAGCTGTCATGATCCCTACACTTCCAAGCTCATCCCTGCAAGTGGTGAGCTTGTTCAGATACGTAAAGATAGTGTCTCCCTTTTCACACTTGATTTTCTGAAGCTTGTCTTTCAGTGCCAGCTTCCTATGATCGTTTCTGTTCTAATATAGATCTTTCAATTTTTTCCACATTGAAAATGGTGTCTCCTTCCCATGGAGACTCGAGACTATGTGGTCTCGAACTCCCTCCAGAAGGATTCGACTCGCTCTAGCCACACATTTCTTCCATTCCACTAATTCTGTAGCATTAGCTACTGCTGGCTTGGGGACTTCTTGATCAATGAAGTCCTTTATAGCATTGTCCTCTAATACTGCTTCCATGAGATCCTTCCAAGATATATAATTCGAGCTGCCATCAAGGGCATACTTAAGTCTTAAACCGTTGAACGCCATTGGTGAAATTTGAGATGTGATAAGAATTCGAATTCTATAATCAGGAACTTCAAACTTCGAACTTCTCCCTTCTTTGTATACTGTTCTTCACTTTGATCACCTTTTCTCTAATACCATGTAGAATTTCCCACTGTAGATCAACAAATTATGCAATATACTAAAGCACAATACAAGATCTACTTCTACAACAAACTTGTGGAAGCTTAATCGATTATGAGAAAGATCAATTAGAACACATATAACTGAGAATGAGAAAGCAATCACACATGAACACAGAATAATACTCTAGGGAAAGCCTTAGTTAAAAACCCCGATATCTGTAATATCATACAAATGGAAATATGTCTTGATTACACAAAGCTTTAGCTCACAAGCTATCTAGCTCTCAGTACAATCCTACAATGTTGCTAATAGACTGAATAGACACAATATATGCCTTCCCTCAGCCCTCCAAACCTCCTATTTCCTTGTGTAGTTTCTCCTGGGGTCCAATGCTACCACCTGTGTGAATTTACCTCTTACACAACACATCAAACTCAAAAGTAACTACACAGTCCTGAAGGAGATAACTCCTTCTGGATGGATGAGTTTCCTATATAGAAAAAATCCTCCAACTGATAGTACACTGTCCCTTCATCTGATCTCAACTCGGTCTCTGACTAAACTGACATGCATGAGTTATTTATGAGAGAATATTTAGTTATCTGAAGTGTAGCAGTTACATGCATGCATGCATTAACTAACTGAACTCACAATCAGTTCCACAAATCATTGGAACTAATCTAACTTGACTTAACTCAGATAACTGAGCTAGCTAATTACAACTCAAAGTACAACTCATCCTGATCTCCTTAATCAAGGGATGACTTCCTCAATCAATGGATAAACCGTTGCATGTCTTCACATAGACTTTGTGTTTGATTTCCTACAACTAATTAACTCAAGATGAATTAATTAATTATTTTACAAACAACTGCTAAGATCAAATTCAAATTTTACTTCTCAATTTTAGTTCAAGGAATAACTAAAATTGGAATCTATCCCGAAATGCTATTTATAGCAATGTTATTTTTAGCATTTATATGTTATCATTACTTGTTGCTATCTCCAACACTGGTACCTGAAATGATATTTATAGCAATGTTATTTATAGCATTTCTATTTTTAGCATTTGTTGTTGCTATTTTCAACACCCCTCTCATTTCTTCTCCATCTCCACCACATGAGGACATAGCTAGTGTTGATGACCTGGGATGCCCCATGCCCCCTACTATGATCACTGATAACACCCGGGACTCGACATGGGATCGCCCGTTACAGGTTGGGACTCCTCCCCCCAAGATTGACCCCTCTATAACCTCTATTTGGTTATTTAGGGGATCCTCTTTCTCCCCAGTGTTGGTGATCTCACCCTCTATGCCCCCTTTATAATTGACTTCCTCTCCCCCCTCTCACCTTCCCAATGAGCCGATGACTATTTCCTCCCCCAATAATTCTGTTGGAAGCTATATCGATTTCCTCCTTCTAGACCCTAGTCTAAACTTGAAATCTCTAACCATTCACAATGGATGTGCTCCCCCCTCGTCCCGTAAAATTAATTTGGGATATACCATAAATATCACTATCCGGAAGAATGGGAAAAAGGGTAATTGAAATTTTTGGGGTCGAGATGCTTCCCAAGCTATTTTGTTTTATGATTTAGCTTGTTTGTTGGATGTTCTAATTATTTCTTCTTCTGACCCTCAGGCCCTTGGAGCACTGAAGCCTGCATAGGAAGCATGATGATGAAAATCATTTCACCGAACTTGCGGGGTTTGGGGGACAGCTCCAAACAACTCAGTCTCTATCACTTGATTTGTCACATTCAACCTTCTATTATTATCATCTCTTGGTGCTTCGTCTTGGGTAATCACATACTTCCTCGAGATATTTTGTACATGGCACATAGTTGGTGTTGACTTTACTAGACTTTCAAGGGGCCTTATAGCCATGTGGGATCTAGGATGGAAACATTTTCATGCTTATAATCTCACTGTTGGCATCTTATTATCCAGTCACATGAGAGGTTCTCTTTGTCATTTCCATTTGCTTAATTTGTATCCTCCCTATAGGAACCATTCTATTTTTTGGGACACCATACAACATTGCAATCTACTCAATATTGGCAGGCTTATCTTGGCTGGGGATTTTAATGCCACCCTTTTGGCTTAGGAACCCTAGGGAGTACGCAGTAGACTTGATCCTCTTGTTGATCATTTATATAACCTCTTTGTAGATCATCACTTGGTTGACATTCGCTCGTATCCTCTTTCTCCCACTTGGAATAATCGTATATCGAGTGACGAACATGTTGGGAAGTGTTTGGATCACTACCTTGTACAAGAGAATGTGGTTGAGATTCTTGGAAATTTGAATTCTTGGGTATATAGAACATACATATCTGATCATTTTCCCATCATTCTCCAGTGGAGGAGGGAGAATATCAGACGTTGTATACCCTTTAAATTCAATAGGGTATGGCTGGATGACAAGGACTATAATGATTTAGTTAAATCCACATGGGTTGAGAGTCATGCAATGCCGAAGGACTTTGCGATGTAGACACTGGTTAGAAAACTTAATATTATCAAGAGAAGAACTAGGACATGGGAGAGATTGAAAAATCAACAACTTATATTGGAATTGCAGAAGATTACTGGTGAAATAGCTGATTTTGGCAGAACCATGGAACAAAAGAATCTGACACAAGAGGATTGGGAGAATCTTAGGACTCTAGAAGACAGGAAGAATAAAATTCTAAATATACAGGAAGTCACATGGAGGTTAAAGAGTAGGGTGACTTGGTTGCATGAGGGGGACCACAACACTAAATTTTTTCATTAGTATGCTAATCCCAGGAAACAATTTAATGCTATCTAACAAATTGAATCTGTTGATGGGGAGGTAAAGCATACTACTTCAGAGATACAAGCTGAAGCTGTAAAAAATATTGAAAATTTTTACAAAGCCAGGAAGGATGTGGATTATAGGGATCAACTATGGGCTCTGGAACTATATCTAAACATGTTTACAGATAACAAAAATGATGAACCTTACTGCCTTGCTAATAAGGATGAGATACTACTGGTACATAATTCTTTTTCCAAAGAAAAATTTCTCAGACTGGATGGTTGTGTAGGTTTTAACCCTGTACAGAAATTACCTACAAACGAATTATAAAAATAGAAAATAAACAATGGTGAGAGCATAAAATATAAAACATATATACACATATATTTTCCCCTGGATCCCAAAACTAGGACTACTAGATTGATTTTTCATTATGTTCCTTTCAATGTTACAATACATATATATACATGTCGAAGCATCCATAAACCCCAATCCATTAACCCTGGATTATAACATAATCGTAGTTCCCTTGACCGGATCTACAAAATACCATGGACAAAAAACCATCATGCCCAAAACCATGTGCAAAATCCATGAAAAAAACCATAGGTGGGTCCACCCCTTGCATACTCCCCAACAAGAGGGGCAACTACCGCCCCTATGACCCCCCTGCGCATGGGGCAGTCATGGAAAGAATATAGCACAACCCAATAGGTTGGACAATGGATTTTTTTCTACATTATTTTGATCTAATGGGACAAAGCTTATTGGATATTGTGGAAGAGTCTAGGACTCAGGGAATGATCACTAGGGCTATCAATTCCACATTCATGGCCCTCATTCCAAAGTCCTCATCCCCTCTAAACTTCTATGACTTTAGACCTATATCAATCTGCAACATACTATACAAGACAATATCCAAACTGATCATAGGGCACATAAAAAATATTTTATCCTTACACATCTCTAGAGAACAATTTGGGTTTTTAAACGATCGTCAGATACATGATGCAATTGCTACGGCACAAGAATGTATCCACATTATACATACCAAGAAGAAGGAGGTTGTGGTGATGAAAATAGACCTCCATAAGGCCTATGACTGTGTGGATTGGTCATATATCTGACTCATTCTCCATAAGATCAGGTGACGTGCTCATAATGTGGAATGGATCATGGCTTGGCTTGCATCACTTTTGTTTTCTATGCTATACTAATAGATGGTACTTGCACTTCCTTTTTCCGGGTTGGAAGAGGACTCAGACAAGGCTTTTCTCCATCCCCTTGAATTTTACTTCTTGTTATGGATGGTCTTAGTTTGAGAATTAGAGATGTGCAATACCTTGGAATCTTTTGAGGACTTCATATTACTAGATAGGTAAACATCTCTCATTTTTTTTGGTAGATGAAATCTTAACCTTTGGCATCATTTCTAGATCCCAGTGGTCTGCTCTACACTATATCTTTCCTAGATACGGTGTGACGTTTGGGCTCCTCACAAATGGTAGAAAATTTGTTCTCTACTACTCTACTGGTAACATGATGGATATAGACTTCATAGCTGACATTTTTGGAGTGCAGAAGGCACCTCTGGAGGCGAGATTTACCTATCTGGGTTTCAGACTCAAGCCCAATTTCTACAAGATCAGAGACTGGTTGTGGTTGGTCGACAAATACAAGAAGAAACTAAACTCATGGTGATACATATTCCTCTCATTGGCTAACAAATACATACTTACATAGGTCGTGCTGCAACAGATCACTGTATATTGGGTGCATCTCTATATCATTTCGTCCACTATAGCCACAAAGATAAAAGTTATCATATCACATTTTTATCTGGTCTGGAACTGGGACTATATCAAAATATCATCTGTGCAGATGGAGTGCATTGACTATCCCGAAGGAACTAGGAGGTTGAGGTTTGTTAGAATAACGATTTTTGATTTTTCCTTGCTGATTAAATATTTCTGGAGGGCTTTGCATGTCTGAGGGATTTGGCATGACATCATTCTGGACAAGTATATGAAGGAAGATGACATAGAAACTATATATAGAGACACCGAACAACATAGAACAAGAGGATCTATGATCTGGAGATATTTTGGTAAAATCATTCACTAGTGGCACATGGGAATTTGGTAATGGACAGAAAATACTTATCGGAGCTAAAATAAAGGGAATAAAATGTAATACAAATATTAGAGGACATACATTGGCTCTACTACATTGCAGAGGATATCTTCTTTTGAGCTAGACAATTAAGAAATGGAAGGCGGGATGCCTAGTTTGGAAAGAAGCGACAGAATTGGGTCTAGATGGTCTAAGTGTTGAGGAATGGCAAGGATATATTAAGAACCTCAGCCAAGCAGGCCTATGTTACAGCGAAAAATGGAGACTGCATTAATTGGGATGGGAGACTATACAAGAACGCTCCTATTGTGGCGAAAACATATAAAATTTTAATGAGACAAATTTACAATGTGCATAATCAGTCATGGTTTTCCAAAATCTAGAGGTGGCATGTCCCCATCAAAATCATTCTCTTCTCATGGCTCGTGTGGAGAAACAAGATACTCACATGGGACAACCTACTGAAACAAGGCTACTCGGGTCCCAATTATTGTATATTCTATGGGGCATCATCTGAATATGTAAATCACATATTCTTCTTATGCCCCATTATCAGTATGGTTTGGAATCACATTACACTTTCTCTCCACATCTCATACAGTGGAGCTCACAATTTTGAACAATGCATCATGAATTGGAATGTTGGTAATGGAAAATACAAGGAGCTGCCTCTCTTCATTATATGGGAAATTTGGAACACGCGCAATCACCATTTGTTTGAAGGGAAGTTATACAACATCAGCTAGATATGTCACAGGGCATTAATATGGATATCTACTCTCACATAGGAGACTATTTCCCCTATTGACTCTTCCCACTGATTGGTTCCACCAACGTTCTGCCTCCCATCTGGATTCTTCAATGGGGCTGCACAACTTGGTAGATGTGGATGTGGCGTGGTTCTAAAGATAAACAAAAGTACATAGTTTAATCTTCATTGGAACGGAGGCCCGAGCACTAACACAAGAGTTGAAGCAATTGCTTTATGGGGACTACTTTGGTTTGCACATCAGAAGCAGCTACATAGTCTTCATATCTATGGTGATTCTAGGTCTCCCATTGATGGAATATTGGGACACACATATTTTGATCCTCCCTCATTATCTGGCTGGATAAAAAGGATCAAGCACATACTGGGCTCTCTTACATCATATACTATTACTCACATATACAGGGAAGCCAATATGGAGGCAGACAAATTGTCAAAGGATGGACTTGGTGAGCCTTATGGAGTCATGAAATATAGGTACACGGTGGACAACTCAACCAGGGAAGAGGGACTGATATGCCTTCCGTAACACTCTTTCTCTTATCTCCTTACTTTTTGATTTTTGATAGCTTTTGTATATGTCATATGTTGAATATTAATAGACAAACCACATAGTCACTTTATTTTTTAGCATACAAAATATATGAAGAACTGGATACTGGAGGGACTAGCAGTAATATATTTGACATGTATGACATAATGCATATGGACATTTACATGATTATGGATGATTATCATGACAAATGTACTAGTTTTATTTAAATAAAATTCCTCTGAGAAAGAGAAAAATAAATATCATTTTAAAATTATTATTATTGAGAAATAAAAAGTTAAATATTTTTTTAGGCCTGTTAAGAATACCTATTTCTTTAGGTGATGGAATTGCAGAATTATGGTTCACTAATAAATATAAAAATATTTTTAATCAGTTAGATTTAAACATCCCATTAAAAATTTTGAATTGAAGAAATGCACTTGTTGGCGAAATCAGGGAATGGAAATGGAAATATGTTCACTAGCCAGATAATCATACAACTAAGACAATTAGAAAGCCACCCATGACTGTGAAGCGAAAGTAATGGCTGCGGTAGTCGCCAAAATGCCTTAGCGTCGTCTAAGCTGGGGAAATAAGGTGGTTCCAAGTATAGCGAGGTGAGTCAATCAATTCTGTAGGAGGATCTCTTCATCATTGCTTC
This sequence comes from Pinus tabuliformis, assembly GCA_031772625.1. Classification (NCBI taxonomy): domain Eukaryota; kingdom Viridiplantae; phylum Streptophyta; class Pinopsida; order Pinales; family Pinaceae; genus Pinus; species Pinus tabuliformis. Next base: position 859,870,851 of record CM062817.1, on the reverse strand, counting down.
TTGAAGACATGGCATGCCCTTTGGATTGGCGCCCACTCGAAAAACTATTGGCACCAACCGGCTTAGGTTCTTGCATGCTCCCGTCAAGTCCCTCGAACAGGCCCCTGTGGAGCTATCCATAGCCAACTGTTGCTTCAACCTAAGGAAATCATCCGGATCCATTAATAACAAACAATTAGCAGTATTCACCAAAAATTTCCATGTCCATCCTACAACCCAACTATCTCTAGCACCGCCTTCCAAATCTCTGGAGTTAACTTTCTCCTCTATTTTGTTCGTCAACATCCCTGCCGAGAACAAACAGCGCTCTAGTATCTGATTTCGGTGCACAGCCTGTTATCCTCTCTGTTCGCTTGAGAGAATAAATGTAAGTTAAATGACAGGCCCGATCATAGTCCAAGATGGGATTGCTACACAGATTGGGCTGACCTTAACTCAACGTAAAGGGCACTCTTTGCATGTGGCACACTTGTTGAGTCGGAGGTTTTGACAATCCCTGATGAGATGCTATATATAAATATATATAGGTTATTTATATTGCTAAAATTATGGATCGTTAAAAATTGAGTCTCAGATTGCTTATTTTACCTCAATTTTATTTTAATTATTATTTTTTATTTATTTTATTACTTGGTTGGAGACCGCATAGATGATTTGAGGTTGATAATTAGATTTAACCCAGAGAAAATATTCCAGAATATTCTAAAGAGTTACACTCACAAATTAAGGTTTGATATTTATTCTAAAAATACTCATAGTCCTTCTTCCCCTTCAATTAAATTGATTAGTTTCAAAATTGACTAGTTTAAAAATTGACTTGTGAACATGAATTAGGTTTTTATGAACCTGTGGTATGAGTAAGTATTGGTATCATAACAAAACCTATTTATAAGTTAAGAATCTCTTTCTTAAATTTATGTGAATCTTCATAAAAATTTTGTTATATATATTTTTTCGTGTTCAACTCATATTAATTAATTTAATAATAATATTACATTTAAAATTTTGTTAATTTTTATGATTTTTTAATTTTAACACTTTAAAATGTATTATTAAATAATTATTTTTTATGACAATTTTTACTAACCACTTAATTTATATAATTAGAATATTTTTTATTAATAATAATATATTATTTTTTATTTATTTATTAGAATATTTTTTATTAATAATAATATATTATTTTTTATTTATTTATTATTTTATAATATTAATGTAAATTTCAAATAGATTTTAAAATATTACATAAAGGATCACGTTAATTATGGTTAATTTATATAATTATAATATTTTTTATTAATAATAATATATTATTTTTTTATTTTATAATATTAATATAAATTTCAAATAGATTTTAAAATATGACATAAAGGATCACGTTAATTATAATTAAATAAATAGCAAATAAACTATATCAATTTTAATTATATTTTTAAGACGTTTAATAACTACAATTAAGGAAACCGTGAACATTATAGCTACTTCCCTTTCAAAAGACCTTGTCACGCCCCTACACCTGCGGTAGTCTTTCAACCACTTATAGCGAGGTGCGGCACCACCGAACACTTTCTTTTCACCAATACTTATGTTCGTGGACTACGGCTAATTCACTTTCTCCTACTTAGTTTGTGTTTCGCAACCAAGTATTATTATGTTTAACCTTTATACCAATGAACACCCATACTCATTCATTATCAACAACAATTATAAACAAGAAGACAATTGCACAGTATAAAGGGGAGGGGCAACTCCCTGCAATATGAGTCTGCCCAAATCAATATATTATATAATCATCACTTTTACAATGTACAAGCTAAATCTTGGGAAACCCCAATACAATCAAGGTGAACCTCCATTCACCTTCATGCACACCTTGCACGATGGGCAGGTGCTCACCCGAGCCACCAAGACACCCACGCCAAGTCCTGGCACAAACCGGCACTTTGCATGACCTTCGTGCACACCTCAACCGATCACCAGGCACACCTTGCCCAACACCTTCACCCGACTCCAACTACGATTCCAACCGTGCGGCTAAATAATACTTAGCGCATGAGATATGCGCTCTTCTTCTTGTCCCTTCTGCACACAAGGAACTACGCACTACACTTGAGCGAAGATTCTTGTCGAATGATGATTTCCAAGTGCTTCAATGCACTACATATATGCATCTTTGTGCATGGGTGGGCTGCCCAGCTGACCGCCCACACACCCCTCCATCGCATCGTTTGGGCGCTTCATAAGTTGGCCTTACCCCATCGTTGTAGGTCGGCCACCCCTTCACCGCAAACGCACTTCGCAAGGGTATAAGCCATCACACTTTTATTATCGTCGCACCTTTCGTCGCATATGTGTCGCGCCTCTCCGTCGCACATCGCAACTCGCCCGTGTGCACTCGCCCGCCCGTGCACCGCGCGCCCGCCCGTTCACCGCGCGCCCGCCCGTGCACCATCCGCGTTTACTCCAACTCACGTGCTCGCCCGCTTGTTCGCCTGACGCCCGTGTGCCCGCGCTCTTGCCCGTTGTGCGGCCCGGCTCACCCATGCCCAACCATGCCCGGCTAAACTCGAGGACCTTACATCCTCCTCCACCTGAAATCGTTGTCGTCCTCGACAACATGCCATCTTGGTAGCCATCTACCAAGATCATCATTATCCATGATGTCAACTCCTCCACATACTGCAAATATCTTTGCAACATATGTAGAACCATCGTCTCCACCATGTCTCGCCTTGGCAACCATCTATCACCAAGACCACATACCAAGGTATACACTCATTGGTATGTCATACATCAGAGATCATCTCAATCCATGATCATCGATCACCCTGTCACAATCTCTACATGCTACTCTCCATCATGGAAGGCTGGTCCCTCCATCCAAGCTACATGCCCACTGCAACATCTCGTGTCGACCTCATCATGTGTCATCATGTGAACCACGACCATGATATTCCAACACAATGCTAACACATCTCTGTACATGCTATAGCCCCCATGTCTGAACTAGTTGGGTAGCTAATCCAACTGTCACGCTCAAACCATGAGAATGCACATCCTCATGCTACCACCAGTCGTTTCTCAGGACATCATGTCACATCCTCAACTCAATCAAGAATCCATCGCCATATAAGTAAGCCATGCTCAGGTCCATGAAGTAGCCCTCATCCCTCTGCAACATGTTGTCCATGATGTTTGGTGTCAACGTGATACATGAAATCAGCCACATCTACCCCAACATCGTCCATGTGTTTACCTCCTCAATGTGAAGATACCATCTCATCAAACCGACTCTCGATGTGCCACATCTAGGTCCATGAAGCAATCCTTCATCCTATCTACAATGTGCCATCCCTCAAGTCTGTCATAGAAATAAGTATACACCTATCTCATCTGTCCATGTGCCGCCCATGATCATAGATCAATCAGCTCCCATGTCAAAAGGTGGTTGAGTCTCAGCTCAACTCATGCCCAAGTGTTGCCACCAAGGCATCATCGTTGTCGTAACTCCATCACTCCAAAGTGTCTCATATTGATCCTCCACATCAAGTCACTCTTTCAAGCCATTCCCATACATGTACTTGAAAGTATGCACCCCATCCTGCATCAAAGTCTCTGACCTCAGCTCCTTAATGCATCAGATCCTCCAAGTCCACCATATATGAAGTCCTTAAAAGTCATAACAATCTCATGTCATCATGAGCTCCATAAGTGATCCCCAACCAACATCCAGCAAGCATACAAGTCTCGGCCCAAAGGTCTCTACAAGATGCCCCAGCTCTCCATGCAGTAGGAATGCTCCATAGGTCTGCTCACAAATCCATCCAAATCCACGGCCTTGTTGTACAAGAGTGTACAACCTCTCCATCGACTCATAAGCAATAAGTCTCCATGTCACATCAGCAAATCTATCTGCACAACATCCCTGCCTTGGCACTCCTCATTGGATGCCCATAAGTGACACCTCCACAAGTGCTCCTGCACAATGTCCCTGCATAAGACTGCCATGCTCCATGTCTCCAACCTAATGTCCATGACTAAGTTGCCCATGTAGTCCAACCAAGTAGACTCATCACAACAATCGGTCATCCTCATCTAAGTCTACAATCTTCAGTCTAGTGAACTCGGCCACCCAACCATATCATCATTATCACGAGTCCCTTCCATCATAGCTCCCACACTAAAGGTTCCACCAAGACTTGCTCTTAGTCTCAGCCATGAGAAGTCCACCCAAGCAACTCAAGTGTGTCCCCTTCAATTTTTCCATGAGTCATGCCGGGCACTTAGCCAAAGTGGCTAAAGCATGACCCAATCCTCCACAACGATCAACATGTGCCTCCCTTGTCACTGGCCTTTGTACCTTCTACAATAAGGTCACAAACAACCCCAACAAGTCTTGCAACAATCAACAATCCTTGCTTCTCCATACAAGGTCTCATCATAGACATCCATGGTAAGATGCTCCCTTGCATCAGCAAACCGATTTTTCCCTTCCCTGCATATGGTCCATCTACCAAATGCTCACATGAAACACAAGTATCAATACTTACTTCATCATCATCATGAGGCTCCTCCATATGAGTATCCTCATCCATCCATGTCTGCAAACTGCACGATCCTGGTCCAACTTGATCAATCTCAAGTTCATCCTCCATCATGGTCATGTCTACAACATCCTCGATCATCACAACTTCCTCTTCCTTGTTTGCACAATCTACAGCTTCGTCTTGCTCCATTGTCCAACCAAGTTGAAGAAATTCGTCTTCAACATTCTTTTCCAAGACTTCAAGCTTCTCTCGAATCTTGGGATTCTCTTCTTTCATCCGCTTCAACCTGTATAAGGTAAGCAAGAGCTTCCCTTCGCATTCTTCCAAACTTGCCATGCCTTGTCGTTCATCTTGGCCCAAGCACTAAGCTTCACCCCTGCTAAACCTATTTCACCATTCACTAGCTTCACCAAGTTCCCTGCAATCATGAACCAGCCCTTGTTCCACTTATATGTGAAACCAACTTCCTTCACCTGCAAGTACCTGCTTCCACTGTCATCAACTGTCAAGTGCATCCACACCTACACTTCGTCACATACCAGCTCTGATATCGACTGTCACGCCCCTACACCTGTGGTAGTCTTTCAACTGCTTATAGTGAGGTGCGGCACCACCGAACACTTTCTTTTCACCAATACTTATGTTCGTGGACTATGCCTAATTCACTTTCTCCTACTTAGTTTGTGTTTCACAACCAAGTATTATTATGTTTAACCTTTATACCAATGAACACCCATACTCATTCATTATTAACAACAATTATAAACAAGAAGACAATTGCACAATACAAAGGGGAGGGGCAACTCCCTGCAATATGAGTATGCCCGAATCAATATATTATATAATCATCACTTTTACAATGTACAAGCTAAATCTTGGGAAACCCCAAATTTAAACAGTCAATTTTACAATCAAGGTGAACCTCTGTTCACCTTCATGCACACCTTGCACGATGCGCGGGTGCTCACCCGAGCCACCAAGACACCCACGCCAAGTCCTGGCACAAACCGGCACTTTGCACGACCGTCGTGCACACCTCAACTGATCACCAGGCACACCTTGCCCAACACCTTCACCCGACTCCAAGTACGATTCCAACTGTGTGGCTAAACAATACTTAGCGCATGAGATATGCACTCTTCTTCTTTCCCTTCTGCGCACAAGGAACTGCGCACTACACTTGAGCGAAGATGCTTGTCGAATGATGATTTCCAAGTGCTTCAATGCACTACATATATATACATCTTCGTGCGTGGCTGGCTGCCCAGCCGACCGCCCACACACCCCTCCATCGCATCGTTTGGGTGCTTCATAATTTGGCCTTACCCCATCGTTGTAGGTCGGGCACCCCTTCACCGCAAACACACTTCGCAACGTATAAGCCATCGCACTTTTATTATCATCGCACCTTTCGTCGCATATGTGTCGCGCCTCTCCGTTGCACATTGCAACTCGCCCGTGTGTGCTCGCCCGCCCGTGCACTGCGCGCCCGCCCGTTCACCGTGCGCCCGCCTGTGCACCATCCGCGTTTACTCCAACTCGCACGCCCGCCCGCTTGTGCGCCCGCGCGCCCGCGTGCCCGCGCTCTCGCCCGTCGTGCGGCCCGGCTAACCCACGCCCAACCGCGCCCGCTCGCCCAACCGCGCCCAGCTAAACTCGAGGACCTTACAGACCTCCTCCTCATTAAACACTTTAATTTTGTGAAATTTCTTGACTAAAATTTCCATTTTCATGCATTCCAAGTTGGTAATAAATTTTGATTTATTTTTATTTGTGGAAATGAATTATATGGTATTGATAATTAATGTTTATTATGAATTGAGTTTATTATTTATATTGATGTTTAGTTATGTTTATGTTATAAATTTAATGTTGAATATTTAAAAAAATGATGTTAAAAATGATTTTTTTTTAAATTAGATATTTTAACATTGATTTTTGGAAAATTTGATAATCAAATAATTTTTAACATTTTTTAATCAATGTGATAACCATTAACTTATTAAATCTTAGATTATTATTTAGAAATCTCAAGGAAAATACACAATAACTTGTTATTTATAATATAGAATTAAAGTTACATGCAAATTCAAGTTCCAAATACCAAAATATGGCTTTTTACACTCAAATAGTTATAAGGAAACAATTTTCTAGTCTTTCTAAACACTTTTTCTAAACATCTAACCTCATATCAAAATGGTAGAAGTTCCAGCAAAACAAAACTAATAACAAATTATATACATATAAACATATGTCCAAATTTTTTGAAAAGACATTGAATGACTAAAGCTGTAACAAAGATGGCATCTACTCAAAACAAAAAGTCCAACCTGAAATAGTCCTGAAACTGTCATAAGGATTAATTAATTTTCTTGTGAGATTTAAAAAATTTCAAGAAGAATGCCACAATTTTGCTGAAAACAGTTAAATTGTTTAGATCCTTTCCTTAAAAAATTCGTTGATTCCTGCAGATCCAAATTCCCCAAGTCACAAAAAAAGGAATGGTATTAAAATATTTCTTTTCTAGAATCCACTTCCTACGACTATCTTCGAATTCTAATCCTTCCTAGGCACCCTTAAACAATAACATATCTTTCAAAGTCCTCCAAATGGGTTTTGCAAAAGGGGAGAAAAGGAATAGATGAAAAATGGATTCACCATCTAATTGACACATATAACATCTGAAACCTCTTTTTTGTAAGTTATTGATCCAAATTGCATCATTAGATTGTTTGTCATCCATCTCGATGCATTTAGAGTGGAGAAAGCGAAGGAATCATTTCATGGGACCCAGTTTGGCAAAATGTGGCATGAAACCTTCCAGGAGTGTTTTGAGGTATCAAATGACATTTTTTGGGGGTAAAACTTTGCTGCTTTGGCATGCACCTTTTCATGCTATTCTACATACAAAGACCTTTCCAATGATGCAAAACGTGTGCCAATCGGAGCCAGTATGCAAAATTTATGCCGCTCAGAAGTTGACCTTCCTGTTTTCACACCTCTAGTTCTAGAGGATGTCGCATCAACCCCATCATTTATGGAAAAGGGGCTAGCCACATGTTTGTGTTGTAAAATAATATAAAAGAGTCTATTTTGTAACTCTAGTTAAGAGTTGATGTAGCCAAACTTAACCACTAGTAGGCTATCGGGCGATGTTATTAATGGGCCACTAAGAGAAAGAGGCATTCCATTCTCTCAAGAGCATTTTGTCCCATAGATGAGCAAAAATAGCCAAGAGAGATAGGAGGTAGAGAACACACAGAGGATTTGTGCACTATAGTAGCTCATGGGCCACATGCATTACTTCTTTGTACTTGCATCCATATTTCCAAATAGAGAATGAGAGCGAAACAACCTCACCTTCTAGCTGGGTTTTCTCTCGAAAGGGCTTCCCAAAGAGCATATCTTGTGTCTTGTGTGTGTGTGTGCTTATTTTTTCATTTTATACTTTTCTGTATAATTTCCATTCGCATGCATGCACTAATTACAGTTAAATCCACATATCTTAAAGTTTAGTAAACTATAATAGCATATAATTTATAGACTTTTAATATAATATTATTATATCTGTTGTGATGAACTGTCTAGTGGAATATCCACGACAGTTTATAGATCAATTATACCAAGTACGAATTTTCCTTTGAAGAACCAATCAATCGAATCATTTGATTTTCATAGGTAAATTTCATTTCCATAAAAGGGAATACCACCACTTCACAAGATGACTTTACATTAAGAAATGTGAAATGTATCCATATGATGAAAGCATTGTTACCTTACCTTCTTTTACATTTTAGCTCCACAAAATCCCATCATCTAAATGTGACAAATTGATGGACCTTCTTGAGAAAGTATCATAACACAAGTATCCCATTCTGATGCAAGTATTCCTTGTAATCCTAGATCTATAGCAGAAACTGAATAGGATTCAGCTAAAACATGTTCATTTTTTACTTGAGATAATCTCAAAATACCTTTTAAATGAAAAAAATTAATGAGATCTTCAAAATGAAAAAAGGAATCTTTAATTCCCAAAAAAAGATCCCTCACAATGAAAACCTGTCTCCCATTTCCAATTTTCCAAGCTAGCCAAGAAGCTAACCATTTGTAAGAGTGCATTAGGTTTCTTCAAATTATAGAAACATTAATCCCAATATTTGGTGATTATTTTATCAAAGAAATAACTAAATTATTCTTTAGATATTTACTTGTTATTATTTGTCACCAGAGACCCTCCCCAAAAAGTCCCCTCTAGAGACTTTTTATGTTTAAAGCCTAATTAAACTAGCACAAGTTCCTAATACCCCAACTCCCTAGTTTCTTGGGAAGAGAAATGTGTTCCCAATTAACAGGGTGAATTCCTTCTTTCACTTTCTTTCTGTACCATAGGAAATTAACATTTTTCATCTAATGGAGTCTAATATGCTTGTTGGATCCTTCACAAGGGTCAACTAATAAACAAGAAAATTTTCTAAAATAGTCTTTACAAGAACCAAATGACCTCCCAAAGAAATCCATATATACATCCAGTTATTAATCCTTTTCTTCACTTTTTTAGGAATCCATACCAATCTTCTTTGTTGTAACCATTAGGTTTTAAAAACAAACCTAGATATTGCAGACCTCCTCCTAAAGGTTTAACATCAAAAGGAACAAAATTTTTAATGATATTGAAATCCTGCTTATCCATCAAAGACTAATAAAAGGAGGATTTAGAAAGGTTAACCACTAATCCAGAGGCCTCACATAAGAGATTAATAAGTATTCTAAAAGCTTCCCAATATTTCACTGAACCATAGCCAAATAATAAGACATCATCCACAAATAGAAGTTGTGTTACCACTTTTTGAGAAGCAACTTTAATTTCTTCAATCTTACCAGTTATCATTTCCTTACCAATCAATCTACTTAGTCCTTCTATTAAAATGAGAAACAATAGAGGTGATAAAGGATAACCTTTTCTTAGCCTTCTATATCTCTTACAAAAACCAGAAAATTTACTATTAACAAGGACAACAAAATCTGTTGAATATATGCATGCCATAATTTACTCGGTTAGTACATAATCCAGACCAATATTTTGTAAAATCAGATGAAAGAAAGGACTATATCACCTTATCATAGGCATTCTCTAAATCCATCTTAAAAACTAGATGAGAGTTTTTCTTCATTTTGATAGAATGAAAACATTCTTGAGGCACCCTATATGCATCAGGAATTTGTTTTCCTTTTAGGAACCAAAACCGCTCCATTGAAATTGTCTCTTCTAGTTTTAATTTTATCCCATTTGCAATGATTTTAGTAACGAGATTATAAATCAGATTACATAAGTATATCCATCTGAACTCATTAAATAATCTAGTCTTAAGACTTTGGAATAAGAGCAATAAAAGTTTCACTCAAAGCCCTAGTCATTTTTCCTTGTAGCTAGAATTCCTCAAAGACCTCCAGAAGTTCCCCTCCCATTAAAGAGAAAAAACTTCGAAAAAAATGTACTCGACAATTGTCTGGCCCTAGAATTTAATATTTCAGAAGCTCCATCAAAAAAAATTCCGATTCTTCTAAAGACACCTATTCCCCAAGATTTCAAGAGTCTTCCTTAGAAAAAAACTTTGGGCATTTTTGTAATATCTGTAGCTAAGAAACAATATTTTCATTTTCAAGTTTACTAAAATGAGTAAATTAATTTGTTTTAGCAGCTTCTTGCAACTCCAATTTCTTAAAAATAATACCCCCAGATCCATCGACCAAATCCCATTTAGAATTCTGAATTCTTTTCTGATTATCTACCTATGGAAAAATTCAGTATTATCATCTCCTACTTTGAACCAAATCATTCTAGGTTTCTTCTTGTATTTTTAGGCTCTCCCTCTTTCTTGTTTCCAATTTAATCAATTCTTCTTTATGAGACTCAGAAAAACCTTGAAACGGAGAAATATCTACAAACTAAATTATATTCCTTTCCAATATCAACTAGTTCCCCTTCTAAATATTTATTTTTTATCTTTCTCCAAATCGATAACAAATTTCTTCAACATATTTAGTTTTAAAACTATCTTATCCATAAGTTAAGGAGAATTATCAACAATTAAATTCCCCCAACGTGTTTTAACCAACTCTTGAAAAGATTGTTCATTTATGCAAACATGATTAAACTTGAAGGGAACTTTTAATTTGTCTATACCCATATCCAATTGTAAAAATATAGGCATATGATCATACAACTCATAATTTGTTATCCAATATTTTTATTATCCATGTGACTCCAAAAGGTTTCCATTAACCAAGAACCTATATAACATATTGGCCACAACCTCTATTCCTAGTCTACAATTTCTCAAAGTTGGGGCTAAGGGAGAGGGAGACACATAAACTAAATTTGAATTGGAATATAACTTTGTAACGAACTCAGCCAAAGGATCCAAACAAGAATTTTCTCCCCAAATTTCTTTTGCAATATCAATTAGATTTAGATCTCTTGCAAATATTAGACTTTCTTCAAGAAGTAAACCACTAATTTTAATCTAATTCCAAAATCCTTCCCTATTTGACTAGGGGGAATAACAATTTGCGAGCTTTAAATAGAAATCAATACCCCTTACTTTTCCTTCAATCAAGATACCACATGGAGTTTCAAATGGAATGAAATCTAACATCACAAGGTTCTAGGCTACTTGAAGTCATCTAAAGAGCCCTTTAGAGTCAACACTACAATTTTTCAAATCCAAATGAAATTTTAGGAACCAATCTGTAACATAAGGTTCTAGCCAACAGTAGCATGTATCCCATTTCTTAATCAGGGATATGCATAAGATGTTTTTTTGTTAAAAAATGCTTTTCCTTGTCAAAAGATGCTTTATTTGATTGTCTAGGATTTGTGATAAGGATTTAAAAGTATTATTTTTTATTGTTAAGAATGTGTTGTCAATCAACTCACCAAACATGGCTTAGCCATAAATGGGCAAAGTGGGAGAATTTCTGAATTCTGGCAGGAAAAGTTCCATGTTTTCCCCAATAGAGAGGTTGAAAATGAGTTATCTAAACAATTTTCTTAACCGATGTTGAGTAAGCTAGCATAAATTGGAAATTTCTATAAATATTCATTGTCGAGGACACTCTTCCCACAAAAAATACAACAACAAAAAATATATTTAATTGATATAGTAGCTAAGAGAAGGGTGGCATAGTTATTAACCAATATGTGCTCCTGAAATCAAGAAATTCAATTGACCCTGCAATAATTCATTATCTATCATATGGTGGGTAACTTCAAAAATTTCATTGACAGATTGACTTAAAACATTCCTACCTTTTTTTTAAGATCACATGCCAAATCATCTCAATGAACCACTGAATGTGAGGATCCATCCTAGGGTCCTCTAACTAAAAACTAAATTTATTTAATTTAAACACAATAAGAAGGGAAATAACTTATTTATAACTCAACATTTATTTGATGACAATATACCATTAAAATTTATTTACCACATATTAAATAAGTAAGAATTTCATTGCAACCATTTACATAAGTAATCAATAAATGGAAGAATATATGTTCCAATAGCTTGGTTGAGATGCTCCTGACTCTGTTGGGATGCTCCTCTCAACTACCCGACTGAATTTACCTCCCAGCCAACTAGGAATGATTTCCTAGCCCAGGGAACCTCCACAAGTTCCCTAGCCCTCTGAGCCCAAGTCCAACGAGATGTAGTGTGTCCAAGTTAAACAAACACTCTCCAGATCCAAGTTTGTATTCCCTCATTTATCTCTCCATTCTCTCCCTTCTCTTTCTCCACATTCCTCCCCCAAAACAAAATCCTCCAAACCAAAGCCAAGACCAAGGATCCCTTTTCCTCTCATCATCTTTCCCCATTTATGTCTCTTCCTCCCATCCACCTCAGCAACCTATCATTAATGTCATGACTACCCCCTCATCCTTTCATTTAGTATCCTTGACTTTTCTTACCATATCTTCTCCCAAGTAGATTTGAGAAGACACCCTGTGATATGGATATTTAATTTGGAATCTAATTGGAGAAGATCATATCTTGTCAAAAATATATTTGAAAAGACACCTTGGGATATGGATATTTAATTTGGAATAAATTGGAGGAGACTATATCCTATCTAAAATTAAATTTGAGAAGACAAGTTTGGAATTGAATAATAACAATAATAAAATTTATATCAGTAAAATAAAATTACAGTTTCACAAATGTAGGTATATACCAATATTTCTTGATAATTGCAAGTCAATATTTTCAAGTTAATTAAACACTAATTGTTGACACCTAATCCTCAGCGGTTGGGTGTACCCGGAATGTGAACAGTCATCAAGTAGATGAACTGATCAGTCACATTCCTGTATATAAACAATAGTTACCTAATGAAATCAATCAATCAGTTTTCTTCTGCCAAGTCTGGAGTTACCCTGGCCTGACATGGTATCAGAGCACAGGTCCCAGGTTCCTTTTTTTGGCGTGCCTTGTAACTCCTCTGTCCCATATTCTGCCATAACGCATCTGCCTGCTGATGTTAGTGTAATTGCATCCGTTGGTTAACGCCTCTGCTTTATTCCCTTCTGTTCTTAATAATCTGCCTCTGCCAGCGCTCTGTCCACTAATGCATCTGTCCACTGACCTTTCGATGCCAAAGATCCGTTGTGGCGGTTGAAGGGAAAGCGACTGCTGTTTGAGGGGACTCGAAAAGATAGTGTTGAGAGAGGGATAGAACCATTAGCCATTGTTATCACTGTATTAACCTCGTACCTCTTGTCTAATTCAAACAATTTCACTTGCGTCAGACGTATATCTTCTCCACCATATTCCACTTGTACTATGAATTTCCCCTCAAACGCATTGTAAATCGATCCCAACACCCAGAAAGCTGGGCCTGCTATCAGAAGAATATGTACATATGATTTATGGATTGATACACTTTGATCAAGCTGAAGAAGCATCAAGAGAAATCCAACGAAGACCAGGACTGCTCCAATGGCGTGAAGGATTGGAACTGCGAATTCAACGAATGGAAGCTGTGATTCGAGATGAATTAGCGGTGAAAACCTGATATCGAACCCTGAGAGATGTGCCCACAGGTCGTGCACATTGAGGATTATGATAAGAAGCATGGCCACCATAAGGAGACAAATTCGTAAATTGTTCTGTAATTGTTGATCTGAGAAGAGGCGAGATCGTAAACGTTGATTGAAAGACTCGGAATACCGTTGAGGTTGGAAGAAAGCTCTAAAGGGAAAGTTCGCCCCTTTAGCTTCTTCAAGGAATTTGCTCTGAGGTTGTCAAATTTCTTCCCAACAATCTCAGTCCGGCTCCCTCTTGCTCGCTATTTGCAGGTTTAATTGACGGCCAAAATAGTCACGATTTGGCCTGTATCTCTACCTGAAATTGTTGGAGGTTTCGAGGATTTGTACTGGGAAGGGGGCTGAACCCACGACCGCAAGGATATGGTATGGTAACTGATTTGGTATTGCGCGTTTTATTCCATGAGAGTGTGAATGTCCGAATGGTAATGTTGTGAGTCAAAGTATTGCGCAGTTTATGTAAGCAGTCTTTCAAAGCAGTCAAAGTATTGTCCTATTTTCAAAGTGTTTATTTATCATTCAGAGTATTGCGCTGTTCTTCAAAGTGTTTATATATATCAATCAAAGTATTTGATATTGCGCAATTTATTACACAGTTTTCTTTTGAATGATAATGCTGCATTGAAAAGTTATCATTTCAATGTTGATGCTTCTAGCAAACATTAGAGGGATTTGAAGGCTGTAATGTAAGGAAGTTTTTTTTTATCAGCAGAAGTAATTTTTTTTTACGGAATGCATTCAATCATTTCTATGGTAGGAATAGTTCTCACTGGCAAGGAGAACTATCCTGAATGGTCCCGGATGGTAAAACACACCCTCATCTACAATGAGTTGTGGAAGGGAGTGTGTGTCGGAGAAGGAGACAATGACCTAGTACAACCTACATCAGACAAAGAGCTCGTCATTTGGGAAAACAAGAACAACAAAGCCTATGCATTAATCACAGCATCTGTAAATGAAAAAGTAAGTCGCCATATTTCATCATATTCAACTGCCTTTGAAGCTTTACAAAAGCTGAAAGAACTTTATGACTCACATTCTGCACTAGAAGTTGTTCAGCTCATGATTAAACTCTTCACTCTTGAACTAAAAAATAATGATCCTCTTGCTCTTGCATCTGAAGTAAAATCCATAATGCATGATATCAAATCCACTAAGGTTGAGTTGGATATCCCTCTTATTGCTTTTCTCAAGGCACTCTATCCTACTTACTCCAATTATCTTGAGTCTTTACAAGCAAATGGAAATCTTAAAGATATAACCTTTGACTCTCTTGTGAAAAAGTTTGCTGAAAGAGAGAAAGCCTTTGGAAAGAAGACAGTCCCTGAATCTTCTGAAGAGACTGTCTGCCTTGCTCATAAAGAAAAGCATCCTTCTCATGATTCTACAAGAGGAAGAGGTGGACGAAGAGGAAGAGGAA
Source organism: Pinus tabuliformis (assembly GCA_031772625.1). Lineage (NCBI taxonomy): Eukaryota > Viridiplantae > Streptophyta > Pinopsida > Pinales > Pinaceae > Pinus > Pinus tabuliformis. Next base: position 859,855,784 of record CM062817.1, on the reverse strand, counting down.
GATACTTTAGAGGCAGGGGGGCAGACACTCTCAAGCAGAAAAAGCAGATCTGCATTGCATTCGCCGCAAATGAAATGGATCACATGATGCTTCTACATGCAAGCTACCATGGGACAAAATTGAGCAGAAAAGAAACCAGCAGAAAGGTAAAACTGATGATACAGACAAAGGTAAAGCACCTGAATCCGCTCACTATATTGAGGCACAATGTAACATTGGAGTAAATGAAGATTTGTTTAATGCTTCACTTGCTTCTTCGAAAAATGACGGTTGCTTGATTCAGGAGCAACCTGTCATATGACCCATAGGAAAGATTTTTTTGAAGATTTCACTGACAATGTTGATGGAGCAGTATACTTTGCAGATCAGTCAAAAATCAAGCCATCAGGGCTTGGCACAATCAGGCTTAAACTGCCTGGTCTTCCAGACTTTCTTCTGGATCATGTTCTATATCTCCCACAGCTCAAGAGAAACTTGTTGTCCTTGGTCCACATCTGCCAGCAAGGTCACTCCATTCATATGTTTGATGGCAAGCTTGAGGTAAGAAAAGCTTCTGACCACTCACTTGTCATGAGGGGAATAGAAGAAGAAAGGCTTCTCGAATTGCAAGGAACCTCTCCTCATGCACAAAATTTCTCATATATTTCTCATCATGAAGAAGGTACACTTCCATCAAGTTTATTATGGCATGCTAGATTTGGACATTTAAACTATGACAGTCTCCGCTTATTGAAGAAAAATGGTGTTGTTGGTTTGCCTACAATTCCTAGAAAGCATAAGCAATGTGATGCTTGCATTCTAGGAAAGCATAGCAAACAGTCTTTTCATGATTCACATTCAAGAGCACATAGGAAGCTTGAACTCATTCATTCAGATTTATGTGGTCCAATGCCTGTTCCTTCTGCAAATGGAAATAAATATATCATGACATTTATTGATGATTACACCAGAATGTGTTGGGTTTATTTATTGAAGAACAAATCTGATGCTTTTCAAACATTCAAGAATTTTCATAAATGGATTGAAAATGATGCACAATCTCATATTGGGTCTATACGCACTGATAATGGAAAAGAATATACATCAAATGAATTTGAACACTATCTTCGCCAACATGGGATCAAACATCAAACAACTGTGCCTTATAATCCCCAACAGAATGGTGTAGCAAAAAGAATGAATAGAACAATCTTGAATATGGTACGATCCATGCTTTTCTTCAAAAATGTAAAGATAATGTTTTGGGTTGATGCTGTTTTATGTGCTGCATATATAAAGAATAGATGTCCATCTAGTGCTATAAGAAACAAGACTCCTTATGAATTGTGGTATGGACATGTTCCTACTGTAAAACATCTCAGGATCTTTGGTTCCACCTGTTATGCTTTAATACCAAAGGTACATAGAAACAAACTTGGTGCTAGAAGTCGTAAGTGTATCTTCCTGGGGTATTCAAACACATCTAAAGCATACCGCCTCTATGATGAAGTAAATAAAAAGTTTGTTTTATCTAGAGATGTCATTTTTCTCGAATCATCCAAATCTGACAATGTTGTTGAGCGGCAACTTGATCGCTTGGATAGATTCGCAAAAACAAAATATTTTCAAGAATTTGATAATCAGATTCCACATCTTGAAGGGGGGATTCCTATACTAGAACAACATGTGGAATCTTCTTCTGAAGAACAATATCCCCTACATGAAACTCCAACAATGGATGATGCTTTAAGTGATGTAATTGATAGAATTGGGAGACTCAATCTTGATTCAGTCCCAACTCAATCAACAGAGCAGCCTGGACCATCTCAGAAAGGTCCCCCAAAGTGGCTAACAAAGACACTTGAAAGTGTTCATCCTGATGAAATTGGAAAAACAGGAACCAAAAATACAAACCGACAAGATGGAGGTGATGTAGATGACTCTAATTCACCTGTTGATATGGATGTTACTTATGATTGTGAATTGAACTTGTTTACAGATTTTGAACCAACTTCCTTCAAAGAAGCTGCTTCTCATGATGAATGTAAAGAAGCGATGCAAAAGGAGTATGATGCCCTCAAAAAAAATGGCACTTGGAAGCTGGTTGATCCTCCATTTGGAACCAAACCAATTGGCTGCAAGTGGGTCTACAAGAACAAATACAAAGCTGACGGCTCACTTGAAAAGCACAAAGCTAGGCTTGTGGCAAAAGGTTTTGCACAGAAGGAAGGGGTCGATTATGAGGAATCTTTTTCCCCCACAGCAAAATGGGCCACCATCCGGACACTCTTTGCACTAGCTACTCAGAACGGTTGGAAAGTCCATCAAATGGATGTAAAAACTGCATTCTTGAATGGAGATCTAAAAGAGAATGTTTTTATGTCCCAGCCTGAAGGATTTGCTATGAAAGGACATGAACATAAAGTATGCAAACTTGTGAAGTCCTTGTATGACCTCAAACAAGCACCACGAGCCTGGTAGGAAAAACTAACAGAGCATCTTCTGAAACTCAACTTCAATCATTTTGATCTTGATGATGCAACTTTATTTGTCAAGAAAGTTGGCAAAACAGTTGTATATCTTGTGGTATATGTAGATGATCTTTTAATGACAGGGAACAATGAAATCTATATTGCATCCATAAAGAAAGAATTAGGAAAAAGTTTTGAAATGACTGATTTGGGCTATGTTCATTATTATCTTGGCATTGAAGTAACCCAACATCCAAAATCCATATTTCTTTCTCAAAAGAAATACATTGGAGATTTGTTAAACAGATTTGGCATGACAGAGTGCAATCCTCTTTCTACTCCAATGGAACAAAACTTAAAGCTCACATCTATTGAAGGAAAGGAATTTGAGGATGCAACAAAGTATAGACAGCTTATAGGAAGTCTCATCTACCTCACTACTACCAGACCAGACATTTCATTTGCTGTTGGAATCCTCTCCAGGTTTATGCAAAAGCCTTATGAGGGACATTGGTCTGCTGCAAAAAGAGTTCTAAGGTACTTGAAGGGAACTCAAGACCTTGGAATCAAGTATACACAGGTGGGCGACTTCAGCTTGATTGGATACTCTGATTCAGACTTCGATGGAGACAAAGAAACTGGAGTATCTACTTCAGGATATGCTATGAGTCTTGGATCAGGAGCTGTCTCTTGGAGATCACGCAAACAATCAGTTCCAACAGATTCCACAACAGAAGTAGAATACGTGGCAGCAGCTGAAGCAACGAAAGAAATTGTGTGGCTCAGGAAAATCCTTGAAGATTTGCAGGTAAAACAAGTACAATCAACTCCACTCATGATTGACAACACCTCTGCAATAAATTTGGCCAAGAACCCAAAGTTCCATGATCGTACTAAGCACATCAATACTAAATATCATCTGATCCGACATCATGTTGAGGCCAAAACAATCCATCTCCATCATTGTTCCACAAATGAGAAAATTGCAGACATCTTCACCAAAGCGCTTGGAAGAGAAAAGCTTGAAAGATTCAGAACGATGCTTGGACTCACCAACATCCCTTCAGATTAAGGGGGGGAATTGTTGACACCTAATCCTCAGTGGTTGGGTGTACCCGGAATGTGAACAGTCATCAAGTAGATGAACTGATCAGTCACATTCCTGTATATAAACAATAGTTACCTAATGAAATCAATCAATCAGTTTTCTTCTGCCAAGTCTGGAGTTACCCTGGCCTGACACTAATAAAAATTAGCATGATAAGTTTTAGTAGGGAATTACGTACATCCCTCCTTCAAAAAACTTTGTCCCAAAGTTAGAGTGAAAAATATACAAGGAGTTCGAAAGAAGTTTGGCAATAAGGCATAACAAAAATAGAGAGAGTTATAGTAGTAACATAAGTAAGTCAGACAATGATACCACTTCCCATCAAGAGTCGCCAACTAATATATATCCACATATCCTTCCTAACCTACTTCCACTCCCACCCTATCCATCCTCTGCTACTATATACTATGGCAGCGGCTATACCAATCTAACCATTGATAAAACCAATATGGCGAAAGCGTCGACTATATCGACCTAACTTCCCTAGCAGGCAACTGGAAATCGTCATCACACGTCTAGGGGAGTGTGTCCATCATTTCCCTCCCACGATTCCAGGTTTGGAGGTTACACGGTGGGAAATACCTCCACCCCTCCTCACAACTAGGGTCAACACCCTAATATGGACCACACTACAGCGCTGGTTGGATACTTGTCATCAAATAATCCAGTCAGGTAGTCTTGTCACCTGCCATTTACATTTTACCCATGTCATAAGAGTGCATATCAAGTAGATACAAAATGTAATAGAACAATGTACATCATACCTTTCCTCATTAGATGTCTCGACCTTCCCCAATGGAAGAGTAGATCTTGGTTATCATATAGTTCTTTCCAATCTACAGGTTAGTTCTCATTCATGCATATATATAACAACAAAATATATATAGATAAGTGATCTTAAACATCATGTTATTAAGTCTAGTATCCACGTGTCAATTTTGTAGTTCATACTGGAAATAAATCTTACATTAGATAAATCATAATTTCACTAAGTCATTCATTAGATAAATCATATCCACTTAAGCCATACATGAAACAACAATAACTCTGATAAGTCATGCACTAGATAAATCATAACCAAGTAAGTCATACATTAGGTCATACATCAAACATTTCAATCATCAATACCTAATCCATCTAATGATTTATATAAGTAGTTTCACTTGTCCAACTAAATGCATCAATATTACATAACGTTCATAAATAAATAACATGGAACTGCAAATAGAGCCTTAGCATAGGTAGTCAAAATGGGCATCACAGATGCTAAAAAAGTGAGGGGTAGTCACGACGTATAGTCTCTACATCCTCCTAGGTAGAAAATCCTGGGCTATACTTGTCCCACTGGACCTTAACCTGGTCCACCATGCGACGTCTGAGCTGTCGAACCCTACAATCCAATATGCGTAATGGTTCGACCATTATGGTTCCCATGTCTGAGACCTGCAATTCCCTCCAATCCAGTTTATGAGATTCATCATAAACATAATTTCGTAAAATAGATACATGAAAAACATCATGAGTTTTATGCAAATGGAGTGGTAGTACAAGATGATATGAAACTGGTCCAATCTTCTCCTTGATCCTAAAAGGTCCTATAAACTGAGGTTACAACTTCATGTCTTTACCAAACCAAATGGTGCTTTTGTTCGGTCGGATATGAATAAAAACTTGGTATCCTTCTTCACAACTTCGATCAGTCCTATGTGAATCAACATAACTTTTTTGTCTAACTTGTGCTTCCTTTAACCTTTGTCGAATTTGTCTTACCTGCTCCATTTCTTGAACTAATTCCATCCCAATTGTTACTCGGTCCTCCACTTTTCCCAACTCAATGGTATCCTACATGGCCTCCCATATAGAGCTTGATAAGGAGGCATCCCGATTGAACTGTGGTAACTGCTATTATAGGAAAACTCTACCAATGGTAAGTACCTTTCCCACTAAATCTGATTATCCATGACGTACATTCTAAGGATGTCTTCCATAACCTGATTTACTCTTTTAGTCTACCCATCTGTTTATGGATGATATGCAGTGACCAAGTTCAATTGAGCCCCTAGTACTGACTGCAAACTTGTCCAAAACCTAGATGTAAAGCGAGAGTCTCTATCAAAAATGATCTTTGTGCGTAACCCATGTAGTCAAATAACTTCACTTATAAAAACTCGTGCCACATCAGCAACATCATAAGTGTCTCTTACTGGGATGAAATGGACACTTTTTGTCAATTTATAAACTACAACCAATATAGCATTGTGCCTCTGTGACGTGAGTGGAAAACCCACAACAAAATCCATAGAAATTACCTCCCAGTTAGACATAGGGATTTCATGTGGTTGTAGGAGTCCTGATGGATGGTGACGATCAACCTTCACTCATTGACATTTAAGACATCTGGCAACAAACTGGACTATGTCGTGCTTCATGCCTTCCAAAAAGAAGAGTTTCTTCATGTCCGCATACATCTTCTCCACTCCAGGATGTGCACAATAGAGTGCTCTATGTGACTCTTCGAGGATGGTCCTTCTTATACCCCCTTACTTAGGTATGTACATTCTCCCTTGAAATCTCAATAGTCCATCTGGTTCAAGGACATATCCCTCAAACTTTGGTTCTATCTGCTTCCCACTCTGGAGTGCTGATATAACCTTTAGATACCAACTATATTCAAAGAGTTTCTCCAACACACGTTCCCTCAAATTGACCCTCAAGGGTTCTAGGGAGAAGGTTCATGGCCTCTTGCTTAGTGCATCATCCACCACATTCTCCTTTCCCTAAATGCATGAGATATCAAAATCATACTCACTCATGAATTCTCTCCACCCAATTTGTCTAGCATTCAAATCGCTTTGAGTGAAGAGGTGCTTCAGGCTTTGATGATCTGTTCTTAACTCAAATTTTCTCCCAACGAGGTGGTGTCTCCACAGTTTCAAAGCTAACATCACTTCTACTAACCCTAAGTCATGGGTAGCATACAACTCTTCATGTTTCTTCAATTTTCTAGATGCATAAGCTATTACTCCACCTTCTTGCATCAATACTGCTCCCAATCCTTGCTTCGAAGCATCGGTGCAAACAATGAAGTATTTTTCCATGTCTAGTACTCGAAGGATCGATGCACTAGTTAGTAACCTCTTTAGTTCAGTGAATATAGTGTCACATTCATATGTCCATTCATACCTGACCCCTTTTTGTTGTAATGTGGTGATGGGTTTTGCAATCCTCAAAAACCCTTCCACAAACCTGTGATAATAACCTACTAGCCCCATAAAACTATGCACCTCATGAGCATTTTTCACTACTGACCATTCCATTATGGCCTTTACCTTTTCTGGGTCAACTGAAATCCCTTCTCCTGAAATGATGTGCCAAAGATAATGAAATTTCTTCTGAAAGAAGGAACATTTTTAAAATTTTCCATACAATTGATTTTCCCTTAAGCAAGTCAATACAACCCTTAGGTGCTTTTCATGCTCCTTTTCATTCTTGGAATACACAAGAATGTCGTCCAGAAAGACTTGCACAAATTTGTCCAAATACTTCCTGAACACACCATTCATGAGGCTCATGAATATTGCTGGTGCATTGGTCAAACCAAATGGAACAACTATGAACTCCAAACCGAGTTCTAAATGCAGTTTTTGAGATGTCACCTTCATTAATCCTCAATTGGTGGTATGCAGATCGTAGATCGATCTTTGAGAAAACCGTTGCTCCCTTCATTTGATAAAATAGGTCATCTATTCTAGTATCGGGTACCTATTATTTATAGTGGCTCTGTTCAGGTCCATATAATCTATGCATAGCCTTAAGGAACCATCCTTCTTCTTTATGAAAATCACTGGTGCACCCTAAGGTGAAATACTAGGTTTGATAAATCCCAAGTCTAAAAGCTCTTTTAACTGCATTTGCAACTCACAAAGTTCTAGAGTTGTTATCCTATGGGGTGTCTTAGATATTGGTTTTGCACCAGGTTTTAGGTTGATTGTGAAATCAATCTCCCTTACAGGAGGTAATCCAGGCAATTCCTTAGGAAAAACATCCTTGAGTTCTGACAAAATTGGGTGTTGATCTAGGGAGGGTTCTTTCTGGTCACTTACAGCCTCGACTACATATAGTTCGCAACCTTGTCAGAGGCAATGTTTTACCCTCATCATGGATATGAATCGTAGGGACACTCCTCTCTTGATTCCATAAATCTCAATTGACATACCTTCATCATCTAAACAAATCACCTTCTTTTTGAAACAATATACCAAATTTTGATGAGCTTCTAATCAGTCCATTCCAATAATTACATCATGCGTCCCCAATGTTGTGATGTATGCCTTCAACTTAGTTATACACACCTTGAGGTTTACCTGACATTGGTCAAAACTAGGTACTACTTCTTGTTTATTTCCAAAAGCCATCACAACTTGCTTAAAGTCATCATGCTCATAGGCTGCCAACCCACATTTTTCTAATGCAACTCATGAAATGAAACTATCTGTAGCACCATAATCAAACAAAATTTTAAATTTTATTTTGTTTATCATGCTTGAGGTTTCTAGCACGACAGATTGGTGTTCAACTTGTTGGTTATCAATTACTACATAGATTTGATGGTGGCTACTTTCTCCCCCCATTGGTGCCTTTCCTTCTCTACGGTTGTTACCAATTTGTAAGTCAGGACAGTCACATTGGCAATGAGGTCCCTCGCATCCCCAACAAGTGATGCATGGTAGAATTTGAAGAGAATGTTGTGGAGTTCTTTGGAAAGAGTTCCTTCCCTTGGGACACCTGAACCTACTTGTTTCTCCTTGCGTATGACCTTGATTTGCACGCATCCTTGAAGCTACAGGTGAATCCACACTAGTAACCATTGAAATCCCCACTGTCGGTGCTCTGGGTACAACCCTGTTTCCATATGACAGTGGCCTCAAACTTCCTCCCCTCGGGAAGGTACGAGGGGCCTTCCCCATAAACCTTAGTTGTTGTGGAAAAATGGTTTTGTTTCTGTTAGCTCTGCTATTACTTTCAACATTTTAAGGACAAATGTAGACCTGATTGGGTTGTTGATGATCAAAAAGGGGTCACAGCAGTTGTTTTTCCTTCCCTCCTTCATTTTCTTTATAACTCTATAACTCCCGCTACCTCTGTTTCCTCCTCCCCCTTCATTCTCCTTATTCTCCCTTAACCCTATTATTTCTGTTTTCCTCTGTAATCCTTTATAAACCCCATATAAATCCTTTTTCCCTCGGGTCCCGGGCACAAAATAAACCCATGAGACAATGGTCATATAACCACGCGCATATGACAAAAGTGCTACTGCCGAGGGCCTCCCTTGTCACATTAATCAATAAGCATATATGTTAGACCTCACCTTCTGATCGCACCTGCCATATGATCTAATGGCATTCACTGATCCTAATCCCACAAGTCACGCACGTAATAACCCGCTGGGAAAGCAATTTCCTGCGAGTCACATCCGCCACGTGTCATCACTTGAATGGAGTCTCGCCCCCACATACAGATATCGCCTAGCCTCCCGAAGCGGTGCGGGGAAAACCACTTACCACCCATCTTGCTTGTTCCCGCTCGCTATTGCCCACGCTTGTTAGCCGCCTGTCAGCCGTCGGATCTGCCCGCCCATGATCTGACGGCCCTCGTTTGTCCATCCACGTGTCCTCCTGATACTCCTTATCTAGCACCCTCCACCGCTGATCACTGCGATCCAACGGTTGATTTTCATCTTCCACCCACTTGTACCACCGCCATGAAGTCTTCACCACCATTGATTGAGTGGTGCTTCTGAAGGACAATGGCAGCCATCTACCAGTACCCTGTGCATTTATCCTTCAACAACTGAATTCAAGAGTAGTATGGCCGAAGAAGGAAACAGGACAATATCGAGCAAATCAAGCATTTATCAGTTATGGAGCATGTTTCATACAACACTCCACCTGTTCAGGAAGGACAACCGAGCACCAGAGAATGTCAAATTCGCTCATTTGAAGCAGCAGATTGTATCAGAGACCCATATCAGATAGTTAATGTGGTTGGTGGTCTATTATGACCCCTCCACGCATAGGATAGTAGATATTTTTGTAATCAACCTCCATATATACCCAGAATCAAGATGTAATGAGGGTTGATGGATACTGTTTTGATGTAAAGTTCAACTTCTATAGACTGTAACTACTGTGATAACTGTAGCGTCTGGTCTTCATTTTCAACTAATACAAGCTTCTTTTGCTGTTAATTGCTCACTTTCCACTTCTTCTTTGTTCCAGGTTGTGCCTGTTATGCATTTTTCATGTGCTCTTGATGTTTAGCATTAGAGGGGATGTCATCCCACCTCTGTGTTAGAATCTAGTAAGTATTATTGAATGTGTATGCAGGTTTCTGTTGTTTTAATGCTAGAGAGCTGTCATCCTGTCTGTGCATTAGAAAATAGATTTATAGACCTTTTACTAGTTATAGCTGGCCATCACATGGTCTTTTGCATCTGCTGGTGTGGTCAGTATTCTCCATGTTCACTGATTCCTCAAACTGTGAGTAATTGGTGGTCTAAAGCCTTGTAGTCTGGGGGTGTTCACCCATGTTTGGGGTTAAGCATAGTATAAGTGGTTCTTTGGCTTGAATATGCATCATTCCTTCCACTCATCCACCTTTTTCCAACATTTCTATTGAGTTTGTAATGTTCACGAGCATCTCTGAGATACAACCTAGGAGAGTTTCTTGGAGTGATAACATTAACTGGCGCTGTTGCCGGGGAGAGGAGATTGAGGCTCAACTTCCCTCGGAAAATGACACACTTCGAAGCTTTGATGATAGACAAGGTTTGGACGCATTTTCTGGTTGTAAGCATCTATCTAGTGACTCCACTGGAGGAAGACCAACATTTGGCGACTCCACATTGAAGTTCTGGCTCAGTTTGTGAGGCATACTCGAAGAAATCCTCAGAAATCACCAGCTGAACCAGTGCCTAACCCTGAGAGGACTGTCAAATCGAAGAAAGCATCACAGAAAGGGGCATCAGGATCAGGTAAGCCTAAGAAATCTCATGCATCTCTGAAAGATAAATTTATAGCTGAAGATATACAGTTTGAAGATTTAGAGCCCAACACTTTTAATAAGGAAATTCCTTTAGAGATTAATACAACCCCTTGTCCATCTAGTTCCCCTTTGAATCTCAGTCCAAAGAAACCTTCCTATTCAGTCCAAAACATCCCTTTGTCTCTGTCATCTATTTCATTGTTTCAAACTGCTCAATCTTCTAGTATCCTTCCACATATCCCAATCATGGCAGGCCAGAAAGCACCCACGAAGATAGAAAGAATTGTTGCTACTAGATATGGACCCCTGGTCTTGCTTGTTCCTTTAAATTCCATGCCTATGGGAGAATATTAGAAGTATATGCCCAAGTTCACTCGCACAGAGGGAGTGACAGTAGAATAACACCTAGAAGCTTTCTATAGTTATGTTGATAATTTAGATATAAGTGAAAATGATGTGTGGATGAGAGTTTTTGTACAGAGCCTTGATGGAGAGGCTAGGAAGTGGTTCAGAGAACTAGCATCTAGATCTATTGCTGATATTGAAGCCTTATATGATGTGTTTTTGAAGCACTGGGGAGATAAAAAGGACTTGTTGTACTACCATACAGAGTTTGGTAACCTAAAGAGGGAAAATGGGGAATCATTGCCTGATTTTAATAAAATATTCGATCGTCTGTATAGTAAGATACCAACTGAGGTAAAGCCTACCCCCACCTCTACCAAACTCACTTATGCCAATGCTTTTGACTCTGATTTCTGCCTGTTGTTGAGAGAAAGGAGATGTGCTACTCTAGCAGACATGTAGGATGCAGCTCTAGAAGTAGAGTCTAATATCATGGTTGTAGAAAAGCTCAAAAATCAAGCTGACAGAAGGAGGCAGAGAGGTCAGGCTTCTACTTCTTCTGCATCATCTTCAGAGCCTAAATTAGACAAAATGACTAAGATGATAGAGTCATTGGCTGCTGAAATTTCTAAGCTGAAGGTTGAGCAAAATTCAGGAAAAACAAGGCAGCAGAACTCCCAATCCATTCAGAAGATCAAATGAACAGTTACAAATTATTCAGAGGGGTGAAGAAACAAATGAAGAACATAAAGTTAAAGATCCTTTCCAAAATTTAGTCATGGAGGAGGAACAATTTGAAGATGAGGATGAAATTCACTGCATGGAAGATAAAGGTAGTGCTGCATTTTTGACTTTGGCCGCTTATGAAGAATCATTGCTGCAGGAACAAGACAGTCAAGAAGGGGATAAAGAAGCTGTCCTACAAACTCAGGAGCAACGAAGATATAATCTGAGGTCTAATGAAAAAAATGTCAAGGAGAACCCTACCCAGAGATCTTCTATCCAAACAGAGTCTTAGAATATCAAACAAAGAAGACTAGCAGTTGATCCAGTCATCCTCAAGGCACCAGTTCAAGAGGTAAGAGGTTCTGATAAGTTACCTTCCTCTTTCAGCTTTGAGTCAGAAGTTCATAAATTAAAAATATCTGTGCCTCTGGTAGAGTTGGCAAAGAGTGAAATATTTAGAAAGCCTATCCTTGAAGCCCTTGAGTTGGAAATCACACAAACCTCCACTGAATCTGTCAATTTGCAAGATGACAAACCTACCATTATGCTTAGCCCCATGATTGAACCTGCTGATAATAATTCTCCATCTTTTTATGTCTCCTTGACCACTCATGACAAAATCCTCCACAACTGCCTGCTAGATACAGGGTCCAGCCACAATTTAATGCCTAAAGTTGTCATGGAAGAGTTAGGCCTTGATATCACCAGACCCTATCATGATTTATTCTCTTTTAATTCAAGGAAAGTGAAATGCCTAGGATTGATTAAAGATCTAGCCATTACCCTAACTCAGCTGCCCATGAAGAGTATGATGATGGATATTGTGGTAGCAGATGTCCCTCCTAAGTTTGTCATGCTGCTATCCAGAGGATGGATTAAGAGATTAGGTGGAACACTACAGAATGATCTATCTTATGCTACTGTCCCAGTTTTTGGAGGAGAAAGCAGGAGAATGTATAGAGAAGATCAGTTTACATACATCATCAGTGATGAGAAGAATACTACTAATCATCCCATTTATGCAGTGGACACTGATTTTGGAGCATGTATTCTCGAAATAGAAGAATCTTAGAAGGCCTCAATGTAGCTTAGGAAACCAACAGTTCAGGCTGAAGAAGAGCAAGGAAGTCAAATTTGGGAGATGTTCTTTGATGGAGCATGTTCCAGGGAGACTGCAGGAGCAGGGGTGGTGTTGGTATCTCCAGAGAAAGAAAGTGCATATTTGTCTTACAAGCTGGCTTTTCAAGTTGCAAACAATATAGCAGAGTATGAGGCTCTGTTTTTGGGCCTCAACGCAACAAAATACAGAGGAATCAAGAATCTAAAGGTGTTCGGAGATGCTGATTTGATCATTCAGCAAGTAAATAAAACATTTCAGGCAAAGCACCCAAGGCTGAAAGCATACAGAGATGAGGTATGGAGACTCAAAGATTCCTTTGATAATTTCTGTATTTCATATATCCCTAGAGCCAAAAATCAGCTTGCTGATTCCCTTGCTGTGTCTGTTAGCATGTTTGTCCCTCCCATGCATCCTAGATTAGTTTATGAAGTCCAAATGAAATATAGACCATCCTTGACTGATAATGTCCAGCATTGGAAAGTTTTTGATGATGATGATGAAATAAATAGGTTTATACAAGTCATTGATGAGTTTTCTGAAATGCAAATTGACCAAGATAATGAAGCCTTGCAAGAAAACCCCCAATCCCAGCTTAGAAGTAAAATTGGCAAAGAAAGCATTGTCCAGCTTCCTAGTAATCATATTCCAAAGGGTTTAATTCCTCTAGAAATACTGTTTGACCAGAATGATGTGCCTTACAAGGCTGCCCAGAAAGAATACCAATATGCAGGCTGTAAGCATGATATAGGAAGTCCAGGTTAGCCTAGATACGTAAATTTGTCCACTCATCTATCTGCTGACCAAAGTTCTGAATACTGCAAATTAATGAAGCAATTTGCTGATGTGTTTGCCTGGGAATATAGTGATCTGAAAATGTATGATAAAAAGATTATTCAGCATAAAATCCCTTTAGAGAAAGACACCATTCCTTTCAAACAGAAGCTAAGACCAATAAATCCTATGCTTCTTCCTCTAATTGAAAAAGAAATTAAAAAATTGCTGGCTGCCAAGATTATAGTTCCTCTTAGATATTCCAAATGGGTAGCCAATCTAGTAGTGGTGAGGAAGAAAAGTGGTGAAATCAGACTGTGTGTTGATTTTAGAAACTTGAACAAGTGCTCAAAGAAAGACAATTATCCCCTACCAAAGATGGAGCATTTGCTGCAGAAGGTCTCAGGAGCCAAAGTGATGTCTTTCTTGGACGGATTTTCAGGTTTTAATCAGATTGTTGTGCATCCATATGATCAAGAGAAGACTGCATTCACCACTCCTTGGGGCACTTTTATGTATGCCAAGATGCCTTTTGGGTTGATGAATGCTGAAGCTACCTTTCAGAGAGCTATGGATATAGCATTTGTAGGAGAGAAGGATAAATTTATTCTTATCTACCTTGATGATATAAAAGTATACTCCAGCAGCCATCAAAATCATTTGCAACATTTGAAAAAAGTGTTTTAGAAGTGCAGAAGGTTTGGGATTTCAGTCAATCCTAAAAAGTCATAATTTGCTTTAGAATAAGGCAAGTTGTTAGGACATGCTGTTTCTGCTGCAAGTGTTCAAATTGACTTAGAAAGAGTAAAAGCAATACAGACTTTGTCTGTCCCAATATCGAAGAAAGATATCCAATCCTTTTTGGGCAAAATTAATTTTGTAAGGAGGTTTATACCAAACTTTGTAGAACTAGTGAAGCATGTTACCTCCATGTTGAAGAAAAGGTCGGAGGTTAGATGGACTGATGCAGCAAGAGGTTCTTTTGAGTCCATCAAGAAAGCTATTATGGAGGCTCCCACTTTAATAAGTCCGGACTACAGTAAGGAGTTCCATGTATTCTCATTTGCCTCTGAAGACACCATTGGAACAATTTTATTGCAAACATATGAAGAAGGTTCAGAGCATCCGGTGGCATTTTTCAGCAAAAATTTGAGGGATGCTGAACTGAGGTATGACATTATTGAAAAACAAGCATATGCTCTTATCAAATCCTTGAAAGCTTTCTGAGTTTACATTCTGCATTCCAAGATAATTGCATATGTACCCTGTGCTGCAATAAAATATGTCTTAACACAACCTGATGCTGATGGAAGAAAGGCTAAATGGATCGAAAATTTGATTGAATTTAATATAGAATTAAAGTGCACCAAGCTCGTAAGAGGCCAGGGTCTTGCCAAGTTATTGGCTGAAGAAAATTGCAGATCATTAGATATTGATTTCCTGTGCACAATTGTAGAAATCGGTTAGACATATGAAGAAGAGGAAGCAACTGAACCAGAGAGAAAGTAGCCAGTGGCAGAAAATCTAGCTTCTTGTAATTGGTATTCTGCAATAATTAATTTCTTGCTGAAGCTAGAAATCCCTTCAGGATTTACTCAAAGTCAAGCTAGAACTATTAAGCTTAGGGCAGCTAAATATTACATTAATGAAAATCTGTTGTATTGGAGGGATCCATCTGGAATGCTTTTGAGGTGTCTGGAAAAAGAACAGTTAATAGAAGTCATGCAGAAATTTCATTCCAGCATGTGTGGAGGGCACCATTATTGGAAAACCACTGCCTACAAAATCCTCAAAGCTAGGTACTATTGGCCCACTTTATTTTCTGATGTGTTTTCATTTGTTAAATCTTGTGACAGGTGCCAAAGATTTGAAGGAAAACAACAGTTGAAGTCGCTGCCCCTAAAACCAATACAGGTAGAAGGACCTTTTCAGTAGTGGGGCTTGGATTTTATTGGAGAAATCAATCCACATTCCAGTGGCCAGCACAGGTGGATATTAGTAGCTACTGATTATTTCACTAAGTGGATTGAAGCAATTCCTACCAGAAAGGATGATCATAATGTGGTCATGAAGTTTTTGATAGAGAATATCTTTACCAAGTTTGATTGTCCACATAAATAGTCACAGACAATACAGTAGCCTTCAGAGCAAAGGAATTGGTGGATATGTGTGATTCAATGGGTATTAAACTGGTTCATTCCACCTCATACTATCCTCAAAGCAATGGTCTAGCAAAATCTTCAAATAAAAGCCTAATAAGGATAATTAAGAAGCTGTTAGAGGACAATAAAAAGGATTGGGATTCTAAGCTCAAGTATGCACTGTGGGCTGGCAGAGTGACTATTAAGAAATCCACAGGAAATTCCCCTTTCAAGCTGGTATATGGCACTGAAGCTGTATTCCCAATTCAGTTAACTCTCCCTGTGGCAAAATTCCTTCAAGAAGAGCAGAACGAGGATGAAGACATGGCAAAAAGGATCATTGATTTAGCAGAGGTAAAAGTAGATTAGAGAACAACTGGTTGAAAAGGCTGCAACACATCAGAAAAAGATTAAGGATGCTTTTGACAGGAAGACAAAGACAGATAATTTTTAGGTTGGAGACTTGGTTTTGAAGTGGGACACACTAAAGGAAAAGAAAGGCAATCATGGGAACTTTGATGCTTTCTGGACAGGCCCTTTTATTATTTCACAGATTCAAGGGAACAACACCATCATACTGAAAAGTATGGGAGGAGAGGCAGTTTTTGATGGCCCAGTTAATGGGCGGTTTTTGAAAGTTTATGTGATTTAAGGTCTTTTGTCCTTAAAATTGTAAATATTTTGTTTTATCAGTTTAAGTAAGACTCCATGCCCAATGGAACACTAGGAATTTTGCTAATTTGTTTTCATCGGGAAGGCATTGATCTGCAGGTTCTTGAGACCTCACAGGGAGGATATCATCCCTAGAAGGAGCCAGTGTTAGCTCTGCTATTACTTTCAACATTTTAAGGACAAATGCAGGCCTGATTGTGTTGTTGATGATCAAAGAGGGGTCGCAATAGTTGGTTTTCCTTCCCTCCTTCATTTTCTTTATAACTCTATAACTCCTGCTACCTCTGTTTCCTCCTCCCCCTTCATTCTCCTTATTCTCCCTTAACCCCGTTATTTCTGTTTTCCTCTATAATCCTTTGTAAACGACGTATAAATCCTTTTTCCCTTGAGTCTCGGGCGCAAAATAAACCCACGATACAACATGGTCATATAACTGCGCGCATGCGAAAAAAGTGCTACCGCCGAGGCCCTCCCTATCACATCAATCAATAAACATATATGTTAGACCTCGTCGTCCGATCACATCTGCCATATGATCTAACGGAATTCACTGATCCTGATCCCACAAGCCGCGCATGCAATAACCCGTGGGGAAAGCGGTTTCCCGCGAGTCACATCCGCCACGTGTCATCACTTGAATGGAGTCGCGCCCCCGCATACGGATACTGCCTAGCCTCCCAAAACGGTGCGGGGAAAACCACTTACCGCTCGTCTCGCCTGTTCCCACTCAATATCGCCCACGCTTGTTAGCCACCCGTTAGTCGTCGGATCTGCCTACCCATGATCCGACGGCTCTCGTTTGTCCACCCACATGTCCTCCCAATACTCCTTATCTAGTGCCCTCCACCGTTGATCACTGCGATCCAACGGTTGATGTTCATCTTCTGCCCACTCGTACACCCACCATGAAGTCTTCGACACCTTTGACTGAGTCGTGCTTCCGAAGTACAATGGCGGCCATCTACCAATACCCTATGCATTTATCCTTCAACAACTGAGTTCAAGAGCAGTATGGCCGAAGAAGGAAACAGGACAGTATCGAGAAAATCAAGCATTTATTAGTTATGGAGCATGTTTCATACAATACTCCACCTGTTCACGAAGGACAACCGAGCACCAGAGAATGTCAAATTCGCTCATTTGAAGCAGCAGATTGTATCAGAGACCCATATCAGACAGTTAATGTGGTTGGTGGTCTATTATGACCCCTCCACGCATAGGATAGCAGATATTTTTGTAATCAACCTCCATATATACCCAGAATCAAGATGTAATGAGGGTTGATGGATATTAATTTGATGTAAAGTTCAACTTCTGGAGACTGTAACTACTATGATACCTGCAGCATCTGATCTTCATTTTCAGCTAATACAAGCTTCTTTTTCTATTAGTTGCTCACTTTCCACTTCTTCTTTGTTCCAGGTTGTGCCTATTATGCATCTTTCATGTGCTCTTGATGTTTAGCATTAGAGGGGTTGTCATCCCATCTCTGTGTTAGAATCTAGTAAGTATTATTGAATGTGTATGCAAGTTTCTATTGTTTTAATGCCAGAGAGCTATCATCCTGTCTGTGCATTAGAAAATAGATTTACAGACCTTTTACTGGTTGCAGCCGGCCATCACATGGTCTTGTGCATCTGCTAGTGTGGTCAGTGTTCTCCATGTTCACTTATTCCTTAAACTATTAGTAATTGGTGGTCTAAAGCCTTGTAGTCTGGGGGTGTTCACCCATGTCTGGGGTTAAGCATAGTAGAAGTGGTTATCTGGCTTGAATATGCATCATTCCTTCCATTCATCCACCTTTTTTCAACATTTTTGTTGAGTTTGTAATGTTCCCGAGCATCTTTGAGATACAACCTGGGAGAGTTTCTTGGGGTGATAACAGTTTCCATCCCTTAAGTCTAAGTTCTCTTCAATATAACGAGCATGTTCGACAACTTTTGCAACTGAGGATGGTTTCCACATTCGCACCAGTGCACTAATATTAGGGTTCAATCCATAAATGAAACGATCTACTTGGTGTTGATCAGTATCCATGTAGGAGACATACTGGACCAATTCCGTGAATATAATCTCATATTATTCTACCGTACAATTTCCCTGTACCAAAGCATGGGAGGATCCTACCTGTTGTTCTTCATAATATGCTGGTAGGTAATTTTTCCAGAATCTCTCCTTAAATAACTCCTAAGTAACTGTGTCCAAAGTGAGGTGTAGTTGACACTCTAAGTTACCCCACTAATTCAGAGCACTATCTCTGAGTTGGAATATCGCTATTTTAGATTTTGAATTGGAAGTATAATCTCTTAGTGCAAAGCACCTTCTCATTCCTTCTAACCAGGCTTCTGCTCGTTCACTAACACGACCTACAACAAACTCCAGGAGCTTAATCTTTTGGATCTCCCTGGTAATGTCATCGATTGGAGGTCCTCTATCAAAGTCTCTTGATCCCTTGAGATTTCCCAACCCTGATGGAGGGTGCTCTACTTCCACTTCAATTGTTTGATGCCCTCTTAAAGTCTCATTAATTGCTTCTAGGGAACGGAATATGAGAGCCAACCCTGGTGATGGTAATGGGTTACTGGTAGGAGGTCCTTGTGATGACCCTCCTTGACCTTGATTTCTTCGCATCCTTGCCATTTTTAATTGTTCAAATATCTGTATGATACACAAGACTTATTAGCACAACTTAGGGCTTTATCAATTCTTACTTGGCTCACACATGTTTTGCATAATGATAGGTGTAAGTTTTCCTTTTGTTATGCTTGTAAATGAGTATTTCTAATCCTGAGAAGATAATCATGGATCTACTAAATCCTCTCCCATTTCTATCTAAGCAAGTGTGACGACGTACTGCTAGTCACCCTCATATTAGATATCCCTAAACAATCATCTTAAATCGATCTTATATATTTTGAGCATTCACATAAACATTAACTTACCACTTTTAATCACATTATTATAACTAGGCGTCCTCTTGAAATTCCATCAATAATGCTAGATTGTCATATATATATATATATATATATATATATATATATATATATAGATATATATATATATATTATCCTTGTGTTTTCAAAGTAGGTGTCTAATGGCCTCAATCAACTCAACACTAACATTATTGTTTGGTATTTACTATCCCAATGATATATATAGAATGGCTAGTGCTACATGTTTTAATATTTCAATATTATATAGTGTCTTAATCAATTGGTGTTCACCTTTGACACTTTGATCCATATGTTGGATTTCCGTTTTGTAAACATATGCATATTAATACTATGACAATATCTAATATAACTCTATTGTGTCTCTAAAAAAATTTCAAGAAGTTGCATAAAAAAGAAAAAGTTAAGAATTATGCATGGCATCAAGCATAATGTAAGAAACTTGTAAAAATTTCACTTAAGTTCATTTATGTTATTGAATATTACTAATAAATAAACAACTTGTTTTAATGCAACTTAAAAGGTCAACATTCTCACTACATCTTGTCATTATATGAATTAATATGTTGTAAGAAAATATATTTTCTACAAAATAATATTTCTTTGTATTAATGTTAATCTCATTTTTTAAGAAATAATCTTGATTTTATTAAAGGGACTTAAATCTATAGGAAATTACAACCTTCTTGTATACATAGATAGGTTATCTTTGTTTACTAAGTCAATAATTCTTTTATACACAATTTGCATAAAATTTGGTGGGCACTAATCTCGGTAAACTCCTATGTAAATTTATGTAGTGAATTGCATAATTTATGGTGGGAAGTAACCCTTGGTAAACATATTTAGCTATCTAAGTGTAATTTTGGTGGGCACTAACCTGTAAACTTCTATATAAATTTATGTAGTGAATTGCATAATTTATGGTGGGCAGTAACTCTTCATAAACATATTTGGTTATCTAAGTGTAAAGAATGTCCTAAAGAAAAGTATTTCAACTATTTAATTCTCATTGATTTCAACTATTTAATTCTCATTGGTGGGTCAGTTTATCATTTTGAACATGATTAATTTGAAAGTCAAGGAAGGTCAGTGAAAATGAAATATTAACATAAACCCTAAATTTGTGTTATCAGAAAGTGGTGATGTAAAAATAGAATGTCAATT
Source organism: Pinus tabuliformis (assembly GCA_031772625.1). NCBI lineage: Eukaryota > Viridiplantae > Streptophyta > Pinopsida > Pinales > Pinaceae > Pinus > Pinus tabuliformis. The sequence goes on along the minus strand of CM062817.1, from coordinate 859,835,289 downwards.
TCTTTTTTATTGGTTGTCGCTCAGGAAATCTAATTGCCATATAGCAAATATCCTTTAAAAAAATGTGAGTAATTCTTTTTTACTAATAGTATAGTTTCCACATTGTTGTCCTAACATTAAAGTTTTCACCTAAGTGAAAATGTAGTACACAGGGAGACATTTAATATAGAGGCCATAGAGCATATATAGCTCAGTCCTATTTTATTCTTGGACTCAAGAGCTGATATTTATCCATGGTTTTGTGGCCTTTTTTTCTACACGGCTCTGGTTTTGGCCATTAGATATAGAGGCCATAGAGTGTATGCAGCGCACTATCAGTTCCGTTTCATTCTTGGACTCAAGAGCTGATATTTTTCCATGGTTTTGGCCATTAGATCTGATGCATCAGGCACACTTGATAAGAGTTTTGATGGCATAAATTACTTTAGATCCTCGACTGTTGGTAAACTAGAGGGATTTTTTTTTGTGAAGGGAGGATAATTACTTTACCTTGCCTCTATAGGGGGAGGCTGGAGAATAGTGTCTTGCCTGGCCTCTCTAGATAGAAGAGTAGCCACTTGGGACGTACCTATTTCAGGTTTCTGGAGCTAGCAGAAGAAAAAATCATCTGGCTCTTCGTTGTCAGGTAGTATACATACCAAGAAAGATGTCAAAAGCCTCATATAGCAAAGGGTCCCTGTTTTGTTGCGTTAAATTTACAGAGAGCTTGCTTTTCATGGGTTCTTGTATCTGAGACAGTTTAAGGAGGGAATCGATTTGGGTCTCTGTTTTTCCTTTTTCTTTCCTTGTTCTGGTATAGGTCCTTGGAGCAATTCAAGTTTGGGTTTGAGGAAGTTGAATATTTTTCTTAGTTCTAGCTCAACTTAATTTTGTTGGAGCTTCTGTTTAAAGCTATTCAGAAGGTCCATTACAAGGCAACCCATGAATTATTATTTTGGACATCAATCTGGCCAACTAGAAGTGTCTGTATTGTGGACCACAAAGGCAGTTTCGATTAATAGTGAGCACTGATTCTGATCAAGCAAAGGAGTCAAATTGCAGGTAACAAGGTGTATTTTGACACCAAGGTTGTCGACTGAGGGAGTGAAAACCATAGACAATTTTATTGAAAGATGTGAGGACACGTGAGACACCTTATAACTTACAAAAGAATCCTAGTGCTTGATGGGGCAACAGAAGAATCTGATCTATTAATATTGACGCACTCCTTAAAACAATCAATTGATACCATTTGTGGTCAACTGCGGGAGGCAGTTTGCTAACAATTAGATCTGATAAGGCAGTGATTGACAGAGTCGAACCACGATTTAGTTGTAGATCACCATCATAGAGCAAACAACCTCATGGTAACCACCACATGATAAACAACAACTAACTTAGAGCATTTGGAAATATTGGTGGCTGCTAGCGGTGAATTCCTCTAGCTAACGTTTTATGGGATGCGAAGATGCTTCTAAATTTGGAATAGTTTGGAGCCTTTGAAAACATAACAAAATAATTCCAATAGATACAATCTAAACTTGTTTGGTTAAGTTCTTGAGGTTGGTGCGAAAGTGGTTACGAAATAAGTTCATCAGTCCTTAAACTCGACATTAGCCCCTGTGCTACAGACTCAGATTTGAGGTGATGCTATCCATTCTGCCGAAACTAAACCTCCAAATGATAGTGGCAAAGAGTCGCCTGCTACTCAGACAGTGTCTTCCACAAGTACTAATAATACAGGAAGCAATCCATCCACTCCCAAAGTAGGAGATGATTTGAAAGTTGCATCCCAATTGCATAAATTCACTTTTAATGATTTGAAGTATGCAACCAAAAATTTTAGGACAGAAAGTCTTCTTGGTGAAGGTGGCTTTGGTTGTGTTTTCAAAGGTTGGATAGAAGAGAATGGCACTTTTCCTATCGAGCCTGTTATTGGTCTCACTGTAGCCGTAAAAACAATCAACCATGATGGGCTGCAATGTCACAAGGAATCACTGGCAGAAGTCAATTTTCTTGGGGACCTTATCCATCCTAATCTGATTAAACTTATCAGGTATTGCATAGAAGATGATCAAAGGCTACTCATGTATGAGTTTATGCGTCGAGGTAGCCTGGAAAGTCATCTCTTTAGAAAAGGGTCCCTACCCCTACCATGGTCTATCAGGATGAAAATTGCATTGGGTGCAACCAAAGGCCTGACATTTCTTCATGGAGGAGCTGAAAGACCTGTGATTTATCGAGATTTTAAGACATCCACCATCCTGTTGAATTCAGAATATAATGCCAAACTTTCAGACTTTGGTCTAGCAAAAGATGGACCTGAAGGAGACAAAACTCATGTTTCTACTCAAGTCATGGGAACTTATGGCTATGCAGCTCCTGAATATGTAATGACTGGTGAGCATTCTTGATAGGTTATAACTTATAAGTTAACTTGTTCAATCTCATCAACTCTGAAAACTGCCAGAATTTGTCTAGATAATTTAAACAGATTTATTTTCATCACAGGTTATTCTGAGTATGCATCCTATTGACGGTGGAAAGGGATGTGTATTTCTCCAAGGCCTAGACAAACTAGGGTGAAAAAAAACAAATTGTTTAAAAACTATCCCAAATATAAACTTTTAGCTTCATGATGATTGTATTAAGATTATAATTCAAATATATCTGGAACCAATTATTATTATTATTATTATTTTTGAGTTGTTCTTGGTTCCCTTAGGATTCATATTTTTATCTAGGGCTTTGTTGGGTTGGTGGGATTTAGGCCTCATAATTTGAAACGTGCTTTGATACCATATGTGAGAATCCATCCTAGGGTCCTCTAAATAAAAACTAGATTTATTTAATTTAAACACAATAAGAAGGGAAATAACGTATTTATAACTCAACATTTATTTGATGACAATATACCATTAAAATTATTTACCACATATTAAATAAGAAAATAATTTCATTGCAACCATTTACATAAGTAATAAATAAATGGAAGAATACATGTTCCAATAGCTTGGTTGAAATGCTCCTGACTCTGTTGGGATGCTCCTCTTGACTACCCGACTAAATTTACCTCCCAGCCAATTAGGAATGATTTCATAGCCCAGGGAACCCCCACAGGTTCCCTAGCCCTCCGAGCCCAAGTCCAACCAGATGTAGTGTGTCCAAGTTAAAAAAACACTCTCCAGATCTAGGTTTGTATTCCCTCATTTATCTCTCCATTCTCTCCCTTCTCTTTCTCCACATTCCTCCCCCAAAACAAAATCCTCCAAACCAAAGCCAAGACCAAGGATCCCCTCTCCTCTCATCATCCTTCCCCTTTTATGTCTTTTCCTCCCATCCACCTCAACCACCTATCATTAATTTCATGACTACCCCCTCATCCTTTAATTTAGTATCCTTGACTTTTCTTACCATATCTTCTCCCAAGTAGATTTGAGAAGACACCATGGGATATGGATATTTAATTTGGAATTTAATTGGAGAAGAAATATCTCCTCAAAACTAGATTTGAAAAGACACCTTGGGATATTGATATTCAATTTGGAATAAATTGGAGGAGACCATATCCTATCCAAAATTAAATTTGAGAAGACATGTTGGGAATTTAATAATAACAATAATAAAATGTATATCAGTAAAATAAAATTACAGTTTCACAAATGTAGGTATATACCAATATTTCTTGGCAATTGTAAGTCAATTTTTTCAGGTTAATTTAACACTAATAAAAACTAGCATGATAAGATTAAGTAGGGCATTACACTAAAGCTATGTTGAATAGATTGTAGTTACTTTTTAAAAAGAAAATTGCAACCATAATTGGGCTCAAAATTTTGAGAAATGATATCAACTTTTATTTAAAAGACTGGTAATTTGTTCTCGTATTCATATAATATTCATTGGGTTTAACAAATTTTCACTAGGAATTCTTCGTCTGAGTTTTGTGGTAACTTTTAGCTAGTAATTTCCAAATTATTGATAGGAATCCCTTTTCCTTTGATCCCTAGCTATTCACTCCTTTTAAACTGATCATAATGGATGTGTTATTTATCTAATTATCTATAAAATATAAGAAACATTGTCATAATTGAAAATAATCGCTAAATAGTGAGGTGGAAAATATTAGAACACAATATTTCCAAGTGAAATCACTAAGAAAGAAGGAATAATGAGGGTATGGAGGGCATTATTATAAACCGGGTAAAACTGCGTTAGAAACTAAGTAATTTTCATTTTTTTAAATCAATTGTAAGAAACTAACATTGAATTTGAGGAATATGAAAGAGGCTTTTCTCACAAATACATATGTCTTCAACCCCATAGGATTATTTCCAATTAATGACATATGTAAAAGCTTCAATAGGCTTTTTTATAAGCCCAATTTTGTACATTTTCACTCTGTTCTAGATAGAACAATTCAAGAACTTAAGTCGTTAGTTTTGAATTTTGACCGAGAGACTTACAAATTGTGCACAACTATAAATAAAGAATTCATTTAAACTAGATGTATAGTGAGGTGGAAAATAGTAGAACACATCATTTTCTACTAGAACCACTCAAAAAGAAGGAACAATGAGGGTATGGTAGGCATTTTTTTGAGCTGGGTAAAACTGGGTTAAAAACTGAGAATTTGTCATTTTGTCTAATCAGTTACAAGAAATTGACACATAACAGGAGGAATGTGAAAGAGGTGTTTCTCACAAATACATCTATCTTCAAGCCCATGGGCTTATTTATAATCAATTACATTTGTAAAGTCTTCGTTAGACATTTTTCTAAGCCCAGTTTTGTACATTTGCACTTTATTATTGACAGAACAATTCAAGAACTCAAGTCATTAGTTTTGAATTTTGACTGAGAGACTTAAAAATTATGCACAAGTGTAAATAAATCATTCATTCAAAATAGGTGTATAGTGAGGTGGAAAATAGTAAAACACACCATTTACAACTGAAATCACTAAGAAATAAGGAAGAATGAGGGTATGGTAGGTATTTTTCTAAGTTGGGTAAAATTGGGTTAGAAACTAAGGAATTGTCATTTTTTCAAATCAATTGCAAGAAACTCACACAAAATTTGAGGAATGTGAAAGAGGCTTTTATCAAAAATACATCTTTCTTCATCCCCATAGGCTTATTTCCAATTATTGACATATGCACAGTCTTCAGTAGGCATTTTTCAAAGCCTGGTTTTGTACATTTGCACTTTGTTCTTGACATAACAATTCAAGGAATTAAGTCATTAGTTTTGATTTTTGATCGAGAGACTTAACATTATGTACAAGTGCAAATAAACAATTCATTCAAATTAGGCATATAGTGAGGTGGAAAATAATAGAACACACCATTTCCACGCCCAACCCTCACTCTTGAGTATTTTTAAGTGATCCTTGTGGGAAATTATTTTCTTTTAATTTGACACTCTACTATGTTGGATTCATAAATTCATGTTTATAGAAAGTATTATCTTCTTCTCTTTTATTTTTTTCTTCTCAGTAGGTTCACGATAGAAGAATATATTACATTAAGGGATAAGTAGATCTCATTATCTCTATATTTCATGGAAGGAATTAGTTCCATCCTTTATACCCAATTTCTATCCACTGGTAGAAAGTATAAACTTAATAAAATCTGGGTCAATAAAATAATCATTATCTTACTTTATTCCTTTATCCTTTGAATGAGAGCAAGTCTGTGTCAACATTAATTAAGATTTATAGGACAAATACATTTCTTACCATAAGAAGTTCCAATGATACTTAGGAATATGAAATAAAACCTCCTTGAATCAATGAGAAGCCTTCCATTTTTGAATCACTAAGTACATTTCCATGAAAATCCAAAGCATTTCTAGGACTATAAGCATGGATGAATTTGTTAGTCATTTATGCTTCTACACAATTAGGATTAATAATTGATTGCATAAATATAATTTCATTCAACCAGATAAGCCTTCTTAAGTCTTTATTTTTTATCAAGCCTTAATTCCACATTTATTGTCACTATTCTCACCCTTAAATTTCCTTCTATATTTGTTGCTATATACGTGCATGCAAGCATCATAGTCAAATTACCTCATCACATAATGAAATAGATAACTCTGAATGCATAATCCTAAAGGATGTATATGGAGCACATGTGTGCATCATAACTTTTGACCCTTTTTCCTTCCATACACAAATATATTATTTGTGAACAAAATGAAACAATATGAAATGATACCCAGGATATGCATGCAATCTATAAATACAATCGGGTACGGATATGCTTCCTTTCTTTCATTTTATCAATGTATACTATAAAACAATTCAAAATTAGCCAAACGGAATAAAAAAAAATCTCTTCTAACCATAATAAACAACCATAGCAATTTAACAGAGTTAAATGTACCCATACTCAATGTTTGATTATTTGGGAATATTCAGGAACCAAACCTGATCCACCCCACCATGAAATGTCTCCACCAGTTCCCCCTAAGCTCTGACTTCTTGCCTTCCAGAACCCACTCCCCTTGATTATTAGGTGGTTCCTTTTTTTATAGATTTTTCTTCCTAACATATTTTAGCAGTGTCCTACTTTAAGGTCTGCGAGACTTTGGCCTAGTTTTTTTTCAAAAAAAAATATTTTTCTTTTTCTTTAGAATACATTTTTCTCTCTCATAGTGATTTATTCCACACCACTTAATATTTCTCTCCAACAAGTGATTAACATAATATTTCTCTCCTATTATATTAATTTAATTTCCTTTATCATTATTTTTTCTCCTAGGGATTTTGTTAAGGGACTTTCAGGGAAGGGTCATGCTATCGACTTGACCACCACAACTTTTTGTAAGATGGAAAGAAGTATTCTACACTGTAGTGTTCTTTCTTGAATATTTCCAAGAAATTTATTTATTAATGCAATAATAATAATATAATTACATGATTATATAAGTCCCATCAAGGCTTCCCTCACAATTAAATCCAATAATAGTTCAATGTCTAAAAATAGTAACAGTCTAAAAAGAAGAGTGATAAGGGTGTTACACAAGAAGTCAGAAATTTGGGTGATCATCATCTTTCATTGTAATAAATCGACAAAACAAATATTCTCCATTTCAGGTACTAATGCCCCACCTTCTGATAGAGCTCACAGTAAAGAAAACATCAAGAAAACCTACAATAAGATTAAAGATAACGTTAGATATTTTGAAAACATATTTAGACCATTGGGAGATACCTTGATAGATCTAAGCCAAGGTACTTTTCAGTACTTTTAGAAAATGGCTAAATTTTTGTATGGAAATGTTGTAATATAAAGATTAGATACTATAATATAACGCTCAATATTTATTATTGCAATTTCAAAAACGTTTTTCTAGACTATGTTTGAAAATTTTGAGCAATTTTATGCAGTGACAAACTACAATTCTAGTTCAATCCCACTCAAGAACTAACAGATACTATAAATAAAATTTCTTGATGTGAAATGAAAAATGTGAATTAAAGAGATACATATATATGCTTACCATGAGTTATTTTAGTTGGTATCAATAATCCTTATGTTGTATTGAACACCTCACGTGGATGCAAATCGACACCTTCAAGAATATGATGGCCTCTACCAATAACATCCACATGATTTTGAAATATTCTTAACCAATAGAAAGTTCCACTAGTCTTCACATCTACTAAATAACTCAAAACTTGCATACGATATGGATCTTTCAATGACGCTTCTTCAAACATACCACGAAAATTTCCATAATAATTACAGACGTACATGTTTGGTTTTATGAAAAAATCAAATGGATTTGTGTTGTGTACCATAATTCCATCCATTTGAATGAATTTATCTCCTCCAATATTGATAAAATGACCATCTCCCAATAAGGGAGTCACATCTGAACTGGATCCCATGAAAGATCCCTACTTGATGACTACAGAACACTTTTTTGTGTGGCATTTATTTGCCCCACTCGAATATAATTATGACTTTGTTTCATGCAGTGAAGGATGGTGTATCATAAGCTTCCCACTTTCATTTGCATACACCATTGGAATAGGCAGAACGCCATCCATACTACATGTCCATGTGCCACTAGTACCAATAATGTAAATAATTGGATCATTTCCACAATGATCCAAGCATGTCAACTCTATATTTAATGTATGGGAATCATCAATAAATTTCCAAATAATGATCCCTTCTAAATATTTGTATCATTTAAGAAGAGAAATTGTATCAAACATTGGATCCTTCGCCTTAGAAAACCATATAGATGAGCGACATTAGAGTTCATAAGGTTTTCCTGTATTATTATGTTAGATTCGGACATCATTACCATTGAACTCTACTCCATCATCACTCCAAGAATCATTTTTAGCAATTTTAGATAATCTATGTGACTTTCATCATTGTATCCGCTATTTTTTGCTTCATTTGTCTTTATTTTTCTCTTCTAACATCTTCTTCAGAATGAATTTGAAATGCTTCTTCCACAAATTATGGAGGCAACATCTTTCGTTCTTTATGGAGCAATGGATTAGAGTTTTTACTGAACATGATTGATTCTATATAATGATGTAATCTACAACAATGACAATATGCCCAAATGGGCTACACAAGTTACACATGAGATCTCTGAATTGGAAACCAATAGTGGGTAAAGATATAAATTATGTAGGCACGATATAAATTCTATACTAACCCTTAGTATAATATTTCATTTCATTTCGCCTTGCGTTGGATACGATATATACTTAAAATAAATTGGTTCCTAAAATATTTCTACAATAAAATATAGCCAATGTGGTTAGAAGAAAACAAAATGGAAATTAAAAAATATCTGTAACAAATATTTTTGATTGGTTTTATTCAACAAACCTGGATAAAGGTCACAAGAATCCTGAATAAAAGCATATATAAAACAAAAAAACGTCATTCCATAAGTGAATCTAAATGTCTCTTACCATTGACTTCCATCATCTTGCAATCCCTTATGTTTCGATATCGAATTGCACCCGATATGGTTTGATCTAGAATGGCGTCCTAAATTCAACTAGGGAGATCATGAGGGAGGTCACAAAGGAGGGACAAGAGTTGCCAAGACTGATGACTGACGTTCTCCTATGTAAGTCAAAATGGGCAGAAAAATAACCCACCAAAGGAAAATTCATCTTTGTTAGTTAACCTCACATCATTATACATGCAAACCACACTAGTCAATCTGACATTATAAATTGTGTAGTCAGGAAAGATATGCAATGGGATGATGAGTTTGAATAATTTGTAGATTAATTTCCTAATTATAGATTAATTAAATTTTAATCTTCTTCATAGTTAGGATATATTATGGGCCAGCTATATTCTTATGAATCTTCTCCCTAGAAGACATTGTCTCTTGAAATAAAACTACATTAGGCTTATGAAAAAATAACAATCTCTTCAAGGAATTAAATTTAGGATCTCCCCCAACTCCTCTCAAATTAAGAGAGAGAAATATAATTTAGAAACAACCCAGAGGTTTTCTGAGCTCCAAGACCCTCAAAATCACCTTTTAGAGACAAATGTTTGAAAACAGCATCATCACTAACAAAAAATTCACTTATCACTACATCTCCAATAGCCTTTTTGTCTTGTCCCCTTTTATTCCTAATAGTAACATTGGATTGATCTCTAGAAACAATAGGTTTTAATTGAGTGAAAACCTATAGAGGTTTTTTAAACAGGGCATCCTTATAGGGGATCTCTGTAATTGGGAATCATCAATGAGGGAGAAATTTGAGAACTCAAATCCGATATTAGGATCTAGATTCCTTGAAGTAGAACCTACAAATTGAATTTATTCAGTTATTGAGGACTCAGAAACAAGACTTTCGAGTAAACCTTGTGACAAAAAATCGTTATCTGAAAGAAGATATTTTACAGGGGAGGTTTCTTTTATAGCTTTAAATGATCTAGGATTTTTTGAAACCCTTTCCAACCCTCTAAAAAACAAAGACAAAATTATTTCCCATTTTTCAACCAAATCACGATTTTTACAAAGCCCCAAACCCTTTTTTCTCACATAATTCTTAAGGTTTGACAAGATATAAAGTTGGGAAATATAAGAACAAAAATTTCTACTAAGAGGAATTTCTTCTTCCGAGAAAAAAAAAATTATATAGGGAAGGAAAATATCAAGCATACCTTAGAAAGAGAGATTATTTGTTTTCCAAGCTTGTGATATAATGATACCATTAATAAAGGTTTCCTTTCGGCTGAAACTAACTCCTTCCAATGACCACAATTGTTTCCCGATCTCCTTTTTTTGTTCATTCACCAAATCTAGGATGAGGTTTTCTTTTGAAGCTTCCTTCATAAATGGATTACTTCCATCAATAAGATCATCCATAATTGCAGAAAAATTCTCCAATACCACCTCATTACAATGCTCGAATTACAAATACAAAAAATGGTTTTTTTTTTTATCTTCAAAATCCTTAAACCTATAAATTAACTCTTAAGATTCATACTCTTCTAAATGAGGACACCTCAAAAATGGGCAAGAATCATGGAGATGACCTCTCTCATCATAGGAAAGAAAATGATAGGGTACTCTCCAATAGTCAAAACCTTGTGAATAAGATTCCCCTCCCCCCATTAAAAGTGTAATTCAGCAAGTAAACCTTCTTATAGATCCATATCAACCACTAAGCATGCCAGTTACTTATCAATTCCATGTAAGGCACTTTCATCACAAAAGATAAAGCACCCTAATGAGTTTCTAACCAACTCCAAGACTTATTTCAACCACAAATCTATATGGAAACATGTCATTTTAACCCCTAAAGACATCTTCTCCAAGTTCATTTTGAAAGGGTTAAAATAAAGCAACTAACATTGTAAATATAAAACCCCTCCTTCAAAAACCCAATATTTTCACAAGATAGATTCTAAATTATCCACAAAGAAGAAATGAAAACAATACCATTTATTCATAAGCAAGCTCACATGTGGAGAGGACCCTAAAATAGGGCTTCAATTTCCTAAATTCTAGTTCTTCACCTCGAAATCTGAAATCACGGTATATTGAAATTTTCCAACCAAAGAATGCAGAGAGAGGCTTTCAAGCCTACTAGCATTTACATCCTTCACAAGTGAAAAAAACTTCATCTTTGATCATACTTTATGTTCTTTTAGGGATCTCTTAGCTCTCTTATTCTCCCTTTGATGCCAAGAGAAAATGAGGTATTTTCCAAAGACTTCATTTATTTCTTTAACCCAACAAGACTTACCATCATTTACACAAGCAATCACCGAATTTTGACAATTAGAAAAGGGGATTAATTTTTTAGTACTAGGGATCAATGGAGGAACCACCAAGTGTTCATTTTGACCCTTTACACCATCCTTGGCTACGTTTAGTCATACGAGATCCAACTCGTCAATGTTCGATGTATTAACAAAGTAATTTGACCTGTCATCAGTCGCCAAATGTTTCAAGCGATTTGAACCTTGAGACATATGAAAAGGTGTCTTTCCATCCTTTGTAAAAAAATATGTGGGCCTCCCAAATCTCCAAGAGACGTTTTCATCCAAAATTCTTCACTACAATATATGCAAGTAGGTCTAGGAGTAAAAAAGTGTTAAACTCCAACACCCACTCCTCCATCACCATTCCAAGAACTACATCTCCCCCTATTCTGAACCTTCAAATATATTGTGATACAAACCAATTCCTATAATTAATCATCCTACTAAGTCCATGACAAATCAACTTCATCCAACTCCATATTCAATAAGCTCTAGTGAACAACTCTACAGACCCAAAATAGTTAAGTCCACCAACTCACCAAGAAATAATATTTATAATTTTTGAAGAAATATGATATTGTAAATGAGATTACAATGGGAAATACCTGCTAAAAGTTGTCCTTGCACTTTTATTAATTGTAAATGTTGTTTTATTAATAGTAAATGTAGCAACCTCGTGATCTTATTAACATGTGTTTTTTTAATTTAAATAAATTTATTAATTAAAAAAAATGATAAATAGGAATATTTTTTCTAAATAGTTAAACAATTGGAAATCAATTTATTGAGGATTTTAATTGTAAATTAAAGAGAGGAGAGTGAGGTTACACTTATCACGGGATTCTAATGAACTCACTTTCACATTAAGACTTTTGATTCATTAATTTTGTAAAATGGAAATATTGCTAATTTTATAAAAAGGAGATATTGCATTATGTTTTGTTATACATACCATAGGCATGGTATTATGCATTCAGTTTTTTGTCGGACTAGCTATTATTTGGGTTTGACCAAAAGAAATTTACAGGTCGTCCATAGTTTAACATCACAAATTAAATTTAATTATTTTTTGATATTATTTTAATTTATTTATATTTTAACTTTGATTTTCTACACTCTTATAGTGTAATCATTACATATCTATAGTTGGATTTTGCATTGGTGCTTCCTCTATACTAATTGGCTCTATAGAGGGGAAACATTCCCTTCCTCACTGTGCACATGATAGGATATTCAATTGTAGATTTTGGAATTCTACTAACAACAAAAAATAACACATTGAACTTGCTATTATCCATAGAATTCGAAAATATTCCAAAAATTTGCTAACTATATATATATATATATATATATATATATATATATATATATATATTATCCATAGAATTTGAAAATATTCCAAAAATTTGCTATATATATATATATATATATATATATATAATGCTACTTTCCTAAAAGCAAAAGCCACAAGTTAACAACTCAATTTCAGGGAGGAAAAGGCCAACAAGTGGAGGATGTGCAAAAGGCACAGGTTACCAACTCGATTTATACAAGGAAAAAGTAAAAAAGTGGAGGATGATGTAGGGAAAAATGCTTGCATTCTAAGAATCAAAATTACAAGCAAGAAGAACAAGAAGATTTTGTTGTGTGTCCTGAGTCTGTCCAACCAATTCAAATCCTTCATCCCTAATATGAATTTTGTACATAAGCATTCATTTAGGCTCATCATGGTTCTTTCATGCTCGGTTTCAGTCTCATAATCAGTGTATTAAACAATAATTTGTGATAAAATTTGGCCAAATTAATTAGCTAAGGTGCCCTTTTGATATCCCTAATAATTAATTTCTTTCATTTACCATTTCTTTTCCATTCTGGGTTTAATTTAGCAAGAATTCCTCAATACAACCCTTGTTTAAAGTTGATTATGTAGAGAAAATATTCTTTATACATGATTCATCCGAAGAATTGCTTGATAAACCTTCAATTATCTAGAGAAAACCTCCTTGGCTAAACATGAATATTCACATAAACCCTTTCAAACCTGACACTTTTTTTTCTTAGGAAAAAAAATCATAGTTTTATATACTAGATATAAAATGGTTACATGTACATTGATCATTGGAAGCATATTACAGTTCATACATGTCGAGAAAAAACATGGTTAAAGATATATAAGTAGGTGGACACTATATGCCAAGCATACGCTCGTTGGAAGCTTAATTGTTTAGAGAAATCCATGGTGAAGCATTCAAAATCAAAACAAACCTTTCATAAAGCCTTGATTATACCATAAAATGCCTTTTTCTTAAAGTTGAAATAGCCCGAGAAAGCTAATTTCAAGCTCAAATTGTTAAATGAAGCCTTGGAAATGTCTTAATCATCCAGGGAAAATTCAAAACTCTACCTTAAATATGAAGTATGAAGAAACGCAAGGTGTAGCATAATTATCCAAGAAATCCTTGGTAAAACGTAATTATCTAGAAAAACCCTCAATATATGTTGGATTTCCCATCGAAGCTCTTGGTTAAGAATGAAGCAAGGGATGCCTTTCCAAAGACCCTAGTTCGATTTGATTTTTTGGTAAGGATCCATATCCATGTGCAAAAGGTTTCGAGTTCAATTTCATCAGAAAATATTTGGTTAAATCTAAATCATTATGAGAAAGACCTCAGTTGAACCAAAATTATTTGAAAAAAAAAATCATTGCTTAGGACCTAAATTAACATATTCTCCTTGACATAATTGTAGTAATCTAATCTCCTAAGGTACTTGTGTCTCCACTAGTTAAAAAACATTTAGACTTATGCATCGGTGGTTTTATCTTTTGGGCTTTGGTTTTGTAAACCTGCAATTATTCATGTATCTATAAAGGAGTTACTATTTTGTTACTTGGTCAAGTTAAATTTTAAAAAGAGTTTATGCTTTTCAATGTTTTTTGGGATATGCTTAGAAGAATGCATCTTGAAGTTTTCAAGTGCGAGTTCATGTCAACATTAGAATACATGGAAAATTTTAGACTTATCAAACATAAATAGGATCCCTTTGAATGAATTGGTGCTTGAACCTTTGCAAGAAGAATATTATTACAAGGTAACATTTTTAAAGTTTATGCACCAAGTCTATGTGTCTGTGTGTGCAACATGGATAGCTTTCTTAAAAATTACCTAGAGATAATTGGCCGATACTACAATTCTTTGCATTTACAGATGAGGGAGTCTTTTTCCTACTAAACCTTCTCAAGAGCCCCATGGGTCTAATGATTGGGTTAGTGGTAGTTGTTGTGTTTCTTTTTCCAAAGTTGATGGAAATCATTGTTATGTCTTGATATTATTAACATGTATGCTAATTAAGATTGATCAAGACTTATTCCAGAATTGGATCTCTTGTGCCTTGGCCAGCGGTTCATGCACTATTAGGGTTTGTTACAATTCTGCAAACAGAAAACCTTTACAAACAACGCCCTGTGGCCATTACTCTCCAGCCATAAGCTCATTATATAACTATAAGGAATAGACAGCCAGCAATGGAACCCCCTCAGGGGGAGGCTATGGAGCCTCCCCCCACTGATACGGAAAATGTTCTGCGACACACAGAAAACGTCAGGCAGGACAACCAGGAAAGTATCGGAACAGAGCACGAAGATGCACCAAAGAATACTGACAGAAATGAAGCACCTAGAGTAACGTCAGTGACCTGCAAGCCTGTAGCAGTTGACAGACCTAAGATTGAGCTCCCAAGTCAATGGATCAACACTCAAATCCAGTATATGAAAGATCATGCATTGATTGGAAATTTCATAGGCTTTTGGCCCACAGAGAAAGCACTGCATGGCTGGATAGTAGCCAAATGGAAACCAAAAGGGCACATTACTCTGTAGTTAGGACCTAAGGGCTTCTTTACTACAATCTTCAACTGTTTGGAGGACCGAAACAGGGTACTGGATAATGGACCATACTTTTTCAATGCAGCCAGACTGTATCTGCGAGATTGGATTGAGCATTTCAACCCGGACAAAGAAGATCTGAGCTAGGCACCGGTGTGGATTCGCCTTTACTCCCTCCCTCTGGAGTACTGGGACGAAGATTCACTGCAAGATATTGGGAATGGCTTGGGCGAATTCATCAAAGTTGCAGAGGAGACAAAACTCAAGTGATACACCTCCTATGCCTGGATTTGTGTATATATGCACCTCAACAAAGCTCTCCCAGATGCGATAAGCCTTTATCATGATGATTACGAATGGATATAGTCAATATATTATGAGCATGTACCATTCCATTGTAGAAAATGCCACACCCTGGGCCATTTATTCTGAGATTTTCCTTCTAACCTGAAAACCTCGACCACTCCCACCACAGACAAACCTGACTTGGATGGGTTCACCAAAGTCACCACTCACAAAAATACCCACAAAAATCCTTCTTCTTCCACCAAAAAACCTGTTACCAATACCTCCATGCCATCAACCAATAAAAGCGTTGAAACCCTGCTCCAGCTAGAGGTTAACATCTTAGAAAACCCGGAACTCCTCGAAGTCATTCCTAAGGCTATCCCCCATCCTGCTCTCTCAAGCTCAAGAAAAGCCAAAACCTCTATGCAATCCTTAGATATCAAATCGCCCCCTCCCAGTAAATCCCCAAAACGGAATGCTCAAGGAATGGAAGTAGACAACACGCACTAGCAGCCCGCGACTGTAGAAGATATAGAGGTAGAGCAAGAAGAAAATCAACACATGGAAGAGGAGCCAGAGAGCTTCGACATTGGAGATCTGGATATACTGGGACTAGAATAGGCTTGTAAGAAAAAAGAATACAACAGGATCCCAGAAAGGCAGCTGGAAAACTTAGAAGTCATTCTCTCAAGAGCACAGAAGCAAAGATCGCTAGGTATCCAAACTAGAAGTTAGTGGGATGGAAGAAACATCTTCAAAGATAATAAGAAACGAGGAAGGAAAACAGATCTTCAAAGAACCATTTGCATAGGAGAGATGCTGGTGGAATCTGGAAGATACTCCAAGCTTACCAAGTATTACAATCCCCTACCCAACCATGTATCATGAAGCTCACTTCATGGAACATTAGAGGGCTCAACATCCCCGACAAATATAGACTGATAAAAAACATGTTTCAACAGGAGAAACCACAAGTACTATTCTTGCAGGAGACAAAATGTAACTCTACAATGTTGGACTAGATCCTTGCCAAAGCATGGCCAGGAAGCAAAGAAGTTGCAGTGGATGCCACAGGAGCATCAAGAGGACTAGCAATAGTATGGGATGAAAAAGCCATAACACTTACTAACATTCATGCTAGTAAGCACTTTATTCAAGCCACGTTCCATATTATAGGGACAAACGTACATGGACACATGACCAATGTTTACTTCCCCCAGGTTGCAATAAACAAGGTAGACATTCTGAATACTTTAGCTCAGATCAACTCAGAAAGATCCCATCCACTTTGGATCACAGGAGGAGATTTTAACATGATAACAAAATTGGAGGAAAAAAGAGGAGGAAGGGTCAAGCTGGACATTGAAAGCACTCACTTCAAAAATTTCATCCAAGACAACTGGCTCATAGATATGGCGTGCAACAATGGAGTATACACTTGGAACAACAAACGAGCAGGTGCTCATCAAATCGCCTCTCGATTGGACAGATTCCTGCTCTCCGACAATGCAATCCATCTTGGAGGGGATTTCTTGGCCTCAATCTTACCGCTCTCTAGTTCAGATCACTGGCCTATTATGCTTCAATGGAAAAGATCGGGAAACATTACACGCAGGCCCTTTCACTTTGAAGCCTTCTGGTTGACTCATCCAGACTTTCACAACCTGATTACAGCGGTATGGAAAAGCTTCAATCCATCGGAAGGCACAAAAATGTATCAACTATAGCAAAAACTCAAAAATCTCAAGATAAACATCAAATAGTGGAATCACTCTACCTTCGGCAATATCTTCCAAGCACAAGGTGCTCTTGATCAAGAAATGCAAAAATTACAGCAGAGAATCATAACTGAAGGCAGATCCGACGCCCTAGTAGAACAGGAAAGCCACCTTCAAACGCAAATCTCAGAGAGAGAAAAGCAGGCAAAAATACTTTGGAAACAAAAGTCATGAATCAAATGGCTTAAAGAAGGTGAACGCAACACAAAGTTCTTCCACCGAACTACTATCCAAAGGAGAATGCATAACAACATTACTCACATTCAGAATCGACAAGGGGAACAACTGGAGAAACACGAGGATATAGAACAGGAACTCCTCACCCACTTTTGGATGGTGCATCAGGAACCACAGATCGATTGGTTGCCAGCTATAGAGAAAATCACTCAGAAAATTCCTAAGATCATAACAGAGGAACACAATCAAATCCTTCTCAGGCCTATATCTTTACAGGAAGTGGAAACAACTATGCGATAGCTCAAAGTAGGAAAAGTACCTGGACCAGATGGCTTCACATTCGACTTCTTCCACAACTTCTGGGATCTAATCAAAGAAGAGGTATGGCAAGTAGTTGAGGAATCCAGGGCCAATAGATGGATGCTTCCATCTTTGAACACAACCTTCATCGCCCTCATTCCTAAGGAGGAACACAGTTAGACTCCGGACAAATTCTGACCTATTGCATTATGTAATGTCATATATAAGATCGTCTCCAAAGTTATTGCCACGCGACTCAAACCCCTGCTTCCATTACTTATATCACCGAAGCAATCAGGATATGTGGAAGGCAGGCAGATCACGGATGGCATTATTCTCACTCACGAAATCATTCACTCCTTAAAGCAGTCCAAAAAGGCAGGTATGCTCCTAAAAATCGATCTTTCAAAAGATTTTGATAGTTTAAGCTGGAAGTATATTCAAAAAATGTTGCTTGCCTTTGGCTTCGCCCCCCATGGGTTAGATGGGTAATGAGTCTTATCACCTCCACCTTCTTTTCAATTCTAGTCAATGGTATCCCATCCACCCCCTTTCACCCATCCAGAGGTATCCGACAAGGTGACCCACTCTCACCCTTTCTTTTTGTTATTATGGCAGAAGGTCTTGGGCGTTACATCAAAGATGCCCTTCATTCCCAGCAATTACGAGGCCTTTCCTTTCCCAACACCCCTACTTTCACCCATCAGCAATTCGTGGATGACAATATGTTATTTGGTCATCCCTCAGTTTAGGAAGCCCTCAAATTAAAGACCATTTTATCTGATTTTTCGGACGCCTCTGGCGCTTGCATTAACAAAGCTAAATCCCAAATCTTTTTCTTTCACACCCCGGCCTTAACTCAGTCCTCCATTGCTAGAATCCTAGGCTTCTCGATTGCGGCTCTCCCCTCCAAATACCTGGGTGCTCCAATGACAGCCTCTGCCTTAAAGCACTCATCCTGGAAGATGCTCTTAGAAAAACTGGAAGCCTGTATCTCTTCTTGGACCTTCAGAGCTCTCAACATGGCAAGCCGTCTAGTCTTAATCAAAGCAGTGTTACAATCCATGCCGCTTTACCTCTTTTCAGTACTGGCAGCACCCAAATGGGTTCTCAAAGCAATCAAAAATCTTCAACAAGCTTTTTTATGGGGAAGTACAAAGAAAAAGAGAAAATGGGCTTTGGTCAAGTGGGACACAGTTTGCCTCCCGAAAAATTCTGGAGGCACTGGATTACGTGATCCTCAACACAACAACGCAGTCATGGGAGCACGCATCTGGTGGAAATGGATCTCAGACCCACATACTCCTTGGGCGATCCTCTGGACAACAAAATATGCCAATAATAGACCAGTAGATGATCTAATTCGGCTCAAAGATGTTGGCCCAGGTTCCCTAATTTGGAATGCAGCTAAACAACATAAAGATCTAATTCAACAACACAGCTTCTGGGAAATCAGGAATGGAGATAATGCAAGGTTTTGGGAGGATTCATGGCAGCAAAGACCCAAATTGAAGGACCTAATCACTCCCCACCAGCTACAGGATTGGGTAGAACAACCAATGATCAAGGTAAATCAACTTTGGAAGCCCACTCACACCCAAGGTTACAGGAAATGGATAAGCTCGAATCACATTCTTAGGAAAGGCACGCAGATCATCAAAGACATTCTAGAAAAAAGAACTCTCAAATAGGAAAATACGTTACTCAGATAAGAAAGATATCATCAGATGGGGTTATGAAACGCGAGGAACCTTCACGTCACAAGAAGCTTATCATATAATTCTAAGGAACCTTATAGTCAAGGACCAGCTCTGGAACAAAGTTTGGGATCCCCCAATTTGGCCAAAAATATCCACCTTCCTTTGGATGCTTTGCCAAAAAAAAATCCTTACTTGGGACAATCTTCAGAAACGAAGCTTTCACAGACCTTCCATGTGCCCAAATTGTAAACAGGAGGAAGAAACCACTGATCATCTTCTAAACTCATGTCCGTTGGCAAACAGACTTTGGGACAAAGTCAGCTTCAGATGTCAAAGATATGGATGAAGTAAGGAGGATTCCACCAACACTATACGCACTTGGGCAACCCGTCCTTACAAAAGTAAATTGTTAAATGCATTATGGAAACTCATACCAAGTTTTCTCATGTGGATTGTCTGGAAAGAGAGAAATTTTTGCATCTTCAAGGACCACTCCTCTCCTATAGAAGTTCTATGGAATAACATATGTCAAAACCTTCGAGAAACCTTGCTGCTCCAATCATGGCTTGATGATGATTTCCCCTCCACTCCTCAGGAACAAAATATATGGGTAAATTGGAACCTCCAGTGGCACCACAAGCAGGCTCACCAAGGTAAAACTCCTCCTCCAGGAGCGACACCTAACAGATGGACTCCCCCTCCACCACACATGGTTCAACTCAACTTTGACGGAGCATCTAAAGGTAACCCGGGTAAAGAAGGATTTGGGGGAATCTTCAGAAATCACAAGGGCAATGTTCTCCAAACTTTTATGGGTTCAATTGGTTGGGATACAAATAATTCGGTTGAATTAGAAGGGTTATGGCAAGGACTTCTCCTTGCTCAGAGCCATGGTCTCTTCCCACTTATAATTGAAGGGGACTCTCAGATTCTTATCAACATGGTAAATCAGATATTACAGGGAACCCCATCTCACAAAGTTGGTAGCAATTGGAGATTGGCGGAACGGTTGGAGCAGATTGAACAATGGCTATTAACTCACAGAGTAGTTACCATTAAGCACATTCGTCGGAATGGTAACAAAGTAGCAGATTTCTTAGCTAACATCGGAATTGATAGTGGAAAGACTCTTCATGTAGGAACACTTAACACTATAGCTACCACTCCACAACTGCAGGATTACAATGATCTGGTGCAAAAGGAAAGGGCAAATGAGGAAGAAATGCACCCGGATGCGGGTGTCAATGCTGTTAATTAATGTGATTAGATGGTCGGCCGGCAGACAGGAGAGCCATATGGCTTCCAGCTTCGTCCCCCGCACCAACCTCAAAGGAAGTTATAACACATTTCAAAAGGTAATAAATGATCTCGTAAGACGAGATACATCCATCTCCCTCATACCCATGGCTCCTGCAAATCAACAGGAAATTCCTCCGCTACTTCAAGGCATTTTCCCTCTGCAAAATGCTGAACCTCGCATGCGCACTGTGACCGGCAGTCAATGTTGGATTCTTCCTTGTCTGGATCTTGGCAATGGCTTTCATTTCTCTCACTCTAGACACTGCATTTTAGACCAGGCCCATACCTCTCCTGCTCACACTTCGCATCGAAATTCTTCCAACTCCTCTGCTACCAACATAACTCATAATTTTGCAATGGCTCACATTAGGCACAGAATGCACAGTAGGCATGGCAGAACCTGTGGAGGCTTCATTCACACGCCGGCTTCGACTAGCTCAGCCACCGATTCCCCTAACTCCTCCACAGATACGCTCAATCCTCTCAGCTGCTACCCAAATACCAGAAGTGGCAGGGGTCGTGCTAGAAATCAAGCCGTTGAAGGGAGAGACGTAGTAGTCCACACTGCGGATTTCCCTCTTCCACCTTACCCTGCTCCTCACAGCACCCAGTTTCATTTCAGAAGCACCTTAAATCGCCCTATAATCATTGCGACTGTAACAATTTCCTTTGTAGAAGAATCTGAGCCGCAAGCTCCTCCAACTGGACTCAAGGGCAAGCAGAGCATGGAGGCTTCAGGCAACCGAGGATTCAGCATTCCTAGCAACATGCCATAAAACGAAGGTAGAGCGACTCTGCATGGCAAGGATATAACTGGCGGTCCTTCAACTGAGAGCGGAAAGCATAGTGGCACGAAGGCTTTAGGAAGCAAACCAAACGACACTTCTGAAACGCAGATGGGCACAAGTGGCACTAAGGTGGCTCCACCAACTCAGGGACGTGGCGTGTCTGATGCGGATGATGACTGGTATCAATTTGCGTGTAGAATCGAGGAGGAACCGACCCCGAAGGATCCTCCGAATTGACGCGTGGCAACCTATTAGTGTTGTTTTCTGCCAAGTGGATATGTGGATATGTGTTGTTTTTAGTGATGTTTTCTGCGTGGCAACCTGTTAGTGCTATTTTTTTATTCTAGACATGCTTCTTTCATTTTTGATTCAGTCGCTTTGGAAAAACAATGTTTACCTAGGAGTATTGGTTTCCCCTATGTTGGGGCAGTGTTTATGGTTCAATGGGCTGGTTTCCCCTATGTTGGGGCAGTGTTTATGGTTCAATGGACTGGTTTCCCCTATGTTGGGGCAGTCCAAAACAAACAGATTTTTGGTGATGGTTGATGTTCAACAACTTTGAAATCCAGCCTCTCTGTAACTTTTTTGTACCATATCAATAGAACAATATCACTTAGAAAAAAAAAACATGTATGCTAATTATTTCAATGGTGTAATTAAAAAATTGATGTGAACATTTCATGTTATTCTTTCAATGGTCTAATTCAAAAATTAATGTGAACATTTCATGCCTTTATCAAATCCAGAGGAAATGAAAAGGGCACAAGGAGAAATGAGGAATCAAACAACTCCGTCATTGACTCATTTTCTACAATGAAGGAAAGGGTAATTAGTGTTATAATACACAAGTTTATTTTAGTTCATATTGAGCCTAAGGTCTATTGGTTACTTTTTTCCAGCGAGTTTGAAGACCTCTTTAATGGAGGTAGATAATAGTCCAAATTTGTCATTTGTTAAGAAAGTAGCATGATTTTTTCGTTCTATTATTATTGTTAGTAGTAGTAGATAGATACAATAGTGATTCATAGGGCCTATGATTAGAGTGAACCTATTGCAATATTCACTGCAGGTGATATCTGTTATATTCATGCAACATTGGGAAATATTGCACTTTCGAGCACTTCTATTGCTACTTCTTTTACAGTCTAAACTAGTTTATGAGGTTTCTAATTACTAAAACCCCATAATTATGTTTCTATCTTAAGATGTTTAGAACAACATTAATGAAATTGTAACTAGAAAGATAATAGTAAAATCCATATTTGTGAGCATTAACAAAATTGAATTATTCTAGCAATGAGATTTTCTTCATTTTCCCATCCAAGTGTATACTTTCATGGAATAAAATATTTTTATGTTCTTATGATCTCTACTAGCATGGATTATGATAGGATAATTTGTAATTGACAGTGGGCTTGGAAAGAGCACAAGAATATATTTTTGTTTTCTTCTCATGGATGTTGACTTCTAGCCTTTTATAGAAATGGTATACTCTCAAACACTATAATGGTCATAAATTTATTGAATAGATATAGAATCGATTGAAATTCTTGGATAGTTATATTGAAAATTGGTTATTTGTTGCAGGTATCACATTGCAATTGTCCGAAGATCTGTCTTTGGCTCAATATGTATATGAGTGGAAACTCTCTCTTGCTACCTCTGAACACAGTCTCCTTTCAAATTTAGGGAATCTATATCAACAATAAAAGAGGTTCTTTGATACACACAAGGCATTTGCAAAGGTTCTTTAATTTTTTCCTAGCTCTGCACTAGTGCACAATAATCTTGGGCCATACTCAGCTAGATTTGCTTTAGCCAAAATAGATTATTCTTGGCTGGTCTCTTGAAATCTGGGGTCTAATTATTTGGCACTGACATGAGTTACAGGGATGCACCCTAATTCTTTTTTTGGTATTTGATTCACCCATTCTCTTTTGATAGTCCAAATATCCATGTTTCCTCTTTCTTGCAATCCCACCCACCTATAGCTCCACATTTAACAATAAAGCATCCAACAATGATGGCTACCCAGGGGAATCCTCCAGAATTTATCTTATGTATAGGAGATGATCATTTAGATGAATACATGTTTGAGATTATTGATAGTGTAATGGAAGCCTTACCTAAAATTGCAAAGAGGTCAAGTACGGCTAAATATTACCTAGATGATATTTTTGAAGTAGTTAACATGTTACATTTACTAGCAACAATAAGTGAATTATTGTATGGAAGTTCATCAACAACTATTTCCTCTGTTCTTTTCTGCAGTTCGATGAATAAAACAAAAGTAAGTATGTGAATAAAATGTTTCTTTTTGATGTTGTGTATTTTGCTTGATGTCATTTCATTGATCATAATCTTGTGCATTTTAGAACCAATTTAATATAACATAATATTAAACATTTTCCTTAATCAAGGCCAACTTGCCATAGTAAAAAGGATGCTTAGCTAATCTTGATAGAAATTGTCATTGCCATTGGGCTACATAAAGTTGTATTTTTTGTCAATGTACAAATGCAAGAAGAACCTTTTCCACGTTAACTATGTAAATTTATTGATCATCCCAACTCCATTTTTCTCTACAAAAGAAAGCAATCACATTTAAAACAAGATGTCATTTGAGAGATAACAATAAAATGTTGGTTCCATATCCCCTACCTTCAATGCCACAAACACAACTGCATTCATCTCTATATCAATCATTGATAATGCCCATAAACATTGTAGGAGACAAATGTTCATGAAAAACAAATTTCCTGAAATTCACATATCATTCAGTTGAAACTAAGTTTCTCCATATCTATTTGAATGAAACACTGCCAAAGAAATTAAGTTATAGAGCTTCATTACAACAATGAGGTAGGGTGCTCACCAAAAAGAACCATTTTAGCACAACATTTTCAATTTCATATTTTGTTTTTCATGAAGACTCTGATTGATCAATTGGCTATGTGTCAACAATCTAGACTCCAATTTAGCTATATTTAAACTTAGCAGCATGTACTAGCTACTATGTAGCACTTGTTTAAATTGAACCTGGTTTAACAATGGTAAGAATTTATGCAATAATTTGCATTAATACACCTTTTTACATGGCCTTTGACGGATGTAACTTGAGTTTAACTCACAGTTTAAATGTTATTAAAAGTATATTTTGTGAAATTAATAGTAATAAATTTTTATCATTGTGATATTCACTTTCTTCTTCTTTTTTCTCTCTTTTTTTGGACAAATGTATATTGAGTTAAAATCATAATTTGCATGTTATTAGATGGAGTAATGGTTTGCTAAATTACAAAATATTTTCATTATTATCCTTGTCGAAGGTAGGTTATATTGTTTTTTATTTTGGTTAGAAAAAATTGAATTTCAATTAATTTTGAAATTTAGGAAATATTGTTTTTATTTTGGTTAAAAATCTTTCAATTTCAATTAGTTTTAAAAATTTTAAACATATTCTATCAAGTTTATTAAAGTTTAGAAAACAAAATATTAAACTGAATATTTTGAAAATTAAAAAATAATTTTAAATTTTTTAATATGTAAATTGTTTTTTTCCTAATTGGTTGATAACTCTTTTTATGTGGTTTTAAATTGAATTGTCAGATATAAAAATTATATTAAAAAATAGAAAATCTAAAAAAAACTTAAGCTTATCAATGCCACATGATGAAAACCATAACTCATACCCTAATTTTATCATAGATATTATTGGCTTGTAAATAGAATATGTTACCATACCATGGCTTATCAATACCACTTACCCAAAAACCATAATTCATTTCAAAATCCAAATATTTTATAAATCTTTTATTTTAATTTTATAAAAAGCTCTTACCATATTAAATTTTTATATTAAGTTTTAATATTATATTACTTAAAATTTATATTAATATATATTTTAAAATTATCAAGTAATTTTTGCATATGAGTAATTGTTATTATAAATACATCAATATATTTAGCATTTTTTGTTGCCATATTATCATTATTATTAGCCATCATGTATTCTTGCATATGAGTTATTGTTATTATAAATACATCAATATATTTTGCAATTGTTTGTTAACATATTATCATTATTATTAGTAATCTTGAACCTTTTTGCACCTAACACTTTATTTTCATAGTCATGCCATCTCCAATTGACCTACCCAAAATATTGTTTATAATTTTTGGTTTTAATTGCAATTCAGATTTTATAATATAATCTTTAATTAATAATATTATGATTTTTAATTATTTAGTATTTATTTTTAAATGCTAACTATAACATTAAAATTATAATTATACAAACTATATGACTAGAACTTTCAATTTCAATAAATAAAACGAGATAATTATAATTATATATATACATGTAATTATATATAGATAATTTAGAGCATGGAAAGTTTTAGGGGCTAATATTGGCAAGTGGGCTAATTTTCCATGTATTTTCCAAAAAAAAATCGTCGAATTCCATTTTTTTCTAAAAATGATTCACCCAAATTTTATAATATAAAAGTATTTTATCTTAAAAATTGATGAAATCATAAATATTATATATAAAACTATTAGGAATTTTCATGTTTTTATAAAGATATCAACAACAAAAATTAAATTTTTCCTCCGAAAATTCTAAAATTCAAAGCACATTTTCATCCTTAAAATTTTTCCTATTTCAATTTCAATAAATAAAACCAAATAATTATAATTATACATATGATTTAGACTTTCAATTTCAGACAGTTATATATATATAGCTATTAAAACCACAAGTTTACTGCTTGTGATTATTAAACTGTCCAGAAATAAGAGATTTTTTAGGTCTTCGTCATCCAGAGCGTGAAAGAAAAGACCCACCCATGCAGATCTGATCTCTTTATTCCCTCTCCCAATAAAGTAGAAAGGATTGTGATTCCTTTCACAATCACATGATATGATATGGTTGGGATGAACCAGTCAATTCCGCATGTGCAACTTGTATAGCTTCCATGTAAGTGATTTGAAAAGCCAACACTACAGAGTCCAAGAAGGCACCACTCACTCCAGCTGTGGGACATGATTTGGATAACGACACAATCCAAATCATGCTGCCTGTGATAATTGTTGTGGGATATAAATTTTTTAAATATCAAGTGCAATGCAGTGATTGGCTCACTAAATCTTATTCATTAATATCATTTGATTGTCATTCAACGAAAAAACATGTAAAAACGATAAGGCAGGGATCAATATTATCCATAAATTAATATGATTTACTCCATCTTTACTGTTCAATAAGATTGATTGGTTTAATTTAATTTTCCCAGAAGCATCTCATGAGTGATCCCCACAGCATTTGGCTGGCGTGAAGTCATTGGAATTGCAGCGAAGAATGGAGAATATTCTCCGACAGCGTTTGCCCAACGAATAATAGAATAGATTTTATCTTTCTTAAAAGGAACGCCCGCTACGCTAGGTATTCGTGGCGGCTCTTACAGTCCGAGAGTGGCATGTTGAATTGGTTCTATCACAACCACCTCTGACCTCTGAAGGGAGTTGTCTATAATGTGATTTTTTGGAGATTTCGGTGACGGAATCCGGTGGAAGAAATTGAGGTTAAATCTTGATTTGTTGCAGTTAAAATGGTTTTTTAACTGCATATTTAGATTCAGTACCCTCGAAAACCCCTGGACGCTTTCATTGTGCAGAAACTAGCTATCAAACTTGCGATTCCAATAAATTCCTACCGGATTTCGACCGAAAAACCCGCCGAAAACAACTGCCCTCTGAAGAACTGTTTCGTTGGGAAACATTCGTATCCCTTGAAAAAACAATGATATGATATTGTTGAAGTGCCTTGAGAACTGAACTGGTCTTCGGATGTACACTACTGCAATTATTTTTATCTCAACGACATATTCCAGTTCCACTACTTTTCCGAATCCCGACCTCAGTATAAAACAATAATGAAGGGACGATTACTTCAAAATATCTTCAGAACCCATAGTCTAAGGAGGTTAGATTTTCAAATGAGGAATGAATTTGATAAAATATTGTAGGAATTTTAGCAAATCTGTAAAATTATAGTCGGTAAGTTTTAGGCCCATATTCTAATGAGAAATGAATTTGATAAAAGTTTTAGGCCCATATTCTAATGAGAAATGAATTTGATAAAAGTTTTAGGCCCATATTCTAATGAGAAATGAATTTGATAAATTTTTTAGGAAATCTATAAAATTATAGTCGTTAACGTTTAGGTCCATAGTCTAATGAGGATTGAGGAATGAATTTGATAAAATTTGATAGAAATTTTAGGAAATCTGTAAAATTATAGTCAGTTAAGTTTTAGGCTCATAGTCTAATGAGGTTAGATTTTCAAATGAGGAATGAATTTGATAGATATTTGAAGAAATCTTAAGAAATTTGTAAAACTATGGCTAAGATTTTGGATGCTCTAAAGTTTGTAAATGGTGTTTAATTAATTTTACAATTTGTTTAAATACTTTTAAAATTAGATTTTTAAAATTTTTCTAAAAAATTTTAGTTATCGAAACAAAATTGTATTTCTTTTTTTAAGTAAGAAAAAGCGAAAATTAAGCCCCAAGGGATAGCTCAAATGGTCGAGTTCCCGTTGCTAAGTACTTTCCCAGTTGGGAGGTCATGGGGTCAAATCTCCTCGACGCCCTCGGGGTTAGGTCTGTAAAGGCCGACGGGCAGATCCCTTCGGGTGGAACTGCCCCGCTTCTCTACTGTGGATGTAGCGGCCACTCAGTGCCCTTGAACCACAATAAAAAAAAAAAAAAAAAAAAAAAAAAAAAAAAATTAAAAAATGAAAATTTATATATTCTTGTATAATACAGTACATATAAGCAATATGAAATATACCATTGTCATGCAAACTTGCCCAATATTGACCCATATACCTAACCATGTGTAAGAAATCAAAACTATGTACATTTAGTTGAGCTATGCCTATATATACTAGGCGATAGATAAAACGTATGTGATGTACCAAACATAGATCATGTTGTTTACCAAGAGGCTATCCTCCCCATATCTACATAATATATATGCTATGTATTGTGGAACATAAAACAAGTTTTACATAAACATAAAAACCATTCAGCATATTATCAATTTAGAGTCTCAAAAAATCCAGTTTACTTGCATGAGAATTCCTTCTTGAAGGTAATTTTTAACTAGGTAGTGGAAAGATTCCAACATCCACTTTGTTCACTCCCATCGCTATTTCAATATGCATCTCATCCAGCTCAACCTGTAGTCTCATCTTGGACATGAAGTCCGCATTTTGATTATATTCCCATCCAATATGTTGCAATATTGAGTCCCTTAAAGTGGTCCATAGCAACTCAATCTGGCAGAGCCATCCATGAAGCATAGGTTGTTCAATTTTGATATTGCCCCAAATATGCTCAATGGTGATCTTAGAATCTCCATATATGTCAATGTTGGGAATATTCAGAAATGTTGTAAACCATAACAGATTCCATAGGGCCATCACTTCTGCCTTCATATTCAAACCACTACCTGCCCCCCAATGAACCCAGAATTCTTGTTCCTTTGATATCATGATCCAAAATCCACAACTGCAAATACCCCTTTGTGCCGCCCCATCAAAAAAGCCAGCCGGATATGAAATCTCAGGTCGAGTACCCTTATCGACTGTTTTTTTAGGACCGTTGTCCTGTACACTTCCAACCATATACCATCTCATAATTATGTCCATCATCTGCACTTCGCTCCCCAAAACATCCTCAAAAATAGTTTTATTTCATCTACACCATATCTCCCAGAATATGGCAAGAGGAACCATACGCCATGTGGGTTTTTGTTTGCTCCACCAACACAAACAAGCATTAACATTATCATACTTGATGAAAGGAAAACCCACATACTCAGCAGTACTACTCCAAATCTGTAAAGATATCAGACATTCAAAAAAAGATATACATTATCTTTTCCTGCATTCCTACATAATGCACAGTATCCCAGCCCCTGCCAGTTCCTCTTTTGAAGGTTTCCCCATGTTAGATTCTTATTTTTCCAAACAAGCCAAAGAAATGCAATAATCTTAATGGGCATCTTAGTTTTCCAAAATTTATAAAACCAGCATACCTCAGTGTTTTGTGCCTCCTGATAACATAGAGTATTATATGCATCTGCCACCACCACACCACCTGCCTTCATCTTGCCTGTCCATGTAATCTGATCCCCATCAGCATCCCAGCTAATACCAACTAATTTCATAACAATCTTGATATGATCCCATTCTTAGGCCATCCAGTCCTCCAGTCCTAAATCCCTTGAGCTTTTCCATATTGGAATATATCCATGCCATTCTCGAATCACTTGATTCCAAAAAAATATTCTGAAACTCTTGATTTTCTAGATAAGCTCCTCAGACATAATACCATGCCTTCCGATGTCAAGGATATGATCCAGACCCAAAAATGGTCTGATGTACCATGTCCAGTCTCCAACACAGGTTCTACAAAAACACATGTTTAATTTTGTTCAAACTTAGCCATATTTCAGAACCCGAGGTGGTCCCAGTAGCCCCGCTACGCATCCAAACAATAAAATGTTTATCCTTCAAGTACTTATGTCTAATAATGTTACCCGATATGCCAACCCCAAAAATGGCTCTCCACAGTCTCTTTTGCAATATTACCCATCCAAAATGTGTCAGGTTCATAATACCCCAACCACCCATTCGTTTTGGCAGAGAAATATAGTCCAGCCTAGCCAAATGGTATTTATTTGTTTGTATCGCACCCAACCATATATATTGTGCCATTATATGATTTAGATAGTTGATAATAGTGTGGGTGATTTAGATGGTTGATAATAGCGTGGGGGAGATGATATAAATGGGCCTAATAAACAACTCGTGTGATAACAGATTGGGTTAAGGCAATATACCCTCCAAAAACACATCTGAATTCCCACTAAATGATCTTCTTGTAAAATCTATCAACCAGCCACATCCACATGGACAAGAACTTGTAAAAACTCCTTGTGGAAAGCAAGGGAAAGGTTGATTTTGTTAGAAATTCTAGGGAGAGAAAGATAAATTTGAGCAATTTTATCGTAAGTATTTCAGTGATTTTGAAGGTGTTTTATAAATTCTATAAAAATGCAAAAGTCTAATTGTGAGACTGGGCCGTTTTTATTATCATAATCTAACTATTTGGATTGACGCAAACCTGTAAAGAATCCTTGCGAAACGATAATTTAAAATACCGCTTCGAGTATGGAAAGCGAGGGCAAGTAGGTTTCATTAGAAATGGGGGAGAATGGTAAATTTGAACAATCTGATCTGTAAATGTTTCAGTGATTTTGAAGGTGTGTTATAAATTAAATTAAAAAAAAAAAAAAAAAAACCTAACTGTGAGGCTGCACCATTTTTATTATCATAATCTAGCTATTTGAAGCTTTGCCATATTCCCTCAAAAGAAAAAGTCCAATAATTAGATCTATTCATACTTTAATAATTTTTTTCCTTCATAAATGATTGTCAATAATAAATTTGAATTATATAATTTTTACTATTTAATGTCTTAATTCTTTTCCTAAGTAATAAATCTAATTATAAATTTTAACTAACAAAAATTTACAACCTCATAAAAATTCTATTCATATATTCTTAGCCAAAACAAAAGCATTTAAACCACAAAATTGTCTATAACGCGACTTTTTGAAAGCCTTTCCGGCAGGTTTTTCCGGTCGAAATCCGGCAGGAATTTATTGGAATCGCAAGTTTGATAGCTAGTTTCTGCACAATGAAAGCGTCCCAAGGGTTTTCGAGGGTGCTGAATCCAAATATGCAGTTAAAAAACCATTTTAACTGCAACAAATCAAGATTTAACCTCAATTTCTTCCGCCGGATTCCGTCACCGGAATCTCCAAAAAGTCGCATTATAGACAACTCCTATATGATTTAGTAACTAAAATGTATTATCGTTGATATTATTAAATATGCTATTACACAAAGTTATAATATTAATATTAAATATGTTATTACATTGTTATAATATTTTTAATTTAATATAATAATTCACAAAATATATAAAATAGATGTGAGAAAATATTATTTTAATTCAGGTCATGTTATTTTAAAAATATATAAACAATATTAATGTTTATGATAAAATGTACCATATAATAAAAAACCATAATCATTTCATATAACACTTGTTTATACGATAATTTTTTTCATGCATTAAAGCATTTATATTACTCAAAAATTGATATACATGGACTTACAAAGATATCGAGAATAATCATGGAGGGCATAAGATTCCTCAAACAAACCCCATCATTCTATTTGGCTAGAGGAGTCCCACATCCACTAAGACTACATACACATTTCCAGAGTTCAAAAAGACCACAACCATAATCTGGGCTGCAAAAAACCCCATAGATCTGCAGAGAGATAGTATACATATTTACATAAAAAACTAACAACTTCCACAACCTTACCATGGAAAAGAGACAACCCAATAGATATGACATCAAACATAGATATCACTCCCAAATCCAAAAAAAACCATTCCAGAGACTTCTTCCAAAAATTCAACACCATAAGCAACCGAAGAACACACCGAACACAAACCATGAAAATTGCCACATGCCCACCATATTGGGCTATGACCATTCTCGCATACCACCATGCAATCGAAAGGTAAAATGAAGTGCCACACGCCCAACCAAACAAATGAGGATTCGATGCAAAGAGACTTCACATAACCCTTCACCCCACTCAGATCCCTAAGCATTGTCAAAAGAAAAGATATTTTTCGGAGCCATCACAATGGAGCCTAGAGGATCCATTTGATCCCCTCCAAATTCACACACAATGTGGCTCTTTATATGAACCAGACAAGAGTTCATATAACATTTATTTTAATTAATCAAATTAATGAAAAGGGTAAAAAAGACATAACTACTTTGGAGATCAATCTCAACCATTGATTCACGTTACTACTATGAATATTCTAGAATATTTCATGGAGGCTAAATTCCTACCATCCATCTAATAATTATTGATTGAGCCGAGAGGCTCATTCTACAACCTAGTATGATGGCCCAGTATGATGTGTAATGTTGTTTGTCTGTCATGAGAGTTGAAATTTTGCTCCTGTAGGCCATAATAAAATTTAAAAAAAAATAAAAAATAACTACACAAAACATTTAAATAATGTGGGCTTGTAAAAAATTATGCACGTGAAAAAATTGGATTCCTCTCAACTCATGTTAGATTGTATTTAAGATGGATCTATGATGGTTTTAAATTAAAATTTTGGAAGCCCTCTTCCAAAATAGACACAACTATCCACGTAATTAATTAAACAACAACTTTTATTCTAAAAATAGACAATATTTTTTTTCCTCAAGGTACTCTCTTCATGACAAGGATCTACACATTATCAGCTCAACATGTCACATGCAAGAATTAAACTAGGGAATCGACCTCAATGTAATTAATCAAGAGTTACAAAAAGTCTTTTGGTAGAAATCACATAAGAGAAATTTTTAGCCAATGCGTTTCGAACCAACAAGTGTGGTTCATCATGAGGACCCGATGAAGAGGCAGACCATGGCAAAGGCTTAAATAGAGAGAAATGTAGGGACCATAATTTCAAGTAAACTTGTTCAAATATAGTTGTTATTTCTCTTATGTGATTTCCACTGAGAATATTTTCGTAATTCATATGGATCACATAAGCTTGAATACAGTAATCAAGCAAAAGCTATTACATACTTTTATATATATATATAGATATAGATATAGATATAGATATATATATATATATATATATATATATATATATATATATATATATATATATATATATATATATATATATATATATATATATATATAAGTGGTGTATTTTCACTAGTACTAAATTTGGTTTATTAGACCTTAAGAAATGTCAGGAAATTACTTAGTTTTCTTTATAATTTTATTTCTCTCTTCGAAAAGCTTTGAAATAATCATTATTAAAATGTCATAGTTTTTTTGAGTGAAAATATTAGGAAATTCCTTATTGTAACATAATATTTTAAAATTGTGATCTAATGTGGTGTACATATTCTAATTTTAGAGAAAGTATTTTTCACGGTCAACTCTCTTGCTGTTACAAAGTTGACAAATTCTTTCAACTAATGACATTTTAGGATATTTCCAACACCCTTTATCATTATGGAGCTTATAAGAGATTGTCTCAATTTTGGAAGTCATGATTTTCTTTTTAATCCTTGTTAAAACAAAGATATATTTTTTATCTTCTAAATTAGGGTTGCTCACCTCCTTATAGTATCTAATTGTCTCTTATCGTCTAATTATTTATCATGCCATAATTTCTCCTTTGAACTTAAATGTAATAAAATACTTAATAATATTATTACTTTGTAGTGGGGCCTCTTCCTCTATATCCCAATGATCTAGCCAAGGCATGGCATATTTATGTCAACCTCACTTAATCCATAAGTGGTTTTGACAAGAATATGAAATAGTACTAGGAAGCATAGGGGCTTCATTGGGGGAGCAATACGATACTACATGCATTCACATTGGGGGATATATATTGAGGAAAAATGACATAATATATTTGGGGTAAAGAGCTTTTATATTGGTAGGTATGAAAAACAAAACTCAAATTTAATGAAAAAGTATAAAGGGGTATAAAAAATGTTAATGAAAATTTTGATAGCGACAATATCTAGTCAAAGTAGGGGTTTTTTAAGTTGGGAAGGTGTATTGGGTTCGTATTGGTAGGGAGTTAAATAATGTGATTTTTAGAGGTATTTCCCAGCTGGAAGCTGGAAGCTGTTTTTTGAGGGTGTGAGAGAGTCTGGAAGTTGGAAGCTGCGATAAATTGATGGCGGCGATGTCGGAGATGGCGGCCCTCTCCTTAACAGTCGAGCACCTCCAGACCTTATGGTCGAGCGATAAATTCTTCCTGGTTGGTTACTTACTGGTTTGGTTGTTCAGATCTATGTTGGTATCTGACTTCCTGGTTGGATGCTTTCTAGGAAATATACATCTAAAGGGTGGCCTTCGGGCCATTGTACATTTTTCACATGATATGTCATAGGTTCATTGAGTGAAGCCCCCATGCTAGGAAGCCTCTTGCTTTCGATGTTTTTTAGCTTCACATAATAAACTAGGTACCTAACCATAGCCATGCTCTTGAGAGAAGGAGTCACTTTTATCAAGATGATAACATATGATGTATTGTCTTTCATTATGGGGTTCAAGAGTTATAAAATTCTTGTAGATTTGCACTACCTTTCTTCCTAATTCTCTGGTGATGTTGCAACCCTAAGTTTACTATAATAGGCCTCTACTTTATATATATATATATACCTTAGTTTTCAGTGCATAATTTCATGATTATTATTGGAAATATGTCATCTAACTTTAAAATATTATTAATTGTCTTATAACATGGTCAGATATACATGTTTTCCTTGACCACGTTACTAGGTAATTCGAATGACTATCCAAGTCATGTATCCCTAACCCTTGCTAGGGGTATTCAATTGAATTCTTAACAAAAATTTTGTCATAAGGTTTGGTTTTGAACCTTAAACCATTTTAATCCACCATAAATATAATGGTTAACCTAGCCACCAGCTCCATATAAACTCAGAATATTTTTCTATTACTCCCACAATCTACTAGAACTTTTATGACCCCTATTTATTTTTATTCAAGCTATTTCCACGTTGAATGTGGCGCAATCCCTCATTAACACATTAGCAAGTGGGTTAGGGTATCTTGTGAGTTTACAAGTAGATGACCATGATGAAAAGGCTTGATTGAATTATCATCATGAACCTCTGTGCCTTTTGGGTGGATAAACTATTCCCTAAGTTTGTCATTTGTCATTTTGAGAGGTCTGTGTCCCTTATCCTTGCGGAAGTCTAGGGTTTACCCTTGATTTCTGCCTGCCTAAGAAACTTTATTTTTTGAATCCTTGCATCAACCAGTTTCAACCACGGCCACCTTAAGTAGCATGGTAATGCATTGCCGGTCTCTATAGTGTGATATTAATGGTGCCCTCTCTTAATTTAGGCTTTTTTGCTTGGGGTTGTCGTAATTTTCATATTAATGGAACAATGGTTATATGCAAACATTCAAGAGAAACCCCAAATGAACACGGATTTAGAGCGAAATTGATTTGCATACTCAAAACCCTATCTATAAGTCCTTTTTGTGATTTCTCTATGAGACTCGAACCCTACTTCATTAGTAAGAGAAAATTCCCCCTTTCCTTTTACTGGGATTTTGTTTTGGAAATGGATTTATTTGTTTTATTAGTGTCTAGACTCTTAACTGATATGAGGGTTCATGCAATTTGTAGGAACATTAAATATTTTGGGCTCTAATTTGGCTATAGTTTACTCTAGTGACTGACTTGTCCTAGCCATTCTCCTTTCGAGGGTTTTTCCCCTCACCACAATAAGGTAATTTGTACTTCCTTCCATCAATGAGTTTTTTCCCTTACTGTGGTTTTAAGTTACTTTTGTTTTGTTCCTTTCTATCCTAATTTCTTTAATCTACAGACTGCTAACCTTGGCATTTATTCAAAAGACATGGTTTTCTCCTAGCCTCCATGGATGTATTCGACAACCATTGATAAAATCTTCTCAAGACTAGGGTTACATCCATGCTCAGGGAACACTTCTTCATCAGGTATTATCAAGTCTATGCCCATCATATGGTGGTCAAGGTCTTATTCCCATTTTTTTTTATTGTTTGATGGTCTTAAGAGTATCTGATTCAATCTATTTTCTTACTAGTTCATTATCATAGTTTTTGTTGAGCTCTAAAAGTTGTAATTTGTTCTTGTGTATTATTTTGTACAACCCTACACCTTGGTATGCAACCTGACGAGTTTTCATGGGTTTTCTACATAGATTGAATTGGCTCAATTTATAGTTACTGGTGTAAAGAGTGGCTTAATTGATTTTTGAGAGTGACACTCCTCATACAGATAGTACAATACTTGGAACTCATAGGTATCATATTTCTCTTAAATTCAGTTTACCCCATCTCTACTTAAGTTCTAGTTTTGGTTTATATTAAAGTAACTTTTAACTTTGTTTACCCTTCACTCTAGACCATGTTTTTGACCCAGTTGTATCAATAAAGTTGTTCATACATACTAGCTCATACATGGTGGCACTACATTTTCCCAAAGGTATATATTTTTCTTATAAAGTTTCCAATTAAATATAATAGTATTCGAAACTCAGAGTGTTAACTATTCTTTTTAACGGAGTGTTGTAGCGGCTACAACCACCCTCCAAAGTTTTTCCTTAGCTTCGTTTTGGAGCCTCCCTACCAACCTTTCACAGCAACATGTCTTGCCTTGTCAAGTACACGAGCCTTGGTGATTTTCTTGCAGAATGACAGCCTGTCCATCAGAGCTTGTTGCATCCCCCTCATAGACTATTTCTCTAGACTTGGTCCAGCTGCAGGCTAAGAAGCTCCCTCAAGAAATTGTGCAATTATGGAGGGGAGCTAGCCTTCCCTCCAGAAATTGCGTAATTCTGTGTCGCAGTCTGCTGGGCTCCAGAATTGCGCAATTCTACCTGTCACTGTTCATTGAGAAAATTTCACAATTCCTCCCAAAAGGGCTACTCAGCACAGAAATTACGCAATTCTAGGCATCAGTCAGCTGCTCTACCTAGAAATTGCGCAATCATGTTGGGTAGCGAGCCCAACTCCCTCCCACAAATGTGCACTTTTTTCCCTCAACTGAGCAGACTATTGCATGTGCAGTTGGGTTGACCGGTTCCCTCAAGGACTGAGAAAAACTAATTTCCATGCATGGACTGCTTCTCCCAAGGCAGCATGTAAAGGCATCCCTTGATTCAGGGATCTAATTTTAGTAGCTAGAGGTTACATGCAAGGATCATTTCAAAAACCTCCATCCAAGTGTCCCTTTTCCTAGATTTGTGGCATGCGCGTCATAACCAAGGAAAATTTTAAGGATGGAAAATTTTCTTGAAGTTTAAAACATTGGCGAATCTCACTAATCCCTAATATGCAAAATATAAATTTTTTAATGATATATTTACAAAATTATTAAAATTTATAATGATTTTATATATAGTCTCTATATAATGTTGGCGATTTTTTAGGTAAACTAATTTTATATTCTAAAATTTAGGTGAATCATCTTTTATAAAAATTGGAAATTGGCGAATCGTTTTTTGGAAAAATCATGGAAAATTAGCCCACTGGGCGAACATTAGCCCCTAAAATTTTCCATGGTCATAACCTTGATTTTATCGAAACTCATCAATCAGATGCTGCAGAGCTCATTCCTCACATTGACCTTGCAGATCTAACATCCCACATTATATCTAGGAGTTGTTGGCACATTCAACTCCGCTCTTTGGGGTAAGCCCACTTTTCATGTCTTGCATTGTGCTTCTGTTGTTTTTTGTGTATCGCTTCGTGTGAGTGTTGTCTTCTTGATTTCAGTGAGTGCTTGTAGTCATTTGCATGTATGTTAGCTTATATAAGCACCATTTCAATTTTTGTTTGCATCTAATTGCTATCCTATGCATGCCATTGGTTTTCACGGACAGTAATTATTGCAACGACTTGATTCACACGCAT
This sequence comes from Pinus tabuliformis, assembly GCA_031772625.1. NCBI lineage: Eukaryota > Viridiplantae > Streptophyta > Pinopsida > Pinales > Pinaceae > Pinus > Pinus tabuliformis. Next base: position 859,797,179 of record CM062817.1, on the reverse strand, counting down.
ACATGCTTTCCCATTTTATGAATCTTGCATTTGTTGTTTGCATGAATGATAATTCACTCTTGTTTTCACTCTTCTCACCATGCATTTAGACTTCTCATGTTTTCAGTCGCCCGTCGGCTGGATTGGGTTGTCTTGGCCCAAACCGTGCTTGCCCTGCTTGCACCGTGCCGAAGGCTCTCCCTTCCCTCCATAAATTGCGCAAGCCTAGCCAAGCACTGACCTCCAGGATTGCATTATGCAATTCTTGGAGGCAGTATCCTGATGGGCCCAGAAATTGTGCAATGAAGTTTGTGGGTTGCATGTCACTACATACTGAAATTGTGCATTATGCAGTTTCAGTCCTTAGCAAGCTATGCTAGACTGTGCATTGTGCAATTCTAGCAGTTAGTCAGCCTCCTAATAGCCCAAAGTGTGCCTTCCGTAGGTTTGGTAGTCAGTCTCTTGACCTCTCGGCAAAAATCTTGCAACCTTCACGTTCAATCACACAGGTATGCTGCAAGTCAGTCCTCAAGTTTGTTTTGGTTTTCGATTGATAGATTGCTTGCCATGAGTGTTGCTATCTCTCCAAGCATCACAGGTGTTCTTTTGTCTCTCAGCAACACAAGTACAATGAATTCCAGGAGAGCAGAATCAAAGACATTGTTAAGAGCACAACTGGGGATGCAGTCAGTCAAGTGTCTATGAACTTGCCTATCCACGAAGACATCAAGTTGTTCATGGACAAGGATATCAAGATCAATGGAAACAACATCACAACAACCAGCACCATCAGCAACAGTAGAAGGCAGCACACCTGCATGCGATGAATACAAGAGGAAGGTTGTTGATAGTAAAGAGGTAGAGGAAAGGTGCAAGTTCAAAACAGATCCACTCATGACGAGAGCAGCTTTAGAGATTGAGGATATCAAAGGTGACAATGTGACATGAATGTTGCACGAAGGCAGAGAGCGGAACAGAGAAGGATTTGCATGTGTTGAAGCAGAAACTCAAGGAAGAACAAGAGTTGCATAGACGAGAGAATGAGTTGCAGCAGGAACAGGTACAGCTTGGGGTGCAACATGCACAGACGGATGAAACTGCACCTGTAAAAGTTATAGATCCATCCCAACAGCTGGCACAGAGTAGACAAGGTGAGCAATGTTGTTGATCGCATGCAAGGGAATTCAGCAGCATGCATGTCATTGTGAGAATTCATGTGATCCCACCCATTTAGCACACTCACCAAGGCAAAGACAAGAAACAAGTCCAACTGTAGCTGAACATATATTTTGACAAGTTGATGTGCACGGCCACCAACACATGCTTGGAGATCACCACAGACACTATGCATCAACATGTTGTCAGTCCGGTTGCACTCAGGACGACCATGCACATACTATCAAACAAGTTTGACAGAGGAGCCATATCAGTGTACTCGGATGCAACGGAGGCAAGAGTTCGCTTCAGCAAGATGTCACCATTGAGCTCACGGACACCATCATGGACGACCAAGCTTTGCATTAGTTCACCACCATCGACCATCACAAGGATGTTAAAGAGTTTGTCTCACCACAACGATCCGAGTGTTAGTGATGTGTTGCATGGCTTTCTCAAGCCATTTTGTCTCACATGGTTACATGTGCACTGTAATGTAATTTCTTGTCAAGTGTAAGTTCAAGTGTCGATAGTTGGATGTAACAAACATAGAGTAGATGAAGAGTCATGAGGGTAGATGAAGTGTCACAAAGGGGAATGTCAAGGGCCACCCCACCCTTTGCTATAAATAGTCCCTCATAACACATTGTAAGGGCTTTTGTTCATCCAAGCTTCTGATAAGACTACCTTAGAGAGAGCTTGGATAGTATTGTAACGTGCCTTGGATTCTCCACTGCGCAGAGCTAGTATATATCTTTGGAGGAGAAAGAAGTTGTGGTTGTAATGTTCCGCTATCGGAACTAGTGGTTGGACATGGATGTATTTAATGACTGGAACTTACACTTCTTAATATAACAAGAGCTAGCACGTTTCATGCATATGTGATATTGTATTCCAGCTATCTTGTTTACTCTAAATGGCATATGTATATGTTTGCTTACGCATGCATGCATGGACTATTCTGTATAAGTATGTATGAATCTTACCAAAATATGTTGAATCTTGATTGGTTTAATCATCACTTTGGATTGCTAGCTAACTTGCTTTCCAGTTTGTGATGCATCTTCATTCATTTGTTCCCTTCCAAGTGGCACACTAACCCAACTCTCTGTGTGTTAGAGCCATTCATGCACCTTCCTTGTCTTACTGTAGCTGTCACACCCTTGTTACCCACAGGGACATCTTACTTGCCTCTGTGTGAAATCACAGTCAAGGCATTACAGTATGAACCACTGTTGGGACTCGTACATCAAATGGTCTAAGGTCTATTTGGGACTTCTTACTTGGGAGATCCCCTAACATGTTGGCAGTCCAATAACGTCAACATTTCTGGCAATAGAAGGAGGGCCAGATGAAAAGCTGTGCCTTCTCATCCTGTTTTGAACCTTTTCATATCTATTATGGAGTCTTGCACTCTCCTCCCTCCACGATGTTTTTCGCATGCCGAATCTATCACCATCACGAGGGAGTTCTTTGATCTCTTGTCTACATTCACGTATGATGGTGAAGGCGAAGTGGCATGGCCTAAGTTCTTACATGACTTTCTTTCCGTGCTTCACGAGGATGATGGATGTTTTGCGAAACAAGCCAATCTACTACTTGCAGACACACTTTGTGAATCTCCATATCAGTGGTTGTGCATCTTACCAACTAATGGGGTGCACTCACTTTAGCACTTTTCTGATCTCATTGAAGATACTTTCTATCATTTTGATCTAGAATATCTTGACCAAAAACAGTTACAACAATGGAAGACTCCACATGAATCGACTATGGATTTTTGGCAGCGCTTCTGTGATTTGCAGTCTCAAGCTCCGAAGACCCAGATGGAATTTCCTTATCTTTGGGATAGATTTGACTACTATCTTAACAAGTCAATCCATCCTAAGAAGTTCAAGCTCAAACCCCACTCAACATACTTCGGTGATGGAGTTGCATAATCACAGATGGATACGGTCATTGTCACAGGTGACTGTCCTCTGTCCCCTCGTCAAATAGCTCCACCATCGCAGAGAGATGTGGGAAAGCATGAAAACACATTTATTGAACCATCACGACCTCCCGACATCACTCCTTCCAATTTTCATGCAAACTTGGTTGTGAGTCCCATACCCAGTCACATGTATTTCTTACCTCAACCTCCGTCTTTGTATTCTGATCATCCTCCAGATGACATTGTCTTGTGTTCCTCCATTCTGGACTCTACACTTGTTTTCAATGAGGATCAATCTATTGACGGAGTTGGTGTTGCACAACCAACGTGCACTGGCATTCATGAAGAGCATGACGGGGAGCTTGAACATCCACCGGCAGCAAGGGACCATCCCTATCTGTTTGTA